>JBBGZY010000883.1:0-1304130 GCA_037952925.1 Lithobates clamitans
CAGCCACTGTACCCATCAATTGCAGCCACTGTACCCATCAATTGCAGCCACTGTACCATCAACGCAGCCACTGTACCATCAAACGCAGCCACTGTACCATCAAATGCAGCCACTGTACCCATCAATTGCAGCCACTGTACCCATCAATTGCAGCCACTGTACCCATCAATTGCAGCCACTGTGCCCATCAAATGCAGCCACTGTGCCCATCAATTGCAGCCACTGTGCCCATCAAACGCAGCCACTGTGCCATCAAACGCAGCCACTGTACCCATAAATTGCCACCACTGTGCCCATCAAACGCAGCCACTGTACCATCAAACGCAGCCACTGTACCATCAAACGCTGCCACTGTGCCCATTAAACGCTGACACTGTGCCCATCAAACACAGCCACTGTACCCATCAATTGCAGCCACTGTGCCCATCAAACGCAGCCACTGTGCCATCAAACGCAGCCACTGTACCCATAAATTGCCACCACTGTGCCCATCAAACACAGCCACTGTACCATCAAACGCAGCCACTGTACCATCAAACGCTGCCACTGTGCCCATCAAACGCAGCCATTGTACCATTAAACGCAGCCACTGTACCCATAAATTGCCACCACTGTGCCCATTAAACACAGCCACTGTGCCCATCAAACACAGCCACTGTATCATCAAACGCAGCCACTGTACCCATAAATTGCCACCACTGTGCCCATTAAACGCTGACACTGTGCCCATCAAACGCAGCCACTGTACCATCAAACGCAGCCACTGTACCATCAAACGCTGCCACTGTGCCCATCAAACGCAGCCATTGTACCATTAAACGCAGCCACTGTACCCATAAATTGCCACCACTGTGCCCATTAAACACAGCCACTGTGCCCATCAAACACAGCCACTGTATCATCAAACGCAGCCACTGTACCCATAAATTGCCACCACTGTGCCCATTAAACGCTGACACTGTGCCCATCAAATGCAGCCACTGTACCCATAAATTGCTGCCACTGTGTCCCATCAAACGCAGCCACTGTACCCATCAATTGCAGCCACTGTGCCCGTTAAACTCTGCCACTGTACCATCAAACGCAGCCACTGTACCATCAAACGCAGCCACTGTACCCATAAATTGCCACCACTGTGCCCATTAAACGCTGCCACTGTGCCCATCAAACGCAGCCACTGTACCATCAAACGCAGCCACTGTACCCATAAATTGCCACCACTGTGCCCATTAAACGCTGCCACTGTACCATCAAACGCAGCCACTGTACCCATCAATTGCAGCCACTGTGCCCATCAAACGCAGCCACTGTACCATCAAACGCAGCCACTGTACCCATAAATTGCCACCACTGTGCCCATTAAACACAGCCACTGTGCCCATCAAACACAGCCACTGTACCATCAAACACAGCCACTGTACCCATAAATTGCCACCACTGTGCCCATTAAACGCTGACACTGTGCCCATCAAATGCAGCCACTGTACCCATAAATTGCTGCCACTGGACTTATAGACCCCAGATCTCTCCGTAAAGAGGGCCTGTCATGCCCTATTCCTATTACAAGGGATGTTTACATTCCTTCTAATAGGAATAAAAGTGATCAAAAAATAAAAAATTAAAGTGAAAGTGCAAAAAAAAAAAAATAATAATTTTTTATAAAGCGCCCCCATCTTCGTGTGCTCGCACGCAGAAGCAAACGCATACGTAGGTCACGCCTGCATATCTAAACGGCTTTCAAACCACACATGTGAGGTATAACCAATGTAGAGGGAGAGCATAATTCTAGCACAAAACCTCCTCTATAACTCTAAACTGGCAACCTGTAAAAAATTTTAAAGCGTCGCCTATGGAGATTTTTTAAGTAGCGAAGTTTTGTGCCATTCCACGAGTGCGTGACATGTTAGGTATCTATTTACTAGGTGTAACATCATCTTTCATGTTATACAAAAAAATTGGGGTAAATATTGTGTTTTGTTTTTTCCATGAATCCATGAAAGTGTTTTTTATTTCAAAAAAAGCGCATTTGAAAAATTGCTGCACAAATACCACATGACATAGAATAATGCAATGCCCAGCATTTATTCCTTAGGGTCTCTGCTAAAAAGTGTTTGGGGGTTCTGAGTAATTTTCAAAAAAATTATGATTTTTACATGTAGAAGAGAAATGCAAGAATTGGCTTGGGTGGCAAGTGGTTAACTGACATGACATGATTATATTTATATGTTTGTCTAAAAAACGATAGATTTATTTTAAAGAAACATTTCTTATTTGCAGTTCAGAATAAACCATTCTTGAATTGTTCTCCTATCCTCTTTAAGGTCCAGCTGGTGCGGTCTCTTGGTGAGGCACGGGCTCGGGTGACACAGCATGGAGTTAGCTTGGACAGTGCAAAGATTCCTCTGGTGCGAGAAGAGACACAATCAGCTGGATTGCTGTCCTATCGCCAGCGTCAATGGGTGGACAGTATGCCATACGATTCTTACACAGAAAACCCAATTGTGTACAGGTGAGAGGAAAGGGGGACATTTTCCATTAAGCCTTTTTTTTTTTTTTTACAAGACACACCAGGCTTCTAGGTGTTGAATGGACCTCTTCAGGTGCAGGTTTGAACAGCAATGCATGGCCACCGTACAAAGATGTTGTTGGGTAAGGAAATGTTTTCCTCATTGCACAGGTCATTACTGGGCAGGTGCTACAGCTCCCCAAAATTCCTATGCAAATACTGACTTTCTAAAAGTCAATATTTGCATAGGGTAGGTATACATTCTCATGTGAAATCACTCACCAGCATCATCTAATCCTTTATTCCCTAGCCTTACCGTCCCTGGCCTTCTCCTTTCATTAATTGGATTTCAGTTCTTTCAATCACACAGCATCATGTGGGCATTGCCTAGGGCAACATGCATACAAATACAGCTTGCTTAGTATTGCCCACGCTTCTAAACCAGGGATCTTCAACCTAGGGCCCTCCAGCTGTTGCGGAATGACACATCCCATGAGGCATTGTAAAACATTCACAGACATGACTAGGTATTATGGAAATTGAAGTTCCTGAACAAATGGAGGGCCACCATAGTTTGAAGACTCTAGACTGACATCCACACAACAATGCATTTTAATATTTGCACAACTCCTCCAAAGAGCCAACCTTTGCAAATACTCATGACGTGGCAAAAATTATCCCCCCCCCCTCCTTTCAGCCATCTGAGGTGACCATGACTCCCCAGAAAAAGACAGTGACGAAGTGCAGCAAGAAAAAGAAGCAGCTCCTAAAGTTCACCTTGGACTGCACACACCCCATGGAAGATGGCTTCAAGGAAGATGGATGCTACTAACTTTGAGCAGTTCTTGCATGGCCGCAGCAATATGAATGGAAACGTTGGCAACCTGGGTAGCGGAGTGGTCACTATTGAGAGAAGCAAGAGTAAAATCACTGTGACTTTAGAGGTGCCATTTTCTAAGAAGCACTTGAAATATCTGGCCAAGAAATACCTGAAGAAAAACAGCCTCCGTGACTGGCTCTATGTGGTCGCTAAGAGTAAGGAAAGTTATGAATTAAAATACTTCCAGATCAATTAACCAAAATGAAGAGGAGGAGGAAGGCGAAGATTAAATGTTGGATCTGGATGTTAATTTTTTTGTTTCTGTATGGCCCCACAAAAAAACAAAAAAAAGATCCCCCTCTCACGTTTGTCTAAATGGGTCAACACCACAGTCATGTAGGCTGCTGTCCTGATATAGAAGGGGGCTCTCTGATACTATTCATTTCAAGGGTCACGTCTCCTTCTCCCACATGTGGCTTTTATTATCCAACAGCAGTGTGATTTTTGCTACTAATGTCTCCTCCCTCTAGTTCACCAGCCTTATCATTAAGTCCCAATATCACCTTTCTCCCTATTCAGCTAGATTGGTCATTCAGGGATACACAGCCTACCTTGGGGAAAATGACTATATTTAAGCATTTACATTTATGAGAATGAATTGTAGAATATGGGCAAAACTTCAACTTATTAAAATTTTCGTAAGGAACATTTCACCAGCTTGGTGCGTCTCATGAAGAACTTCATTCAAAAATTCTAGACAAAGGAAGCCACTAGTATTGAATCTTGCATATACAGTACAATATACCAACTTTACCTGTATAAGATAGCAGACCTGAGATGTGGAGAATTATCATTGCGGGTAAGAGTTCACCATTTGGCTTTCTACAGGTTGAAGCTCTCTTTCTCTCCGTAGGTAGCTATACAGTCCTTATTCTTGTTAGGAGTATAAGGGTTCAATTCACTAAGAGTTAAATAATGGCAAATAAAATGCGGTAAAATAACACATGCGGTAAATCAGTTGTGAACATTCAATTCACTAAGAATTTACCATTAAATACTGAATGCTGTACTTGTTAGATTTAGCGGTAATTACCGCATTAGTTAGTGTGGTATTTACCCCATTGAGCCAGTTGCTAAGAAGCGGGCCAGGAAGCTGGCCACCACGTCCTTAATAACCGATGACTTATCAGCTGTCAGGGGGTTCCCCATTGACAGCTGAATGTAAAAAAAAAAAAAAAGCAGACAATTAAAAATGTTGAAAAAAATGGCGTGCCCCCCCCCCAATCAATACCAGATCCTTATCCGAGCATGCAACCCGGCAGGTCAGGAAAGGGGGGGCGAGTGAGCGACCCCCCTTCCTGAACCATACCTGACCACATGCCCACAACATAGGGGGGTGGGAGCTTTGCCCCCACCCCAAAGCACCTTGTCCCAATGTTGATGGGGACAAAGGCCTCATCCCCACAACCATGGCCACAACACGTTGTTTTTTTCATACTTTTCAATTGTCTGCTTTTTTTTTTTTTACAATCAAGCTGTGAGCATTGAAGTCCGCTGACAACGGATGAGTCATTGGTCGTTAAGGACGCTGCGGCCAGCTTTATGGCCCGCTGCTTAGCATCCAGCTATTTGTTAAAAAACAGCCTGGGGGTCGGGGTTTTTTGACAAATACCGCATGTGATACCGCCAGCGAAAGCCCTGGTGGTAATTATCGCATGCTTTTTTACTCTCTGGTCTGTTTGTGAATTGGACTTAAGAGCCTTTTATGCAATATTTACCAGCACATTTTTTTGTATTTTTTTGTTGTAAATATCGCATAATCGTTATTTTTTTACATTTTTTTTTTGTTAATTGGACTTAATTTATCGCATGTGATAATTTATGCAAATGACTAACATCATACCCTTAGCCCCGGTTCACACTGGGACGACTTGTCAGGCGACCTAGTCGCCTGACAAGTCGCCTCCCGTTCTGTGCTATGGAACCGTTCTAAGGGGAGCGACGCAAGTGGCTCCGACTTAGAAAAAGGTTCCTGTACTACTTCGGGGGCGACTTGGGGCGACTTGTATAGACTTCTATACAGAAGTCGTTTTGCAAGTCGCCCGGGCAGTCGTTTGCAGGTCGCCTCGGTGAGACGACCTGCAAGTCGTGTTGCCCCTGTGTGAATGGGGTCTTAGTGCCTTGACCCCAAAGTGTTGATCGTGATGTTGTCTGGCACATTCTCAGTCTTCAGGTCAGTCCTGAACAGTCTTTTTCAAGACCTGGGTGCCCCTGGCTGGTAGCTGGACAGTATGTACTTATTATTTTCTTATTACTTCCAGAGAGTTGTAGATCTGAAGAACAGAGCTTGCCCATTTTACAGTGATAAAGAGATGGCTGCTATGGTCTTAGGTATTTTACAGTATGTGTATGTGCTGTATATGTATAAAGACTATAGTTTTCACAAGTTCTAGGAATTATTTTCTTTGATGTTTTGAACAACACTAAAAGTCTGCTACTTTCTTCAGGGAGAAAACAGCATCAGCTTTAAAGAAGGTACATGAAAGTGAAGATGAGATTGCAGCAAGAGAAGTGAGAGGTCTTTGTGACATTATAGGTAATTGTTTTCCTTTTTTTCTTATACCGTTGCTTAGAAATTTATATTTTTTATGCTTTTCTGGAGTGCTACTGTGTGTAAAACCCAGCTATACTGTAATTTGAAGGCGGTATTAAGCCCAAAAGCAAATATTTATTATATTACAGCTTACCAATTGTTAAATGTGATGGCTGCATTAGTTTTTCTTTTTTTAGGCTTTCTTTACTTTCTTTTCACCTGGTGATCTGGCCAATAAATACAGCGGGTAAAATAAGTATTGAACACGTCACCATTTTTCTAGGTAAATATATTTCTAAAGGTGCTATTGACATAAAATTTTCACCACATGTCGGTAACAATCTATGCAATCCATACATGCAAATAAACCAACACAAATAAGTTCAGAAACAAAGTTATATGTAATAAAATGGAATGACAGGCACATGGAAAAAAAGGAGGTACAAAAAGGCATGGAAAACAAGACACCAGCTGAAATCTATCAGTAATTAGAAAGCAATCCTGCCCCGGGTCAGTGCAAATTAACATCAGCTGGTTCAGTCTCAACTGATGGTCTATAAGGCTGGGTTCACACTGGTCCGACAAACGCTCCGACATTGGGAGCTCATGTCGCATGACGTGTGAAATGTAATGTTTCCCTATGGGAGCCGTCCTAACTGGTCCGACACAAGTCGTTCCGACTTTAGAAATGCTCCCTGTACTACTTTGGTCCGACTTTGATCCTACTTCAGCCTATTGACTATCATTGAAGTCGGATCAAAGTCGGATTGCCGTCTCGCATGATCCGACTTCGGCACGCGACTTGTGCACAGATGATCTTGAGGGGGAACTCCGCGCCAAATTTTAAATAAAAATCCGGCATGGGTTCCCCCTCCAAGAGCATACCAGGCCCTTGGGTCTGGTATGGACCTTGAGGGGAACCCCCTACGCCGAAAAGGCGGCGTGCGGGGGTCCCCCCCAATCCATACCAGACCCTTATCCGAGCACGCAGCCCGGCCGGACAGGAATGGGGGTGGGGACGAGCGAGCGCCCCCCCCCTCCTGAACCGTACCAGGCCGCATGCCCTCAACATGGGGGGTTGTTGCCTTGGGGGAGGGGGGCGCGCTGCGGCCCCCCCACCCCAAAGCACCTTGTCCCCATGTTGATGAGGACAAGGGCCTCTTCCCGACAACCCTGGCCGTTGGTTGTCGGGGTCTGCGGGCGGGGGGCTTATCGGAATCCGGGAGCCCCCTTTAATAAGGGGGCCCCCAGATCCCGGCCCCCCACCCTATGTGAATTGAGTATGGGGTACATGGTACCCCTACTCATTCACCTAGGGAAAAAGTGTCAATTTAAAAAAAAAAACACTACACAGATTTTTAAAGTATTTTATTAGACAGCTCCGGGGGTCTTCTTCCGACTTCGGGGGTCTCTCCGGTTCTTCTCCGCGCTCTCCGGGTCTTCTGCCGGGCTCCTCCTCTCTCTTCTGCTCTTTTGCCGCTCTTTTGCTAAAGAGGAGGAGCCCGGTCTTCAATCTTCTGCCTTCTGCCCTCTTCTCCTCTCCTGATGTTGACACGACGCTCTCTGGGGCTAGAATGCTCTCTGTGCGCTCTGCTCTGACTTATATAGGCGGTGACCCCGCCCCCTTATGCCGTCACAGTCCCTGGGCATGCTGGGACTGTGACGTTTTAGGGGGCGTGGTCATCACCCGATGACCACGCCCCCTGTATGCCGTCATAGTCCCAGCATGCCCAGGGACTGTGACGGCATAAGAGGGCGGGGTCACCGCCTATATAAGTCAGAGCAGAGCGCACAGAGAGCATTCTAGCCCCAGAGAGCGTCGTGTCAACATCAGGAGAGGAGAAGAGGGCAGAAGATTGAAGACCGGGCTCCTCCTCTTTAGCAAAAGAGCGGCAAAAGAGCAGAAGAGAGAGGAGGAGCCCGGCAGAAGATCCGGAGAGCGCGGAGGAGAACCGGAGAGACCCCCGAAGAGAAGAAGGCAGCAGACCGGGCTCCTCCTCTTTAGCAAAAGAGCGGCAAAAGAGCAGAAGAGAGAGGAGGAGCCCGGCAGAAGACCCGGAGAGCGCGGAGAAGAACCGGAGAGACCCCCGAAGTCGGAAGAAGACCCCCGGAGCTGTCTAATAAAATACTTTAAAAATCTGTGTAGTGTTTTTTTTTTTAAATTGACACTTTTTCCCTAGGTGAATGAGTAGGGGTACCATGTACCCCATACTCAATTCACATAGGGTGGGGGGCCGGGATCTGGGGGCCCCCTTATTAAAGGGGGCTCCCGGATTCCGATAAGCCCCCCGCCCGCAGACCCCGACAACCAACGGCCAGGGTTGTCGGGAAGAGGCCCTTGTCCTCATCAACATGGGGACAAGGTGCTTTGGGGTGGGGGGGCCGCAGCGCGCCCCCCTCCCCCAAGGCAACAACCCCCCATGTTGAGGGCATGCGGCCTGGTACGGTTCAGGAGGGGGGGGGGGCGCTCGCTCGTCCCCACCCCCATTCCTGTCCGGCCGGGCTGCGTGCTCGGATAAGGGTCTGGTATGGATTGGGGGGGACCCCCCACGCCGTTTTTTCGGCGTAGGGGGTTCCCCTCAAGGTCCATACCAGACCCAAGGGCCTGGTATGCTCTTGGAGGGGGAACCCATGCCGGATTTTTATTTAAAATTTGGCGCGGAGTTCCCCCTAAAGATTCATACCAAACACAGTGTCGGGGATCCAAGTCGGATCCCCGTTCATTGAAAGTCGGACACATGCCGGCTTCATGTCGCAGGGCAAAGTCGGATCCAAAGTAGGACGGCTGTCGTGTCGCACCAGTGTGAACCCAGCCTTAAAAGGTGTTTTGTTACCAAGGCATCACACAAGAAACATCTCATGATGGGTAAAAGCAAAGAGCTATCCCAAGACCTTCACAACCTTATTGTTGCAAAACATACTGATGGCATTGGTTACAGAAGGATTTCTAACCTTCTGAATGTTCCAGTGAGCGCTGTTGGGGCCATAATCCGGAAGTGGAAAGAACATCATTTCACCATAAACCAGCCACGACCAGGTGCTCCTTACAAGATTTCTGACAGGGGAGAGGAAAGAATTATCTGAAGAGTTGTCCAAGAGCCTAGGACCACTTGTGGAGAGATTTATAAAGACCTGGAATTAGCAGGAAATTGGCCTGAAATTAGCAAAGAAAACAATAAGTAATGCACTCAGCCGCCATAGCCTGTATGCCCGCTCACCACGCAAGACTCCATTGCTGAAGAAAAAGTATGTTGACGCTTGTTTAAAGTTTGTTGCACAACATTAAGACCCCTTTCACACTGTGCCGCCACCGGTGTCAGCGGTAAATCGGCGCCATTTTCTTAGCGCTGATTTACCGTTGTTTTAGCGGCGCTATAACCGCCCCACTAGCGGCCGAAAAAAAAAGGTTAAATCTGCCCGCAAAACACCGCTGGAGCAGCGGTGGAGAAGCGGTGAGTTCACCTCTCCAAAGAAGCTGCTGGCAGAACTTTTTCTGACGCCCTGCCAGCGCACCGCTCCAATGTGAAGGCCCTCAGGCTTTCACACTGGAGTGAATGGAGCAGCTGTTTTAGGGTAGTTTGCAGGCGCTATTTTTAACGCTATAGCACCTGCAAAACGCTCCAGTGTAAAAGGGGTCTTAGACAAGCCTGTGAAATACTGGGAGAATATAGTCTGGTCAGATGAGACCAAAATTGAACTCTTTGAATGCCATGTAGCACTAACTCACGGTGGAGCTGCTGATTTAAAGTGGGCTGTTAACGTCACCTTTTTTATCTGTAATTTCACCAACACCGAATTTAGAGTCCATGTTAACCTTATTATCAGACAATGTAGGCACCAGTCACTTGAGTACTTTTCCAATGCTTTAATGGGAGATAACTGGAAGAAGTAGCAGGAAAGAGGTAGAAGAAGAGTTGCAGGGAAGTTCAAATACCTTTTCTTGGTGTAGCACTAATGAATTGAGGTCTTAGGGGTGAATATATTCTCCGTTTAGGATTAAATCTTTGCCCGCCCGGATAGGTCTCTCTCACTAACCTAGCAGCCGGAACGTGGCACGAACAAAAAGTCTCTGCCACAGACTTGAGTGAAACAAAACTGTACGATCCTCTGTCACAGGATGTAGTAGTTTTTGATGAACAGCAAACACAGTACCAGAACCTTTAAGCCGATCCGGCAGTAATTGTGCGGTAGATTAGTTTAAGCTGCGTCCTCCAATCGAGTCACCAGGCCCTTCTTAAGACCAGCCTTGCATGGTCCCTTCCAAGATGGGTCCTCCCCTGGATCTTCCCAATTGTCTGGCTTCCTCCCACAGGACAGACAGCACAGGACCATCCCAGCGATAGCAGGCCCCAGACGGGCTTCTGGGCCTACCCGCACGGCTGCCGCAACGCAACCCTCCAGGTCGGAGGGCCGCAAGGTAGAACTCACTGACACATACCTCTAGGCCAGGAGAGCCACGAGGTAAAAGCTCTCAGAAACATGGCGTCTGCCCCATAAATACTCTCTCCCAGAATGCAACCCAGAGGACCACCTCCGCCGAGTTGTCTACGGGACAGAAGAGCACTCATATACTTCAGCTTGCTGCTTTCCAACACCGACCCAGAGTGACAACGACACCCACAGGCAGAATGTGGAACTGCACGCAACACAGCCAAACTGGAACAGAGGCTAATCTAACAGTAAATTGAATCTGAACTATATACAGCACAGATGATCCACTAAATTTACATATAAGCGGTAGATTGGAAAATCTACCAGCACTACAGCCATAATACGCACCATGTTTGGAGGTCAAATGGCACTGCACATCACCCCTATAGCAACAGTGAAGTTTGAAGGTGGGAACATCATGGTGTGGGGCTGTTTTTCAGCATACCATACTGGCAAACCTCATATCATTGAATGAAGGATGAATGAAAAAATGTACCAAGACATTCTTGATAAATGTCTGCTGTTATCTACCAGGATGATGAAGATGAAATGAGGGTGGACATTTCAGCAAGACAATGATCCCAAACACAAAGCCAAGGAAACTCAATTGGTTTCAAAGAAAGAAAATAAAGCTGCTAGAATGGCCCAGCCAATCATCTGACTTGGATCCAATAGAAAGGGGTCCACGGGACCTTCAAGATTTGAGGACTATTTGTGTGGAATGGGCCAAAATCACACCTGAGCAATGCATGCGACTAGTTTCTCCATACAGGAGACGTCTTGAAACTGTAATTACCAACAAGGATTATGTACGAAGTATTAAATAAATTTTAGTTAGCGCGTTCAATACGTTTTCCCTGCATCATTCCATTTTATTACTGCATTTCTGAACTTATTTGTTTTGGTGTCTTTGTATGTATGTATTGTATGGGTTGTTACCGACATGTGGGGAAAATTTCATGTCAATAGCACCTTTAGAAATATATTTACCTAGAAAAATGGTTTTCAAAAAAACAAGTTCTCTTCTAGATGAGGCAGTTAAGAGGTTAAGACACACCATTCAGCACTGACACGGGTGATTACAATGTTCACCTTTTATTTTTTTTTGGAAAATCTTTATCCCAAAAGAAAAAAAAAAAAACATTGCTGTAATTGCTTATAAAGTGTTGAGCTGGAGTTTTGGCTCCAATTTGTTAGTGTATCTAAATCTGCTAGTACATCTAACACTCCTCCCTCCCCAGACTGACAGTGCTGTTGTCCAGATGTGCCTCTATGCTCCTTCATCCAGGGTGGGGGGCACTTCAATATAGGAGGTGTGTTACTGGCCAGATAACCAGGTGAAAGCAGAGGGGAATAAAGCAAAAAAAAGAAAACAAATGCAGCTACCCCATCTAATTATTGGTAAGCTGCAATATATTACATTTTTGGTTTTAGGTTTAACACTCCTTTAAATAGTTGGCTTGGGGCAAGCTAGCCAAAACAAACTTTTTTTTCACGAACAGGTGCGCCTGCTGTATAAACTGTTTGTAGCCTCGTCTACATATGTTATACAGCCTTGTGTTCCAGCTGTGGGATGTAAACATCCCGTTCCATACCAAGCTGAGACCATGACATCATCTACCTACCTCTCCACCTCAGCCAATCAGAGGAAGCTTTGTAATGGTTCAAAGAATACAAAGCTGCGTATGAATGGTTGAGCACCGCTCAGCCTGACCCAGTTTTGTTCCAGGTGTGGATGTTTGCAAACAGGATGACTGTGTTCCCACAGACGGAATACAAAGTTGTATACTGAAGGTAGCTAAGGCTACGTACAGTTTATACAGCGTGCCCAGCGAGCACACCTGTTAGTGTAGGAAATAGTTTGTTTGGGCCACCTTGGCCCAAACACTATTTCAAGTGACAGTAAAGCTGGAGATCAGCTTTAAAATGCTTTAACAGTTACATGTTAAGATTACCGTATTTATCGGCGTATAACACACACAGACAAATAACACGCACCCCAATTTTAAGAGGGAAGCTTAACAAAAAAATGTTTTCACAGCCCCCCTCCCTATACACATTACACAGCCCCCCACCTCTGCACATTACAGAGCCCCCCACATCTGCACATTACACAGCCCCTCACCTCTAAACAAAATACACCGCCCCCCACCTCTGCACAATACACCGCCCCCCACCTCTACACATTACACATCCCCCCACCTCTACACATTACACAGCCCCCCACCTCTACACATTACAGAGCCCCCCACCTCTGCACAATACACAGCCCCCACCTCTGCACAATACACAGCCCCCCCATCTCTGCACAATACACAGCCCCCCATCTCTGCACAATACACAGCCCCCCACCTCTGCACATTACACAGCGCTCACCACCTCTGCACATTACACAGCCCTCACCACCTCCGCACATTACACAGCCCTCACCACCTCTGCACATTACACAGCCCTCACCACCTCTGTACACAGCCCCCCACCTCTGCACAATACACAGCCCCCATCTCTGCACATTACACAGCCCTCACCACCTCTGCACATTACACAGCCCTCACCACCTCTACACACAGCCCCCCACCTCTGACAATACATAGCCCCCCACTTCTGACAATACACAGCCCCCCACCTCTGCACATTACACAGCCTCTGCACATTACACAGCCCCCCACCTCTGCAAAATACACAGCCCTCTGCACTCCCAGAAGACCCCCAGTCTCCTGGGACAGCACGCCAGCATACTCTACAGTCACTGCCAGACACTTCTACACTGCTCCTCCTGTGTCATTGTAAAACAAAGCTTCCAAATACTTCAATTAGCGCCGTTCTTTTACAGGCCCAGTCACATGACTGATCTCTGCTGACGCTTCATGGATGGTCATGTGACCACTCTTCTCCCCCCACCTCTGCACAATACACCGCCCCCCACCTCTACACATTACACATCCCCCCACCTCTACACATTACACAGCAACCCACCTCTACACATTACACAGCCCCCCACCTCTGCACAATACACAGCCCCCACCTCTGCACAATACACAGCCCCCCCATCTCTGCACAATACACAGCCCCCCATCTCTGCACAATACACAGCCCCCCACCTCTGCACATTACACAGCGCTCACCACCTCTGCACATTACACAGCCCTCACCACCTCTGCACATTACACAGCCCTCACCACCTCTGCACATTACACAGCCCTCACCACCTCTGCACATTACACAGCCCTCACCACCTCTGTACACAGCCCTCACCACCTCTGCACATTACACAGCCCTCACCACCTCTGCACATTACACAGCCCTCACCACCTCTACACACAGCCCCCCACCTCTGACAATACATAGCCCCCCACCTCTGACAATACACAGCCCCCCACCTCTGCACATTACACAGCCCCCACCTCTGCACATTACACAGCCTCTGCACATTACACAGCCCCCCACCTCTGCAAAATACACAGCCCTCTGCACTCCCAGAAGACCCCCAGTCTCCTGGGACAGCACGCCAGCATACTCTACAGTCACTGCCAGACACTTCTACACTGCTCCTCCTGTGTCATTGTAAAACAAAGCTTCCAAATACTTCAATTAGCGCCGTTCTTTTACAGGCCCAGTCACATGACTGATCTCTGCTGACGCTTCATGGATGGTCATGTGACCACTCTTCTCCTCCAATCTAAAGCTACACTCAGAGGAGGAGGCTGAGTGGGCGGAGGAGAGCAGCCAGAAAAAATGGAGCTATTGAGGTATTTAGAAGCTTTATTTTACGATGACAGTGACACAGGATGAGCAGTGTATGAGAAGGGGCTGGCAAGTGATTTTTTCTCACTTCATACTATGCAGGTAGTGTTGTGCCAGGGCCAGGAGAGGCGGGCCTGACAACCCCCCCACCCCCCCCAATGTATGGCTCCCAGGGTGGCCCTCCCAATCGCCGCCCCCCCCCCCCCCCCGTTGGTAAAAGAAAATATTGGCGTATAACACGAAGGCACTGTTTACCCTCTCTTTTTAGGGGAAAAAAGTATGTGTGAATACAGTAATTTACTTCCTTACTTTAACATTGTTAACAAGAATCTTTGGGCTTTGGGCACTTCTCTCATTCACTCCTTTTTGCATATGACACCACTCCAGGCAACTCCACAGCCCCACTGGGCCATAAGTGCAAGGTAGACATGTGCAGGTCGAAAAAATGTGTTTTGTTTCGGTTTGTTTTGATTCGTTATTTAAATAAATTCGTTTTGTTACATTAGTTTTTTAAATTTGTTTCGTTAATTTCCTATTAAAAAAATTTGACCGAAATTTGAAAAATGGAACCGCATTCGAAAAAATTATCGAATCGGTAATCAAATTGAAAACGCATTTGAATTAAAAAATTTTTCCAAATTCCAGCTGTTGCATTAGACTATTGATACTGACTAACCATCTTCCGAAATTCAAATAGAATGAATTAGAATAGAAAAGATTAGAATAGAATAGAAAATAATAGAAAATAAGAAACTGGGAGAATTCTATATTACTTGTTTTTCAATTCTTTTCTAATCTATTCTCTTATTTTCTATTCTATTATTTTCTATTATTTCAAATTCTAATCTTTTCTATTCAAATTTCTGAAGATTGTTATATTCTTCATTTTATTCTATTCTACTGTTTTTCTATTCTATTATTTTCTATTATTCTAACTTTTTTAGAAAATTGATTTCTAATTCGATTTGAATTTTGTCCGAATTTCGGTTTGTTATTTCAGATTAGTTTAACCACTTGCCGACCGCCTAACGCAGATATACTGCGGCAGAATGGCAAGGGCAGGCGGGGTAACGTATGGGTACGTTACTCACCTCCTGCGGTCGGGGGACGCATCGCGATTCATGGCCACCCCCTCACGATCGCTCCTGGCGAATGGAATGCTTCCTCTGCTTCTATAATGTAAACAGAAGCAGAGGAAGTGATGTCATCGCTCCTCGTGAAGCCTTTTCGTTCCGGCTTCCGAGGGGAGAAGACCTCAAGTAAGTTTGCACCAACACTACACATACAGTAGAACACAAAAATCACCCCCCAATCAACCCCGATCACCCCCCTGCACCCTCTGTCACAGTGACACCAATAGCAGTTTTTATTTTTTTACTGATTACTGCATTGGTGTCATTTGTGACTGTTATAAGTGTTAGGGCAGTTGCTGGTAGGCCCCTTTAGGTCTAGGGTAACCCCCTACCCCCTCTAATAAAGGTTTAACCCCTTGATCACTCCCCAGTTAACCCCTGTTGCCAGTGTCACTAAGCAATCTTTTTTTTGATCGTCGTATTAGTGTCACAGGTGACGCTAGGAAGCCAGGAAAGTATTTAGGTTCACCGTCAGCTTTTTTATAGCGTCAGGTACCCCCATATACTATCTAATAACCCCCTGATTGCCCCCTAGTTAATCCTTTCACCAGTGATCACCGTATAAATGTTACAGGTGACGCTGGTTAGTTAGGTTGGGTGATATCAGTTAGGTTTTAGGGTCAGATAGGGTCTGCGTATCCCCAGCCAGCGTCAGGTTAGTGCCAGTACCGCTAACACCCACACATGCACCATACACCTTCCTTAGTGGTATAGTATCTGAACGTATCAATATCTGATCTGATCAGATCTATACTAGCGTCCCCAGCAGTTTATGGTTCCCAAAAATGCAGTGTTAGTGGGATCAGCCCAGATACCTGCTTGCACCTGCGTTTTGCCCCTCCGCCCAGCCCGGCCCAGCCCAGCCCACCCAAGTGCAGTATCGATCGATCACTGTCACTTACAAAACACTAAACACATAACTGCAGCGTTGGCAGAGTCAGGCCTGATCCCTGCGATCGCTAACAGTTTTTTTGGTAGCGTTTGTTACATTTGCTGACAGTCTAGGAGCTTTTTTACCTGTAAGTCTTACTACTTTACCAGTAAATTTAGAGCCCAAAATGGCAAATCGAAGGTACAGTAGTGAAGAGGCCTACACGTTTCTGAGCATGACAGGTAGTGAAGAGGAAGTCACTCATCTGTCAGATTCAGGCTCAGAATACAATCCTGTAGAGGACAGCGACTCCATGACAGATAGCTCTGACGACGGAGTTGTGGTCCCTGCCAAGGTCAGGCGTACCAGACCCCGATCTTCTGCTATTGAGGTAGAAGAATCGCAGGGCTCTCGTATTGAGCAGAGAAGTACTAGTTCCGCTATTCCTTCTGGTGAACTGGCAAGCACCAGCGGCCTAGTACACCCTGGTCATAGTCAAACCAGCACTGCAGTAACACGTTAACGAGTCCCATAAGTGTAGTTCAAGCTGGTGAGGTGGCAAGCACAAGTAGTGCCACCAAGAAGAAAACGAACACAGGCCCGTCGAGCCCATAGTGCCCTTCCTGCTGCATTCGCCAATCCTAATTGGGAACCCACCACTTCTGCAGCACCCGTACCTCCCCCATTTACTGGCCAACCTGGCATTCAGGTGGAAACAGTTGATTTTACGTCACTTAATTTTTATTTGCTGTTTTTCACCGAAGATCTCTATAGATCTATTGTGGACCAAAGCAATTTGTATGCTAGTCAATACATTGCCGCTAATCCCCAGTCCTCCCTTGCCAGAGATTGGAAATCAATTACGGTTTCCGAATTTAAGATTTCTCATGGAGAGGGATAGGCTAAAAAGAGTGAGTTGCGGTCATATTGGTCTACTGACCCAATTCACCATATGCCCTTGTTCTCTGCCTCCATGACCAGGGCACGATATGAGCAGATCTTGCGGTTCATGCATTTCAACAACAATGAACTCAGTCGTCCTTGTGGAGACCCTGGATACGATCGGCTCTACAAAATTCGGCCCCTCGTAAACCACTTCAACCAACGTTTTGCTGTTTACTCCCCATCAAGTTGTCTGCATTGATGAGTCCCTGATTAAGTTTTCTGGCCGCTTGTCTTTCAAACAGTATCTTCCCAGCAAGCGTGCCAGATACGGGGTCAAGATGTATAAGCTCTGTGACAGGGCCACAGGCTATATATGTAGTTTTATGGTTTACGAGGGAAAAGATAGCCACGTAGAGCCGCCGAACTGCCCAGATTACATAGGGAGCGCTGGCAAGATTGTGTGGGACTTGGTGTCACCCTTATTCGGAAAGGGGTACCATTTGTGTGTGGACAATTATTACACAAGCGTGCCACTTTTTAGTCACTTGTTTGATCATCAGATTGGAGCATGTGGCACCGTGCGACCTAATCGCCGGGGCTTTCCCTAGCGGCTTGTAGATTCCCGTCTTAGGCTGGAGAGCATGCTTCAAGTGTAATAATTTGCTTGCTGTGAAGTGGAGGGATAATAAGAATGTTTTCGTTCTTACCTCCTTTTATGCAGACACGACGTACTGGTATGTTGCTGGACTTTGAGTGGTTACACCAGAAGGATGCCTGCGGGTTTAGGTATCATCTTGGTATCATTCTTTTCAGCCAGCGGTCGGCTTTCATGTAAAAGCAATCCTAGCGGCTAATTAGCCTCTAGACTGCTTTTACAAGCAGTCTGGTTTTCCCTGGCTCTCCTGTCCCAACAGGGAACCTGAGAATGTAGCCGGTGGTTCCGCCAGCTGACCATAGAGCTGATCAGTGACCAAAACTACTCCAATCATCTCTATGGCCTAAGAAACCGGAAGCTATGAGCATTTCATGACTTAGATTTAGCCAGATGTAAACAGCGCCATTGGGAAATTGGGAAAGCAATTTATCACACCGATCTTGGTGTGGTCAGATGCTTTGAGAGCAGAGGAGAGATCTAGGGTCTAATAGACGCCATTTTTTAGAAAAAGAGTACCTGTCACTACCTATTGCAATCATAGGGGATAAAAAAAAAGCACCCCTGTCCCCCCCCTGCTCTCGGGCAAAGGCAAACGCAAGGGTCGGTCTGGCGTCAAATGTCAACAGCAATTGCACCATGCATGTGAGGTATCACCACGTAGGTCAGATCGAGGGCAGTAATTTTAGCAGTAGACCTTCTCCGTAAATCTAAAGTGGTAACCTGTAAAGGCTTTTAAAAATGTATTTAGTTTGTCGCCACTGCACGTTTGTGCGCAATTTTAAAGCATGTTGTGTTTGGTATCTATGTACTCGGCCTAAGATCATCTTTTTTATTTCATCAAACATTTGGGCAATATAGTGTGTTTTAGTGCATTATAATTTAAAAAAAGTGTGTTTTTTCCAAAAAAAAGTGTTTGAAAAAGTGCTGCGCAAATACTGTGTGAAAAAAAACAATGAAACACCCAGCATTTTATTCTATAGGGCCTCTGCTTTAAAAAATATATAATGTTTGGGGGTTCAAAGTAATTTTCTTGCAAAAAAAAAATATTTTTTCATGTAAACAAAAAGTGTCAGAAAGGGCTTTGTCTTCAAGTGGTTAGAAGAGTGGGTGATGTGTGACATAAGCTTCTAAATGTTGTGCATAAAATGCCAGGACAGTTCAAAAACCCCCCAAATGACCCCATTTTGGAAAGTAGACACCCCAAGCTATTTGCTGAGAAGCATGTCGAGTCCAGGGAATATTTTATATTGTGACACAAGTTGTCACTAAATGATAAATTGCTCAAACATGCCATGGGCATATGTGAAATTACACCCCAAAATACATTCTGTTGGTTCTCCTGAGTACAGGGATACCAAATGTGTGAGACATTTCGGGATGGCATGCGGGACCCTGAAAACCAAGCACTGCCTTCAGGCTTTCTAAGGGTGTAAATTTTTGATTTCACTCCTCACTGCCTATCACAGTTTCAGAGGCCATGGAATGCCCAGATGGCACAACCCCCCCCAATGACGCCATTTTGGAAAGTAGACACCCCAAGCTATTTGCTGAGAGGCATGGTGAATATTTTGCAGACCTTGCTTTTTGTCACAAAGTTTTGAAAATTGAAAAAAGAAAAAAAAATACATTTTACTTTTATTTTTTCATTTTTAAAAACAAATGAGAGCTGCAAAATACTTTCAGGTGTGTCTACTTTCCAAAATTGGGTCATTTGGGGAAGTTTGTCATCTGCAACTTGTGGCAAAATATAAAATATTCCATGGACTCAACATGCCTCTCAGCAAATAGCTTGGGGTGTCTACTTTCCAAAATGGGGTAATTTGGGGGGGGGGGGGGTTTGTGCCCTTACGCCCTTAGAAATCCTGAAGGCGGTGATTGGTTTTCGGGGCCCCGTACGCGGCTAGGCTCCCAAAAAATTCCACACATGTGAGAAGCAGCAAAATGTATTTTGGGGTGCAATTCTACATATAACCATGGCATGTGTGAGCAATATATCAGTTAGTGACAACTTTTTGTAAAAATTTTTTTTTTTGTTGTCATTATTCAATCACTTGGGACAAAAAAAAAAAATATTCAATGGGCTCAACATGCCTTTTCTTGGGGTGTCTACTTTCCAAAATGGGGTCATTTGGGGGGGGGGGTTCTCAGGGGAGAGGAGACCGATCATGTGTTCCTACTAAGTAGGAACACCGATCGATCTCCTCCCCTGGTCAGCCACACAGTTAACCCCTTGATCGCCCCCTAGTGTTAATCCCTTCCCTGCCAATGACATTTATACAGTAATCAGTGGCTATTTTTAGCACTGATCGCTGTATAAATATCACTGGTCCCAAAAAAGTGTCAAAAGTGTCCGATCTGTCTGCCGCAATGTCGCAGTCACAATAAAAATCGCTGATCACTGCCATTACTAGTGGAAAAAAAATAAAAATAAAAATGCCATAAATCTATCCCCTATTTTGTATACGCTATAACTTTGGCACAAACGAATTTTATAGACGCTTATTGCAATTTTTTTTTACCAAAAATATGCAGAAGAATACATATTGGCCTAAATTGATGAAGAAATTCGTTTTTATTTTGGATATTTATTATAGCAAAAAGTACAAAATATTGAGTTTCTTTTCAAAATTGTCGTTGTTTTTTTGTTCAAAGCGCAAAAAATAAAAACTGCAGAGGTGATCAAATACCAGCAAAAGAAAACTCTATTTGTGGGGAAAAAAGGACATCAATTTTGTTTGGGAACAGCGTCGCACGACCGCGCAATTGTCAGTTAAAGCGACGCAGTGCCGTATCTCAAAAAATGGCCTGGTCAGGAAGGGGGCAAATCCTTCCGGGGCTGAAGTGGTTAAGAGATCTAAAAGCATTAGAAAGGTTTCCTCCTAAAAAATATATAAAGGGCTGTCTGCATCCTAGCAACCAAAGTTGCTAGGCATCACTAGCTGCCTGCATCCTAGCAACCTACAAAGGCAGGCAGCAAGAGCCACCTGAATCCTACCAATGCAGGATCTTATGTGGCAAGATATGCCTGCATCCCAGCAACCTAGGACACCAGGAGCCACCTGGAGGACAGCAAGCTGCAAGAGTTGCCTACACCCTAGCAACTTAAGACATAAGCAAAGTAAGATGCTCGGTGGCAGTAGCCATCTGCATCCTCGCAATGAATGACACTAGGCAGAAAGAGGCGCCTGTGTCCCAAACACCTAGGAATCTAGGAGGCAGGAGCCGCCTGCGTCCTAACAACATTGGATGCTAAGCAACAGAAGCTGTCTTTCCTAGCAATTAATCATGCTACCCACAATCACAAATATATTACTATACAGTAAATTAAAAAACTCCACAATAGAAACAAAGTCCATCCAGAAGTGAAGAAGTGCTGATTGGAAACCTGTGGATGGACTTTGTTTATATTGTGGAGTTTTTTCCTTTGTATTAATACATAGATTTGTTTCTGATTGTGGGACATTATTTTATGCATTTTTAGTCACTGGTTTATTTACCAGTATATATTTTTAGGCATATTATGTACTGAGTTATGGTATATTCTGGTTATCTATTGCTTTTTTTTGCTGGGTCATGTATTTTTAAAGGGGAAGCACAACAGGTTTTATGTATATACACTCTTCTGTTGTTTTGTATTCGGAAAATCACTAAGTGCTGCTTCTGTACAATTTTGTACGTTTTTTTTTTTTTAGTTATCATCCCTAGCACAGATATGTTTTTTTTTATCTATAATGATTGTGAAGTATTGACTGTCAAGTATATTTGATGGGTAGATGTTGAAGTAGACACACTCCTATCTTTTGAATGGCACCAGTATTCTTCATGGTTCAGTATAACACAGTAGACTATTATGATATGATTTCATCTGGTACCATGAAAGTTTCTTGTTGTCTGTGCTTATAGTGCTTCCACAATTATATTCATTTTCATTTTGAGTATAATTTTCCTCCTGTCGCAGTTCCTGAGAAGAGAGACAGTAACATATTGCAGCGAATCACCACAAACAGACAGGAACGGCATGAGAAGGCGACTTCTGATCTGCATAGAGAGTTAGCTGACATCAGCAAGGTGAAGTAATGAAGGATTCTGAGCAAGCTCACTTATATGCTTGTTTTACACTTTATAGTCAAATCTCGCTTTTTTTTTTTTAGGAAATGGAGGCCTTAGTTCTGGAGGCTGGAAGGACTCTCCAAAGATATATATCAGAGTCTGATAGAAAGATTGACTTGTTATTTCAGCAGTGTGAAGAAAGGAAAGACAACAGGTCCCTCACAATGGTGGTAAGTATGGCCTTCACCTTTACAGCAGAGGCATTGTTAAGAAACTGCTCTGCAAAACTGAACCTGATGAGCAATTAGGTTTCATCTTTTAGGCGTATCTAAACCAAAAAACAAAACTGCAATAAATTACAGCTTAAAAGTCCTTAGATGTGGTGGCTGCATTATTCTTCTTATCTTAATTGTACAGGACACAAAGGCAAAGTATTCACAGGCCCTGGGTAATAGGCTTGTAGGTGCTTGGACACTGGCAAAACTTTTGTGGACACGCCCCCTGTGTGCTTCCCCTATAACACTTTTTTTCCTTTTAACTTTTTGCTGACCGTATAACACAGATATACAATGGCTAGGTGGCTCGGCTGCGGCAGATCACGTACCTAGTACGTGATCTGACACTACTGGGTGGGGGGCGTGTGCGCACGCTGTGCTGTGATTAAACACAGCAGATGTTGATCACCGAGTGCCCGCCAATGGATAACCGCTGGCACCCAGTGATCATCGGGAATTTAAACAGGACAGAGCCCTACCTATGTAAACAAAGCAGTGCCTTGTCCTGTCAGCAGAGAAATAATAGATTTTCGTTCCTCGCAAAGCAGGGAATAAAATCCATTATTTACCCTAGTAAAAGCACCTCACACAGTACACCAAAACACTGGTTAGGCACACAGTTAACCCTTTGATCACCCTAGATGTTAACCCCTTCCCAGCTAGTGTCATTAATACAGATCACTGTATTAGTGTCACTGGTTCCCAAAAAGCGACAGTTAGTGTCCGAATGGCTGCCGCAATATCACAGTCCCATTATAAGTCGCTGATCGCCACCATAACTAGTAAAAAAAAAAAAAAATAATTCTAGTATATATCCCATAGTTTCTAGACGCTATAACTTTTCCACAAACCAATATACAATTATTGGGATTTCTTTTTTACCAAAAACGTGGCAGAATACATATTGACCTAAATTCATGAAGAAATTAGATTTTTTAAAAATTTTTTATTGGATATGTTTTATAACAGAAAATACCTTACTTACAACACGCGCCGACGTATAATATGCACCCCAATTTAAGAGGGAAGTTTCAGGAAAAAAAAACTTTTTAAAAAAAATAAACCACTTTGAAGCAAAACAATGGTCAGTGAGCATCAATACAGCCTGATTAGTACCCATCTGCAGATTCAGTGCAGCCTGATCTGTGCCCATCTTCAGCCTGATTTGTGCCCATATGCAGTCTAATCAATGCCCAGCTGCAGCCTAATCAGTGCCCATCTGCAGCTTGATTTGTGCCGATATGCAGTCTAATCAGTGCCCATCTGCAGTCTAATCAGTGCCCATCTGCAGTCTAATCAGTGCCCATCTGCAGTCTAATCAGTGCCCACCTGCAGCATTGCTCAGTGTCCATCTGCAGCCTTGCCAAAATATAGGCTGCCACTGAGGGGAAGGAGGGGACAAGAGCTGCCAAAATAGAGCCTGATCTCCTGTGTACTCGGCCAGTTGCGCCCCTGGGCCTGGATCCTGTGATGGACATGATGCGGTCCAATGCCGGGACGTCAATGCTAGGAAATGTCTAGGGGAGCGTGACTGAGCATGACTGCAAGCCGAGCCGAGTACACAGGAGATCCAGCTCTATTTCGGCAGCACTCGTCCCCTCCGTGGCAGCCTATATCATCGTATAACATGCACACACGATTTTCCCCCTATTTTAGGGGGGAAAAAGTGCATGTTATATGCTGATAAATATGGTAATATTGTTTGTTTTTTTTTTCAAAATTATCAGTGTTTTTTTGTTTATAGAGCAAAAGAAAACTATTTGTGGGAAAAAAAGGACATCGATTTTGTTTGAGTAGAGTGCCGCATGACTGTGCAATTGTCAGTTAAAGTTACGCAGTGCCGTATCGCAAAAAATGGCCTGGGCATGAAGGGGTGGGTAAACCTTTCAGAGGTCAAGTGGTTAACTTCATCTGACGATCCTGCCAGTAACACACTTCCTAACCTGGGGTAATAACACTTACTTACTAGCATTGTCACCCTTGGCTGCTCCTCTGATTTTGACTACAAAGCCATTTTCTTTTCTTCATGTCCATTCCATAGCAAGGAGTTTTTCTGTAGTTCACAAAAGGTTGGAGAACTTATAAGATTGTTTGATATATCAGTTCATTGCACAGGAAGTTACAAGGACGCTGGAACTCAGGCAAGAAAACAGGAGTTTTTCTGTACTTGCAGGAAGCAAAAAAGATGGCTCCACCCAAAATAAACACACATAAAATGTCTAAAATAAAAATACAAACTAAAAATACAAAGTGAATAAGAATCTAAAATTTACCGTGCCTCTGAAAGGCTCCAAAAGGTTCCCACAGCCAGTAAGAGAAGGGAAATGGTGACTCACCCGCCGCTAGTAGACCTTCATCCAATGGGTTTAACAGACAAGGTTCTGGGTAAATAAGATAATCCATCACCACAACTTACCTTTTAAATATAATGGATACGTCCCCCAACTAAAGTATGTATCACCACCACTGCTGGTAAAAAGTCTCATCAACGCAGGAAATGGTGTCTAACCTCAGCCACGTTTCAAGCCTAGCACACAATAGCAACAGACTGGGGTAGCAAATATGCGTGGAACATACAGTATACACAGGGTAAAGGTTTGGTGCATCCGATCTATACATTTAGCAGTCAACAATATACCAGAAATGGCTCGGAAAATGCAAACATTGCCATGTTAGTGCTTTTCCTGCTTTTATATACTTCCTTATGCTAGCTTTTTATTCCCTTTTAGTTTTTACATGAATTTTGGGATCATGTGGTTAAGGAATCTTCTTACAGAAAGGAGTGGATCAGACGAACAGAGAACACTTTGTTTTATCTAGAAGAGAAACGTGCAGATCGGGTGAGTAGATACTTCTGACCTCTTTAGGAGGTTCCGCTTTGATTATATGAAGGAGAGTGCCTCAATCTAGATAGGTAGATAGAAATAGGGGCGGGTACCATTATCCTTGTGCTTACAATGATAAAGGTACGGGGGATGTCAGGAGCTACTCCAAAAAATGACCCATTACAAAGAGAAAATGAATGGACTATCTTGGTACCCAAGGAATGGACAATTGAATATAAAAATATATATTTTATTGCAGAAAACAACTTGATACACTAATACAAGCAATATATTAGAGCCCATTCACACAGGGGCAACTTTGGATCTGACTTCAAGTCGCCCCTAGTCGCCTCAAGTCACGCTACATGAAAAAAAATCAATGTAAATGAATGGATCCGTCTTAATGCACACTACTGCAGTCGCTCAGACTTCAGAAAAGGTTCCTGTACTACTTCAATCCGACTTGAAGGCAACTTGTACCCATTGATTTCAATGGAAGTTGCCTCCAAGTCTGATCACCGTTCATACTGAGGCAACTTTACAGGAAGCAGAAAGTAAACAGAAAGTAATTTACTCCACTAAACAGCCAGCCCCCTCCTTCTCACACACAGCTGATAAGCTCTGATTGGCCACTTGTAAAGTTCCCTGTCCTGGAGGCGACTTCAAGTTGTGTTATAAGTTGCCCCAAGTCGTGCTGTGATTCATACTCAAGTCGTGTCCAAGTTACCTCCCAAAGTTGCGCTGGAAGTCGTGTTGCCCCTGTGTGAATGGGCTCTAAACCTTACTCCCAAGTATTGATGTACCTAATTTGTAATAGTGTAATTTTCCCCCCTTTTTCTTCCCCCTTCCCTTTAATATTTTGTGATCAATTTAATTAGAAGACTTTATTTCTCCATAGATGTATAAGGTCAATGCCTCCTGAAGAAGCAAATTATTTTGGGAAACATGTAGAGCAGGGGTCTCAAACTGGTGGCCCTCCAGCTGTTGCAGAACTACAAGCCCCATCATGCCTCTGCCTGAGGGAGTCATGCTTGTAACTGTCAGCCTTGCAATGCCTCATGGGACTTGTAGTTTCGCAACAGCTGGAGGGCCGACAGTTTGAGACCCCTGATGTAGAGGATCACATTTTGGACCTATATCTCCGGAGGCTCCACTATCTTGTGGAGTTCCCATGTTTTAGTCTGTATCACTTTGCTATTGTATGCAACCATTGTTTTATATATTGCTTGTATTAATGTGTATCAAGTTGTTTTCTACAATAAAATATATATTTTTATATTCAATTGTCCATTCCCTGGGTACCGAGATAGTCCATTAATTTTCTCTTTGTGATGGGGCATTTTTTGGAGTAGCTCGTGACATCCCCCGTACCTTTATCACTTTGATTATATGTAATAACTGTTCAAGGGCAGTGGCCAAAGATGTGATCTCTGTAGAACAGTGATTCTCAAACTGTGTGCCACGTGACAGTTGCAGGTGTGCCGTGGGAGTTTTGAAAAGCATTTAAAAATGCTAGCGTTTTGAAACCTTGAACATATCGAAAATGAAATGGTAAATCAATGTCGCAAAAGTTAAAAAAGTAACTTATAGAAAAACGCAATCTCAGCCTGTCATTCATTGGTTCCTTTTCGTAACGTGAGACTTATGTGAGATCTTGGGAGAACTTGATCGCTCTAATTATATTATTATAATAATAGAGACCATTCCATTCAAACTTTTATGCTTATATATATAAAATTTGTTCATTGTTTAGCGATGGAGAAATACTTAATCAAGTCTGGAAATGCACGCTTGTTGGTTGACTTTGGAGCCTCGCTTCAATTTGATTTGCTCTCGAAAGCAGACACATCCTTCACATTAA
Organism: Lithobates clamitans; assembly: GCA_037952925.1. Taxonomy (NCBI): domain Eukaryota; kingdom Metazoa; phylum Chordata; class Amphibia; order Anura; family Ranidae; genus Lithobates; species Lithobates clamitans. The sequence continues at coordinate 26,650 of JBBGZY010000883.1, forward strand.
ATTTTAAATTAAATATATATGTAAAAATAAAAAAGTTCTTTGCCACAAAAATTGTTAAATCTTTTTAGGTGTGCCGTGAAAATTTTTAGATCTTTTTGGTGCACCGCAAGACAAAAAAGTTTGAGGAACACTGCTGTAGAAGGTGCGGAACACAAGTAACACTGGCTGCATCTCCTTTCAGCAGAGATCACAAGACCAACATCATAAGCTTTTGGTTATGTGACCAAGGGGGGCTTTCAGCAGCATTTTTACCATGAAAGGTTTTGCAGCCTTTCTGTAGTTATTCATCTCAGAAAGACTGTTAACATAGCTTTATGTTAATATGTCAGTATTGGTCAGTGTTAAGGAGATTGTAACCCTTAAAAAAAATGTTCCTGTTCCTTTAAATCACGATAAACAGCATAGTGCTTCTGCAGTGTAACTTGCCCCTCTCTATGCTGTAAAATACCTGGTTGATCCTGCGTTTTCCTGTGTCCCTGTGTGTGAACTGACCACGGTAATCATGGCTGCTGATCCATGATACTGTGGTCAGTTTACGTGCCTCCTTCATCCCAATGTCTCTCCTCTCCCCCCTCTTCCCCTCCCTCCCTGCCTGTCAGCTCGGTAGTCTGTGTGTGTGAGCCATCTCCTCCCCGCCCCTCCTCTCCTGTCGCTATTCTGCTGTGGCTGTAAAGTCACTGATCTCTAATCCTGGAATCCCCTCTGTTACAGGAAGATATACAGTGCAGTGTCTGTGTTTTTTAAAAATGATACAGATAAATACTTTAATTGAAAGCGCCACTGTGCGGTCATGTGACCAGCCGGCTGATGTCAGAGGGGAATATCGGCCCCTTCCTCTGTAGTTCTTAGATCGGGGAAGGAAAGCAGTGGTAGGTGACCTGACCCCACAGCGGCGCTGTAAAATGAAAATTGCTGTTTCTTTTTTAGGTGTGGATGTTAACACATAGGTTAACTATGTTTATGTTTTTAGATCGCTGATGTGTTAAAGAAATTCACAACACTTTTGACAAAGATTTGCTATTTCATGCCTTCTGATGTACTTAGGTTTATTCATAAAGAAGCTATGGTAAGTAATTTAATGGCTCGTGGTAAATTTCAGGCAACAAATGAAATAATTTTGGTCATCTACTAAAGTTATGCACGAGAAAAATTACAGCTGTACTAAAGTCAAAAAGGTAATTCAATATACAGTATATCTCAATGTGGTATACAGTATACAGTTTATGTATATACAGTAAAACCTTGGATTGAGAGTAACTTGGTCTGAGAGTGTTTTGCAAGACAAGCAAAATGTTTTTATAAATTTTGACTTGATAAATGAGCGATGTCTTGATATACAAGTAGCGTCATGACACAACTTAGTAGTATAAAAGAGGACAGCAGGACCTCTAAGTGTAGCAATATGGTTACATTTAATGAAGGTACAACATTTAGCAACTCACATGGTTGATGATAAAAAACAAGCACATCTAAGTATGTAGTCATCCGGGGTAAAGCTGTCCACATAGACCGTCCTCCACACCACCATCGACGTCATCCCTTCCACACTGCGCTCCACGAGTGCTTCAAGCCTCATTTTTGGATCGCTCTACTGCAGGGTAGTCTTCCCGGTCACGATTGCAGACTGACAGTGGTAAGAGCCGGCGGTGCGGAGGACGGTCTATGTGGACAGCTTTACCCCGGATGCCTTCATACTTATATGTGCCTCTTTTAATCATCAACCATGTGAGTTGCTAAATGTTATACCTTCATAAATGTAACCATATTGCTACACTTGGAGGCGCCTCTCTTCTCTATTATATTCTGTAGCTCCTGCTGGATTTTGCTTCTAATCCTCTTGTGGAGGCTGCTAGTTGTGGATGGACATTTTATGGTTACACAACACAATGAATAAATGGTTGTGGAACGAATCATCTGCATTTCCATTATTTCTTGAGGAGAAATTCACTTTGATATACGAGTGCTTTGGATTACAAGCATGTATCCGGAACGAATTATGCTTGCAATCCAAGGTTTTACTATATATATATATATATATATATATACAGTACATATTGTATTATTATTATGGTTCGTTACAATGGCATCACCAAAGTTTCTATATTGCTTGCCAAGACTTTAGCCTTCTACTGATTGGTTCTGTGCTGTGAAACCTACTAATTTGTGTGGGATCAGAGAAAGGATGAAGTTGGACCAGTAAGCACACATTCCTGAGACTTGGTTAGTTTGGTTAGACTTGGGTATCTGAGAACTTTAGGCAACAAGTAGGCTCGACCCTGAGTCAGTCAGTTTCCAGATTTATACCGCGTACACACGAGCGGGTTTTCCGTTGGAAAAATCTTGGATGGTTTTTCCGACGGAATTCCGCTCCTGCTTGGCTTGCATACACACGGTCACACAAAAGTTTGCTGAACTTACTACCATCAAAACGCGGTGACATACAACACTACGACGAGCCGAGAAAATGAAGTTCAATGCTTCCGAGCATGCGTCGAATTGTTTCCCAGCATGCGGAGGAATTTTGCGTGTCGGAATGTGTACAGACGATCGGAATTTCCGATAGGAACTTTTTCCGACCGAAAAATTGAGAACCTGCTCTCAATCTTTTGCTGGTTGGAATTCGGCCAGCAAAAGTCCGATGGAGCATACACACGGTCGCATTTTCCGACCAAAAGCTCTCATTGGTCTTCTGTGGGTCGAATTTCCGATCGTATGTATGGGGCATTAGGCTCGGTTCATGCTAATGCAATGTGATTTTACCGCAATTTGCAGTGTGATTTTGATGCAAATTTGAATGCATTTTGGATGTGGTTTGCATATTCTATGGGGCCAGATTGCACTGTAAATGACACCAAAGAAGCACAGGACCCATTCCCAGTCGCATCACAGCTGTGCTGCATTGATGTCAACAGGCACAATTGGAAGCAATGTTATTTTCATTGTCATGAGGTTGCATCATTGTGAACCTGGCCTTAGAGGAGTTAGCTAGCCCACTGCACGCCATTTGATTTACTGCCCACTTGACCTCCAGAAGGATTTACCCCCTTCCTGACCAGGCCATTTTTTGCTATTTGACACTGCGTTCATTTATCTGGTAATTGTGTGGTCATGCAACGCTGTACAGAAACAAAATTTGTATAATTTTTTCACATAAATAGAGCCTTCTTTTGGTGGTATTTGAACACCTCTGGGTTTTTAATTGTTTTGTGTAAACAAAAAAGACCAACAATTTTGAAAAAAAGAACAATATTTTTTACTTTCTGTTATAAAACATATCTAATAAAAAAAATAAAAACAATCAATTCTCTTCATACAGTTTGGCCAAAAATATTTTCTGCTACAATATATTCTGTCTTTGATAAACAAAAAATCCCAATAAGTCTGTTACATAGTAGGTGAGGTTGAAAAAAGACACAAGTCAGTCAAGTCCAACCTATGCTGTTGACTGGTTTGTGTAAAAGTTCTACGAGCTATGGGATATATTACTGGAATTTTTATTTATTTATTTTTATTTTATACTACTAATGGCAGTGATCAGCGACTTATAACCGGACTGCAATAGTGTGGCAGGCAATCTGAAACTAACTAATGTTGGGGGAAACTGACTAACTGCCACTGTCATCACCAGTAACATTATTACAGTGATGATGCTAATAAAATGCACTGTCACTGTAATAATGACACTGGGTACGAAGGGGTTAACATCTAGGGAGATCAAGGGCTTATGTGTGCTGCTTTTACTTAGGATCCTGTTGTTTTTATTCCCTCCTTAACAGAAAAAAAAATTCCCTGTTTGTGAACACAGCTCTGTATTGTTTACAATGACAGAGCTGTGTTCAGTGCCGATCACTGGGTCCCGGTGGTCAATCATTGGCCGGGGCCCCCAGTGATCGTCATGTGCTGTAAAGAATAACAGCATAGCTGGGATGGCATGCGTGTGTACCCCCTGCCCGATCGTGCGGGTAACGTACTAGGTACGTAACCCAAGGCAGGAGAGCTGCTCTGCTATTGTATATGTAAGTTATACATTTGGCAAGTGAGAAGTTTGTGTTTGGTCTTGTAGATTGTGTCTTGATTTCACTGAGTTTCTGCTTCATACACCTAGATGATAAATCAAGCCGTACTTGCCAACCAAAGAGCAATTGCCAAGCTGTCTCTGAATCTGATGGAAACAGAACTAAAAACAGAGGGGACTCAACGCCTTCAGTGGCAAGACCTGATAAAAGCCTGGAAATCCCATGAAAAAGAAAGAGTGATAACTGAATTCAGGTATCATTTTCAGAAAACACATAATCCTTCACTAAGCTATAATGAGAGCTCAAAATAATGATTGTTATAGCAAAAAACATTTAAAGGAGTATTGTGGGATTTTTAGGGTGCACAATTACAAAATCAAAATCATTTATAAAAAAGTAGAAATGTATTAGAACATTGTTAAAAACAAACACCCAAAGGGTAGGTATTGATATTACAGTACTAATACAAGTGCAGACTGATATTCATCTCTACATGTTTCGCCTTGGTAATTGGCTTCTTCAGGAGAATTTATTGATATCAGGCATAGTGAGCACTAAAAATAGAAAGAATTTTTAGAAGGATAAGCCAATAAACAATCACAAAACATCATAAGTATATAACAAAAGTTTACAAGTTAGAAACATTCATGAATTTGGCACACAGTTGGTCATATTGATTACCTGTATGTTCAAAAACTATTTGTATGTAAATTGGGGCTCCAGTATCATAGGGATATGAGAAATCGGATCATCGGGTAACTAAAAAGAGAGGGGTCTCAACGCCTCCAGTGCCAAGACCTGATAAAAACTTAGAAATCCCATGAAAAAGAAACAGTGATAACTGAATTCAGGTATCTTTTTCAGAAAACACATAATCCTTCACTAAGCTATAATGAGAGCTCAAAATAATGGTTGTTATAGCAAAAAACATGTTTTAAAGCTTACTAAATTGAGACTATGTTGACTTTGGAGACCACATTCTAGGTCATTAATGGCTAATCTGTGCTTGTGAAACTGTTTTTGTATATATGATCCCTTATATGCTTTACAAATAATCTAGGTTACATCATGCCTAATAATGATACTTTGTTGTTTTGCAAGCCTGCAACTGTGACCTCTTCATTTGGACCAATGATGTGCAATCTATGGTTACGTACTCCTAGTGGAGTCTCAGTAGTACCTAGATTTATTAACTGTGGATTTCATTTGTATTTGTTTTGTTTTTTTAATCACTTTTTCTGCTCCATAAAATAGCTGACTGTAAAAAAGGAAAAAAGAATTGTGCAAAGTTGACCTAAAAAATGAAATCAGTTCACCCCCCTGTGATATCTTATTTTGGTCAATGGACAAGTATAACTCTCTTCTATTATTTGTTATACAGGCTTCTTGCAGAGAAGGAGATGGAGGAGATGCCTAGTAGTGTCAAGAGGGAGGTTGACCTGCTAACAGATCAGCACCAGTCACTCCATAGCAAGAGGCTTCAGCTGCTGTGTTTGGTCAGGTACAGTAAGTGGTTCTCATGTAGCACAGGAACATGTGCAGCAAGGGCTACCAAGCACATTTAGGCATAAAGGAAGTAGGACGCAAAGGAGGACGTTAGAACATTGTAGAGCATTGCCTTTTGATCAGTTTAGTATATTTAGGTGTGGCCACAAACCCCACCTCCTGTACCAAATAAACCTCACACATAACTCTTATGCCTCGTATACACGATCGGATTGTTGGCCAACAAAACCTTGGAATTTTGTCCGAAGGGCGTTGGCTCAAACTTGCATACACACGGTCACACAAATGTTGGCCAACAATTACGAACGTAGTGACGTACTAGAAGTACTACGTGGTTTTTCAGGTTTTTAGCGCCACCCTTTGGGCTCTTTCTGCTGATTTCGTGTTAGTAGAAGTCTGGTGAGTGTTGATTCGCGCTTTTCTTTTTCCGTTTATCATTTAGCACTTTTCAGTTTGCGCTTTTCAGTTCATTTCTGAACGGCTGTTCGTCAACCTGACATGTTGCGGAATCGGAGGAGATAACGGGTTATTTATTATTGGCCTTGGAGTTATTGCTTTTACATTATTTTTTAGGTTGAATAATGATTTGATTTAGTATATTTTCTATATTTTTGGATGCATAGAATGCACTTTTTGGTTAAGTTCTATTGGCAGATAGCATGTCTAATTTTATTTGTTTTCTTTTTTAATACACAACAAAAAAATTGTGTGGACTAATACTTGGCTATGTGTTTTACTTCAAATGACAGTTTGGGAGTAGGCAGTTACATTTAAAAAAATACAATGTAAAATTGACAAGGGACACCAACATAGTTGTATCTTTGAACTTAAAAACTACGGGATAATGGTGCTGTGGTAACTTGCCCACAAAAAAAGCATTATAATATTATTCTTGATATCACTAAAAAAAAAAAAAAAGCCATTGAAAATTAGTTTGCAATAACTCCATCAGTAGCACCAGCAAAGCAGCTTCATTATTATCCCATTAAAGAGGAAGAGAATTGTGCGCTGCATTTCGAGATTTCATAATTTGCCACATCACGAATATTAATTCTCCATTACGAACGCTAGTTTACAAGACCGACCACTTCTACTTCCGAGCGCGTGTATGTACTTTGAACTTTTGTCCGGACTTGTGTACACACGATCGGAAAATCCGACAACACACATTTGTCCGCAGAAAATTTGAGAACATGCTAGCCAACATTTGTTGGTGGAAAGTCTGACAACAATTGTCCGATGGAGCATACACACAGTCGGATTTACCGAAAACAGCCTGTCATCATACATTTCCCGTCGGAAAATCCGGTCGTGTGTACAGGGCTTAAGTCCAGGAGAGAGGTTTGGTAGGGGTTGGGTCAAGGCTCCCTTCCACAGGAAAAGTTGAAATTTGGCTAAAATTTTAGTTGCATAGATCTCTGAATCTACTAATTATCTTAATATGCAGTGTTCACAGATGGTGAGCTCTGCTTATATATTTTTTGCTCAGTATTAGTTGCTTATTTAAAGTTATACTAAATACACACAGTTTAGTTCTGAGATTGTACCGGAGATTGCAACCGGGACTTCCCGGGACTCTGGATCTCTACCATGCCTTCATACAGGGGTACTCCAGTTAATAGCAGGGGAATTACTGTTAAACCCCATCAGTTTTTGGATACATATCACAGCCCTTCTGTTATTGTGATAGATGATGGATGAGTATTATGGCCATACCTTTTATTTCTCTGTATTGTTATGTGATGATCTGAAAAATTGACACCAATCTGTCTATGTGTCTGGTTATTCTGAACTTTGTTATTCTTTCAAGAAAAATATTGAAATATAAAGTTATACTAAATACACACAGTTCACTTTACATTGTCCCTTCTCTTTATGTATATGGATGATGGCACTGTAATTATTTTAATACAAAAATAAATCTAAATACCCTACTTTCTAAGTGATATACATTTGTCACATGACCCAGCTTTTTCCCAGCCTGTCTGCAGGGAAACAGTGGCAGGAGGAGCTTGTGGTTCGTTGCTGCTGGTCACATGTTGGAAAAAAAAAAGGAAAAAAAAAAAGGAAAAAAAAAAAGCCTTTGGATTATCGAGTAAAAATATATAATTCACATCAATAAACTGTTTTAAAGTGTCATAGAACTATGTATTTGAAATCAAATCTTTATTTTTTTGGGCAATAACATAGTGACTGAGTGAGTATGAACAGCATGTAATACAGCATTTATTGATAGTTTTTAATGACGTGACTTTAGTGACACTTTAAAGCTTAGATATTGTGGTGAAATAATTTGTAGATCTGCAAGTAAAGACCAAAATCTATAAAGCATCTTTGAATTTGTGGCACTAAACACAGTTTTCTTTTTCTTAGTGATTTCATACCGGAGACCTGTACAAAGACAGCAGTGGCTGAATGGCATGAGTCTCTTCTGGACTTGAATAAGGAGATAGGTAAGAAAGAACATTGGGGGTTGATTTACTAAATCTAGAGAGTGCAAAATCAGGTGCAGCTCTGCATAGAAACCGATCAGCTTGCAGGTTTTTTTATTTTTTTTAATCAAAGCGTAGCCACCCTGATTATGTCAGATTTTTGAATCTCAAAGTGGTACATTGTTTTGCGTAGAAATTTTGAGTTTTATATTGTAGGCCTGTAATTCTTAGTAATGACAAACTTCAATCTGTCCAAACAAGAGTCTAGTAGATATCCCGGGTATGATAAAGTTTGAAAAACGAAATCATAAATTATAATATAATAAATAACTATAAATAATTCTAAAAAAATAATAATAATAAAATAAATTTCCCCACGATTCACTATCGCTCAATTCTGCAAGTGTTCTAATTTACTATCGTTTTCTAGCTGGTCTGAAACCACTTTTGACGTAAAGGGACGCTTTTTGGTTGCTATGGACAATCTCAAGTTTCCAGGCAGAAAGAACAGTATATATAATATAAAAGTGCATGCAGGGCACTGGACAAAGCACTGGGGACAAAAGGGATGTGAAACGATTTGATACAGTAATGTAATCTGTAAGATTACAGTGTACTGTATGTGTTATGTTTTGTGTGCGTTTTGACTTTGCCGACGGGCTCCGCCCTCAATGCGTTGTGACACTCGCAGGGAATGGAGCCCGACACACAGTACATCAGGCGGAGGAAACAGCCTGCAGGCACAGCAGGGGGACATCGCAGGATCCTGGGGACAAGGTAAGTAACCTGTACCAGGATCCTGCAATGTAATCCCGAGTGTGGCTTGGGGTTACCGCTAATGGTACTGAAATTAAACCCCGAGCCAGACTCGGAATTACCGCCCAGGAGGTTAATTGAATAAGCTGAAGATAATTGGCTACCATGCACAGCTTGAGCAGATTTTTCACTCTCCAGTAAATCAACCCCACTGCTCTGTGTAAATACTTCATTTTCTTCCCATCTCTCTTTATCCCCCTTCTCTTTTTTCCTACCACCTCTCTCTCCCTCCGCTCTCACCTCCCCTCTGTTTTCGTTCCTTCTCTCTCTCTCTCTCTCTCTCTCTCTCTCTCTCTCTCTCTCTCTCTCTCTCTCTCTCTCTCTCTCTTTCCCTCTTTCTCTCTCTCTCTCTCTCTCTCGCCTTTTCTCTACTTTCACTTCCACAAATCTCTCTTCTTTCTCTCTTTCTCTTCCTTTCTCTCGTGCTGTCCCATCACTTTCTCCCGCCTTTCCCTTTCCCTATAAACTAATTCAAATAAAACTACAGCTGTATACTGGTTCCTATGGACTATATAGAAGATTTCCTTTCCTGCTCTCAGTATATGTTATTCATTGTTGATTTTTATTCGGCTGGGTTCACACATGTCCAGCCGCGATTTCAGTGTGGGAGTCCGGTGTTTGCATCCAATTTGCATATATGTGAATCAAGCCTTATGCCGCGTACACACGACCGGACTTTCCGTCAGAATAAACTGGTGGAGTTCCGCTGAAACCGACTTGCCTACACATGATCACACCAAAGTTCGTTCGTTTAGAAAGCGATGACGTACGACGGGACTAGAAAAGGAAGTTCAGTAGCCAAAATCTGCCATTGCGTCGTTTTTGGTCCTTTGGAATAGCATACAGACGAACGGTTTTCCCGATAAGGATTGATTCCGTCGGAAAGATTTAAAACAAGTTCTATTTCTAGGTCTTTTAGAATTTTTGAAACAAAAAGTCCACTGAAGCCCACACACAATCGGAATATCTGATGAAATAATTCCGTCGGACCTTTTCTGCCGGAAAGTCCGGTCGTGTGTACGCGGCATTAGTCTAGTTACTGTGGACAGTCATGTTTACGGAATTATTGCAGATTTTTATACACTGGAATAGTCCCTGTGCCATTTAAAGCTGAACTCTTGGCACAAAAACTTTCATTTAAACATACACTATATTACCAAAAGTATTGGGACACCTGCCTTTACATGAACTTTAACCTCCCTGGCGGTATTCCCGAGTGTGGCTTGGGGTTAAATTTCAGCACCATTAGCGGTAACCCCAAGCCACACTCGGGATTGCATTGCAGGATCCTGGTGCCGTGTACTTACCTTGTCCCCAGGATCCTGCGATGTCCCCCCACGCTGTCTGCGGGCTGTGTCCTCCTCCGAAGCCTCTGTGTGCCGGGCTCCATTCCCTGCGAGCGTCGCACCGCACGGGGGCGGAGCCTGGCAGCAAATTCAAAAAATTGTAAAAATCATAACACATACAGTACTGTAATCTTACAGATTACAGTACTATATGAAATTATTTCACATCCCTTTTGCCCCCAGTGCTTTGTCCAATGCCCTGCATGCACTTTTATATTAGAACTATATACTGTTCTTTCTGCCTGGAAACTTGAGATTGTCCATAGCAACCAAAAAGTGTCCCTTTACGTCAAAAGTGGCTTTAGACCAGCTAGAAAACAGCAATATTAAATTAGAACACTTGCAGAATTGAGCGATAGTGAATCGTGGGGAAATTTTTTTTTTTTTATTATTATTATTTTTTTTAATTATTTATATTTATTTATTATATTATAATTTATGATTTTTTGTTTCAAACTTCATCATACCGGTGATATCTACTAGACTCTTGGTGGACAATATAAAATGCCAAATTTCAATGCAAAAGAATTGTACCGCTTTCAGCACCTAAAATCCAAAGTAATCATACCGCCAGGGAGGTTAATGGCATCCCAGTCTTAGTCTTCAGGGTTCAATATTGAGTTGGCCTTTGCAGCTATAACAGCTTCATTTCTTCTGGGAAGGCTGTCCACAAGGTTTAGGAGTGTGTCTATGGGAATGTTTGACCATTCTTCCAGAAGCGCATATGTGAGGTCAGGCACTGATGTTGGATGAGAAGGCCTGGCTCGCAGTTTCCCCTCTAATTAATCCCAAAGATGTTCTATCGGGTTGAGGTCAGGACTCGTTCCTCCACCCCAAGCAGGCCAGTCAAGTTCCTCCACCCCAAACTCGCTCATCCATGTCTTTATGGACCTTGTTTGTGCACTGGTGCGCAGTCATGTTGGAACAGGAAGGGGGTCATCCCTAAACTGTTCATACAAAGTTGGGAGCAGGAAATTGTCCTAAATGTCTTGGTATGCTGACGTCTTAATAGTTCCCTTCACTGGAACTAAGGGGCCAAGTCCAAACTCTGAAAAACAAACCCACACCATAATCCCCCCTTCACTAAATGATTTGGACCAGTGCACAAAGCAAGGTCAATAAAGACATAGATGAGCGAGTCTGGGGTGATTGACTGGCCTGCACAGAGCCCTGACCTTAACTCGATAGAACACCTTTGGGATGAATTAGAGCGGAGACTGCGTGCCAGGCCTTCTTGTTCACATCAGTGCCTTCCCTCACAAATGCACTTCTGGTAGATGGTCAAATATTCCCATAGACACACTCCTAAACCTTGTGGACAGCCTTCCCAGAAGAGTTGAAGCTGTTATAGCTACAAAGGGTGGACCAACTCAACATTGAACCCTACGGACTAAGACTGGGATGCCATTAAAGTTCATGTGCGTGTAAAGGTAGGTGTCTCAATACCTTTGGTAATAGGGGGGGTTATGTACGAAAGGCAAATCCACTTTGCACTACAAGTGCACTTGGAAGTGCAGTCGCTGTAAATCTGAGGGGTAGATCTGCTGCTTTTATCATCCAATCATGTACAAGCTAAAATTCTGTTTTTTATTTTCCTTGCATGTCCCCCTCGGATCTACAGCGACTGCACTTGTAGTGCAAAGTAGATTTGCCTTTCGTAAATAACCCCACATAGTGTATTCCTAAATAGCCTCAAACACTATAATAAATCCACTTTATGTGCACCAAATGCCTTTAGAAATGCCCATATTTGCCTTGTAAAAGTAGCAGTGACATTTTCACTGGGTTGTACCTAATCTGTGCAGAGAGCAGAGTTGTGGGAGGGGCCCAGAAGGCCCACCAATTATAGGAGGGGGGCAGATACAAGACCTGTCACCCTACCCAAGAAGAGAGAGCAGCAATGACTGGTCTTTATTACAGGAAGGTTCTGCACATAGGATTACTGCACAGATCTGAAAGAAACACACAATACACACCAAGATTCAAGTAAGAGTACACATGCCTCTTTCGTTTACACAATATTCAGCTTAAAGTCCTGGATCAACTTTGCATTAAAAAAAAGCATGACTTGGCTTTAGTGAGCATGGACGTCTTGATGGTCACCTTGTTTCTAGTAAATCTAGTGTAAAGCACTTTTGTTTCCGTTGTCTCCTCCATGCAGAGTCTGTGAACACAAAGTTTGTAGACAGACTTCACAACCTCCAGAGAGACACCATCCATCGATGTACAACAGCAGCAGAAGCATGTCAAGTGAGTACTCTATTACATTTTCATTTATGTCATTCAGCGCTGTGATGCTTAACCTGCATTATATATTTAAAGCATTCTGCCCACTATTGGACAAACATTCTATTCTGTGGTCTTTTCTTACTAGTGATAATCAATTTCACTGTAGATAGCACTCTGCAATGCTAGAAATGTATGTGCGGCACAACCTTGTGGGGAAAATATGCTCCTACTTGTAATGGCTGTCAAGGGCAGGCACTAGATCAGTGGTTCTCAACCTTCTAGTGCCGTGACCCCTTGATAAAATTTCCCAAGTTGTGGGGACCCCTAACAGAAAATTATTTTTGTAGAGTGGGTTGTCAGCACCCAAGGCAAGACAAGTCATTTGCGCCCCTAACCCATGGACATTTTGCGCTCCCCGAGTCCCTTCCACTCATACACTATTAAAACACCTTATGGTAGGTTTTAGGATGTACCACTCTTTCTCTTTGTTCTCCTCTCTTTCCCTCTTATCTCTCTCTATACTAATTTCCTGTTTTTTTCCCCATCCCTCTCTCTAGCCGCCTTTCTTGTTCTTTCTCTTATTCTTTCTCTCCCTTTTTCTTTGGTTCTCCCCCTCTTTTCCTCTCCGTTCCATGTATTCTCTATTTTTATTCCTTCTCTTACTCCTTGGTGGGGGGGTGGGGGGAATGGGATGAGTGGCAATGCTGGGGGGAGTTCTGATCAGCCAACTTAAGTGCTCTTTATCAAGGTCATCTGCTGATCTGAGAACTGTAGTGGGGACTTTTAATGGCAACTATAATCACAGGTAGTGTTACTCACTGTGTCTCTGACTTTGTAATGTCTCATAGCAGTGACACCCATGCACGAAATCAGGAGATTCAGGAGATTCCTCCAGCGCCTCCCACTTCACATTCCTCACCAGTCAGCTGACCTCTAGTCTCTGCCCCCCCAGCCATGCCGTGAACGGAATGGGTGGCTGCAAAGAGGTTGAGTGGGCAGCTGCGATCTCCAGGAACAGCCCAGCTGGGTGGCCACAGACTCCAGGGACAGCCCTGCTGGGCGGCCGCAAAAGGGCGGCGAGGTGCGAGCTTCAGGAACAACCCAGGATTCGTTGACCCCTGGCAAATCATCATTCTGCCCCCTGAGTGGGTCCCGACCCCCAGGTTGAGAACCACTGCACTAGAGGGAGCATGTTAGACCGCTTTCACACACAGCGTTAGCGTTAAAGCGGCGCTAGTTTTAGCGGCACTTTACCGTAGTTTTAGCGGCGCTTTGCAGATGAAGAAAGGGTTAAATGCGCCCGAAAAGCGCCGCTGCCGAAAGTGCTTTGCAGATGCTTCGGCAGCAGTGCCCATTGATTTCAATGGACAGGGGCAGTGGAGGAGCGGTGTTTACACCACTATGCCTTGAAATTCCAAACTTATAAGGAGCTTCCTGTATGCTTATGGCATTACTGTAATGTGCATAGAAGGATGCCTCTGACATATACATATTATAAAAATGACAGTATTTTATCATGTGCAAACAAGATATTGCCTTTTATTCAATACGGCCAGGTACAGAACCTGTTTTGTTTCTTATTTCCAGACCCAGCTGATGAATTTGGACATCTGCAGCAAAGACGAGGCCGAGACAATCTTAACGAAAGAGCTTTCCCCAATCACCGCACAATTCCAGATGAAATATGACAAAGAACAAAAGCTCTTCTCTGTATGTTCTTCTAGTACAAACATTTGAAGAATTTGCAGAATAAACTTTTTTGTGGTGTTCTGTGAGGCATTGCATCAGATATGCAAAATTGTTCATATTAAAGTAGAACTGAGGGCAAAACTTTATAATATTATAACCTGTCAGTTTTTGGGGTTTTTTTTTCCATCTGTATCCTATTGGGGAGATTTGTCTTCCCTTCCTGTCCCATAGTCAAACAGGAACTGAGAGGAAATCCCTCCAAAGTGGAGGAATCCCTGGTTGTCACCAGAACTAGTGTCCCCATTGGAAGATTTCTGATCTCTTCCAGTTCCAGTGACAACCCAAAATGTGGGATTTTTACTTTCACTCTCAGTGATAATAGTAAATAAGACAAATAGAGAGGGTAGATCTCCCTAACAGGCGCACAGGCAGCAGTAAAACTTTTGACAGGGGTTCTAATCCCTCTCCACTCTATCCAAAAACTAAAAAATAGTTTTGCCTTTAGATATACTATAAAAGGCATGTATGCTAAATAAAATGTTAGTGTAACATCTCCAAATATGTATTACCTCCCGCAAATCTCACAGTACTACCCCTAGCAATGCTTTTATCTGAACAAAGAGAAAGATCTTTTCATGCTTCGGCCTCAATCTAAAAACAGCTGCTAGCACTATACTTTGGTGGAGTATTTTAAAATTATATAGAAAAAAAACGTGCAGCACTACAAATGACATGTATTAAAACTCAAAGTGCATACAAGTACAAAAATAATAATAATGTGCTGTGCAATACAGTGAAAAATTACAAAATCACTACAAAAAGTCTTATGCAGTAATCAGTAAAGGTTATGCATATACAGTTGTGCTCATAAGTTTACATACCCTGGCAGAATGTATGATTTCTTGGCCATTTTTCAGAGAATATGAATGATAACACAAAAACTTTTCTTTCACTCATGGTTAGTGTTTGGCTGAAGTCAATTATTATCAATCAACTGTGTTTACTCTTTTAAAATCATAATGACAACAGAAACTAGCCAAATGACCCTGATCAAAAGTTTACACACCCCAGTTCTTAATACCGTGTATTGCCCCCTTTAACATCAATGACAGCTTGAAGTCTTTTGTGGTATTTGTGGATGAGGCTCTTTATCTTCTCAGATGGTAAAGCTGCCCATTCCTCTTGGCAAAAAGCCTCCAGTTCCTGTAAATTCTTGGGTTGTCTTGCATGAACTGCACGTTTGAGATCTCCTGATAGTGGCTTAATGATATTGAGGTGAGGAGACTGAGATGGCCACTCCAGAACCTTCACTTTATTCTGCTGTAGCCAATGACAGGTCAACTTGGCCTTGTGTTATGGATCATTGTCATGTTGGAATGTCCAAGTACGTCCCATGCGCAGCTTCCTTGGCTGATGAATGCAAAATGTTCCTCCAGTATTTTTTGATAACATTCTGCATTTATCTTGCCATCAATTTTTACCAAATTTCCTGTGCCTTTGTAGCTCACACATCCCCAAAACATCAGCGATCCACCTCCATGTTTCACAGTAGGAATGGTGTACCTTTCATCATAGGCCTTGTTGACTCCTCTCCAAATGTAGGATTTATGGTTGTGGCCAAAAAGCTCAATTTTGGTCTCATCACTCCAAATGACTTTGTGCCAGAAGATTTGAGGCTTGTGGTATTGTAAGCGGGATACTTTGTGGCATTTGCATAGTAATGGCTTTCTTCTGGTGACTCGACCATACAACCCATCTTTCTTCAGGTGCTTCCTTATTGTGCATCTTGAAACAGCCACACCACATGTTTTCAGGGAGTCCTGTATTTCACCTGAAGTTATTTGTGGGATTTTCTTTGCATCCCAAACAATTTTCCCGGCAGTTGTGGCTGAAATTTTAGTTGGTCTACCTGACCTGTGGTTTGGTTTCAACAGAACCCCTCATTTTCCACTTCTTGATTAGAGTTTGAACACTGCTGATTGTCATTCTCAATTCCTTTGATATGTTTTTATACCCCTTTCCTGTTTTATACAGTTCAACTACCTTTTCCAGCAGATCCTTTTACAATTCTTTTGCTTTCCACATGACTCAGAATCCAGAAACGTCAGTGCAGCACTGAATGAAAGATGCAAGGGTCTGTCAGGAGTCCAGAAACTCATTGACCTTTTATACACACACACTAATTATAATCAAACAGATCATAGGTGAGGATGATTACCTTTAATAGCCATTCAAACCCCTTTGTGTCAACTTGTGTAATGTTATCAGGCCAAAATCACCAGGGTATGTAAAGTTTTGATCAGGGTCATTTGGGTAGTTTCTGTTGTGATTATGATTTAAACACAGTTGATTGATAATAAATGGCTTCAGCCAAACACTAACCATGAGTGAAAGAAAAGTTTTTGTGTTATTCATATTCTCTGAAAAATGGCCAAGAAATCATAAATTCTGCCAGGGTATGTAAACTTATGAGCACAACTGTACAGTACTAATTAAAAAAAAATCCAAAAAGTCCTAAAAAAAGATTAAACCAAAACAAGTAATTTGGATAAGTGAAAAAGGGTGGCTGCAAATAGCTGGTACACAGTAGAAAGCTACAGTCCATACATACACTATATTGTCAAAAGTATTGGGACGCCTGCCTTTACACGCACATGAATTTTAATGGCATCCCAGTCTTAGTCCGTAGGGTTCAATATTGAGTTGGCCCACCCTTTGCAGCTATAACAGCTTCAACTCTTCTGGGAAGGCTGTCCATAAGGTTTAGGAGTGTGTTTGTGGGAATGATTGATCATTCTTCCAGAGGCGCATTTGTGAGGTTAGGCACTGATGTTGGATGAGAAGGCCTGGCTCGCAGTCTCTGCTCTAATTCATCCCATCCACTAAGGCCCATATTGACCACCTTAATTGGGGTCATCTAATTCATCCCAAAGGTGTTCTATTGGGTTTGAGGTCAGGACTCTGTGCAGACCAGTTAAGATCCTCCACCCCAAACTCGCTCATCTATGTCTTTATGGACCTCGCTTTGTGCACAGGTCCAAATCATGTGGTGGATTATGGTGTTGGGTTGTTTTTCAGGGGTTGGGCTTGGCCCCTTAGTTCCAGTAAAGGGAACTATTAAGACATCGGCATACACAGTTTGGGGATGGCCCCTTCATGTTCCAACATGACTGCGCACTAATGCACAAAGCAAGGTCCATAAAGACATGGATGAGCAAGTTTGGGGTGGAGGAACTTGACTGGCCTGTATAGAGTCCTCAACCCAATAGAACACCTTTAGGATGAATTAGATGACCCCAATTAAGGTGGTCAATATGGGCCTTAGTGGATGGGATAGACATCAATTGCACCCACATTACCAGTGTTTTTAATGGAAGATACTTCAGGCACTCCTGTCACAGGGGATGAGCGTCCTTAGCCCGACCTGCTCAGTCAATCAGATTGGTCATCACATGAGTGAAATGGAAAAACCAACCATAGCGTAATAGAGTTTAAAACATTGAATTAAATATAAAATATTGCACTTACAGGATAAAACAGCATACAAGCATGTACTGGAGCAAACAGATCCTCTCGCCAGCACCCAAAATGGCCGTGACAATGCTAGAGAAAGATAATGCTTTTATCTGTTTTTCTCTCAAGAGGACTGGGACAACTTCAGGCATCATCCAGGGCTATCATTTATTTCCTAGAATAAGACGCTGGCCCATAATTGACCCAATCATACAGAGTAGCTTTTAGTCTTTTTGTGTATACAAATATCTCCAATTTACCAAAACTGGAGCGTGCAAAATCTGGTGCAGCTCTGCATAGAAACCAAATCAGCTTCCAGGTTTTATTAATTAACAAAGCTTAATTGAACAAGTTGAAGTTAGAAGCTGATTGGTTACTATGCACAGCTGCACCAGATTCTGAGTGCTCCAGTTTTAGTAAATTGTCCCCACTGATCAGTCTGAGTGAGTGATCACTTGAGAAAGGGAGACTGAGAAAGTGCTCCCTCCTGTCTGCAGCAAACCGATTACATCACTCTCCCAGATTATACCACTCAGGCCCAGGCACAGTCACATGATAAACGTTTCTGTATTTTTAAAATGATAAAGTGTCTGTATATTATGACATATAGTGAATTTATTAAAACAGACTTGTAAATTACTGGAACAGTTTGCTTTCATTTCCTTCTTCTTGCTTAACATTTTAGGATGCAATGATAACTGTCTCAAAGCAAATGGACTCGCATACAAATAAATTATTTAAATATGCCAAAAAAGCAGTTCATCTTTGGGATGTCTTGCAAATCGGACTCGCCCAACAAGAAAAGAACCTGCAGAAGAATTTAGATTGCTGTCGCAAGCAGCATGATGCAGAAAACCAGGTACGATCGACTCCTGTATTGTTCTTGTCTCTTTTCCTGTAGGGTAGATATTAGTTATTACCCCCCCCCCCACAGATCTTACCATACCCCATTGCCAGATGTATGACTGCACAGTACATAGGTTTTATCTCCGTGTTCACTTTATTGTTTCAATCCAAGATTCATTTGAAACCTAATGACAGCATGCCATCCCTGCAAAGTGCATTGTGCCAGCCTATTTGTCCTTCTACAAATACGAGGATCCCTTTCTTCTCTGTTTTTATTGAAGCTATACATAACTAGCTAAAGAGATAAAGAATGACTGTATTGCCAATCGAACCAGTCAGTTTTTTGCTTTTATTTTCTAACTTGAACTTAGAAAATAAGAGCTGTAACCTAATTGGTTTATATGATTAACTATGCAAATGAATCCAGTTTTGGCTAGTGATATTTTATTTATTTTTTATTTATTTCAGGTACTTGTATAGCGCCGTCAATTTACGCAGCGCTTTACATATACATTCACATCAGTCCCTACCCTCAAGGAGCTTACAATCTAAGGTCCCTAACTCACATTCATACATACTAGGGACAATTTAGACAGGATCCAATTAACCTACCAGCATGTCTTTGGAGTACCCGGAGGAAACCCACGCAGGCACAGGGAGAACATGCAAACTCCAGGCAGGTAGTGTCGTGGTTGGGATACGAACCAGTGACCTTTCTTACTGCTAGGCGTGAGTGCTACTCACTACACCACTGTGCCGCCCATAGATATCTACATCTCTGTGAATTTTGTTGGGTCTACTTTATTCCTGTTTTTTTTTTACATCAAAACTGAGGGGTTTTTATCTACCCTTTTAGACATGTTTATTAAACAAGTGCAGATACCTATGACATACAATAAGAAACAGCAATCAGATTTCGTTTTAGGTCCATTTCAGATCAGTGGAAGATGATTTCTGATTGGTTGTTGTGGATCATTCCACTTTATTCATATGATATTATTCCTAGCATACTGACTGCCCTGTCCTTTCCACACACAGAAAAGAGAAGCTGATCTTGACATTATTTTGGACAGTCTGCGGCAGGGGAGCACTGTGGAACAAATGCGTGCCCTCTTGGACAAAGCCCTGGCATGTTTACAGGACATTAAAGCTGGGTAACCATCTGATCATTTCTAACCTATATGTTTGTAATCATTCTTCTTCTTTTTACGAGGAAAATATACCCATTTCTTGGCTGGTGCAGGTTCACTCTATTTGTTTTTGGTGGTAAGGGTGTAAGTGCGGACAAGATGATCCACACTCCGCTGATTGCTCTTAAAATATGTTGTATTTATTGTCAAGCCACAGTGACCAAACGCAAATGAGAACAGGTGACGCATCTCAGCCTTTAAGGCCTTAGTCTTAACCACCAAGGGTGTACGTGCCTAAAATTTGTATTGGATTTCAGAGTCCATATACTTTATTTAAATGAGCCAGGTTTAAAATGTTTCCAAAGTGACTCAAGTCCGTCGGAAAGATTTGAAACATGTTCTATTTCTAGGTCAGTCTGAATTTTCGACAGATAAGGTCCGATGAAGCCCACACACGATCGGAATGTTCGACAGAATCGTTCCGTCGGACCTTTTCTGCCGGGCAGTCCGCTCTTGTGTACGCAGCATAAGTCTCACTCTTTGTTGTTCTTCTGTCAAATGCCAAAACGTCTTCTGCCAACTGAAGTTCTGACCTTTTAAATATGCCAGGATGAGCAGGGATTTAAAGTGACACTAGATTCTGGTTAAAAAAAAAAAAATATATAGATATATATATCTATATATATATATAGATTTATATATATATATATATTTCAAGTGTGTATTCTTAATTAAATAAGTACCCATCCCAACCAACAATGAAAGCTCTTGCCGCTGTCTCTCTCCTCATTAGACAGATTGATAGCAGCGGGAGCGATTGGTTCCTGCTGATGTCAATCAAATCCCGTGGGGCGGGGCCGAGTCCTGCTGTCTGTGTCAATAGATGCAGCAGCGGGACTCGGGAGCGAGCATGCACGGGTGCCCCCCAGGGAAAGCAGCTTTCCCTGGGGGCACCCGATGAAGAGGATGGGCCTGGAGCGTTGGTGAGGGAACCCAGAAGAAGAGTATCAGGGCTGCTCTGTGCAAAACCATTGCACAGAGCAGGTAAGTATAGACATTTTTTTTGTTTTCTATTAAAAAAAAACAAAGCTTTACAACCGCTTTACGGCTCCTTCTAAAACCTTGATCAGATGAGCACCAAAGGGAAAGAGATCAGTCTGAACCCTAACAACGGTTCTTTTAGACACCACAAGGTGACAGCGCATAAGGCTGAACTCCAGTTTAAGTGGAAAAAAGACAGTTGCAGTGCCCCCCTCTTCACTTGAGGGAATAATTTAGGCGTCTCAAACTGGCGGCCCTCCAGCTGTTGTGAAACTACAAGTCCCATCATAACTCTGCCTGTGGAAGTCATGCTTGTAACTGTGAGCCTTGCAATGCCTCATGGGACTTGTAATTTCGCAACAGCTGGAGGGCCACCAGTTTGAGACCCCTGGACTATGCTCATTTACTTTATGGGTAGAGGAATAATGAGTTATGTTCATCATATTCCTCAGCAGTGTTGCCAACCTACCAGATTGAAATTTACTGACACAACAACTAAAACTTACTGGCACAGCCAAGTTCTTACTGGCATTTTCAACAGTTACAAAATTACAGTTTTAAGTGAAAATTTCAGTATTTAGGCTACAAACAAGTACAATATGCAATTAGCAATGTGATTTAAGGTAGATATTAAGGCAAAAAAAAAAATATTTCTAATTTTCTTTTCAATATAGTGAGTAAGACGCTCAGGGACAGGGACAGTGACAGTCTCTCTTCATGTCAGGTGGTCCCTCCAGTCCAAATAGCACTGACAGTCCCACTCCCGGGCTTGCCTTGCTCATATCCCGCAGATCCACACACGAGGTTCCAGCCACTCTGCTTGGCTGCCTTGCACCATGACATCACACGACATGCTCAGGCGCCACCTCCGCCAGACCCGCCCCCCCCCCCCCCCCCCCCCCGCCGGCGGCACCACCCGAACACACTGTAGCAGGCTCCCGGATGGTCTCAGCTGGCTCTGGACTGGAACTGCGCATGTGCACTTCCGAGTCAAATGTCACAACCATATTTTTAACTGGCAAACTTTTCCTGTCACTGGCATTTACTGGCAGGAGAAAAGTGCCCGTTTTTTTACTGGCTGCCACTGACAGAAAACACTGTCCCTCGGCCCTCCAACAGCTGGAGCTCTCCTCCCCTTAACGGCGCTCCCGTATGTTGGTGGACCCTCTTGTACAATGGTTGACTGCTGGTCAGTAAGTATAGCTCCTCTACCCCTAGACACAATGAGCATGTAACTATCAAGTACGGGAGGGAAGGCCTGCAAAGGTCATTTACATTTAACCCTGATTTCAGAGTCAGCCATATTCATATATAACTGAAGTGTTCTGAGTAAACCACAGACTTTTTTTTACTTTACTTGTAGTATTTGTTTTCTTGCATGAACTGCAGTAATAGAAATATGGTGCAGCAAGAATGTAAGTATGTGACTGTAACCTCTGTAATTATATGAAATGATATATATATATATAGTTGAAAAGATTTTGATCATCACATAAAATAGGTCTTCCCACTTAATTATTGTGAGAGACTGTCAGTGCTGCTTATATCAGTAATCAGATTTTATCCAACAACTCTTCAGTGACATTATAACTGAAAATTTTCTATGGCCTTAAGGCAACACAGACACTTTCCCCGTCCTTTAGCCACTATACATGTCTCTGCTGGATATTACCTGAATGCTATGAATTATTCTGTCAATCAACAGGTATGTGAAATTTCATCATGATCAAGTCATTGTCACAGAGTCCTATCCTGCGATGGTGCTGAGTGAATTAATGTCATACAGCTCATCTGTAAGCAAATTCTTTCATGTCAAAGAAGTGTACGGAGAGGTGAGTCAATCATAAAACAGAGTTGTAAGTACACTCACCGGCACCTTTATTAGGTACCCTTTACTAGTACCGGGTTGGACCCCCTTTTGCCTTCAGAACTGCCTTCATTCTTTGTGGCATAGATTCATCAAGGGCGTTGGAAACATTCCTCAGAGATTTTGGTCCATATTGACATAATAGTTGCTGTAGATTTGTCAGCTGCACATCCATGATGTGAATCTCCCGTTCTTCCACATGCCAGAGGTACTCTATTGGATTGAGATCTGGTGAGTGTGGAGGCCATTGGAGTACAGTGATCGCATTGTCCAGTGGTGAGATGATTGGAGCTTTGTGACATGGTGAATTATCCTGCTGGAAGGAGCCATGCCATGTTCAAAGTCACTTAAATCCTTTTTTTTCCCCATTCTGATGCTTGGTTTCAGCAAGTCGTCTTAACCACATCTAGATGCCTAAATACATTGAGTTGCTGCCATGTGATTGGCTGATTAGCAGTTTGTGTTACTAAGCAATTGAACAGGTGTGCCTAATAAAGTGACCAGTGAGTGTATATCAACAGGGGATGAACATCTCATATGGCAACTTTTGGTCCCAGAAGCAGGGGATGGGGGGTCAATGTGACAGCCTCCTAAATCAACAAATCACAGTTGCAGTTCACCCTTGTTTTATCTTATTTGCGTAATTACCATGCATTCTTTATTTATTTTTTTATCCATTTTAAATTCTACCTGTAGATTCTTATAATATATAAAAAAATATCCCTCAAGTCTGCTTATAACAGTTATGGAAAAACAAACTACAGATGCACTGCTCAGACCAAGCAGCATCTGTGGGCCTTTTTTTTTGTGCTGCTCTTTACCTGTATTCTCTCACATCCAAAGCAGAAATGTCACCTCTGTGTCAACCTATAAGACATCAGTGGAGGACAACCTGTCCCCTTCCCATCCACTGTTCAGGTGGCTGGGAGGAGAGTGAAATTGACAATGAATAAAAGCATTGTTATATGGCCATTTTGTGAATGTTCCTAACCAGAATTGAGTTCATTTAAAAGATACAGTAGATTGTCTGACCTCAAACTTCTTCTTTTGTAGAGAGAGATGACAAGTAAATAATTTAAAATTATGTAGAGAAGTGCCTGTGTTATAATAAAAACTCAAGAGTAGTAACTCAAATTACTATAGACATTGTTGATGGCCAGTTAACTTTATTTACGTCCTTCTCCACCATTTCATAGTTTACTGCGGCTACTTCCTTGTGGTCAAAATCCACTCTTTTTAACTGTACTAGGTGATATATTGAAATTATAACTAAAGGCATTTTTTTGTGTTTTTGATTTGGAGAAACCTGTCAGGTTTTGATTGCTGTCTCTATCCCCGTTGTGGAGATTCATTCTCTCTATTTGTCCTGTTTACTGTTATCACCAAAAGTGAAAGAAAACCCAAAAGGTTGGGTTGCTGGGGAAATCTTGCAATGAGGACACTAGTTCTGGTGACAACTAGGGCTTCCCTCACTTTTTACGGATTTCCTCTCATTTCCTGTTTTGGCTATGGGACAGGGAGTGAAGAGAAGCCTTCCCAATGGAACACGGATCGCAAAAAAAAAACACAGATCAGGATTATAACCCTCCATTTAAAAATTATTTTAAAAAAAATTGCCTTTAGTTTTTCTCTAAATAGTACATGATGCCTGTAAATTCCAGAGATGCACAGTGTAGCTCACAAAAGTTTTAGGAGTGAAACTGTGCCTACAGGGAGGTCTATGTTTTGTTCCATCTAGCTAATACCAGAGAACATTTTGGAAGCAGATTCATGTAACAAATTAAAATTAGTGTCACAGTCTGGAGTGAGGTTTGGAGACCAGTAGCTATAGTAGAAGAGAGGCACCCACTGACCAGCTGGATAAGTACATGAGTAGATCACCCTGGTGGATGACACAGGCTACCTGATGTCCACCAGAGCTCCTGATGGTGGAGATGGGTTTTGTCGCATGTTAATACAAGTTCGCAGTCCTCAGGATCACCCCACGAGGAGGTGAGCAAGCGGGGGTCCAGTAGCAGATATAGCAGGTAGGGATAGGCAGAAGCATAGTCGGTAAATAAGCCAAAGGTCAGTAAAGAGTGGTTGCAGGTTGGGATCAGGCAGAAGCATAGTCGAGGAACAAGTCAAAGGTCCGCAACAAGTGGTAGCAAAGATACGAATGGCAGCAGGAGTGACACAAGCTAAATATTGGCTTGAGAGAGCACAATAATCTGGCAAACAGAAAGTGAAGGGATATGTCTTAAATCAGGAAGTTCATGAGAAGAGCAAAGTTCAAGGTTCAAGAAAAACAAGGTTCAAGGCAGGATTATTCAAGGAATTGTCCAGGGAGTTGTCCAGCATCCCAGATGGCTAAGAAAAAAGAGATATCGTCAGACAAAGCAGAGTTTGCAGGTTAAGACCTGGGTCCTGACCATTAGAAATGTTTACATAATACATAATAAATGTAACTGAAGGAATAAATGTGTTACTATACTACAGAATTGAAGTTTTACTTTAAATGCCTCTTCCATCAAGTGCCTTATGCAGGCAGCATGGTACCACTGGCTCAGAATTTTGTGCAGTCAGTTGCAAGAACTATTATGACTTGTAGATTATTTGCTCTGTATAATGTAGCTTTTTTCTTCTTTTACACAAGTCTCCTCTGATAATTAAAGAATCAGATGGTAAGAGCTGCCAAACAATGTCCCAGGAACTTGGCAGGGCTGATGTGGAGGAAGAGCTTATAGCAAAACCAGACTATGCATCACAGGCTATTGATGACAAATCTGGTGTTACATGGGATCACTCTATAGAGAGTACTGGAGTGAAGACACCTCAACCACCTGAAGTATTAATCAAAGTGGCTGATGAAGGAGAAGTATCTGCTCCGGTGTCAGAAGAGAATGAAGATAATGTAACAACACACAGTTCTGGCCATCATGAAATTTTGGAAACTTCCGGCAACATTCAGATCGAGGTGTGTAAGTTTGAAAAATATTCCTCTGTGTTCTGGATTACATAATGGTATTTGGGTGCTGGAAATAACATTGCAATTTCCTACCCCCTGCAGAAATGGGGAACCAGCTCATAAGGCCAGCTGCCATATGCTTATACATTTTGGTATGGCACTAGCTACAAAAGACAACTAACCATATTCCCTTTATTCCAGCTGTCACCAGCAAGAGAGCACATGGAAGTCCCAAAGGTAGTTGAGAGCTTTGTAACCTCCAGAGGAAACTCATACACTGTGCTGTCACCCAGCAAAAAGCAAAAGAGCACATCTACTGTGATGGACCAACCAGTGACAGAGAATGTGTTCTTCACCGAGGCTGTCATAGAAGAGGAAAGCCCTATCAATGTAAACCTGATGCTGGTGCCGGAGAAGCTGATTACTGAGCTGAAGAACAAGTGAGTCTCATAGACCCAACTCATGGACTCCATAGACCCATAGAGGTGGCCAGAATTGGCTTAGAAGAAAAGCTGCTCAGATCTGAAATTGGAGCTCCATTGACTTCAATAGCTTTCCAAACCAGTTTTGTCTCAGAACTTTTCCCTATAGGAGAAATATAATGGCTTGTATCAATCTCATTGCAAATTATTTTATATCTGTTTTCTGCTATTTATAAAAAAAAAAAAACATTCAAAATGGATCTTAAGGAACATTTTGATTTTTCCAAAGAAAGTGCACAAGAATAAGAACTCTCTACCCACTCCAATAAATTTAAATAAGTGATCCCCCCCCATGGGTAAAGTTCTCTTACATTGTTAATGATTATTTCCTTTTATTTTCTCACTGTCAGAATTTAAGTGTGTAGGCTGTATTTTCTCCTGCCTGAGCTGAATGTTGATCACAAAAACTAAATAAACCTTTATATAACCTTCATATAACAAACTGAAGGGTTTGTTATCTGATAGCTTTGCTCTTCTCTAACAGTCATGTTAGCCCTGAGCTCAGATAGGATACAGGTCAACATCTGTAGGGGCCTTACAGCCTAACACTGAGCTGACATTTCTATGGAGAAAATACAAGTGAATAACAACACTCAAACCTGTCCCTGAGAGGTAAGACAGCTTTCATACAACAGCCTATAGTGGTAATTCAAATTCTTATAAATGTTCATTTATGATTGATTCTAAGTTTTTTTTGCTAGAGAGCCATTTGTTATCAACCTGATTGGTTGCGTTTTCCAATGCAGATGCTCTCTTTTTCTATCTTTTTCTAATTGGTCTGTTTACTGTTGTGACATTATGATAATCTTATTTCAACTTTCCTCATTTTCAGTATTCGGCTTGGCTTCTATGAACACCTGGAGGGTTGGTTTGATGAAATGGTGTCCAATTCTTATAGTATTGTTCTGGCCAAGGAGGAAGAGCTGAAGTCTGAACTGGATTTGCTCTGTCATCTTCATGAACCCAGGGGGCTACGCATAGAAATCGACATCCACAACGTTAGGGCAGGTAGAGTCCTTTGACACCTGTGTCAAACATCTAAGTAGACATATGAAACACAAGTAAGCATTATTAAACTGTCATAAGATATGTAAAATAATGCACTTACCTTTATAATCCCATCACCTATTCTGTACCATGGAATAAGTAGGGTGGTGACATTTTTAGGTCTTGCAAAGCCCCACTTCCTTCCTATTTTTTTGACTTATGGCCTGTTCACAAGAGCGGAATTTCCGTCGGAAAAATCTTGGATGGTTTTTCCGACGGAATTCCGCTCAGGCTTGGCTTGCATACACACGGTCACACAAGTTCTCTGAACTTTCAACCGTCAAGAACGCGGTGACGTACAACACTACGACGAGCCGAGAAAATGAAGTTCAATGCTTCCGAGAATGCGTTGAATTGTTTCTGAACATGCGTGTTTTTTTGCACGTCGGAATTGCATACAGACGAACGGAATTTCCGTCAAGAACTTTTTCCGTCGAAAAATAGAGAACCAGCTCTCAATCTTTTGTTGGCTGAAATTTAGACAGAAAAAGTTGGATGGAGCATACACACGGTCCGACCAAAAGCTCCCATCACACTTTTTTTGACGGAAATTCCGACCGTGTGTATGCAGCATTACAATAAATATGGTTATAAACATAAATATACATCTTTAGTGACAAACAGCTCATTGGAAACTCCTTAGAGAACATGTAAATCTACATTTATATGTCTATTGCCAGTTTAAGAATATATAGTAACATCCGCGCTTACAACTTATATATTAAGACCATAACAAAAGTCTCAGATGGACAAAAAACACAAAACACAGCAGCCAGCATAAACATTGTTGATCACAATATGATTAATAGTAGAAAGTTCATATGTAGCACTCGTATGAACTTTCTACAGTTTAAGAATATATCAGAATGTTGTGTATTGGCAATAGGTGGAATATTATCAATCAACAGCCAGTCCTGTTTGCTACATCATTTTAATTTTATGCATACCTCTGAAAAAAGATAATTCTGATCCCCTTGTAGCTGAATTGCTCCTGCACTCAGAACGTGTGGACCGGCACTGCGAAGGGGTGAATCAAGCACTTAATGATTTAAAGGAAGAGAGCACTTTACTGATTGAGAAAATGAAAAGTGAGACTGAAAACTTCCGCAGTAAAATCATATCCATGGAAAGCACATTCCTGAATGCCAATAAGTCTGATAAGTGAGTATATGACCGATTACTACACCACACCACTATATCAATATTTTCTCTTTTCATGTTTACTAATTGATCCCAAAGATGTGGGGCTGCAGACTATTGGAGGTACAGTAAGTCCACCCATATGGGACATGATGGGGGACATTTTTAAAAGTGGAGCAGACAGAATCTAGAGCACTTGTGCATGGCAGGAGAAAGAACAACAGAACAGGGTGGTCATGTTTCCAAAATGTCGTCCAATGGGACTTTCCAAATTGGCCCCCTAATGTCAGTCACATGGTCTCTAATTCTCTGCCAAAAATTCCTTTGCGTTTTTCCTACACAAAAGACATCGCATCCACAGGTTACAATGTAAACAAAACAAAATGCAGCGTTCTGAAAGAATGATCAAATAAATTCCAATGTAGTACTGTATGCATAAAAAGTGCTATTTGTCCCATAAAGTTAAAAAATGGTTGAACAGTCAAAGTTTAAAATAAATGGTAGTGAGTGTTGCCAGTGACCTCAGAGTGGATAAGGGGGAAATAATCATGTGGGAGGCTTGCCTGGAGATAGTTTGAACATTAATCACCATCCAAGGAAATGGAGGGGAGAAAATTCAGTTCCCAGAGAGGGAGCGTACTGGCTGCTGGCAAAACCTGCCAGCTCCAGGTGGATGCCACAGCTGTATGGTTTGACAAAGCGCTTGCGCGCAAAATATGTAAGTCACAGCAACAGAACAGTGGACGCTTACACAACTGACTTCAGGACACCTTTCCCCTTCATCTCCGGCACAGCAGTGACGTCACAGAAGGCGCATAAGCGCGCTGAGAATATCGACCCTGCCCGGCTTTATTGTTCACTCTGGGGCCGTTTTCATCACACAGGTTGCCTTTCCATCCTGCTGACCACCATCCAGCCGTGGCATCCACCTGGAGCTGGCAGGTTTTGCCAACAGCCAGTACGCTCCCCCTCTGGGAACTGAATTTTCTCCCCTACATTTCCTTGGATGGTGATTGATGTTCAAACCATCTCCAAGCAAGCCTCCCGGATGATTGTTTCCCCCTTATCCACTCTGAGGTCACTGGTAACGTTCACTACCATTTATTTTAAACTTTGACTGTTCAACCATTTTTTTACTTTATGGAATAAATAGCACTGTTAATGCATACAGTACTACGTTGGAATTTATGTGATCATTCTTTCAGAGCGCTGCATTTTGTGTTTTTTCTTTGACTGTCACATTTCTTTCAATGCTGTGCTGGCTGCACTGGGTCTGATCCACTTATCTGATTACTCCTCACCAGAGCACTCTACTTGGCCCCTAGACTCGCAACACTCCAGGTGCGTTTGTGTTTTTTTTACTAGGTAAACAATGCCCATAGTCTCACAGTTAACAAAATTTTTGGGAGTAAAATTGTACGCGTCTATTTTCATTGAGTCACTTGAGACCCGTATGAATCTACAGTATGAACAATGGCCACACTTAAAGGTACCCCTTGGGCGCGACTCACATGGGTCACGTTCTGGTTGTCTCTCAAAGTGGCTGTTGACCAACATTTCTTTAAATGAATGTCCACATCTAAAGATTAGGTGTGAAAAATCATCAACAAAAGAAAGCTGTCATATGCAAATATAAGTCCTGAAAAAGCGGCTTGTGACTGCGAAAAGCGTTGACTGTGTAACATGTGACATTAACTTATGGAGCAATGCATTTTTCCTTTTTATGCCAAGTGATGTATTTTGCTCTTTACACCCATTGGTTGGGAATTTTATCATATGTATGTAATAAACAATGAGATTTTAGAATTTGTGGTTTTTTATTTATTACTAATGAGCCATCCTAGACCACCTTGTTCTGTTTTTTCTTTCTCTTGTTCTCTTTTGGATTGATGACTTATGGGTAAAAAAAATCTTGGTTCCTTCTACTAATATATTTGCATTCCATTTGTGCATGGCAACCAATCAGCTTCTATCTTCAGCTTGTTTGATTAGGCTTTGAAAATGAAAAATAGAATTTGATATCTTGTCTTACACAACTGCTCCAGATTCTGGCTGCTGCATTTTTGATAAACTCCCCCTGATGTGTACTTGGATTCTCCCTGACAGTCTGGTGCCATTTTATTGTGGCAGTTTGACTTGTTCAGCCTACTCGTGTCTCTGCAACTGTATTCCCCTAAGGAGGGGCAGTCATTTTTTTAGCAAGCAGAAATGCTGCACAGGGGAAGAGTAAGAGAAACTGCTTCTCTTTTTGCTTTTGTGAGGGTCTCAGAGTACATTTAAAGCCTGTTTAGGACCCTCTTACATCTTGTTTTCCTG
This sequence comes from Lithobates clamitans, assembly GCA_037952925.1. Classification (NCBI taxonomy): domain Eukaryota; kingdom Metazoa; phylum Chordata; class Amphibia; order Anura; family Ranidae; genus Lithobates; species Lithobates clamitans. Next base: position 57,013 of record JBBGZY010000883.1, read on the forward strand.
TCAACACTAGGAGGTTAGATTGTGGAAAAGGTAGGTGTGATTTATTCTGGTGTACCAAGAAGCTGCTGGAAAAATATAAAGGGAAGTAAAGAAAAATTACTAAAGAATAGATAATCTATCTGGTTCTTCAGAACCAGTTATTGGCTAACTGAATAGATTGTAGGGCAAGCTTTTGAAGCACGCTGGCTTCTTCTTCTACATTAGAACTTTGGAGTTAAGGTGGTACTATTTACTGGCTAACTAGATAGATTGTAGTGCAAGCAAAAGAGGCCAGAGTGCTTAAAAAATGTTGCACTATACTCTATTTAGTTAGCCAATAAATGGTATCACGCTAAATCCAAACTTCTATTTTTGTTAATGGCTAACATGATACAACACTCTACTGCTAATACAAAGTGACAGATGATGTTTACTAAATGGTTATTCATTATTTAAAGCAGCTCTAAAGTAAAAAAAAAAATCATATTACTGCAATGAAAAAAATTACATCTACAGCCCTGAAATTCTTACCCTCACACTGGTATGGGTTCCCATCTACAGCCCTGAAATTCTTACATCCACACAGGTATGGGTTCCCATCTACAGCCCTGAAATTCTTACCCTCACACTGGTATGGGTTCCCATCTACAGCCCTGAAATTCTTACCCTCACATTGGTATGGGTTCCTATCTACAGCCCTGAAATTCTTACCCTCACACTGATATGGGTTCCTATCTACAGCCCTGAAATTCTTACCCTCACACTGATATGGGTTCCTATCTACAGCCCTGAATTTTTTACCCTCACACTGATATGGGTTCCTATCTACAGCCCTGAAATTCTTACCCTCACACTGGTATGGGTTCCCATCTACAGCCCTGAAATTCTTACCCTCACATTGGTATGAGTTCCCATCTACAGCCCTGAAATTCTTACCCTCACACTGATATGGGTTCCAATCTACAGCCCTGAAATTCTTACCCTCACACTGGTATGGGTTCACATCTACATTGTATTTTTGTCATATCTATCAATTTCCTAATAAAGTTTATGCAGCTTTTAGTTTTTAGCTAAATATCTCAAGTTCAGTTCGATATTTTAATTCTATATTTTAGACTGGTAGCCCTGTGTAATTCCTTATCATCCATTCTGGATAGCCATAACAGTGGGGTTCAGACTGCCATGAGGAACTACCGCCAACATGTGGAGGAGATGCTGGGAAAGCTCTGTGACACCAATTCTGATTTCATTAAATCTTTTAGGTAAGCACAAGGCCAATATTTAATACCAGATCTTGATGTCCATTGACTGACCTGCCTAACTTTCTGTGAAAAATTACTGAAGTTCTTATGTATAATGCCGTGTACACACGAGCAGACTTCTCGTCCGCCTGAACTCCGAAGAACTTTTCAATGGAGTTCCGAGGAAACGGACTTGCCTACACACAATCCCACCAAAGTCTGTTCGTTTCAAACGTGATGACGTACGACCAGACTAGAATAAGGAAGTTCATAGCCAGTAGCCAATAGCTGCCCTTGCGTCGTTTTCGGTCCGTCGGACTAGCATACAGACGAACGTTTTTTTCGATAGGGCTCGAGTCCGTCGGAAAGATTTTAAACATATTCTATTTCTAAAGTCCGTCAGATTTTCCGACAGAAAAGGTCTGATGAAGGTCCGATGAAGCCCACACACAATCAGATTGTCTGACGGATTCGTTATGTCGGACCTTTGATGCCGAAAAGTCCGGTCGTGTACACGCGGCATAAGTGTGTTCTTACTGAGAGCCATCAATCGGATAATCTAGTGCAGGTTTGAATCTGGTGGCTGAATGGCAGTAAACAGAAACATAGAAAAGTGACGGCAGAAAGACTGAGTAGTCCATTGAGTCTGCCCATTTTCTTCTTTTTGTTGTTTTTTTTTTTCCATTAACCTCATCTGACTATAGATTTATGTTAATCCCAAGCATGTTTGAAGCTATTTACTGTTGACTGTCTCACTACCTCTGCTGGTAGTTTATTCCAATCATCATCCACCCTTTCAGTAAAATAATACTTTCTAAGATTAGTTTTGAACTTTCCTCCAGTTAGTTTGAGGTCATGTCCCCGTGTTCTTGATTTTGGCTTCATATTAAAAAGACTGCCTTCCTGAACCTTATTCAACCCCTTGATGTATTTAAAGGTTTCATTTATGTCTCCCCTATCCCTTCTTTCCTCCAGACTCCACATATTAAGTTCCTGAAGTTGCTCTCGATATGTTTTATACCCCAAACCTTTCACCATTTTTGTTACTCGTCTCTCGACTCGTTCTATCCTATCAATATCTTTCTGTAAGTGAGGTCATCAGAACTGGACATAGTATTCCAAAAGAGGTCTCACTAAAGATCTGTATAGGGTAATCAGGACCTCCTTCCTCATACTGGTGACCCCCTTTAGTGATGCATCCTAGAATTCTATTCCCTTTTCCACTGCCTGGTAACACTGTTTGCTCATTTTGCAATCATCTGAAATAAGCACCTCCGAATCCTTTTCTTCTGTAGTGCTGGCCAACACTGTACCCCCCAATGTTCTCTAATCTCTAAGGGGATTATTTTTCCCTAAGTGCATTTTTTTACATTTAGAAATATTTAACTGCAATCTCCACTTTTTTGACCAAGCAATGCCAAATCATGTTCCATGTTACAGACACCTCCAGGGATATCAACTCTATTACACACCTCCACTGCAGCATTTTTATTGGGCAGCTGGGGCTAATGGTACTTTACCATTGGTCCAAGACTCCAAGCTGTCTATTGAGCTCAGTGCCTCTGACAAGAAGTGAGGAGAGGCACTGTGTGCTCATCCTCTCAGTCTGCTGCATGCAGAGTGTGCCAGCTTGTATTTAAACTGACTGATCTGTATGTAGCTTCTGACAGGCTGCGCAAGGAGCCCCGTATCTCTGGAAACATCAGTCGTAGGAGCCCCACATTTTTACCAGTGGTGGGGTAGGACTTAGGCTACCTACCCCCCAAATTGGGGTCTCTGTGACCTTAGTTCGCTGAGCTACGATCCTTGAAGCTCAAATTTTTTTTTTTAAATGTTCATGGCTCTGCCTCACCTGCCTCCCCTGACTGCCCGTCCCTGCATCAGCCCTATATTGTTTATGGGGTCCCATGCCTTAAGTGGTATTAAACCTTAATTTTTTTTCTTAAAATAACAAACATGTCATACTTACCTGCTCTGTGCAATGCTTTTGCACAAAGAAACCCTGATCCTCCTCTTCTGAGGTCCCCTGCTGGAGCTTCAGGCCCCTCCTCTTTGGCAGGTACCCCCACAGAAAGTCGCTCTCTATAGGGGGACCCGTACGGGCTTGCTCCCAAGCCCCACTGCTGTGTCCATTACACAGACAGCGGGACTCGGCCCTGCTCTTGTGTCACAGCATTTGACAGCAGTGGGAGCCAATGGCTCCCGCTGTTATAAATCTACCCAATGAGGAGCGGGACAGCACGGGGAGCTGCTGCACTCATGCACACCCATAGATCGGATGGGCTCAGGTAACTAAAAGGAGGGCAGGGAGCTGCAGCACATAAGGTTTTTCAGTAAAAACTTAAAATGGTTCTAAAGTGTTAAGGTTTTTCACCTCATTCTATGCATTAAGGTGATTAACCTTCTGTGCTGCAGCTGCCCCCGAGACCCCCCCCACCCCCTTTTCCTTACTTGAGCCTGATTCAATCCAGCATTGTGCATTTCTCTCTCCTTATTAGAAAGATTAATAGCCAGAGGGGCCTGGAGCGCATCAGGGGGACCCCAGAAGTAGAGGATCGGGGCTGCTCTGGGCAAAACCATTGCACAGAGCAGGTAAGTATAGGCATTTTTTATTATTTTTATATAAAAAAAAGCTTTATAACCAATTTAAGGCTTTAAAACCACTTTAAAGTGTATGTAAACTCTAAAAATTTACTTCTTTGAATTACTCCATTTTGATCTGCTAAATATACCATTGAAAGTGTTTTATTATATCTGTTCGATAAGTGCAAACCTGTTGATTTTTCCATTAATCCTGCGAGCTAATAACTTCCTGTGCCCTCTGCCTGTGCGCAAGGAGGGGATATGGAGACGAGGCAGGGGGAGGAGATCAGGAGAGGTCTGTGTCCTTTGTAATCTATCAAAAAAGAAGTGGGTAGGGCTGACACTACGTGCTAAGGATTTCAGAGGTGAAAAGCACAATATATTCCTGATATATTCATCAACATGTGTTTTTCTGTACTTGCAATGTCTTCAGAGATGCACTAAATGTTTTTTTTTTTATTTTGCTGGGAAAAGCACTTTAAAATTAAATGTCAAAAATGTGCAAAAATTTAAAACAAAGTGCATTGGCAGCCTCTCCTTCTCTTCATCACATTATAACTAAAAAGGTGAAATCCAAAAAGGGTTCTTCTTCAGTGATGCCTTTGGAGCTTTCCCACTTCACTCTTAGCTTTGTGACCAGTTTGCATAATGCAGAAGAGTGACTGAGCACAGACATACAGTTAGTAAGGTTGACCAGTACTGGTCTAACTATTATCTTCTCACTCTGCCAGGAAAGGAGATAAAATTGTTAAATGGTTTAGCTCTGCCTGATTTCAAATCTGTAACCTCCTTTTCCATTAGATTGGAGTTCTTCTAATATAAATTAGGTAGTAAAACTCATGTGCTGAAAATAAAAATTGAGTGTTTTTTTTATCTGATAACCACTGCTTTTGTACAGATTATTTTCAGAGGGTGGTAATTTTTCTCCTGATGAGATCGAAACTCTTCGTAAGAGGCTGCATAAAGCATCAGCCACCATCGCTTCATTTGAGGGCTCCATCATGGTGGACCTGGAGGGGCTGGAGTCGTTGTGCTTAGAACAGGTAGATCTGGAATAGTTACACATTTGGATGTGGAAAGATGGGGTCCTTGTCAGCTTGCTCTTATACACAATGCTTGTTATTGTCGGTCAGAATGTAACCTCCAGAGATAAATACAGGAATTTAAAAAATGACCTACACTATATTACCAAAAGTACTTGGACACCTGCCTTTACACACACATTAACTTTAATTGCGTCCCAGTCTTAGTCCGTAGGGTTTAATATTAAGTCGGCCAACCCTTTGCAGCTATTACAGCTTCAACTCTTCTGGGAAGGCTGTCCACAAGGTTTAGGAGTGTGTCTATGGGAATGTTTGACCATTCTTCCAGAAGCGCATCTGTGAGGTCAGGAACTGATGTTGAACAAAAAGGCCTGGCTCACAGTCTCCGCTCTAATTCATGCTGAAGGTGTTCTATCGGATTGAGGTGAAGACCAGTCAAGCTCCTCCACCCCCAAACTCGCTCATCCATGTCTTTATGGACCTTGTTTTGTGCACTGGTGCGCAGTCATGTTGGAACAGGAAGGGGCCACCTCCAAGCTGCTCCCACAAATTTGGGAGCATGAATTTATCCAAAATGTCTTGGTATGCTGACGCCTTTACTGGTCCTAAGGGGCTAATCCCAACCCCTGAAAAACAACCACACACCATAATCCCCCCTCCACCAAATGATTTGAACAAGTGCACAAAGCAAAGTCCATAAAGACATGGATAAGTGAGTTTGGGGTGGAGGAACTTTACTGGCTTGCACGGAGTCCTGACTTCAACCGATAGAACACCTTTGGGATGAATTAGAGCAGAGACTGCGAGCCAGGCCTTCTCGTCCAACATCAGTGCCTGACCTCACAAATGCGCTTCTGGAAGAATGGTCAAACATTCCCATGGACACACTCCTAAATCTTATTCACAGCCTTCCCAGAAGAGTTGATGCTGTTATAGCTGCAAAGGGTGGGCCACCTCAATATTGAAAACTACGGACTAAGGCTGGGATGCCTTTAAAGTTCATGTGCGTGTAAAGGCAGGTGTCACAATACTTTTGGTAATATAGTGTATCATTTTCAACTAAGACAGATGTCACAGTAGATGGAATCTCTTGGTTGAATAGCCCATTGGTTACTTGAATATCTCTCAAGAAATCTATTGCCGAATTCCGTGAAGATAAAAATCTAAGTTCCCAATTTCTCCCACTTCATGGAGCCTTTCAAAAAGTGTCTCACTTTTCATATAGATTATATTACAGCAGTGCTAGTGTCAGACACCAACCTGAGGGGGGCAGAGTGGACTTCTTTACCATGGATGAAATGATAGGAAATGCTGCAACATGTTTGGGAAGACTTTGCAGCCTAATTCCTCCCCATGACATTGGCAATTTAATACAAAGAAAGTAGTAGAAAGATTGCAAATCCAAAAACTGTCAGGGAGATCTTACTACTCCGTGATTTTGCCCACCCAACAGTAACTGTATCAGTTACTATTTTGTGAAATATTTTTTTTAGATGATTTTAGTATTAACTTTAAACCAGACAAATGCAAGCCAATAGTTTATTTGGGTACTTCCATAAAGAGTTTAAAGCTGAATTCCAGGAGCTCCTTTGTAAAATTTAAAGGCACACTATAAGTTAAGTCCAAAGAAGGTGCATGACACCTCCTGGGCTTATCTCTATTATTTATATCTGACAGTTTTATCGCACTCCCGGAAGACGGCTATCGCTGTATTTATGGGAGCTTGACGCTTATGCTTTAGGTCTAAGCATCTTCAACATTAGTGTCGGTGCAGCTGCTATGCCTGCCCCTCCCTTCCTCCTGCCCAATCACAGAAGCCTTTGTATTATGTGAACTAATTTGCAAAATACAAAGGCTTCTCTGAATAGGCAGCAGAGAGGAGGGATGGGCATAGCTACTCGGTGCGCCTTTCTCTCCTCTTGTACAGCCCATAGTGTCAGTGTATGATCAGACAGAGTCATAAACCTGTCAGATATAAATGATAAGCTTAAGAGTAGGGATGAGCCGAACACCCCCCGGTTCGGTTCGCACCAGAACCCGCGAACGGACCGCAAGTTCGCACGAACGTTAGAACCCCATTGACGTCTATGGGACTCGAACGTTCGAAATCAAAAGTGCTCATTTTAAAGGCTAATTTGCATGGTATTGTCCTAAAAAGGGTTTGGGGACCCGGGTCCTACCCCAGGGGACATGTATCAATGCAAAAAAAACTTTTAAAAACGGCCGTTTTTTCGGGAGCAGTGATTTTAATGATGCTTAAAGTAAAAAAAAAAAAGTGAAATATTCCTTTAAATATCGTACCTGGGGGGTGTCTATAGTATGCCTGTAAAGTGACGCGTGTTTCCCATGTTTAGAACAGTCCCTGCACCAAATGTCATTTTTAAAGGAAAAAATCTCATTTAAAACTGCTTGCGGGTTTAATGTCATGTCGGGTCATGGCAATATGGATGAAAATCAGTGAGACAAACGGCATGGGTACCCCCCAGTCCATTACCAGGCCCTTTGGGTCTTGTATGGATATTAAGGGGAACCCCGCACCCAAATTAAAATAAGGAAAGGTCCCTATATACTCTGAACAGCAGTATACAGGCGGTGCAAACAAGACAGGGACTGTAGGTTTGTTGTTAAGTAGAATCTGTTTGTAATTTTGAACATTTTTAATGTGTTTAGCTCCAGCCAAAAAATCTTTTCTAAGCTTTTTGGAAAACATAGGGAAGGGTTATCACCCCTGTGACATTTGTTTTGCGTCTTTCCTCCTCTTCAGAAGATTTCACCTCACTTTTTTGTCCCAATGAAAAATGTTTTTTGAAAATTTGGGTTTTTTTGTGGAACAAGGATTGGAAAGCATCAGTGGAAAGGAAAAATTGTTTTCCCATATTAACTCTTACAGGAGAGAATTTCCCTTCCTTAGGGGTAGATTTCATCTCACTTCCTGTTGTCTCCTTCCGTTTGCAAGTAGGAGTCGTTTGTAAGTTAGATGTTTGAAAGTAGGGTCCTGCCCTATATACTCAGCAGAAATTTGGGCCTTAGGTGTTGCTGTGGCCAAAACACTGTAAGCCCTCACAGGGCCCTGCTGTGAAATATTAGATCAAGAATTGTAATTACATGCCCCTGTTGAACAGGAGCTGAAAAATTAGGCCTTAGGCACTGGTGCTGGTGCCACAACACTGCAACCCCTCACAGACACTCTAGTTGGAACGCAGGAACGAGCCCTGCTGCAAAGTATTGCATCAAAAATTGTAATTACACGCCCCTGTTAGACAGGGGCAGAAAAATTGGGTCTTAGGCACTGGTGCTGGTGCCACAACACTGCAACCCCTCACAGACACTCTAGTTGAAACGCAGGAACAAGCCCTGCTGCAAAGTATTGCATCAAAAATTGTAATTACACGCCCCTGTTAGACAGGGGCTGAAAAATTGGGTCTTAGGCACTGGTGCTGGTGCCACAACACTGCAACCCCTCACAGACACTCTAGTTGGAATGCAGGAACGAGCCCTGCTGCAAAGTATTACATCAAAAATTGTAATTACACGCCCCTGTTAAACAGGGGCTGAAAAATTGTGCCTTAGGCACTGGTGGTGGCGCCCAGAACCAAAAATGTTCTTACAAGCTATCAGCGTGATGATTGAGGAGGAAGAGGATAATTACTCAGGGATAGTCACTCAGCATCAGCATAGGCAGTCTTTGAAGGGATCTGAGATTTCAAAAAAAATTATTCGGTTACATCTGCATCAGGTGCTTGGTAGCTGGTGGTGATCCAAGACTGATTCATTTTTATGAAGGTCAGCCGATCGACCGAGTCGGTGGACAGACGCACCCTGTGATCGGTTACCACGCCTCCAGCAGCACTGAATGTGCGTTCCGAAAGAACGCTGGATGCAGGACAGGCCAGTAGCTCAATTGCATACTGTGCAAGCTCTGGCCAGTGATCCATCCTCAAGACCCAGTAACCCAGAGGATTTTCGGTGGGAAAGGTGTCCAAGTCTGATCTTGCCCCTAGGTATTCCTGCACCATGTAAAACAGACGCTGGCGATGGTTGCTGGAACCGATCATACCTTGGGGCTGCGGACCAAAAAATTGTCTGAACGCATCGGTCAGACGGCCACCTTCTCCACCGCTCCTTCTTTGACTGACCGAAGCCTCAGCAACACGTTGTCCAGAAACAGGAGTTTGTAACCTCCCAGTCTCTGGGAACGCGTTGCACAGACCTTTCTGCAAGGCCTCCCGAAGATGTTTCATCCTCTGCTCCCTCTGCGATGGCAAGATAAGGTCCGCAACCTTACCCTTGTAACGTGGATCAAGGAGGGTTGCCAGCCAGTATTGGTCCTTCTCCTTGATACCACGAATACGAGGATCCTTACGCAGGCTTTGCAGGATCAGGGAGGCCATGCAGCGTAGGTTTGCTGAGGCATTCGGTCCGGAGTCCTCTGGGTCACTAAGGACAACAACGTCCGCAGCCACCTCCTCCCAGCCACGTACAAGTCCATGTGTTCCTTGGGACTGATCCCTTAAAGACTGCTGATGCTGAGTGCCAGGCTCCACCTCCATACTGACACAATCTTCCTCCTCCTCCTCCTCCTCCTCCTCTTCCTGTGTGATCGGCGGGCACGCAGGAACACTGTCTGGATAAAGGGGGCCTTGAGAGCTAAGGAAGTCCTCTTCTTCCTGCCTCTGTTCTGCCTCAAGTGCCCTGTCCATTATTCCACGCAGCGTGTGCTCCAACAGGTGGACAAGGGGGACAGTGTCACTGATGCATGCACTGTCAGTGCTCACCATCCTCGTGGCCTCCTCGAATGGTGACAGGACAGTGCATGCATCCCTGATCATGGCCCACTGGCGTGGGGAAAAAAAACCAAGGTCCCCTGACCCTGTCCTGGTGCCATAGTCGCACAGGTACTCATTGATGGCCCTCTGCTGCGTGTGCAGCCGCTGCAGCATGGCCAACGTCGAGTTCCACCTGGTGGGCATGTCACAGATTAGGCGGTTCTTGGGCAGGTTAAACTCCTTTTGGAGGTCCGTCAGCCGAGCACTGGCATTATATGACCGGCGGAAATGCACACAGACTTTCCTGGCCTGCCTCAGGACATCCTGTAAGCCCGGGTACCTGCCCAAGAACCGCTGCACCACCAAGTTAAGGACGTGAGCCAAACAGGGCACATGGGTCAGTTGTCCCTGTCGGAGGGCAGAGAGGAGGTTGGTGCCATTGTCGCAAACCACCATTCCTGCCTTAAGTTGGCGTGGCGTCAACCACCTCTGAACCTGCCCCTGCAGAGCTGACAGAACCTCTGCCCCAGTGTGGCTCCTGTCCCCCAAGCACACCAGCTCAAGCACCGCATGGCATCTTTTGGCCTGCGTACTTGCGTAGCCCCTTGAACGCCTACGGAGCACCGCTGGTTCCGAGGAAGAGGCCATGGAGGAAGAAGAAGAGGAGGGGGTGGAGGAGAGAGGTGTGTCACAATCAGCATTTTGGAGGCGTGGTGGCGGAACAACCTCCAACACTACTGCACCTTGTCCTGCATCCTTCCCAGCTGCCAGCAGAGTCACCCAATGCGCCGTGAAACTTAAGTAACGTCCCTGTCCATGCCTGCTGGACCATGAGTCAGCGGTAATATGCACCTTACCGCTGACCGCCCTGTCCAGCGAGGCATGGACATTGCCTTCCACATGCCGGTAGAGAGCCGGAATCGCCTTCCGTGAGAAAAAGTGGCGTTTGGGTACCTGCCACTGAGGAACCGCACATTCCACAAACTCACGGAAGGGGGCAGAGTCTACCAACTGAAAAGGCAGCAGTTGAAGTGCTAGCAATTTTGCCAAGCTAGCATTCAACCGCTGGGCATGTGGATGGCTGGGAGCAAACTTCTTTCGGCGGTGCAGCAGCTGGGGCAGGGAAATTTGCCTGGTACAATCTGACGTCGGTGTACCAAAAGCAGATTGCCCATAAGTACTTGGCTGTGACACACCTAATTCTACACCTTCATTCCTCTCACTGCAGGTCGCAGAGAGGACTGAAGGTCTAGTGGGGTTGGAAATCTCAGCTGATGAGGAGCAAGGAGAGATCGTCTTTGTTCTTTGGTGTGGGTCTTTTAGATACGCTTGCCAACGAACTGCATGGCAGGTCAACATATGTCTGGTCAAGCATGTGGTACCCAAGCGGGAGATGTTTTGGCCACGCGAGATACGCTTGAGACATATATTGCAAATAGCAGCGGTGCGATCTGATGCACTCGTCTCAAAAAAGGCCCACACCAAAGAACTTTTTGAATAACGCGCAGAGACTGCAGCGCCCTGCACATGTGGAGCTTTGGGGTGTGATGCAGTCAATGTGCTGCCCTTAGGCTGGCCCCTGGAGGGCATCCTGCCTAGTTGGTGATGTGCCACCTCCTCCTCCTCCTCCTCCTCCTCCTCCTCCTCTCTCCTATCAGGCACCCACGTTGAGTCAGTGACCTCATCATCCCCTCCCTCCTCATCACTGGAGCAAACCTGGCAGTATGCTGCAGCAGGGGGAGCATGACTGCCAGATTGCTGTCCTTCTTGGGCACCCCCTCTGTCCGTGCTCATGTTACTGCCTTCATTGAGCTCAGTATCATCATCAGAGCCTTCCAAACGCTGGGCATCCTCCTGGAGCATGTACCCAACACTGTGGTCAAACAGTTCGAGGGAATCCTCATGAGGACATGGTGGAGCTAGGGAAGGAGTCACTGATGACATTGAGCTGAGGGAAGAGGCCGCTGCTTTGCCAGACAAAGCACCCTGGGCATGGGTGAGAGAGGATGAGGAGGATGAGGACGGCTTGGTCATCCACTCGACCAAGTCTTCCGCATGTTGCGGCTCAACACGGCCAGCTGCCGAAAAAAAGGCCAAGCGTGTCCCATGGCCACGTGCTGATGAGGATGCACCGTCTCCACGACCAGCACTAGACACAGAGCCTGCTTGCCCTCTCTTATTGGCTTGTGACTGTCTGCCTCTCCTTCTTGGCCTTCCAGACATACTAATGGCCTGTAGCTGCACTAAGCTGGGATAGAACACCTGTAATTTTCTTCAGGTAGCTTTATATACTGTAACCAGACAAGCCTGCCTGTCAGTAGGAAGATAACAGGAACGGATCTAGCTGAACACTGTGAGCAGGACGTACTGCACTAAATGTATATAGCAGGAACGGATCTAGCTGAACACTGTGAGCAGGACGCACTGCACTGAATGTAAATAGCAGGAACGGATCTAGCTGAACACTGTGAGCAGGACGCACTGCACTGAATGTAAATAGCAGGAACGGATCTAGCTGAACACTGTGAGCAGGACGCACTGCACTGAATGTAAACAGCAGGAACGGATGTAGCTAAACACTGTGAGCAGGACGCACTGCACTGAATGTAAATAGCAGGAACGGATCTAGCTGAACACTGTGAGCAGGACGCACTGCACTGAATGTAAATAGCAGGAACGGATCTAGCTGAACACTGTGAGCAGGACGCACTGCACTGAATGTAAACAGCAGGAACGGATGTAGCTAAACACTGTGAGCAGGACGCACTGCACTGAATGTAAATAGCAGGAACGGATCTAGCTGAACACTGTGAGCAGGACGCACTGCACTGAATGTAAATAGCAGCAACGGATCTAGCTGAACACTGTGAGCAGGACACACTGTACTAAATGTAAATAGTCTAGCTGCCTGACCGTGGTACTAATAGGATCAAAAAGAACACCTGTAATTTTCTTCAGGTAGCTTTATATACTGTAACCAGACAAGCCTGCCTGTTAGTAGGAAGATAACAGGAACGGATCTAGCTGAACACTGTGAGCAGGACGTACTGCACTGAATGTAAATAGCAGCAACGGATCTAGCTGAACACTGTGAGCAGGACGCACTGCACTGAATGTAAATAGCAGGAACGGATCTAGCTGAACACTGTGAGCAGGACGCACTGCACTGAATGTAAATAGCAGGAACGGATCTAGCTGAACACTGTGAGCAGCACGCACTGCACTGAATGTAAATAGCAGGAACGGATCTAGCTGAACACTGTGAGCAGGACGCACTGCACTGAATGTAAATAGCAGGAACGGATCTAGCTGAACACTGTGAGCAGGACGCACTGCACTGAATGTAAATAGCAGGAACGGATCTAGCTGAACACTGTGAGCAGGACGCACTGCACTGAATGTAAATAACAGGAACGGATCTAGCTGAACACTGTGAGCAGGACACACTGTACTAAATGTAAATAGTCTAGCTGCCTGACCGTGGTACTAATAGGATCAAAAAGAACACCTGTAATTTTCTTCAGGTAGCTTTATATACTGTAACCAGACAAGCCTGCCTGTCAGTAGGAAGATAACAGGAACGGATCTAGCTGAACACTGTGAGCAGGACGTACTGCACTAAATGTATATAGCAGGAACGGATCTAGCTGAACACTGTGAGCAGGACGCACTGCACTGAATGTAAATAGCAGCAACGGATCTAGCTGAACACTGTGAGCAGGACGCACTGCACTGAATGTAAATAACAGGAACGGATCTAGCTGAACACTGTGAGCAGGACACACTGTACTAAATGTAAATAGTCTAGCTGCCTGACCGTGGTACTAATAGGATCAAAAAGAACACCTGTAATTTTCTTCAGGTAGCTTTATATACTGTAACCAGACAAGCCTGCCTGTCAGTAGGAAGATAACAGGAACGGATCTAGCTGAACACTGTGAGCAGGACGTACTGCACTGAATGTAAATAGCAGCAACGGATCTAGCTGAACACTGTGAGCAGGACGCACTGCACTGAATGTAAATAGCAGGAACGGATCTAGCTGAACACTGTGAGCAGGACGCACTGCACTGAATGTAAATAGCAGGAACGGATCTAGCTGAACACTGTGAGCAGCACGCACTGCACTGAATGTAAATAGCAGGAACGGATCTAGCTGAACACTGTGAGCAGGACGCACTGCACTGAATGTAAATAGCAGGAACGGATCTAGCTGAACACTGTGAGCAGGACGCACTGCACTGAATGTAAATAGCAGGAACGGATCTAGCTGAACACTGTGAGCAGGACGCACTGCACTGAATGTAAATAACAGGAACGGATCTAGCTGAACACTGTGAGCAGGACACACTGTACTAAATGTAAATAGTCTAGCTGCCTGACCGTGGTACTAATAGGATCAAAAAGAACACCTGTAATTTTCTTCAGGTAGCTTTATATACTGTAACCAGACAAGCCTGCCTGTCAGTAGGAAGATAACAGGAACGGATCTAGCTGAACACTGTGAGCAGGACGTACTGCACTAAATGTATATAGCAGGAACGGATCTAGCTGAACACTGTGAGCAGGACGCACTGCACTGAATGTAAATAGCAGCAACGGATCTAGCTGAACACTGTGAGCAGGACGCACTGCACTGAATGTAAATAGCAGGAACGGATCTAGCTGAACACTGTGAGCAGCACGCACTGCACTGAATGTAAATAGCAGGAACGGATCTAGCTGAACACTGTGAGCAGGACGCACTGCACTGAATGTAAATAGCAGGAACGGATCTAGCTGAACACTGTGAGCAGGACGCACTGCACTGAATGTAAATAGCAGGAACGGATCTAGCTGAACACTGTGAGCAGCACGCACTGCACTGAATGTAAATAGCAGGAACGGATCTAGCTGAACACTGTGAGCAGGAAGCACTGTACTGAATGTAAATAGCAGGAACGGATCTAGCTGAACACTGTGAGCAGGACACACTGCACTGAATGTAAATAGTCTAGATAGAAGATAACAGGAACGGATCTAGCTAAACTGAATACAGTGTATATATATATATGCAACACCTGGGATGCATATATATACACAATACACTGTAAGTGCAGCTAACTGACTGACTGTTCTGCCTAATCTATCTAACTCAAATCAAATGACACTGTCTCTCTCTCTCTCTATCGCTCAGCACACCGGAACACACACTACACAGGGCCGCCGTGCAGGCGGCCTTATATAGTGTGGGGTGTGTACTAAATCCCCTGAGCCATAATTGGCCAAAGCCACCCTGGCTTTGGCCAATTACAGCTCTCTCTACTGACGGCGCTGTGATTGGCCAAGCATGCGGGTCATAGTGCATGCTTGGCCAATCATCAGCCAGCAATGCACTGCGATGCCGCAGTGAATTATGGGCCGTGACGCGCCACACGAATTTGGCGCGAACGGCCCATATCGTTCGCAATTCGACGGACGGTCGAACAGCCGATGTTCGAGTCGAACATGGGTTCGACTCGAACACGAAGCTCATCCCTACTTAAGAGATGTCATGCATCTCCTTGGACTTAACTCATAGTTTGCCTTCACTTTTTATAAAGTGACTGAACTGGAATTCAGCTTTAAAATAGGCACCCTTGCCTTGAGGCGATTCAGTTCGCAATTTGTTAGCGCTATACAAGTCTTTCATTCATTCATTCACCCATCTTTGGCTATCCTTTATTCTTTAATTTTCTTGAAGTTGTTTGTATTGTTTGAGTTCCTCTGCTTCTTAGATGTAAGGCTGCATAGACAAGTCCCCCTTCTACTAATGTGTCATGTCTTTGTGCTGTATTTGATTGACATTATTATTATTTAATGTGCAAGTACAGCAGAATATGTGGCTGTTGTATTGATAAAGAATAATAGCAAATACTCAATGGAATGTCAATACAGTATGTTTTCTTATTCTTTAATGTCTTCTTTTTTTTCAGGCCACAGAAGTTGTTAAAAAGCATGAAGACAAATTCCATAGTCTAACAATGGACACCATCTTCCTAGAGAATATACAGAAATTACTGACTAATCTGCAGGTGAAGATCAAAGCACTGGTAAGTGAGATTATTATATTGACTGCAAACAATGAGAGGTATTTCCTAAGACTGGAGCAGACAGAATCTGGAGTAGCTGTTCATGGCAACCAATCAGCTTCTGGCTTTCATTTTCAAAGCACAAGCTGAAGTTAGGAGCTGGTTGGTTACTATGCACAGTTCTAGATTCTGTCTGCTCCAGTTTTAGTAAATTCCCTCAATATCTTCAATATCTATCTATCTATCTCTCTCTCTCTCTCTCTCTCTCTCTCTCTCTCTCTCTCTCTCTCTCTCTCTCTCTATCTATCTATCTATCTAGATATATCTATATATACATTGGAACCTCGGATTGCGAGTAACGTGGTTTACGAGCCATCGCAATACGAGCTATTTTTTTAAAAAAATCCTGACTCGATTTGCGAGCTTTGTCTCGCAAGACGAGCATTATTCAAGCCGCTGGGGTGTGCAGTAGCGCATTTGGCCAGAGGTGTGATGCTCTGAGACACTCGGAGACACTCAGAGACACTCGGTTCCCAAATGTCTCCAAGTGTCTCTGGCGCCCCCGCACCTCTGGCCACATGCAGTACTGCATACACCGGCAGCCCCGCACCTCTGGCCACATACAGTACTGCATACACCAGCAGTCACTGTGGAACGAATTATCTGAATTTCCATTGATTCCTATGGGGAAACTCGCTTTGTGATACAAGTGCTTTGGATTACAAGCATGCTCCTGGAACAGATTATGCTCGTAATCCAAGGTACTACTGTATATATAAGTTTTAGAGGGCGGACAACACTAGCAGGAAAAAGCAGTAATCTATGTATGTAACCAGATGTGTCCCCAAAACCACCAAAGGAGACAAAATACAGGGGGGGTTAGAGCACGGAGAGTATGATTTATTGCTGCTATTAAATCCATGCCCATTTAATCACTGGGCTGCAGAAGTATAGGTATGTCTGTGCTCAGATCCTAAATGGCTTGCATACAACTCGAGATGCTAAACAGGTGTACCTACATGTTAACACTGAAAGTTAATACTCTGCACATGAACACGTTAAAACTGGACAATTGCTTCAAATCTATTCTCTTTGTGCTGTGTATATGTATATTTAGATGGTATATATATATATATATATATATATTTATAAAACGTGCATTAGTATGATCTGATTGTCTGTAGGTTGTGACCAGCAATTCTCAGAGCCAGCAAATTAACTCTTACCTGGAGCAGCTACGGATGAAGATAGATGCCTGCACCAGTCCCAACATGGATAAAGAAGTATGTTGTCAATATGCCTTTCTAATGACTTGAAGGGGACTGTATGCCTAGGACCTCTGTATAGCGTTAGGAGCTCATGACTTCCTACAACCTCTGATAAAAAGCTACAACAACCTTTTGTCTTCCTCTTGACCAACTATCACTATTGAGGATGCAGTGATTTAATATTGACATTGATATGAAGGTGTACCAGTGGCTGCACTGTTCTGCCTCCCTGGGCGTCTGCACACAGTGGTCACAGACATTCCACTTCTGCCCAGAATCTTCTATAAGTAAGTCAACTGGAAATGATTTCCGATAGAAAGCTTTGGAATACACAGATAATAAATAAATGTCCCCCAACGTTAAGTAGGGGAACTGTTAGCGAATTTTAAAATGAAAGCGGAATACACAGATAAAAAATAAATGTATTAACATAACTAAGCAACAAAAATATCTTTATTGGGGTGACTACAGATCAATCTTTTTTTTTCCAATCGAACAATAACTCCGCTTGACAGGATTTGTGCAGATATGCAGCGGAGTTGATTTACTAAAACTGGAGAGTGCAAAACCTGGTGCAGCTGTGCATAGTAGCCAATCAGTGTCCAACTTTTGCTTGTTCAGTTAAGCTTTGACAAAAAAAACTGGAAGCTGATTGGTTTCTATGCAGAGCTGCACCAGATTTTGCACCCTCCAGATTTAGTAAATCAACCCCATTGTGTTTTGTCAAAATTCTAATTTGAAGACGAGAATGTCTTTGAAATTAAACTTTAGATTAGATGTTCTTCATATTTAAAATCAGATTTAGAATTCTATTTAAGGGTAATGTTGTCTGTTTTAATGCAATTATATTTTTATCCACAATCATTTTTTACCTTTTAATGGTATATTTTCTACAAACATTTTTAATAGGTGGTGACTAGTCAAGATCTATATGACTTTGCTAAAATTATTATGGAAGAAGTCTCCAAGAGGAGCTGCTACTTGTCTTGTCTTCTGGTAAGTCCATGCATTTAATAGCCAAACAGCAATACAGTAGCCAAAATGTATACTGTATATGTTTACTGTTTTACAGTGCCTTGAAAAAGTATTCATACCCCTTGAAATTTTCCACATTTTGTCATGTTGCAACCAAAACCGTAAATATAATTTTTGGGAATTTTATGTGATAGACCAACATAAAGTGGCACATAATTGTGAAGTGGAAGGATGGTTTTCCAATTTTTTTTTACAAATAAATATGTGAAAAGTGTGGGGTACATTTGTATTCAGCCCCCCTGAGTCAATACTTTGTAGAACCACCTTTCACTGCAATTACAGCTGCAAGTCTTTTTGGGGATGTCTCTACCAGATTTTCACAGCTAGAGAGTGAAATGTTTGCCCATTATTCTTTGAAAATAGCTCAAGCTCTGACAGATTGAATGGAGAGCGTCTGTGAACAGCATATTTCAAGTCTTGCCACAGATTCTCAATTGGATTTGGGTCTGGACTTTGACTGGGCCATTCTAACACATGAATATTCTTTGATCTAAACCATTCTATTGTAGTTCTAGCTGTGTTTTTAGGGTCGTTGTCCTGCTTGAAGGTGAACCTTCGCCATAGTCTAAAGTCTTTTGCAGAGGTTTTCTTCTAAGATTGCCCTGTATTTGTCTCCATCCATCTTCCCATCAACTCCGACCAGCTTTGCTATCCCTGCTGAAGAAAAGCATCCCCACAACATGATGCTGCCACCACCATGTTTCACGGTGGGGATGGTGTGTTCAGGGTGATGTGCAGTGTTAGTTTTCCGCCACAAATAGCGTTTTGCCAGGCAGCGTCAGGTTAGCGCCAGTACCGCTAACACCCACGCACGCACCGTACACCTCCCTTAGTGGTATAGTATCTGAACGGATCAATATCTGATCCGAACAGATCTATACTAGCGTCCCCAGCAGTTTAGGGTTCCCAAAAACGCAGTGTTAGCGGGATCAGCCCAGATACCTGCTAGCACCTGCGTTTTGCCCCACTGTCACTTACAAAACTCTAAACGCATAACTGCAGCGTTCGCAGAGTCAGGCCTAATCCCTGCGATCGCTAACAGTTTTTTTGGTAGCGTTTTGGGGAACTGGCAAGCACCAGCAGCCTAGTACACCCCGGTCATAGTCAAACCAGCACTGCAGTAACACTTGGTGACGTGGCGAGTCCCATAAGTGCAGTTTAAGCTGGTGAGGTGGCAAGCACAAGTAGTGTCCCGCTGACACCAAAAAGACAAACACAGGCCCGTCGTGCCCATAATGCCCTTCCTGCTGCATTCGCCAATCCTAATTGGGAACCCACCGCTTCTGCAGCGCCCGTACTTCTCCTATTCACATCCCCAACCAAATGCAGTCGGCTGCATGAGAGGCATTTTTATATCCTCCCGAGTACCCCTACCCAGCGAACCCCCCCAAAAAGATGTTGTGTCTGCAGCAAGTGCAGATATAGGCGTGACACCCGCTATTATTGTCCCTCCTGTCCTGACAATCCTGGTCTTTGCATTGGTGAATGTTTTGAACGCTACCATTCACTAGTTGAGTATTAGCGTAGGGTACAGCATTGCACATACTAGGCACACTTTCACAGGGTCTCCCAAGATGCCATCGCATTTTGAGAGACCCAAACCTGGAACCGGTTACCGTTATAAAAGTTAGTTACAAAAAAAGTGTAAAAAAAAAATATATATATAAAATTAAAAAAAATAGTTGTCGTTTTATTGTTCTCTCTCTCTCTATTCTTTCTCTCTATTGTTCTGCTCTTTTTTACTGTATTCTATTCTGCAATGTTTTATTGTTATTGTTATTATGTTTTATCATGTTTGTTTTTCAGGTATGTAATTATTTATACTTTACTGTTTACTGTGCTTTATTGTTAACCATTGTTAACCATTTTTTTGTCTTCAGGTACGCCATTCACGACTTTGAGTGGTTATACCAGAATGATGCCTGCAGGTTTAGGTATCATCTTGGTATCATTCTTTTCAGCCAGCGGTCGGCTTTCATGTAAAAGCAATCCTAGCGGCTAATTAGCCTCTAGACTGCTTTTACAAGCCGTGGGAGGGAATGCCCCCCCCCACCGTCTTCCGTGTTTTTCTCTGGCTCTCCTGTCTCAACAGGGAACCTGAGAATGCAGCCGGTGATTCAGCCAGCTGACCATAGAGCTGATCAGAGACCAGAGTGGCTCCAAACATCTCTATGGCCTAAGAAACCGGAAGCTACGAGCATTTCATGACTTAGATTTCGCCGGATGTAAATAGGGAAATTGGGGAAGCATTTTATCACACCGATCTTGGTGTGGTCAGATGCTTTGAAGGCAGAGGAGAGATCTAGGGTCTAATAGACCACAATTTTTTCAAAAAAGAGTACCTGTCACTACCTATTGCTATCATAGGGGATATTTACATTCCCCGAGATAACAATAAAAATGATTAAAAAAAAAAATATGAAAGGAACAGTTTAAAAGTAAGATTAAAAAAGCAAAAAAATAATAAAGAAAAAAAAAAAAAAAAAGCACCCCTGTCGCCCCCTCAAACGTAAACAGCAATTGCACCATGCATGTGAGGTATCACTGCGAATGCCAGATCGAGTGCAGTAATTTTTCCAGTAGACCTCCTCTGTAAATCTAAAGTGATAACCTGTAAAGGCTTTTAAAGGCTTTTAAATATGTATTTATTTTGTTGCCACTGCACGTTTGTGCGCAATTTTAAAGCATGTCATGTTTGGTATCCATGTACTCGGCCTAAGATCATCTTTTTTATTTCATCAAACATTTGGGCAATATAGTGTGTTTTAGTGCATTAAAATTTAAAAAAGTGTGTTTTTTCCCCAAAAAATGCATTTGAAAAATCGCTGCGCAATTACTGTGTGAAAAAAAAAAATGAAACACCCACCATTTTAATCTGTAGGGCATTTGCTTTAAAAAAATATATAATGTTTGGGGGTTCAAAGTAATTTTTTTGCAAAAAAAAAATAACTTTTTCATGTAAACAATAAGTGTTAGAAAGGGCTTTGTCTTCAAGTGGTTAGAAGAGTGGGTGATGTGTGACATAAGCTTCTAAATGTTATGCATAAAATGCCAGGACAGTTCAAACCCCCCCAAATGACCCCATTTTGGAAAGTAGACACCCCAAGCTATTTGCTGAGAGGCATGTCGAGTCCATGGAATATTTTATATTGCGACACAAGTTGCGGGAAAGAGACAAATTTTTTTTTTTTTTTTTTGCACAAAGTTGTCACTAAATGATATATTGCTCAAACATGCCATGGAAATATGTGAAATTACACCCCAAAATACATTCTGCTGCTTCTCCTGAGTACGGGGATACCACATGTGTGAGACTTTTTGGGAGCCTAGCCGCGTACGGGACCCCGAAAACCAAGCACCGCCTTCAGGCTTTCTAAGGGCGTGAATTTTTGATTTCACTCTTCACTGCCTATCACAGTTTCGGAGGCCATGGAATGCCCAGGTGGCACAAAACCCCCCCAAATGACCCCATTTTGGAAAGTAGACACCCCAAGCTATTTGCTGAGAGGTATAGTGAGTATTTTGCAGACCTCACTTTTTGTCACAAAGTTTTGAAAATTGAAAAAAGAAAAAAAAAATGTTATTTCTTGTCTTTCTTCATTTTCAAAAACAAATGAGAGCTGCAAAATACTCACCATGCCTCTCAGCAAATAGCTT
The DNA here is from genome assembly GCA_037952925.1 of Lithobates clamitans. Classification (NCBI taxonomy): domain Eukaryota; kingdom Metazoa; phylum Chordata; class Amphibia; order Anura; family Ranidae; genus Lithobates; species Lithobates clamitans. The sequence goes on from JBBGZY010000883.1 coordinate 78,635, forward strand.
GGGGTGGGGTTTTGTGCCACCTGGGCATTCCATGGCCTCCGAAACTGTGATAGGCAGTAAAGAGTGAAATCAAAAATTTTCACCCTTAGAAATCCCCATACTCAGGAGAAGCAGCTAAATGTATTTTGGGGTGCAATTCCACATATGCCCATGGCTTGTGTGAGCAATATATCATTTAGTGACAACTTTATGAAAAAAAAAAAAAAAAAAGTGTCACTTTCCCGCAACTTGTGTCAAAATATAAAATATTCCATGGACTCAATATGCCTCTCAGCAAATAGCTTGGGGTGTCTACTTTCCAAAATGGGGTCATTTTGGGGGGTTTTGTGCCACCTGGGCATTCCATGGCCTCCGAAACTGTGATAGGCAGTGAAGAGTGAAATCAAAAATTTACACCCTTAGAAATCCTGAAGGCGGTGATTGGTTTTCGGGGCCCCGTACGCGGCTAGGCTCCCAAAAAGTCCCACACATGTGGTATCCCCATACTCAGGAGAAGCAGCTGAATGTATTTTGGGGTGCAATTCCACATAGGCCCATGGCCTGTGTGAGCAATATATCATTTAGTGAAAACTTTTTGTAAATATTTTTTTTTTTTTGTCATTTTCAATCACTTGGGACAAAAAAAATAAATATTCAATGGGTTCAACATGCCTCTCAGCAATTTCCTTGGGGTGTCTACTTTCCAAAATGGGGTCATTTGGGGGGGGGTTTGTACTGCCCTGCCATTTTAGCACCTCAAGAAATGACATAGGCAGTCATAAACTAAAAGCTGTGTAAATTACAGAAAATGTACCCTAGTTTGTAGACGCTATAACTTTTGCGCAAACCAATAAATATACGCTTATTGACATTTTTTTTACCAAAGACATGTGGCCGAATACATTTTGGCCTAAATGTATGACTAAAATTTAGTTTATTGGATTTTTTTTAAAACAAAAAGTAGAAAATATCATTTATTTTCAAAATTTTCGGTCTTTTTCCGTTTATAGCGCAAAAAATAAAAACCGCAGAGGTGATCAAATACCATCAAAAGAAAGCTCTATTTGTGGGAACAAAAGGTCGCAAATTTCGTTTGGGTACAGCATTGCATGACCGCGCAATTAGCAGTTAAAGCGACGCAGTGCCAAATTGGAAAAAGACCTCTGGTCCTTAGGCAGCATAATGGTCCGGGGCTCAAGTGGTTAATTGACTTCTGAAAGTAATTGGTTCCACTAGATTTTAGTTAGGGGTATCAGAGTAAAGGGGGCTGAATACAAATGCACACCACACTTTTCACATATTTATTTGTAAAAAAAATTGAAAACCATTTATCATTTCCCTTCCACTTCACAATTATGTGCCACTTTGTGTTAGCTATCACATAAAATCCCAATAAAATACATTTACGTTTTTGGTTGTACCATGACAAAAGGCACTGGTACTTTTAAAGGCACTGTACCTGCAGAAAGATTTGTAAATCTGTTCAGCCAGTCCTGTGACCCAGCTTGGACACATCTGCCACATCACATTTTTAGACATTTGACATATGTATGGCCTGGTTTAGCAGTGCGCTTCCTTGTGTCACAGCTCTACCTCAAGCCTGTCTATTGGACACAAAAGCAGGACCTAATGAGCAGGCAAGTGATGCAGCAAAACAGTAAAGTCGAATCAGGAAAATGTAAAACTGAACCAGATTGTAGTAAAGCAGAACCAGGGAGGTGTAGACTGATCTTCCCTGCTGCATAGCGTAGAGCGTAGAGGTGTATGAATCAGAGGACTGGCAAAATAAAATGACAAGTCCTTTGGCCTGTAAACATATGTGTGTTTCCAATATGTATTTATCTATTTGCCTAGATTTTTCTTACATGTGAAGACTCTTTGTCATATTGCAGGAGCCCAGTCCCATTCTTCCAGAAGTCCCACTACAAGGCCCAATTGCAGCAGCAGCAGCTCGTGTAGATGCCCCATTGAGACAGGATGGAAAATTGGCATTTGGGACCCCTGACAGCCTGCTTAATCCTAGCAGAATAGGAAAACTGGCCCTGGATGATGCAGCACTGGGTGTGATAAAGAACATCATGAAGTAAGTGCAAATAAAAATAAAACATCAACTTCGGCCCTTGTATAGGAAAACAAATTTGATTGTTCATCTAGGTATAAATCAGCATGCCTGTACTGAGGTTCTGATCATTAAAGTAGAACTAAAGGCAAAACTTTTATTCTTTTAATTTTTGAAGGGAAGGTTATAACCCTCGCCAGGTTGTTGTTTTTTTTGCCATCTGTGTCTCATTGGGGAGATTTCCATTCGCTTCCTGTCCTATAGCAAAAACAAGATGTGAGAGGGAATCCCTCCAAAGGGAGGGAATCCCTGGATGTTATCAGAACTGTCACCGTTGGAAAGTTTTCCTCTCTATTCCTGTTCTGAGGACAACCCAAAATGTGTGATTTTCTTTCACCTTTGGTGATACCGGTAAACAGGACAAATAGAGGGGGTGACTCTCCCTAACGGGGACACAGACAGCAATAAAAACCTGATAGATGTTTTAATACCTCTCCACTCTGTTCAAAATGAAAAAAACTCGTCTTTAGTTATACTTTTAGTATCATGTCACATTATGTCTTACCCACCCCGTTGGATTTTTATAAAGCAGGATTTCATTATTTGAGAGCAAAAACTGAGTTCCGATTTTGAAACCAGAATCGCCAATATTTTCTCCAACCTAAAGAGATTTTTACTTCTGCTTTCTGTGTAATATAAATGAAAAATCCAGCAGGTGGAGTGAGAGCATAGTGGGCAGGCCAAAACAAACTCAGATGCAGAGACCTCAACAATGATATTACTGAGAAGCATAAGGAGGGTGTGTAATTTCTGGTAATCGTTATGCACCCATGTTGCTAACCTGGATAAGATCATAAATTTAGTTTTAGTTTCCACTTTATCTGAAGGCATAGCTCCCAGAAAGTAACCATCACATAGCCACTTTAAATTAGGGGTCATGGATGTTAGATGGTACCCATGTTAATGTTGAGTAGCTTCAAATGAATGGCAATTACCTTAGAATCCAGTAATGGCTACCTCCTGGGGACAGCATTAGGCAGCTATAATCACATAACACTGTACTCACCATTCATTGCCCATAGTCAGAAACTACAGGATTTCCAAAGAATCATGTTGCATATAGCTTGCTGAAATGACAGCAGCACACTGGAACTTCCTCCCAGTGTATTGAACTTGCAAGAGGCTGTAGAGCGAAGCGATTACATCACGCTTTCTGGTGACGTTGTGAAGACGAAACGTACGTCAAGGCATATCCCAGTCACGTTACTTCCAGTCACTTCCGGTTTCTGTCTCACATTCTGGAACATTCACAGTGCAAGCTGGACGGCTATTCCTTCCATTTACCTGGTGACAGATGATTTATACCAGCGGTTCTCAACCTGGGGGTCGATTGCCGATTTGCCAGGGGGTTGCAAATGCTGGCCGAGACGGAAAAAAAAATCAGTGTGGGGGTTCCCCCTTAGTCCATACCAGGCCCTTTAGGGTCTGGTACGATTTTAAGGGGAGCACCACGCCAAAATTTGAAAACAAAATGGCGTGGGGTCCCCCCCACAAATCCCTACCAGAATCCTAGGTCTGGTATGGATTTTGAGCGCCCCCCCCCCCCCCAAACCATACCAGACCCTTATCCGAGTGTGTAGCCTGGTAAGCCAGGAAAGGGGGGCCCCCCTCCTGAAACATACCATGCCACATGCCCTCAACATGGGGGGGATCCTCTCCCACCCCAAAGCACCTTGTCCCCATGTTTATGGAGACAAGGGCCTCTTCCCACAACCCTGGGCTGTCTGCAAGAAGATTGGACTGTGGAAAATAAAAAAATTGTTGACCAGCCACATGATAACCCTCCTCTACCCAGCATGTGTTTTTTTTTTTTCTTGCTTGGGTCCTATCAGGATGGATGTCTTTTTTCAGCTCTGCTGAGAAAAATCAAACAAAAGTTTGCTAGCCTTTTTTTGGGGGGATTTTCCTTCCATTGACTTCAATCAATATTCTTCATTACATTGCTGCCTAAGCTGATCTCTGCATTGCAGGTGTCCAGATTGGTCTTTCTTCAGCTTGACTTTGGAGTAGCACACCCAGTCCTAGTTTGACTGGACTTTGCAGGCCTGAAATGTGGCCTTCGGTTCTGAGTTCCACCTGTGATGCTTGCCAGACATGGAGCGCTTTCCAGGTCCAGAGCCATGGCCTTGCCTCAGTCTTTGAAGACTGAGTGGGCCAATCAGGCTGAACACCATAAGCTACCTGCAAAAATATTATCGGACACTACCTCACTTTTTGTATTGCTGGGCTCCTTTCAAAATTTCCACTACCACTGATTTTGCTGTATAAAGGGTTTACACTGAAAGACTGATCGCTGCTGTTCTCACTTTGCAAAGTAACACATGGAATTACGATCTCCAGTCTGTTCCTTCTGCCCAGCTATAGTGACCTGGTCACCTCACCCCATTTTACCCTCAGCAGTCACCAGCTGCCAGGGTTTGTAAGTACTTGAGATCTTGCACCTTGGGCCTAGTTGCTTCACTGTCATGCAATCACAGAGTCTAAATTGTAGCAATTCCCCTAACAATTACCATGTCCCAGCATACGTAATTCCAGAAAAGGGCACTGGCATTACACAGACCTGACTTTTCTATGTTAGTAAGGGCTGTAAATCACATACATAATAGCATAACTGTGAATCCATGGAAAGTTTGACGCTTACTTAAACATCACATAAAATAAGGCAGGAAAATAATTAAGCACATTTTATCACTTCCTTCCAGGACACAGCAAATTAATGGAGAGTCCCAACAGGAACACAGTGATGGGAATCGACAGTCCAGCCTTGCAGGTATGATGGATTTAGCAAAGGGGATCAGTGTTTCTCAGTGGCTGCTAACAAAGTATATTTTCCACAGCTCTTAAAAACTAATAAGTGGCTCTTTAAACCCTTTACTACTGAGCAAATCTGTGCTTCCACCTGGAACACTAGAAAACAAATTGTTAGCAGCTATTGAGGACCAGAGTGAAGTAGGGGTTGATTTACTAACGGCAAATAGACTGTGCACTTTGCAAAGTGCAGTTGCTCCAGAGCTTAGTAAATGAGTAGGAGCTTTGCTGACTACCATCATCCAATCATGTGGAAGCAAAAATGCTTGGATTGGGTATTCTTTGCAAAGTAAAGCTTTACATCATTTACTAAGCTTTGGAGCAACTGCATTTGCAAATTGCACAGTTTGTTTGCCTTTAGTGAATCAACCCCATAGTGTATCAGACAGAGGTCACTTATAGATGTGCAATAATATAAATATATATATATATTTATATATACACATACATACACTGAGCAAAATTATAAACGCAACACTTTTGTGTTTGCCCCTATTTATCATGAGCTGAACTCAAAGATCTATGACTTTTTCTATGTACACAAAAGGCCTATTTCTCTCAAATATTTTACACAAATCTGTCTAAATCTGTGTTAGTGAGCACTTCTCCTTTGCCAAGATAATCCATCTACCTCACAGGTGTGGTATATAAAGATGCTGATTAGACAGCATGATTATTGCACAGGTGTGCCTTAGGCTGGCCACAATAAAGGCCACTCTAAAATGTGCATTTTTACTGTATTAGGGGGGTCCGGGGGGTCTGAAAACCAGTCAGTATCGGGTGTGACCACCATTTGCCCCACGTAGTGCAGTACATCTCCTTCACATGGAGTTGATCAGGTTGTTGATTGTGGCCTGTGGAATGTTGATCCATTCCTCTTCAATGGCTGTGCGAAGTTGTTGGATTTTGGCAGGAACTGTAACACGCTGTCGTATATGCCGATCCAAAGCATCCCAAACATGCTCAATGGGCCTCAGCATCTCGTCACGATATGTTGATATCTCTGTGCATTCAAAATGCCATCAATAAAACACACCCGTGTTTATTGTCTATAGCATACACCTGCCCATACCATAACCCCACTGCCACCATAGGCCACTCCATCCACAAAGTTGACATCAGCAAACCGCTAACCCACACAATGCAATACATGCTGTCTGCCATCTGCCCTGTACAGTGAAAACCGGGATTCACCCGTGAAGAGAACACACTCCAAAGTGCCAGACCCCATTGAATGTGAGCATTTGACCACTTAAGTCAGTTACGACGATGAACTGCAGTCAGGTCGAGACCCCAATGAGGATGACAAGCATGCAGATGAGCTTCCCTGAGATGGTTTCTGACAGATTGTGTAAAAATGCTTTTGTTTGCAAACCGATTGTTGCAGCAGCTGTCCGGGTGGCTGCTCTCAGATGATCTTGGGAGGTGAATATGCTGGATGTGGAGGTCCTGGGCTGGTGTAGATACACATGGTCTGCGGTTGTGAGGCCGGTTGGATGTACTGCCAAATTCTTTGAAACGCTTATGGTAGAGAAATGAACATTCAATTCAAGGGCAACAGCTCTGGTGGACATTCCTGCAGTCAGCATGCCAATTGCACGCTCCCATAGAACTTGTAATATCTGTGGCATTGTGCTGTGTGATACAACTGCACATTTTAGAGTGGCCTTATATTGTGGCCAGCCCAAGGCACACCTGTGCAATAATCATGCTGTCTAATCAGCATCTTGATATGCCACACCTGTGAGGTGGATGGATTATCTCGACAAAGGAGAAGTGCTCATCAACACAGATTTGTGAACAATATTTGAGAGAAATAGGCCTTTTGTGTACATAGAAAAAGTCATAGATCTTTGAGTTCAGCTCATGATAAATAGGGGCAAACACAAAAGTGTTGCGTTTATAATTTTGCTCAGTGTGTATATATTAGGGTTGCACAGATACTTGTATTCGGGCAAATGCTCCCGATGCTTCACCCGATACCTTTCGCATGAAGAGGCTCCCGGAACTCATTGGACGGAGAGGGCGTAGCGCAAGTCCTGGCAGCGGAAGGTAAGCTGGCTGGGGCAGGGGTGTGGATCGCAGCCGCATGTGCCGCCCATCAGAATCGGTGACTCAGGCTGTCAGAATCGTTAACGGAAGTGCCACCCCTTGTCTCCGTCAGAGACTGTACACAGCGACGCTCATCTTGGTACACCCTGCACTCGGCCTCAGTAAGCCTGCAGTCAGAAAATGGCAGCAGACATCTTGTTACACCCAGCCCATATAGTTCACTAACTATATGGGCTGGGTGTAACAATATGTCAGCTGCTGCATTCTGCCTAGGCTTACTGAGGCCGAGTGCAGGGTGTACCAAGATGTCATATCATGCCAAGTTGCCAGTAATTATAAGTGCTGCATTTCAGTGCCACTGCCTACCAATCAGTTCCACCTATCACTGCCCATATGTGCCACCTATCAGTGCTGCAAATCAGTGCCCATCAGTAAATGCCACATATCAGTGCCAGCCATCAGTGGCCAGTAGTCAGTGCCACCTATCAGTGCTGCAAATCAGTGCCCATCAGTAAGCGCCACATATCAGTGTCACACATCGGTGCCCATCAGTCAGTGACACATATCAGTGCCAGCCATCAGTCAGTGCCACCTATTAGTGCTGCAAATCAGTGGCCATCAGTAAGCGCCATATATCAGTGCCACCTATCAGTGCCAGCCATCAGTGCCGCAAATCAGTGACCATCGGTCAGTGCCACCTATCAGTGCTGCAAATCAGTGCCCATCAGTCAGTGCCATATACCAGTGCCGCCTATCAGTGCCAGCTCTCAGTGCCAAAACTGTCACTTGACTTTAAAAAAAGTATTGGTAATCGCTATCAGCGGGTACTTGAAAAAAAAAAGTATCGATACTTGTAAATCTGTCTTAAAAAAGTGGTATTGGTGCAAACCTAGTGTGTATATATATATATATTACTGCCATCTACTGATAATTTTAATGCATTGTCTGCACTAAGCACATTAGAAAAAAAGGGTTGATTTACTGCAAGAGTAGTTGCTCCAGAGATTAGTGAATGAGCAGAAGCAAAATGCAAGCAAAATTGTTGTTTTTTTATTTTCCTTCCATATGATTGGGTATTCTTTGCAAAGTGAAGCTTCATCCCATTTACTAAACTCTGGAGCAACTGCACTTGCAGGGTGTAACTGCACTTTTCGAAGTGCACAGTCTATTTGCCTTTTAGTAAATCAACCCCATAGTTTCTTGCAGGAGGACAGACCAGACGAGTTATATTTACATCACAGCTGGCCACAATGTTTTCAGTGTACTCAAAGGAGTTGATTTACTAAAGGTAAATGGACTGTTCACTTTGCAAGTTCAGTTGCACTCTACAAGGGAATTTGCTCCAGAACTTAGTAAATGAGGCGAAGCTTCAAGAATTTTTTAAAAAGCAGCATTTTTGCCTGTACATGATTGGATAATGGAGGTCAAAAGAGCTTTCACTCATTTACTAAGCTCTGGAGAGAATTCCCTTGCAAAGTGCAACTGCACTTGCAAAGTAAAAGTTTATTTCCCTTTAGTAAATCAACCCCAAAGTATCACTAGTAAATTTAACCATTTCAGCTCTCACACCTGTGTTACTTGTTTGTCGGGCAATAAATTTGGCATTACGTGTAGTAATATATACTGTATTTATATATTTAGTGATATTTTCTTGCAAAAATAATGTTTTGGCCATTCTTTAGACAATAATAGTAACACAACAAAAAAAAGTTATTTTTTGATCAGTGTTTGTTTAAAAATAAATAGTGCTACTGTAGATAAAAAGTATAAAATGTATGGCTAGCGCTGCTGTATCTGAGGAGGGAGAAATCCTAGAAAGCCTCAACTCTCACGCACATTGCTGGATCAAGATCGGGCTCGGGTATATATTTATGTGGGCTGCATGGGGGAGCTGCATGCAGAAGGTTTTACAGTATGGGAAAGGCACATTAGGAGAGATGAAAGGAGCTGCACACCCCGCAAACAATTTATATGAAAAGGTTTTCCCCAATGGGGCTTTAAAACAGCAATAGAACAAAATCAAAGACATTTTTTTCCTTTATGGATATATAGAGAGTTGTTTATTTGAGAAATGTCCAATGTCATGATAGAATTAAATACAATATGTACAATATAAAATCTGGTCCAATAGTACAATACATGTTCCACAATGTGATAAAAAACATTTGTGCACATTATTACATTACATAATGTTATATGGTATATGAGTGCCGACGCGTTTCGACCTATGTTTGCTCTCTTCAGGGGGACAATTGGATCTAAAAAATATTACATATGTTCAGAATTAAAGAAGCATGTCATCATACATCACAATGCGTAAACCATAGTGGTATATTTACCGCTCAAGTGTGGAATGAGTGTTCTATATTCAGAAATAATAGGAGCCATAGAGGAATCCAGAGGGCTTGTAGGCCGCCCCCACCTCCCCAGGAGAGAAGAGCCAGCCCCAAGGGGCTTAAAAGGAACCACACTGTAAACGCCCTTTGAGGGACGGAGGAGCACACGCCTGCAACGAATACTTAATGATAGCCATTTATTAATTGAGAAAAATGTAATGATTTTTATTATTATTATAAATGTTTCTAAGTATATATATTGAGACTGATGGTGAAATGGGTTGTCGATGTATAAATTCATCACGGTATCGTTTGCATCCTATAGAAATGACTAACCAATGTTAAATAGTAATTTAGAATATAAATTGCAGAAGGTTTTTGACCCTACTGCATAGAATGCATGAAGGTAAAAAGCCTTCTTCCTTTACAACCATTTTATATATTAAAGCGGAGTTCCACCCATGAAATTAACTTTGCAGTATTCAGCAGCAATAAACCTAAGCAACAACATTTTTTACTCTCTCTTTCCCTGGTGTTGCTAAGGGGTGCCTTGTAATCTGCCTCTTCCTCTCCCTGACACCTGACGTAATTGCCCTCAGCGCCCATGCCCGTTAGTGCTCCTAGGAGATGGGTGTCATAATTCCCCAGGAGTCAGTGGGCAGTGCCGAGGGCTTTGTTGCCATCACAACGTGGCGGGCACTTCCGACGACGACGCCCGTTGTGATGGCAACGTCAGAAGTGTACGGCGCTGGGAGCATGCCCACAAGCAATATGGAAATTGCCAGGAAAGAGGAATATAAGATATCTTCCTCTATGAAATCAGCAACCGAGTGGCGATACATCCCAGAAAGGTGAGTGCTATAAATAGAAGTTTTAAAATAACAATATTCATAAAAAAAAATTAACAGTTGGAACTCTGCTTTAACCTTCCTGACGGTATTCACGAGTGTGGCTTGGGGTGGATTTTCAGTACCAAAAGCTTTAACCCCGAGCCACACTCGGGATGGCATCGCAGGATCCAGGTACAGTTACTTACCTTGTCCCCAGGATCCTGCGAGGTCCTCCCTGCTCTGTGTGTGAGCTGTGTCCTCCGCTCGATCTATCACAGCGCCGGCTTCGTTCACTGCGAGCGTTGCGACGCACGGGGACGGAGAACGGCGCCAAATTTAAAAAGTGAAATACACACAATACATACAGTACACTATAATCTTACAGATTACATTACTGTATCAAATAATTTCACATCCCTTTTGTCCCTAGTGGTTTGTCTGGTGCCCTGCATGCAGTTTTATATTACCGTATATACTCGAGTATAAGTCGTTCCGAGTATAAGTCGAGGCCCTAATTTACCACAAAAAAATGGGAAAAACTTATTGACCCGAGTATAAGACGAGGGTGAGAAATGCACAGCTACTGTAAGTGGAAAAGAGGGTCAACAATGCCCATTTGCATGCCTCACTGTGCCCATTTGCAGCCATAGGTCCCCTGTACTTCAAACTCGGTAGTTAAGGGTTCCTAGATGCCCCCTAGCTGCAGCCAAAATTTGGGGTCTCTGAACCCAAAGGGTCCCAAAATGACATTGCTGCAGATGGACACAGTTGACCGAATTTGGGGCCCCGTATCTTGGGGCCACTTAGTGCTAAGAACCCCAAATTTGGTGTGCAAACCCAGTGGATCTAGCACCATGAAATATCTAAGGCTGGTGTTTCTAGCACTAAGTGACCCTGAGATACGGGGCCCCAAAGTCGGTTCAGAAAATGTCAAGCACTTTTCTGCAGCAGAGAATGACATTTTCCGAACCAATTTTGGGGCCCCGTATCTCAGGGCCACTTAATGCTAGGAACTCAATCTTTGGATATGTTGTGGCACCAGTTCCACTGGGTTTCCAAACCAAATATGGGGTTCCTAGCACTAAGTGGCCCTGAGATACAGGGCCCCAAAGTCGGTTCGGAAAATGAATTTTTTTGCTGCAGAAAGTGCTTGACTCCGGTATAAGTCGAGGGGGGTACTTTCAGCACAAAAAAATGTGCTGAAAAACTAGACTTATACTCGAGTATATACGGTATATATACTGTTCTTTCTGCCTGGAAACTGGAGATTGTCCATAGCAACCAAAACCGTCCCTTTACATGAAAAGCGGTTTTAGACCAGCTAGAAAACAGCGATAATAAATTAGAATCACTCGCAGAATTGAGCGATAGTGATTTGTGGGGAAATTCGACATCAAACACTGAAAGTGACGCCAGCGACAATTCTGCAACTGAGAAAATTTCAGTGCTTTTGATTTGATTACATTATTGAATAATTTTTATTATTATTATATTATTATTTGTTATAATTATTTATAGTTATCCATTATATTATACACTCTACTAGACTCTTGTTTGAACAGATTTAAGTGAGTTATTCCTAAGAATTACAGGCCTACAATATAAAACGCCAAATTTTCATGCAAAACATTGTACCGCTTTGAGCATCAAAAATCTGAAATAATCATACCACCAGGGAAGTTAATGGTACTTTTTTTTTTACTCATAACATTGCAGCAAAGGCTTGTTTACGCTTGTGTTGGCCCTCTAAAGGGCAGTCCACGGTTCATTGCTCTTCAGAGGACATTTGACAGTTGGTGAGGAGGCAATATGTCTTAATCCCCAAAAGCCCGCACCACGGTGCCACAATTGTGTATACTTCACACAGTTGCGGCAAGGCCCCCATTCACAGTACTGCCCACCGAACCGAACAGCGAGGAAAATTTATTGCAGCCACAGCATGTGCATACCCCCCCCCACGGCTGGCTTTGCAGCTTAGGTTGGGGGGCTTAAAAATGCCTCTCAACTTTGTGTTTTTACCTCAAAGCTCATCACTGTGATCTGCAGTTGAAGGAAACAGAATAGATACAAAAGTAACAATATTATCACATTGCATTAAGGGCAGAAGGACTGGACGTATTACAAATGTCCGGTGTAAACTGATGAAATTGCTGGCTTTTACCTAAATTGTTCCTAGTATGTGCATCTGTATGTGTCTTTATAATCTTGGCAGGGCTGTTAATGTAATTTCCTTTGGGGCAGGAGTGACACAAGTGGTGAAATGTACTCCAAATTGAATTTATTATAGTAACCACAATATTTTACTTGATTTAAAATGATAATATTTCATTAAAAAGGAAATTTCCAATTCTTAAAATTTATTTTAAAATGCATTGATAATTATATATTCAAATTCACTAGAAGCATCTGATGATTACCATTTTTGTGCATTATTTTATAGTGTTACGTCAAGGGCAGTCCTTGGCACCACGTCCGCCATCACGACCGAGCAGTGGGAGTGTAACCAAGAAGAAGTCTGGTACAGGAAATGGGGAAAATACCAAGTTTGCAACCTCAAGGTAAAATATATATACAGTATGTACAATATATATATACACACACACACAGTCATGGCCAAAATTGTTGGCACCCCAGAAATTTTTCCAGAAAATCAAGTGTTTCTCACAGAAAAGTATTGCAGTAACACATGTTTTGCTATACACGTTTATTCCCTTTGTGTGTATTGGAACAAAACAACAAAGGGAGGAAAAAAAGCAAATTGCACATAATGTCACACAAAACTCCAAAAATGGGCTGGTCAAAATTCTTGGCACCCTTAACTTAATATTTGGTTGCACGCCCTTTGGAAAAAATAACTGAAATCGGTCGCTTCCTATAACATCAATAAGCTTCTTACACCTCTCACCCCGAATTTTGGACCACTCTTCCTTTGCAAACTGCTCCAGGTCTCTCTTATTGGAAGGGCGCCTTTTCCCAACAGCAATTTTAAGATCTCTCCAATGTTCAATGGGATTTAGATCTGGACTAATTGCTGGCCACTTTAGAACTCTCCAGTGCTTTGTTGCCATCCATTTCTGGGTGCTTTTTGACGTGTGTTTGGGGTCATTGTCCTACTGGAAGACCCAAGATCTCGGATGCAAACCCAGCTTTCTGACACTGGGCTCTACAGTGCGACCCGAAATACTTTGGTAATCCTCAGATTTCATGAGGCCTTGCACACATTCAAGGCATACATTCAAGGCTTTCTTTCAATAATGACTTTCTTCTTGCCACTCTTCTATAAAGGCCAGATTTGTAGAGAGCACGACTAATAGTTGTCCTGTGAACAGATTCTCCCACCTGAGCTGTGGATCTCTGCAGCTCCTCCAGAGTTACCATGGACCTCTTGGTTGCTTCTCTAATTAATGCTCTCCTTGCCCGACCTGTCAGTTTAAGTGGATGGCCATGTCTTGGTAGGTTTACAGTTGTGCCATACTCTTTCCATGATGGATTGAACAGTGCTCAGTGAGATGTTCAAAGCTTGAGATATTTTTTTATAACCTAACCCTGCTTTAAACTTCTCCACAACTTTATCCCTGACCTGTCTGGTGTTTTCCTTGGCCTTCATGATGCTGTTTGTTAACTAAAGTTCTCTAACAAACCTCAGAGGGCTTCACAGAACAGCTGTATTTATACTGAGATTAAAACACACACAGGTGGACTCTATTTACTAATTTGGTGACTTCTGAAGGCAATTGGTTTCACTAGATTTCAGCTAAGAATATCAGAGTAAAGGGGGCTGAATACAAATGTACTCCACACTTTTCAGACATTTATTTGTAAAAAAATAAATAAAAACCATTTATCATTTTCCTTCCACTTCGCAATTATGTGCCACTTTGTGTTGGTCTATCACATAAAATCCCAATAAAATACATTTACGTTTTTGGTTGTAACATGACAAAATGTGGAAAATTTCAAGGGGTGTGAATACTTTTTAAAGGCACTGTATATCACAACTATGACATTATTATGAATATTTAATTGGCAATTTTACTCACTTTTTGAAAAGCGCATTCAGTGGCAGCATCCATTTTTTTGGTTTGCCAGGTCAAAGTGTATGCATAGGTAATTTTTGTGTGTGTGTGAGAGAAAGGGTTAGAACCCCTGTCAGTTTTTTTTATTGTTGTCTATATCGCTGCTGCATAGATTCACTCGTTTTATTCCTCCTGATTGCTACTCTCAGCAAGACAGAAAATGGCGGAAACTCCAAAATGAACCCTTTTGCTGCTGCCATCGTAATGATTATGTAGGTGGCACCATCTTTTCAAAGTGAGTTTGGCTATCTTGTAGAAATAATCTGATAACCTTCTAAAATGTACAGTAATTTTCCACCCCTCTTCTTCCCTGTCTGATTCCCATCTTTTCTTCTGCCATGTTTCCTGAGCTTACCTGTCCTTCTTGGACCCCTGGGGCCCCATCGTGGGTGTCGGGATGGAGAACAACCGTTCACTGATCTACCCTGTAAGGAGTGAACCTAGAAGTTTTTGGTTCTTAACACTTCCAGGTTCAGAGGTGTCAATCTCCAGCTGTTCTGGTCAATGAAGACTCTCATGTCTATTCTCTGTGTTTTTGTATGCTATTAATAAAAATTAAGTTTTTTATATTTTTTGTAGTCTATTATGGTTGTGCCCTCAAAGTCCCATTATCTAGCCCCTTGATGCCTGGTCAATGAAGAAGCTGATCTATGTCTATGCTTGATTGGCTTCAACAGAGTGCAGAGATGACAGGGGTTACTCTCACTTTCTGTTGCATCACCAAGACAGTGAAGGGAGATTTTTCTAATGGAATACAGGCAGAGAGTGACCCTTCCCTACTCTATCCAGGAATAAAATGAAAACATTTTGCCTATACATACACTTTACGTGAAGATTCAATTCAACAAAACTAAAATCAGTGTGCAAACTTCACTGATCTGCAGTGATCAGAAGGGATCTTCCCTGACCTGTCAGAAATAAACTGAAATCTGATTGGTTGATCCTGGTTATTGCACTTCGTAGTTTCTTATTCAATGAACCAACATGGCTCCGGGAAGCTGAAACCTCTGATATTCTTTATTCGTCCTCAGTGTCCGCAAGCTGGTAAAACCCACTCGGTTTGACAAAAAATACCAGGTGTTCGGGGAGAAGAAAGAGGAATCTGAGTAAGTTACTGCAAATGTATTACTGCAATACGTATGTACTGTCTGTGTCTGCAATTGTCACCTGAAAATGGATCTATTCAGCACCTTATCATTGTAATTTTATTCTCCAGTAATTTTACAGGGATCCTGATTTCACTTCTGTGGGAGAGCAACAATAGCCTGCTGTACTTGGCGGAGGTAAATTTTACATTTTTATTGGTTAGATGTGCTTTACTAACAGATTAGTTAGTCCCAGCATTCCTCATTGGGTGCGTGTAGTTGTCGGTGTAGGGTCTGTTTTCAGTGCAGAAGGCTTTTGGTGTAGAAGGTGACCATGCACTACAATGGGTTAAGTAGTACAAAAGAGAAAAATAATGTTGGGTAGGATTAAAGTGACAGTACAAATAAAAACGGGGTAGGCATGGGTTGTATGTAGACATATAGGAAACACAATGACACTGGCATATAATCAAGCAATTTATTACAACGATTAAATTACACAAGCAGAAAATACTGCACAGCATAGAACATGTCTACTTTTGATTCGTTTTGGATGAAAAAAATTCAAAAAGATTTCACATGCAGACTCGACGCATTTCAAATTTTCTTGTGAATAGAATCTAAATGATGCAACCCCAACACTTTTTCTTAAAATACACCAACAGATAGTATGATGCTGGAATTATCATTCAATAGAAAACCTCTATCCCATAGGGAAGAACCCACAAGGAGGAGCGGGGTAGACTATTGTTCGTCAAATTATGTAGTCTCCAACTGAGTAATCACAAAGCACCAGTCACTAGATAGTGTGTGTCAGATCCTGTGGTACAGGAGATCAGTAATCCACAATGAATCTTCAAAAAACAACTATAGGGTATCAAGGAGTGCATCCCCAGCTACCCCTCCATACACAAGAGGCAATAAGTCTCAAGGAAATTACATTTAAAGTGTTATTAAACCCACAACAGTAAAATCAGTCTTTATATGCAGTAAAGCATGCTTGTTATAATCATTGTGGAATGAGTTAACCCATTGCATTGTGTAAAAAGGCTGTTTGATCTTGTACGCACAGATCCTCCTTCTTCCCTTGACTCCAGAACAGGTCTGATAAGACAGAGCCTTTGGAGTCATTCTGCACATGCTCAGTTTGGTGTGTTTTGTCAGAGAGTTTTTTTTTTTTCTTGGGAGAGTGCATGTGATCAGCAAAGGGACAATGATCACTGTCCAGAGAGAGGGTCAGGGGTCCTGGATCCTGATAGGACAGCTCATGCAGTATAAAAACAAGCTTTACTAGGAACTAGAAGTCACAAGACTGCTATATACTGCTGGTGAGAAAAGGTATTTAGCAGTTTATATTTACTAAAATGATTACATTTTAATGTTGTCTGTACTGTTGGAGACCAGATATAGTAAATGCAGGGTCCTGGGTTTGGTAACACTTTAATATTGGGATTAAAGTGAACCTCTGATTTTTATATGCAGAATGAAAAAACAGGCTAAATTCCCCCTCTCTCCCACCCAACCAGCAACACATAATTATATTTCCTTTGCTCCTCTGCCACCTCCTTCCAATACTGTGAGAAGAAGAAGCTTAAGTGACATCGCTAGTGGTTGATGATTGGCCTAGCACTGTCGCATAGAGTCACAGTCTCCTCCATACAGTATATGGAGGTATTAGGTATGTTCTTCTCTGAAAGCCAAATGGGGCATCGAGAGAGCGCAAGAAAGGTGAGCACATACTACTTACAATTTTATTTGAGGCAAGTGCACCAAAAAGAATCTGCAAACACCTTGCCCATCACAACAAAGATTCAGCGTAATATTTACAGTACAAAAAAGGGGTACAACAGTTGTCTTTTACACACTTTTCCTCCTCCCGAGGCCTAATATCATACCCTCTGATTTATTTGTTATTAACAAACATCTTCAAAATGAGAAAACAATATTCCATACATTTATTGGCCAAATGTGGAAAATGAAGCTTGTTTCGGGCAATATGATGCTTGTCTGAGGCCAGGCTAGCAGTTGGAGACCAATCCAAATCTTCATTGTCTGCTAATGCAGATTACGAGCAACCTAACATTCAAAAAAAAAAAATACAATCTGCAAAAGAAAACAGTTAAGAGGGACCGTATGAAAGGCTGTGTATTCATGTGACTGCCATATAAAGCTAAAAAAAGAGGTATTAAAAGATTACATTTTATGAAAATCAATACAACTGTGGTACACAATTACTATATCATGTATAAACACATACTCGTATTGTAATGTGTTCTCATATACTTTCATGTAAGGTTAGCCTAATGAATAACCTTTTAATGTTGTAACCACAAAATCCCACTGCTGATCTGTGGATTTGTGCCATGTTCTATTTGTATCTTATGTGTTTTAGGAATTTTATAAAAAGAAGGACCGCCGTTCGGTAGGACGCCCAGACTTACTACAGGAAACGTTTGAGGACTGTGCGGACATGTTGGTGCTGAAGCTTCAGACCTATGAGAAGCAGGCCATGGAGTATCACAACAACTGCTTGCTGGGTAAAATGGCTTTTGAGTGCATTTTTAACTGTACAGCAGTCGTAAAGTTAACCTGTGTTTTGCCTATCTGGGGAAAATGCAACTGGTTCATTTACTATACTTTCCTTCCTTTCACTCTCCTGCTGCTCCATGCAGCCCTTGGGAGGAAATAAGGGGAACCCTGTGTCAGCTCTAGGTTAGGACTTGGAACAAACACAGAGCTGCAGATTCCCTATGTGTCATTGCTAGCTGCCTGAGCAGCCAATCACCAAACACCAGCACTAACATATGGGAGAAAGGGGGTGAGTCAAATATTCCCTCCGGACCAGAAGTACCAAATAGGCGACTTCGCTATCCCAAGGACATGAAGCCACAGGAAAGCAAAGTGATAGTAAGAGTAAGCATCCAGTTGGGTTTTCATTAAAATTAATCCATTGCATTTCCCTGCATGGGCAAATCACAGGTGCGTGTAAAAACAGTTCTGAAAGCATTCTCTCACTGGTGGACCATGCCTCTGTAGTGTGTTCATCTAGCTACCTATAGTGTTCACCAGAGGTGCCAATGCAACAGCTTAAGAGACAGTTGTCAACCCGTAACAGAAAGTGTCTGACCAAAAACCTTCATGGCTGGGTCACCAGGTGTAATTATAATGAATAATAATGAATGCTGCATATTTAAAAATATTGAAGCAACCTTTGAAATACATTAACATGGTAAAGCTTGAAAGAGATTCAGTAATGTACTTGGCTTTAGATCTTCTTTAATGATTTCAAGGTGGTCACGTTTTGCTTTCGCAATATACAGTACAGTGACCATTATATGCTGTATTATGAAGATTACCATCCACTAATATGACCCTTGCATCATTTCACTGATATTATGATTGATGATCCACCATATTGGAAGCAGGCCTTAAGGTACCTCTTGATATGTGTCAATGTACCCCCAGGGGTGTGCTTACTGTAGGTTGAGACCCATTGTTCTGTTCTGTCCTCTGAAATGTACACAGATGTTTGGTAACTTTTCCTTTCTCTCAGAGTTTCGGGAGCAGCTGGAAGAGTTTGAAAAGCTTTTATGCAATGTACCAAAGTTAGTATTAGAGAGCCTAAGACAGGAACACTTGGAAGTCATGGAAGTAAACATAGAAGAAATACAACAGCTTTTCAAAAAAGAGCTTGATAAATGGAACCAAACCAAGGTATTTTGTCTATGATGCTGTGTATCCAGGCAAAACAAATAATACTTTACAGAATTACTTTTATACGGTTCGCATAGGATATTGCTTGCTTGTCTGCCATATTGATCCTTTAACTAAAAGCTTTTGTTCTAGTAATGTTAACTTGTTTTGTACATAAATGACAATTAAAGAAATATTTTTAATTATATTTCAGTAAATAATGCATATCAATATCTTGTATACTCCTCTGAACCAGCGGGTGGATCTTAGGCTCCTTTCCCTATGTGTTTCAGTAAATCCTTTGTTGTAAAAAGTCAGTTGTTTACAGGGATCAGTAGTTCAAACTGAGATTTATACACACAAATCAAGAGTAAAGCAGTCCTCCATAGCTCATCCATTTTAACAAGAGACAGCTGGGTCTAAAGGAGGCAACTACTGCTATACTGTATTCTCTGCTTGAAAGGTCATTGTGCTCTGGGAATCCTTTGTCGTGCATCAAATAGTTATTATACTATATAGTTACATAGTTAGTCAGACTGAAAAAAGACACATGTCCATTGAGTTTAACTTTTGTAAAACAAAAGTTGTATATATGGTATAGTAAAAAAAAACAAAAAAAAAACTATATGGATATTTGACTACAGGCAATCTCTGGGTTACAAACAAGATAGGTTCTAAAGGTTTGTTCTTAAGTTGGATTTGTTTGCAAGTTGGAACAGGTGCATTCTCTAAGTGTAACTCCAGCCAAAAAATGATTTTTACGTTTTGGATGTGGTGAGCAGCAAGTTGGCCGCCTGGTGGTTTTCCGGACCAGTGTGACGTTACGCTGCAACGTTCTTAAAGTGGAAGCCCATGCAAAATCTAAAATCCCTGCATCTATAGACACCAAGGATCTAACACAAATTTCTCTATCCCTGTAAAGAAAAAAACAGTATACACACCTTGTTGGAAGCCGATCTGACCCACTCCGACCGGATCCCACGCTGAGCTGTCTGCCGTGGCTTATCTGTGTAGGTGGGTGCAGAGGAGATGGAGGACAACAGAAGCCCCATAGTAACTCTATGGGTGATGCCACTTCCCATTCATTTCACAGCCAATGTCCTCCGTGTCCTTTGCAGTGCTGGAGATCGGGTCAGAGCGAGTCAGATCGGCTTCCAAAAAGGTATGTATACTTATCTTTTCTTTATAGGGATAAAGAGGTTAGTGTTAGGTCCCTTGTGTCTATAGATGCAGGGATTTTAGATTTTGCATGGACCTCCAATTTAGGTATGAGTCATGTGTAAGTTGTATGTTTATAACTTGGGAACTGCCTGTATATAATATATATACAGAATTGTAGATTCTCTTCCAGTGAGACCTGGGCAGTTTGTACCCTTTTTGAGTATTTAGAAGGTATGACTTCTAGTGGGGACATTGTTTTCAGTCATCCGGGCAGGCTGTTAGACTTGTATTGTTTAAACATGCATTGGGAGTAGGGTTGGATGCTAGGCAAACATTTTCTTGGGCCCCTCCACTCCCTATGCAATTTCAATCTCCCCCCAACATCCCAAAAAAACCAACATGCACATAGATTTGTCTCAAAAAGCTTTAATAATGTAAACATAAAGAACTAGTCTCACTGATTTGTCCAGGTTCATTAGTTGGTTGCTAGAGGTTACTGCAAATCCTTACCACTCACTGATTGGTTGTTAGAGGTTACTGCACATCATTACTGCTCACTGATTGGTTTCTAGAGGTTACTGCATATCATTACAGCTCCCTGGTTGCAAAACTTTATTGCACATTATTACTGCTCACCGATTGCTTGCAACCCACAGTTTACCCATTTGCAATCTGCTCCAGTCCTCCCGCTGCTTTAATAATCTCCCCCCCCCCCCGCTATTGACAGGAGAAGGGTGAGGGGGAAGAATACACACACGCAGCCTGCTCTTTGTGTCTTTGATCTCTGCACTGCTGCCCGGAGAAGAGAGGGGCGAGCAGGGGCACACAAAGTCACTCTGCCTGACTTCCTGTCACAGCTCTGGTCCTGACAGAGGGAGAATCGGTACGATTGGGCTCTAGCACAGGCAGCCCACAGCTTTGCTTCTGAAGACTGCCCTGATTGAGAGTGTAAAAGACAATGGCTCTGCAACACGAAAATCTAGAAGCACAGTCAGCATATGTGATGAATAAATATGACTGCCCGCGTGTACAATACATGAATAATTAAATTTCATAAACACATTTTTATAAGATATGAAAACATACCCATAAAAGTATATGCATTATGCCCTTCAAAGCTCAGCTGCAATCATTTTTTTTAATAAAGAGTGTAAGGCTGAGAACCTCTGTCAACTTCCTGTCTATGTCACTGTTTTGGAGATTTCTCCTTACTTGCTATCTGTTTGATCGATGTCAGATACAACAGATACCAATTAAAAACAATAACTCTGTAGCAGGGTGAAGAAGGTTTAAAACCTATGTCGTGTCTGCATGAGGGAGATTTCTCCACTCTTTCTGTCCCAGTATTGATCAGAACAGGAAGTAAAGGGAAATCTCTTCAGCCTGGACACATTTTAGAAATATTTACTTGATAGGAACATGGGCATCAGTGACAAACATCTAAAGAGGGCTCTAACACTTCCTCACTCTGTCCATAACTAGGAAAAAGGTTTTGGCTGGATGTGAGGTATAAGGATAATATGATGTTAGAATGGAACCGGAGTTGCAGCCAAAATGTGAACATTCCTCTGCCTATTTTCCAGGAGCAAATGAAGAATCTGCTGAGGCCAAGCCTGGGACACCCAGATAACTGCAAAACTCTGGAGGACATCTACCAGAAGGAGGAGAGGAGACAGCAGGAGGAGACAGAGGGAATAAAGCGCAATGCTGAACAGCTACAGGTGAGACAATGTACTGACTCTTTTCTCTTAAATTTAGTACACAATTAGAGAAGTACTTTAATTATAGCGGATCTATACTCACCTTCAGTCCAGTGATGCAACATCCCGGAGTTCCCCGCCAGCCACTAACATCTTCGGGCAGCCCAGGTATCAATCGCCAGCCACTTTCATTGACCGTGCTGATATGACATCACTCCCATGCATGCATGGTAGTTCAGTCAGCTCGGCATTGCCGAATTTGTACAATGAGCTGCGCATGCACAGCTCACAGTACAGAGGTGGACAGGCAGGTAAGTAGCTTTAATGCAGAAGAGACATAGCATGTCTCTTTTGCACTCAAAATCCTACCTGTTCGTCCATTTTTGATTTATGCCATAAAGTTCCACTTTATAGCCAAATTTCAGGCAGATGTAAAAGACACAATGCAATCCAGTTAATCATGACTTAATCAGACTGAGAATAGAAGCCCTGTGCACCAATCAGAGCTCTGCTACATTGCCCAGTCCTGTTCATCTAACAGTGGAAAAGTCCTGAATGCAGGAAAGAGCAGAGTGCTGGCCTCATCAGTGTGCTGCTCTTTCTTCATTGTCCACTCACAAGATGGAGTGGGTCCGGGATCAGACACTAGTGGGGGAATTACTAAAACTGTGCACACAGAATCTGGTGCAGCTGTGCATGGTAGCCAATTAGCTTCTAACTTCAGCTTGTTCAGTTAAGCTTTGACAATAAAACCTGGAAGCTGATTGGTTTCTTTGCAGTGCAGCACCAGATCCTGAGTGCTCCAGTTTTAGTAAATCTCCCCCTATTGCTCAACTGCAACGTAGTTGGCAGAAAACTCTCAAGGAAGTCCAGGATCCACCTGGCTGTGCTGGCTCGCTGGGGTGTAGATTCCACGGCATGTTAAACTGACAGGTTAAAAAGAACACATAAATTATAGTTGAACTGTGTGTTTTGCTGTTGAGTTCAGCTTTAGGATCATACCACATATCAAACTGCATGATAGCCCCTCTGCTTCTTTAGTGCTAGCCATGTCTACCAACATACCACAAGCCTAGAAGGAAACTGGGTGGATTTTGTTTCTCCCAGGCAGAGAAATATCACAAATGTCCTTATTCTCCAAAAATAAACCGTACACATCTACTACCTAATAGCCATGTAGTCTATTTTTATATTTTTTAGGCCTATTATATTCTTCCTCATTTCAGAAAAATTGGAAAAATGCCTGTTATGTATGATTAAAGACTGCAGGAAGTGTAAGAAATACATGTTTATAAAAATAGTAATATGTAAATGAAAAAATACTTAGTATCTTCTTGTTTTCAGGACTGTGCTTTGCAGAGCATGCAGCGTTTTGTCACTTCCTTGGCTTCACTTGCAGAGAGCATCCTACTGGAGCTGGATGAGGTGCTTACTGTGGATGATGTCCTACCAGCCCGTGAGTGACAATGATACATACAGGACAAAAGTGAGAGGCATAGCGGGAAGGAGCTTTTGGAATACTTGCGGGGCAGTGAATGAGACCTTAGTTCCGATCAGTGGCGGCTGGTGAAGTTTTAGGATAGGGGGGCGCAGCCTGTGTCCCATTAAATGCAGCCTGTCACATAAAATGCAGCCTGTGTCACATAAAATGCAGCCTGTGTCACATCAAACCCCCCTCCCCCCCTTCTCCGTGGGAGCACAGCGGTACTTACCTTGCTGTGTTGTCCTCTCCTGCGGTGTCTCCTTCCACTGGCAGCGGCGATGGAGGAGTCCGCTCCTCATACTTCCGGTTTTCTCTCTCTCGGGTGCACTGGGAGAGAGAAAACAGGAAGTGACATCTAACTCAGATGTCAATGAAACCGCCCGGCCGTAGTAATAGATACTACGAGCGCCGGAAGCTACTCGGCGCTTCGGAAAGCGCCGCAAGGCGGGACAAAGGCCCGCAAATGAAATGCTGCGTCTGCAATCTTGTGATTGCATAGACGTGGCGCTTCCCATAGTGCACTGTGTCCGGCGTCAAAACACAGTGCACTTAAGCACTTTTTTTGTATTTTTTTTTTAAAGGGCCAGTTTTAATTTATTTATTTTTGTTACTGCCTGGAGGGGGGCGGCACCCGTGCACCCCCTATGGGCGGGCCGCCACTGGTTCCGATTAATATCCCCCAGAATTACATTTCTCCTTCTATTCCCACAGTGTGTGGGCAGGCTCTTGGGAACCAAGACAGCGCCATTGTTTTGTTGGTAAAGAAATCAATGTATGTATTTGAAGTGGGACAGAGAGGGGTAGGGGAATAGAAGGAGTTCTGTAATAACACTCTTTTAGATTTTGGTGCAGCAAATGCACTGTGTTTTTAGCAAAAACAGGAGGTAAGGAGCACACTAGATTTTTTTGCACAGCTTTTTTAAAGGGATAAAATATTGGCAAATGTGCACATTTTGCAGGAGCATACTGAATATTTTTTCTTTGCCCTGACATTATATATAATTACATATATATGTATTTACTTCTGCAGGTATTGAGCTGCCAGTTTCTATGCAGCTGATGTAGCGGTCCAGAGATTTGAAATCTCTACTCTTCTGCCTCTTCATTCAGCAGAGCTTCCAGGATGGATCAGAGCATTTCTGATTGGTTGGTGCTTCCACAGAACATTGCTCTGATCTGCCCCGGGATCCAGGAAAAAGAAGGGAAAATCCCCAGACTGCTACACTGGCTGTGTGGATACTGACAGCTCATCACCCATGGAGGTAAGTATAGCAGGGACCAGGGGTGGGAAGGCTGTAGGGTGTTAGTTCACCTTTTCATTTTTTTCTGAAAAGTTGAACTAACCCTTTAATGTCCAGTTTAGGTACACTGCAATGTACACTAGATGCTGCCATAACCCATACCTAAAAATTTTGACAATCAAAACTAGCTTTACACTTGCAGAATTGGAAATCCCAAAGGAGAAGCTGCTGACACTGGTTAGACGCAAGAAAGCTGGCCTGCCCCTGGAAGATACAGAGTACCAGCCACTGATAGAGCGTGGGAGCAGGTAAGGATTTCAGTGAACTACAGTACTTACCACTGCAACAAGGTTTAGACATACAAAATCAGTAGTTTATGTTACTGTGAGATATACTTTAGTCAGGCGTGAGATATGAACCTCAGTCTAGTAAGTATAATGAACCAATGGACACTATTCTGTACTCCTACTCCTGGACTTTTCTGCTGCCTTTGATACAGTTGACCACCCCCTCCTCCACAAAACACTCCACACCTTTGGTCTCCGTGACTCTACTCTTCGCTGATTCTCTTCCTACTTAACCAACCGCACCTTTAGCGTTATTTACAATACTACTTCCCCTCTCCTCTTCTATTCTCTGTTGGGGTCCTCCAAGGTTCTGTTCTTGGACCTCTCCTATTTTCAATCTACGCCACCTCCCTGGGTCAGCTGATAGCTTCCCATGGCTTCCAATACCATCTCTACGCTGACGACACCCAAATCTATTTCTCTACTCATCAGCTCACTCCCTCCGTCTCCTCGCATATCACTAATTTACTAACAGATATATCAGTCTGGATGTAACACCACTTCCTCAAACTCAATCTATCCAAAACCAAACTTAGAATTTGTCCTCCCCCACGTGCCCCCTCCCTTGATCTCTCTGTCAAAATCGATGACACAACTATAAGCCCATTCCCGCATGCCAAGGTCCTAGGTGTAGTCCTGGACTCTGAACTCTCCTTTAAGCCCCACTTCCAATCACTGTGAAAATCTTGCCTCCTCAACCTCCGCAACATCTCCAAAATACGCCCCTTTCTAACCAATGACACAACAAAGCTCTTAATTTACTCCCTGGTCATCTCTCACCTCGACTACTGCAACTCGCTGGCTTACCTCTACATAGTCTATCTCCTCTTCAATCCATCATGAATGCTGCTACCAGACTCATCCACCTTACCACTTGCTCAGTATCTGCTGCACCTCTCTGTCAATTCCTCCACTGGCTTCCGCTCACCCAACAAATTAAGTTCAAAATACTGACAGCTACTTACAAAGCCATCCACAACTTAGCCCCCAGCTACATCACATGCCTAGTCTCAAAATACCAACCTAATCATTCTTTTCCTTCCTCTCAAGACCTTCTGCTCTCTAGTTCCCTCGTCACCTGCTCCCATGCTCACCTCCAGGACTTTTCCAGAGCCTCTCCAATCTTATGGAACTCGTTACCCCAATCTGTCTGAATATCTCCTACTCTATTAGCTTTTAGATGATTCCTGAAAACCTTCCTCTTCAAAGAAGCCTATCCTACCCACACCTAACAACTGTATGTCTTTTTTCTCCATCAGCTCATCTCCCACAGTTATTACCTTTTGTTTCACTTGACCCTCCCTTCTAGATTGTAAGCTCTAACAAGCAGGGCCGTCTGATTCCTCCTGTATGAATTGTATTGTAATTGTACTGTCTGTCCTTGTGTTGTAAAGCGATGCACAAACTGTTGGCGCGATATAAATCCTGTATAATAATAATAATAATATAATGTTTTAGAATTGTAGGTGGTACCTGTAGAATCTGTAAATTTAGCAAACATCCATTGCAGCTGCTTTAACCTGTTTTGCTACACCATTCTTGCTAACCGCTGTGACATAGGACAGCCATCCTCCTCTCATAGAACAGAAATGGCTTTCTGTATGATAGTTCTGTCTTCTTATATAGAAATTACATATCATGACATTGTTGGCTGATAAAATAAACTGTATTCTATATACTGTATGGCTTCTGTTTCTTAGGGTCTGGCCAGGAATTAGTCTCAAGAATTCTGTAGACTTGAAGCTCAGCAACATAACTGATGTCATGTCCACTGCATCTGTGACCACCGCCAAGACTACACTGAGCCATGTGTCCACAGTTGAAACCAGGGACTCGTCCTACCTGGTTTGTTTATTATTTATTTTGAAAATGTACCTTCAGCCAGAACATTTTTTATAACTCTTGAAAAGAGTGGGGAAGTCTATAGGTGTGATAGGACCAGTTGTCATTCAGCACCTCAAAACATCATTGTAGGTTATACCAAGCTTTTCTACAGTGCCCCGCAAAAGTATTCACCCCCCTTGGCTTTTTACCTATTTTGTTACATTACAGCCTTTAGTTCAATGTTATTTTTAATCTGAATTACATGTGATGGATCAGAACACAATAGTCTAAGTTGGTGAAGTAAAATTAGAAAAATATATACATAAAACTATTTTTCAGAAGTAAAAAACTGATAATTGGCATGTGCGTATGTATTCACCCCCTTTGTTATGAAGCCTATAAAAAGCTCTGGTGCAACCAAATACCTTCAGAAGTCACATAATTAGTGAAATGATGTCCACCTGTGCGCAATCTAAGTGTCACATGATCTGTCATTACATTGACACACCTTTTTGAAAGGCCCCAGAGGCTGCAACACCTAAGCAAGAGGCACCACTAACCAAACATTGCCATGAAGACCAAGGAACTCTCCAAACAAGTAAAGGACAATGTTGTTGAGAAGTACAAGTCAGGGTTAGGTTATAAAAAAATATGCAAATATTTGATGATCCCTAGGAGCACCATCAAATCTATCATAACCTAATGGAAAGAACATGGCACAACAGCAAACCTGCCAAGAGACAGCCGCACACCAAAACTCACAGATCGGGCAAGGAGGGCATTAATCAGAGAGGCAGCACAGAGACCTAAGGTAACCCTGGAGAAGCTGCAGAGTTCACAGCCAAGACGGGAGTATCTGTACATAGGACGACAATAAGCTGTAGGCTCCATAGAGTTGGGCTTTATGGCAGAGTGGCCAGAAGAAAGCCATTACTTTCAGCAAAAAACAAAATGGCAAGTTTTGAGTTTGCGAAACGGCATTTGGGAGACTCCCAAAATGTATGGAGGAAGGTGCTCTGGTCTGATGAGACTGAAATTGAACTTTTTGGCTATCAAAGAAAACGCTATGTTTGGCGCAAACCCAAAACATCTCATCACCCAAAGAACACCATCCCCACAGTGAAACATGGTGGCAGCATCATTCTGTGGGGATGTTTTTCAGCAGTCGGGACAAATCTTTTGCAGACTCTAACAGGTTTTCTTCTAAGTTTTCCCTGTATTTGTCTCCATCCATCTTCCCATCAACTTCGACCAGCTTCCTTGCTGAAGAAAATCATCCCCACAACATGATGCTGCCACCACCATGTTACACGGTGGGTTTAACATGGGCCAAAAAGTTCAATTTTGGTCTCATTTGACCAGAGCACCTTCTTCCACATGTTTGCTGTGTCCCCCACATGGCTTCTCGCAAGCGGGACTTTTTATGGCTTTCTTTCAACAATAAAAACAAAAAAGGCCTTTGCGCTACTAAGATGTGTCAGAATGGTCCCCTAATTAATAGAAAGAGGGAAACCCGCGTAAACTGAGAAATTAAAGTGGGGTTCCACCCAAAAAACAAAAATACCTGGAAAAATTCTAAAAAAAAACCAAAAAAAATTTGGATATTTTTTTTTTCTCACTTACCTTTAAATGCCTGTTGCTAGGTGGTCCCTCATAGTCTGCCTGTTCCTTTGCCTGGGCTGGTGACATCACTTCCCCCTCGGCACAGGAAGGGCTCTGCTCTGCTCCCTCCCTCCTGTCAATCATCTGGGACCCATTACAGGTCCCAGGTGATTGAGCGGCCAATCACGGCTCGCGGCGCCGCTCATGCATGCGCAGTGGGTGCCAGGCTGTGAAGCCACAGCCCGGCGCCCACAGTTGAAATGCCGGCGCTGACGAGCGGAGGGGGGGGACGAGCGGGGCTTCGATCCCCCGCATCGCTGGACCCAGGGACAGGTGAGTGTCCAATTAAAAGTTAGCAGCTGCAGTATTTGTAGCTGCTGACTTTTAATTTTTATTTTTTGACGGCCCCCCTGGGTGGAACTCCTCTTTAAGTAAATAAACAAATAAATAACCAAAGTGCGTACCGTGCACTAAAGTGCAATCAAATAAAGTGAAAAAAGCTGTCTGCAGCAGGATCTGACAGTGTTCACATTCCACTCATAGGTACATAAAATCATATAGTGATTCCGCGCTACAGCAATAATTACATCCACCACCAGGGGGTCCTCTGTTCCACTTAGTGTAAAACCTGAATGGATACTTCACTTCCACATCCTCATACAATCTCGTACCCGCAGGGGGGAGGGGGGAAGTGGGCAAGGATGGGAGAGATAGAGAACTCCAATAGTGTAGTATGATTAAAATATGATTTTATTAAAAAATAGGCTGGACTCTTACATTGAAGAAAAAAGGGGATCATCCCCTGATGAAGTCACGTGATGACGTAACGCGTAGGGAGTGACCGGAGGTTGAAGTATACCGGAAGTGATGTGAGAACAGCATACAGACGCCATACTATTTGTTTTATGCTTGTTTCCTATTTTTTAATGTAAGAGTCCAGCCTATTTTTTAATAAAATCATATTTTAATCATAAACATACTACACTATTGGAGTTCTCTATCTCTCCCATCCTTGCCCACTTCTCCCCCCCCTCTCCTCTGTGGGTACGAGATTGTATGAGGATGTGGATGTGAAGTATCCATTCAGGTTTTACACTAAGTGGAACGGAGGACCCCCTGGCGGTAGATGTTGGAATAGCGGAACAGATTCCTGTACATTACCTTATGCTGATATTTCAAGATATCAAGGTGAGGGTTCTGTGAGCTCATTTATGGGATTATACACTTCTCGCCTTTTTGCTGTGTAGTTTATCTAAACGCATTTTTGAGAAAACTTTTTTATGGACATTTACTGAAAAATGCTGAATTAAGAGACTATCACCACATTGAATCTAATGCCCCTGGACTGTTACACCAACTTATGGACTAATCACTTTTGCACTTTATTATTACCCCAACTTATTGGACACCATTTGCACATTGTTTATTTACCCTATTCATTGGGCACTTTTTGCACTTTATTTCTTTCAACAATGGCTTTCTTCTTGCCACTCTTCCATAAAGGCCAGATTTGTGGAGTGCACAACTAATAGTTGTCCTGTTGACATATTCTGCTTCCTGAGCTGTGGATCTCTGCAGCTCCTCCAGAGTTACCATCGGCCTCTTGGCTGCTTCTCTGATTAATGCTCTCCAGCAAAGCAGCTTCATTATTATCCCATTAAAGAAGAAGAGAATTGTGCGCTACATTTGGAGATTTCATAATTTGCCACGTCACTAATGTTAATTCTCCATTACAAACACTAGTTTACAAGACCGACTGCTTCTGCTTCTGAGCATGTGTGTTTGGACTTTGGACTTTTGTCTGACGGACTTGTGTACACACGCTCGGAAAATCCGACAACAATTGTCCGATGGAGCATACCTGTCAGTTTAGATGGACGGCGATGTTTTTGTAAGTTTGCACTTGTGTCATACTCTTTCCATTTTTGGATGATGGATTGAACAGTGCTCTGTGAGATGTTCAAAGAGATATTTTTTTATAACCTAACCCTGCTTTAACCACTTCAATACCAGGCACTTAGACACCTTCCTGCCCAGGCCAATTTTCAGCTTTCAGCACTGTAGCAATTTGAATGACAATTGCGCGTTCATACAACACTGTACCCAAACTTTTTTTTGGTGGTATTTGATCACCTCTGCAATTTTTTTTCTTTTTGCGCAACAAATAAAAAGAGACCAAAAATTTTGAAAAAAAAACAAGTTTTTCTTTGTTTCTGTTAAAATTTTTTGTAAATAAGTACATTTTCTTCTTAAATAACAGGCACTGATATGGCTGCACTGACGGGCACTGATAAGGCGGCACTGATGAGCACCGATGAGGTGGCACCCATGAGGTGGCACTGATGAGGTGGCACCAATAAGGTGGCACTGACGTGCACTGATAGGCGGCACTGATAAATGGCACTAATGGGCACTCATAGATAGCACTGATGGGCACTCGTAGGCGGCACTGATGGGTACATATGGGTGGCACTGATGGGTACTTTTGGGTGGCACGGATGGGCACTGATAGGTGGCACTGATGGACACTGATGGGTGGCACTGTTGACACTGATGGGTGGCATTGCTGGGCATTACTGATGTCATTTGTTACATTATGGTGCCAGTCAGTGCCCATTTGTGGGCACTGATTGGCACAGATTGGGCATTCTTTTTACATGTGGATGGCCATGGGGTACATACCTGGCCATCCACATGTTGCCCCCTTCCCTGGTGGTCCTGGCGGCTTCCCCGGTGGTCCAAACAATCAGCGCAGACCCCCCCCCCTGTTAGGAGAGCCGCCGATCAGCTCTCCTCTACTCGCCTGTCAGGCGCGAGTGAGAAAAAGCGATCAATGGCTTTTCCTGTTTACATTGTATTCAGCTGTGATTGGACATGACTGATCACGTGTTAAAGAGCCTCCGAAGAAGGCTCTTTACCAAGATCGGTGTAGCGGTGTTTCAAACTGACACACCGCTCCACCGATCCCAACGGGCGCGCGGTGGCTGATATTCCGAAGGACGTCATATGACGCCCAGTCAGGATGACTGAACCGCCCGGCCGTCATTTTGCTATAGGCCAGGCGGGAAGTGGTTAAACTTCTCCACAACTTTATCCCTGACCTGTCTGGTGTGTTCTTTTCTGCCCTTTCTGATGCTGTTTATTCACTAAAGTTCTCTTAACAAACCTCTGAGGGCTTCACAGAACATCTGTATATATACTGATATTAAATCACACACAGGTTGACTCTATTTACTAATTAGGTGACTTCTGAAGGCAATTGGTTCCACTAGATTTTAGTTAGGGGTATCAGAGTAAATGGGGCTGAATAGAAATGCACACCACACTTTTCACATATTTATTTGTAAAAAAAAAAAATTGAAAACCATTTTCCTTCCACTTCACAATTATGTGCCACTTTGTGTTGGTCTATCACATAAAATCCCAATATAATACATTTACGTTTCTGGTTGTACCTTGACAAAATGTGGAAAATTTCAAGGAGTATGAATACTTTTTCAAGGCACTGTATGTTAACCCGGCCTGACACTACAATCTTCATAATTACAAAAATTAAGCATTGCGCCTATCATATATATGTTCCTACCTCCATTACATTATGTTTTCAACATGACAATTGCACTCTAAAATGTTTCATGTTTGAAAGGGATTCCTAATAGCATCCTTTTTTTGTTCTATAGAAATTCCTGCAGGACGCAGAGTTGGCATTGGCGAGCATCAAAGAAGAGCAGAAGCAACAAAATCTGGCGGCTCAACGTTGGAATCAGTGGTGGAGTCAGTCCTTACTCAAAATAAAGGAGCTGTATTTATGAAACCATACAACTGTTAATTTCTGCAGCCTTGAGTGGACATATAGGACCTTCTATATAAAAAGGTTTCTTTGCTGTCAGCAATTAGATACTTTTATTAATATGCACTACAAATAAAAACTGGAACTTGATTTGTCTCTATGAGCAACTCATTAAAGACATTTTAAAGTATTAGATGATTTTATTACAAGCTGTTTTATACAGGTGCTCTTGACTATTATTGGTGTAGATTCTGTCTACCAACAGAATGGGTAGATAGGTACTTTAAAATAGGTGTATTGTGGTTTTTGTATATGTTTTCTTTACCTATTTATCATTGTCTAATACAAGATGGCTGTGGCTGCCAGAGTCTTGCAATGTATCATGGAACTTGTAGTTCCATAACAGCTGGGGTGTCAAGGATGCCTGACTCTGGTCTAATAAAATGAACCATTACATAGGAATACTCTCTCTGTACTTTAATATGCAGCCAACACACACAACTTTATTCTCCTTTACACACATTTACAAATCAACTCTAAGCTGCCTTCTTGGAAAAAAAAACTATTGTTTAGAGAGATCATTCGCTCAACTTGGCTGAAGGAGTCAGAAGAGTAAAGCCCCTTTTCCTTATCTTGATTGCTCAGAGTGGGATGTCTGAGGTTAAAGAGAGAGTCTGAAACGAAGCTTCTGTTGTGCATACTTATTAGAAAACGCATCATAACGAAGAATAATTAATGTCAGCTAGCTATAAGGACTTCTGATTTGAAAATCTTTGTTCATATATTGAGCTATCAAGTAGACTTTAGCCTTGTACACACGATCGGATTGTTGGCCAACAAAACTGTGGAATTTTTTCCGAAGGGCGTTGGCCCAAACTTGTCTTGCATACACATAGCCACACAATTGTTGGCCAACAATTCCAAGCGTAGTGACGTACTAGAAGTACTACGTGGTTTTTCAGCTCTTTAGCGCCAACCTTTGCGCTCCTTCTGCTAATTTTCGTGTTAGTAGAAGTTTGGTGAGTATTGATTTGCGCTTTTCTTTTCGCGTTTTTCATTTAGCGCTTTTCAGTTCACGCTTTTCCTTTTGCGCTATTCAGTTAGTTTCTGAAAGGCCGTTCATCAACCAGACATGTTGCGGAATCGGAGGAGATAATGT
Source organism: Lithobates clamitans (assembly GCA_037952925.1). Taxonomy (NCBI): domain Eukaryota; kingdom Metazoa; phylum Chordata; class Amphibia; order Anura; family Ranidae; genus Lithobates; species Lithobates clamitans. Next base: position 111,920 of record JBBGZY010000883.1, read on the forward strand.
GTTATTTATTACTGGCCTTGGAGTTATTGCTTTGACATTATTTTTTGGTTTAATAATGATTTGATTTGGTATATTTTTGGATGCATAGAATGCACTCTTTGGTTAAGTTCTATTGGCAGATAGCATGTCTAATTTTATTTGTTTTCTTTTTTTAATGCACACTAAAAAAATTGTGTAGAATAATACTTGGCTATGTGTTTTACTTCAAATGACAGTTTGGGAGTAGGCAGTTACATTTTAAAAAATACAATGTAAAATTGATAAGGGACACCAACATGGTTCTATCTTTGATCTTAAAAACTACGGGATAATGGTGTTGTGGTAACTTGCCCACATAAAAATAAAAAAAAAACATAATAATATTATTCTTGATATCACTAGAAAAAAAAAAGCCTTTAAAAATTAGTTTGCAATAACTCCATCAGTATCACCAGCAAAGCAGCTTCATTATTATCCCATTAAAGAAGAAGAGAATTGTGCGCTGCATTTGGAGATTTCATAATTTGCCACGTCGTGCATGGTTATTCTGCATTACAAACGCTAGTTTACAGGACCGACCGCTTCTGCTTCCGAGCATGCATGTTTGTACTTTGGACTTTTGTCCCACGGACTTCTGTACACACGCTCGGAAAATCCGACAACAGACATTTGTCCACGGAAAATTTGAAAACCTGCTAGTCAACATTTGTTAGCGGAAAGTCCAACAACAATTGTCCGATGGAGCATACACACGGTCGGATTTGCCGACAACATCCTGTCATCGAACATTTCCCGTTGGAGAGTCCGATGGTGTGTACGTGGCCTAATAGCCAAGCATTGGCTGAACCAGAACTTTTTCTTTAATTTCATATGTAAGAGGATGCCATTTAATGAGATTTCCTTTATGATGCCCAAAGATAGCTTATTTAAGTCTTCTGGTGTCAAAACACAATCCTACATATGGACTTATCTCTTATTTTACCCACAAATGACTGATTGGTATAAGCATTCCTCCACCTAACGAGTCCTGTGCCTAAACCTTAAGGCCCATACACACGATCAGAATATCGTACAAAAAAATACTGCTTTCGAGCGATCGTATGATAATCTGATCGTTAGTACACAGCTTTCGTCCGAAATTATCCGAAGGGCCAAAACGAACATTTTTCTCATATGATACCTGATCGTATGATTTTCGTTAAATCAGTACAACTTTCGTCCAAAATAACAATATAAATACATTATATCACTTCCAAATAATAATAATAACAATAATAATAAAAGGAACACCCCAGCAAAAATGCCCCATGATGGACATCCACCAACAATCACAATTTCCAGTGATGTAGATTCACATCAATCATGATGCCTTTCATCCTGTGGGATCCCAGTGATGTCATTGACCATATACGTCACCTGGAAGACACTGCCCCTTTGTATATACCAGTACTTGTTGTCATCCACCAAACCTATCATTAGGAGAGAGTGAAACAAAGGGATCAGGCGTGTGTTGTTGAGCAGATTTTGTTTCTTGTGGCGAGTTGGAGGGTATTGGGCATCTTGATTGACACGGAACTACATAGCTGAATGATGTAATTGACAGTGAATGTATATTGTGGGACTTTTTTATATAATAAAAAGGACTAGTCTAAACTGCCTCTGTTCTGTTTTTTTTTTTGTTTTTGTACAGTTTAAATTTTTGGGGAATGAGTAGGGGTATGATGTATCTCTTCCTCATTCACATATGGGGAGAGGGTAGTATCTGGAGCCCCCTTCTTGTTAAAGAGGTCTTCTAGATTCCATTATGCCCCCCACCTACAGACTCCACAACCAAATAGGCCAGGATGAAGGGAATATTGATATCATGAATATGGGGATAAGGAGACCCCCCATGTTGAAGAGTTCTGGCCTGGTATGGTTCAGATGGGGGGTGCATGCTCCACCACCGGGCTGTATGCGTTTAGTCGACCTTCTTTTGTCATGGCACTCTTTAAGAGTTTGCAAAATCGCAAGGCACCTATTCCGGAACTATATTTATTGGGCTGAAGGACATCAACATCTGTACTGGATGAAGATGTCACTAACTCTTTGGGTCCTCTAGTCACATCAGCATTTCCCCTTAACATCAGAATCCCCCTTTACATCAGTCAGTCCCCTTCACCTTACAGTTCACCCATCACATCAGTATCAGCCCCCTTCATATCAGAGTCCCCTACTCCATCACATCAAAGTCCCCCCTTCATATCAGAGTCCCTCACTCCATCACATCAAAGAGTGGCAATTCTGCTCTGAGTTCAGAAGCAGTGCAGCATCATTGCCACACCATCCCAGGAAGCTGCATTAGCACACAGCAAACATGGACAGCACAGCAGGAGTTAAGTCCTTAGCCCAGGGCAACAATCTGAGCACACAGCAAGGATGGACAGGGGTTTGACACAGCTGGGGTTATGTCCATAGCACAGGGCAACATTCCGAACCCACAGCAAGGATGAGCAGGGGTCTGACACAGCTGGTGTTATGTTCACAGCACAGGGCAACAATCCAAGCACACAGCAAAGATGGACAGAGGTCCGGCATGGCAGGGGTGAGGTCTTTAGCACAGGGCAACAATCCGGGCAGACAGCAAGGATAGCCAGGGGTCCGGCACAGCAGGGGTTAAGTCCATAGCACAGGACATTAATCCAGGCACAACCAAGACAGGTAGCAGTAGGCACAGCAGAGGTTCAGGTACTCACCAGCCAACAGCAGCCTCAGAGGAGGAATTCCAGGCAGAGTGGCAGGGAAAAGGAGGCCCAGAGGGCAGAGGTCCTTCACCAACCCATTGCGGGTCCTTGGAGGGCTGTGTGTCCTGGCTGCAGCTTTGGGACCACACAGGCAGCGGTTGAAATAAAAGCAGAGGATAGAGTCCAGAAAGCCACACAGACAAGGCAGAACTGCAAGTCCCAGGAGTCCAGAAAGCAAAGCACAGCCCATATGAAACTATCTGTCTCAGCAGTTCCATTATACATCTTCTAGCCTTCTTCTAGTGAGACCTGCAGCCATGAGCTCCTCTGTCCATCACTGACGTAAGTCTGACATTCTTCTTTGTTATATGGTACTTTGAATTCAGCGACAGATCTCAGCTCCAATCTGTTGGTCCCGAGGTGTCTGGTTCACATCCCGGTATCCTGGTACAGGTTACAATAACTTGCTACCTGCCTAATGCAGACTCATCTCCTACCCTCTGTGGGGCACAGATTGACTTAACACACTGCATCTGGATTAAGCCAACCATACATGGATCGAAATTCAGCCAGTTCAACAGGGGCTGGCCAAATTTCGATCAATGTATGGGCAGTCTGATTGTACCCAAGTCGATCATTTGACTTGGGTACTACCAGCCTGTCGGATTATTCTAAATGCGATTACTGCCAGCAGCTATAGCAGATAGCAGTAATCATTGTATTCTGTTGGCCGGGAAGGCTCTCCTTTCCCCCCACCAGCAAAATACAATAAAGCTGTGGAAGGCAACTGACTGTGTTGGTGGGGAAATCAAGCTATTTTCTTTGGAAGGAAAGAAAATCAATTCATCTATGGCTTGCTTTAGAGATCATTAATTTCTTACCTCTGTTACATGCAAACAAAATTTTGAACTACTTTCGAAAGACATTCGTCAAGTTTTCAAATGTACTGGGAAGTTTGTTTCAAAATCTACTAGTGTATGACCAACTTTAGCCTTAGGGCTCTTTCACAAGGACGATCCGTATGTCCGATTTTCATCCTTCCGTTTTCGGATGAAAAACGGACATACATGTATCCCTATGGAGCGTCGAATGTCAGCAGTGACATGTCCGCTGACATCCGACCCGCTCTGATCCGAAAAGTGTAACGGAGGAAAACCCTACTTTACCATCCGTTTTCGGATCGGATCGGGTGGCGACGGACTCTACGGTCCGTCATCATCCGATCCCCCATAGGGGAGAGCGGCGCTCTGACAGGTCCGTTGCTGCACAGTGTGCAGAGACAGACCTGTCATCTTCCTGCTCAGCGGGGATCGGCGGAGCGATCCCCGCTGAGCAAGCGGATGTTCACGGGGCGGATAATCACTGATCCGCCCCGTGTGAAAGAGGCCTTAAAGCAATATTAATCCTTGTTTTAAAAAGAAATAAAATAATAACAAATATGTTATACTTACCTGCTCTGTGCAGTGGATTTGCACAGAGCAACCCGGATCCTCCTCTTCTCGGGTCCCATGCTGGCTCCTCCCTCCTGCCAGGTTCCCCGACAGCAAGTAGCTTGCTATGGGGGCACCCAAGCAAGTCTGCTTTCTTTTAGTGCTATCCATTCACACACGGAGCCGCGGCTTTGCCCCGCCTCTTTCATCTCCTGATTGGCTCACTGGCTGGATGTGATTGACAGCAGCGGGAACCAATGGCTCTCGCTGCTGCCAAAAGCCAATCAGGGGTGCGAGTCCGCCCAGAGGCAAGGCTCTCATGGACATTGCTGGATCGAGAGGGGGCTCTGGTAAGTATTGGAGAGGGGGGCCTTGGGAGGGAGTATAGAATGCATTAAGGTAAAAAACCTTGTGTCCTTACAACCACTTTAAATAATTATCTTTACCCAATTGTCACATTGTATGACCTTTAAAACATTTCATTCTTTAACACGTAAAGGAACATTGCAAGTGGTTTAAAAAACCACACTCTTCTTCACATCAATTTCTACTTGTAACTTATTTACTGTGCATAAAACCCACATTTATCTTATATGAGTATAACATTTCCTGCATATAAAGAATCTAGATTGGATGGTGACAGTTTTAATAACTGGGTTTATGTTTGATATGTCTGCTGTACATTTGTATTCTTCGCTATTATATAGCCTAGCACATCAATGGCATGGTTCATGACTAGAGTACCACAGATGTCTCCCCCTTAATACGTAGTACCCCCCAAAACCCCCCAAACATTTAACCCTGAGAAAATAATGACTAACACTGATCTGTAGAAAATTCAGCCAGTTTTGGCCATTTATTAACAAACGAACAAAATAATATTTAATCACTTGCCTACTCAGGCCCGGATTTACTCTCTTTGCCGCCCCAAGGCCGGGTCCTTCAATGCCGCCCCCCCCCCCCACACTCACACACACACACCACCATTCTTGTCCTTTATCAATGACTGCTATAATAAATCAGTTAAAAACACATCTCCACACATGAGAACACTGAAAATAACTGACTTTAATTGTACAGACTAAAAATACTTCAGGGTAAGCGCGCGAGGGGTAAGGATTTTTTGCGGGCAATTTTTCAGGGCAATGGCTGGTGTTAGTGCTTCGATCATCCCCTGCACCATGGCTGTTATGGTGTCAGGATGAATGAAACACATTATTTCTATCATTACATTGTAATGTAAAATGAAATAGTTCAACTCACCATAATGCAGAATCATTGGGAGCCCAGAGCGTGTCACTTGCCACCATGCCTGCCACCAGATGGGGATGTCACTTGCCACGCTGCCACCAGATGGAGATGTCACTTGCCACACTATGGAGATGTCACTTGCCACACTATAAAGAGATGTCTTTTGCCACACTATGGAGATGTCACTTGCCACACTATGGAGATGTCACTTCCCACACTATGGAAATGTCACTTGCCACACTATGAAGATGTCACTTGCCACACTATGAAGATGTCACTTGCCACACTATGGAGATGTCACTTGCCACACTATGAAGATGTCACTTGCCACACTATGGAGATGTCACTTGCCACACTATGAAGATGTCACTTGCCACACTATGGAGATGTCACTTGCCACACTATGAAGATGTCACTTGCCACACTATGGAGATGTCACTTGACACACTATGGAGATGTCACTTGCCACACTATGGAGATGTCACTTGCCACACTATGGAAATGTCACTTGCCACACTATGCCACACTATGAAGATGTCACTTGCCACAGTATGAAGATGTCACTTGCCACACTATGGAGATGTCACTTGCCACACTATGGAGATGTCACTTGCCACACTATGAAGATGTCACTTGCCACACTATGGAGATGTCACTTGCCACACTATGAAGATGTCACTTGCCACACTATGGAGATGTCACTTGCCACACTATGAAGATGTCACTTGCCACACTATGAAGATGTCACTTGCCACACTATGGAGATGTCACTTGCCACACTATGGAGATGTCACTTGCCACACTATGGAAATGTCACTTGCCACACTATGCCACACTATGAAGATGTCACTTGCCACACTATGGAGATGTCACTTGCCACACTATGGAGATGTCACTTGCCACACTATGAGGATGTCACTTGCCACACTATGGAGATGTCACTTGCCACACTATGAAGATGTCACTTGCCACACTATGGAGATGTCACTTGCCACACTATGAAGATGTCACTTGCCACACTATGGAGATGTCACTTGCCACACTATGGAGATGTCACTTGCCACACTGCCACCAGATGGACATGTCACTTGCCACACTATGAAGATGTCACTTGCCACACTATGGAGATGTCACTTGCCACACTATGGAGATGTCACTTGCCACACTATGAAGATGTCACTTGCCACACTATGAAGATGTCACTTGCCACACTATGGAGATGTCACTTGCCACACTATGGAGATGTCACTTGCCACACTATGAAGATGTCACTTGCCACACTATGAAGATGTCACTTGCCACACTATGGAGATGTCACTTGCCACACTATGAAGATGTCACTTGCCACACTATGAAGATGTCACTTGCCACACTATGGAGATGTCACTTGCCACACTATGAAGATGTCACTTGCCACACTATGAAGATGTCACTTGCCACACTATGAAGATGTCACTTGCCACACTATGGAGATGTCACTTGCCACACTATGGAGATGTCACTTGCCACACTGCCACCAGATGGACATGTCACTTGCCACACTATGAAGATGTCACTTGCCACACTATGGAGATGTCACTTGCCACACTATGGAGATGTCACTTGCCACACTATGAAGATGTCACTTGCCACACTATGGAGATGTCACTTGCCACACTATGGAAATGTCACTTGCCACACTATGGAGATGTCACTTGCCACACTATGGAAATGTCACTTGCCACACCATGCCACACTATGAAGATGTCACTTGCCACACTATGGAGATGTCACTTGCCACACTATGGAGATGTCACTTGCCACACTATGAAGATGTCACTTGCCACACTATGGAGATGTCACTTGCCACACTATGAAGATGTCACTTGCCACACTATGGAGATGTCACTTGCCACACTGCCACCAGATGGACATGTCACTTGCCACACTATGAAGATGTCACTTGCCACACTATGGAGATGTCACTTGCCACACTATGAAGATGTCACTTGCCACACTATGGAGATGTCACTTGCCACACTGCCACCAGATGGACATGTCGCTTGCCACACTATGAAGATGTCACTTGCCACACTATGGAGATGTCACTTGCCACACTATGAAGATGTCACTTGCCACACTATGAAGATGTCACTTGCCACACTATGGAGATGTCACTTGCCACACTATGAAGATGTCACTTGCCACACTATGAAGATGTCACTTGCCACACTATGGAGATGTCACTTGCCACACTATGAAGATGTCACTTGCCACACTATGGAGATGTCACTTGCCACACTATGAAGATGTCACTTGCCACACTATGAAGATGTCACTTGCCACACTATGAAGATGTCACTTGCCACACTATGGAGATGTCACTTGCCACACTATGGAGATGTCACTTGCCACACTGCCACCAGATGGACATGTCACTTGCCACACTATGAAGATGTCACTTGCCACACTATGGAGATGTCACTTGCCACACTATGGAGATGTCACTTGCCACACTATGAAGATGTCACTTGCCACACTATGGAGATGTCACTTGCCACACTATGGAGATGTCACTTGCCACACTATGGAGATGTCACTTGCCACACTATGGAGATGTCACTTGCCACACTATGGAAATGTCACTTGCCACACCATGCCACACTATGAAGATGTCACTTGCCACACTATGGAGATGTCACTTGCCACACTATGGAGATGTCACTTGCCACACTATGAAGATGTCACTTGCCACACTATGGAGATGTCACTTGCCACACTATGAAGATGTCACTTGCCACACTATGGAGATGTCACTTGCCACACTGCCACCAGATGGACATGTCACTTGCCACACTATGAAGATGTCACTTGCCACACTATGGAGATGTCACTTGCCACACTATGAAGATGTCACTTGCCACACTATGGAGATGTCACTTGCCACACTGCCACCAGATGGACATGTCGCTTGCCACACTATGAAGATGTCACTTGCCACACTATGGAGATGTCACTTGCCACACTATGAAGATGTCACTTGCCACACTATGAAGATGTCACTTGCCACACTATGAAGATGTCACTTGCCACACTATGGAGATGTCACTTGCCACACTATGGAGATGTCACTTGCCACACTATGAAGATGTCACTTGCCACACTATGGAGATGTCACTTGCCACACTATGAAGATGTCACTTGCCACACTATGAAGATGTCACTTGCCACACTATGGAGATGTCACTTGCCACACTATGGAGATGTCACTTGCCACACTATGAAGATGTCACTTGCCACACTATGAAGATGTCACTTGCCACACTATGAAGATGTCACTTGCCACACTATGGAGATGTCACTTGCCACACTATGGAGATGTCACTTGCCACACTATGCCACACTATGAAGATGTCACTTGCCACACTATGGAGATGTCACTTGCCACACTATGAAGATGTCACTTGCCACACTATGAAGATGTCACTTGTCATGCTGCCTGGCTGCCACCAGATGGAGGAGGGTGGAACAGCGGTGCGGGCAATGAGAGATGTCATCTCTCTTCCCCGCCGCCGCACCGCTGACATTAGTCCTCGATCTTTTCAAAAATGGCGCCGGGCAGCGTAATCACGCTACTGCGCATGCGCCGCCCAGCCGAGCACGTACGAGCTTTCCCGAGCCCGACCGGCTTCGGAACGGCGCATGCGCAGTAGTCGGCGGCTCGCGGCCATCATTTCTAAGGGCACCGGTGCCCTTAATCGACTCAACGGGCAGCCTGAGAGGGGGGGGGCGGCCGCGAAGTCACCGCAGGAGCGGCGCCGCCCCTGCACCACTGCCGCCCCGAGGCCTGGCCTCGGTGGCCTTGTGGCAAATCCGGCCCTGTGCCTACTGGGCATCTAAAGGAGAAGTCCAGCCTGAGCTTGTTTGGCTGTACTTCTCCTATGGGTCACAGAAGTGCAATTAGTTGTGCACTCCTGTGATTCGTTTTCAGCAGAGAGTGGTCTGAAGTCCGCTCACTGTTGACGTCACCAAGATTAGTCCGGGCACCTCGTCATCCCGACTCTGGAAGTCTGGATTGATAGGCGTCTTAGTTTCTCAGTGAGCCGATGAGATGGCCGCTCCCCTCCACTCCACAGCTCAGCGCTCCAGTGAGCGTGGAGGTGAAGAACAGGAGAGTTGCTGATTGACAGGCAGCAGCTCTCCACTCTGTGAGAACCGAGCCATCGGCGATGTTTGATGGGTCGATTCTCAGTGAAGAGGCACCAGGGGACAAATGCAGAATTGGACCGATGCTGCATCCACCTGGGTAAGTATGAATGGGAAAAAACAAACAAACCCATACTTCTCCTTTAAGCCCCCCTCCTGCCCAAACCAATTTTCAGCTTTCATCGCTCTCACACTTTGAATGACAATTACTCATGCAACGCTGCACCCATGTGATTTTTTTGTCCTTTTTTTCATACAAATATAGCTTTCTTTTGGTGGTATTTAACCACTTAAGGACTGGAAGGATTTACCCCCTTAATGACCAGGCCATTTTTTGCGATACAGCACTGTGTTGTTTTAATTGACAATTGCACGGTCGCACCACGTTGTACCCAAACAAAATTTATGTCCTTTTTTTCCCCACAAATAGAGCTTTCCTTTGGTGGTATTTGATCACCTCTGCAGTTTTTATTTTTTGCGCTATAAACAAAGAAAGAGCGACAATTTTGAAAAAAAAGAAATATTTTTTACTTTTTGCTAAAATAAATATCCCCCAAAAATATAAAAAAGACAAATTTCTTCCTCAGTTTAGGTCAATATGTTTCCTTCTACATATTTTTGGTAAGAAAATCGCAGTAAGCGTATATTGATTGGTTTGCGCAAAAGTTATAGCAGCTACAAAATAGTAGATAGATTTATGGCATTTTTATTGTTATTATTTTTTTTTACTAGTAATGGCGGTGAGCAGCGATTTTTTGGGGGACTGCGACATTGCAGTGGACAGATCAGACACTTTTGACACTTTTTTGGGACCAGTGACATTTGTACAGCGATCGGTAATATAAAAATGCACTGATTACTGTATAAATGACACTGGCAGGTAAGGGATTAACACTAGTGGTGATCAAGGGGTTAAATGTGTTCCCTGGGAGGTGTTTCTAACTGTGGCTAGAGTGTACTGACTGGAGGAGAGAGATCGCTGTTCTTGATCACTAGGAACAGACAATCTCTCTCCACTCCCCTGTCAGAATGGGGATCTGTTTGTTTACATTGACAGATCCCCGTTCTGGCTCTCTGTGAAGCGATCGCGAGTGGCCGGTGGATATCGCGGCCACTGGACACATAAATCAGCTCCGGCGCTGTGGGCGCGTGCCCGCACCTCCAGCACTGTGCGTGTGCCCACTGTATTTATTGCAAGAACCGACGTACAGCTACGGCGATTCACACAATAGAGCGAACCTGCCGCAGTATAATGATGGTGGCTGGTCGGCAAGTGGTTAATCACTACTGTGTTTTTTTATTTTTTGCGCTATAAATGAAAAAAGACTGAAAATTTTGAAAAAAAAAACAACATTTTTCTTTGTTTCTGTTATAAAATGTTGCACATTAGTAGTTTTTCTTCATAAATTTTGGCCACAATTTATACTGTTACATATCTTTGGTAAAAAGAACTCACATTAGTGGATATTAAAGCTATGGTGCCAATCACTAATACCAAGGATGGGGCACCATTCCTCCCACTAATACCAATAATGGGTCAACATTATTCCCACTAATACTAATGATGGGACACTATTCCTCCTATTGATATAAAAGATAAGGCACTATTCCTTACACTAATATCAATGATGAGGCCAGTATTTCTCTTTCTACTGACCACAAGCACTGGGGGGTTTTACTAAAACTGGAGCATTCAGAATCTGGTGCAGCTATGCATGGTAGCCAATCTGCTTCTATCTTCAGCTTGTTCAATTACGCTTTGGCAATAGAACCTGAAAGCTAATTGGTTTCTGTGCAGAGTTGCACCAGATTATGCACTCTGCAGTTTTAGTAAGTAACCCCCTACATGTAATGTTTTTTGATCTCACTGACTATCAAGCCTGAGACATTGTTAATTCCACTCTTATGCCCTGTATACACAATAGGATTTTCCGACAACAAAATCCATGTTTTTTTTCCGACAGATGTTGGCTCAAACTTGTCTTGCATACACACGGTCACACAAAGTTGATTGGAAATTCCGAACGTCAAGAACGCGGTGACGTACGACGAGCCGAGAAAAGTGAAGTTCAATAGCCCAGTGCAGCTCTTCTGCTTGATTCTGAGCATGCGTGGCACTTTGTGCGTCAGAATTGTGTACACACACAGTTGGAATTTACGACAACAGATTTTGTTGTCGGAAAATTTGAGAACCAGATCTCAAATTTTGTGTGACGGAAATTCCGATGGAGCCTACACATGGTCAGAATTTCCGACAACAGGCTCCTGTCAAACTTTTTCCGTCGGAAAATCCTATCGTGTGTACGGGGCATTGCTGGGGCAGTTTCTACTCTCACCAGCCACAGACCGGCCCCCTTAAAGTCTTAAGGATAGTAAAGTGGCCCTTTGTTTAAAATATTTAGAGACCCCTGATCTACATGAATGTGTGCAGATAAGAATGTGAAATTTTATTTTCTAAAATCCTAACAACAATATAAATAACCTCGAAAGGATTTTGTCCCTTCGAAATAGCTAAAGCTCAAAGTATACTTACCCTTCCTGTGAGGTCATGAAGATGATGGGTTACTTCTGACAGATAGAATATCTCCCTGGAAAGCACTGTCTTCAGCATTTACTCTGGGGTCTTCTGACATATGAAGATGAGGGTATACGTTCAGTCATCACGTATAGTTTTACCCCCAATAAAAAATAATCAGCCATGGTAAAGTATGGATCGTCTCGAAAGACCTGTGGAAATATAAGGGAGAAAAAGAAGCATGAGAATGTTTTCGGGTCAGGCAGAGGACAGACATGACTCCATGTTGGCATATGTGATGAAGGAAGCCTTCCAGGAGTTCCAAAATTATGATCAAATGACCTCAAACTAGGGCAGAGCTTGTGAATATTGGAGGTGGGGCTTAAAGTGTATGCATAGACAAAACTTTTTGTTTTTGTGTTGGATGGAGTAGATAAAATAAATTTACAGTTTTATTTATTTGATCGATTGGGGTTCGGTCAGAACTTCCAGGTTCTGACTGAACTCAAGTTCATCCCTGGTCAACATTACAATTGGAGAGGATGAATTTGCTCTTTGTAAAGTTATGTTGACCACAACAGCTTAGTGTTCAGAAGCCTCACTATGTTAAAGTGGCTTTGAAAGCCACTGAAAACGACTGGCTGGGGCATCCATGGAAAAATTCTCCATTTACTGAAAGGGTGTTAACACCCCTTTAACTTTTTTAAATCTCCAATAATGATATTTGGCATATCTGAATAAAGATAACCTAAGTCAGACGGGTAGCAATTTACTTACCTCTGGGGCCATGTAAGCCAGACTCCCAGACAATCCTTTCATATTTTTTGTTGCTCGGCGTCATTCGGTAGAATATTATCTGGCTTTAAATCTCTGTAAAGAAAAAGAGGGAGTGGTGAGCCATGCTTATCCGTTAGGTTTATTAAACATGGAAAAATACAAATTATCTATCTATCTATCTATCTATCTATCTATCTATCTATCTATCTATCTATCTATCTATCTATCTATCTATCTATCTATCTATCTATCTATCTATCTATCTATCTATCTCTGATATATTTATGGATAGGTACTGGTTTCTTTTAAATTTGCCTTTAGTAGGATCTCTATTACTAAGTTCTAAGCTCCACCCACCTGCTATATTCATTATGAGGAACTCTCACTCCTCTTCTTGACTTTTTTTATTAATAGATTGTGTCATGAGCCCTGAGACTTCTGTAGCAGATGGAATAAGTTATCATGGAAAGCTAAACAACTGGAAACTCTGATAGAAATTGTCCTGATTCATAAAAAATTAAAAGAAGCCAATGGATGATTCTTCTAGGATTATTTACCCATAACTAAAAATAATTTAGATGGAGTGGCCCATTATATACTTATTGTTAATTAGCTGATCTGATCATGATATTCTTATGCCCCGTACACACGGTCAGATTTTCCAACAGAAAATGTGTGATAGGACCTTGTCGGAAATTCCGACCGTGTGTAGGCTCCATCACACATTTTCCATCGGATTTTCCGACACACAAAGTTTGAGAGCAGGCTATAAAATTTTCCGAAAACAAAATCCGTTGTGGGAATTTCCGATCGCGTGTACACAAATCAGTCGCACAAAGTGCCACGCATGCTCAGAATAAATAAAGAGATGAAAGCTATTGGCTACTGCCCTATTTATAGTCCTGACGTACGTGTTTTACGTCACTGCGTTCAGAATGATCGGATTTTCCGACAACTTTGTGTGACCATGTATATGCAAGACAAGTTTGAGCCAACATCCGTCGGAAAAAATCCTAGGATTTTGTTGTCGGAATGTCCGATCAATGTCCGACCGTGTGCACGGGGCATTAGAATGCAGGAACTCCAGGCCGTGTAGTATTTCCACAGTGAGATTTCTGATGGAGAAAGAAAAATTTATTAGCATTTAAAACCATCACAGTTCTATTAAAGATAAAGATGAACGGACTTCTTCCTATAGATTATAGGTGTATGGATGAATGGGGCTAAGTTGGAAAGACCTGACTACCTCACTGCCTGTCCTCAGTGGCCAGCTACCCTCAACACTAGCATGACTCAGACTGGTGTCCTCAGGAAGTGGAGCTGAATGCTTGATCATCTTCTTGAGATCCCCTCCGCTCATATTTTCTGTTACAAGAACAACGTGGTCCTGTGTAAAAAAATAATAATCACCAGACAGACAGAGAGAGACAGAGAAACAGACAGAGAGACAAACAGAGAGAGAGACAGAGAGAGAGAGAGACAGACAGAGATAGAGAGAGACAGAGATAGAGAGAGAGAGACAGGGAGAGGGAGACAGAGCAAGACAGGGAGAGAGAGAGACAGACAGACAGGGAGAAACAGACAGACAGGGAGAAACAGACAGACAGAGAGAGACAGACAGAGAGAGGGAGACAGACAGAGAGAGGGATATACAGAGATAGAGAGAGACAGAGAGAGATCGAGAAAGAGACAGACAGAGAAACAGACAGACAGAGAGAGACAGAGAGAAACTATGACAGACCCACCCAGGGTATAGGCTTTTGGAGGGGACTGCAGGCTAGCCTCTTGCCTACTGACTATGGGTCCTGGCTTTTAAGGGGACACTACTCTTTGTGAGGTGTATGCCTGGGGAACTCTTGGAGTAATGTTACTTTGGATTCAAGTCCATGTCTCCCCACAGACTATGGGACTCTAGGCCCGGGGTCCCTATTTAGGGCCTAGAGATGAGACGTTACCTGGAGGCTCCAGGAGTCTCGGGGAGCATGGAAACTTATTGTCACAGGAAGGGTATCATATAATAGAAAAAGGGGGCAGATGACAACTGTGCAGCCGAAACGCGTTGGGTGAACCTTCCGCTAACATCGCCTCATGCTTTTACATGCTGTATCAATTTCTTCCAAATGTGAGTGTTGAATTTATATTTTTAATAAACCACCTCTTTTTTAAACGGTATCACGCTATGTCAGCCCCCTTTTTCTATTACATGATACCCTTCCTGTGACAATAAGTTTCCATGCTCCCCGAGACTCCTGGAGCCTCCAGCTAACATCTCATGACCGTCTAAGGCTGATTGACTGATGGAGTTCCAGGATCTGCTGTCCCCCATTGGGTGGGTTGAACCCAACAAGCCTTGTTGACTTGGGTGGTATATGCCCCGCCAAGTCAATATTATCTGGTAAGCCTCCTCCCTCTTTCACGGTGGTGGTGTTTGCTTCCATTTTTTCACTCCAAGGTTCCCAGGAATGCCAGGAACTTCTCACATGTGTATTGTAAACCTAATTGGACTGTATTTCATCATTTCGTTCAACTTGGACATTTGTGTATAGTGCAATCACTATATTAGCACATTGCTTAATATCCATTCACATCTATTATGTTAGAGTTTGTGTCATTTTGTCACATATATGTTTGAATCACATACAATTCTTCCCTTTTTTTGCAATCATAGCGCTGGACTTATTTATTTTCTACCTACTTAGCTCTTTGTCTACAGCCATGTCGGCTGCTGGATTGCGGGGTCACAGCGCAGTATACACTTTTCATTATTCACTAGGGAAGCATATCCTGCCTTCAGCTAACAACTGAATATTTTATTTCTCCCATCAGCTCATCCCCCACAATTATTATCTTTTGTTCCACTTGCCTCTCCCTATTGGATTGTAAGCTCCCAGGAGCAGGGCCCTCCTAACCCTTTTGTATTGAATCGTGTTGTTACTGTGTTGTCTTCCTTTATATTGCAAAGTGCTGCACAAACAGTTGGTGCTATATAAATCGTGTATAATATTAATTAATAATAGTAATAGTGATTCTAACCTGATTATTTTAAATTGTATTCTGTTGCACATGGCCCTGGTGTCCTATAATCTACACACAAAAACGGTATAATATCCACCTGTCAGTAGTTTAGTCTGATGTCAAAGGACAGAGTCTCTGTTCAGCAAAGCCACCTCTTGGTTGGTCCTATGTCACCATCTGATGGGAGGTGGTAGGAGCTGGTGGTAGCCCAGAGTTTTGTGATAGATATTATATGGGTTTTTGTGATTAGAGTAGTAGATTATACAGTTTTTCCTATGGAAAAGACAGTGGAAAGTAGCATTGTATTATACTGTATATATTTATTTCTACAACCAACAGACTGTGCTTAACAACCTTATTTTTACTTTTGAAATAACACTGGATCCACAGTACTGTCAATAATAAATTGTGGCACAGACAATTACAAGTTCAGTATTATCTGTCTGTCTCCTGAGATATTTTAATAGGTAAATAGATAATTAGCCATGGAATTAAATTGCCCTCTCAGGAAAAGTCACATAAACAGGATGAGTCGTCAGGGGGCGAGAGGGTTCGGTGGTCCATCACCCAATTCTTCAGGGATCCCATTGTATCAGCTGTGTTTGCCTGATGATTGTTTCTAAATTGTGTTTATTAATCTCTTCATGATCAGGGGCATTACGTGCCGTTGTGATCACAATAAAATGGAAATGGATGCCAGTAGCAACTCAGTTATAGGCTAGGATACAGTGAATATGAACATGCATAGATGTGTGCACACAAATGTATACCTTTCAGTATGGGCACTCATAGATGTGCTCCTTCCTATTGGCATGCTTACATGTTTGACACAAATGCTTGTTTCCTCTTATAGATAGGCCTCATGCACACTGGACATTTTTTCCTGCCGCTCCTAGGTGCATCTGACGTTTTTTTTTGGCTCCTAACTCCCCTGCATGTTATCCTATGTGTCCATGCACACATAGGCGTTTAGAGGAGTTTCGTGGCAAGGGCATTTAGAGGCAGTAAAAAAAACCACTGCCAGTGCGTCCAGGAGCTGAATCGTTTTGGCACACCTATATACGCGTAAAGGCGTCTAAAAGCGCATTAACACTAGGTGTGTTTAGCGCTTGAGCATTACTTAATTTCAAAGACTAGAAAAAAAATTTGGGCCAATGAAGTTTAAAAACACTCAAGTGCTTGACGCACCTAAATGCATTGCGCACATTTACAAGTGTAGAACCCCCTAGCGTTGCTAGAGTGCTAGAGTTATGTTTTTGTTAGGATAAGTAAATGTGTGCAAGCTTGGCTGGCAGCCAAGCCTGTGTGTTTTTCCTGGGTTTGGCAGAGATCCGAGGAGGGCTGGGATGGAGATAGATGGAGATAGAGTATTAGGCTGTCAGAGGCCTTTGAGAGTAGCCCCCTAGTCTGGGGGGGGGTTTAACTCAGGCCCGGGCTTGGGTGCGGAAGGGACCCCCCTTCAAGACACACAGGGGGATCCTAACCAGGAGGCATTGAAGCAAGGTGAGGACAGCAGGAGGACACTGCTGGGTAAATCTCCAGTGAGGGAGACAGCCAGGTGAGCTGGGGAGTGCACAGTCAGAGGATTGAGAGACATACCTGAGAGGACTGGGTGGAAGTAGTCTGGGATGGATGCAGAGTCAGTCTTGGAGGACTGTGTAGTCTTAGCCAGGAGGGCTAGTGAAAAGGGCAGCTGCAGCCAGGTGGGCTGGCAGTGCCTGAAGAGGTGGTGCTAGGATCAGTAGCCACAGAAATAGGACAGCTAAGCACTGGGACTTCTTTTTTCTGCTACACTACCAAAGGGGCCCACGGTCCCTGCCTGCAAAGGGTACTTGCTCTGGATCTAACTGAGTCTATGTTGGATCAATTTGTCAGTGCTAGCTGGTCCTGGGAGATGTAGTTCTACAAGCAAGATTGTGCTGGAGGTAGAAGTCCCGATTTCTAAGGATTTTGAAACACATTTTCTTATAGTGTTCGTTGTCCATTAGGACGATGTTTCCCCCTTTATCACTCGGTTTAATGGTAATGCTGTGATTATTAGAAAGGTTCTGTAAGGCTATTTTTTCTTTTTTTGTCAGATTTGAAATGTGAAGAGATACAGGTTTAAGTGATTTAATCTCCTGGGACGTCATTTTCAAAAAAGTGGCCACGCCATCATTAGAGCTGGGAGCCGGATACATGGAGGAGGCCTTTTTGAGGGAAGATTTTCTGGATGTGGTGGGTGTGTCCCCATCCTCTTTTAATAAAGCTTCCAGATCTAAGGTATCAATTAGATCTTGGGACTCACTTTCTTGCAATAAAGAATTTAGATTATCGAGGGCTTGTTGTTCACTAAATGTGCGACAGCCTTCATAATCTTGTTTGTGTTTGTCAAACATGCTTTTTAGTAGCAACTTACGAGTGTATAGATGTAAGTCCTTTATGGCTGTAAATTTGTCCAATCTGTTATTAGGGCAGAAAGTGAGACCTTTGGAAAGCACTGAAGTTTCCTCTGAGGTGAGGGTGTGTGAGGACAGATTCACCACATCCAAAGAGGGTGATGTAACTAAAGTGGTCATGGGTTTGGTGGTGCTTGGGAGTTCCCGTTTTTTTGGGAAAAAGATTGATGGAATTTTACCTGGGTGCATCGATAGAGAGGTTTCCACTGGTGTTGGTACAGCAGAGTCATTGACAGGCAATGACATAGTTGTCATAGGACTTTGATCACTAGCACGGGGGGTCCGAGAATGTGATTTGGGAAATGGTTTTTTAGTGTCATTGCCTAGGGGGTGGTCACCCTCTTGGCGTCTTTTGTGTTTTCTGTTACGTCCGGGTTGTTTGTATGAGGAATGTGACATGTTGGATGATGTAGGGGAGGAATCAGATATATCTGAATGTTTAGGATAGTGTGTTGGATTTCGTTTAAGACTCCTGCCCCCTAACTTTTGAGACCATTTGTAGGCCTTTCCTTCCTCAAATGCTTGTTTATCTCTGAGAAGTTTGTTCTCTTTTTTCGAAAGAATATTCTTATTAAAGAGTTCTATGTGTGTTTTTAATTTATCATTAAGATTTGAGAAGGAAGGGTGGACTTCTAGGGGTTTAATTTTGGAGTAAATCTGGTTCTGGTCTATGTTTACATCTATCTCCGTCATGCGTCTCTGATACTCCTCCATAAGTAACTTCATCATCCCCACAGAGCATGATTTAAGATTTTGTTCCCAGGCTATTTTAAATGTGGCACTTATATTATCAAATGAAGGAAAAATTTGGACACACAATCTTAGAGGGTTTAGGTCATCTTTGATGTATTCCTTAAAGCTTTGAATATGCCAATAATAGGTAAGCGATTTTTTCTCCAACCATTTAGTCAGGTTGGAGAACAAAAAGCTTAGTTCAGAATCACTGGATTCGTTTTGCCCATAGTCCTGTTGGAGTTTCGTTACAAAGTTATGCCATGATTGACTATATAGTTCTGCCATTTTTCTCAAATTAGAGAAAAAAGGAATTTTGGGGGTAAGTGAAGAACAATCTCTAGTCGCATACAGAGAAAATAATAATCATAAAAAATGCTAGTAATGCTCAAGCGCTAGTTCCAAAAGCAGCTGGGGACAAAACAGGTATTTGCTACCCAATTGAATTGAAAATAGAAAAATGGGGAGGAACTAGTGTTTGGGCTGATCCTGGGGATTTCTGCCACATCCCATGTATAAAGAAGAAGATCAAAATTTGTATGTGCCCCAAAGGGGATAGTATGGGCAGTACATCACCAGGAAAGAATTTTTGTAGGTGCAGATAGAGTACAATGGTATTTAAAAAATTATCAAAGTTTTTATTGTTTACAAGGTATACAAAATACATACAACATATAGTGAATATGAAATCAATTATGAAGAGGACAGTGATTGATTACAATACAACTGCTATAATGTTGTAGTAAACCACCCTATGAGACTGAATAGTCAAATGGCTAGAGTGGGAATACAACAAAAGCACCCTACATGTTTTGGAATGACATAAAAAGACTCAGTTCTTTTTATAGTGTATACTTCCTTCCTCAGGGGTTTCAAAAAAGCAGTTTGATGTATTTCTAAAAGAAGAAAAATATATATACATATGTGTAAGTAAATGTATTTGGCACCTACATATACCATGAAGAAAATTAAATTAGGAGTTTTAGAGACTGTTATCTTCCAACAGAGCACAAGGACATCAAACAATCCCAATCTGAACATATATGTATATACTCACAAAGCATTTGTCTCTTCATTATGAGTACTGTACATAGAAATGTTGAGAGATATAGTGTAAAAAACTAGTGCGCTGTCAGAAGTACAAGAGTAGGAAAAGGTATATCACACTTCAAGAGAGTAAGTATGGGTAGGGCATGGTTGTCAAAGAAAGGAATTGAAATTCCATAACTGACCTTTGTTATTTGGTAGCGCTGGATCACCTTGCAGGGAAGATAAGCTCCTCTCAGCTATGTAGCAGAGGAGTGTGTGTATTAGGTTGGGACTATATACCTGATGTTTGGAGGGTGGGGGCACAGAGCAACCAATCATTAGCCTTTAGTATAGGTGTGAGCCCAGGAGAGGATCATTAGCTTGAATTAGAGGCAGGAGGAAAGTTCCTTCAGGCAATCAGCTGTGTGTGCAAACATGTTGACGCCAGCCAATTGTGGCTCCTCGGCCTGAGCGGCGTCCAATGTCAGCGCGTCCGAAAGCGCGGTGACGTCAGATGTCTACGGAGGCCGCAAACACGGAAAGAGGGCAGCCTGGCAGGGTGGAGATGGAAAACTTCCCATTGCGCCGGCGCGAGGCACTGGGTCAGGCGCATGCGCACCAGTGCTGCTGAGGAAATGCCTCCGTTCCCATGGTATGAAAACGGAGGCCTTTCCGTTGTTGGGGAACACCGACAGCCATCCTAATGGGGACAACAACAAGAATTATATAATAGTAGCAAACCCAGACATTTCAATATAATTTGTAATGGGAAGATGTACTTAGAGGTGGATTAAGGGAAAGTTAGAAAGGCTTCACCCGTATATCTTGGACTGTCAGGATGTAGGAATCCCATCTGTACAATAATAATGCAGGTGATAATCCCTAAAAAAATGGGGGGGGGGGGGAAGGAAGGGGGGAAAAAGGGGAACATTAAGGGATATTATTTATCAAATAGTTTATAAACAACAAGGGAAGACAGATAACTCTATGGATGTCACATTACAGTATGTACATATATATTCAACAAAGAAAGACAAATAACTCTTATGGATGTCATCGTGCAGTGTGTACATTTATATTCAACAGTGTGATACAATATTTGATATCAACTTTGTCTAAAGGCACTTTTCATATATTTAATGAATCAAGGATGAACATCAGATTAGACCCAATTGGAAAAGATTAAATGACCTGATGAAGTGCAATAACAAGCAACAGAAAACGACAAAGAAGAAAAGAAAGGGAGGGGAATGATAAACACTACAGAAAGCCTCCAATCTTTCTACAGTTCCTTATCATAACCTCCTGTGGCAAAACCTGGAAGAAACGGTTTCAAATTGAAAGCTTCATTGAGCCCCGGTGGCATTGTAGCGTCAAGTCTTGATATCCAGCGGAGTTCCCGATGTAAGAGGACCTTGTTAAAGTCTCCCCTACGAGAGCTTGGATGCAGACGATCCAATACTAATACAGAGATTTTGGGACAGATACCACCATGTACTTGGGCTACATGTCTGCCCAAGGGGAGGTCAGGGTCAGCTGATTGCATGGCCCTGAAGTGGCGATAAATTCGCTGCCATCGTTTTTGTAGGGTTTTCCCCACGTAAAAGCAGTTACAGTTACATAGTAGTAGATACACTACTCCTGTTGTTTGGCAATTTGAGAAGTGTTTGGGCACAAAGTGCATGCCGTTGGGTAAATATATGTTCCTCCTTGTGTCCATGTACTTACAGTAGGAACATGATCCACATTGGAACGTGCCCACTGCAGTACATGGATCACCTCTTTCTTGTCCCCTGTATTCACTCTGAACTAATAAGTCTCCCACAGAAATGGCTCATCTGTAGGTGATTAGGGGCCTCGGGGGTATGAAGGGGCCTATGGTCGGGTCAGAAGTCCATAAATGCCAATATTTTTGGCATATCTGTCTAACTTTGTTATGATCGTTTGTATAGGTGGTGATTATTCTAGAACTGACATCAGTAGTGGATTTTCAATTCCTTTCTTTGACAACCATGCCCTATCCATACTTACTCTCTTGAAGTGTGATATACCTTTTCCTACTCTTGTATTTCTGACAGCACTATATCTCGCTCCAAGATATAAAGGAGGGATTTGTCAGAGTGCAGTGTTCCTTACTAGCTATTATTCTTTACCACTTTCTAGATACACGCCAAGTTTGCCTATCAGTGGTGGCTCTTGTGAGCCCTGGCCTGCTGTCTTTTCTGTTGGGGACATCAAAGCTAACCATGCACAGCACCCAAGACTTCCCCCTTATCCCGCCTGTAAAAAACTATCCTTTTTGGGAGTTATCTGTGAAAACCAAATTAACCCCTTGGACCCAAGGATGTGGGAGCTCATCTCTCAACATTTCTATGTCTCCTCCAGACCCAACAGACAGAAAGGAGGTGGAGTCCCCACAAAGCACCTTCCAAGTCCTTCCTGTCCCTTCCTCTCTATCCCTCTCTTCTTTCGAGATGCACTGTATTCGTCTGTTCTCTCCCATTTCTCTGAGGATTGCAGCAATTTATAGGCCTCCAGGACCGGTATCACGCTTTCTTGATGACTTTGCTGTCTGGCTACCCTACTTTCTCTCCTCTGAAATACCCACCATTATTCTTGGTGACTTTAACATTCCTGTCAATGTTAACAGCCCAACTACAGCTAAACTTCTCAACTTAACCTCATCTTTTGACCTAACCCAATGGACACATACTTCCACTCACTCCAATGGTAATACCCTTGACCTTGTATTCTCCCATCTCTGCAACCCTGACAACCTCACCAACACCCCCTTTCCTCTATCTGATCACAACCTCATTACTTTCACTGTATCCTTGCCTCCAACCACCCATCCCTCCAAGCAGCAAACAATTACTTGTAGAAACCTTCGCCACTTTAACCCTTCTCTTCTCTATTCTGCTACTGACCACCTATATGATATAATCTCTCCCCTGTCCTGTCCTGACCTGGCCACTTCTGTCTACAACAGTTCACTCTCATCATCACTAGATGCACTTGCTCCTCTAACCACACGCAGAATCAGGCCCCGATCGTTACAACCCTGGCAAACTGACAACACTAGAAATCTCAAGAGACATTGCCGTGCTCTTGAATGACTGTGGCGTAAAAACAAATGCCTGCAAGACTTCACCCTATATAAATCTGCCCTTCTAAAATACAATTCATGCCTCCATGCTGCCAAACAAGCCTACTTTGTCTCTCTTATTAATTCCTTGTCATCCAGTCCCCGTCGGCTCTTCTCAACCTTTAACTCTCTGCTTCGTCCACCACCCCCTCTACCCACTAACTCACTCACTGCCCAAGAGATTGCCAATCACTTCAAAGACAAGATCGATGCAATTCGTGAGAACAGGTCCACTGTGCGTACGTCTTCCCCACCCATCATACCTTGCCTAGCAGCACATTCAACACTCTCCTCTTTTGAATTGGCTACTACGGAAGAGGTTACAAAAATTTTCTTGGATGCCCACCTAACCAATTGTCCCTTGGATCCTGTTCCCTCACAACTACTACGGTCACCCTCTTCTTCTATCCTATGCTCCCTCACCCACATCTTCAATCTCTCCCTCTCTAGTGGCATTTTCCCCTCCCCTCTAAAACATGCGCAGATCACTCCCATTCTTAAAAAGCCCTCACTGGACCCTACCGACCTGAACAACTTAAGACCCATCTCATTGCTCCCATTCACCTCTAAACTTCTAGAACTCTTAGTCTACAACCGTCTTAGCTCCTACCTCAATGAAAATAACCTTCTTGACCCCTTACAGTCTGGCTTTCGCTCGCAGCACTCCACGGAAACTACCTTACTAAAACTCACTAACGATTTACTAACTGCTAAAACCAACAGCCAGTACTCCATACTCCTACTACTTGACCTCTCTGCGGCCTTTGATACTGTTGACCACCCGCTCCTTCTCAATAAACTACATTCCCTTGGCCTCCGAGATTCTGCTCTATCCTGGTTCTCTGCCTATTTATCACAGCGCTCCTTCAGTGTCACCTACAACTCTGTCTCCTCCTCTCCATTGCCCCTTTCTGTGGGGGTCCCCAAGGCTCGGTTCTTGGACCCCTTCTCTTCTCTATCTACACCTCCTCCCTTGGTCACTTAATAACTGCCCACGGCTTCCAATACCACTTATACGCTGATGACACCCAAATCTATCTGTCTACTCCTCACCTCACTCCTTCAGTCTCCTCTCGCATTACTAACTTACTAACTGACATATCAGCATGGATGTCGCACCACTTCCTTCCTCTCTAAAACTGAGCTATTAATATTCCCCCCCCGCCCGTGCCCCCCTCCATGACTTTTCCATCAAAATAACAATGCAACCATCAGTCCCTCCCCTCACGCCAGGGTACTAGGTGTAATCCTAGACTCTGACTTGTCATTTTAGCCTCAAATCCAATCGCTGTCAAAAGTTTGTAGAATTCACCTCCGTAACATCTCTAAAATTCGCCCTTTTTTAACAAATGAAACCACCAAGCTCCTCATTCACTCCCTTGTTATCTCTCGCCTTGACTATTGCAACTCCCTTCTCATTGGCTTACCTCTCCATAGGCTATCCCCTCTTCAGTCTATCATGAATGCTGCTGCCAGACTTATCCACCTTACCAACCGCTCAGTGTCTGCCAACCCTCTACTTCAATCCCTACACTGGCTCCCAATCACCCAGCGAATTAAATTCAAAATTCTAACCACAACATACAAAGCCATTCACAACTCTGCCCCGAGCTACATCACTAATCTTGTCTCCAAATATCACCCAAATCGACCTCTCCGCTCTTCTCAAGACCTCCTGCTTTCAAGCTCTCTCATCTCCTCCTCCCATGCTCATCTCCAGGATTTCTCCAGAGCCTCTCCCATCCTCTGGAACTCGCTACCTCCATCTATCCGGCTATCCCCTACTCTTGCTACCTTCAGGCAATCCCTGAAAACTCATCTCTTCAGGAAAGCCTATCACGTCTCCAACTAATCTCCTACCACTTCCACCAGCTCATTCCCC
This sequence comes from Lithobates clamitans, assembly GCA_037952925.1. Classification (NCBI taxonomy): domain Eukaryota; kingdom Metazoa; phylum Chordata; class Amphibia; order Anura; family Ranidae; genus Lithobates; species Lithobates clamitans. Next base: position 137,021 of record JBBGZY010000883.1, read on the forward strand.
ACAGTTACAACCTTTTGTACCACCTGCCCCACCCTATTAGATTGTAAGCTCTTCTGAGCAGGGCCCTCTTAATCCTATTGTATTGTATTGTATTATAACTGTATTGTCTCCCTTTTATATTGTAAAGCGCTGCGTAAACTGTTGGCGCTATATAAATCCTGAATAATAATAATAATATGTACAGTACTCATAATGAAAAGACAAATGCTTTGTGAGTATATACATATATGTTCAGATTGGGATTGTTTGATGTCCTTGTGCTCTGTTGGAAGATAACAGTCTCTAAAACTCCTAATTTAATTTTCTTCATGGTATATGTAGGTGCCAAATACATTTACTTACACATATGTATATATATTTTTCTTCTTTTAGAAATACATCAAACTGCTTCTTTGAAACCCCTGAGGAAGGAAGTATACACTATAAAAAGAACTGAGTCTTTTTATGTCATTCCGAAACATGTAGGGTGCTTTTGCTGTATTCCCACTCTAGCCATTTGACTATTCAGTCTCATAGGGTGGTTTACTACAACACTATAGCAGTTGTATTGTAATCAATCACTGTCCTCTTCATAATTGATTTTATATTCACTATATGTTGTATGTATTTTGTATACCTTGTAAACAATAAAAACTTTGATAATTTTTTAACCACCTCAATACTGGGCACTTTCGCCCCCCTCCTTCCCAGACCAATTTTCAGCTTTCAGCGATCTCACACTTTCAATGACAATTGCGCGGTCATGCTATCCTGTACCCAAATTAAATTTTTATCATTTTGTTCACACAAATAGAGCTTTCTTTTGGTGGTATTTATTCACGACTCAGTTTTTTATTTTTTGCGATGTAAGCGAAAAAAGAGCGGAAATTTGGAAAAAAAAAAACAATATTTTCTTCTTTCTATTTTAAAACAAATCCAATAAAATCAAAGTTTGTCAAAAATTTAAGCCAAAACGTATTCTGCTACATCCCACTCCTTCTGAGGGACGTTCCTGAACGTCCACTCAGAAGGAGAGAGTGCCCACCCGGCCGTATATGTCCAGTGGCCGGGTGGGAAGTGGTTAAATACCATTGTACTCTATTTGCACCTACAAAAATTCTTTCCTGGTGATGTTCTGCCCATAGTATCCCCTTTGGGGCACATACAAATCTTGATCTTCTTCTTTATACATGGGATGTGGCAGAAATCCCCAGGATCAGCCCAAACACTAGTTCCTCCCCATTTTTCTATTTTCGAGGTAGAAGTGTATAGACATGTGCAATTTGTTTTGTTCCGAAAAGTTTTTAACAAATGTCGACAAATTCATTAATTCGGAAATTTCCGAATTAACGAAAACCAATTTTTACTTTCAATATGTTTTTATTTTCAATTACGTCATACAAATTATGCATTGACATATTTAGATTGCACAGGAGGGAACGCCTCCTTGAACATGAGACATAAAGGTTACAATTCGAGTGAGAAAATAACATATAGTATACGGTTTCTTCGCCTCAAAGGCCGTTGGTGGGGACAACCTGATATATATCAATAACTAAGCTTTAAATAAGCAGTCTCCATGTATTGCCCCTGACACATCACGGGATCTTTCCCCATCCCTGGCACCCCCCATGGGATCTAGCTGTGCCAGGTGGGGAAATCTCCTTACTTCTCCTTTGCCCATTTAGTCTGGGCCATCAGGAGTGTTGAGGGGTTATGGGTCCCCGTAAGCTAGGTAATTTACCGTATGGTAGCTTCACATTGAGTTGCAACCAGATAGTTAACTGAAGTGAGATAGAAGACAGGAAGAAGAGTTGAAAGAGAGGGAGAGAAGAGTGAGGAGGGAGGTGGGGTGGGGGGGTTCTTCAAGGTGGGTGGGGAGGGAGAAGGAGTGCCTTTGTGTACCTCTAATAATATTGAGGGATGAGGTCGTCTAGGTGTGGGTTAGGTGTTGATGCACACCTGAACCCCTGGTATGAGGGAGGTTCCCATATATTGGGCCCAAGGTTCCCATATTGTTTGGAATTTCTTGGAGGTGTTTGACGTGATGCTATAAAGTTTTTCTTGGACCATAATCCATGAAACCTTCCTTTTTACTGCGTTGAACGAGGGCCTCGGCTGTTTCCAGGCTTTGGCAATGGAGATTTTAGTGCCCAGTAATATAAAGTTGATCAGTGTTTGGTTAGCCTTAGAAATTCCAGGAAGGTTAGCATTGGGAATCGCCACCTCTGGGGACCTAGGGATCTGGCAAGTCGTCACCTTGTAAATCATAGAGAAAACTTTTCTCCAAAAAGTGCGTAGTTTGGGGCATTCCCACCAAATGTGGGCCATTGTGCCCAGGTGTTGGCATCCTCTGAAACATAAGGGGTTCGCCGAGGGATAGATTGCTGCCAACCTGGTAGGGGTCAAGTACCATCTGGTTATCAGTTTGATGCTTGCCTCCATCAAAGAGATGTTCTGGATCCCCTTAAAGGATTTAGTTAGAGCTGCTTGCCAAATCTCTATGTCCCTGCTGCATTGGAAGTCGGCCTCCCAGGCCTGCATGTATGTGGTTTTGTCCGTAGGGTAAGTGAGGGCCGAATATATCACAGATATGCCTCCCCTCTGCTCCATGGCTTGTCCGCACCATTGTTCATATGTAGTAAATTTAGGGGGAAGCGGTTTCTCCTGCCAAATTGAGTGGAGAAAGTGAGTGATTTGGTGAAAGCGGAATCGTTCCAAATCCAGAAGGTCTAGGTGTTTGATACAGAATTTGAGGGTGATTGGTCCATTGGGGGTGAAGAAGTGCCCTATCCGGTATAGCCCTTTGTCCAGCCACCATTTGAAAGCTGAGATGTCAAGTCCAGGTGGAAAGTCAGGGTTGTGGAATAAGTGCGCTAGGGGACGACCTGTGGAGACCAGGGCTGTGGAGTGTCGGAGGGAGTCCCAAAGGGCGCAGGAGTGGGATAGAGTGGGTGATAGGATGGGTGGTCTAGATTTAGTCGGGCACCAAAGTATGTAGTCTAGTGTATGTTTGGGGATGGCCTGTCTTTCAATATTTACCCAGTCTGGTTTTTCATACCGTGAGTAGATTGAGGACAGTTGGGCTAATCTAGCCGCTAAGTAGTATTTATGTAGATTTGGAAGACCCAGCCCTCCCTTGCGTCTGTGAAGGAATAGGGTGCTCTGAGGGACACGATAACCTTTCTTCCCCCAGATAAACTGGAGAATTTTACTCTGTAAAGCTCTTAGGTGATCCTTCCTGATTGGGATAGGGAGGGAGCGGAAGAAGTAGAGGATCCTGGGGAGTAAGGTCATCTTAATGGAGTTGATCCGCCCCAGCCAGGATAGTTCATGTTTTGACCATGTAGTAAGGTCTGCCTCCAGTTTCCTGAAGAGAGAGGGGTAATTTTGTGCATATAGAGTTTCCATCGTGGCCGTCAGTATGATACCTAGGTAGCTAATGGAGGTGTCGCCCCATTTGAAGTGGAAGGATTGTTTTAGAGAGTCAACTGTTTGTGACGGTAACGATACATTAAGGGCTTGAGATTTGGCGAAATTGACTTCGAGTCCAGAAATTTCAGCAAAGTTCCTTAACATTAGGCAGAGGTTAGGTAGTGTAGTGAGGGGGGATGTCAGGAAAAGGAGGATGTCGTCGGCGAAAAGCCCACATTTGTGCGTCTGGTCTCCACAGGTCACCCCCTTTATGTCCGGGTTCTGTCAGATTGCGATCGCTAAGGTTTCTATGGCTATTGCGAAGATTAGGGGGGATAGAGGACACCCTTGCCTAGTGCCACGTAAAATGTCTATTGATTCGGAGTAATGTCCTTGGAGGCGTATTTGGGCCTTTGGTTGTGAGTAGAGAGCATGCAGAAGTCCCAGGAAACGGTCGCCAAATCACCATCTCTCCAGCACGGTAAAGATGTATTGCCAGGAGACCGTGTCAAAGGCCTTCTGCAGATCTAATGATAGAAGGAATCCCGATTGGTTTGGCCCTCCTTCCCAGTTAGTTTGAAGAATCGAGGTGATATCTATTGCCTTCCTTATTTGGTTAGGATCCTGTCTCCCGGGTATGAATCCTACCTGGTCCTTATGTATATATTGAGTAATAAAGGATGACAGCCTGTTGGCCATTATTTTGGTGAGTACTTTTAGATCATTGTTAATGAGTGAGATCTGTCTGTAATTGCTAAAGTCTTTGTGGTTCTTTTCGTGAGCTGGTAGAGGAATACGCAATCTCCAATAGGTCATTTTATAGATATTTGCAAATTAGGCATGCCCTGGAGGCGCAATTCGGGAAGGAAACACCAGTATGGTGTGAAATGGCCTCTTTGAGAAAGCTGATTGACGCAGACTCTACGAGGGGTTTGATCTCTAACATGTATGGATGCCTGAAGGCATCAGCCCAGGAAGGTATGGTGGAAAATAAAAATAGGATTAAATGGGAGAGAGATGTGGGAGCACTGTCTGACGATCAATGGGAGTATGTCTTGTCGCTAGGGCCCAGGGTTACTCTCTCTCCTTCACAGGTGATATCTCACTTCTATTTATCCTATAGGGCATATTGCACACCCCTGAAATTATTCGAGTGGGGTAAGAGATCTGACCCAAAGTGCCAAAGATGTGGAAGGGGGCACGGAGATTTGATTCACATGTTTTGGCGATGTCCCAAATTGCATAGATACTGGAAGGGAGTGGTGGAAAAAATAAACGCAGTGCTTGGGACGTCGCTGAGGTTGGAGGCGAGAGAGTGCCTATTGGGACTGACGGAGGATAAAGCGATATCAAAGGACATACAGACAGCAAGGGTTAGATGCCTGTTCCAGGGAAGAAAGCTCATTGCACAGCGCTGGCAGAGAAAGGAGGCGCCGACGGTGCCAGAATGGGAGAATGCAGTAAGGGAGGTGATCTGTAGGGAAAAGTACATATACAAGAAGAGGGGTAACTATAAGAAATTTGAAAATATATGGAAAATATGGCTAGACCAGGACAAGGTCAGAATAGAAGGGGGGGTGGGGCAGGACGGTATGGGGCAGGTCTAGTCCCAAGAAGTATGTTAGAGTGAACGGTGGGAGGCTGGATAGGGGGCGGAGTGAGGGAGTAAAATGGGGGGGAAAAAAAGAAGAAACCATTTCTGAAGCTTACTGCACATGGGTATTTCTGAACTGGTATATTTTGAATTAATGGAAATGTACTAGAAAAGATAAGAAAGGAGAAAGAGGGAAAAAAGAAAAAGAAAACGATGATAGTAATGCATTCCCGTCTGTGGTGATGTTCCTTGCTCTTTATGCTTTTTTTTATCTATTTGTAATGTAAAATTCTTCAAATAAAAAGATTTAAATAAAAAAAAAAAAAAAAAAAAAAGGATGACAGCCTGTTGGCCATTATTTTGGTGAGTACTTTTAGATCATTGTTAATGAGTGAGATCTGTCTGTAATTGCTAAAGTCTTCGTGGTTTTTGTCAGGTTTGGGTATGACCGTGATTAAGGCAGTATTGAGGTGGATGTCAAGGGGGGTTCCATTGGTTTTGGAGTTAAAGAAGGAGGTCAGGTGAGGTGCCAGTATGGCTGCAAAAGACTTGTAGTGTGCTACCGAAAGACCATCAGGACCCGGAGCTGACCCCCCTCTTAGATCTTTTATGACCCCCAAAACCTCCTCCCCTGTGATGGGTATTTCCATCTTTTGTTTGTGGGTATCTTTTAGGGATGGTAGGGAGATACCCTCCAGAAACTGAGGGATTAAGTTCGCGTTTGGTGTATTTGTTTGGTTATATAATTTAGAGTAGAAACCCCGAAAGGCTTCTAGAATCTTTGAAGGGTTGGTCGTGGGGGGTTGACCATTTATTCTGAGTTTGGGGAAGGTGAGGGTCCTAATGGGGGGGGGAGAGTTTTTTAGCTAGGAGGGGACCTATTTTGTCTGCCTGAGTGTAAAAATGTTGTCCATTCCAGCGGACAGCCTTTTCGGCCTTGGATGTGAGTGCTAAATTAAGATCTAGTCTAGCTTTGTCGACAAGGTAAATAGGGGTCTTGGAGGGGTCCTTTTTATGGGCAGCCTTCAGTGTGGTATATTCCCTGTCCAACCAAATTATGTCTGCTTTTTGTGCACGTTTGGTTTGAGTGGCAATCTGGATGAGTTTACCCCTTATAAAAGCTTTATGTGCAGCCCATAACGTTTCTGGAGAAATGTCCTCTGATTTATTGAGTTTAAAGTATTCTTGTAGGGCTTTTTCGAGTTCAATGACCCTGATGGGATCAGATAATAGTGACTCACTTAGTATCCAATGTCCCCTGGTTCTGCCCAGGGGGCCTGTTTTGAATGATATGGAGACTATGGAGTGGTCCGAAAGGGCCGACTCTCTGATTTGAGCTCTGTGGATCAAGGGAAGAAGGGTGGATGGGGTTAAAATGTGGTCAATCCTCGCATAAGTGTTATGAGGTGAAGAGTAATGGGTATAGTCCCTTTTGTTGGGGTTAAGTTCCTTCCAAGTGTCCGTAAAGCCGTGGGCATGGATTATTTTTGCGATCCTGAGGCTCTCTTTGGTGGGTCGTGTTAGTTGGGTCGGTAGGGGTTTAGACTTGTCCAATCCCTGATCGAACGCTGCGTTCGAGTCTCCACCAAAGATGATCATTCCCTCCAGCTTCTGGGCGAGGCTGCGCAGTAGGGAGTCAAAAAATTTCGCTTGACCTCTATTTGGGGCATAGTAGGAGACCAGGGAATACAGGTGGTCCCCCACTGTGCCTTTGACCAGGATGAACCTGCCCTCTGGGTCGGCGAATTCAGAGATCTTTACAAATTTAAGATGTTTGGAAATGATGATTGCAACTCCCTTAGTTTTGTTTTCTCGCTAAGAAGAACTGTGGGAAGTGAGGGTGGAGATACTTAGGGCTATACCGGGAGGGGAAGTGCGTTTCTTGCAGCATAACAATGTCTAGCTTGAGGTGTTTGTAATAATCGAGGACCTTTCTCCTCTTAATCTGGGAATTGATTCCCTGGACATTGTGGGAGGCTATGCGGAGTTCATCTGTGGGGTTATTAGCCATGGAGCAGATGGAGTGTAGTGCAACGGTCCTCACTTACCCTTTGATGTGGGGGAACCTGGGTCTTAGGATGATGATCATTCAGTCTTCTCGGTGGGAAGATATCAGGGACTTCCGTGGGGGTGTGTGTGGTATCTGAAACACAAGATGTGGTTAGGTACATTGTAGTGAACGTGGAGGAGGGGTGGGGGAGCAGGAAAGCAAAGAAAAGGTCTCCTAGAAAAGAAAGAAAAGACGCAGGGAAGGAGAAATCCCCTATGTCTTTTAAAAAAAAAATAGAGTGTGTCTGGCCCATCTGGGCTCAAACAACCTAGCCCCCAGAGACCTACGGGTGTCTAAGGGTTAGGTGGGTGTGCATGTGTTTCCTCACGAAACCGAACGCCCAACGGAAAACTTGTTTCCTTGAGGTAAAAAAGAAAAGAGCAAGAAAAAACAAAGAAAAATTTTAAACTATTACCTGTGACTACCAGGTTTTCTCAACAGTGTGACTAACTAGTGGCCCTAAGCCTACGCCCAGTGTAGTAACCTTCTAGGTCTTCATTAAATCGCTATCTCAGCAGAGCGTCCAAAGACTTGACCTATATAAATCCCTAGTCCTGGGCGTGAAGGTACCGTCCCTCTCAATCCGGAGAGGTACAGCTCTCTTGTGCTTAGTAGATATGGCAATGGGCCAGTTAAGAGCAGCAAAAAATAAAGAGGGAAGATTCGAACAACAACCTAAAAAAACCCTCCTTGGAACCAGAAAAACAAAAAAACAAAAAGTTCTGACAAGTCAGAAAACGTTGCCCGGTTGGCTAGCCTGCCTAATGAATAGGCACGGGGGGATCCCCCATATTCATGGGGATGATCAAACAAATCCCCACTTCACAATCGGGATAGAAGCGATGCAGTTCACATCATCACTGGCTTCAGGTTTGGTTGTTGTCTTTGGCCTTCTTTGCTTTTCCTGTTGACCACAGGGGAGATTGAGGGCTGGTGGGGGTCTGTCGTTTAATGGAGTTGGTCCCGGCATTGGTTGTGTCCATTTCGGCTTCCTGGGAGATGATTTTCAGGTGCAGGAGAAGTTTTTCACCTTCTGGGAGGGAGGAGAAGGCATATTGTTTCCCCTTGACGGAGAATTTAACCGCGAACGGGAAGGCCCACTTGTATTTTATATCTCTTTGGGTGAGAGCGAGCAGGAGAGGCTTCAATGATCTCCTCTTCTGGATCGTAAAGGGTGAGAGGTCAGCGAAGATCTGTACTGGGTGTCCCATACACTGCACGGAGTGAGAGGACCTGGCCTGTCTCATCACTTCCTCTTTAACTGTGTAGTGGTGTGGCTTAGCGATAATATCTCTTGGGGTGCCGTCTTTTCTGGGGGGCCCTAAGGCCCTGTGTGCCCTGTCCAATTCAAGGCGTTGAGAGGAGATATTAGGGATTAGCTGTTTAATCAGGTCCTGGACTGCTTCTGGAACATTAAGAATCGTTTCCGGTAGGCCGCGGATTCTGATGTTATATCGTCTAGACCTATTCTCAAGTTCGTCAATACGAGCCATTGCTAGGTCCAACTGATCTTGCACAGTGCTGATGTGCTGCGAGTGTTGGTTAGTGATAGCTATAGTGTCCTCCATTTTGTGTTCGATCGTATCGATTCGGGCCCCTAAATTAATAAAGTCTGCCTTCGGGTCCCCTGTAATTTTAGCTGCCATTTGAGCCAGGCCTCTGTCCAAAAGTTCAGAGAATCTGTGGAAGAGGGAGTCCATGTGAAACGCTGGGTCACTGGCAGGGAAGGCATGTGGAGGGAGGCCTGAGTGACCTGAGGCAGATCCCAGGGGGGACAGAGGGCCTTCATAGAGGGAGCGATCCTGCAAGGATCCTGTAGAGGCTGGAGAAGGGGTCAGCAGAGAAGGGTAGCCCGGTTGTCTTCCTGGGGTGAGGTGAGGGGGAATGTGGGGCTGCTCTGACCTGTAGTCCGCCGGGCCTGTGGCGCTGAGATCCTGTGTCTGTGCCTGTGTAGCGGCGGCCATCTTGGGCGTCTCAGCCGTACCTGCTCTCTCCAACTGCGGCCACAGGTTTCGTTTTACCGGGGCCCCGGTCATATGGGGGTGTAGCTGGGACCTTGGGGAACGTCTCCAGATGCTTTGATTGTGCTGATGTGCGCTGTGGTTAGTGCTATGGGCGCCGGTGGTTCGTGAGGGAGCGGAGCTCTAGGCTTTAGTGGCCATCTTGCGAGCCCCGCGCATGCGCACCCCACGAAAAACCAATTTTTTTCCAAAAATTTCGAAAATTCGTCAATTCGAAAATGCAAAAACCTGAAAATTTAAAAATCGGAAATAATAACTAACTAATAATAACTTAACTAATACAAACTATTAAATTATACATTATATAGTATTGGAATTTCCTTTCAAATTTGGGTGTTAGTGAACGTAATGAATACGAATTTATCCTAAGTTACAAATCATCCGAAATAACGAATGCCGTATCTAAACTAATGGAACGTAACAAATTAATAACAATAAATAACAATAATATATATTTTTGATTATTATTATTTATTATTAATTTATTCTGTTCCATTTGTTTAGATGCAGCATTTGTTATTTCGGATAAATTAGTATTCATTACATTCACTAACAGCCAAATTTGAAAGGAAATTCCAATACCTATAATTTAATAGTTAGTTAGTAAAACAATGGTAAGTGCAGCGCAAAAAATAATGTCAAGAAAAGAAAAGAAAGAAAAAGTCCAATACGGATAAATGAACTCCATTAACCGGACAGATGGAATAATAGGATCCCTCGTGAAGAAAGTGGGAAAGTCCTTCCAATATTACGTGACAATACCTCCACCACATAAGCCCAAATACGCTTACCAGAGTTGGTGGACCTCCCTATCACAAAAGGTCAAAAACGCATTTATCCCCACAGGGATGTTGTGAACCTCACATACGGCTTGAGCGGACGTCGATCCAAAAACATAGGGCTCCTGTCCAGCAGTGCATTCCAAAAGCAAAAGGAGAGACCTCAAAACACCGGTGGTACCAATGGTGTCAAAATCGTCCCAAAAAGAAAAAAGGGGAACACTCTAAGTGTACTCCATCTTTTTATTAAAATATGAGAGTATAAAAATAAAGCAATCACTAGCGCAATGGTAAAAAAATAGTAATGTTACATGACAATAAAACACGATCTGCAGATCAATGCATAGAGGTGGCAGCGGGTGACGTCCGTGCAAGAAGCTCCGCCACGCGTACGGCAAATGATCAATAAAAAAATGGACAAAAAATACCCGCGGCCATCTCTTTTACAAATTAAAACAAAGCCATAATACACTATATGGGACAATAAAACAGCAGAAAAAATTTATAGATAAGAATTATTCATGTATATGCAAAATATAATACCAGTGTTATTTATCTGATATAGAACAGTTGAGGTCAAATTCAACATTTAACCCCCTCGGGACCCCAGCCTTAGTTTCATGAATCCACAGGGATTCACGTTGACTCAACTGTCTTATATAATTACCTCCTCTCCAATGTTTATTTACTTTTTCCACACCCCAGAACTGCAAGCATCTTGGGTCCTGATTATGGAAAATTTAAAATGCTTGAAGACATTGTGTGATAGGAGACCCCTTTTAATGTTATTTACATGTTCAGCTATGCGGACACCCATAGGCCGAGAGGTTCTCCCTACATATTGGAGTCGGCAATCATACTGCAACATGTAGACAACTCCTACTGTATCACACGTGATGAGATTTTTTATTTGATATTTCTTATTAGTCGCCAAGGCAGTGAACTCTTTCCTCCTTTTAAGATTATGTTGACACTTCTTACAGGCTGGGCATTTCCCACAAGCATAGAATCCTGACAGAAAATTGAAAATTCTATTTTCTTTGATTATTGGAGGATCCACCACGCTTGGGGATAACATATCCCTTAAAGTAGGCGGTCTCCTATGAACAAATCTGGGACGTGGAGGTAACACAGAACCTAGTATTTAATCTCTTTTCAGAATTTCCCAATGCTTCATGATTATCTTCTCAAAATTTCTTATGCTGAATATTATAATCTAAAATTATTTTATACTCAAAAATGTCCTGCTTCTTCCTACTATTATCCAAACCTGTGACTAAAGTCACTTGGTCCATACTCCCAACATTGTTAATATCGCTGACTATCTGATCTTGGGTATATCCTTTTTGTAAAAAACAATCGGCCAGTACATTGGCCTGTGAGTAATAATCTGAATCCAAAGTACAATTATGGCGTAAGCAAATGAATTGGCCTCTGGGTATATTATATAGCCATGAATGGTGGTGGCAACTGTCCAAAGATATATATCCGTTTCGATCAGTCGATTTCAAATAATTTCTGGTATTAAAAGAACTAACTTGCTTGAAAATGTCTAAATCCAGGAAGGCTACACATGAAGCATCAGTGTTCCAGGTTAAGCATATATTCTTATTATTCCCGTTAAGCTTAGACATGAAGAGCTGAAGACTAATAAGATCACCCTCCCATATCAAGATCACATCATCTATATATCTTTGGTAGCAAACCAACTGTGTTGGTCTGCAACCAAAGACAAACTTCTCCTCCCATAGTGCCATAAAAATGTTGGTGACACTTGGCGCAAAACGAGCGCCCATGGCAACTCCAAGTATTTGTAAGAAAAACTTCCCATCATGCCAGAAATAATTTCTGGTCAAACAAAAATCCAAGGTTTTCAATAAAAAAATCTATGAGAGCAGGCGGCAAAGTAGACTTATCAGGAGCCCATTCGACCGAACTAAGAGCATCATGATGTCCTATAATCGTGTATAATGAGCTAACGTCAGCGGTTACAAGGAGACTGTTATCTCTACAGGGAATATTTTATAAAATCTGAATAATGTGCCTCGTATATTTCAGATAAGCTGTAGTAGTGCAAACTAAAGGTTTGAAAAAATAATCTATATATTGGCCCAAACGTGCTGATACAGAGTCTATACCGTTAACTATAGGTCTGCCTGGAGGAGAACGAGAGTCCTTATGAATAATGCCTCCTTTTTATTTTAAAACTCCCTGCGAGACACCAAAAGAAATCATTGATTGTAAATCATTTTTAAATTCAATGACAGGATCATTTCTTAAAATCTGATAAGTATTCCTGTCCGATAACAAACGTTCCATTTTCCCTTTGTAATATGATTTGCTCATAATCACCACACCGCCCCCCTTATCTGCAGGGCGGATAACAACTTCTTAATTTTTTTCCTACTTTTTTGATCTTCATATCCTTCATAAACTTCAATATGCCTATGTTCATTTTTTGGAGGATTAAGCACTGATTTATTTGACAAATTGGAGTGGTGCACAGAAGGAACCCTCACCCCTGTTTGGCAAAACCTTTCTCCAGGTTTAGAAAGAAAGTACAGTACCTTTTAATATTCAAGGTCCTGATAAACTTTTGTAGACTAATGTATGTCTGGAATTTGTTAAAGTTACATACTGGGGGAAGTCCTTTATCAATGAATGTTGAATTGCACTGCTGGACAGGAGCCCTATGTGTTTGGATCGAGGACCGCTAAAGCCGTATGTGAGGTTCACAACATCCCTGTGGGGATAAATGAGCTTTTGACCTTCTGTGATAGGGAGGTCCACCATCTCTGGTAAAGCGTATTTGGGCTTATGTGGTGGAGAAATTGTCACGTAATATTGGAAGGACTTTCCCACTTTCTTCACGAGGGATCCTATTATTCCATCTGTCTAGTTATTGGAGTTCATTTATCCAGATTGGACTTTTTCTTTCTTTTCTTTTATTTACATAATTTTTTGCGCTGCACTTACAAATGTTTTACTGATTACTTTGTAGGTGTATGTGATTGCCTATAGTGTTCAGCTTGCATCTTTTCACGTTCTTATATTGTGTTTGCGCTGATTGTTTTTTGCTTTTTGTAGTTATAGTTAGTTAGTTATTCTTTCGGATTTTCTTTCTTATTTTTGAATTTTCAAAATTTTCAAATTTACGAATCTATGAATTTAACAATTGCGATCATAATGAATGACCCGAAAAACGGAAAAAAACCCACCTAAAAAAACAAATGAAACAAAGAAATATTTCTGTGCTGATCAAGTGGGCATCCCATAATACCCTATCCAAGTTCATCTCCCCTAATAATATATAAAAACAAAGCTTCAAGGACTGATTCCTGACTCAAGTGTGTGTGGAAAATCTGTGTGCTTGGCTGTGCAGGGTGGGAGATACCCATATTCACCAGCGGCTCTTGCGGGCGTAGCGGTACACAAGTGTCAAGCTTTTCTGCCAAAACGCTGCTGCAGGAGGAAAGGAAGAGTTGCAAAAATGTCCAGTGTACATGAGGCCACAGTGAGAAAGCTGGGTGGGACAATTCACAGAATATTATAATGTGCCAAAGCCAGCAGTTGATCCAGCTAACCTAGCACAGAAAACAGAGGTCTTCATTACATACATTTGCAATTACATGTGAAGCCACCAGACAAATCAAGGCATCTCTGCAAGCATACATACAGTGCCTTGCAAACGTATTCACCCCCCTTTGCTTTTTACCTATTTTGTTACATTACAGCCTTTAGTTCAATGTTTTTCAATCTGAATTATATGTGATGAATCAGAATACAATAGTCTAAGTTGGTGAAGTAAAATTAGAAAAATATATACATAAACCTATTTTTCAGAAATAAAAAACTGATAATTGGCATGTGCGTATGTATTCACCCCCTTTGTTTTGAAGCCCATAAAAAGCTCTGGTGCAACCAATTACCTTCAGAAGTCACATAATTAGTGAAATGATGTCTGCCCGTGTGCAATCTAAGTGTCACATGATCTGTCATTACATATACACACCTTTTTGAAAAGCCCCAGAGGCTGCAACACCTAAGCAAGAGGCACCACTAACCAAACACTGCCATGAAGACCAAGGAACTCTCCAAACAAGTAAGGGACAATGTTGTTGAGAAGTACAAGTCAGGGTTGGTTATAAAAAAAATATCCAAATCTTTGATGATCCCTAGGAGCATCATCAAATCTATCATAACCAATTGGAAAGAACATGGCACAACAGCAAACCTGCCAAGAGATGGCCGCACACCAAAACTCACGGACCGAGCAAGGAGGGCATTAATCAGAGAGGCAGCACAGAGACCAAAGGTAACCCTGGAGTAGCTGCAGAGTTCCACAGCAGTGACTGGAGTATCTGTAAATAGGACGACAATAAGCCGTACACTTTAGAGTTGGGCTTTATGGCAGAGTGGCCAGAAAAAAGCCATTACTTTTAGCAAAAAACAAAATGGCACATTTTGAGTTTGCGAAAAGGCATGTGGGAGACTCCCAAAATATATGGAGGAAGGTGCTCTGGTCTAATGAGACTAAAATCGAACAGTGAAACATGGTGGTGGAGGCATCATGCTGTAGGGATGTTTTTCAGCTGTCGGGACTGGGAAACTGGTCAGAGTTGAGGGAAAGGTGGATGGTGCTAAATACAGGGATATTCTTGAGCAAAACCTGTACCACTCTGTGTGTGATTTGAGGCTGGCACTGAGGTTCACCTTCCAGCAGGACAATGACCCCAAACACACTGCCAAATCAACACATGAGTGGTTTAAGGGGAAACATGTAAATGTGTTGGAATGGCCTAGTCAAAGCTTGGACCTCAATCCAATAGAAAATCGGTGGTCAGACTTAAATATTGCTGTTCACAAGTGCAAACCATCCAATTTGAAGGAGCTGGAGCAGTTTTGCAAGGAGGAATGGGCAAAAATCCCAGTGGTAAGATGTGGCAAGCTCATAGAGACTTATCCAAAGCGTCTTGAAACTGTGATAGCCGCAAAAGATGGCTCAACAAAGTATTGACTTTAGGGGGGTGAATAGTTATTCACATTGACTTTTTCTCTTATTTTGTCCTATTTGTTGTTTGCTATACAATAAAAAAATACATGGGCATGTTCTGTAAATTAAATGATGTAAATCCTCAAACAATCCATGTTGATTCCAGGTTGTGAGGCATCAAAACAATAAAAATTCCAAGGGTGGTGAATACTTTTGCAAGGCACTGTGAGTCCTCATGCACACGGACGTTTTTACAGCTGCTTTTTTGAGCTTTTTTTGCAGCTTAAAAAGGCCTGTCTATGTTAGTCTATGGCTTCATGCCCACCTAGGCGTTTTTGAGCTGCAAGTGGCATAGGCGTTTTTAAGCTGTAAAAAAACCCAGGACCAGTGGGTTCTGAAAGACGTTTTTCAGCTGTAAAAACGCTCTAACGCTGAAAAACGCTCAAAAACACTCAAAAACGCTCAAAAACGTCAATCACCAACGTTTTTTAGCGTTTTTGATCCATTGAAAAATAAATAATTAAAAAAAAAATTTGAAAAAAAAAAAACGCTCAAAAACGCTAACGTGGAAAAACGCTCAAAAATGCTCAAAAACGCTAAAAAACGCTATTGCAAAAACGCTGAAAAAAGCTGAAAAAAGTTTAGAAAAATCACTGCAAAAATACTGGCGTTTTCATAACATTTTTTTAACAGCCTGTGTGCATGAGGGCTAACTGTAAACCACATGGGAAACCATTTTATTTTCTTATCATTCAGGTCACAGTGTCAAAAATATTTTTTGAAGTGTATAACATGTAAAGAAGTTTTAATTCATACAAAGTTTCCTTAAGCACTTTTTTTCCAATGCTTTTTAGTTAAAAATGGTTTAAGACAAAATAAAGTACCGTACTTATACAAATAAATGTTGTCAAACAATGTTGTTACAATGGAGATTATCAGAGCCATCATTATATATATATATATATATATATATATATATATATATATATATACAGGGCTTTTTTTTCTCAAACAATAGGTGCTGGAACTTAGAACTTAACCATGGCCCCACAAAACCCCTCCCCCTACATACACCCTCCAAATCATATCATATATATTTTATATATATATATATATATATATATAATTCATATACATATGAACATGAGAAAGATAGGAAGGGGAGTAGTATGACAAAAGTTCTTTTGGCCCTACTTTTCCTATGGATCACAGAAGTGCAGTTCGTTCTGCACTCATAGTTACATAGTTACATAGTTAGTAAGGTTGAATAAAGACACCAGTCCATCCAGTTCAACCTGAGTGAGTGTGGGTGTGTGTTTACAATTCTCCCTATCCCTGTACATTGTGTCTCATTAAGATGCTCATTTATTATATTATTATTTATTTAAGGTACCCATATAGCGCCGTCAATTTACACAGCGCTCCACACATACATTGCACCCTACCCTCAAGGAGCCCACAATCCAAGGTCCCCAACTCACATTCATATACTAGGGCCAATTTTGGACAGAAGCCAATTAAGCTACAAGCATGTCTTTGGAGCGTGGGAGGAAACCAGAGTACCCGGAGGAAACCTACGCAAGCACAGGGAGAACATGCAAACTCTAGGCAGGTAGTGTCGTGGTTGGGATTGGAACCAGCGACCCTTTTTACTGTTAGGTGAGACTGTTACTCCCTACACCACTGTGCTGCCCTGACACCACTCCTATAACCCATTTTCAGCCGACAGCAGGCTAAAGTCCACTGTTGTCTGATGTCACTCACCGGGTCAAGATGCTGGATCAATCCCGACTTTACACTCAGAATCCACCCAGATACCTGGACCGGCAACTGGCTTAGCCTCTCAAGGAGCTGCTGGGATACTGAGCCAGCCACTCCGGCTCCCTGCACAGCCCAGAGCTCCAGTGAGCAGAGCAGAGAGCCAGTGACTGACAATCACCACTCTCTACTCAAAGCAGAGCAAAGAACTGAGCGATCAGCAGTGTTTGATCACTCAGAGGTGGCTAGGTACAAATGCAGCATCAGATTGATGCTGCATTCGCCTATTTGAATATTATTTTTTTATTCTGAAAAACCCATACTTTTCTTTTAAAAAACACAGCAATACGCTTCACAAATATGAATCGCACACTGCTCGTTTAGGGAGTTCTAGGCAAGCAGAGCACAATGAGAAATTATTGAAACTAAAGAAAACAGGTCTCTACACAGAGCCGTAAAATACAGGCTTTAGTGTGGAAATTCTATCTCTTCTTCCAGTGAAAGCACTTTTATAGTACACTTAAACACTGGTTAGGCACACAGTTAATCGTTTGATTGTCCCTGATGTTTTAACCTTTCCCAGCCAGTGTCATTAGTACAGTGACAGTGCATATTTTTAGCACTGATTACTGTATTAGTGTCACTGGTTCCCAAATAATGTTAATGTCAGTTAGTGTCAGAATGTCCTCCGCAATATCGCAGTCTCACTATAAGTCGCTGATCGCCACCATGACTTGTAAAAAATAAATGAATAAAAGTATCCGAAGGTTTGTGGATGCTATAAATTTTGCGCAAACCAATCAAAATATGCTTACTAGGATTTGTTTTACCAAAAATATGTAGCAGAATACATGATTGTTTCAGTTACATACTTTGATTGTTTCATTTTTTTTTATTGGATGTTTTAGGCTCGGTTCACACGGGGGCGACTTGTCAGGCGACCTAGCCGCCTGACAAGTCGCCTCCCGTTCTGTACAATGAAACCGTTCTAATCGGAGCGACGCAAGTCGCTCCGACTTAGAAGAAAGGTTCCTGTACTACTTTGGGGGCGACTTACATAGACTTCTATACAGAAATCGTCTTACAAGTCGCCCCGGCAGTCGTGTGCAGGCCGCCTCTGGTGTGAACCAAGGCTTATAGCAGAAAGTTAAAAAAAAAAATTTTTTTCAAAATTGTTGGTCTTTTTTTAGTTATAGTGCAAAAAAATAAAAAAACACAGAGGTGATCAAATACCACCAAAAGAAAACTCTATTTCTAGGAATAAAGGAATACATTTTATTTGGGTACAGCGTCGCACGGCCATGCAATTGTCAGTTAAAATAACACCGTTTTGCAATAAAAATGGCCTGGTCAAGCAGGGAAGTAAATCTTCCAGAAGTCAAGTGGTTAATAAAGCACTGCTGAATGATTTACAAATGTGGCTAGTAGGTAGTTACTTTCAACTGGACTTGTTGCGTAATGCTGAAGCTTATCCAAGCCACTTCTTCAGTTCCATTGAGTGTCAGGAACATATACCAGCATATACTGTATATCCATACAGTTAAGCTGGCCATACATTATACAATTTTCTTCTACAGCTTTCCTTTAGATTTACCAAAATCATATAACATAACTCCCAACAGTCCCAGATTGGGCAGGACTGTCCCACATTTTCACCTTTGTCCCGCAGTCCCGGAGTACAGAGGCTTTGTCCCGCATTACTCCATTATATGGTAACAGCAGAGCAGGACCTGCACCAGTCTGAAGTACATCTAGCACAGCCATGGATTGGTGGGAAAGCCGGCTGGGGTACGGCTGGGCCGGAATGAGAGAAAGTACAGCTGTCAAATTCAGCTTATGATGTTGGGGATGGGCGGGCCGATACACGTTTCAGGTGTCCCGCCCCCTTTGT
Source organism: Lithobates clamitans (assembly GCA_037952925.1). NCBI lineage: Eukaryota > Metazoa > Chordata > Amphibia > Anura > Ranidae > Lithobates > Lithobates clamitans. The sequence continues at coordinate 155,500 of JBBGZY010000883.1, forward strand.
CAAGCAACCTGTGCTCAAACAAACAGCCTTCTGACACCCCACAAACAGAGCGCCACCCTGCCCCTCCCTGTCCCTGCCCACCCCAAAGGGTAACCCTTCTCCTCCTCCTGTCTCTGACCACCACAGAGCGGCACCCTGCCCCTCCTCTTGACTCCACCCACCACAAATTGGCATCCTGCCCCTCCTCCTGACTCTGCCCACCACAGAACAACACCCTGCCCCTCCTCTTGACTCCGCCCACCAAAGAGCGACAGTCTCCCAGTGACATGAGGGTCCAGTAAGGTCGGTGCTCCTCAGTGAGCTGAAGAGGTTGGACACCGGGGGCCCCCCCAGGAGGGTCAAGAGTAGTGTGGTGACGGAGGCCCCTGCGGTGCGGAGCCGGATCCTCACCCTGTAGTCTATGAACCCTAGGTGCTGGCGGTGGAGTACGCTGTGATGGGGCCTACCGTCACCGTGGGTGAGGAGTTCGAGAGGGAGCTGCAGAGGATGTGTCAGGAAAGGTTTCACCTGCTGATGGCGCTGTCTCTCCCAGACCTATGGGCCGCAGTTCCGGTGTCCACCAGCGGGTGTCTCCCGGCAGTCCGGAAGACCCGTGGGGAGGTAACAGAGGACTCCCGGTCGTTTGTGAATGGAACAGTGTGACGGCGTGCTGGTGCCTCCATATGGAACTGAGAACTGCTGAACCGGAGACATCCACCTACTTGGATTCTGTGTGGTGAGAGGGTTGACACCCAGAAGTTTATTTATTACACACACATCTTTAGAACTGTACCTAGTGTTGCTGGGACTGATAGTCCCACGGAACAAGTTAAGTCGGAGAGCATTACATCCGAATAGACTTCAGTGTTCAAGAGCGGATGTTTGGAGTTTGTTTCTTCATATAAAGACACCTAGTCGCTCTATTGGATTACAATTGTTTTAGTGTGTTATACTACACTGCGCAACACCCAGGAGGAACCCCTTTGCGGATTACAATTATAAAAGCTAGCAAAGACTGAAGACGTCTGGACTACCTTTTTCATTGCAGGGCCCTGCATTTTAGTATAGTGACTTTAAGGTCTGGTGCAGGGGGAACTCCCGGGTATAGATTCATACCAATATATACAAAAATATTTCTGTGATTGTTATTGATTGTCATAATCATTTCTTATACTATCACACTACGTTGGTGTGATAGTATATTCGTTGAAATAACTCTTTATATAAATATATTACTTATTCAAAGAAAGAAGTTACTTTTGGTCATTATTGAAGTTTGTGTGCAGTGTTGTTATTTCTCCTACAGATGGAGTTACCAGTACCCAGGTAGAGGTAATTTTAATTGTAAGTGTATATTGTGGGTTAAAGTTAATGCTTTTATTGTTTCAACACTGCACTACAGTTGTGTCAAGGGGAGTGAACAATTTAAGAAGGGTGTAGAGCAAAGAGGACAGGCCCGCTTAAACCAGCAGCTCCACCGTGAGTTCGTGCTACATTAGTATGAACACATGATCAGTCTCCTCTCCCCTGAGAGAACTGGGATTTGTGTGCTTACACACACACATCCCCGTTCTCGTTCTGTCACAAAAGATCGCAGGTAGCCTGGCAGGCATCGCGCCCGCTGGGCATGCGCATCGGCTCCGGGGACACACCTGCTATGACATCTTAAAGGAGCGACGTACAGCTACGGCGATTGGCACAGCTGTGCCAACCTGCCGCAGTATAACGGTGGTGGCTGGTGGGCTAGCAGCTAACCCATCTGCCTCTTCTCTGCTGCCTGCAACAATCCCACAAAAATTGCCCTTAGCCACTGCTCCCTTTTTTTTACCGTACTCCAGCTCTTTTCTTCAATCAGTTGCACCCCCTTCTTAAAGCCCTGCAGTCCCTTACAGGACTTCAGTGGCTAAACCAAAGAAAAAACTGAACTTTTTCCCAACCCATACAATCCTGCAATTATCCCAGCCTGCCTCCACGCCAGCCGATCTGCTCCAGCCTGCCTCCACGCCACCCAACCTGCTCCAGCTTGCCTCCATGATTGCCAATGGGGTTAGGCTAGCCTCTGATGGTCCTGAACCTGATGACCCACCTAACCCTGCCAACCTTCTGCCTGTGGTCCAGCCTGATGTGCCGGTGCCCACGGTCCAGCCTGATGTTCCAGTGCCCATGGTCCAGCCTGATGTTCCAATGCCAACGGTCCAGCCATATGTTCCGATGCCCATGGTCCAGTCTGATGTTCCGGTGTCCGTTTCCCAGCCTGATGTTCCAGTGCCCATTTCCCAGCCTGATGTTCTGGTGCCCATTTACCAGCCTGCTGAGCCAGTACCCGTAACCCAGCCTGCTGAGCCGGTGACCATTACCCAGCCTGCTGAGCCAGTGCCCATTACCCAGCCTGCTGATCCAGTGCCCGTTACCCAGCCTGCTGATATGGTGCTTGCTAAATTGGTTCCTGATGCCCAGCTTGCCGCTGCTGCTTTCCAGCTTGCTGCTCCAGTGCCCGCTGTCCAATCTGATGATCCAATGCCTGATGCTCAGCTTTATGATCTGATGATCTTGATGATCCGGTGCCCGTTTTCAAGCCTGATGTTCCAATGCCCGTTTCCCAGCCTGATGTTCCAGTGGCCATTTCCCAGCCTGATGTTACGGTGCCCGTTTATCAGCCTGCTGAGCCAGTACCCGTAACCCAGCCTACTGAGTCGGTGACCATTACCCAGCCTGCTGAGCCGGTACCCATTACCCAGCCTGCTGAGCCAGTGCCCGTTACCCAGCCTGCTGATATGGTGCTTGCTAAATCGGTTCCTGATGCCCAGCTTGCCACTGCTGCTTTCCAGCCTGCTGCTCCAGTGCCCGCTGTCCAGTCTGATGATCCAATGCCCGATGCTCAGCTTGATGATCTAGTTCTTGATTTCCAGCCTGATGTTCCAGTGCCCGCTATATGGCCTGATTTTCCAGTGCCCGCTATCTGGCCTGATGTTCCACTGCCCGCTGTTCGGCCTGATGTTCCAGTGCCTGCTGTCCAGTCTGATGATCCAATACCCGATGTCCAGCTTGATGGTCCAGTTCCTGATACCCAGCCTGGTGTCCTAGTCCCCGCTGTCCGGCTTGATGTTCCATAAACTTTTGTTTATTACTTATACTTTCAATAAATCATTTATACTGTACATACGCGTTGGGTTCACTCTATCGCAGTCCACAAATTTCTGGTCGCACTGGTCCCTGACAGGGTGAGTGGCTACAACTGCCAGCATGACCAACTGACAGAGGGGCTGCCACTGCCAGCATGACCATGATAGGGGGATTGCATCTGCCAGCATGACCATGACAGGGGGACTACAATTGCTAGCATGACCGTGACAGGGGGACTACAATTGCTAGCATGACCATGACAGGGGGGCTACAATTGCTAGCATAACCATGACAGGGGACTACAACTGCCAGCATGACCATGACAAGGGGGACTATAACTACCAGCATGACCATGACAGGGGGACTACAACTGCCAGCATGACCATGACAAGCGGGACTACAACTGCCACCATGACAATGACAGGGGGACTACAACTACCAGCATAACAATGAGAGGGGGACTTCAACTGCCAGCATGACCATGACAGCGGGACTACAACTTCCAGCATGACCATGCAAGAGGGACTACAACTGCCAGCATGACCATGATGACCATGACAAGGGGGACTACAACTACCAGCATGACCATGACAAGGGTGGCTGCAACTGCCAGCATGACCATGACAAAGGGGACTGCAACTGCCAGCATGGCCAAGGCAGGGGGAATACAACTGCCAGCATATCCTGAGTTACAGGGAAAGTAGAAGTTCCTGCATGCATAGGATAACAAGGGACTGTACGAGAGGCCCAGAGGAAGAAGCAGAGGACCGGAGGAAGAAGCGGAGTAAGATAGAGGAGGAAGAAGTGGGGAAAGACCAAGATGGAGGAAGAAAAAGAAAACCGAAGGAAGACCAGAAGAAGCGGGGAAAGAAGAAGACATTAATAAAGGAATTGTCAAAAACCGGCTATTGACATTTTTAACATTTTTGACACTTTTTTTGTGAAATCGTAGGGGTACTTGTACCCCATTACCAGTTCACACAGGGGGGGGGGGGATCTGAGGGTCCCCTTGTTAAAGGGGGCTTCCAGATTCTGATAAGCCCCCGCCCGCAGACCCCCAAAAACCACCGGGCAAGGGTTGTGGGGATAAGGCCCTTGTCCCCATCAACATGGGGACATCCTCCCCATGTTGACGGCATGTGGCCTGGTAGGGTTCAGGAGGGGGGGCGCTCTCTTGTCCCCCCTCTTTTCCTGCGGCCTGCCAGGTTGCCTGCTCGGATAAGGGTCTGGTATGGATTTTTGGGGGGAACCCCATGCCATTTTTTTTTTAATTTTGGCGCGGGGTTCCCCTTAATATCCATACCAGACCCGAAGGGCCTGGTATGGAATTTGGGGGGACTCCTATGCATTTTTTTAAAACATTTTGGTTAAAAATGTCATTTTGCTCTCAGATTGTTCTAAACATGGACTGTTCTAAACACAGGAAACATGTGCCACTTTACAGGCATACTATAGACACCCCCCAGGTACGCAATTTAAAGGAATATATTTCACTTTTATTGTTTCACTTTAAGCATTATTAAAATCACTGTTTCTGAAAAAACGTCCGTTTTTAAAACTTTTTTTGCATTGATACATGTCCCCTGGGGCAGGACCCAGGTCCCCAAACACTTTTTATGACAATAACTAGCATATAAGCCTTTAGAATTAGCACTTTTGATTATTCATGTTCGTGTCCCACAGACTTTAATGGTGTTCGCGTGTATGAACAAATTTTTTGCCTGTTCACATGTTCTGCTGCGAACCGAACCAGGGGGTGTTCGGCTCATCCCTACTGCAGAGGTTGAAGCGGTGGAAAGTCAGCCTGTCAGTGCTCAGACCATACGCCTCACACCGCATAAAATTGGGCAGCATGACTCTCGTCCCAGAAGGAAGCCACTAAAGATAATGCACAAGAAAGCCCGCAAACAGTTTGCTGAAGACAAGCAGACTAAGCACATGGATTAGTGGAACCATGTCCTGTGGTCTGATGAGAAGATAAACTTTGGTTCAGATGGTGTCAAGCGTGTGTGGCGGCAACCAGGTGAGGAGTACAAAGACAAGTGTGTCTTGCCTATAGTCAAGCATGGTGGTTGGAGTGTCATGGTCTGGGGCTGCATGAGTGCTGCCGACACTGGGGAGCTACAGTTCATTGAGGGAACCATGAATGCCAACATGTACTGTCACATACTGAAGCAGAGCATGATATGACGTTATCATGATGACAACATAATAACGACCCCAAACACACCTCCAAGCTGACCACTGCCTTGCTAAAGAATCTGAGGGTAAAGGTGATGAACTGGCTAAGCATTTTTCCAGACCTAAACCCTATTGAGCATCTGTGGGGCATCCTCAAACGGAAGGTGGAAGAGCGCAAGGTCTTTAACATCCACCAGCTCCATGATGTCGTCATGGAGGAGTGGAAGAGGACTCCAGTGACAACCTGTGAAGCTCTGGTGAACTCCATGCCCAAGAGGGTTAAGGCAGTGCTGGAAAATAATGGTGACCACACAAAATATTGACACTTTTTGCCCAATTTGGACATTTTCACTTAGGGGTGTACTCACTTTTGTTGCCAGCGGTTTAGACATTAATGGCTGTGTGTTGACTTATTTTGAGGGGACAGAAAATTTATACTGTTATACAAGCTGTACACTCACTACTTTACATTGTAGCAAAGCGTCATTTCTTCAGTGTTGTCACATGAAAAGATATAATAAAATATTTACAAAAATGTGAGGGGTGTACTCACTTTTGTGAGATACTGTATGTCATATAGATGTTTTTCAAAAGACTTCATTAAAAATAACAAAGCATAAATCTGTTATTTTCTTTCCTATAAGTGGAATTATAATTAAGACCCTTGGGGTTTTAACGCATATGACACCCCGCCACATACGTAATCAATATATTTTTTAATACTGGAAGAAACTAATATAAATAACACAACTAATACCCAGTTACTTGTCTGTTTCTCATTAAGGTATGGCCCAGGCATAAAGTAAGTCTTGCATTAATGGTGTCGTTTTCATTCTGTTAATTTTGTTTAATGAATTATCAATTATATTTGGTTTAAAAATGTTCATAAAAATGATTGGCATGAGTAAATTTAACATCAGGATATGGCAGTTTGATTATTTTTAAACAGCAAAATATCACACAAATGTAACAATTGAAATAGTCTTAAATGTATTTAAAGGGTAGCTAGAGTGCATTTTCAGGGAGCATTTACACTGAGCTATTATTACAGCTTTTAGCTAGTGATAATTTTGCAATTTTCACAGGTGACACAGACAGCAATGAAAACCAGACAGGGGTTCTAATCCCTCTCCACTCTATTCAAAACTAAAAAAAAAAAAGTTATACTTTATACTAAATACAAAATAATACAAAATGAGCAACTTTTTGAAATACATTTATTATTAACCAAAATATGACATTTAAATAACATAGTACTAAAAAGTTTATATTGTCATAATATATCACTATAAAGCAGTAATTTCATATATTCTTGTCTTGTCTGAGTTGTCTCCCATCTTGGCCTCTGTTTGATCTGCAGTTGCCATGGTACTGTCCACCAAATAAAAATATGGTACACAATAAGGCAGTAAGGCAGTTGTAAAGGCCTAAAGTAATGCTAATAAAATGTTTTAAATCGTCATTCAAATATATATTTGAAATTAAATCTTTATTATTTTTGGCAATAACATGGTGTGGGTGGATTTCTACCAGTCACAGGCTGTGTCACGCCCCTCCAGCCTGTGTCTTAGAATAAGAGGGAGCCGAAGCCTCCATCAAGCAAAATGTAATATCCCGTGCCCATTGTGTTTAGCTGGTTAGTGGGCATGGAGAAGGGAGGGAGGGAGGGAGTGGGGCTGTCATTTACCACTGTGTATATGCACACATGTGTGACTCTATAGTCACATGGACTGCTCAGATGTGATAGGGAGTAAATGCTGAGGGTAGAAATACACTGAAAACTGAGCATGTGCAGAGCTGTCACCACTGCTCTGCAAAATCCCTAACTGCAGTGGGGACATGGACAGAAAGGGTAAGATAGAGAACAGCAGGATCAAGCAAGTTTTTTGCATATACAGAAAATAAATCCCATAGTTACTGAGTGAGTATAAACAGCATGTAATACAGGATTTATTGATAGTTTTTAATGATGTGGGTGTAAAGATACTTTATTTTTTTCCTCAAATAATAAAAATGGTATACTTAGAGCAGTCTAGTACCTTCTCTTTAGGGGTCCCCCACCTGCACTCTCCACCCCTCTTCTGCAAGTGCCCATATAGCAAGCTCCTAAACTAGGCTGTATGCACCTGTAGACTCACACAGCGCAGCTTGGCCCCACCCTCCCCTCCCACCTCTCAGGATTTGATTGACAGCAGCAGGAGCCAATGGCTCCCACTGCAGACAGTGCCCTGTGAGGAGAGGAACAGAGTCCAGTGTGGCTGCAGACAGGCACAGCGCTGGATCAAGATAAGACTCAGGTAAGTATATAGGGAGGTGGGGGGCATACAATTACTGGGACATTTTTTACTCTAAGGCAGGGAATGCATTAAAGTGGTTGTAAACCCTTAAGTATAACCAGTAAAGTAACTGTGCTAAGGTGATACACATAGATGAAACAAATCCTCCTACATACGTTGCACCCATTTATCTACAGCCATTCAAAGTGCAGAATTTACACAGGATCTCTCAACTCTAAAAAGCAGGGGTGAAGAGTTGAAGTTACATCAGTGAGGAGAGCTCTGAGAGATGATTGGAGGGAAGGGACACCCGCCTTTTTACACAGGCTGAGGTTGTCATCGTAGGGTGTGCCTTCCCCTGTCACCATTTTTCTCTTGGTGTCAGGAAAACTTGTCAGAAGTGACTCATGCATATTGAAGAGGAACAAGGCAGAAGACAGAAATGACACAGTGCCCTGGATTGAGATACACACTATGGAAGGATATGCTTTATTTATATTTCAGATCTGAGGTTTACAACCACTTAAAGCGGAGTTCCGCCAATTTATTTCCTTAAAGTCAGCAGCTATAAATACTGCAGCTGCTGACTTTTAATATTAGGACGCTTACCTGTCCAGGGCGCCAGCGATGTCCTCACCCAAAGTCTATCTGTCCCTTGGCTCCCGGGTGGAGGCGCCGGCATCTTCGGTAAGGGAATCAAGAAGTAAATCTATGCGGCTTCACAGCCTGTTTCCCTACTGCGCATGCGCGAGTCACGCTGCGCATCCTCACTGGCCCCTGCTGCCTTCTGGGACCCGTGTGTCTCCCAGAAGACAGCAGGGGGGGACGGAGGAGGGGCAGGACATGGCGTAGATCGCTGCGGAATCTGCGGCGATCTATTGCCGGAAGTGGGAGCAAATACCTGTATTAGACAGGTATCTGCTCCCCCCTCCCCCTGAAAGATGCCAAATGTGACACAGGAGGGGGGAGGAACCAGAAAAGCGGAAGTTCCATTTTTGGGTGGAACTCCGCTTTAAGGTAAACATATCTTGCCTTTAGAACCCAATATAATATAATATAATCTGCACACACACAGTATGTGCAAATGATTCAAGAAACAAATATGTGTATATGCAATAAAAATTATGCAGCCATATGTTATATGCATGTACAGTACATCAAAACAAAAAGCAATATTCTATACACTAACATGTTATCATGACCGCTGGGTGCTGCCATCTTTGGTGAGATATCAGTAGCCCAGCAGACGCAAAGCTGTCACTCAAGTGACACTCTATGGTATTCCCCTTCAATCCTCTCCTGACTGCTACATAAAGCATTATGTAGGGAAGGGAGGGGAGGGGAGGAGGAGCTGGGTCAGCACTTACAACAATTAGACAGCCCCAAGAGAGGGCACTGACATTTATGGAAGCAGGCAGTTGTGCCAGGGGTTAGACTTTTGCTGAATAGTCATTTCTTTCTAGCAAGTTCAAATCTAGATAGCACGGATATCTTGCCACAAATTTGTGGCAGGGTTGAATTTTAAGTCTGTTAACTTGCTGCACATTTCACTGGCAAGCTGTACACTTGCAGAGCACTTGAAGCACAAGTTCTAGTTTACAGTTTTCTAATTTGTCGCAGATTTGCGTGGCGAGTCTCTAGCAAGAGCAAAGTTGCAGTGCTGAGTCTACAGCAAGAGCTCTGCAAGTCACAGGGACCCCTGTGGTGAGATGACTTTTGCAAAACATAACTGAACCAGAACTTGCAGCAGGCTTGCAGAATGTTTGCAAAAAAAAGTTGATCTGGAGTCATGCAATGAGGATTTGTTGCAATTGTGCAATAAACATGTGAAGCCTGGAAAGTCTAGCAATAGCTTAGCAAGTCATTTTCAAACTTGCAGCACAATTGCTTGCTATCAGGGTTGTAAATTATAAAAAAAATCATATTTAGAGGGAAATTGAAGTAAACAGTGAAAATGTTTAATTCTTTTGTGCTTTTACCTCCGATTTGGTGACAGGGTCACTTTAAGACATGGCTAATGGTATTCTCTACTACACTAACATGTTTGAATTATAATATGAACTAGCCATGACAGTAAACACTTGTAAAAAGTACAACAAATGTGGAAATCTATTTCTAGAGTAGCGGGGGGTGCATATTTTTTGGCTCGTTTTTCCAGTGACACACACAAGGCAGTCTGTTGATTTCAATGGGCTGATCTACACCTGGCAAAGTAGGTTGTGGGACATTTTTGAAAGTTTTTTACGGCATTTGTCATTCGTTTTTTCATGTGGCAAAATGTGTTTGGTGTACCATTAACATCACTGAAAGTGCAACTATGTAATTTTAGGTGTATAAATGTGGCCATACACTATACAATCTGATTGTACAATCTCTGTACAATCTCCATTTAATTTACCAAAACTATATAATAGGAGGACACACCATCTATCCAATCATTCTGTATCCAATCAGGCAGGCTCTTGCCTGATTGTGGACTGTATGTTGTCCCAGGGAGTTTAGTCTAAGGGGACGCTGGGGAAGCCAGGCAAATGCACGTATGGAGGAATGCCAGGGGTGCTGTGAAAACTTAGTTGATGGGTGAAGATGTGCTAATGAGGTCAGCTAGTAAACTCCTCCCTGTGTCTTACTGGCTGGTCTGTCTGAGTCTGTATACCAGGGAGTTTCTGAAGCCTTCTGAGAAATATAGCCATGGCTGTAGGGTTGCCACCTCATCCCTTTAAACCCGGACACATAATAATTACACAGGTTCTGTGGCTGATTAAGGTCATAATTAAACTCACTTGGTGCCTTATCTGCATTAAATTAGCCTCAGAACCTGTGTAATTCACATGTGTTCGGGTTTAAAGGGATGAGGTGGCAACCCTACATGGCTGAGGTAAGACCTTGTTTTCAAAATCAAAGAAAACTTGTATTTTTGCGCAACAGAAGTACATTAATGGTATATTGGTACAAACGGAAGCTGGATTTTAGAAGAGAAAAGAGGTGAACTTAGCCTTTAAGGGTGTTATAGGGAAAGAAGGCCTAGGGATTCAAGTGGATAAAATACCTAGCAATCCTATCATGAAGATCCATACTAAAGCCCTTTGTGTTATGAGAGACAACTGTCTCCCAATTGTGCTCTTGCATTGTCACCCTGCCACATGAGCCCTTGGTAAAGGTCCATGGTTCTAAGCCAGTGGTATGTGTATTTCATATGGAATTTTAGAAAATAAGTACTATATAAAATATGTATTACTAAGTGGCTATTTAAAAAATATAGTGATTTGGACAATATGTATACACAGTTAAGGAGAAGTAGAGCCAAGGCTTTCTTGGCCCTATTTTTCCCATGAATCACATGAGTGCAGTTCATTCTGTGCTCCTGTGACCCATTTTCAGCCGACAGCGGGCTAAAGTCCACTGTTGTCTGACGTCACTTAGCTGGTCCAGGAGTTGATTGATCCTGACTTTACAGTGCTGAAGGGGCAGAGCAGAGAGCCTGTCTCTGACCGCCACTGCTCTTTGCTCGAAGCGGAAGGAAGAACTGAGCGATCACCACCTAGGTGAGTCTTTTTTTTTTTTTTTACGGAAACCCGAACTTCTCTTTAAGTACATTTTGACATGGGTGCATTTATTACTTATGCCCCTTAAAAGAGAAGTTTGGGTTTCAAATAAAAGAATAGTTATACTCACCGAGGTGGATGCAGCATTGATCCGATGCTGCATCCGTCCCCTGCCTCCTCTACACTGAGATCTGAATGATCAAACGCCACTGATTACTCAGTTCTCCACTCCGCTCTGAGGGTCAACAGTTTGCTCAGCGCTTCACAAAATGAAGGCAGATATTACAGTTACAATACAATTTGTTAAAAGAGGAATCAGAGGGCTCTGCTCTTTAGAGCTTACAGGCAGGGTCAAGTGATACAAAAGGTAATAACTGCGGGGGATGGGCTGATGGAGAAAGTAAAAACACACATGTATTAGAAGCAGGATAGGCTTCTTACCTACATGCCAATGGTGCAATTGGAGCCTTTTATTATAATTTTAATGTGTATCCGGTTGTCCTTTCAGGTTACAAACAAGCATTCAGAAAAGATGTGTGAGGCCAATGAGACAGAGTTTTCTGAGTTCCTCTTGCTTGGATTTCATGAGTTCCACAATCTTAAGACTCTGTTGTTCTTCATGTTCCTTACTTTTTATCTGCTGATGGTAACTGAAAACTGTCTGATTATTATATTTGTGTCATCTTGCCACCACCTTCAAGTCCCCATGTACATCTTCCTCCGGAACCTGGCACTAACGGACCTTCTTTTAACTTCTAACATCATGCCAAAATTATTAGAGGTGACTTGGTTGGGTGGAGCAATTATTTCCAAAATGAGCTGCCTCTTCCAATTTTATTTCCATTGCATTGCATCTTTTACACAATCGCTGATTCTCACGGCCATGGCTTTTGACAGATACTTAGCCATATGTGACCCACTTCGGTATTCTTACCTTATGAACCAGAAACTCTGTTTGCACCTTGTCTTCTGGCCTTGGGCTATTACCATCATCCTACTTGTTACTGAAACAGTTTTAATAAGTCAAGTGGGCTTTTGTGATTCCAAAATCCTTGACCACTTCTTCTGCGATTTTGTTCCTATATTAGAAATTGCCTCCAAGGACCCTTCCATAGTAAAAGGTGTAGACTTCTCCCTGACCATTATTTTGGCTTTTATACCCTTTGTGCTTGTTATCATATCTTATCTAAATGTCTTTATAGCTATTGTAAAGATCAGGTGTAGGGATGGCAGACGGAAAGCCTTCTCAATGAGCAGTTCCCATCTGGCGACCGTGTGCACCTATTATGGACCGATAATCGCCATCTATATGTTCCCAACAGGGGATGACACACCTTATGGCTATAAAATGAAATCCCTGCTCTATACAACATTAACCCCACTAATTAATCCAATTCTTTACAGCATGAGAAATCAAGAGATCAAAAAAGCGATTCAACTACTTTTTCATAAATCTTCTGTAAATATTAAAAAGCCCTTCATTTTTTTTATAGGTTAGCATTTATTTGAAAAAAAAAAAACAACTTCACTTGTAGGTGTCCTTTTAGAGTTACTCCACTAGCAAGTTCCATTTCGGTTGGTCACAGCATTTCTCATGGATTACTGACTCAATTAAAGTGCATCCAAATATTCCTTTACAGCAGTCCAAAAAGTCCCAAATCTTGTTATTATGTGATGAATAAGCCTTGTAAGTTAAAAAAAAAAACTTTGCCTTCCCTGACGGAAGGCAAATCCTTCTTCATTTGTGCCTTACATACTTCCTCTCCCAGACATTGCAGCCTACATTGGAAGGCTTTCAGAAACAGAGGCAGTGCTTTCAATCCAGAGAGCAGGGGGCAGGACCTACTGCGGCCATGTGCAGACTGACAGGATTGTGAATCAGCGCTAACAATTCTACACCCCCTGCAACAATCCCTTGTAGTGCAAGGCAGGCACAGCCTACATGACAGTGGCAATGCTGCTCTAAATTCAGGAGTTATGGAGCATTGTTGCCTCCCCATCACAGGTAGCTGCATTTAACTGGTAAGATCAATAGGTATTTGTGGGATATTGTAGGGGGACTAATAATTAAGTGCTGCAGTATAAACACTATATTACCAAAAGTATTGGGACACCTGCCTTTACACACACATGAACTTTAATGGCATTCCAGTCTTAGTCCGTAGGGTTCAATATTGAGTTGGCCCACCCTTTGCAGCTATACCAGTTTCAACTCTACTGGGAAGGCTGTCCACAAGGTTTAGGAGTGTGTCTATGTGAACATTTGACCATTCTTCCAGAAGCGCATTTGTGAGGTCAGGCGCTTTGTTTGAAGAGAAGGCCTGGCTCGCAGTCTCCGCTCTAATTCAACCCAAAGGTGTTCTATCAGGTTGAGGTCAAGACTCTGTGCAGGCACAGTGAAGTTCCTCCACCCAAAACTCACTCATCTATGTCTTTATGGACCATGCTTTGTGCACTAGTTCAAATCATTTGGTGGAGGGGGGATTATGGTGTGGGGCTGGTTTTCAGGGGTTCAGCTTGACCTCTTAGTTCCAGTGAAGGGAACTCTTAAGGCATCAGCATACCAAGACATTTTGGACAATTTCATGTTCCCAACTTTGTGGGAACAGTTTGGGGATGGCCTGTTTCCTGTTCCAACATGACTGCACCAGTGCACAAAGCAAGGTCCATAAAGACATGAATTAGTGAGTTTGGGGTGGAGGAACTTGACTGGCCTGCACAGTGTTCTGACCTCAACCTGATAGAACACCTTTGGGATGAATTAGAGCGGAGAATGCAAGCCAGGCCCTTTCGTTCACACAAGTGCCTGACCTCACAAATGAGCTTCTGCAAGAATAGTCAAACATTCCCATAGACATACTCCTAAACCTTGTGGATAGCCTTCCCAGAAGAGTTGAAGCTGTTATATCTGCAAAACTTGGGCCAACTCAATATTGAACCCCACGGACTAAGACTGGGATGCCATTAAAGTTCATGTGCGTGTAAAGGCAGGCATCCCAGTTCTTTTGTTTATATAGTGTATATTTCTCTTTATGTTTTGTGTATTTTTTTTAGTTCTACTTTAACCAATTTGCCAGCCAAATTTATATGGACAACTAAGGAGCTGGGGGATAAATTATTAGGAGAGATTAACTGTACTTTATATGGCACCATACTTCCTTATTAGACCAGGCCAGGTCAATTACATCACAAAGAACAGAAAATTGCATCCATGCACTCCCTGTTAATAAACATTCGCTGAGATGGAGTGCCTAGATTCCAAGATGAAACCTTAGATTCTCAAGGTGAGGAATCAAGGGACCACTTTACATGTTTACTACAATCTGAATTTGGTACATTCTGCCAACTACTCAGAGTGCGAGGACTGGAATGCTCCTAGTATTATAGTCTCTGCTCAAGTATTATAGTGCATCTCGATGAGATGAACTAATTCTGTAACTGGAAGCTCTCCTTTTTCATATATAGTGTTAGATGGAATTTTTTAATGAAGTGGAGGAACCAATGAAGAACACATTTTTTTATATAGTGAATAATTGGGGGGGCGGGCAATAAGTGTTTTGAATTTACTTTAAAGAAAAAGGTTTGTGTGTTTTTTTTACCTTCCACTAGTGCCACAACGTGTTAGTAAGGGATCCTGTTGAAATCTCTTATCAGTTCATGGGTGTAGAGTGTGGAAACTTCCCTACCTTTCAGCAGGACAGATATCCAATACATTCCTTCATTCTTCACCTATTCTGGACCTCTGTGGTTCTGTAAAGATCCAGTGTGGGGTTGGTGTTTTTATGGGGCCAATTAGTATTGGCATAGTAGGGAGCCTGCACACTTGGACACTCTTGCTATAGGCCTACCCCTATGTATGCCTGTTGGCTAATATTTTATGGGGAAATTACACCACACTTTACATTTTAGTAAAGAAATAGGAAATAAGAGTCAACAATAACCCAGGTGGATGACTGAATCTAACCCTAGAGAACAGGAGTGCAGGAATAGATTCAGGGCTGAATTTTCATCATCATAGCCTGTAAACACCAAATAGGCCAATCTCCATCCCTCTGCGAGGATTAGCTCTTTTACTCTGAACATTTTCTGGTTGGTCCTAAGTTAGTCTAGAATAAGAAAATCATGTATAACTACAATCAGGGGCGTTGCTAGGGGGTGGCTTTTGGGGCTATAGCCCCGAATCTGATGCAATAGCCCCAAGTCTCTGCAGGGGTCCCCAAGGGGAGGGGAGGCTCTCTGTGGACCCTTATGTAAGTGGGGGGGCTCTCTGGGGACCCAGATGTAAGGGAGAAGACAGTGTTGGTACTGGCAGGTAAAAACACGTCTTGTTGCCAATGCAATTATTTTTCAAGAGAACAAATTGTCTGCATTTTACCCAAAAAAGGTGGGAACATCAAAGCCCAACTGCAGGCAAAAATAAGAAAAACAGGTCTGTCTCCCTATACCTGCTTAATATGCCTTTTTTTAATAAACTCTCAAAACCTTACCTGAATCTGCTGTAATGTGATCTTCGTGGTATCTCATCCAGTAGCAGCGATCAGTGGTCTGAAGCTGTCCTATATTCTTTTCACCAATCCTCCCCTTGCTTGGTGTTGTTATGAAATGGTGAGAGTCCCAGTAAGACCTCAGTAATGTGACCTTCTGTCAGGAAGTCCCCGCATAACAACTGGTACAAATGGTACTTTTTTAGCACCTTAAAATTGGCCTGATTGTTTCTTCTTTGGATTGTGGCGCTCAGAAATTTCCTCATCAAGATCTTCAGCACAAAAAACACATCTTGGCATGTAACATATTTACAACATTTAAAACAATTGAGCTTTCACTCAAATAAACTATTTACTTACAAACCATTACCTTGAATCTAACATGTAGCCCCAACTTAGCTTGTAAAGCATAACTCCTGCAAAAATAAAAATGAATAGCCCATCTATTGTTGGGATAATCATCATTAATCTAAAGAGTACCTTTTTCTGCTGCTAGATGTCCTTAGTCTCATGGCCAGCATCATTCAACCCACCTCTTCTGAACCCAAATCTTCCTGGACCCCCTCCAACCTGTGACTGGACAATGAAAGGGGAATCAGCACAGCGATAAGCCCATCTCTCTGCCACTCTGCTTTCTCCTCCTATCGGCATGCTTTGTGTACACATGAACTGATTGGCTTCTTGTACTGCTTCTTCCTTTCATTTTCCAGCCCTGCAGTACAGGGCCTACAAGAGGCTGATACCAGGTCAACTTCGGGTACTTATACTACCCACAGTTACAAATGCATCTAGGAATATGTTTGTGGTTCCCCTAAAACGATATTTCTGACGAAGCGTGCAGGACGGGCCACGTGGTCTGATATCACTGCGCATGCATGCCGCATGGCGAAATTCGACATGCTCCTTCTTTGCTGATGTTTTGTGAGTAGGTTATGTTTGCAATAAACCTGGATCATTTTATTGTATTACGCTATGTGTGGTTTTATTTCTTTTGATGAAACATATGGGATGTGAGCATTCCCGGAGGTGAAAAGGAAACAACTTGGGGCTTTGGAGGATCCTTTACTGGCTACCATTCATCAAATGTTGTGAGAAAAGCACATTAGACCTCTAAGGGGTATTTAAATTCAGTAAGGGGCACATATTTGTTGTGTTGATGGTGATGGTGTGTCCTTGGCTGCAATTCACATAGTGTTGGAGGAATTTAAAAGTCATAGATTTGTCACTATATAATTTTGAGGACTCTTGTATGATATCACCTGTACAGGTTATTTAGTGGACTTTCATTTTTGGATTATTTGTACTGATTTTGCACTTTAATCTTGCACTTTGTTTTGTTGCATTGTATTTGTCATTGATTTAAAGTGATAGCACTATACATTTGCATATACAGTATACATTTAAGAATGTATTGATAATTACAGATCTTCTATTTGGTTGAACTAAATGGATTCTTTTTTCATTTTTTCATTTTTAGATAGAGTATAGGATTATAACCCCTGTATATGTGTCCCTTTGGGGAGATTTCCCTTCACCTTCTGTATAGCCAAATCAGGATGTGAGAGGAAATCCTTCCAAAGTAAAAGAAATCCCTGGACGTCACCAGAACTAGTGTCCCCATTGGAAGATCTACCCTCTATTACCGTTCTAGGGACAACCCAAAACTACAGATTTTCTTTTACTTTGACTTTCAATGATAACAGTAAACAGGACAAATAGGGAGGATGACTGAGTCAACATCAAAATAAACAAATTATAGGATTACTCTGCCATTATTAATCAGGTGAGGTTAGCCATATAAAATTTAAAAAATCATCCTCATTTGTACTTATAATACTACGCTATCAATCCGAATATCTGTACTATGTTTAGCTTATTATATGTGTCTTAATTGTATAATATAATATATCGACAGGACAAAGTGACAACTGTGGTCTTTACCGCAGCTGGGGAGCTACAGATTGGCCCATTATAACTGTACACTCAAAACCATACAGAGTTTGAAAAGTAAGAGCAAGTCAAAGGTGGGAATACTTGGGAATACTTGGGGACAATGTAGAAAACAGAACGCATAAATAATATTTTTCTGAAAAAGCATGACTAGTGGAACAATACTATGGAACTTTGTGTACGACACTGCGGGTATATTATATCTAAGTTGTTACATACTTGCGTTGTTTGAAAAAAATTAGGGTATGGCTCCCCCATTCTCTCTACACAGTCACTTTATCATCAGTGTTGTGGTTATCCTTTATTATGAAGCAACTTTTTTCATTAGGTGTCTCAGTTCTTGGGGAATGAATCAGGCTGTGTTGGCTTGCAGAGAAAGAGAGACAGATAATCTTGTAAGTAAAATGCTTACAAAAACAGGATGCTGTTGAAAAAGGAAAAGCCCGAGGAGTGAGATGGGCGGAGCCTAGCAGAGCAGATATGCATTGTTAGAGCTCCACACCGCTGAGGAGAGAAGAGAAGGACAAAGCGGAGCCTGCAGGCTCAAAAGGTATCCATTTGAAGCTTTTTGCCCCAGGGAACAAACTGTGAAAGTTTGGGCAGGAAATATGGTACTGGGAGGAAGCCGTGGCAGAAATAAAAATCACCTCACAAAGAACTCACAGGCACTCACTGCAACTAAAGCAGCTCCAGTCACCTCACAATATACAGCATCAGGGCGCTCTCACAGACAGAAAATGTCACAGCAAGACTCTCCATTTGAGTCAGATACAGAACAAATCCTCTCACAAACTTCTCCACAAGCCTCCTCAGCATCCCCAGTAATATTATTACAATTTGAAAAGATGCTTCATAAGGCTTTAAAACAAACCTCAGACCAAATAACAAAAAGCCTAACCAAAGAAATAAGAGAGCTGGGAAACCGCACCGCAGCCCTAGAAATAAAAATGGATGAAATTGAAATTACAACCCAAGAAAATATAACAGAATTGGAACAATTAAAAGAAGAGAATTTAATACTTCAAACT
This sequence comes from Lithobates clamitans, assembly GCA_037952925.1. Taxonomy (NCBI): domain Eukaryota; kingdom Metazoa; phylum Chordata; class Amphibia; order Anura; family Ranidae; genus Lithobates; species Lithobates clamitans. The sequence continues at coordinate 174,066 of JBBGZY010000883.1, forward strand.
AAGCTCGAAGATTATGAAAATAGAGCCAGACGTTCAAACTTGCGCATAAGGGGAATACCTGAAACTGTGACAGACCTGCAATCTACTATTACTGCTCTATTACAAGAACTAAAGCCAGATATCCCTATTGAACGTTTAGAACTGGACAGAGTACACAGACCCCTCACAGCCAAAAAGAAAGATGGACCCCCACGTGATATAATCACAAAATTTCATTATTACAGAACGAAAGAACAAATACTAATTGCTGCAAGAGAAAAAAAGGAACCTAATTTTCAAGGACACAATTATCAAATTTTTGCTGACCTATCCCAACTTACTATTACTAAAAGACGATCCATGAAACCCCAACTAATGGAACTGCAACACCACAACATTATGTATCAATGGGGCTTCCCCTTTTCAGTCAGATTTAACTACCAAGGTACAATTTACAGAAGCAGATCAGCAGATGAACTACAACAAACCCTTTTAAAATTAAATCTGACAGAACCCACAAGCAGCAACTCTCCCACACGCAGAAGAATGGCATCATCTTCACCTTCAGGCAGCACTCAGAAAATTTCAGAACAAAATGGGAATCATCATTCTCACAAAAGAGGCCATTATGCCACATTATCCATGGACCAAGAAGATTCAATGAACTGACATCCTAATTCCTGATATCTCTTCATTTATTATACTAAGAGATGGTTCTCTATAAAAAACCTGTATTTATAACTGAATGTAACTGCATTCTGATAGTCACACACTGTGTGGGATCATGTTACATTCCAAGGCCAAAGCCTTCCGTACTTTCCATAACAAGAAGGCTCACATAGTATGCCTTCAAGAAACACACTTCACCAAAGATTCTACTCCAAAATATATTTCTCCTTTTTATCAACAAATTTACACGGCTTCTGCCTGTACCAAGCAAAGGGGAACTCTAATTGCATTTCACCGATCCACACCATTCACCTTATCATCAGAAATTAAAGACCCAGAAGGTAGATACCTGATACTCATGGGTTATATAATGGATACAGCAATCACGGTGATTTCCTACTACGCTCCTAACAAACAACCTACACCATTCCTCTCACATATATTACAAGTGATTAATACACACAAAATAGGAACAGTGATAATGTGTGGGGATTCGAACCAGGTCCTCCTCCCATTTCTAGATAAATCGCCTTTTACACCATCCAAAATAACCTCTAGATTACCTTTTTCTCAACTTCTTTCCAAATACAATCTGGTAGATTCGTGGAGAGAAAGTAACCCAATGAAAAAGAAATTCTCTTATTTCTCGCACCCTCATCAAACCTTTACCAGAATAGATCATATTTTTCTAACAATAGGAATGATACCAGAAATTATTGCATCAGATATAATTCCGATTCCGTGGTCTGACCATAATGCAGTATACACTACTATAGCCTCAGCCATACCAAAAGCGCATGACCCAACGTGGTACTTACCGGACATAATGCTCAAACACCCACTACATCAGATGGCCATTGAACAAGCTTTAAAGGAATACATATCAATTAATAATACAACAGACATCTCCCCAATAACACTGTGGGAAGCTCATAAGCCTGTCTTGCGTGGTACAATACAAAGACAAATGGCACTATTTAAACGGGAACGCAAAAATCTAGCAAAAAAACTAGAACTAAATTTTAATGCAGCCTACATATCATTTCAAGATAATCCATCTCAGAGTACAAAATCTCATCTGGAAAAATCTAGATTGGAATACGATCTATTTCTCACTGAGTCAGTTGATAAATCCCTCAAACGCTCCAAACACAATTTCTACATGAATACAAACAAACCAGGTACATATTTGGCTCGGGCATTAAATTCAACTAACAAATCTTTCAAACCAATACGTTTGAAATTATCAAAAAATGTTTACACTTGTAATCCAGTTAAAATAGTCCATAAATTTCACTCACATCTCGCAACTTTATACAAGACAAACAATGAATTTAATCCTACAGAGGCTGAATCCTTCTTCTCAAAAATAACCTTACCTGAGTTATCTCAGAATCAAAAAAGCAGTTTGGATGAGCCTATAACTATAGATGAAGTTGCTAACGCCATAAAAGACCAGGCCCAGATGGCTACTCGGCTTTATACTATAAAACATTCTCAGAAATACTCTCTCCCATTCTCACTGAAACTTTTAACAAACTTCTAGATGGACATTCTTTTCGGCAAGAATACCATCCTGTATTTTTCACCATCTTTAGTGCATTGACCTATATCAGCCACAATATTAATATTTGTCGCCATACTCCGCCACCACGTTGTGGCCCCTTGTGTTTTTAGAAATCCTTACAAGCAATTAACTACACACCTCAGGTAGGTGACCACCCGACCATTCCCATCTTTCCCCCAATATTATGTAAGGTCTTACCTATTTCCTGACCCTCTTTTTCTCTTATTCTTTTGTCAACTAACATAGATGAACCCTTCTCAATTCTGCCCCTGAAGAAGGATCGTACAGATATTTAGTACCCCGAAACGCGTCGGGCTTGAGAAGAGCCTTTTTTCACATTTTTTCTTTTTGGTGTGTGCACCATGGCTACTGTGTAGTTTCACTATGTTAACTTGGATATCTATTGCTTGTTTTTATCATATGTACTTGTTTATACCAATAAAATTATACTGTTTTTATTATATATGAACGCCCTTTACTCCCTATATACCTTACCTGTTTGCCCTTGCAAGTGCCGGAAAAGTCCACCCAGGGGAACTCTCTATTCTATTAGCTTAGACTATTGGACGTGGCACGGCTCTCCTTCCTAAACTAGTTGGTCACCCCTTTTTTCTGTTTACTGTTTCTTTGGTAGCAAATACCATTCCCCATTTGACCAACATTGTTTAGGTTATCATACTAACTATATATTAAGTATCAACACCCCCAGGGGATTGCATTTTTTCCTTCCCCCCCCCCCCCCCCGGGGAGGGAATTATCACCTTTTCTTTTCCCCAACTTCTTTTAATACTCCCATATACTAATTAATTTTTTCTTTTATAACCATGACATCTGAAACCGAGACCCCCCACTTTGAAAATATATTTTTAGGTCAGGATTGGGAAGCCTTGATGCAACAATTCTTAGAGAAATTTGGTGACACTGATCGAACTGAAGCGGAGATTTCCTCCCTGTTCTTCAAACTTACCAAAAACTTAGAAAAAAAGTCTTCTTTCTTTTGGCACGTTAGGTCATTTCAAGATTACATGAGGAGCAATATCAACCCGCTGGGTCTTCGCATCCAGATCTTCCCCACTTTGGAGGATTTGGATGCGACTTTCAGATCCACCTGGGAGAACGCTTTACAGACTTGCTCACGCACTCTAATGCAGATACTCATAGATGAATATACAAGGAGATCCTCAGTATTGGACACTGAAATTACCAAAATTTGTGAACTTTTAAAAAAATTCCAGGCCCACCCTTCAGTTTCCACTAAAGAGAACAAACTTAAAATTCACCTTGAATCTTTTAACAAAAACATCCTGATTAAGAAAAACTCCAAATTCCATAGAGACAAAAATGCATTTGAGGCCGGTAAGGCCTATAAATGGAACCAAAACAATAGGACAACTAGGAGTCACTACACACCTCCTAATTCCTCTGCCAGCAAATCTTCGTCACACATCCCTCCACTTATTACCCCAAAAGCCAAACCCTCTTTGGGTACCAAACGCCAACTCTCTGGCGACTCTGTTCCAGACTCAAAATCTAAAAAATCTAGTGCAGAAAGGAACACTAACCTCCCTCCCACTACACACTCCGATAACACTTCGAAGGCTCTTATGTCCAATCACTCTACACAGGCACATCCACCCCTCCCCTTGCAAAACACTAGCAGGGCACCTGAGCCCAACCACAACGATTCTTCTTTTTTAGACCTAGTACTAGCTGGCCTGAAACCTCCTCCACCAAATCTCAACACTTACACACAATTAACACTATAAATTCCTTACCCAACACTGGCACATATTCTGATAATGATTTGAGTATTATCAACTTATCCTCTCATCCCCTCACTACCAATGAAATTTCCATCCTGCAAAAAGGACTGAACTTTTGTCCAGACCATGGACTGGACAAATTTGAATTCTATAAAGATCTCCAACTTTTTATCCGGAAATTAATTCTCAGGAAACTCTATCATAAACAGGATGATAAAATTACCGCTACCCCCCAAGAAAATCGAGCTTTGGACCAGCTTGTTGCGTTATTGGAGGAGAGTGATACATCTGACTTGATAGATCAGATTGACCTCTCACGTATCCTCCAACAAATAGATAACCCAGATGCTCACTCTCACCCGGGTCCCTCTAAACTAAAGAAAAAATCGGACTTGTGCCCACCACCGAGCACTTGCCCGAATGCAGCAATTTTCCTCAAACTGGTCTATAATGACCTGGAGAAACTAAGATTCAAAAAACAGGAATCCTCCAATCTGAACCCAGGAGAACTAAAAGCGCTTGACTCCTTAAAGGCCAACGACACTATTACTATAAAACACTCCGATAAGGGTGGTAATGTTGTGGTGCTGGACAATAACCACTACATTAAGATGTGCAGCAAAATCCTCAACAATGTAGATTGGTATCGTCGTATGCCGGCCTCCATTGTCGACAAGTATAATAAAGAATTCTATGCATTGGTTGACTCGGCTTTCCTTAACCACACCATTAGTAAGACTACCTGGACTTTTGTAAGAAACAACTTTCCTAAGACCCCCACTTTTTACGCACTCCCCAAAGTACACAAGAACCTCAGAGACCCACCGGGTAGGCCGATTATTTCTGGGGTGGGTTCAATAAGCGAAAATGCCAGTAAACTCATTGATGAACACCTTAGACCTCTGGTGGTATCTCTGGCTTCCTATGTTAAGGATACCAGCCATCTGTTACAAATTTTGGACCATCTTCTCGTCTCAGATCGAGCTCTACTTGTCACCATTGATGTGGAGACTCTCTACAGCTTCATTCCCCACGCATTGGGTCTGGCAGCAATTAGACACGTACTTCAGAGAAAGTCGCACTCTGCTCCTAATTACAATGAATTTATTATTGAGCTGCTCGAGTACATCCTCACCCACAATGTTTTTACCTTCCTTGGCTCCCACTACCTCCAGGTGCAGGGAGTAGCGATGGGGACATGCTGTGCCCCATCGTATGCTAACCTGTACCTGGGGGAGTGGGAGGAAGCCTTGTTTTCAGATGAGAATCTCACTTACTATACTAACCACATTCAAACGTGGTATCGATATATAGACAACATTTTAGTCGTGTGGGAGGGTCCCCCGGATGTACTCGAGCAGTTCATACTCCGGTTGAACAAGAATGACTTCAACTTGACGTTTACGATGTCTTTTGATAACACCCATGTAACTTTCCTGGACATTGAGATTTTCAAGGATGGACAGGGTAAACTTTCCACTAAGCTATTCAAAAAAAGTACGGCCGGCAATACTATATTGCATGCCACTAGCTTCCACCCCAAGCCCCTTATTGATTCCATCCCCTATTCCCAATACATCAGGATCAAGCGCAACTGTACGGATAACAGCAGCTTCCTCACTGAGGCTGCTGCTCTCCGAGACAGACTGCTCCTACGCGGCTATTCCCATAAATCTCTTAAAAAAGCTTTTCACAAAGCTAATAACATACCTAGACAAATACTTCTACACCCTACTAAACCACAAAAGGATTCCCACCCACTCAGTATCATCACTACCTACCATCAACAACACCGGCAAACCAAAAGAATAATCGAAAAATACTGGCACCTTTTGGCCCTAGACCCCAACCTAAGCCATTTAGTCCCTGCAAAACCCAACTTCACCTTTAGGAGAGCCACCTCTATCGGTGATCAGATTACTAAAAGCGAGTTCAGACCCTCGACAATCCACTGCAAATATAGGGGTACTTTTGCCTGTGGCTCTTGCCACTACTGTGGCTATATGCTTACCCAAAAAAATCCTACTCTCCCTAATGGAAAACCTTTTTTTCCTAGACATTTTGCAAACTGCAGAACCACTGGAGTGGTGTACCTACTCCAGTGTAACTGCGGCTGCTTCTATATAGGGAAAACTAAACTTGAGTTCTGGCGACGAGCCTACAGGCATATTGTGGCTATGAAAACAGCTGATCCCGACCTACCCCTCGGTCGACATGTAACTCTAGTACATGGAGGAAAATTCCCCTCCATTAAATTCCTCATCTTGGATCGCATACACCCCAGTCCTAGAGGGGGTGACTGGAATAAAATCCTACTCCAGAGAGAACTTAAATGGATCCATCTACTCAAGGCCACCACACCCCCAGGCCTCAATGAAGCGGTCTGTTTCAGACCCTTCTTAGAAGGCTTTAACTCCGGAGGTATGGAAAAATAGGGTCATGGTTTATGTTAGGTATATGATTTTTCCTCTCTACAGTTTACTAATTTGTTGGATTGTATTGTTTTTCTTTTGGCCCCTAGTATCTCTGTACACCAAGCTGTACGTCTGTCTTATACATGCTCCCCTTATGCTTCCTTACCTACCCTTTCCCCCCCCCCCCCCCCCCACCAAACCCGTCCCCCACCCGTCCCCTTCCCCCCCTCCCCGTCCCCTACTTGTCTTTATTAGTACACACAATACTGGCCTTTGTACCATATGCATTCCCCTACCGATTTTTCAGTTGGTACCCCAGGGGACCATGTATTCTGACACACAACCAGCTTGGTCGTTTCCCTCTGGATAAATTATTGTGCTATATCCATGTTTGCCATCTTTTGTAGCCAATATGTGTCTATGTGTGTCATATATTCCTCATTGATATATATATTCATATATTCCCCCCTTTGTACTCAGTTTTTTTGTCATCTATGTTTGTTATATTATGCTTTATTTCATTATGCTCACTGTCCTAGGCACTAGATTACAACTATGTCCTGTTAATGGTACGTTAGTCTCCTCTCCCCTCGCTAATAATGTACTTGATTTGACCGGGAAGTCCCTACATATAGAGATAAACACAGACAGTCATGTTCTAGTTAGGTTTTTTATTTAGGTTATCTGTGGTGACACCTCCTCCCTCCCCCGCCCCTTCTGGGCGCTGGCAGTCAGAGCGGCTGCCCGGCACGGCAAGCCGCCACAGGATTTCCCTGGGCGGCGCTTAGGGAGACACGTGGGCGTTTCCATCTTACGCCCACTGCCTCCATGTTGCCACTCCGGCGGGCATGCGCAGTCCGCCGGGTTGGCACTTCCGTGCCGGTGGGGCGGGTGTGCGCGACGTTGCTCCAAACGCCGTGACGTTGCGCGCGCGCGGTTGGGGCGGCGCCGCGCACCCCCGCCTCGGGGGGTCAATATAGTACGTCTCGGCTTACGCTACTTGCAGCACAGCTGTGTCTTATCTTGACATCAGCTGATTGCATCAAACACTATATTATTCAGCCCTCTCCACTCTTCACTATGGCAGTACATTTGCTGGACGTTGGGTGGTGAGGCTGCATTGAAACACTTCTGTTTTCTCTTAAGGTATGTTTTTTCAACTACTTTTCCTTCATTCTTTTATTTATTTTTAAGCACATTTACTGTCTAGCTGTATCAGCTATACACTTCCTACTCTTAGCCGGCTTTTAATCTGAGCTCTATTGGCTATTAGCAGCAGACTGATATGTACTCTATATCAATACACCTGCCCTATGCATGCTATATATACCATGGTTCTTTCCTTCAAATATACCAGTCTCTCTGCTATTTAACATCTACCATGGATTCTCCTAGCACGCATACATTCCGCATTTATTCTATGTTATATAAATATGTATATACTCTATTGAATTCTAAATTGCTTAATCATACAAATACATAGATGTATTTTGCTACTATAGGGACTAGGCGAATTGAACCCTCTTTGCTGTCAATCTTTATCTTACATCCTGTAATTATATATATCACTCTTCATACTCTCCCTATTATCAACCTTATCCCCACTAAATTACATACCTAATTTACCCACTCATATTTCTTTGAACCCATATACTATGGACCCGTATTTAAGGTCCCCGTTACATTTTTCCTATTTTCCAGAGACGTCTTCCTGTGACCTCAGTACGCCGCTCTGGCTTGCACGCGCCTGGGTCGGGCGGGACGGGAGTACTGTCACACCTCCCCACGGTGACTGCAGCCCACCATCCTGTATTTTTCACCATCTTTAGTGCATTGACCTATATCAGCCACAATATTAATATTTGTCGCCATACTCCGCCACCACGTTGTGGCCCCTTGTGTTTTTAGAAATCCTTACAAGCAATTAACTACACACCTCAGGTAGGTGACCACCCGACCATTCCCATCTTTCCCCCAATATTATGTAAGGTCTTACCTATTTCCTGACCCTCTTTTTCTCTTATTCTTTTGTCAACTAACATAGATGAACCCTTCTCAATTCTGCCCCTGAAGAAGGATCGTACAGATATTTAGTACCCCGAAACGCGTCGGGCTTGAGAAGAGCCTTTTTTCACATTTTTTCTTTTTGGTGTGTGCACCATGGCTACTGTGTAGTTTCACTATGTTAACTTGGATATCTATTGCTTGTTTTTATCATATGTACTTGTTTATACCAATAAAATTATACTGTTTTTATTATATATGAACGCCCTTTACTCCCTATATACCTTACCTGTTTGCCCTTGCAAGTGCCGGAAAAGTCCACCCAGGGGAACTCTCTATTCTATTTTCTTTTCGGCAAGAAACACTAATGGCAATTGTTTGTATGATCCCAAAACCCCTTTCTGATGATACTTCCTGTGTGAATTATCAGCCTATCTCTCTGTTAAACCTCGATATTAAATTATTAGCAAAAATAATAGCAAATCGCCTCAATAGCATTATAGGAAAATTAATACATAGAGATCAAGTAGGCTTCATGCCAAATAGACAGGCAGGCGATAATATACGCAGGGCAGTGTTATTGGCACATATTGCTAAAAAACGGAAAATCCCTTTATGTTTTCTATCTCTCGATATTAAGAGGGCATTTGGCACAGTATCCTGGCAATATATGCAATATTCATTACAAAAATGGGGTTTTGGACCCCACTTTTTAACATGGATCAAAGCATTATATAATAAACCCAAAGCCTATATAAAATATGCTGGATACAAATCTGAAGCCTTTAATATCGAAAGAGGTACCCGACAGGGTTGCCCATTATCTCCTTTATTATTTGCCCTTATACTCGAACCCATGGCCCAATACATCAGAACAAACCAAACTATACCTGGCATTGAAGTAGGAGGTATTACACACAAATTATGTATATTTGCAGACGATATATTACTTTTTCTATCATCACCACAGGTCTCTGGTCCAAACTTAATACCAGCTCTTGATGGATTTGCAGCCCTATCCGGCCTTATGATTAATCCTAAGAAATGCCTAGCGCTTAATATTTCACTCACAAACATGGAATTGATCCCGGCTAGGGCTGCACTCCCATTCACATGGGCAGAAAAATCAATCCCATATCTTGGAATTCATTTAACAGCATCTCATTCTGACTTATTCTCAACCAATTATCCTCCTGTATTAAGACAGATCGCAAATCTAATAAAACAATATTCGCAACTTCCTTTATCCTGGATAGGGAAGATTAATGCAATCAAAATGACTATTCTAACCAAATTGCTTTATCTATTCAGAGTCCTCCCTATTCCAATTCCTTCCTATTTTTTGAGAATAGTACAAAAAAGAGCAACTTCGTTTATATGGGGCTCTTCTAAACCACGTATACCTATACACACACTACATATTCCCAAAAATAAAGGAGGCCTGGGATACCCTAATTTTACTAACTACTACAGAGCAGCACATTTGGCCAGTCTGTCCAAATACCATGCAAAACAGGAAATCCCATTATGGGTATTTATAGAGGCTTCAGAAAATGACCCTCTATTAATATCAAATTTATTATGGCTTGATCCTAAAGACCGCTTTAAAATTCATAATCCCATAACTAAACACTTCTTATCTCTCTGGGATAAACTAAAAAACAAATATCAGTTACAATCTCCACCCAATCCTCTCCTTTCTTTTATCAGAAATCCGGCCTTTTACCCGGCATGGATCTACCCAAATTCTTTTAAAGCTTGGACAACATCAGGCATTCAGACACTAAATGACTTCATAGCATCTAAATCATTCCTTTCATTCCCATCGCTTAGAGAAAAATATGATCTACCAAACTCTGAGATATTTAGATATCTCCAAATTAAAAATTTCTATACACCATTCCTAAAGGGGGATACACCATTATCCCAATTATCCATTTTTGAATCAATCTGTACAAAAGATCCATTTGCTAAAGGTACAATTTCATCACTTTATAATCAATTATATGGAGTAGCAAATCTTAATAGACCCTCTTACGTTAAGAGGTGGGAGGAGGACCTGGGACGAACTTTAGAAGACACGGACTGGTCTAACATATGGCTCACATCTAAGTCATCTTCACCCAACATCTTAGCACTGGAGACAAATTATAAAGTCCTAACTCGCGGGTACCTTGTACCCGCTAGAGTGGCAAAATATTCACCTAATACCTCAGCTCTTTGTTTTCAAGGATGCCCAGAAATAGGCACATATTTACACATATGGTGGACGTGCCCAGTAATCCAAACCTTCTGGAAGGAAGTCTTCGTGATTGCATCTAAAATATTTAAAAAAATAATACAACCAGATCCATATTTAACTTTACTTAATCTAAAACCGGAATGGTTAACACTCTCTCAATTCAAACTTATGATCCAACTAATAACGGCTGCAAAACAAACAGTGGCCAAGGCATGGAAATCTCCTACATTGGTACTAGCAGAAACAATTCACAGAATGAATAATACAATGTCCCATGCTAAGATGGTAGCCATCGATCAAAATCAAATTCCAAAATTTGAAAAACTTTGGCATCCTTGGATAAAACAACAGTTCCTGTCAAACTTCAATGACTCTGTCCTGTTGCCATGGTAACAGATTAAATGACTTACAGAGACACAAATTCTAAGGCTTCAAAGAGAACTAAAAAGAATAATAAACTGACGAGCGGGACAACCTTGTGGACCATACCTCTACCTTTCAACCCTTTTTCTTCTTTCTCTTTCCTTTTCTCCACCTTACGATTAACCACTTCAGCCCCGGAAGGTTTTACCCCCTTCCTGACCAGAGCACTTTTTACAATTCAGCACTGCGTCGCTTTAACTGCTAATTGCGCGGTCATGCAATGCTCTACCCAAACGAAATTTGCGTCCTTTTCTTCTCACAAATAGAGCTTTCTTTTGATGATATTTGATCACCTCTGCCGTTTTTATTTTTTGCGCTATACACGGAAAAAGACCGAAAATTTTGAAAAAAAATGATATTTTCTACTTTTTGTTCTAAAAAAAATCCAATAAACTCAATTTTAGTCATACATTTAGGCCAAAATGTATTCGGCCACATGTCTTTGGTAAAAAAAATGTCAATAAGTGTATATTTATTGGTTTGCGCAAAAGTTATAGCGCCTACAAACTAGGGTACATTTTCTGGAATTTACACAGCCTTTAATTTATGACTGCCTATGTCGTTTCTTGAGGTGCTAAAATGGCAGGGCAGTACAAAACCCCCACAAATGACCCCATTTTGGAAAGTAGACACCCCAAGGAATTTGCTGAGAGGCATGTTGAGCCCATTGAATATTCATTTTTTTTGTCCCAAGTGATTGAATAATGACAAAAAAAAAAAAATTACAAAAAGTTGTCACTAAATGATATATTGCTCACACAGGCCATGGGCATATGTGGAATTGCACCCCAAAATACATTTAGCTGCTTCTCCCGAGTATGGGGATACCACATGTGTGGGACTTTTTGGGAGCCTAGCCGCGTACGGGGCCCCGAAAACCAATCACTGCCTTCAGGATTTCTAAGGGCGTACATTTTTGATTTTACTCCTCACTACCTATCACAGTTTTGAAGGCCATAAAATGCCCAGATGGCATAAAACCCCCCCAAATGACCCCATTTTGGAAAGTAGACACCCCAAGCTATTTGCTTTGAGGCATGTTGAGTCCATGGAATGTTTTATATTTTGACACAAGTTGCGGGAAAGTGACAAATTTTTTTTTTTTTTTTTTTTTTTTTGCACAAAGTTGTCACTAAATGATATATTGCTCACACAGACCATGGGCATATGTGGAATTGCACCCCAAAATACATTTAGCTGCTTCTCCTGAGTATGGGGATACCACATGTGTGAGACTTTTTGGGAGCCTAGCCGCGTACGGGGCCCCGAAAACCAATCACTGCCTTCAGGATTTCTAAGGGCGTACATTTTTGATTTTACTCCTCACTGCCTATCACAGTTTCGGAGGCCATGGAATGCCCAGGTGGCACAAACCCCCCCCCAAATGACCCTATTTTGGAAAGTAAACACCCCAAGCTATTTGCTGAGAGGCATGGTGAGTATTTTGCAGCTCTCGTTTGTTTTTGAAAATAAAGAAAGACGAGAAAAAAAATTTTTTTTTTTCTTTTTTCAATTTTCAAAACTTTGTGACAAAAACTGAGGTCTGCAAAATACTCACTATACCACTCAAGAAATAGCTTGGGGTGTCTACTTTCCAAAATGGGGTCATTTGGGGGGGTTTTTTGCCACCTGGGCATTCCATGGCCTCCGAAACTGTGATAGGCAGTGAAGAGTGAAATCAAAAATTTACGGCCTTAGAAAGCCTGAAGGCGGTGCTTGGTTTTTGGGGTCCCGTACGCGGCTAGGCTCCCAAAAAGTCTCACACATGTGGTATCCCCGTACTCAGGAGAAGCAGCAGAATGTATTTTGGGGTGTAATTTCACATATTCCCATGGCATGTTTGAGCAAAATATCATTTAGTGACAACTTTGCGCAAAAAAAAATAAAAAAAATAAAAAATTGTCTCTTTCCCGCAACTTGTGTCACAATATAAAATATTCCATGGACTCGACATGCCTCTCAGCAAATAGCTTGGGGTGTCTACTTTCCAAAATGGGGTCATTTGGGGGGGTTTTGAACTGTCCTGGCATTTTATGCACAACATCTAGAGGCTTATGTCACACATCACCCACTCTTCTAACCACTTGAAGACAAAGCCCTTTCTGACACTTATTGTTTACATAAAAAAATAATTTTTTTTTGCAAGAAAATTACTTTGAACCCCCAAACATTTTTTTTTTTTTTAAAGCAAATGCCCTACAGATGAAAATGGTGGGTGTTTCATTTTTTTTTTTCACACAGTATTTGCGCAGCGATTTTTCAAACGCATTTTTTGGGGAAAAACACACTTTTTTACATTTTAATGCACTAAAACACACTATATTGCCCAAATGTTTGGTGAAATAAAAAAGATGATCTTAGGCCGAGTACATGGATACCAAACATGACATGCTTTAAAATTGCGCACAAACGTGCAGTGGCGACAAACTAAATACATTTTTAAAAGCCTTTAAAAGCCTTTACAGGTTACCACTTTAGATTTACAGAGGAGGTCTACTGCTAAAATTACTGCCCTCGATCTGGCCTTCGCGGTGATACCTCACATGCATGGTGCAATTGCTGTTTACATTTGACGCCAGACCGACGCTTCGCGCGAGAGCAGGGGGGACAGGGGTGCTTTTTTTTTTTTTTTCATTATTATTATTATTTTTTTATCTTATTTTTAAACTGTTCCTTTCATTTTTTTTTTAAAATCATTTTTATTGTTATCTCGGGGAATGTAAATATCCCCTATCATAGCAATAGGTAGTGACAGGTACTTTTTTTTGCAAAAATTGGGGTCTATTAGACCCTAGATTTCTCCTCTGCCCTCAAAGCATCTGACCACGCCAAGATCGGTGTGATAAAATGCTTTCCCAATTTCCCAATGGCGCTGTTTACATCCGGCGAAATCTAAGTCATAAAATGCTCGTAGCTTCCGGTTTCTTAGGCCATAGAGATGTTTGGAGCCACTCTGGTCTCTGATCAGCTCTATGGTCAGCTGGCTGAATCACCGGCTGCATTCTCAGGTTCCCTGTTGAAACAGGAGAGCCAGAGAAAAACACGGAAGACGTTGGGGGGGGGGGGGCATTCCCTCCGACTGCTTGTAAAAGCAGTCTAGAGGCTAATTAGCCGCTAGGATTGATTTTACATGAAAGCTGACCGCTGGCTGAAAAGAATGATACCAAGATGATACCTAAACCTGCAGGCATCATTCTGGTATAACCACTTAAAGTCGTGAATGGCGTACCTGAAGACAAAAAAATGGTTAACAATAAAGCACAGTAAACGGTAAGGTATAAAAAATTGCATACCTGAAAAGCAAACATGATAAAACATAATAACAATAAAACATTGCAGAATAGAATACAGTAAAAAAGAGCAGAACAATAGAGAGAGAATAGAGAGAGAGAGAACAATAAAACGCCAACTATTTTTTTTTTATTTTATATTTTTGTTTGTGTTTTTTTTTTTTTCACTTTTTTTTGTAACTAACTTTTATAACTGTAACCGGTTCCAGGTTCGGGTCTCTCAAAATGCGATGGCATCTCGGGAGACCCTGTGAAAGTGTGCCTAGTCTGTGCAATGCTGTACCCTACGCTAATAGTCAACTAGTGAATGGTAGCATTCAAAACATTCACCAATGCAAAGACCAGGATTGTCCGGACAGGAGGGACAATAATAGCGGGTGTCACGCCTATATCCGCGCTTGCTGCAGACACGACATCTTTTTTGGGGGGGTTCGCTGGGTAGGGGTACTCGGGAGGACATAAAGAAATTGCCTCTCATGCAGCTGACTGAATTTGGTTGGGGATGTGAATGGGGGAAGTACGGGCGCTGCAGAAGTGGTGGGTTCCCAATTAGGATTGGCGAATGCAGCAGGAAGGGTATTATGGGCACGACGGGCCTGTGTTTGTCTTTTTGGTGGCAGCGCGGACACTACTTGTGCTTGCCACCTCATCAGCTTGAACTGCACTTATGGGACTCGCCACGTCACCAAGTGTTACTGCAGTGCTTGTTTGACTACGACCGGGGTGTACTAGGCCGCTGGCGCTTGCCAGTTCACCAAAACGCTACCAAAAAAACTGTTAGCGATCGCAGGGATCAGGCCTGACTCTGCGTATGCTGCAGTTATGCGTTTAGTGTTTTGTAAGTGACAGTGATCGATCGATACTGCACTTGGGTGGGCTGGGCTGGGCCGGGCGGAGGGGCAAAACGCAGGTGCTAGCAGGTATCTGGGCTGATCCCGCTAACACTGCGTTTTTGGGAACCCTAAACTGCTGGGGACGCTAGTATAGATCTGATCGGATCAGATATTGATGCGTTCAGATACTATACCACTAAGGGAGGTGTACGGTGCGTGCGTGGGTGTTAGCGGTACTGGCGCTAACCTGACGCTGCCTGGGGCTGGTGCTTGCCAGCTCACCAAAACGCTACCAAGAAAACTGTTAGCGATCGCAGGGATCAGGCCTGACTCTGCGAACGCTGCAGTTATGCGTTTAGTGTTTTGTAAGTGTCAGTGATCGATCGATACTGCACTTGGGTGGGCTGGGCTGGGCCGGGCGGAGGGGCAAAACGCAGGTGCTAGCAGGTATCTGGGCTGATCCCGCTAACACTGCGTTTTTGGGAACCCTAAACTGCTGGGGACGCTAGTATAGATCTGATTGGATCAGATATTGATCCGTTCAGATACTATACCACTAAGGGAGGCGTATGCTGCGTGCGTGGGTGTTAGCGGTACTGGCGCTAATCTGACGCTGCCTGGGGCGACGCATATCATCAAATCATTTTTATTGTTATCTCGGGGAATGTAAATATCCCCTATCATAGCAATAGGTAGTGACAGGTACTTTTTTTTGCAAAAATTGGGGTCTATTAGACCCTAGATTTCTCCTCTGCCCTCAAAGCATCTGACCACGCCAAGATCGGTGTGATAAAATGCTTTCCCAATTTCCCAATGGCGCTGTTTACATCCGGCGAAATCTAAGTCATAAAATGCTCGTAGCTTCCGGTTTCTTAGGCCATAGAGATGTTTGGAGCCACTCTGGTCTCTGATCAGCTCTATGGTCAGCTGGCTGAATCACCGGCTGCATTCTCAGGTTCCCTGTTGAAACAGGAGAGCCAGAGAAAAACACGGAAGACGTTGGGGGGGGGGGGCATTCCCTCCGACTGCTTGTAAAAGCAGTCTAGAGGCTAATTAGCCGCTAGGATTGATTTTACATGAAAGCTGACCGCTGGCTGAAAAGAATGATACCAAGATGATACCTAAACCTGCAGGCATCATTCTGGTATAACCACTTAAAGTCGTGAATGGCGTACCTGAAGACAAAAAAATGGTTAACAATAAAGCACAGTAAACGGTAAGGTATAAAAAATTGCATACCTGAAAAGCAAACATGATAAAACATAATAACACTAAAACATTGCAGAATAGAATACAGTAAAAAAGAGCAGAACAATAGAGAGAGAATAGAGAGAGAGAGAACAATAAAACGCCAACTATTTTTTTTTTATTTTATATTTTTGTTTGTGTTTTTTTTTTTTCACTTTTTTTTGTAACTAACTTTTATAACTGTAACCGGTTCCAGGTTCGGGTCTCTCAAAATGCGATGGCATCTCGGGAGACCCTGTGAAAGTGTGCCTAGTCTGTGCAATGCTGTACCCTACGCTAATAGTCAACTAGTGAATGGTAGCATTCAAAACATTCACCAATGCAAAGACCAGGATTGTCCGGACAGGAGGGACAATAATAGCGGGTGTCACGCCTATATCCGCGCTTGCTGCAGACACGACATCTTTTTTGGGGGGGTTCGCTGGGTAGGGGTACTCGGGAGGACATAAAGAAATTGCCTCTCATGCAGCTGACTGAATTTGGTTGGGGATGTGAATGGGGGAAGTACGGGCGCTGCAGAAGTGGTGGGTTCCCAATTAGGATTGGCGAATGCAGCAGGAAGGGTATTATGGGCACGACAGGCCTGTGTTTGTCTTTTTGGTGGCAGCGGGACACTACTTGTGCTTGCCACCTCATCAGCTTGAACTGCACTTATGGGACTCGCCACGTCACCAAGTGTTACTGCAGTGCTTGTTTGACTACGACCGGGGTGTACTAGGCCGCTGGCGCTTGCCAGTTCACCAAAACGCTACCAAAAAAACTGTTAGCGATCGCAGGGATCAGGCCTGACTCTGCGTATGCTGCAGTTATGCGTTTAGTGTTTTGTAAGTGACAGTGATCGATCGATACTGCACTTGGGTGGGCTGGGCTGGGCCGGGCGGAGGGGCAAAACGCAGGTGCTAGCAGGTATCTGGGCTGATCCCGCTAACACTGCGTTTTTGGGAACCCTAAACTGCTGGGGACGCTAGTATAGATCTGATCGGATCAGATATTGATGCGTTCAGATACTATACCACTAAGGGAGGTGTACGGTGCGTGCGTGGGTGTTAGCGGTACTGGCGCTAACCTGACGCTGCCTGGGGCTGGTGCTTGCCAGCTCACCAAAACGCTACCAAGAAAACTGTTAGCGATCGCAGGGATCAGGCCTGACTCTGCGAACGCTGCAGTTATGCGTTTAGTGTTTTGTAAGTGTCAGTGATCGATCGATACTGCACTTGGGTGGGCTGGGCTGGGCCGGGCGGAGGGGCAAAACGCAGGTGCTAGCAGGTATCTGGGCTGATCCCGCTAACACTGCGTTTTTGGGAACCCTAAACTGCTGGGGACGCTAGTATAGATCTGATTGGATCAGATATTGATCCGTTCAGATACTATACCACTAAGGGAGGCGTATGCTGCGTGCGTGGGTGTTAGCGGTACTGGCGCTAATCTGACGCTGCCTGGGGCGACGCATATCACCGCCGGGCGATCGGGGGGCTAAACCTTTATTCGGTAATAAACGGCGGGTGCCCTGACACTATAAAAAATAAACAAACTAACCAGCGTCACCCGTAACAGTTATACGGTGATCAGTGGTGAAAGGGTTAACTAGGGGGCAATCAAGGGGTTAAAACATTTATTAGGTAGTATAGGGGGGTCCCTGTCGCTATAAAACGCTGACGGCGAACCTAAATATTTACGTCCCTAACTAGCGTCACCAGCGACACTAATACAGCGATCAGAAAAATGATCGCTTAGCAACACTGGTGACAGGGGGTGATCAAGGGGTTAAAACTTTATTAGGGGGGTTAGGGGGGTACCCTAGACCTAAAGGGGGCCTAAGACTCACTGCCCTAACACACTAACTGACACAAACTGACACCAATACAGTAATCAGAAAAAAAAAAAAAAAAAAACCTGCTTGGTGTCAGTTTGTGACGGGGGGGGGGGGTGATCGGGGGGGGATCGGGGGGCGATCGGGGGGGGGGGATCGGGGTGAAATGTGTGCCTGGCATGTTCTACTGTGTGTGTGTGTTTGGAGCACTCACAGTTCAGTCTTCTCTCCTCGGCCCGGAACGGAAAATACCGAGCCGAGGAGAGATGACATCATTTCCTCTGCCTCTGTGTACAATACAGAGGCAGGGAAATGATCCCATTGGCTGGGAGCGATCGCGAGGGGGGGGCCACGAATGGATGGCCTCCCCCTCACCACCGATCGCCGGGGGACATTTGCCGACCGCCGCAGGCACCGGGGGGGGGTCCGATCGGACCCCCCACCCGCGGGCAGGCAGGGACGTACAGGTAAGCCCTTTTGCCTGCCCGTGCCGCTTTGTCGACGTACATCGTCGTGCGGCGGTCGGCAAGTGGTTAAAGCTCATTATCAGAATTTATTTGACCTATATACACTCTACTTGTAAACAATATGTATAGTAGGTATAAATCATTTAAATACCTACAAAAGTAACTAAGGAAATGATATATATCTTTAATTTAGGTTTACGTGAACCCAATGTTTAATATTTGAAATTTCATGATATTTACCTATATAAACCCTACTGTAAAACAATGAGCTTACTTTATAGATCCTTGTAAACTTACTTTATGTATCTTTATAACATTGTATACTCAATAAACTTCTTTTGACAAGGAAAAAGGAAAAGCCCACAATCCAGGTAATGGGGAGGTGGATTGAGGGTGGATGGCTGCAGAATGTGACTATGTTTCCTAGTAGACCCTAAATATACAGTGCCTTGAAAAAGTATTCCTACCCCTTAACATTTTCCACAGTTTGTCACGTTACTACCAAAAACTTAAATGTATTTTATTGGGATTTTATGTAATAGACCAACACAAAGTGGCACATCATTGTAAAGTGCAAGGAAAATGATAAATGGTTTTTAACATTTTTCACAAATAAATATGTGAAAAGTGCATTTTGTATTCAGCCCCCCTGAGTCAATACTTTGTAGAACCAGGATTGTTTATTTAAAAGAAAATAAAAAAGGGGGAAGTATTTGGGACTTTAAATGAGGATAGTGGGGTGTTCCAGTCCCCTCCTCCATCCCGATTCAATATTGAAGAAAAAAGGGGAACAAAGGACGGGACTTTAAATGAGGCACAAGGGAGCAGAAATGTAAATTGGATAAAACAGCAGTTTTTAATGAATTCATTTTAACATTCATATATTTACATATTTATGCACATAGCTATAAATTGGTTTTAAAAGTGGAGATCCATCTTGAAAAAAAATTGCATAAAAAAATACCTAAAAAAATGGAGGTCTGCCTCTTCCTACGCAGCGGTGATCTTTAGTCTTCTCCTCCCCGCGTTGTCTTCTGGGGAATGGGGCGTGGTGTGTTATGGGAACTGTGTGTGTCCCACAACACATTGCGTCCCATTCACAAAGCGCTGCGTGACTCGCACATGCGCAGTAGGAAATGGGCAGTGAAGCCGTAAGGCTCCACTGCATGTTTCCCTTAGTTAGGATGGCGGTGTTGGGACCCGAGAGCCTCAGGCGGCCGACATCGCGGGCACCCAGGACAGGTAAGTGTGCTTTTTTAAAGTCAGCAGCTACAGTGTTTGTAGCTGCTGACTTTAATCTTTTTTTTTTTTTCCAGCCGGAATCCCGCTTTAATATTCCATTAAAAAAATGCATTCCAACAAGGACTTTTTTGACAAACATATAAGAAGAATGACATATAGAATATATATATATAAAAGAATAATGTATAGATGTGTGACATGTTGAATGTCACATGGAAAAGACAGGAAAATCGACAAAGTGGAACATTCATACATGAGCACTGATTGTGTGCACATAACGGTAGTTGAAAGCTCTACGCGTTTCGGGACCTTAAAGCCACTCATGCTCCCGTGTGCCTCATTTAAAGTCCCGTCCTTTGTTCTCCTTTTTTCTTCAACTTTGTAGAACCACTTTTCGCTGCAATTACAGCTGCAGGTCTTTTTGGGGATGTCTCTACCAGCTTTGCACATCTAGAGAGTGGCATTTTTGGCCATTCTTCTTTGCAAAATAGCACAAGCTCTGTCAGATTGACATGAGAGAGTTGACAGCAATTTTCAAGCCTTGCCACGATTCTAAATTGGATGTAGGTCTGGACTTTGACTGGGCCATTCTAACACATGAATATACTTTGATCTAAACCATTCCATTGTAGCTCTGGCTGTATGTTTAAGGTCGTTGTCCTGCTGGAAGGTGAACCTCCGCTCCAGTCTCAGGTCTTTTGCAGACTCTAACAGGTTTTCTTCTAAGATTGCCCTGCATTTGACTCCATCAATCTTCCCTTCAACTCTGACCAGCTTCCCTGTGCCTGCTGAAGAAAAGCATCTCCACAACATGATGCTGCCACCACCATGTTTCACGGTGGGGAAGGTGTGTTTAGGGTGATGTGCAGTGTTAGTTTTCCACCACACATAGCGTTTTGCTTTTAGGCCAAAAAGTTCAATTTGGTCTCATCTGATCAGAGCACCTTCTTCCACATGTTTGCTGTGTCCCCCACATGGCTTCTCGCAAACTGCAAACAGGACTTCTTATGGCTTTCTTTCAACAATGGCTTTTTCTTGCCGTTCTTCCATAAGGGCCAGATTTGTGGAGTGCATGACTAATAGTTGTCCAGTGGACAGGTTCTCCCACCTGAGCTGTAGATCTTTGCAGCTCCTCCAGAGTGACCATGGGTCTCTTTTTTTTAAAGGGTAACTTTATTGTATACAAAATACAGAGTACAAAAAGCAAGAACAAGAAACTAGAGCAAACAGAGCTCAAGATCACTGCAAGTGATATATAACATGTCCATTCATTATACAGTATGTCGTAATTGGAGATACCTAAAGTAAGCTGTAGGGAGAAGATTAAAGTCTCTGTGAAATTCTGCAAAGGAGCAAATGGTACCTCCTGAAAACAGATGGGAAACTAATTTTATGTCTCGCCTGAATCAAAACGCCCCATCTGTTCTCTGAAAAAATTCCTGCAGACACGGGTTGTTCCATAAGGGAGCATTAGGGGAGAATACAGTGGCTGCACCCAATGGCAGCAATTTTGAGACTTTGAATACCTGCAGTGTCACAGATTAATACTTGTGCTGTCCCTGCCCCTCGTGGATTGACAGTGAATCAAATTTTGTAGGGACTCATAGGAGGTAAGAATAGCAGCTTTCAAAGCTGTGGCGGTGTTATTAACTTCAGGATGTAACCAACAATGGGCATGGGTCAGCTGATGGGCAATATAATACGTTTGAAGATTAGGGAATGCAAGGCCACGCTCCAGAATAGGTGGTTGCAGTGTATCTTTAGCAATTCTAACTGCCCTACCTCCCCTGATAAAAGAAGTAAGGATAGAATCAATCTCTTGAAATCTGCGTTTAGGAATATATACCGGAGAATTACTCAGTATGTAAAGAAAATGTGGAAGGAATATAATTTTAAATATATTTATCCTACCTAGTATGGTTAGGGGGAGATTAGATCATATCTTTAAGGTGCTTTTAAGTCTGCTAATAAGAGGGTCTAAATTATTCTTAGTATATAAGTAAGTGGGCTGTTGAACTATAATACCTAGGTATCAGAAACTCGTAACAATTTTTAATGGGCATGACGGCTGTAAGGAGATCGAGGCATCCTGATCTAACAAAAACAAAGGATTTTTCCCAATTTACTTGGAAACCAGAATAATGGCCAAAATCTAGAATAATACACGGTAGAGCAGAGAGGGAGGACTGGGGATCAGTTAAATATATGAGCATGACATCCGCATAGAGGGACACCCTTTCCTCCAGACCGCAAATCACCAGACCATTAGTGGCAGAAATAGAGTCTATCAAGTCGGCTAACAGTTCTATCACCAATGCGAACAGCAATGGCGATAAAGTGCAGCCCTGCCTTGTACCCCTCAGTATTGGAAAAGACTCAGAAATATAATAATTCACTCCCAGTCTAGCCCTATGTTTGTTTTATAGCAATTCGATCTATCTAAGAAAAGTATCGCCAAAGCCAAATTTCACCAGTACCTCCTGCAAGTATGGCCATTTGACCGAAATCAAAGGCCTTGTGAGTGTCTAGTGCCAAAACAGCCCTAGAGCCAATGGTGCCATGTTTGGCCTGAATATTATTAAAAAGTCTATGTAAGTTGATGGAAGTAGAGCGGCCCAAAATAAATCCTGTTTGGTCAGAACTTATAATAGTAGGAATGACTTTGATCAGTATAAGGGCAAGAACTTTAGCTAAAATTTTTACATCCGAATTAAGGATATAGGACAGTACGATTCACAATAGAGATAGTCTTTATGGGGTTTTAGAATGAGCACAAGCAATGATTCTGATATCGAGGGTGGTAATTGCCCTGCTTCAAGAGTATAGTTAAAGACTCAAAGCCAGTGCAGAATCAGAATTTCTTTGTAGTGCGTGTACCATTCTATAGGGAATCTGTCCAAACCTGGCGTTTTGTTATGGGCGAAGGATTGGATATCCTTTCCCATTTCTTCATATGTCAAGGGAGCGTCTAAGAGCAAAATCTGGCTTGCCGATAACCTAGGGAGATGAATCTCAAATAGATAGTGTCAGGGCTGGGCTCAGCCTTTCCTTCTCTGAGCTGGCTGCTCAGCTGTCGGCTAATTGCCAGCTCCTATCTCTCAACAGTTACTCAGCTGTTGATGATATCCTGCTCGTCAGTCCTGCCTACTTAAGCCGTCCAGCCCAGAGGATGTCTGCCTTCGCCTTTGTCAAAATCACAGAGACTATCTCCTGCATTCCTGTTAAAAGACTTGCTTGGCTGACATCCATTCTGGCTCCAGATCCTGCTTGCTGTTTTACTACGCCCATCTCTGGCTTCCTGACATTTGGCTTGTCTGACTATCTGTTCCGGTTCTTGAACTCTGGCTATGTTTTGACTATGTTTGTTCTATTTACTTTTATTATTAAACAAGTGTGATTTAACTGTACTTCTGTCACGGTCTGATTTCATGGTTTCTGACAGTAGGCAAAGGCC
This sequence comes from Lithobates clamitans, assembly GCA_037952925.1. Taxonomy (NCBI): domain Eukaryota; kingdom Metazoa; phylum Chordata; class Amphibia; order Anura; family Ranidae; genus Lithobates; species Lithobates clamitans. The sequence continues at coordinate 197,471 of JBBGZY010000883.1, forward strand.
ATGAATTCAGAAGATACAGTCAATCCACTTGTTGGTAATATTTTCTCCAGATTGGATGAGCAAGATCACCGCTTTGATCAGTTTGCCATTGCATTACAAATGCTCCTGAGTCGCACAACTTACCTGTGTTGCAGGCCGTCCCTGCTGCTGCGCCAGTCTCTGTGCAGGCACCCGCCTTGAGTATTACCTCTATAAGAGGTATGTCTGGTTCTGCTCTGGTTCCCCAGTGATTTGGGGGCGATCAAGTCCAATGCAGAGGCATGGGGGTGGAGGATTGGGCGGGCGTTTTCACCGTGCATCGGCACCACACCTTCCACTCCATGCATGCGACGCCCATTGGGCGTCCCTTCACGCAGGCGTGTGCTATTTCAGCTTGGCTGACACATGGTGAGTAGGTCCGGCTGCTGCTGTGCTGTCTCTCCCTTATTGTCATGCCAGTGTGGCGCTGGATGGGACCCTGGCCGCTGGCCTCACCCTGCAGTTCCCCTTCAGTGACCTTTTCTCAGTAGTCCCACACTGCACTCCATTTTTGGTTCATATCCCATTAGGACCTACATGGGTAAATACATAGCAAGCTCTTGATTTATTCTCAAATTCTTCTATAACAAGCATTACTAATATTACTTTACTCTAGTTTTCATTCATTTCTCCTGATTTCAGGAATCTCATCTCCTCTTTCCTATTCTTACTATATGGACACCCTATTTTTTTCATTCTGTTCACCTTGTTGATATGCTCCACAATATACTTCTATACTGTGGTGATGGGTCTACTCTACATTACATTTCTTTTTATTTATACCAATATGGTAACAAACCACTTACTTTACTGTATACAATACAGAAATCCCATCCACAGTTACATCAAGATTTTTCCATACACACTTTTTTTGGGGGACTGCATGTGTGCTCCTGATCCATGCTTGGGTCCTTTCCTCAGCTCCCGTGCTAGACATAATTTTCCGGCTGACCTCCGGCAGGTGGTATCGCATGGCCTAGTATCAGCTTGCATGTGAGTACTTTCAGTTATGGCCGTTTATTTGTTCATCATCATCTTTAATCCCTCTACCCCTCCAGTCTGTGGTTATATCAAACTATAATGGTGATTTTTTATCCCCTTTTTAGTATATGGATGCACTTGCTCCTGATGGGTGGATAGAAGTCCACGAAACTTCGTTGAACTTATTTTGATGCATCCATCTCATATTCATGATTCTAGATAGTTTTTATTGCTCTACCACCCTGATATGTTATGCCTACTCCATTTGGGGGACTGTGATGTATAATATTTACTTTCTGTGTCATGTTGGTGACTATCCTCAATATGTATGTTGATACTTTGTATTTTATATGCCAATGTGCTATTATGCGTTTATATGGGTTGATCCATGCCCTATCTTTGGTCTAATAAAGAATACAATTTTTGACATATGTATATGGATTTGTCTGGCTCTACCCCACACACCTCATCTAAAGTCGCTCCCTCATCCCCTCTTTTTTGCAAAAGCAACCAGGGATGGAGGCGCAATATTCCCCGTTGCGTCTCATTTAAAGTCCCAAATATTCCCTTTTTTCTTTGAAGTCCAATGCAGAGGGTTTCTCAACCAGGTTGAGATATACTTTGAGATGCTGCAGCAGGCATTTTCCACAGACAGAAGCAAAGTAGTTTTCGTGATATCTTTGCTTTCTGAGAGAGCCCTGGCCTGGGCAAACCCTCTATGGGAGACGCAAAAACCTGTTGTCTTGAGTTACCCAGAGTCTGTGGCCTCCTTTAAATGAGTATTTGATGTTCCTGCATGCTCTGCTTCTGCTGTCCATCAAACAGAGTACGAGAACTGATGCCGACTACGCCATTGAATATTGTACTCTGGCAGTAGAGGTTGTTTGGAACAATGAGGCCCCTTGTGGCTGCTTTTTTCTCATGGTCTCTCGGATTCCATCAAGGATGAGATAGCAGCCCGAGATATACCCACTGAGCTGGAGAAGTTGATCATGTTTGCCATCCTCATTGACCCCAGACTCGGAGAAAGACTCTCTTTTAAGAAGCGCTTGCGGAAGCCTCCTGTACACTTGCCTCCGAGCTTTGCAGTCCCACCCATGCCTCCCTCACCTCCCTCACCTCCCATGCCGCTTGGTACCAAATCAGTCAGTGAAGATGAACCCATGCACTTGGGCTTCACGCGTCTCTCTGCGGATGAGAGAACCTTTAGGAGGAGGGAAAGATTGTGCCTTTATTGTGGCCAGGCAGGTCACTTTTTGAAGTCTTGTCCTACCCGTCCAGGGAACGCCCCAACCTTGAGGTCCTGTCACAGACAGACCTTAGATGGCGTTGTTTCATCCCCAGTTATCCAGAAGGATAAGCCTCTGGTTTAGATCACCCTTTCTTGGGCTGAGTCGTCCGTCGAGACACAGACTCTAATCGACCCTGGGGCTGCAGGCCTGTTCATTGATTCTGCACTTGTATCGAAGCACTCAATTCCGCTGCAGCTGCCTGACACTCCACTTGCCATTGACGCTCTTGATGGGAGACCCCTACAGTCTGCCCATGTGAGATGGTTCCATTGTCCATGGCTGTAGGGGCTCTTCACCATGAGATAATCCAATTCCAAGTTATTTCCTTACCTAAGCTTCCGCTGGTTATTGGTTATCCTTGGTTACAGAGGCACAACCCCTCTTTTGATTGGCTCCGTGCTGAGGTTCTCTCCTAGTCGCCACAATGCAGTAAGACATGCTTCGAGAAGGTAGCCAAGGTCCTGTGTACCTCTTCACTCTCCTCCCTGCTGGAGGAGTACTGCAAATTTAGCGATGTTTTTGACAAGGGTCAAGCTGGTAGTTTGCCTCCACATGGGCCGCATGATTGCGCAATTGACCTTTAACCTGGTGCCACACCCCCTCCTGGCCTGGTTTACCATTTATCGGTCTTGGAGGATAAGGCCATAGAAGAGTATGTTGCAGGCACACTTTCTCAAGGTTTCATCCGCAAATCCTCATCCCCTGCTGGTGCTGGTTTCTTCTTCGTGAAGAAGAAGAGTGGTGAACTGAGACCTTGTATTGATTATATGGGTCTCAGTCGTTTCACGATTAAGAATGCCTATCCGTTTCTGTTGATTGACTGCCTCAAGGGAGCAACGGTTTTCAAGATGCTTGATTTGAGAGGGGCATACAATCTCATGAGGATTAAGGAGGGCGACAAGTGGAAAACTGCGTTTAATACCAGAATAGGCCATTATGAGTACCTTGTAATGCCTTTTGGCCTTTGTAATGCCCCGGCAGTTTTCCAGGAATTTATTAACGATGTCCTCCGAGATTTGTTGCAGTTATGTGTGGTTGTTTTTTCTCGATGATATCCTCATATTTTCCAAGTCCCTGGAGAGCCACCACACAGAGGTGTGTGCTTCAGAAACTAAGAGAGAACAATTTCTATTGTAAATTGGAGAAGTGCGAGTTCCATCGTGAACAGGTTAAATTCCTGGGTTATGTAATTTCCACTGCTGTGTTTACGTCCTCTGCAGTGTTTCCTGGGCTTTGCCAACTATTATCAGAAGTTTATTCGTAACTTCTCATCTCTGGTCAAGCCCCTGAATGATATGACCAGAAAGGACAGTAACCCACTGAGTTGGTCTCCAGAGTCCATTAAGGCCTTTGAGAGTCTCAATTACGAGATTGGTGACAGAGAGCTGTTGGCGATCATTTTAGCCCTGAAAGAATGGAGACATCTCCCCAAAGGTACCACTGTGCCGATTCTCATTCTTACTGACCATAAGAATCTCACATTCTTGTCTGAGGCTAAATGCCTCTCTGCCAGAAGGGTACGATGGGCTCTTTTCTTGTCAAGTTTTAATTACATTGTCTCATTCTTACCCGGTACTAAGAATGTAAGGGCTGACGCCTTGTCACGACAATTTTCCTCCACTTCCAAGTTGGAGTCGGTTCCGGTTCCTGTGATTCCTCCTGGTCGTATTCTGGCTCCGGTTCGCACCAGTCTCACTTCTCTTTTGGGTGACAAAATTCTTGAAACTCAGGTCCATGCTCCTCCTGAGAAACCTTGTTACCACTGCTTTGTCTCAGAGAGTCTCCGTACTGCTGTGCTCCAGACCTACCATTCTCCCAAGGCTGCTGGCTACCCTGGGAAGTATCAACTGTTTTGGGCCATTTCCCAACAATTCTGGTGGCCTAGTCTATGTGCTGATGTAAGTGCTTCGTTGCTGCCTGTTCCGTGTGTGCTCAGAGTAAGACTCTGAGCACAAGTAAGTACCCAATGGAGAGAGGCCCTGGACCCACCTGTCTATGGATTACATTGGGGAGTTACCCAACTCCCAGGGCAACACAGTTATCCTTATGGTGGTTGACCGGTTCTCAAAGATGTGTCATTGTATTCCACTAAAGAAGTTGCCCACTTCTAAAGAACTGGCTTCATTTTTGCTCGGGAGATCTTTTGCTTACATGGGCTACCCAAGGTCATTGTCTCGGACATGGGTAGTCAGTTTGTGTCCCGGTTCTGGTGAGCCTTTTGTGCACAGTTGGGAGTTCAGCTTGCTTACTCCTCTGCATATCACCCGCAGTCTAATGGGGCCGCAGAACGAGCCAATCAGTCCTTGGCGCAATGCCTATGTTGCTATATTTCTGACCATCATAACAACTGGTCAGACCTGTTACCGTGGGCAGAGTTTGCTCACAACAGTGCCTTGAATTCTGCTTCCCGATTGTCCCACATTGCCTGACTCATTTGTTCCGTTGTTCCACAGAGTATTCCTGCGTTAGAGGAGCATCTCCGTGGTCTTCGTTCCACTTGGGCACAAGTCCAGGAGGCTTTGCGAAATGCTAATGATAGGTACAGACTCCATGCTGACCGCAGACGCCTGCCTGTGCCTTCCTACCAGGTTGGGGACAGAGTCTGGCTGTCATCTCACAACCTCCAACTTTGTGTTCCCTCACTGAAGTTCGCACCCATTAGACCTTCCTTCTAATATGCGTATTTTGAATGTATTTCATGTCTCCTTATTAAAACCTTTGGTCTGCAAACCACTTTACCACCTCTATGCCATGTCCTCAACCTGTACAGGTTGAGAACCATGAGGAGTATGAAGTACAGTCCATTGCTGACTCCCGTAAGTTCCGTGGGTGCATACAGTACCTGGTGCATTGGAAAGGGTACGGTCCGGAGGAATGCTCTTGGATCTCATCCTCAGACGTCCATGCCCCTGTCCTTCTCAGTGATTTCCATAGATGTTTTCCCCTCAAGCCTGGTGGTCCTCCAAGGGGGAGAGGTCATTGAGGAGGGGGTACTGTCAAGGCTGGGCTCAGCCCTTCCTTCTCTGAGCTGGCCGCTCAGCTGTCGGCTAATTGCCAGCTCCTATCTCTCAACAGTTATTTAGCTGTTGATGATATCCTGCTTGTCAGTCCTGCCTACTTAAGCTGTCCAGCCCAGAGGATCTCTGCCTTCGCCTTTCAACATCACAGAGACTATCTCCTGCATTCCTGTTAAAAGACTTGCTTGGCTGACATCCCTTTTGGCTCCAGATCCTGCTTGCTGTTTTACTATGCTCATCTCCGGCTCCCTGACGTTTGGCTTGTCTGACTATCCATTCAGGTTCCTGAACTCTGGCTATGTTTTGACTACGTTTGTTCTATTTACTTTTATTATTAAACAGGTGTGATTTAACTGTACTTCTGTCTCGGTCTGATTTCATGGTTTCTGACAGATAGTCATCCAATTCCACAATGGTATAATGAGCTCTATTAGTGTACAAGGCAGAAAAAACATAACAAAAGCTTCTACTATGTCAGTAGTTTGTTCTACTATGATACCACTAGAATTTTTCATGCTGGGAATAGTGCAGGGCTGGAAATCAGGTCTAGAGAGAAATGCTAGAAGATGACTGTTCTTATCCTCCATGCATTGCATGAATCTATCTATGGTCGCGGCTGACACCCCCATTCAGGTTTCCTGCCCCTTTTCGGTCACCGGGCACCTGAATTACAGCGGTGGGGGTGTTTTTTGGAAGCACCTGATTAGAGCCTGTGACAGACCTAGCCGGGACAGAGGCATTTGGAGGGGACTGAATGCTAGCCCCTTGTCTACCGATTATGGCCCCTGGCATTTGGGGGAACGGTGCTCCTTGTGAGCTGTATGCTTGGGAACCCCTGAGGTGGCGTTACTTTAGATGCAGGTTCATGTCCCCCAAGACACACAGACTCTGGGGACCCTGGATATGCCATATTACAAATAGTGACTGAGAAAATATATATTGAATTACTTAAAATGGGACAGTAATATTTATACGCAATATCCCCCAGGATATATGTAAAGACTATTCTTGGTTTGTTTGATTCTGAACTCAACATGTTAATTGAAGGAGCTGATCACATTGGCCTCTGTACAATGTAGGAGATGGGCCGACTCCTAGTGGAGCTACTGCTGTTGTGAGAATGTCCTGTGTTTAAACTTATGATAATGTGTCATCTACTGTGTGAAGCTCGGTGACAACAAGTCTGACCTGTAGTGAAATCCTGATTTATCATAACAATGACCAGGCTGCTTAAAGGGATTAGTTATGTACCTCCTCTTTTTACTGTATATAAGACTGGTATCCCTTTCAATAAAATTTATTCCTGTTTGACCCTCAAGACAGACCCTCGTCTCGTACTTGGGGAAGAATTATGCATATGGGATTCTTGTTCAGCTGATTGGAGTGTTCGGTAGCTGCCTTTGTGTTCGGGTATGGAATGTCCTAAATGACTTTAACCCCTTTCATACTCGGGGTGTCGTTACAACTGGCGTCAAGCAGCAGGATGATTCCCACAGCCCAGAAGGACAGCTACAAGAGGACACAGGCCAATGGAAGCACAGTATGAACGGCTAAAGCACTCTACCCTCAAGGACTTACTGGAGAACCAGGGCCGACCGGCCAACAACCGTAAGAAGAGGTACATTATCGCAGAACTAGTCTAAATGGAAAGAGGTGAAAGACCCAACATAACCGAAAGGCCCAGCGTTAACAGACAGGACACCCAAAGAGGCAAGTTTTGATCTGGCTGTTAAAATAAGACTGGCACATTATGGTCCTAACCCTACAGCGGAGATCATAGACCTAGTTATAGCGGCTGTGGAGGCAAATTGGCTACAGCAAAGAGGTGCTGCAGCAGCAGAAGTCACAGCAGCACCAACTGAAAGGAGAGAAGAGGTACAGATACCAGCCGCCATGGTAGAGGAATTCAGAAGGAGGTTGTGAGAGATGCAGGTACAGCATAGAGGACCAGTATCAGAGCAGGTCCTTGTGGGATGGTCTGATTCTATCCGCTGTGAACTCTGGAAGAAAGCGCTAGCTCTCGAGCAGCAACACCAGGGAAAAGTGCTCCCCTCCATCCATGTAAGGTACTGGTCGCAGTATGAAGTACGAATGCTGTTATTGGGGGAACAACCGAAGCAGGAGTGGACAGCTGAGTTAAGCAGGCTGATCCTGGCAGAGATGCTACAGAGCCCTCTGGTAGTATGTAGCCCAAGAATGCCCATGGTCAGTGAATGACAGCCCCATGGAAGGCTTTGACTATGATGGCCTGGGATTGTTGTATCGGAGGCTGTCCAGGGACCCTGACTTTGGGAGTGATCGGGAGTGGCGTTTGGAGGAAATAATGGAGCACAGAGAGAAAAGACTGAATCTCTCAGAAGGGCACTGGGCACAGAAAGATATTGCGTTTCTGGCCATTTGAATGGGAGCTGGAGATCGCCTACAGACAGCTGCTAGACTCTGCTCAGCTGCTCAGCAGCAGGGTGGGGTTCCCTTTGCCTGGGACTATCAGGAAATACCAGTTGACAATTCCGAAATCCTGGCTGAAGAATCTGCAGTGGAAAATCTGGGGATTGCCATCCCCAAAGCTGAAGTGCTGACAACAGGGCACAGTTCTGCTAACCTCTGCCCAGCACTGATAGCATCTTCTGGGTTCCACGGACAGGAGATGGTGAACCTCTATCCCCAGACACCAGTTGCAGAGACAGGGGATTTGATAGACTTTTCTGCTGAGGAAGAACAACCTAATGAGCCTCCGGCAGAAGAGCCGGTATCAGGGCCAAACGTCAGTGTTCTCTACCCAGCACCAACAGCAGTATCTGTGGAGTTGCAAGGAACTTCCCCAGCTGAGGCGCTGGTCACCGGACAGAGGGTCCAAGACCTCTGTCCCACACCTGTGGCAGTTCCGGAGGCTCATGTTGACAAGGTGGCAATCACTTCCCAGCAGCCAGATGAGGGAACGGAAAAGGAAGCAGCCATGTCACCTCCCCAATGGCCGCTGCACAGTTTGGGAGGGGAGGAATTCAGCCTCCTGCCCCAATGGTTAGCCGAAGCGGATGATGTGGAGTCCCCAGCAGAAGTGCTGGCAACAGGACAGAGTGCTACCAAACTCTGCCCAGTAATGGCACCAACTGTGGAGTTCCAGGGAGCTGGGGCAGTTGGCTCATCTCTCCAGCCACGGATTACAGGATGTATGGACTAAATGGACTGTTCAGATGATGTTATAGATTATGCATCACCTGCTCAAGTACTGGCAGCAGGACAGAGTACTGCAGACCCCTGCTCTACACCCGTGGCAGTTTCGGAGGCCCGAGGTGAGAAGGCGATGGTTCCTCTCTCCCAGTGGATTTCAGAGATGCAGGGAGGAGAAGCAGCCATTTTCCCTCCCCAACAAGGGTTCGTGCACCTGGGAGACAATACCAGTGAAAGGGAGTTCCAACAGCAGATGGCACCCCAGAATAATGACACCAACCCAGCTGAAGCACTGGCAACCAGGCAGAGTGCTACCAACCTCTGCCCAGCACCGGCAACAACTACAGAGTTCCAGGGAGCCGGGACAGTCGGCCTACCTCCCCAACAGTTAGCCAGAGCAGATGGTGTGGGGTTTCCAGCAGAAGGGCTGGCAACAGGGCAGAGTACTGCTGGCCTCTGCCTTCAACTAACAGAGGACAAATTTCCTGTAAAGGTGGATGGGGCTTCAGTCTCCACCTGTATACCCCAGGGATGCTGGGCAGTCGGCCCAGATCCCCAGCAGCATGACGGAGTGAGCCCAGTCACCCTGTCTTCTCTCCAGCAGCTGAAAAGACTCCAGGGAGAAGGGCCAGTCCAGGCCTCTCCCCAACGGTGGATATGTTCTCTGAAAGAGGCAGAGGTTGGCTGGGTGAGTAATGCTCTGTTTGGGACAATTTGTTTGGGGTACTGTGTGGATACCAGCATTAGAGGACTGGAACTACTGACTAACTTCGGAGTCAACCCGTCTGGGGTCTCCTCCTGTGTTAATCTCCTGCCGAAAGGTCAGAAATGTGACAGACCTTGCCGGGACAGAGGCTTTTGGAGGGGACTGAATGCTAGCCTCTTGCCTACCGATTATGGGCCCTGTGAGCTGTATGCCTGGGGACCCTTGATTCAGGTCCATGTCCCCCAAGACACACAGACTCTGGGGACCCTGGATATGCCATATTACAAATAGTGACTGAGAAAATATATATTGGATTACTTAAAATGGGACAGTAATATTTCTACGCAATATCCCCCAGGATATATGTAAAGACTATTTTTGGTTTGTTTGATTCTGTTTGATTCTGAACTCAACATGTTAATTGAAAAAGCTGATCACATTGGCCTTTGTACAATGTAGGAGACAGGCCGACTCCTAGTGGAGCTCCTGCTGTTGTAAGAATGTCCTGTGTTTAAACTTATGATAATGTATCATCTACTGTGTGAAGCTCGGTGACAACAAGTCTAACCTGTAGTGAAATCCTGATTTATCATAACAATGACCAGGCTGCTTAAAGGGATTAGTTATTGAGCTCATGTTAATTAGGTTTATAGTCACAGATGTATTTTCAGAGTAATATGAGCAGGAGGTATGCACCTCCTCTTTTTACTGTATATAAGACTGGTATCCCTTTCAATAAAATTAATTCCTGTTTGACCCTAAATACAGAGCCTCGTCTCGTACTTAGGGGGAAGAATTATTTGTATGGGTTTCTTGTTCGGCTGATTGAAGTGTCTCCAGACCTATAAGGCACAGGATAATAAAAATACTCTGACAGACAAGTAACACAGCAGAAAGTAATGAGAGACCTGGAAGGAGGCTTACCAGAGCAGAGTAGCAGATTGATCAGCTGGAGGCTGAGATTAGCCTAGAGGACAGAGCCTGCTGCAAATCAGCAGTGAGCATTCTGGTGTTTGCTAGGCAACCCAAAGAGGAAGCTACTTCTGACCTCACCTGCTCAACTCTGAGCTTCCTGAAAGGAATACATGTGGAGGCGGTGAACTACAAGTCCCAGCGAGCCAAACCACTGCCTGAACACACAAAAACATGGAAGGAGAGAGTGCCAGCACCTGCCTAACAAAGGTATATACAGTCATTTATACTGCCAGTGACCTTTGCCAGTAATACACAGTCATTTATACTGTACTAGACAATCCCAGCACCACGGGAACCCACCTCCTCAGGAGATTTACAGGCTATATGGGGGGGTATTCTGAACCGGGAGAGGCTGAACCCAAACAGGATGGATGGTTGATGGAGAAAAAAATAAATAAATAAAAATAAAAAATAAAATAATAACAATAAACTTTAAAAGGCGTCCAGAGCGAGGACGAAAAAAGAACAGACAGACAGCCCTTTATGGGCTAAAAAAGAGGTGGTCCTGGAGGGGTCAGAGGGGGCAGAGCTGACCCATAGTAGGCTGACATGGGGAGGTCCAGGAAATGTTTTATATATATATATATATATATATAAAATCAGTCAGGTCCATAAATATTGGGACATTGACACAATTCTAATCTTTTTGGCTCTATACACCACCACAATGGATTTGAAATGAAACAAACAAGATGTGCTTTAACTGCAGATTTTCAGCTTTAATTTGAGGGTATTTACATCCAAATCAGGTGAACAGTGTAGGAATTACAACAGTTTGTATATGTGCCTCCCACTTAACGGACCAAAAGTAATGGGACAATTGGCTGCTCAGCTGTTCCATGGCCAGGTGTGTGTTATTCCCTCATTATCCCATTTACAAGGAGCAGATAAAAGGTCCATAGTTCATTTCAAGTGTGCTATTTGCATTTGGAATCTGTTGCTGTCAACTCTCAATATGAGATCCAAAGAGCTGTCACTATCAGTGAAGCAAGCCATCATTAGGCTGAAAAAACAAAACAAACCCATCAGAGAGATAGAAAAAACATTAGGTGTGGCCAAATCAATTGTTTGGAACATCCTTAAAAAGAAATAATGCACCAGTGAGCTCAGCAACACCAAAAGACCCGAAAGACCACGGAAAACAACTGTGGTGGATGATCGAAGAATTCTTTCCCTGGTGAAGAAAAAACCCTTCACAACAGTTGGCCAGGTCAAGAACATTCTCCAGGAGGTAGGTGTATGTGTGTCAAAGTCAACAATCAAGAGAAGACTTCACCAGAGTGAATATAGAGGGTTCACCACAAGATGTAAACCATTGGTGAGCCTCAAAAACAGGAAGGCCAGATTAGAGTTTGCCAAACAACATCTAAAAATGCCTTCACAGTTCTGGAACAAAATCCTATGGACAGATGAGACCAAGATCAGCTTCTACCAGAATGATGGGAAGAGAAGAGTATGGAGAAGGAAAGGAACTGCTCATGATCCAAAGCATACCACCTCATCAGTGAAGCATGGTGGTGGTAGTGTCATGGCGTGGGCATGTATGGCTGCCAATGTAACTGGTTCTCTTGTATTTATTGATGAAGTGACTGCTGACAAAAGCAGCAGGATGAATTCTGAAGTGTTTCGGGCAATATTATCTGCTCATATTCAGCAAAATGCTTTAGAACTCATTGGACGGCGCTTCACAATGCAGATGGACAATGACCCAAAGCATACTGCGAAAGCAACCAAAGAGTTTTTTACGGGAAAGAAGTGGAATGTTATGCAATGGCTAAGTCAATCACCTGACCTGAATCCGATTGAGCATGCACTTCACTTGCTGAAGACAAAACTGAAGGGAAAATGCCCCAAGAACAAGCAGGAACTGAAGACAGTTGCAGTAGAGGCCTGGCAGAGCATCACCAGGGATGAAACCCAGCGTCTGGTGATGTCTATACGTTCTAGACTTCAGGCTGTAATTGACTGCAAAGGATTTGCAACCAAGTATTAAAAAGTGGTTTGTGAAACAAAAAAACAAAAAAAGTGAAAGTTTGATGGATTGTTAATCTGTCCCGTTACTTTTGGTCCCTTAAAAAGTGAGAGGCACATATACAAACTGTTGTAATTCCTACACCGTTCACCTGATTTGAATGTAAATACCCTCAAATTAAAGCTGAAAGTCTGCATATATATATATATATATATATATATATATATATATGCAGACAATAGGTGGGTTATCTTCTTTTCTTACTGTTCTGGAGTATCCAAGCACAGTCACGGTGGACTCCCAATCCTCCACCAAAAAACGATTAGAAAAAGACAGGATCAATGCTTCGATGCAATTTTTCTTTACTTCAAGTTTCAAATACATAGAAAGTGCAAGCAATTGTACAGTATCGAGCATAAATCACTCTTCCTCAGGCTTCTCTGGCTATGTGTGAAGACATTGATACAATCTCTCTCATTTATCCACACCACAATGAGACAACAAACATGTGTGCAATCCAATCATCACAATTACCAACCCTCAGCAATGATTAACTTAACCCCATCCAGTATTAAATGACAAAGAAAAACAGTATTATTGTGAATCAATGAAAAAATATATATACAAAATACTACCTATATACATATAAATACAAAGAATAGGCCATGTCTAGAATTTAAATCTCATCAGGATGTCTGAATTAGCGGCATGCGACTTTTCAAAAAAACATTCATCTGCCCAATTCGCCCAAATGCAATCTAGAACTTCTTTGTTCCAATATTCATCCAAAGTATGTAGCATTTGAAAATTTTCTCAAGCAGGGAAATATTTCACTGGATCTAGAGGAAAAAGAAATGAAACATACATACGTATGTACTATTAGAATCCCTGTATGTATATTGTAAAACTCTCTCACATCAGTTTGCCTACAAGAATAAATAAAGATCATAGTCTCTGTTCATCCCCTTAGGATGCAGAGACTAATCTATTAATCCACCAAACTTCACGCTTCTTCAGTTTCAAAATTCTGTCCCCCCCTCTTCTATCGCGGAATACCTCTTCCAATACCAATACCGCAAAACGCAATTCCGATTGCTTGTGTCCCATTTCTAAAAAATGACGTGACACAGGGAGACCAGGTTGCAAATGTCTTATTGTACTGTGATGTTGTGCTATGCGATCCTTGATTTTTTGAGTTGTCTCACCCACATAAATGAGATTACAGGGGCACACAAGAATGTACACCACATATGATGACTGACAGTTATAAAAACCATTAACCATTATCTTTTCTCCACTGTTGGGATGGATATAGTGATTACCCTTTAGCATAAGATTGCATTGAATGCAGTTTAGGCACAGGAAAAATCCTTTTCTTTTTTTACCCAGGAATGTCGTTTTTGTTTCTTGTGTACTAGTTCTAAATTCCGATCGCACCAGAGTATCCCGTGATGTTTTATTTCGCCGATATGCCTTCATGGGAATTTGCTGAAATTCGTCTATATGAGGGTATGATTGCTTCAAAAGTGGCCAATGTTTTTTCACTATATTAAAATTTTTTTCACTGTAACTGTGAAATTGAAATACAAATGGTATCCTAGGTTTTGTCTGTTTCCGTTTTCTACAACTGTGTGTGCTGTCTGTTTGTAGGATTTTATACATTTCTTGTGCAATCAATCTCTCTGGGTATCCCCGCTCTTTAAACCCGAGACACATTTCTTTTAATCTGTTGTCCCTAATTGTCTCATTGCTAACAATCCGTGCAACCCTGAGGAGTTGACTCCTAATGATAGACCTAAAAACATGAGGGGGATGATAACTGTCAAATCTAAGGAGTTGGTTTCTGTCAGTGGGTTTGGTGTATAAATCTGTTTCAATCCGGCCCTGTTTTAAATATACCCGTGTGTCTAAAAAAGGAACAGAATCGCCACCAACATGCATTTTGAATTGAATATCCGGAGAGAACCCATTGAGTGTTTCATCAAATATTTTTACACTCAAACACTCAATGGGTTCTCTCCGGATATTCAATTCAAAGTTTGGTGGATTATTAGATTACAGTCTCTGCATCCTAAGGGGATGAACAGAGTCAGAGACTATGATCTTTATTTATTCTTGTAGGCAAACTGACGTGAGAGAGTTTTACAATATACATATAGGGATTCTAATAGTACATACGTGTGTATGTTTCATTTCTTTTTCCTCTAGATCCAGTGGAATATTTCCCTGCTTGAGAAAATTTTCAATTGCTACATACTTTAGATGAATATTGGAACAAAGAAGTTCTAGATTGCATTTGGGCGAATTGGGCAGATGAATGATTTTTTGAAAAGTCGCATGCCACTAATTCAGACATCCTGATGAGATTTAAATTCTAGACATGGCCTATTCTTTGTATTTATATGTATATAGGTAGTATTTTGTATATATATTTTTTCATTGATTCACAATAACACTGTTTTTCTTTGTCATTTAATACTGGACAGATCTTGCTTACAAATATGGAGGTTTTGCCTTCTACGACCATTGGTCATTTTCAGCCAAAGCAGCAGCGAGACTTGCCCAGTTCCAGATAAGCTCTGACTGGAGACTCACAGACACGAAACTCTTTTGTCGCCACTTCGCCCACAAAGCTGACGGTTTCACCCAATCCCTCACTTGAACCTGTCACACCAGGCCCAGTGTCACAGGGTTATCCATTATACGGACAATCTTCTGCTTATCGAATACCTAGACATACCCCCCCGGTAGATCTAGACAAGCTAAGAGAGGTCTTCAACAATCTCAATGAACACATAGTGGAAGGCCCAACACATTTCATAAGTTTCTCAGGCATCTTCCTGGATAAGCACGCCATGCAGCCTAGCCTGCCTTCTGACAAATTAGCTTGTGTTAGGTTGGTCATTCAAGAGTTTACCCGGTCACAGGAATGTACTAAAAGACAGCCGCAGTCCTTGATAGGCATGCTCAATTTCGCTATAAGAACAATTCCTCAGGGGCGGTCGTTCATCTCAAGGCTCTTAGTCTTTCTTGCCCGAGTGCAGGACCTGACCAAGTCCTCAGACTAGACCCAGCAGCAATAGCAGACTTGGCTATGTGGGACGAGTATCAGCTCAGTCACCCCAGGTAGTCACAGATGCTGCAGCCTACACTGGCTTTGCTGCATTTTTTGGCCATCACTGGTTTGCCAGACCTTGGCCCACGGAAATCTGCCTGATTCCTGGTTTCCCTCGATCTTCGTCATTGTTCGAGCTGTACCCCATCGTGGCAGCAGCCCAAGTCTGGGGCCACACGTGGACAGATCAGACAGAGCTCTTCACCACAGACAACCAGGTTACAGCTGACATCATTAATAAGGGTAGATCCAAGTCGCTCCCCGTCATGTCCTTCCTGCGCAGTCTGCTGCAATTGTCACTACATCACCAAATTTAACAGTTACTGTAAGCATATCCCTGGCAAGTGCAATACCGCAGCCAATGCACTGTCCTGCTCCAATTTTGTCTCATTCTTCCAGCAGGAATCCGGAGCCGACCCATCATCCACTCCTATCCCACCTTGGTCTCAACTAACAATGGATTGAAGCCACACCTTGCCAATGCAACCCGGCTCATCAACCACTCACTGTCTAGCAACACACTAAAGGCTTATCCCACGGCCTGGAACACCTACCGTAGGTTCCTTGCCACTTGTCCCGGAACCACAGGGCTCAGCCCCGATTCATGGGATACTGGGATTTTTTTCAAATCTCAGGAAAGGCCCATAAAAACCGGGATGGTTAGGAGGTATGGTTTTGTATTGAAAGCGGGGAGGATTTGTACTGGGAGGGGGGATTTGGTTTGGGTAGAAGGATTTGTGATGGAACTGGGGAGAGGTCTTGTATAGGAGGGGCTTTGAAAAAAGATTTTTGCTGGAGAGGATTTGTTCCAGAATGTTGTGCTGGGAGGGGGGATTTGGGGAGGGGATTTGTACTAGTAGGAGGATTTATGCTTGTGAGGATGTGGACGTGGAGTATTTGTGCGGGGATAAGGAGTTGTGCTGGGAGGGGGATTTGGGGGGTGGAAGAACATTTGTGCTGGGAAGGGGGATTTTTCAGGGTTTGTGCTAGAAGTGGGATTTTTTTTGGAGGGGGGAGTGGGAAAAGGAGAAAGATTTGTACTGGAATGGAGGCTGTGTTAGGAGGGAGGATTTGGTGGCTGATAGGGGAAAAGGATTTGTATTAGGAGGGGGGATTGAGGGGGATGGGGATAAGTGCTAGGAAAGGCAAGAAGGGGAATTGTGCTAGGACTGGGGATTTGGGGAATGATACAGGAGGACTTTTGCTGAGGAATGGGGGGGATGGGGATTTTTGATAAAAGGGTAAAGTGGGGGAGAGATTTTTCCCCTAGAGGGAATTTTCCACTATCCTTACCCCTACACTGTGCATTACACACCACACACCGCTGCACTCTTTTTGTTTTGTACCCATGACTCCTACTATGACTTTGAGGAAAAGGTGGCAAGTGGCAACCCAACCTAAGCATGAGGATGGTACCTTGCAAGGGAGGGAGGAAATGCCTCCCCTTTTTGCAAGGCACTATGCCCCCCATTGATGAATTTACATATCATTGTACTAGACTCTTGCTGTACAGTTTTTGCCCCAATTCACACAGAACAAATGTACATGCAGTACACCAGGAGACATTTTTTTTAATAAATACACCAAATACACATTCCTTGACTCATTCAGGCATTTTAATAGCCATAAGCAGGTTAAATGTTTATATTTTCACCTTTGAGTGCTAATTAAAGTTCTTTTGTGTATTTAACCCATTCAGTTTTATTCCTACTGGCCCTGTGTCACAACTGGATGCTGTACTCCTTTATCTATCCTGTTCCCACAAACTGAAACTGTGCCCAAAATAAGCCTGGTCTCTTTATCTACAGAATTTGCTATATCAGGATCTGGAAGATAGGTAATCCAGTTCGAACACTGATCCTCCCCTTCAGAAAAAATGCCAAAGCATTTAGTCACATGGCCTGCTGTTGTGGAATTCTAAAGCATCCATTTCCCAGGCCCAAGTAGTGTTTTGTGGTTTCTACTACAATTGATAAGGAAGAGGAAATCGGTTGAGCAATTAAAGGAAGGGGCTTATTTTGGCAATAGGTCTGCTTTACATGAGCCAAATCAAGAAGGTACAGAGGTGCCAACTAACTATGGTAGAAATTGAAGCACTACCCCCACTGGTTCCTTCCCAGACAGAGCAGAGGCAGCCAGGCACACAGAAGACATTTCACTTATCCAGCTCAGACAATAGTCTAGGGGATGTCTTTTCGAAGACAATGTGGAATGAGATACTCCAAAATGCTTGAGTGCAAATGCAGCCTGATGAACAAAGGGTTTTAGGGCAGTTTGAAGTAGACTGGAGCAGTCTAAAACTCTCAAAGCTGAGGACCACAAAGAATTTTGAACAAATTCAGGACTAACTGGAACAGTCCCTAGCCACAGCTGGGGATCATAGAGACTGTAGCTCAGTAATTAAGCTCTACTCACAGACCTGGGAGAGATTCATGTTTGGGGGCTCTGTCTATAGCACCAAGTAGTCCAGCAGCCTGATGTGGAGGGTTACAGGGGGCCCCATGAAGCATCAGCAATTAATCCCAGGCAGATAGGATGTCCAGACACCATCTAACACTGTCTGCCCAGGCTCCAGCCTATTTACCCCATTCTCTGACCACCTACTGGGCACACTTCCCCAGGAATTGGTCAGAGGGTAGTTAATATTCAAACGGAGGATTTCAATCTTCCCACCCCAAGCTCTAGAAGTTTCTCAACAGAACTAGGCTGAATCAATCAATCCCACAGCTTGTGGAGCCACAGCAGATAAAACCAGACATTCCAACTCCTATGACTACAGAGTGAGCCAAAAACAAAATTTGCCTAACTAGAAGGGTGCTACACAACTGTTGTTTTGTGAGAGGATAAGACATAAAAACATCTTTGTTACAAACTGGGCACCACATAGACTTGTGTTTTCAAGAGACTTAATTAAAAATCATGTTTTGTCATCTCCATTTTTTTCTTGATTTTGTAAACTTCTAATTAGAGCTCTGGGGAGTTCATGGAGTGTGACACATCATCTCATACACAGACAATAATATATAAAGGTAGCACAATTGGCAACCAGATGTCTCATTATATCCTAGTGAGACCCAGACCACAACACAGAGTAAGTCACATGGTTATAATTTATTTTCTTTTTTTTACAGTTGAATAATCTATTATGTTTACATTATCAAGTATTTTCAATGAAACTGTTCCAATTTATTAGCTGTTTTAATATCAAGATACAACAGTATAATAAAATGCATCACGTTTACAAAAAAAAGGCTCTAGCCTTGTGAAATGATGTAAGTAGTGTTAATTTCGTCAACTAAAACATTTTCGTCTACTAAAATACGACTAAATCTAAAACAATTGGAGATGACTAAAATACAACTAAAATTAAAATGGCATTTTAGTCAAAAGACTAAAATACGACTAAAACTAAAATGGCATTTTATTCAAGAGACTATGTCTAAAACTAAATTGAAATTTACACTGCACTACCACATAAGAATATGTAGGGGCATCTACTAAGCTGCTAAAAGAAAAGAAATTAATAAAAGAAGGCTTTTTTTAAATCTTTTTTCTTAATCTTTAATGTTGGTAATATATTCAGGTGATATGTGAAATGGCATTATAGCCAATAGAGTTGAACGTTTTTTTTTTTTTTTTTGTTTTTTATATTTTCAAGCTGTACTTCTGCTAGTCTAAATGCTATATATTTGTTTGTTTATGATGCTTGGTTTTATTTATAAAGATGTTATATATCTCAACGGCTAAATCTGTGTCTGTAGTTCATGTTCAGACCTTTATACCATCAATAATAACATGTTATTAGATTTTTACTCCGGGAGTAAATAATAAGTTTGGCAATTCTAAAGTAATGCTTAAATAATGCATTCATTTTTAAACCCATTAGATAATCAACTAGAATGTACTGGAGATTTTAGTCGATTAAAATGTACTGGCAATATTATCAGTTTGTAGCAGGTCACCATATGAAACGCCTCAGCAGGAGGTTGGTCTGTGGCAGACATTTGTGGACCAAGCCATAGAATGCAAAGGCACTAGGATTTACATGTCATCTCTGAGCCAGTGCTTTAGTCCAGGAAGTAGATGGTAACCCTGGGTCAGGGCAACAATTATGCTTTTAAAGCATTGCCTATAGAAAATTCTGGGTACCGAAGTACGTTGTTGCTTCATGGGTGTGTGAAGGTGTAGACAAGTGTATACAGGTGCTTGCCTAAGAATGGAGAGTGAGAGAAACACTGGCTGCAACTGCTCTCTGTAGTTTCTTCCCTGCGGTGCGAACTAGTTAACAGCTATATCAGCAAGTGGAGGAAGTTGCTGAACAGGAAGAGTTCAATAGACTGAGTCAGGCAGCACAGCACTGTGGCTTCCTCTTGCCGTGAGGGAGAGTGCACATCACTGCCCATTGTGCACCATCACTGATGCATATTGGCAGCCTTTGGGGGATCTGGAGTGCTGAGTTTGGGGTGCCAACAGCAGAGTCACCTGGGTGCAGAGCAGACCAGATGGTGAGTTGCAATATAACTAAGACTGGTGAGCTGCTGCTGTGGGGTATTTACTGTCTGCTGCTAGTAGCCTTATTGCTGTCGGCAGGCTTGGCTGGGGCTATTGTCATGTGCACCAATGGTAAAATTGGGCCCCAATGTTAGCAAGGTAAAGAGCTAGGACTAAAGACTGCCCTTTTACAGCTGCTACACAGAGACCTTTGCTTTTTGCCTATGCTGAGGTACCTCTTGTTGGGGACTTTCAGAGCCGGACGGCTGGGGGACTCCCGGCGGAGCTCCGGGAACACATAATGACACCAGAAACAAGATGAGGTCAAAAGATGTTCAGTTTATTCCGGGAAAATCCCAAGCTTATATATACACAGTGAAAATGATAGAAAATAGACCGTTTAAAAATGGCCCGAACAAGAGATAAAATTGCATGATACATTCCAGCAGTGTTTACAAGTAAAGATGTTCTCGCAAGAACATGTAAACACAATCTAATGACCATGAGACCATGAGTCATGCATAGTTATATGAAAAACAGAGAAATGTATACAGCATAAAAACATAATTAACCCGTCACCTCTCAGGGGACTTTGCACAATATCCTAGCCATCCTCCTAGAGTGTACTCTAGAATAGAACTCTAGAATAGAACTCTATTCTAAATTACTTTGGCGCAGTGATTATACTGTCTAGCAGACTGTGACTGAACATACCTTCTGTATGTTCATGATGTTGCACCCTGGTTGTAAGTAGGGTTGCTAACAAATTTAGTTTGCTAGGTGATAACCAGCCTGGCTAATTGTTAGGGGGGCTTCCCTGACTTTTCCCTAATTCTGGATTTGATGCACCTCTCTCTTCTGTCACTAGGTGACACTGTTGCCTGTGGCATTAGAATGATAAGGGCATAGTGAATCCAGACTAGGGGTGGATGGGTTGTCTCAGCCAATTGTCAGGGGTTTCTTTAGTCCCTTGGCCTGCTGGGGGAGCCTATTTATTCGGGAGGAGTCAGGTGATCAGGGTTCTGTGCCACCTGGACGGCTGTCAGGGTAGATGTGTGTTACAAGGCTCCGGGTTGCTAAGCCAGAAGCCTGTCTGAGGCCTATCCAGGTTTGAGAGAAGCAGTGCGGGGCTGGGGCTTTCGGCCAGAAGCCAAACCAAGTTGCAGAGGTTCCACTGGACGGGGAACCACATTGTTGCCAGTGGTGAGGGAAAAACAGCTGCCACATGGGACAACCACTCCTGTTACCAGAGGCAAGTGAGAATCAAGGTCAGAGATAAAGAAGACACAGTCGCCATCAGAGGCCAGTTATGGAAGTCTGAAGAAGTACCAGAGCAGCCTTATTCACTAGCTGGGGATGGTGAACAAGTGGGAAAGCTTCAGCAGAGTGCCAAGCCAGGGACCCAGCGGGTTAGCAGGGGTAAAGCTTGAGGAGAATACAGTGGGTTAGCTGTGGAAGAGCTAGGAATTTCCAGTGACGACTAGGATGTTGAAGTCTAGTGAGAGACTGGGAGCTCAGTGAGTGAAGATCTACAGTAGGATCAGGGCTTTTTTTGCCTGCTCACCACAAACACTTGTAAACACAGAAGTCTGGTTTCTGTGTTTACAAGTGACAGCTCTGCACTCTGTATGTAATGCAATCATGATATTTAATGCCCCTTTAAGACCCTCCAACTGTTTGTGAAATTTGACTAAACACACCCACTATTTGATGTGATTTGGAGGGTGTGTGTAGGGAGAGGGGTTTTGTGTGGCCGTGGTTAAGTTCCAGCACCTATTGTTTGAGAAAAAAAGCCCTGAGTAGGATACTGTGGGATGTGAGAGAAGATCTATAACGAGTTACTGTGAGTTATGTGTATGGATCTCTATTGACTGTTCAAAGTTCAGTTGCTAAAGGAGACAGCAGTTCTACAAATACAGTTACTGCATCCAGCTTAAAGGCACTCTACCTGTATAAGTCTGCCTATTATTTTGTCTCTGAGTCTGCCAGTTACTATTGCATCTGCCTAAGGGTGTCCTGGCCCTAAACCCTCTCTACCTCAGTTCCTGTTTCGTATTCAAAAAGTGACTGGCGCCCAATCATTCAACTTGCAATAAACCCACCATACCTAATAATCCACACTACAAGGAAGGATGTCAGCTCTACCTGACTCTGGAGGTCACCATTAGGCCTTTGGAGGTCGGCGACACCTTTACGATTTAAACTCAAACCACCATTATTCTAACCCATACCAATACATTGATTAATTTACCACTAAATGGTCTTGTGTCTATTTCCTGATACTAACACACAGTGAAGTTAAAAGTATCCACACTTGTGTTCCTATAAGTAGTTGCAGTAACTTTTACTCATCCAGGTGTGCCAGAGTGCCTTGGAGTTGAGGCACAGAACAGAGAACTCAAATTACCAAGCAGCTCCTTAGGGGTATTGTTACATAAAGGTTTACATATTCGGAATCTATTTACTCAGTACAGCCTTATTTTTTATATTTTACTAAGACATTTGCCTTAAAATTAACTTAAAATATTTTTTACTGAAATATCCTGCTGAATAAACTGTTGGGTAATATATTGTAACAAAAATTTGGAACAACCACTAATTTATTCTGGCTTGGGATTGCCACCTCCGGAGGAGAACGTGGAAGGACTGCCATTTGTCTTCGTCGCAGATGAGGCATTCGGTCTGGGTGACCACGTGATGAGACCATTCCCCCCAAAGGACCCTCACACCGGAGAAGAGGGTTTTTAATTACCGGCTGACCAGAGCCAGAAGAGCCGTGGAGAATGCCTTTGAGATACTGGCCAGCCGGTTCCGCCTATTTCAAACAGCCATAAATATGGCGGAATTCAAACAAAACCATATCATTTTATGTTGCTGCATCCTGCACAATTTTTTAAAAAGACATAATGCTAGTTATGTTGCCTCCGTTGGGCCTAAGGCCGGACTTTCAGAAACTCCAATGACGGCATGGGAAGCTGGCCATCCTAGCTTGCCCCCCCAAAGCGCCCGTGAAGTGCGAGAAAAATATGTTGAATATTTTACGGGTAGGGGGGTGTCAGGTCACCTTGAGGCTAGGTGACAGATGCACTCTAGTAGTCAGAAGTGCACCGCTAGGTAGTGGACCCTAGGACTGACTGCTGCGGATTGAACCCTGGGAGGTTCAGGAAGCAGGTCTACTGGATCACTGACACAGATCACACTAGGAGCTAGAGCATAGATTCCCCAGGGCGCGGAGTCTAAGAGCCAGCAGGTGTTCACCAAATCCTCTAGTGGTGAGGATGGACTGCGCTGCAGTCTGGCTCCAGGTCACAGCCCCCACGGTCTCACAGCTCACACTCACGGTAGACTACAGGAGAAGAGGAAGGAGGCAGCAGGCTGGAACAACAAGGAAAGTAAGGGACAAGCCAAGGTCGGGGCCACAAGCAGACAAGGACAACAGAGTTCACGCCAAGGTTCAGGGTCACAGGCAAACAGGGATGGTCGGGGACATGCCAAAGGTCAGGATCACGAGCAGACAGGAATAGTCGAGAACAGGCCAAAGTCGTAACTGGAATCAGACGCAGGAAACACAGCAAGTACACACAAAAGCTAACACACAATGGTTGATCAGCACTGCTGGCTTGCAGTGCACAGGTTAATATAGGGTTCCCTGATAGGGCCTAGGGTGGGACCATGCTTAGAGGAGAGGTTTTAAAACCAGTCAAGTGAGAGTCAGCTGGTCTTTAGAGATGAACACAGAGACAGGTAAGCTGACAAACAAACTCTATTGCATAACCATGACATGGGGCCATTGCTATGCCAGCACATTTTGAATAAATTTTCTCTTTCATCAGATCAAATCTTGATTTTCATTTTTTTGCTGTCTCCTAGGTCCTCCTAGTGCACTTGTAGTGCCAAGTGGTTTTTCCATTATTAAATAACACCCATTGTCACTGTAAACACCAACTTAAAACAAAAAATTGTATTGATCATTGAAAGAAGAAGCCACACATTGTTGAGTATAAAACCTTTTACTCCGTGCACATTCACATGTGAGTTTTATAAAAGATTTGGTGGGGCATGGGGGATGTGATGTGTTAAGGACTAGGGGGGGGCCTGGTAGTGGGGCGGTGGACGAAGGAGGCATGAATGGGATGGCGGCTTAGAAGGCCCTGGGTGAGAGCCCGTGGCTGGCCAGGCAACCTTCCTCCAAGGCGGCGGGCGGGTCCGCTCAACAGCTGGCTCCGGAGAGAGAAAGAGGCGGTCATACGGGAGCCGCGGGTCGGTGCCTGTTCTGGCACAGCTTGTGGAGGACCGGCGGAGCGGCGGTCCTTGCCGCCACGGCGTCCCCTGGCCCCGCCTCTCGCCCCGGCTCACTGACGGCGATCCGTCCTGTCTTCTCCAGCCCTGCTCGCTGTGTTCGAGTGTGGAAAGCGGACGAGCAGTGTGCCAGCTAAACAGGACAACGACACGGTCCAGATAATCTGAAGATCAGGAGGTGCGTGGACCTCCCCCCTCTCTCTAAGGCAGTGCTGGCTCTGACAAGGGGCTAAGAAGCCCAGACTGAAACTCGGAACCCCCCCTATGAGGTCCTCTGGATCCAGGTAGGATCAGCTTGGCTGAAAATAATCCATAAGACTGTGTTGAATGCCTGTGATAACTGATCTCAGAGGAAAACTTAATAGAACAGGAAGCATGAAGGACTGAAGGGGATTTTGTGGTCCCGTATTGCTTATATATCAGGAGTGGATAATAAATGAGAAGTGTAGAGCTTTGACTAAAGTATGTCCTTATATCCTGACATGTCACCGGCCAAGTGAATTGTCGCAATCCCTTTAAAGGGACGGTCAATGAGAATTGAATATTAACGCTATCAACTTGCCAAACTATTGGACTAAGCCGGGTTTGAAGTAGAACTGCGACAGTTGTTTGCGCTGAAAGCTAGCGCAAAAAGAGAACTAGCAGTGTGCAGGGAAGGGATGAATATGAGAGAACGCTCCCAAAAATCAGCAGACCTTAACAAACCCAGAGACTGAATTCCAGCACAATTCAAAAGTATTTAAAAAGCCCTGGTATGGAAAATAAACAAGAGGCAAAGGATAAAAAAAAGGCTGTAACTAAAAATAACCAAAATGTAACCAACGCAGTGACTATATCTGAAGTAGATCCAGACCTAAGTATGGAGATCAACCCTGTAGGTGAAGCTCTCCCCACTAAAGCGGAGATTCAAGACATGTTTTTGAAGCTTGAAAAAGCAATTAAGGCAGAAATTCTTAATGTAAGGACAGACATGGGCCACCTCCTTAAGAGAGTGGAGAAAGTGGAGAAGGTGGTGGAAATGCAGGGAGAAGGAATCTCTTTGTTAGAGAACCAAGTAAAAACACTACAGAGGGGTCAACGCGAATTGATGCATAAATTGGAAGAACAAGAAAATCAAAACAGGCGACAAAACCTAAGAATTAGATCTCTACCAGAGCAGAGAGGAGAAGATCTGACCATGGCAATAAAAGAAATTTTTAATCCTCTCCTGGGAAGAAATCCAGGGTGTGAGTTAAAAATTGAACGAGTCCACAGGATAAGAAAACACCCAAATGCGAGAGAAGAGGCGCCTAGGGATGTCATAGTGAAGTTCCATCAATTCGAGGACAAAGCGAAAATATGGAGTAAATTAAGAGGGGCCCATCCGGTGAAATACAATAATCAAGAAATCCAAATATTCTCAGATCTTTCTGCTGGAACTTTGGCGAGGAGACGTCAGTTGAAACCGTTGCTAGACTTATTAAGGGGGCAAATTTAAAATATAGTTGGGGTTTCCCGCTCTCTTTGAGTGTGACGAAAGAGGACAGGACCTTCAAAATGAGACATTCTGGAGATCTTCAGGACTTTTGTAGAAATTTTCTTTTAGAGAGAGTGAGGCTGGCGGGGAGGGGCGGCAGGTGGAGGGCGGGGGGTCGGGATGGTGGGGGGAGCTGGGGAGGGGGGGTCTAAGCGTTTTTGAATGACCTCTGGGGACCCCCCCACGAAGGTGGGGGGGCGGGGCCGTCGCTATCCATGACCAGGTTCCCACTCCATGGCACAAGGGAGCGCGGTAGCATGAGTATAGTAAACTCGGCACTGCGATCCAGGGGCCAGGTAGTGGCGGGGGGTGGGAGGCTCGGTTTGGGAGGCTCGGGGTGGGGGGGGTGGGAGGGGGGGCGGGTGGTGATCTATCCCGTGCAGACTCATGACATACAGAGCCCCTTGGGTAAACAACAGGTCTTTAGTGAGGCTCAAGGACCAGGTTGAATGAATATTAAATGTTTGACATACAATGTTAAAGGGTTAAATTCCCCAAATAAAAGGCATAGGGTGCTGAGAGAGCTGCATCACTATGGGGCAGATGTGTTTTTTTTGCAGGAAACCCATCTAGTATGGGAAGCAGGTATAAAGCTTTACTCTAGGTACTTTCCAAAATGGATATACAGCGATTCCCCTATAAAACGGGCAAAAGGGGTGGCAATAGGTTTCCCAAAAGGGTTAAATTATGTTCTAATAGACAGGAAGACAGATCTTTTTTTAAAGATTAGAATTGGTGATAGGACCCTCACCCTTGCCAATGTTTATTGCCCAAATCGGGATCCGATTAAATATCTTTCCCAGGTACTAAACAGTCTGATGGAATTCAGAGAGGGGGAGATGATACTGGCAGGAGACTTCAACTTTAGCTTGGACCCATCCTTGGATAGTTCTTCAAATGCACGGGGGATGAGTAAAAGTCTCTTGAGAAGAATAGGGAAAAAACTACATGACTGTCAATTGATTCATGTGTGGAGGGTTCAACATGCAAGGGTCAGAGATTATACTTTCTTCTCCCCCGTGCATGGGACTTATTCGAGATTGGACTATCTGATGGTGGATCATAGCCTGTTGGATGTAGTTGAAGAGACTGGGATTGAGATCAGAACACTGTCAGATCATGCCCCAGCCACAATGAAAGTGATATTAAAAGGAGTTCAAAAACCCCCATTTACATGGCGCTTAAACGAAAACTTAGAGATGTTAAGATTGTTGAAAAAATTCAGCAGGAAATAGATTCGTTTTTTCTAATAAATGACACGGGTGAGATCTTGGGGGCTACTGTATGGGAAGCTTTTAAGGCTTATATAAGAGGGGTTTTGATTTCCGTTGGGGCAGGATTGAAAAAAAAAGAACAAAAAAAAAGGAAATACTTATGACAGAAATATTTAAGTTAGAGCAGACCCATAAAGCCCATAGAGGATCAGATAGGACCCCATTGCAGCAGCTGACCATCAAGAGAGATGAATTAAGAGATTTAATGGAGGAGGAGACGAACCAAATCATGAATAGACACCTCAGAGATAAATTTAGATGGGGAAACAAAGTAGGTAAACACTTGGCAAAAATCCTACAGAAAAAACGAGATTCAAATTTCATCGATAGGATCCAAAACAAAAAAGGGGACATGAGGTTCTCATCGAGAGAAATTGGTGAAGAATTTAGACAGTACTTTACATCTTTATACTCTGTCGACACAAAAAGATGTAGCAGAGGAGAAAAAGATAGGGTGGAGGATTTTTTAATAGAGGCGGGGCTTAATAAACTGGCCGAAAAGGACATAAAAGAACTTGACAACCCCATAACGAAAGAAGAAATCCATCTGGCCCTAAAATCTTCTCCTACCGGGAGGAGCCCCGGTCCAGATGGTTTTACGTCCGGTTTCCTCAAAACATTTGGGGACTCTCTGGTTCTGAGACTCTGTCGGCTCTGGAACGAGCTCGGGATGCAGGGAGCGCTGGGTGATGGAGCTCTGTTGGCTGCTGTGACCTTAATTCCTAAGGAGGGCAAGGATCGCACCCTATGTTCCAGTTATAGGCCTATAGCGCTAATAAACGCAGACATTAAATTATATGCGAAGGTGCTTGCAACACAGTTTAAGGAGAAAATGGCGTACCTGGTCCATCCGGACCAGGTGGGTTTTGTCCCAGGGAGGGAGGGTAGAGACAATGGGGTGCGGTCCTTGCTTATCTCAGATGCCATCAAGAGCAGCGGAACCCCAGGTCTATTTCTGTCTATAGATGCCGAGAAGGCCTTTGACAGAGTAGACTGGGGTTTCATGATTAAAACGCTTGAAGCAATGGGGGTGGGAGAAAAAAATGATAAAATGGATTAAAATTCTATATAATCACCCCTCAGCCTTTGTAAAAGTCAACAATGTGGCCTCAGCGCAGTTCGAAATGAAGAATGGGACTAGGCAAGGTTGCCCGCTCTCCCCCCTCCTATTCGTCTTAACCTTAGAGCCCCTGTTAGCTGTTATACGAAAAAATCCGGACATTAGAGGTTGTATAGTGGGGAAGGAGGAACATAAATTGGCCGTTTATGCTGACGACGTCCTTCTCTACATTACGAACCCGAGGATCTCGATCCCCAATTTATTGTCTATAGTGAAGAAGTATGGAGAGCTCTCAAATTACAAAGTTAATTTGGGAAAATCTGAAGCCCTAAACATCAACATAGATAGTAAAGAAGAGGCGTAGATTAGGGAGAATTTTCACTTTCCAGTGAAAGATAATATCCAATACTTAGGGGTCAAGTTATCAAATTCAGTAAAGAAGATCTATGCATTAAATTATATACCTCTATTGCACGAAATTCGAGCAGAAACAAAAAGGATGGTGCATCGCCCGATCTCATGGATTGGGCGTATAAACTCAGTTAAAATGGTGTTGGCTCCAAAAGTGTTTTATAAAATGCAGATGCTTCCAATCCCGTTGCCTCAAATCTATTTAAAAAAATTAACACAAATAATAAATGGGTTTGTGTGGAACAATAAGAAACCCAGGGCAGCACATAAGGAGTTATGTAGAGAAAAAGCACAGGGGGGGCTGGCTATGCCAGACTTTAAAAAATATTGTAATGCAATAGCAATTGCACGAGCAGTAGATTGGGCTAAGGGGGGGTATAATAAAAGATGGGTAAATTTGGAAATGGGTTTAAGTAGTGCACGTTTGAAAATTTTGTTATGGAATCCTCCACGGTTCAGAAAGTTAGGACCAGACACACACACTATCACACAACACACCTTTAAAATTTGGGATTTGATGCACACAAATAATAGTTGGGAATATAATTCACCACTGATTTATTTAAAAAATAATGAGATGTTTCCCTCGGGTATGGAGGAAGTAGGAGGAAACTGGATTATAAACAATGAAATACAATTAAAAGATATTTTGAAGAAAGGGAAAATTTGCACTTCTCAGCACTTAGACACGCAGAGAGATTTTCTGAAAATAAATGGCTGGCGGTACGTACAGCTCTCACACTTTGTAGAAAGTCTCCCAGGGCACGTAAGAGAGGAAAAAGACCTCAGACCAATAGAGAAAATATTCTGCAGCAATAAGACTGGGGGATATGTCTCTATGATATAAAAAATGTTGTTAAACAGTGGAGAGATGGAAGTGCCGCCATTCATTAAAAAATGGGAGAGGGCTCTGGGGGTGACCCTAGAGGAAAATGTAGTGGGAAACGTTTTGAAGGCAACACACAGCTCGGCAATAGATATAAAAATGACAGAAACAAAATTACAAGTGTTTAACTAGATGGTACGCAAATTCCAACCAGCTAGGTCCCCGAACTGTTAGAGAGGGTGCAGGTTGTTGGGGACTATGGCCCATCTTTGGTGGAGCTGTCCGGTTGTTAAAAAGTACTGGAGGTAATCCAAATCATAGAGGAGATTACAGGTAAAATAATTCCTTACGACCCCTGGATATGCTTGTTTCGGAGGGAGGAAACCGAGAGTATAACAGGTCCATTACCCCCATGCTGTTGAATGCAGCATAAAGTGAAATCCCTAAAAAATGGCAGAAGGTCGATGGCCCCAAGATCAATGATTGGTTCCAAAGAGTGCAGGAAACATATAACTTAGAGAAAAGGGAGAGAGATCCACCAAATGGGGAGCATGAGACAGGGGGAGGTAGATGGGCAAGCTGGGTGGCTTTTAAGAAATCTGCGAGGTATGCGGAGAAGAGGCTGAGTCAATGTTGACACCAAGGGGGTAGGTAGGTGAAAGTACCTGGTTGGAAATATAAGTAAAGAGTCTTCGGGGGGGGGGGGGGGGGTTGGGGAGGTGTTGGTTTAGGGGGGAGGGGGGGGGGTTTAAAGGGTATATAAGGGGAGGTATTATTTTATAGGAGTATAAGTGAATGCTATTTGTTTTTTGTATG
Source organism: Lithobates clamitans (assembly GCA_037952925.1). NCBI lineage: Eukaryota > Metazoa > Chordata > Amphibia > Anura > Ranidae > Lithobates > Lithobates clamitans. The sequence goes on from JBBGZY010000883.1 coordinate 227,411, forward strand.
GATATAAATAATTTAAATAAATATTTAAAAAAAATAAAAAATAAAAAAATAAAAGATTTAGCGGTAAAAAACCCACATTTTTTTTTTCAAAGTTTTACCTTGAAATTTCTGAAAAAACACAGATTCAGGCATGTTTACAAACATAACATACACAACTCTGGAACTTACAAAGTTCAACATTGCAAAAAAGAAGGCAACATCAGACATTTTATAGTGTGTAAAAGGTCTTGATATTGTCATCATCAGATGAGGTGAAGTCACCCCTGTAAAAGCCAAATTTAGAAGATGCACACAAATTGTGAGTCAAAATGGGGATTTCCTTTCTAAACCCATACCTAATGTCAACATGTGCTATCTCCCATCATGGGGGATCAATGGACGTGTTTTGGGAGTGCAACCACTTCCCCTCACCTACTAGAGTTTTGGGAGGAAGGGGTTGCACCCACAAAACGCGTACATTGAAATCACCTGATGGCAGATAGCACATGTTGACACACTGTGTGCATCTTCCAAATTTGGCTTTTAACCACTTGCCTACTGGGCACTTAAACCCCCCTTCTGCCCAGACCAATTTTCAGCTTTCGGTGCTCTCACATTTTGAATGACAATTACTCAGTCTTGTAATACTGTACCCAAATGAATTTTTTGTCCTTTTTTTCATACAAACAGAGCTTTCTTTTGGTGGTATTTGATCACCTCTGGGTTTTTTATTTTTTGCGCTATAAATAAAAAAAGACCGAAAATTTTGAAAAAAAAAGAATTTTTCTTAGTTTCTGTGATAAAATTTTGCAAATTATTAATTTTTCTTCATAAATTTTGGCCACAATTTATACTGCTACATATCTTTGGTAAAAATAACCTAAATTAGTGGAAATTATTTGGTCTTTGTGAAAGTTAGAGAGTCTACAAACTATGGTGCAAATCATAAAAAATTGATCACACCTGATGTACTGGTGGCCTATCTCATTTCTTGTGACCCGAACAAGCCAGGAAAGTACAAATACCCCCCAAATGACCCCTTTTTTGAAAGTAGACATTCCAAGGTATTTAGTAAGATGCATGGTGAGTTTTTTGATGTTGTAATTTTTTCCCACAATTCTTTGCAAAATGAAGATTTTTTTTTTCCCCACAAAATTGTCATTGTAATAAGTTATTTCTCTCACATGGCATGTGTATAGCACAAATAACACCCCAAAATACATTCTGCTACTCCTCCTGAGTATTATGATACCACATTTGTGGGACTTTTTCACAGCGTGGCCACATAGAAAGGCCCAACATGCAGAGACCGCCGTCACGTGTTCTTGAAGCATAAATTACACATCTAACTTGTTGACTACCTATTACACTTTTGAAGGCCCTGGAGCACCAGGACAATGACACGTGACACTGATGACAGATGGCACGGAAACGTGGCACTGATGACACTGACGTGGCACTGATGACAGGTGGCACTGATACGTGGCACTGATGACACTGACGTGGCATTGATGACAGATGGCACTAATATGTGGCACTGATGACAGATGGCACTAATACGTGGCACTGATGACGTTTGGCACTAATACGTGGCACTGACAGATGGCACTAATGACACGCGACACTGATGACAGATGGCACTAATATGTGGCACTAATGACACGTGGCAGTGATGACAGATGGCACTAATACGTGGCACTGATGACAGATGGCACTAATATGTGGCACTCATGACAGATGGCACTAATACGTGGCACTCATGACAGATGGCACTAATACGTGGTACTGATGACAGATGGCACTAATATGTGGCACTGATGACAGATGGCACTGGGGACGGATGGCACTGGGGAGGGATGGCAGTGGGGAGGGATGGCACTGTGGATGGATGGCACTGGGGACGGATGGCACTGGGGACAGGTGGCACTGGGGACCGATGGCACTGGGGAGGGATGGCACTGGGGAGGGATGGCACTGTGAACGGATGGCACTGGGGAGGGATGGCACTGGGGACGGATGGCACTGGGAACGGATAGCACTGGGAACGGATGGCACTGGGGAGGGATGGCACTGTGGACGGATGGCACTGGGGAGGGATGGCACTGTGGACGGATGGCACTGTGGACGGATGGCACTAGCGACAGAGGACAGTCGGGAGGGATGACAGTGGGGAGGGATGACAGATGACACTGAGACTTTTTTTTCTGTTTTTTTTTTTTTTTTCCACTCACTGCCGCAGCGGTTCGCTCTCCCTCCTCACACGCTGTCTCTGTGTGAGGAGGGAGAGCCTCCTCACACATGTGTTTACATATGAGATCCTCTCTCATTGGCACCGCCGATCGCACTGTAAACGGCCGCTATCATTGGACGTTTATGGCGATCTGTGACTGGCTGTGTCCGAGGGACACGGCCAGCACAAAACTTCCCCGATGCGCGCCTGCGGGAGCGCGCATTGCGGAAGTAAGCAGCTGGACGTCTAGGGACGTCCACCCGGCAGTTAGCATCCGCGCTGCAGCCGTCTTTCGGCTATAGCGCGGGCGCAAAGTGGTTAAACTGTATTAAAACTTTAGATAAAATTATTGTAAAAAAAAAATTTTTTTAAATTCCAGGAATCTTTTTAGGATTTAAATTCTCCCTAGTACATCAATCATGTTCTTCAGTCTTTGTTCACTCTCCTTGGTTTTTTCTGATAGTGTCCAAATCACGACTACAAAACATGATTTCCTGGATCATCCATTGTGCACTGTCACTGGTGAAATCACTGGATTTTGGTACCACAACCTGAACATCACCTAAAATAAAAATACACACCATGTATTATAATTATGCAGGCATACATCTATTACCTGAACCTGTGGTGTCCGACACTGACCTGTCGTGGTGACAATCTCCACCACATCTCCTTCCTCCACATCCTCAGGTTGTGAGCTTTGTTCCCCTTCTTCAGGAGGTGGGGGGGGGGGGTCCCTGGTGTCCTCAAATTTTCTGAGTCTTTGCTCCCCTATGAGAATGAAACAAGAGTTATACTTAGCACACAGATATTTGAGTCCAGAAATATGAATATGAAACATTGCTTGGAAGTGTGGTACAATTGTCTGTTTTGGCAGAGTTCCAAGCAGAAGACATTATTTTTTTCCCTTACCAAAGCTGGAATGCTTACCTTTTTTGGACAAGTTTCACACATGTCGACACCCCAAGTATCCACTGGAGCACCTGTGTGGGACACCCTAAAAAGTTTGTTCTTGTGTCCCACTAGTGCTCCAGAGTCCAGATGTGTAAACAGCTGCTGAGTGTCCTCTCCTTACATTACACTAAATCAAGTTTGTAATTCATTCTAGTTTGAAACACATCTAGACAACAATGTCCTAAACTTCTTTGAATACAAAGTATCAAGACCAAATGTAGTTAACCCTGTATCTGGCAAAAACATCGTATTTATTAGCAAACGAACAATGTTTACGTCGACCTATTACTGTGCCCACGAACATGAAAGTAGCCATTTTAAACTGTCTAACAGTAAAGAAAAGCACATGTCGCAGCATGCAAGTAATAATAATAATCGTAACACACGACAACTACTTACTTTTTAAAAGCACTTTCTTGATCCTTCTGTACTGATCGTGCTCCCTTAATTTGAGGTCCTACCAGTGTTTCCTTAATTGCTTCTTGGATCGTCGTACCCCAAAATTCCGGCGCAGACTCTTCACTACTTTAGTCATGACCTTGGCCTTTCTCTCATTAGGGTTGGTGTACGGTCCATACTTCCCATCATAGTCGGCCCTCTTCAATATATTAGTCTATTCAATATTCCTATCGCACACGTTCCTGGGGAAATGGCACATAAAATGGTGGGTGCTGCAGCGATTACCAGTTGGGTCCTGGAAGCATCAAACGTACATCTTCGCCAGCACACCAGGGATCAGCAAAAAGTTGTCCAAGAAGGTTTTAATGAAAAGAAGTCACATCACAAAGAAAGGTGCAACGTTTCGGGGCCGCGCAGGACCCCTTCGTCAGGCATGTTGCCTTTTTGCTGATCCATGGTGTGCTGGCGAAGATGTACGTTTGTTTGGCCCTCTTCAATATGTCGACCATCTCCACAAACAACATATTTGAGGCCTTAAATCTCCTCCTCCGGGCTCCGGGCTTCCCTCCCCGTTACTGCTATTATGCACCTGCTGTGTCTCCGCCATGTTCCTCTCCCCCACAGTGACGAAAGAGAAGGGGCGGGGAATATTCTAGAAAGAACGTCAGGGGTGGGCGACACGGGCGGAGTTTCACGCATGCGTAGTGTATATAAAGCTAACACGCGTGTGTTGTACCTACATTCTGTGTGCATAGGAAGGAGGAATGGAAGCGTCAAACATAATAACGAAGATAACATTTTAACTTGGGACATGAGTGACCTATACTGATTCTAGACTGAGGCCTATATAGGGATAAGATTAGGAGAGTTTAGCCTGATATTAGTGTTTTTGTCTTTTGTTTGGTCCTGCAGCAAAAATGAAACAATTTAAAGATCCAGACTTCTTCGCGAATTCATAGACAGATACAGTGGGGCAAAAAAGTATTTAGTCACCCACCAATTGTGCAAGTTCTCCCACTTAAAAAGATGAGAGGCCTGTAATTGTCATCATAGGTATACCTCAACTATGAGAGACAAAATGTGGAAATCCAGACAATCACAATGTATGATTTTTGAAAGAATTTATTTGCAAATTATGGTGGAAAATACGTATTTGGTCACCTTCAAACAAGCAAGATTTCTAGCTCTCACAGACCCGTATCTTCTTCTTTAAGAGGCTCCTCTGTCCTCCACTCATTACCTGTATTAATGGCGCATGTTTGAACTTGTTATCAGTATAAAGGACATCTGTCCACAACCTCAAACAGTCACACTCCAAACTCCACTATGGTGAAGACCAAAGAGCTGTCGAAGGACACCAGAAACAAAATTGTAGACCTGCACCAGGCTGGGAAGACTGAATCTGCAATAGGCAAGCAGCTTGGTGTGAAGAACTCAACTGTGGGAGCAATAATTAGAAAATGGAAGACGTACAAGACCACTGATAATCTTCCTCGATCTTGGGCTCCACGCAAGATCTCACCCCGTGGGATCAAAATGATCACAAGAACGGTAAGCAAAAATCAGAACCACACGGGGGGACCTAGTGAATGACCTGCAGAGAGATGGGACCAACGTAACAAAGGCTACCATCAGTAACACACTACGCCACCAGGGACTCAGATCCTGCAGTGCCAGACGTGTCCCCCTGCTTAAGCCAGTACATGTCCGGGCCCGTCTGAGGTTTGCTAGAGAGCATTTGGATGATCCAGAAGAGGATTGGGAGAATGTCATATGGTCAGATGAAACCAAAGTAGAACTGTTTGGTAGAAACAACTCGTCGTGTTTGGAGGAGAGAGAATGCTGAGTTGCAACCAAAGAACACCATATCTACTGTGAAGCATGGGGGTGGCAACATCATGCTTTGGGTCTGTTTCTCTGCAAAGGGAACAGGACGACTGATCTGTGTACATGAAAGAATTAATGGGGCCATGTATCGTGAGACTTTGAGTGCAAACCTCCTCCCATCAGCAAGGGCATTGAAGATGAAACATGGCTGGTTCTTTCAGCATGACAATGATCCCAAACACACTGCCCAGGCAACGAAGGAGTGGCTTCGTAAGAAGCATTTCAAGGTCCTGGAGTGGCCAAGCCAGTCTCCAGATCTCAACCCCATTGAAAACCTTTGGAGGGAGTTGAAAGTCTGTGTTGCCCAGCAACAGCCCCAAAACATCACTGCTCTAGAGGAGATCTGCATGGAGGAATGGGCCAACATACCAGCAAGAGTGTGTGACAACCTTGTGAAGACTTACAGAAAACCTTTGACCTCTGTCATTGCCAGCAAAGGATATATAACAAAGTATTGAGATGAACTTTTGATATTGACCAAATACTTATTTTCCACCATATTTTGCAAATAAATTCTTTCAAAAATCAGACAGTGTGATGGTCTGGATTTGTTTCCACATTTTGTCTCTCATAGTTGAGGTATACCTATGAAGACAATTAAAGGCCTCTCACATCTTTTTAAGTGGGAGAACTTGCACAATTGGTGGCTGACTAAATACTTTTTTGCCCCACTGTACAGGGATATGCGCAATTTGTGGGAGGTGAAAAACCCCTTATATCGCAACAAACCAGCAAGGAAGGCATCGATGGAGAAACCGCTGGAATTTGTGAAGACTCGGGTCCCCAATGCAGACCTCGAGTTTGTGGATAAGAAAATTGGTAGCTTGAGAAGCACGCATAGGAAGGAGCTTCAGAAGGTCCATAAGTCCATGAAGTTAGGAGCAGCAGCAGAAGATGTGTATGTACCCAGTCTGTGGTACTACAGCAGGATGCATTTTCTAGAAGACTAGATTGAAGCCAGGGAATCACTTTCATCTCTTCTGGCCCCCCTTCCTTCCACCCTTCCCTCAACCCCAGCTGAGGCTTCCGAGGACCAACCTGGACCTTCCATCCTGGAAGAAAGTGAGGAGCCCAGATGGAGCCAGGTATAGTATATTTAAACATATTTTTTGTGGAAAAATGATTGTTGTTAACTAGATGTTATTATTGCTAACAAATGAATGATTTACCAAAAAGTGTTTTACATATCAATAGCCAGTAGGGGCCAAAAATGATTGGAACAAGAATGAACAATGCTGGGGTCAGAATTTTAGTCTTTTCTAGTTATTAACATTCAATTTGCAACAGTCATGAGCTGAAAATTGTGTGTGATTGATGAATCTAAAACTATGTCCCTTTTTCATACACAGGAAGACCTCAGCCAGGACGAGGCTCTGGAATGAGGCACACAGGAGGAGGCGGGGGAAGCGTCAGCCAGGAAGTGGGGGTTAGTGTCAGCCAAGAGGTGGCGGGGCCCAGCCTCACCCAATCATAGGTGCCTCCCCTCTGCCTTCCAACCAAAAGGCCCAGGAAGGGGAGGAACGTGGAGGAGGCAGCACTTGTCCTCATTAAGGAAGCTAATGACGCCCTGAAAGCCCCTTCGACGCTGGAGAGGCCTATGGCTACTATCTAGTCTCAAATAAGCAGAAAATGGAGGAGGGCCAATGCCTCAACTGTGAAAAGATTTTTTTTGAGGCCATTCACAAGGGGTTGAGGGGGCAAGTGATCGATAATGTCCACTTATGTACGCTCACCCATCCTCCTCCTCCTCCTGCCACAAGTCCACCTCCAGAGCCACAGCCTGCAGGAAAGGCTGCAGGGCAGCGTGGAGGGAAGGCTGCAGCGAAGAGAAGAATGTGATTGCCTGGGTTCAGTCTGGTCTGACAGAAGACGCAGGCTGTTGTAGTAAAAAGTATAAAGTAAATAATGATCAGCGCAGCTTGATGATACATATAAAATATTAACAAGCGATAAATGATGTGCAAAATCGCTAATTGCGATTATGCAAATTGCTAATGATGCTGTGCAAAATAACTGAAGCAACAGTAGCTCTATGTTCAATGTAGATGAATACTAAAGTGCCTATGTTGTAACTGTGCAAAACTGCATAATGATGCTGTGTAAAAATCGCTAAAAAACAATAAACAGTGCTGAACAAACCAATCTGAGTATGTGCACGTAGTGCTGTGCAAATGCAATAGTGTTTCTGGGTATTAATATACTAATGTAAACGCATAGCATATATTAACCACTTAACAACTGGCCCATAGCCAAATGACGGCTACAGGGCGGTTGCTTAACCCAGAATTCTGCTCTCGCGCGCCCCCTAGGGCGCGCACTCGAGAGCATCCGCATCACGGATCTCGGTAAATGGCCGCTAATCGCGGCCGTTTACCATGTGATCGCTCCGTCAAATGACGGAGCGATCACATGTAAACAGACCGGCGTCATCAGATGACGCCGGTTCCTCTCCTCCCCTCCTGTGTACCGATCGGTACACTGTGAGCGGAGAGGGGGATGGATGGATGGCTGCAGCGTTGTGGGCTGTATGTGTAGTGCCCACAGCGCTGCACAGAGACATCCAGCCATCCATCCATGCTCAGCCATCCCCACTACTCTGCATGCCCTGCAATGCTGTGCATTACTCTGCAGTGCCCTCTGCTATGCCCCACAATACCCCTGCAATACTCTGCCATACCCTGGAATACCCCGCAATACTCTGCCATACCCTGCAATACCCTGGAATACCCCGCAATACTCTGCCATACCCTGGAATACCCCGCAATACTCTGCCATACCCTGCAATACCCTGAAATACCCCGCAATACTCTGCCATACCCTAGAATACCCCGCAATACTCTGCCATACCCCGCAATACTCTGCCATACCCTGGAATACCCCGCAATACTCTGCCATAACCTGGAATACCCCGCAATACTCTGCCATACCCTGGAATACCCCTGCAATACTCTGCCATACCCTGCAATACTCTACCATACCCTGGAATACCCCTGCAATACTCTGCCATACCCTGGAATACCCCGCAATACTCTGCCATACCCTGCAATACTCTGCCATACCCTGGAATACCCCGCAATACTCTGCCATAACCTGGAATACCCCGCAATACTCTGCCATACCCTGGAATACCCCTGCAATACTCTGCCATACCCTGCAATACTCTACCATACCCTGGAATACCCCTGCAATACTCTGCCATACCCTGGAATACCCCGCAATACTCTGCCATACCCTGCAATACCCCGCAATACTCTGCCATACCCTGCAATACCCCGCAATACTCTGCCATACCCTGGAATACCCCGCAATACTCTGCCATACCCCGCAATACTCTGCCATACCCTGCAATACCCCGCAATACTCTGCTATACCCTGCAATACCCCGCAATACTCTGCCATACCCTGCAATACCCCGCAATACTCTGCCATACCCTGCAATACCCCGCAATACTCTGCCATACCCTGCAATACCCCGCAATACTCTGCCATACCCTGCAATACCCCGCAATACTCTGCCATACCCTGCAATGCCCTGAAATACCCCGCAATACTCTGCCATACCCCGAAATATCCCGCAATACTCTGCAATACCCTGCAATACCCAGCCATACTCTGCAATACTCGGTGATACCCAGCCATACTCTGCCATACCCAGCCATGCTCTGCAATACCCCGCAAAAATCTGCAATACTCTGCCATAACCCGCAATACTCTGCCATACCCAGCCATACTCTGAAATACCCCGCAATACCCAGCCATACTCTGCAATACTCGGTGATACCCAGCCATACTCTGCAATACTCGGTGATACCCAGCCATACTCTGCAATACCCAGTCATACTCGGCGATACTCTGCAATACCCAGCCATGCTCAGCCATACTCGGCCATGCTCAGCCATACCCAGCCTCTGTATGTGGCCAGGCTGTGGAAGTCTCACACATGTGGTATCGCCGTACTCAGGAGGAGTAGGAGAATCTATTTTGGGGTGTCATTTTTGGTATGTACATGCTATGTGTTAGAAATATTGTATAAATGGACAACTTTGTGTTAGAAAAAAAAAAAGCGTTTTAACCACTTCCCGCCTTCCTTCATATGACGTCCTTGACTTTGTGCGGGGATATCTGAATGATGGGTGCAGCTACAGGCATCATTCAGATATCAGCTTTTTCACCCAGCGATTCCCTACACCATAAGAACGATCATAGCGGCTGTTACACTGCTTGATTGTTCTTACGGGAGGCGAGAGGGGACATCCCCCCCTCCCACCGCCCTCAGGTGCTTCTACCGACTCACCGCTACGATCGAAGCCAGGATCTTTTTTTTTTTTTTTTTTTTTTATTTCAGGCACAGCCTAGAGGTGAGATGTGGGGTCTTATTGATCCCATATCTCACTGTAAAAAGGACCTGTCATGCCATATTCCTATTACAAGGGATGTTTACATTCCTTGTAATAGGAATAAAAGTGATCAAAAAAAATTTGGGGGGGAAAAAAGTGTCAAACTAAAATAAATAAAGTAAAATGAACAATAAAAAAAAAATTTTTTTTTAAAGCGCCCCTGTCCATGTGCTCGCATGCAGAAGCGAACGCATATTTAAGTCCCGCCCACATATGAAAACGGTGTTCAAACCACACATGTGAGGTATCGCTGCGATCAGTAGAGCGAGAGCAATAATTTTAGCCCTAGACCTCCTCTGTAACTCAAAATTTGTAACCAGTAAAAAATTTTAAAGCGTCGCCTATGGGGATTTTTAAGTGGCAAAGTTTGGCGCCATTCCACAAGCGTGTGCAATTTTGAAAGGTGACATGTTAGGTATCTATTTACTCGGCGTAACTTCATCTTTCATATTATGCAAAAACATTGGGCTAACCTTACTGTTTTGTTTTTTTTTTAAGCAAAAAACATTTTTTTTCCAAAAAAAACGCGTTCGAAAAATTTCTGCGCAAATATCGTGCAAGATAAAAAGTTGCAATGACCGCTATTGTATTCTCTAGGGTCTTTGCTAAAAAAACATATATAATGTTTTGGGGTTCTATGTAATTTTCTAGCAAATAAATGATGATTTTTACATGTAGGAGAGAAATGTTAGAATTGGCCTGGGTGCTCCAGAACGCCTGAAGGTGCTCCCCTGCATGTTGGGCCTCTGTATGTGGCCACGCTGTGTAAAAGTCTCACACATGTGGTATCGCCATACTCAGGAGTAATAGCAGAATGTGTTTTGGGGTGTAATTTGTGGTATGCATATGCTGTGTGTGAGAAATAACCTGCTAATATGACAATTTTGTAAAAAAAAAAAAGCTTGATTTTGCAAAGAATTGTGGGAAAAAATGACAACTTCAAAAAACTCACCATGCATCTTTCTAAATACCTTGGAATGTCTTCTTTCCAAAAAGGGGTCATTTGGGGGGTATTTGTATTTTTCTGGCATGTTAGGGTCTCAAGAAATGAGATAGGCCATCAGTACTTCAGGTGTGATCAATTTTCAAATATTGGCACCATAGCTTGTGGACGCTATAACTTTCACAAAGACCAAATAATATACACTAATTTGTGTTATTTTTACCAAAGATATGTAGCGGTATAAATTTTGGCCAAAATATATGAAGAAAAATTACTAATTTTCAAAATTTTATAACAGAAACGAAGAAAAATTTATTTTTTTATACATTTTTTCGTCTTTTTTCTTTTATAGCGCAAAAAATAAAGAACCCAGCGGTGATTAAATACCACCAAAAAAAAGCTCTATTTGTGTGAAAGGAAGGACAAAAATTTCATATAGATACAGTGTTGCATGACTGAGTAATTGTCATTCAAAATGTGAGAGCACCAAAAGCTGATAATTGGTCTGGTTATTAAGGGGGTTTAAGTGCCCAGTGGTCAATAGCCCTATGTTCAGTGTACATAAACATAGAATGACTATGTTGCAACTGTGCAAAAACGCATGATGCTGCTATGTAAAATCGCTAAGTATATGCTAATCAGATAAGTTGCAGCTAGATTCAAAGTGTGTAAATGCATTTAAATGGTATAAAGTAAATGATATTCAGCGCAGTTTAATGATATATATGGAATATTTAACAATAAGCGATAAATGGTGTACAAAATTGCTAATTGCGATTATGTAAATAAATAATGATGCTGTGCAAAATAACTGAAGCAACAGTTGCCCTATGTTCAGTGTAGATGAATACTAAAGTGCTTATGTTGCAACTGTGCAAAAATGCATGATACTGCTATGTAAAAATTGCTGAAAGCAACAATCAGCAGTGCTAAATAAAACAATCAGAGTGCGTGCGCTAAGCGCTGTGTAAATGCAATAATGATCCTAGAAATGAATGCCCTAATTCCAGTGTAACCACAAAATATGTAAAATAAATAAATAATGATGTATAATACCAATAAAACAATGCTTGTGCTAAAAACTGTGACTGTGTGCTGACAATTCCCAATATCACACAGTTACCGCAATACAGATGCGAAAGTTCACTTATTGAAAATGATATGGTGGCTTAGGATGTGTTTATTTCCAGCAGATACATGCAAAGGATAAAGAAGAATCTCCCATAGTGTAATACTGAATAAGCTAATACATTTATTTAAAGCCAAGTGGGTACATACAACAGTGTAAAATAAAAACAGCAAGTCTGTAAATTGTGCGACTTTACAGTTGCCTCTGTGCATCACTTCCGGTTCTCATGCGGTCCGGTTACTCTCTATGCATTGCGTCACCTCACGTAACTTCTTCAGGGGATGTAGTACCACAGCCTGGGGACATACATGTCATCTGCTGCTGTTTGTGATCTCTGGGAGTCCTAGACCAGATTATGCTCCCTTCTATATGGACTTCTCAAGCTACCAATTTTTTATCCACAGATTTGATGTCTGCCCTGGGGGCCAAAGGCTTCACAAATTCTAGCTGTTTCTCCAGCGTTGCCTTCCCTCTTTATTTTGATATTATGAGCCAGAATAAATGGAGATTTTTTTATATGAAAATACTTGCCGATGTGTTTTTCTTCAAATAGGACAGTATTTTGGTGAGTAGGCAGGTGCATTTCAAAAATACAATGTCAAATTAACAAGGGACACCAAGCAACCTACTTAAGGTTTACAAATACAAGATAATAATGGTGTTGTGGAAACGTGACATACAAAAAAAATTAAAATATGGAGATGACTATAAAATAATAAAAACAAATAAAAATACAACAGGAGATCTTGATGAAAAAAAAATTACTATTAAAAAAAAAAAATAATTATTATGGAGATCTGGCTTTAAAAACAAAAAAAGATTAGTTAGGAGATCATGAGAAATAATAAAGAAATAAGTTTGTGAGAACTCTGTGTGGATATGAGCAGCAAAACAACTTCATTCTAGCATTATAAAGAAGAAGAGAATGCGCTGCATTGTAAGATTTAAAAATTTGCAGTGTGACGAATGTGCCATCTCCATTACGAACGGTCGTTTTACCTGACTGAGCGGCTCCGTCTCGTACTTGATTCTGAGCATGCGTAGTTTTTTGCATACACACAAACGGAATTTCTCTCAATCTTTTGCTGGCAGAAATTTGGCGAGAAAAAGTCTGATGGAGCATACACACGATCGCATTTTCCAACCAAAAGCTCTCATCGGTCTTTTGCTGGCCGAATCTCCGATCGTGTGTACTCGGCATTAGGGGCCAACGATCTTTACCAGGGACCACAGTGAGTAACTGAAGCAAGTCCCGGAGCAGTATTCTTGCCGAACGGGCATGGTGGGGAATCAGGAAACTTCAGGCGGTGATCAAGTCAGGGACCCAACCAGCGCAGGTGACACTTGCAGAGCAGCCTTGTGGGCCAAGCTAGGGACTGAGCCAGTCAGCAGGGGTAAAGCTTGAAGTTATCCGAAGTGCCAACCCAGGGACCCAGCAGGGAAGCGTGGTTGACGCTTGAGGGAGATACCACTGCAAAAGTCTTAAGTAGCTCACGGGATTCAGAGTCAGTGAATCAGAGGGTCCAGTGAAAGACCAGAAGCTCAAGGGACTGAAGAACTACCAGGAGAAGTTGTAGTACAGCTGAGAAAATTGTTATGTTGAGTTAGGAACTGTTTAAGTTCTGTTGCCATAGGAGACAGCAATCCTGCACGTGCAGAAGTGGCACCTTGCTAGGGCCTTTCCCTGTATGGCCGTCCTCCTGTTGAAATCTTGGAGTCTGCCATTTGAAATTGCAACTACTGAAGGGTGCCCTGGCCCTAACCCTCTTTCCATTCCGAAATATGAAAAGGACTGTCAAAGAAATAAAACCTCTTTTACATCCGAGAAGTGTCTAAGGTAGTTCTAAGGTAGCTTTACATTAGTTTATAGCCCATAGCACCAATTGAGTGGGAAAAATCCAACAGGATGGTTGTACAGAGGTCGATCGGTGAACCAGCCAAGTTTCGATCCATGTATGAGCAGCTTAAAGAATAAGTGTGGCCAAAGCTCTTTTGGCCCTCTATTGATCCTGATTTTACAGTCTGGATCCACCCAGATGCCTGGAATGGAAGCTTGATCAGCCTCTCAGCGAGCAGCTGGGAGACTGAGTGTTACGTACCTAAAGGGTGAGCCCGAATTGCAGAGGATGGCCTCTCCTACGCCTCCGACTTGAGGGCCCCTGGTAGTGGTGACAGGGGTGCAGGAGTGCGGAGTGGTATGAGTGCCTGGCAGGATCAACAGCAGAAGGATCAGATGGCTGGCACAGCTGACGGATGGATCAGTAGACAGGAACTGCAGACTGGACAACTCAGCAGACAGGACAGCAGACTGGATGGATCAGGCAGACAGGACAGCAGACTGGATGGATCAGACAGACAGGTGAGCAGCCTGGATGGCTCAGCAGACAGGCCCAGCAGACTGGATGAATCAGCAAACAGGTGAACAGCCTGGATGGCTCAGCAGACTGGATGGGAGTCCAGGATCGTCAGACAGGCCGGGTCGGTTAGCAGGCTGGCAGCAGAGGTACAAAAAGGAGCAGGCAGAGGGATCGCCAAACAAGCCAAGGATCAGGTACAGGCAGATAACAGGAATAGTCTCAAAGCAAGCCGGGTCAAAACAGGAGCAGAGATCAGGTTTTCAGGGAACACATACACAGAGCTGCAGAGCAAACAGCAATGATGCAAGTGCCAGACAGGTTTAAATAACCCGCCAGACACTAACGAGTGCATGTGCGCATAGACGCCCACAATCGTGCACCGATGGGTCTAATCTGCCTGTTACTGGCAGGATCTTCATGACATTGCCCCCCCAAGGGGCAGCCTCCGGATGCCCATCCGAGCCAATTTTTCAGGATGGGACCTTCTGGAGGATTGAACCAGACTCTCAGCATGGATGTTTTCTTCAGGTTCCCATGAATTCTCCTCGGGCCCATAGCCCATCCATTTGATCAAGAATTGAGTTTGATTGTTTCTCCTCCTGCAATCCACTATTGCTTCTACCTCAAACTCCTGTTCCCCATCTACTAATACAGGATCAGGAGGGTCAGAGCTTCGGCCAGGAAAGGGATTAGCAACAGAGGGTTTTAATAGTGTTACATGGAAAACAGGATGAATTTTAAGTGACTCTGGAAGTTCCAACTCGTAAGCCACTTCATTGATTTTCCTCTTCACAGGAAATGGGCCTATGAATTTAGGACCCAGCTTTTTCGAAGGGCATGCCATCTTCAGGTTCAGTGTAGACAACCAAACTAGATTACCGGGTGCCAGTAACAGTTCTCCACGTTTCTTTTCATCAAAAACTTCTTTATTGTGTTCCTGTGTCCTGGCCATAGTTTCTTGCAAGAGCTGATTGTTGAGAGAAAAAAAATTAATTGTTTCATGAACTGCTGGTACAGGACATTCTGGGATGGAGCTGGGCAGGAATGATGGATGGAAGCCATAATTGGCAAAAAATGGGGTTTGTTTTGTAGCAGAGTGTGTAGAATTGTTGTAGGCGAATTCAGCCAGTGGAAGCAAAGAGATCCAGTCATCTTGAGTAAATGAAGAAAAGCAGCGGAGGTATTGTTCGAGGGTTTGGTTGGTCCTCTCTGTTTGCCCATTTGTCTGGGGGTGATAAGCGGAAGAGAAAGATAGCTTGATCTTCAAAGCTTTGCATAAGGACCTCCAGAATCGGGAAGTAAATTGTACCCCACGATCTGAGACAATGTTGGCCGGTACTCCATGGAGTCTGATGATTTCCCTGATGAATACCTGTGCAGTCTCGGAAGCAGAGGGAGTGCCTTTCATAGGGATAAAGTGTGCCATTTTTGACAACTGGTCTACCACCACAAAGATGGTGGTATGGTCCTCTGCTGGGGGTAACTCTACAATGAAGTCTATGGATAACATCTTCCAGGGTCTATCCGGAACAGGCAGTGGTCTCAATAATCCCCAGGCCTTGGCTCTACTTCTCTTGTTCCTAATGCACAAGGATTCCACAAACTTCTTGCAGTCTGAGGCCTAAGGCCACCAGAAGGTACGTTGTACCAAATCGGTGGTTTTAGTTATGCCAAAATGTCCAGCTAGTGCGTGATCGTGACAGAGTTCTAATATAGGGACTCGTACGCTTTCAGGTGCAAAAATCTTGTCCCTGTACCAGAACAACCTGTCTTTTGCTCGTAGCTCCGATTTAGCGGGGGGCGTCCACCCCAGAGTAGCCTGCTTGATCCGGGAGAGCAAATCTTCCTGCAGCAGAAGAAAATTTCCTGGAGAAAGAATGGTATCAGGGGAAGTCATTTCTTTGGATTTGTGAAACATTCTGGATAGGGCGTCAGGTTTTATATTCTTAGAGCCTGGCCGGTAAGTAACATGAAAAGAGAACCTGGAGAAAAACAACGCCCATCTGGCTTGCCCTGGCTTCAACCTCTTTGCCGACCTCAAGTACTCTAAGTTCTTATGATCAGTGAAGATCAAGATTGGGTGAGTTGCTCCTTCAAGTAAGTACCACCATTCTTCAAGTGCAGATTTGATTGCCAGCAGTTCCTGATCCCCCACATCGTAATTCCTTTTGGCAGCTGAAAGTTTGCGGGAGAAGAAGGCTACTGGGTGGAGCAGTGCCTTGATTCCTTGGCGTTGGGAGAGTACTGCTCCAACAGCGATCTCAGAAGCATCTACCCCAAGTACAAATGGCAGGGCGGAATCAGGGTGTTTGAGAACGGAGGCAGATGTAAACAATTCTTTGAGAGATTCAAAGGCAACTTGAGCTTCTGGGGTCCAATGGAAGCGAACCCCCAGTTTGGTTAATTCGGTAATAGGGGCAATGATGGCAGAAAATCCCTTAATGAATTCCTGGTACAAATTAGCGAATCCAACGAAACGTTGGATTCTTTTTTTGTCAACAGGAACTGACCAGTCAAGTATTGCAGCGATCTTCTGCGGATCCATCTTGATACCTTCTATGGAGATGATTAATCCCAGCAATGGTATACTCTCTTGTTCGAATTCACATTTTTCTGACTTCGCGTACAGGCCATGCTGTTGAAGTCGTGTCAAAACACACCTGACATGTCTGCGATGAGCATCTAGGGAGGAAGAAAAGATTAGAATATTGTCTAAATAGACGATGACAAACTGATCTAAATAATCCCCGAAAACATTGTTAATAAAATACTGGAACGTGGCAGGAGCGTTACATAACCCGAAGGGCATTACTAGGTACTCAAAGTGCCCAAAACGGGTGCGCAACACGGTTTTCCACTCATCTCCTTCCCTGATGCGGACCAAGTTATAGGCTCCTCGAAGATCAAGTTTAGTAAAGATAGTAGCTGTTCCCAGTCTCTGGAATAACTCGGGGACCAAGGGAAGGGGGTACCTGTTCTTGATGGTAATTTTATTTAGCTCACGGTAGTCTATGCAAGGCCGAAGTGTGTGATCCTTCTTCTCTACAAAAAAGATACCCGCACCTGCCGGGGAAGTGGATGGACGAATGAAACCCTTCTTTAAGTTTTCATCGATATAGTCCTTAAGGGCTACCTGTTCTAACTCGGTTAACGGGAAGATTCTTCCGAAGAGAATTTCGGCCCCTGGAAGGAGCTCGATAGGGCAATCATAAGCCCGATGGGGAGGTAGAGTTTCTGCTCTTTTCTTGCTGAACACGTCAATGAAGTCATGGTAGGCTTTCGGGACAGTTTAAAAACGAGAAATAAAAAAACGCGCTAAAAAATCAAATATAGATCCAAGACTATAGCTGCACGAAAAAAACACCAATATCTGTGTAAGGTAAACAAAATAAAACAAAAAAAATGTGCGCTCATAATCAGTCTACAAATCTAATCATATTGAGAAAATACAAATAAATACAAATAAAATTCCTGAAACGTGCATTGATCAAAGTGCCATGAATAAGGAATCTAAAATGAGATGTGTACTGGTGTGCATAAAAACGCATATAAATGAACAACTTAAAAGACCCAGCACTAAATACATTGTCACATTAACTAATCCTTAAATACAATAAAGCTACTCAGCAGTGAAAAAACGTGAAAATAGTGGAGGTAGTCCATAGACTAAACGACAGAAAAAAGTTCCATAATTGTGTGTCCAATTCATGAAAGCAGGGGAAGACATCCACGATCCATCGGGTCAAAACCCACACAGATAGATGGGGAAGGGAGGAGTGTATAGATGAAACTCTCACTAAATCCATATTTATTGAAAGATGGACCCTTACCCTAAACGGTGGACCTCCCTGTTGGCAAGGTCTTACGTGCAGGCAGAATTAGCCCTCTGCAGGGACTGTGGGTTGATGGTAAACTCGGGAGTTGGGAGGAATTAGAGAGAAGACTTTAGCGCTGGAAGCAGAGGAGTGGGCTTATCACCCCTCTTCAGGTGGACGAGTTGGATCACGCCAGGTTGAAGACGCGGGTAACATCAGCTGTTTCGGATGCCATCAACCCACAGTCCCCGCAGAGGGCTAATTCTGCCTGCACGTAAGACCTTGCCAACAGGGAGGTCCACCGTATAGGGTAAGGGTCCATCTTTCAATAACTTTGAATTTAGTGAGAGTTTCATCTATACACTCCTCCCTTCCCCATCTATCTGTGTGGGTTTTGACCTGATGGATCGTGGATGTCTTCCCCTGCTTTCATGAATTGGACACACACTTATGGAACTTTTTTCTGTCCTTCAGTCTATGGACTACCTCCACTATTTTCATGTTTTTTCACTGCTGAGAAGCTTTATTATATTTAAGGATTAGTTAATGTGACAATGTATTTAGTGCTGGGTCTTTTAAGTTGTTCATTTATATGGGTTTTTATGCACACCAGTACACATCTCATTTTAGATTCTTTATTCATGGCACTTTGATCGATGCACGTTTCAGGAATTTTATTTGTATTTATTTGTATTTTCTCAATATGATTAGATTTGTACACTGATTATGAGCGCACTTTTTTTTGTTTTATTTCGGGACAGTTTGGCATAGCTCAGCTTCAGTGTCCAGACATAGCAAAGGAAAGGGCCCATGGGGGTCCTTTGAGGCACAGAACTGCTGGCAATAAGGAGAGGAAAAGGTGACCTCCCCTGTGGACCAGTTGACACCAGGATTGTGGGCTTGTAGCCAAGGCATTCCAAGAATTACAGGAAACAGAGGTGAGGAGATAATGTCCATACGAAGCAGTTCGTGGTGGGCACCGGCAATGGTAACTGGCAAAGGGGAAGTCTCTTAGATAACCAGCCCAGATTTAATAGTGGACCCATCAGCCAGGTGAATGGACAGTCTTTGGGTCCTAGGAAGCAGAGGAGTCTGATGTCTTGTTGCAAAAGATGAGTCCATAAAGCAGCTGCAGGCTCCTGAATCAATAATGGCGGGCACTGACAGAGTCTTTCCTGGAAGCTGCAAAGAGATAGAGAGGGCAAGATGAGAAGAGGTCTGGATTCCAGTGAGCACATGTTAAGGAGATTTTCGGAAACACTTACGAAGTTTA
Source organism: Lithobates clamitans (assembly GCA_037952925.1). Classification (NCBI taxonomy): domain Eukaryota; kingdom Metazoa; phylum Chordata; class Amphibia; order Anura; family Ranidae; genus Lithobates; species Lithobates clamitans. The sequence goes on from JBBGZY010000883.1 coordinate 246,774, forward strand.
GTAGGGCAATTCTTGACATAGTGACCGGGTTCCCCGCAGTAGAGACATAGATTATTTGTCCGGCGGCGTTGGCGCTCTTCCATAGTAAGAGAAGGGCGAAGCACCCCCAACTTCATGGGTTCCGAAGTGTCCGTTGTAGAAGTGGACTGAGAGGTAGGGGCCGGATGCAGGTCACTGGGCACTCTAGGTAACATCCAGGTTGGTCGGAAAAATCCAGTTGCTTTTTCTGACCTACGTTCCCTCAGCCGCCGGTCAATCTGTATGGCAAGATTGATTAATGCGTCTAGGGTCTGGGGCACACCAACTCGGGCTAGCTCATCCTTCAAAGGGTCAGACAGTCCCATGCGAAACTGGTAACGGAGCGCAGCGTCATTCCAGTCAGTGTCTGCGCTCCACCGCCGAAATTCAGCCACATAATCTTCCGCCGCCCGGCGCCCTTGCTGAAGGGTGTGCAGTGCGGCTTCGGCAGTTGCAGAAAGCTGAGGGTCTTCATACAGTTGAGCCATGGTATTGAAGAAGGTGGTAAGGTTGGTCAACACATCAGCTTTCTGTTCCAGGAGGCGATGGGCCCAGGTTTGAGGTTCACCCGAAAGTAAAGAGACGACAAAGCCCACCTTGGTGGCTTCCAAGGAGAAGGTACGTGGCTGGAGGGCGAAGTACAGTTCACAGGAATTGCGAAACGCCCTACGTTCCCCAGCAAATTTTTCACTGTGTGGGGACACGTGGTTCGGGCGGAAGCATCACCACCGTAGGAGAGGATGCGGTGCCTGTAGAAGAGGTAGAGGCTTGAGGGGTTCCTTGAATTCCAGTGGGAGAAGACAGTACTTGGACCCGTTCCTCCAACCGGGTGTATCCTTCCTGAAGGCTTTTGACAGCCTGGGTCAGGCCTGCTAAGTGCAAACAAAATTCCTGCATAGGAGAGGTTCCCTGCTCAGGCTCAGACATGGCTGTTTGCTACTGTTACGTACCTTAAGGGTGAGCCCGAATTGCAGAGGATGGCCTCTCCTACGCCTCCGACTTGAGGGCCCCTGGTAGTGGTGACAGGGGTGCACGAGTGCGGAGTGGTATAAGTGCCTGGTAGGATCAACAGCAGAAGGATCAGATGGCTGGCACAGCTGACGGATGGATCAGTAGACAGGAACTGCAGACTGGACAACTCAGCAGACAGGACAGCAGACTGGATGGATCAGGCAGACAGGACAGCAGACTGGATGGATCAGGCAGACAGGTGAGCAGCCTGGATGGCTCAGCAGACAGGCCCAGCAGACTGGATGAATCAGCAAACAGGTGAACAGCCTGGATCGCTCAGCAGACTGGATGGGAGTCCAGGATCATCAGACAGGCCAGGTCGGTAAGCAGGCTGGCAGCAGAGGTACAAAAAGGAGCAGGCAGAGGGATCGTCAAGCAAGCCAAGGATCAGGTACAGGCAGATAACAGGAATAGTCTCAAAGCAAGCCGGGTCAAAACAGGAGCAGATATCAGGTTTTCAGGGAACACATACACAGAGCTGCAGAGCAAACAGCAATGATGCAAGTGCCAGGCAGGTTTAAATAACCCGCCAGACACTAACGAGTGCATGTGCGCGTGCGCATAGACACCCGCAATTGTGCACCGATGGGTCTAATCTGCCTGTTACTGGCAGGATCTTCATGACACTGAGACAGCCACTCCCGCCCCTTCCACAGTCCAGGGCATTAGTGAGCGATGGAGGGGCAGAGCAGAGAGTTGGCGACTGACAGTCCTCAGCTCTCTGCAGGCTGAAGACCGAGAGCTGAGCGATTAGGTGAGTATAATTTTTTTTTTTCATTAAACCCATACTTCTCTTTTAAGGGAGTGCAGCAGGAAAGAGGAAAGTGTCTCAGAACAAGAAAGATAGCAAACAAAAAAGGAGACAGGAGACAGAACCGACCTTAAGCGTTCTTCCACACAGGCGATCGGACCGGCGGACTCCATTTTGCACAGCGGGGGATCGCTCAGTCTCTCCTCACTGAGCAGGCAGAAGACAGGTCCGTGTCCGCTCACTGTGCAGAGGTCGACCTGTCAGAGCCCCACTCTCCTCTATGGGGAGATCGGATGAAAACAAACTGCCTGTCCATTGTCATCCGATCCCATCTGATCCGTCAGATGGATGGAAAATAGGTTTTCCATCCGTCTGGATTTCAGACAGGATCGGATTGGATAGCAGTGGGTGTCAGCTGACATCCGCTGCCCCATAGAGGTGAATGGAGTTTCCGAGCAGGTCCGACAGGTGGACCTGATCAGAAAGCACATGTGACAGGGGCTTAACATTTTAGGCTAGATGGTCTGAGTCTTTTACATCCAGTATTGCCCCTGTGGACAAGCAAGATTGATTGTGATAAACTGTCTGTGTCTAAAGGACCAACAAATGTATTTAAAACCTGAAGTATTTATTTTCTTTGTGGTTCTTTAAGATAAGAAACAAGAAATCTGAAAGGATGTGTACTGCCAATGAAACTGAGTTTTCGGAGTTCCTCTTGCTTGGATTTTATGAGTTCCACGATCTTAAAGTTCTGTTGTTCTTCCTTTTCCTTGTTTTTTATCTTTTGATGGTGACTGAAAACTGTTTGATTATCACACTTGTGTCATCTTGCCCCCACCTTCATGTCCCCATGTACATCTTCCTCCGGAACCTAGCACTGGCGGACCTTCTTTTAACTTCTAACATCATGCCAAAATTGTTAGAGGTGACTTGGTTAGGTGGGACAGTCATCTCCAAAACGAGCTGCTTCCTACAATTCTACTTCCATTGCGCTGCAACGTATATACAATCTTTGGTTCTTACAGCCATGGCTTTTGACAGATACCTAGCCATTTGTCACCCTCTCCAATATTCCTCTACTATGAACCAGAAACTTTGTTTCCACTTGGCATTTTGGCCTTGGGTCATCCCCATCATCCTGCTTATAAGTGAAACAGTTTCAGTAATCCAGATGGGTTTTTGTGGTTCCAAAGTCCTAGACCATTTCTTCTGTGATGTTGTTCCCATTTTGGAAATTGCCTCCACAGACACTTCCAAAGCGAAATTCGAAGACTTTTTAATGACAGTTTTTTTATCTTTTATACCCTTTGTTTTTGTTGTTATATCATATATATGTATAGTAAATGCTATCATCAAGATCAAGTCAAATGACAATAGACGGAAAGCCTTCTCAACGAGCAGTTCCCATCTTGCGGCTGTGTGTACCTATTTTGGACCTATAATCACCATCTATATGTTTCCAGTAGGGGGCAGCTCACCTTATGAAAATAAAATGAAATCTTTTCTATATACAACCATAACCCCTTTAATTAACCCAATGCTTTATAGCATGAGAAACCATGAGATCAAGAAAGCAGCACAGCTACTATTTCAGAACAAAGTGCTTTTCTCAAAGTGATTCTAAAGAACCACCCAAGAAGAGAAGGTTCAGGTCCGCTCTGCGCAAAACCATTGAAACCAATTTTTGACTTTACAATCACTTTAACACATTGCTCCACCACTTTTAGTTACAAAAGTCACAATTTTAGATGCCACCTGCCACCGGCTAGTGAAATCAGGCATTGTGGATCCCCCCAGTCACACATAATGGCAATGTATGAATGTGATTGAGTTAGACTCAAATGGTGTTTGTTACTTTATTCTGTTTACCATTCAGTACAAAGAGACAGATTTTGTTGAATCCCACCCTCATCCACTAATACTCCCCTTTGCTGAGCTTACCCTGCTGGTTTATTTGTCTGCTAGAGCAGTGGTTCTCAACCCTGTCCTCAAGTATCCCCAACAGGCCATGTTTGCAGGTTTTCCTTTATCTTGCACAGGTGCTTTAAATCAGAGTCAAAGGTTTGGTATTTTGGACAGCTATTTTATCTAAGAGTAAACATGGCCTGTTGGGGGTACTTGAGGCCAGAGTTCAGAACCACTGTGCTAGAGCATTCAGAAATACTTGGTGCTTCAAGGTAAGGGGAGGATGTGTTCTTATTCTCTGCCTCACATGGCACCTGGCCCTGGCCTGAGTGGACAATTGCCAGGTCTGTAAAATGTCAGGTGCAAGGTAACACAGCCCCAGATCGGTCAGGCCTGTAAAATGTCACATGAGGTTGGGGAGCAGATCATTAGTCCTGTGTGAGCTTCAACACTAACTGAAGTGGTGGAGAAAACACAGCAAAGGTGAGCGTCAGTAGGGATGGGGAAATTTCAAGAGAACAGAATGGAACAAGTGACAGAAAACCTTTAACCACTTCAAAACCGAGCCAATTCTGACATTTCTGCATACATTTTTTTTGCTCAAAAAATACTTAGAATCCCCCCCCCAAAAAATATATATTTTAACAAAGCAAAGTCCATGGAAAATAAAATGGTGGGTGTTGCAATTTTTTTATATATGCACAGTGGTTTATCAAATGCAAATTTCCAGGAAAAAAAAAACACTAAAACAAATTTTTAGTACATAATATATAGTAATATATAAAAGATTATGTCACACAAGTAAATAGATACCTAACATGTCAAGCTTTAAAATTGGGTGGAACGGTGCATTAAAAGCCTTCACAGGGTACCACTTTAGAGTTACACAGAAGGTCTGGCACTATAATTATTGCTCTCACTCTGATGTTCATGACAAAACCTCACATTTGGTGCGAACATCGTTTACAAATGTGCGCCGCATTTGCAAAGTATAGGGGTAAAAGGGTGCTTTACATTTTTTTCTTAAATGTTATTTTATTTTTATTTTTTTTACACTGTATCTTTACATTTATTTTAATTGAACTTTATTGCTATCACAAGGAAGTGATGAACTAAATCCCTCTGCATAATTACAAATGTGTTCGCACACCTCAAATGGTACTATGCATTCTGAAAATGCTGCACATCCAAACTATATAATTGCATATCACCTGTATCAATACACCATTATATAAAAAAAAAAACAGAAATAAAGTAACCAGCTTGCTGGCACTTATATAGAACACTTTATATATATATATATATATATATATATATATATATATATATATATATATATATATATATATATATAATGTGTCCACAATGTTTTTCTCCGTTTATTCAGAATGACAAATTATATAAATACATTTAATAATATACATTCAATATACAGTGCCTTGAAAAACTATTCAAACCCCTTGAAATTTTCCACATTTTGTCATGTTACAACCAAAAACCCAAATGTATTTTATTTTATTTTATTGTATTTTATGTATTTTGGGATTTTATGTGATAGACCAACACAAAGTGGCACATTATTGTAAAGTGGAAGGAAAATGATAAATGGTTTTCAAATTTTTTTACAAATAAATATGTGAAAAGTGTGGCGTGCATTTGTATTCAGCCCCCTATACTCTGATACCCCTAACTAAAATCTAGTGGAACCAATCGCCTTCAGAAGTCATCTAATAAAGTCTAGTAAAAAGAGTCAGGGATAAAGTTGTGGAGAAGTTTAAAGCAGGGTTAGGTTATAAAAAAATACCTCAAGGTTTGAACATCTCATGGAGGTTGTTCAATCCATCATCTGAAAATGGAAAGAGTATGGCAAAACTGCAAACCTAACAAGACATGGCCGTCCACCTAAACTGACAGGCCGGGCAAGGAGAACAATAATCAGAGAAGCAGGTAACTCTGGAGGAGCTGCAGAGATCCACAGCTCAGGTGGGAGAATCTGTCCATAGGACAACTATTAGCTGTGCACTCCACAAATATGGCCTTTATGGAAGAGTGACAAGAAGAAAGCCATTTTTAAAAGAAAGCCATAAGAAGTCCCGTTTGCAGTTTGTGAGAAACCATGTTAGGGGCACAGCAAACATGTGGAAGAAGGTGCTCTGGTCAGATGAGACCAAAATTTTACTTTTTGGTCTAAAAGCAAAGCACTATGTGTGGCGGTAAACTAACACTGCACATCACCCTGAACACATCATCCCCACCGTGAAACATAGTGGTGGCAGCATCATATTTATTTGTAAAAAATGTCAGTGTTTGCTTATTTTATTTTTTATTTTTACAATTTAACCTTTTAAATATTTATCTATTACAATTGTTTATTTTTTTATATATATTTTTTTATCAGCCCTGTTGGGGGGCTTTGGTGAGATATCAGGGGTCTAAACAGTCCCCTGACATCTCACCTTTGAGACCAGGAAAGGGACTGAAGACATAGATTCCCCAGTCCTTTTCTCTGCAGCCTCAGCTGCACTGAAGATGAATGGACAAGAGACAGAGGCTCCTGTTCATTCGTAAACTGAAACATCGTAAACACAGTTTTCAGTGCTCAGTGACAGTTATGAATAAACAGTCAATGATCACTGACAAATTGTCATTGAAAGATCTGTAAATGACAGATTTACTAGCTCCTTCCGCCACTCTCCATCCTGACACATCCAGGATGAGGGGGGGACCGGATGTGAACAGAGGGAGACCAGAGTAGGACCCGGAGAACCGGAGGAGGACACAGGGGACAGTCGGGACGATCGGTGGGGGCAGTTACAAGCACCGATCTCCCTGTGTGGCTTTCAATAATGCCGCTGACAGCCACCGGAGAGAGAAGAGGAGAGGCGTCTGTCAGCTGCTTTATTGAAAGCCACACAGTGAGATCGGTGCCTATAACTGCCCCCACCGATCATCTGTGAGGCTGCCCGGGGCTCCCTGCTAGCTGAGGACACAGGTATCGGATTAGACATTGGAACATTTGCATGAGTACAAGTTCTCGTGCAAATGCTCGGTATCTGCACCGATACTGATACTAGTATCAATATTGATGCAACCCTAATAAATATAAATATATATATATATATATATATATATATATATATATATATATATATATATATATATATACACTTCATTTCAGCTGGGAAGTGGTTAGAACTCAGCTACTGTATATCCAAAAAAAAATTTTCTTTTTTGCTTTGGCATGAGGAGGTATTAGTACCCATTGCCACAAAGACGGAAGGTTGTAATAAATATCTCCAATGGAGAAAAGGACAATATCAAGATTATCTTTCTTCATTCTTGTCTCGGTGCTCAAGGGACAGAAAGAAAGAGAGGATTTCCTAATAAAGCCACATGCAGCTCAGGGGAACCTCAAAAAGGTTCTAACTTTTTCACTTTCTAGCCAAATCGTGGAAGGAGGAAGTGGAGAGAGAGAGAGAGAGAAAGAAAGAGAAAGAGAAAATGTCTCAGCCACATGTCCTGTCCATGCTACTAATACCAGGTCAGAAGAGATGATTATTGCCAGATAACTAGGACTCAATTCCTGGTTGGCTGGGTAATAGCTGGAGGGTCTCCTCATCATCGCAGATCTTGTCTTCAGGTCTCTGGCACAAAAACAAATGCTGCATCATCCTCAGGGGCCTCTGCAGCAGGACTTTGCTGCAACATTCATCTGGAGGTATTTCTATTAATAAATATATATATATATATATATATATATATATATACACACACACAGTGCCTTGCAAATGTATTTACCCCTTGGCTTTTTAGCTATTTTGTTACATTACAGCCTTTAGTTCAATTTTTTTTTAATCTGAATTAAATGTGATGGATCAGAACACAATAGTCTAAGTTGATGAAGTAAAATTAGAAAAATATATGCATAAAACTATTTTTCAGAGCTAAAAAACTGATAATTGGCATGTGTGTATGTATTCACCCCTTTGTTATGAAGCCGATAAAAAGCTCTGGTGCAACCAATTACCTTCAGAAGTCAAATTATTTGTGAAATGATGTCCACCTGTGTGCAATCTAAGTGTCACATGATCTGTCATTACATATACACACCTTTTTGAAAGGCCCCAGAGGCTGCAACACCTAAGCATGAGGCACCATTAACCAAACACTGCCATGAAGACCAAGGAACTCTCCAAACAAGTAAGGGACAATGTTGTTGAGAAGTACAAGTCAGGGTTAGGTTATAAAATAATATCCAAATCTTTGATGATCCCTAGGAGCACCATCAAATCTATCATAACCAAATGGAAAGAACATGGCACAACAGCAAACCTGCCAAGAGACGGCCACACATCCAAACTCATGGAACAGGCAAGGAGGGCATTAATCAGAGAGGCAGCACAGAGACCTAAGGTAACACTGGAGGAGCTGCAGAGTCTCACAGCAGAGACTGGAGTATCTGTACATAGGATGGCAATAAGCCGTACGCTCCATAGAGTTGGGCTTTATGGCAGAGTGGCCAGAAGAAAGCCATTACTTTCAGCAAAAAACAAAATGGCACATTTTGAGTTTGCGAAAAGGCTTGTGAGAGACTCCCAAAATGTATGGAGGAAGGTGCTCTGGTATAATGAGACTAAAATTGAACTTTTGGCCATCAAAGAAAACACTATGTCTGGCGCAAACCCAACACATCACATCACCCAAAGAACACCATCCCCACAGTGAAACATGGTGGTGCAGCATCCTGCTGTGGGGATGTTTTTCAGCAGTTGGGACTGAGAAACTGGTCAGAGTTGGGGGAGGGAAAGATGGATGGTGCTAAATACAGGGATATTCTTGAGCAAAACCTGTACCACTGTGTGTGTGATTTGAGGCTAGGACGGAGGTTCACCTTCCAACAGGACAATGACCCCAAACACACTGCTAAAGCAACACTTGAGTGGTTTAAGGGAAAACATGTAAATGTGTTGGAATGGCCTAGTCAAAGCCCAGACCTCAATCCAATAGAAAATCTGTGGTCAGACATAAAGATTGCTGTTCACAAGCGCAAACCATCCAACTTGAAGGAGCTGGAGCAGTTTTGCAAAGAGGAATGGGCAAAAATCCCAGTGGTAAGATGTGGCAAGCTCAAAGAGACTTATCCAAAGCGACTTGGAGCTGTGATAGCCGCAAAAGGTGGCTCTAAAAAGTATTGACTTTAGGGGGGTGAATAGTTATGCACATTGCCTTTTTTTGTTATTTTGTCCTATTTGTTGTTTGCTTCACAATAAAAAAAAACATCTTCAAAGTTGTGGGCATGTTTTGTAAATTAAATGATGCAAATCCTCAAACAATCCATGTTAATTTCAGGTTGTGAGGCAACAAAACACGAAAAATGCCAAGGGGGTGAATACTTTTGCAAGTAATATACAGGAAAAGTAGAGCCTGAAGATTAAAAAAATAAATTAAAAAAACTTGTGGTCAATTGGTTTATCACTTTTACTTTTAACTATATAATCCTGAGTTATTCCTTACCAAATCAACTTACTTCAATATCACCAGTATAAGGGATGCAGGGAGCCTGATTAAACACTAGATGGCACCAGACATTTAAATAAATCCCACATGGGGCTGAAAACACTGCCAAATACAAAAAAAAAGTTAATAAGTATAAGCATGTGTAATCACCCTTGCCTTACACGGTAGTGTCATCATAGCTAGGGAAATACCTGTGTACAATGAAACCCACCTGATCTCTTAAGGTTCCACAGCTCATCCCATCTATAGATGAAAAGGGCTGAGATGGAAGGAATGGGGAAAGGCAAACAAACACCCCTAACAGAGAAAGGGGTAAGCCGCCCCAAACTATGAAAAGCATAAAGCACCAGGTCAGTGGGGCAAACGCCCCGAGCATCTTGAAATGACTAAATCTCATCCACAAGGTAACAGATCATAGTAAAATGTTGCATACCTGCTCTCACTTTATCACTGGTGTCAGGCTCCCTTGGACTACCACAAAATGGCTACCGCCATGTTGGTCCTTATATACCCCTCCCTATCCTGCCGCAGCGTATGATGTCACGGCATTATGCGGATGCAAAGGGGAGGGGATCAGCATGCAGGGCCGTCCCAGATAAACCTCCACAGTAAAAACTGCCAATCCGCAGATCAAACCAGCATGTGGGGTCAACGCCCATGGTCAGGTCTGCCCATAGGGCAGGGCGACGCCCGGGGAAGTCTCCCCAGCCCTAGGAATGATCAAAAAAGGAAGACAAAAATGCCAAGGGGCCACCCCAGACAGACAGATCTGCAAACACGAGCCCAATGTGGGTGCACATGCACACAGGGGCCTGCAGACCCACGGTCTCCATCACCCAGATTTTGGCGGGATAGGGCATCCAAATGGGCACCCTCAGGCGTCAGTACGGGGGACCCATTGGCCAATGAGCAGTCATCCGGACCACTCAAGCCAATCAGGACAAGACTTCTATAGTGAAAATGTAAAAAAACAAAAAAAAACAAAGCAAAGACCCAAAAACAGAATGGATGATATACAAACTTAAAACCCTGCCAGATTGGTGGATGCATTCATATCTGCAACAAAAAACCAAAGAGGAAAAACAATATTGTACACAATTGCTTATACTAATACTATACAATAATATTTACATACATCAGTTAACAATCCTTACAAATAATCAACCAAATAGAAAACAAAACACAGCTGTAATGATGCTAAAATATGTATATAGGAACGCTCATTTCCACCCACAGGCAGTACAACAAGGAGAAGGGAGAAGAGATAGGTGGCAGGAAGATGTTCTTCATATTTCTCTATTTAAAATCAAACATATCATAACTGAAATTTGCTGTGAGGAAGTTTATACATGGGATTTAGTGTCTGTTGTTTCTTTATGACTCAGATGAAGGCTGTACAGCTAAAAAACACAGATGAGCTTTTTAATTACAAATGTGACTGAAGCAAACCATATACCATACATGGATTGAAATTCAGCCAATCTCTGCTGAACCATACATGGATCGACTTCTGTACAACCATCCTGTTTGGTTTTTCCCCATCAGTGTCGCAGGCTAAATCCGGCAGCCCTGATCAGTGTGTTCTGACAGTGGGGGAAGTTTCAGTTGTCAGAATACAATTACTCAGCGTGAAGGATTCACCAATCCACATTGTGTGTGTGTGTGTGTATGGGGTAATCAGGTCATTTTTTTCCCCTTCACACCCGCTGGAGTTGTACTAATGCTCAGTGGCAGGGGCGTTGCTAGGTCTACAAAAGATCTGGGGCTAGAGCCCTAAGCAGCGTAGTAAAGAAAGTCATACGCTTGGGCGGGCATTCACATATATATACAGTAATATACGTGTGTGTGTATATATATCCCCAGAGAGCCCCCCACTTACATCAGGGTCCCCAGAGAGCCCCCTTATATCAGGGTCCCCAGAGAGTCCCCCCTTACATCAGGGTCCCCAGAGAGTCCCCCCTTACATCAGGGTCCCCAGAGAGTCCCCCCTTACATCAGGGTCCCCAGAGAGTCCCCCCTTACATCAGGGTCCCCAGAGAGCCTCCTCCTTACATCAGAGTCCTCAGAGAGCCTTCCCCTTTCATCAGGGTACCAGAGCCCCCCCCCATTTACATCAGGGTTCCCAGAGAGTAGCCCTTACATTAGGGTCCCCAGAGAGCCTGGCCCTTAAATCTGGGTCCTCAGAGAGCCTCTGCCTTAAAATCAGGGTCCCCAGAGAGCCTCTCCCTTGCATCGGGGTCCCCAGAGAGCCCCCACTTACATAAGGGTCCCCAGAGAGCCTCCCCTCCCCTTTGGGGAGCCCTGCAGAGACTCGGGGCTATTGGCCCCAGATTTGGGGCTATAGCCCCAAAAGCCACCCCCTAGCGACGCCCCTGCTCAGTGGACTGGGCCAGATCTATTATATTGTATAATTTATTATACAGTAAGTAGTAAGCATTTTATTTTATTACTAACTTATTTGATTAAAGCTGTGGGCATAAAAACTTTCATTTGAATATATAACTTAAAGTGGGAGTAAACTCCAATTGTTGTTTTGTACCTACAGGTATGCTTATAAAAAGGCTTACCTGAAAGTACATTAAATATCTTCTAAACATGCACTGTTTAGGAGATATTTACATGTGTAGCAACCAGTGATGTCACGGGTGCATGCTTACTGTGCTCTCAATGGATCACATTCCGTCCATTGAGACAGCCATGCCATGGTTGTGACTCCTGCCTGCGTGCATGTGTAGGAGTGACATCATAGCGGCTTGGACATTCAAACAGCTGGAGCCCACAAACCCGGAAGGAAGACAGGTTGAAGATGGATTCCCTATCAGCGGTGACAGGACACCACTGGAAGGATCCATTTTTTAGGTAAGTCTGTCATATTGTGCTAGTATGGAGTCCTTCCCAGCCATGTCATTAGTACAGTGTCAGTGTACAGTATTATCACTGTATTAGTGTCACTAGCGACATCAATGTCAGTTAGTGACCCTCCCATATAGTGTCTGTTAGCACCTGATCACCACCACTGGAGTATAGTGTATATATAGCTGGGTAAATTCCAGTATATACAGTATACCATAGTTTGTATTCGCTATAACTTGTACATAAACCAATTAATATACATTTATTTGCATTCATTTTCTTACCAGACATGTAGCAGAATATATTCTGGCCTCAAATTATGAAGAAATTCGATTTTTTTTTTAATTGGATATGTTTTATAACAGAAATTACAAAATTTCTTTGGTTTATATAGTGAAAAACCCAGTGGTGATCAAATACCACCAAAAAAACTCTGTTTTTGTGAAAAAAAGATGATTAAAAATGTAATTTGTGTACAGTGTTGCACAATTGACAGTTAAAGTAGTACAGTGCAGAATACAGTGCAGTCCCTTCTCCTGCTTCCCTCTCCCAGGGTGGCCTTCACTGGACTCACTCCCCCAGGCCTAATGGACGCAAGGGAGGTGGAGTGGGATTCCTCCTATCCCCCCAGAGCACCTTCCAGGTTATTCACCCTCCTCCCTCTTTTTCACTCTCATCATTCGAAGCCCACTTTATACGTCTATTCTCTCCCACTTCCCTAAGAATTGCTGTGATCTACCGGCCCCCTGGACCATTATCGACTTTCCTTGATGAGTTTTCTGCCTGGCTACCCTACTTTCTCTCTTCGGAAATTCCCACAATCCTTCTCAGTGATTTCAACATCCCTGCTAATACAAACACTCCTGTTACTTCTAAACTTCTTAGTCTAACCTCTTCATTTGACCTGAAGCAATGGGTACAGGCTTCTACTCACTCTGATGGCAACACCCTTGACCTTGTATTCTCTTACCTATGCACTCCATGCAACTTCTCAAACAATCCTTTTCCTCTCTCCAACCACCACCTTATTAGTTTCTCTCTCCCCCTGTCTTCCACCACCTTTCCCTCCAGTCGCCTAACCGTCACCCGTAGGAACTTTCGCAACTTCAACTCCTCTCTCCTCTACTCTGCTACCGACCACCTCTATGACAAAATCTCCCCCCTGTCCTGCCCCAACCAAGCCATATCCATCTACAATAAATCTCTGTCCTCCACGCTCCCCTCACTACACGCAGAATCAGGCCTCGACCCCTACAACCCTGGCAAACAGATGACACTAAAATTCTCAAAAAACGTAGTCGCGCTCTTGAGCGTCTGTGGCACAAGACTAAGTCTCTCAAAGACTTCAACCAATACAAATCTGCCCTCCAAAAATACTATTCTTTCCTCCACACTGCCAAGCAAACCTATTTTACAACTCTTATTAATACCTTCTCATTCAATCCCCGTGTCAGGTCCCACACTTACCAGACAGGTGAGTCCACTTGGGCAGAGGGTAGGCTCCCTTACGTATCCGATTCGGGGCCCCTGGTAGAGTAGACAGGAGGCCACGAATGCGGAGTGGTATGAGGGCCTGAAGTAGGGTCCTGGAGCACAATGGTCTGGCAAGCAACCGGTAGGTCTTCAGACTGGATAGAGCAGATGCTGGGCAGGAACTGGTCAGGCTGGTCACACACAGGCAGAGGTTGGCAACGGGCTGGCAGCAGCGGTACAAGAGGGTAAGGCAGAAACAAGGTCAGACAAGCCGGGGTCGGGTTCAGGCAGCAATCAAGGAAGGTCCAAAGGGTAAGCCGGGTCACAACGGATAAGCACAACGAGGATACAGGAACACAGGATGATCACGGAACAAGGTACAGAGCTGTTTGATCAGGCAGCACTGGGTCAGCATGGAGGCAAGCCTTAAATAGGCCGATTGGCGCCAAAACGCCGCGCACGTGCACGCGCCGATTCGCAAAAGCGCGCCGCGCCCCCGCACGCGCCCCCGACACCGGCGTGCACGCCCACCGAACCGGGTCGCGTCAAAAGCAACGCCCACAGGCGGACGCGCGCTAACGCGAACGCACGCTAGCGCGAACGCGCGTACGCACGAACGCCCGGACGCCACCCTGCACGCCACGGCCGGCCAGCCCAGACACACCAGCGCCCCCAGGGACACGCGCCCCAGCACGGACAGGAACGCGAGCGCCAACACGCCCCGGCGCGCCCCGGCGCCCAACCAGGTAACCTCTCTGACAGTGCCCCCTCCTCGAGGGCAGACTCCGGATGCCCAGCTGGGCCATCTTTGCGGGATGAGAGGTTTTGAAGGATTGTAGAAGTTCGTTAGCATGTAAATTGCTTTCTGGTTCCCACGAATTGTCTTCGGGACCATAGCCCCTCCATTTCACCAGATATTGTACCTGATTGCGCCTTCTTCTGCAATCAAGAATTGCTTCCACTTCAAACTCCTCTTCGCCATCAACCTTAATCGGTTTGGGTGGACCAATGCAACGACCAGGAAAGAAATTAGGAGTGACCGGTTTTAGGAGAGATACGTGGAATACTGGATGTATCCTCAGGGAATTGGGGAGGTCCAATTCAAATGCCACATTGTTGATCTTCCTTTTGATCAAGAAAGGACCCAGGTATTTGGGACCCAGTTTCCTGGATGGACAAGCTAACTTGAGGTTTGCGGTGGACAGCCAGACAGAATTGCCAGGTTCTAGCACAAGTTCTCCTCGTCTCTTTCTATCAAAGATCCTCTTGTAGTCTTCCTGAGCCTTGGTCATGGTTTCCTGTAGCAATTTATTGTTGTTGGAGAAAAAATTCAAGGTCTCAGAAACTGCAGGAACAGGGCATTCAGGAAATGCTCCAGGTAAGAAGGATGGGTGGAAACCGTAATTGGCATAGAACGGAGACTGATTAGTCGCTGAGTGTAATGAGTTATTATAAGAAAACTCTGCGATGGGAAGCAGGGAGGCCCAGTCATCTTGGGAAAAAGCTGAAAAACAGCGGATGTATTGCTCCAAGGTTTGGTTCGTCCTCTCGGTTTGTCCATTGGACTGAGGGTGGTAGGCCGAGGAAAAGGACAACTCGATCTCAAGGGCACCACAAAGGGATCTCCAGAATCTGGAGGTGAACTGGACGCCTCTGTCCGAGACTATATTGGTCGGGACTCCATGTAGTCTGACGATTTCTTTGATGAAGATAGAGGCGGTCTCCATGGCTGAGGGGGTGCCCTTCATGGGGAGAAAATGGGCCATTTTAGACAACCTGTCTACTACGACAAAAATGGACGAAAAACCCTCTGATGGTGGGAGCTCAACGATGAAGTCCATAGAAATCATGGCCCAAGGTCTCTCTGGGACTGGTAATGGCTTCAGTAGGCCCCATGCTCTTGACCGGCTAGTCTTATTTCTGGCACACGTATCACAGGACTCCACATATGCCTTACAATCCTTGGTAAGATGAGGCCACCAGAAGGAGCGTTGGACAAGGTCAATTGTTTTCCGTGTGCCGAAGTGACCAGCAAGTTTGTGGTCATGGCACAAGCTTAGTACTCGTGCTTTCAGCTCCTCAGGGACCACAATCCTATTCTTGAACCAGAGTAGTCCATCCTTGGCACAGGCTTCAGCAGGTGGGGGCATTCTCGAGGAGGCTCGCCTGATTTGAGAAATTATGTCTTCCTGTAGAACTAGAAAATTTCCAGAAGGGAGAATGGTGTCTGGGGACAGGGTTCTTTCAGAGTCGAGAAACATTCGGGAAAGGGCGTCGGATTTGACATTCTTGGATCCAGGTCTGTACGTAATATGAAAAATAAATCGAGAAAAAAAAAGTGCCCATCTGGCCTGCCGGGGTTTTAATCTCTTGGCCGTTCTTAGATATTCTAAATTTTTATGGTCTGTGTAGACCAAGATGGGATGTGCTGCACCTTCCAGGAGATAACGCCATTCCTCCAGAGCTGCCTTGATGGCCAGAAGTTCCCGATCACCCACGTCATAATTTTTCTCGGAAGGAGAGAGCTTACGTGAGAAGAATCCCACTGGGTACAGGAGTGCTTTGGCACCCTGTCTCTGAGACAGTACAGCTCCGACTGCAACTTCGGAAGCATCCACTTCCAGGACGAAAGGCAAGGCAGGATTGGGGTGCTTAAGAATAGTGGCTGAGGTGAACAACGCTTTGAGTCTTTCAAAGGCCTCTTGTGCTTTAGGGGTCCAGTGGAACCGGCATCCTTGTTTAATAAGTTCCGTAATGGGAGCTATGATTGAAGAAAATCCCTTGATGAACTTTCTGTAGAAGTTGGCGAAGCCAATAAAACGTTGTACCCCTTTTTTGTCAGTCGGTGCAGGCCACTCCAGAATAGCGGATACTTTCTGAGGATCCATTTTAATGCCATCAGGAGAGATGATTAAACCCAAGAACTGGATGGATTGGAGCTCGAATTCGCACTTCTCAAGTTTGGCGTAAAGCCCATGCTGTCTTAGCCGGGAGAGTACGGTTCGTACGTGTTTGCGGTGCTCCATCAGGGAGGCGGAGAAGACCAAGATATCATCCAGGTAAACGATGACATATAAATCCAGTAAATCATGAAAGACGTCATTAACAAAATGCTGAAATGTTGCCGGTGCGTTGCACAGACCAAAAGGCATGACAAGGTACTCATAATGACCAAATCGGGTACGAAAAGCTGTCTTCCACTCGTCTCCTTCTCTTATACGGATCAGGTTATAGGCTCCACGGAGGTCTAGTTTAGTAAACACGGTAGCAGATCCTAACCTCTGAAATAGCTCAGGAACCAAGGGTAGCGGGTATCTGTTTTTTATGGTAATTTTGTTAAGCTCCCGGTAATCAATGCAGGGACGTAGGGAGTGATCCTTTTTTTCCACGAAGAAGATGCCTGCCCCAGCTGGAGACGTGGAAGGACGAATGAACCCTTTCTTCAGGTTTTCGTCTATGTAAGTCTTCAAGGTGCCCAGCTCCTGCTCAGTTAGGGGAAAGATCCTACCGAAGGGGACTTCGGTACCCGGTAGAAGTTCTATTGGGCAGTCATAGGATCTATGTGCTGGAAGGGTTTCTGCCCCCTTCTTACTGAACACGTCTAGGAAATCCCGGTAAGGTTCAGGAAGGTTTTGGTAGAGTTTAGTTTCAGAGTCCATGCACAGACATTGGGAGGAGGTTGGTGGGATTCCCCGTAAGCAGTTTTGTCTGCAATATTCAAAGGAAAACTGAACTTTGCCCGTAGCCCAGTTGATGCTAGGATTGTGGGCCTGTAGCCAAGGTATTCCTAGGATAATTGGGAAGAGAGGAGAGGAGATGACATCTAGGCGTAATAGTTCCTGATGTTCCGGGCCAATGGTGGCCAAAAGAGGAACCGTTTCTTGGGTGACGGGTCCGGAACGGAGGGTGGAACCGTCTGCTAGAAAAACTGCCAGTCCTTGGGCTTTAGTTTGAGTGGGGATGTGGTGAGTTTCAACGAAGGTCCGGTCAATGAATCCACTGCATGCCCCCGAATCAATGATGACCGGTACTGGGATGTTCCTTCCAGGTAACTGTAAGACAATGGAGAGTGTTAAATGGCTACCGGCACTAGGTAGGACAGGTGCACACAATGAGGAGGACGGTAGACACTTACGTCTTTTATTGGGGCATGCTCTTGCAAAATGACCGGGCTCTCCACAGTACAAGCACAGGTTGAGTGTGCGTCCTCGTGTCTTCTCTTCTGGAGTCAGAGAGGGACGGAGCAGTCCCAACTGCATAGGTTCCAAGCCTTCCTGGGCGGAAGCAGATGAGACCAATGGAGCTTGGTGCGGGGCACTAGGGACCCTGGGCAACATCCAGGTAAGACGTGGATGACCAACTGATCTTTCAGAGCGTCTTTCCCTGAGGCGACGGTCAATTTGGATTGACAAATTGATGAGCTCCTCTAATGTCTGGGGAACCCCCACTCGTGCCAGTTCATCCTTTAGGGGATCAGATAATCCCAGCCGATATTGGTGACGCAAAGCAGCGTCATTCCACTCCGTGTCGGAGCTCCAACGCCTAAACTCCACGGCGTAATCTTCAGCCGCTCTGCGACCTTGTTGGAGGGAATGCAAAGTGGCTTCAGCCGTTGCCGTTAGCTGAGGGTCCTCATACAGTTGAGACATGGCTAGGAAGAAATCACTCACGGAATCAAGGGATTGAGCCTTTTGCTTCAGTAGATGGTGGGCCCAGGTTTGAGGTTCACCAGT
This sequence comes from Lithobates clamitans, assembly GCA_037952925.1. Classification (NCBI taxonomy): domain Eukaryota; kingdom Metazoa; phylum Chordata; class Amphibia; order Anura; family Ranidae; genus Lithobates; species Lithobates clamitans. Next base: position 265,035 of record JBBGZY010000883.1, read on the forward strand.
CAGCAAGGATATGACGAACCCCACTTTAGTAGCTTCCAGGGAGAACGTACGGGGTTGCAGGGCAAAATATAGTTCGCATGCGTTGCGGAACGCCTGGAACTTACTGCGATCTCCGGAAAACTTCTCGGGTGTAGGTACCCTGGGCTCTGGTGGAAGCATCACTACAGAGGGTGCCGAAGCCGGATTGGACGCTGCTCCTGAAGGAGAGGCTGAGAGGGCCTGGACCTGCCCTTCCAATCTGGTGTAGCCTTCTTGCAGACTTTTAACGGCTTGAGTAAGGCCCGCTAGGTGCCTGCACAGTTCATCCATGGGGGAGGCCCCCTGCCCGGACTCAGTCATGGCTGCCTGATACTGTCAGGTCCCACACTTACCAGACAGGTGAGTCCACTTGGGCAGAGGGTAGGCTCCCTTACGTATCCGATTCGGGGCCCCTGGTAGAGTAGACAGGAGGCCACGAATGCGGAGTGGTATGAGGGCCTGAAGTAGGGTCCTGGAGCACAATGGTCTGGCAAGCAACCGGTAGGTCTTCAGACTGGATAGAGCAGATGCTGGGCAGGAACTGGTCAGGCTGGTCACACACAGGCAGAGGTTGGCAACGGGCTGGCAGCAGCGGTACAAGAGGGTAAGGCAGAAACAAGGTCAGACAAGCCGGGGTCGGGTTCAGGCAGCAATCAAGGAAGGTCCAAAGGGTAAGCCGGGTCACAACGGATAAGCACAACGAGGATACAGGAACACAGGATGATCACGGAACAAGGTACAGAGCTGTTTGATCAGGCAGCACTGGGTCAGCATGGAGGCAAGCCTTAAATAGGCCGATTGGCGCCAAAACGCCGCGCACGTGCACGCGCCGATTCGCCAAAGCGCGCCGCGCCCCCGCACGCGCCCGAGCGCGCCCCCGACACCGGCGTGCACGCCCACCGAACCGGGTCGCGTCAAAAGCAACGCCCACAGGCGGATGCGCGCTAACGCGAACGCACGCTAGCGCGAACGCACGAACGCCCGGACGCCACCCTGCACGCCACGGCCGGCCAGCCCAGACACACCAGCGCCCCCAGGGACACGCGCCCCAGCACGGACAGGAACGCGAGCGCCAACACGCCCCGGCGCGCCCCGGCGCCCAACCAGGTAACCTCTCTGACACCCCGTAAACTCTTCTCTACCTTCAACTCTCTACTTTGTCCTCCACCGCCTCCACCCACGGACTCACTCACTGCCCAGGAGATCGCTAATCACTTCAAAAACAAGATTGATACAATCCGTGATGAAATCTCCACTCTACAGGTATCTCCCCCAGCTAAGACCCCATGTCAACAGATACAACTGACACTACCTCTATTCAAATCTACTACTCCAGACGAAGTTGCTAAACTCCTTTCTATCGCCCACCTAACCACCTGTCCCCTGGACCCTGTTCCCTCTCAAATGCTACGGTCACCCTCTGACCCCATCCTACACTCTCTAACCCACATCTTCAATCTCTCCCTCACCTCTGGCGTCTTCCCCGATGCTCTAAAACATGCACTGGTCACTCCCATACTCAAAAAACCATCCTTGGACCCTACCAATCTTAACAACCTACGCCCTATATCCTTGCTCCCCTTTTCCTCTAAACTCCTTGAACGCCTGGTTTACAACCAACTGAGTGACCACCTCATTAAAAACAACCTTCTTGATCCCCTTCAATCTGGATTTCGCCCTCAACCCTACCTATCCCAACGCACCTTCAGTGTCACTTACAATTCTACTTCCTCCACTCCTCTTCCCTTCTCTGTCGGGGTCCCCCAAGGTTCTGTTCTTGGACCTCTTTTATTCTCAATCTACACCTCTTCCCTGGGTCAGCTGATAGCCTCTCATGGCTTTCAATATCATTTCTATGCTGATGACACACAAATCTATCTCTCCACCCCTCAACTCACTCCATCAGTCTCCTCACGCATCACTAACTTACTAACCGACATATCTGTATGGATGTCACACCACTTCCTCAAACTCAACTTGTCCAAAACCGAGCTTATAATATTTCCTCCCCCACGTGCCTCTTCCCCTGACTTCTCTGTGAAGAGCAATGGCAAAACCATCCACCCGTCCCCACATGTCAGGGTGCTAGGTGTTACCCTAGATTCCGAACTCTCCTTTCAGCCCCACATCCAATCACTTTCCAAAGCTTGCCGCCTCAACCTCCGCAACATCTCTAAACTACGTCCCTTTCTAACCAGTGAAACTACAAAGCTCCTGATTCACTCCCTGGTTATCTCTCGCCTTGACTACTGCAACTCACTCCTCATTGGCTTACCTTTAAATAGACTATCCCCCCTTCAGTCCATCATGAATGCTGCTGCCAGACTCATCCACCTTACAAACCGATCAGTGTCTGCAACCCCTCTCTGCCAATCCCTCCATTGGCTGCCACTCGCCCAACGAATTAAATTCAAAATACTAACAATAAGTTACAAAGCCATCCACAACTGTGCCCCCAGCTACATCACTAACCTAGTCTCAAAATACCAACCTAAACGCCATCTCCGTTCCTCCCAAGATCTCCTGCTCTCTAGCTCCCTCATCACCTCCTCCCATATCCGCCTCCAGGACTTCTCCGGAGCCTCGCCCATCCTCTGGAATTCCCTACCCCAATCTGTCAGACTGTCTCCAAATTTATCCACTTTTAGGCGATCCCTGAAGACTTTACTCTTCAGAGAAGCCTATCCTGCCTCCATCTAACAACTGCATTATTTTCTCCATTAGCTCATCCCCCACAGCTATTACCCTTTTGTATAACTTGACCCTCCCTCCTAGATTGTAAGCTCTAACAAGCAGGGCCCTCTGATTCCTCCTGTATTGAATTGTATTGTACTTGTACTGTCTGCCCTAATGTTGTTGTAAAGCGCTGCGTAAACTGTCGGCGCTATATAAATCCTGTATAATAATAATAATAATAATAGCAAAAAATAGTCTATTTATGAAGGGGGTAAAACCCTCTGGAGGTCAAGTGGTTAAAGCCCAACTTCAAAAATATCAAAACTTCATTAAACGTGCACATGTGTCAGGTGGGGCAGCCTCTTGCAGCGAGGGAGATGTTGTCGGCGCTCCTTCAGCAGCGATCTGTCTCTCACAGCAACGGGAGCAAATCTGCACCACTGGGGCCCTCATTCTGTACACAGGTATGGAATAGAAAGAGTTAAGTGAAGTGCACGCATGGAGTCCACGCTAGGTGCGGTGCTAGGCGGGACCCCATACCATTACTGGGAGTGAGGTAGTGGTGGCGAGCGCATTGGCTCTGCGTGTCCCTCCTAAATCCACAGTGATGTACAGTATATTACATCAAGAGAGTTTATAAGAGTTCAGTCGGTTGTTGTCAGAAACCATGAAATCAGACCGAGACAGAAGTACAGTTAAATCACACTTGTTTAATAATAAAAGTAAAAAGAAAAAACGTAGTCCAAACATAGCCAAAGTTCAGTAACCGGAATGGATAGTCAGCCAAGCCAAAAGTCAGGGATCAATGTAGTGGAACAGCAAGCAGGATCTGGAGCCAGTCTTTAAACAGGAACGCAGGAGATGTTTCTTGTGAAGTTGACCAAGGTGAAGGCAGAGCTCCTCTGGACTGGACGGCTTAAGTAGGCAGGACCGACGAGCATGATCATCAACAGCTGAGCAACTATGGAGAGAGATGGGAGCTGGCAATTAGCCGACAGCTGAGCGGCCAGCTCAGAGAAGGAAGGGCTGAGCCCAGCCCTGACAGTTGTTCAAGTAAAGGTACCCCATTTGTGAGACGGTGACCCTAACCAAAGTGCCTAGTGTAGCCCAGAAGAACCCATCCCAGAGTAAGCCTCTCCTTTGACCCTTGCTTGGTGCCCAATGAGGAGGAAAACACGGAGGACATGACATCAACCACACAACCTCTACCATACAAGTCTTTGGACACTGTGGGAGCAACTGACAATATTCGTGCGACACTTTTATGAGTGCTATTTAAAACTATCATTTTGTTATATTTGTTTTTTATAATCGGTGCTTTACAGAGCATAACTTTTTCAGGTAAAACAAGTGTGAAGTTTTACTTCCTGTCCTAAACGCCCACACTTTGGCATCCTGTTTGTACACTTATTGTAGCTGAGTCCGGTGTTTTACAGAACAAAAATTTTCAAGGTAACAGAAGCGTAAAGTTTAAGTTTCTGCCAAAACTGCCCACACTGAGCTACTCATCCTCTATGTCCACGCGTCGCTCTAACAGAGTCTGGTCATGAAACATCTAATCTGCGCATTCATTCTCATCCAGATCCTGATATTGGGTAAATATCTAAAAGATAGAACATAAACTGACAATGTCTATCTTCAATTTTTTTTTATGTATTGTCTAGTATGCAGCCTTATGCAACTTTTCTAAACATATAATTGTTAGCCTATAGTGCCTTTTTTCCTTGTCTTTCGGCCCTTAACTGTTCTTTCCATTTCTCCTGGACTATGGCTTGGCAGCTGCTCCTGACCAACATAAAATCCCGTGCAGAAAGCACAACAGTCTCATCAGTATTAAAAAAAACAAAAAAACAATGAAACCCAGTTATTCAGATTTTTTTTATTAATGCATACAACAATAATAATAAAAAAAAAAATTAAACAAAATAAAAGGGTGGCTTGGTAAGGATGAAAATGTCTTAGCACAATTAAACTTTCAGTTCTTTAGATTTTTTTAATTCAAATGTATGTAAAACCCAAACTTTTTGGTTTTAGATAAGTCAGGAATAGGTTTAAAATGACTATCAAGTTATTTTTTGTTGCCCGTGTCTTGATTGGTAATAATAAATATGTTTCTAATGCAGACAGGGATTGCCACTATCCCTATATCGTTCCACAATCCATACTAAAATTCTTTATTGGGACTTTGAAGGCATCAAAATGAATTATATAACATTTTCATTTATTTAATGTCAGTATAAAATTATCCAAATACAAAAAGTAAAAATTATAATATGTGCAACAACACAAACTTCACAGTGTAATGGCTGAAATGTACATTCACATAGATGGTACCTCCTAACGCATTTAAAATTATTTTGTACCATTCTGTAATTTAATAAAGAAGCAAATTCAAAATCTAATAACATAGCGTCTAATTAATCTCCAAAACAACCCCTATATAACACTTATGCCGCGTACACACGAGCGGACTTTTCAGCATCAAAGGTCCGACGATCTTTCCGACGGAGTTACGATGGACTTTCGAACGGCACACACGAACGGACTAAAGTCTGTTCGAAAGTCCGTTGGTTTGAACGTGATGACCTATGAAGGGACTCGAAAAAGGAAGTTCATAGCCAGTAGCCAATAGCTGCCCTTGCGTCCTTTTTTGTCCATCAGAAAGATTTGAAACATGTTCCAAATCTAAAGTCCATCTGATTTTCGACAGAAAAAGTCCGCTGAAGATCCGATGAAGCCCACACACGGTCGAATTTTCCGACGGATTCTTTCCGTCTGACCAGTCCGGTCAAAAAGTCAGCTCGTGTGTACTCGGCTTTACACCCTTGTACATATAAAATTATGACAGCCATGGCATATTAACAATTTGGTGGCCTTCAAAGTCTCAACAGAGGATTTTTGTATAGATTGAGTCTTGATTGGGAGATTCTCACTGTCCTAAAGGATGCATCAGAAAATGAGATGAAATCTCTCCAAAGTTAACAGAATTTCCATCTTGGAAAATTGTCATAGGATGGATTTTACTTCACCTCTTGCTCTGAGGACAACCCAGAATTTTTGAATTTCCTATCAATATCTCAGTGACAATGATCAGTAGAGCAAATAAAGGGTGAGCCTCCAAATAAGTAATAGAAACCCAACTGGCGATCTAACCCTTCTCTAAACTATCCAAAATGTACAAAATGTACTTTTACTTGCAAAAATTTGAATTAATCATTATATAGATTTTAACCAATCTAAAAGAATTTAGCAGGTGAAGCTCAGAAGGATAAAGTCATCTGGGAGATGTAATAAGAAGCTTAATCTATTCTTTACTAACACATTTTATTAGGGTATAGTCAGGGTCTTATAAGACCCAGGCTTCCCTAGGCAACTATACTGAAATTTTGGGGCTTTTAGTATAATAAAGCCCCAAAGCATGGAAGCCTTGTGCACATTTATCTCCTGCAGCCAATTTGCAGCTATGTCCTGCTACATGTACTCCAGCGCTGGCTGCTTCGCATTTCTCAGGTCAGGATTCATGATAGTGGCACCTGTGGAGCATGTCTGAATAATATTGAAATAGCTACTCCCCATTTGTGAGGGAGGGGGACTTTCCTCTGCCTTCACACTGAACAGACGGATCGACACAAGGTTGCACACTATCGCCACTACTTTTTTTGTTGATACTGAGCCCTTGACAGTCATGATTTGCACTGATAATATTGTGGGCTTTAGCTATGAGGACATACCTGAAAAAATCATGCTCTATGGCATAGAGGCTATGCAGATGATATGCTTTTGCTTCTGAGTGATAGAGACCTTTCACTTAAAACAGTTATGGATATCATTAATAAGTTTTGTAGGCTTACTAAAACACTTTCTAAGTAGAAATTGATGCAAAAAGCCTGGCTAAAAACTAATTGCAACGTGTGTCAGGTTTTAAAAACTGTAGTTTCTGTTTGGTCAAATAATACATATCCTGAATTGGCTAAGCTTTAAGTGATTGTTAACCCACTTCTACTAAATCATCTTATCCCCTCTGTTCCATAATAACAAGTGTCCCTGTGTCTGTGTAATGTAAAAAATCTGGCGATCTTTACCTATATAAGCTTGGCTTCCGGTTTTCAGCTGACTTGTCAGCTATCTTCTCTCTCTGACTCACAGCTCCAGTGGGCGGGGCCAAGCACTCCCACTGACGTCAGCCGGAGAGGAGGGGGAGAGAGAGTTGACAGTCAGCTGAGTGCCAGGAGCCATGCTTTTATAGGTACAGATCGCCATTACACAGACACAGGGACACTTGTTACTATGATACAGAGGGGATAAGATGATTTAGTAGAAGTTATGAGAGCAGCAGGAGCGGGGGGGAGCGGGCGCTGATACGAGCAGACAGGCAGGGAGGGGAGGGGCGAGGAGGACACAGGGGAGCAGGGCTGCAGATGACGGAATCACGTAATGGACCACAGTGTCAGCCCTGATTACTGTGGTCAGTTTACAGGGGGGAGGGTACAGCAAGGCAGGATCAGCCAGGTATTTCAGGTGTTACAGGGTGCCAAATAACACAGCACAAGCACTGTGCTGTACAACATGCTTTAAGGGAAAAGGATATTTTTTTTTTTTGGGTTAACAAACGGTTTCAGTATGCTGTAAAATGGCAGACCTTTGGGAGTACTCTCTTGTCCCCTATTTTTAGTAAGGGCATCCCTGTTCTGTTTTCAATTCCTCAATATAGCTTGCCTGATTATATGCATTTCTATTTTTTGCTGCTGAAACAGGCATTGACATCTGAGGGATCCCTTGATCCCTGGCATCTTTCTCCCACTCTTATTTTTAACCTTATGCAAAATACTACCTCGACTAAGGATTTATTTTCCAGCCATGCTCTTGAATGCATACCTGGACGACTAAAGTACTGGAGATCAGGGGGACAGATATAGGTGTTCTGGTGGATGATCAATGATAAAAGGCATTACAACCAGTCCATTTGAGCTCTAGAAATGCTTCCCAAAGACTCTCTCAATTATACATTCAATTATTTTTTCATCATACCCCTGTCAAATTGTATAAAATGGACTTAATGCAAGATCCTATCTGTTGCAAGTGGTATAAAGACCACAAAGGATTAATTCATATGCTGTGGAGATGTCCCAAGCTTCATAGAAACTGGGCCCCAGTTGTTGATACGATCAATGGAGCCTTAGACTCCACTGTCCAATTAGACCCTAAGCAGTGTATTTTAGGTATTTTAGAAGACATTGTTACACCAGACCACACTAGAGACGCGGGATCTAGGGCTCTGTTTTAAAGCCAGCCATACATGGGTCGAATTCCAAAATATTTTTTTTTGCACATGTTGGAAATTTTTTTAAAAACAAACAAATTTCAAATCAATGATGGGAGAATTGTGTGAGCAATACAATGGAAAAGGAAATGTGAATACGTTGTGACCTGGAAAGAAAAGAAAATTCCCAGCCATGAAAATTCAATTCTGTAGCAACATGAGGAGAAATTGAAGGCTTGGTTGGTCAAATTTCTAAATCAATGGTGGCACCATCAGATTACAAAACACACAGAATTTCTGATTTTCGAAAGAAAATTTGTTCAGAATTCGACCCATGTATGGCCTGCATAAGGCTATAAAGTTATCTTCAACACTGGAACTCCGATAAACCCCTGTCCTCCAAGGAATGGCTACTCCACATGGGAGACACTTTGAGCCTAGAGCACCTTATATATTTACACGGTGGATACCCTGTCAAATTTGAAAAGGTTTTGGAGGGAAGGGTAGACACCCCTGGTCTTTCCCCTATCGACCTGGTACTTCATAGACTGCTTTGAGGAACTACAAGCCACGTTTCCTGAAGTGACACTGGTTCATGTTGTGCTTGAATGTTTAACAAAGGGTTAGCGGCAATATACACTTCTTGATTGTAAAATGTGATGTTATTCTTCTTATACGTGATTTTTCTTCTCTAGATCTCATATTTTTTTTAATTAAAAATCTGTTTAATTAAAAAAAAAAAAATAGCTGCTTGTAGTCTCCATTGGAAGCACATGCAACAGGCTAACAAGGCATGAGAACAATTTAGGAACCCAATAAAGTGTTGTCACCCTGAATAAGGACATTGATAGTATATTCATCAGGTATTATTTAGTGTAAGCTACAGATTTCAAAGGTAAATTCAAAATAAAATATATTACATGATGCACTAAAATCATAAAATGCATAATCTGATTGTTAAACAATAATCAATTAATCAATAGTCAATTAAATGATAACTATGAAATGGAGCAAGCCCCAACAGCTAGTAATTCATTTTTAAATAAGCTAATTCACTAAATGACCTACCTAACAATATTACTAAGACCCGTGAAGGAAAAATAGAGTTACTAGTGGAGGTGTGAAAACAGTTGTACAATATATAGAAAATATTAGAACTAAAGCACATATATGTTTTTTTTTTAATGTTTTGTCATCAATGGCTTCAATTACTGCAAAGGAACCTTGGGCATATGCCCTGTGTGCCATAGAATAGCTCAGCCCCACATTTGATGTAAGGCATGGCTTTCTTGTTCCATTTGACCTGCACAAGTTTTTTTTAATGTGTATTGTATGCAAAGATGGGGGAGAGGAAATTTAGCCACAACATTAAAGTGGAACATCACTCTCCCAATCAGCAATTGACTATTTTTAATCCCTATGCTGCTAGCATTAATAAATAGATAGGAAAGTATATCATATTTACTTTTAAACTTTTTTTTTTACATTTTATCAGTTACTTTATGGTTTTCATGCCTGAGCAAATTATGTCATACATCCCAAGAGCCTTTAGGAGAGGAGGAGGGGTTTTCTCAGCTAAGCACATCCTCCTGCCTGCGTGCATGAGCTAAGGGCAGATGGATTCCAGGAAGTAAAAGCTACATGAATCTTCTGCCCTTGCTCAAGATGGCCACAGCCAGAATTGCTAGGGGGTTGTTTTTCAAAGTAATATCTAAGCAAAATAAAGCAGGGTGGTGTGGATGAATTGGTGAGTTTGCTTTCAATATTAAAAATGTATTAAATAGTATTTTTGGTTTGTGGCTCTCAGATGCAGTTTAGTTCCGCTTTAAGCTGTGATTTTTTTTGGTAATATAGTTTTAAACAATTTTTTATGTGATGGCAGTGCTACAATTGTCATGTTAATGGTTAAGTTCTGATTTACAGTTAGCAATTAAGTTGATTTTAAAGTATAACTGTTCTGTACTGTTAGTGCAGCTATTCTTTAATTTAAAAATCTCTATGGGCAATACTCCAGAGCAAATAAAATTATATACAGTGGGGCAAAAAAGTATTTAGTCAGCCACCAATTGTGCAAGTTCTCCCACTTAAAAAGACGAGAGAGGCCTGTAATTGTCATCATAGGTATAACAAAATGTGGAAACAAATCCAGACAATCACATTGTCTGATTTTTGAACGAATTTATTTGCAAATTATGGTGGAAAGTAAGTATTTGGTCACCTTCAAACAAGCAAGATTTCTGGCTCTCACAGACCTGTATCTTCTTCTTTAAGAGGCTCCTCTGTTCTCCACTCATTACCTGTATTAATGGCACCTGTTTGAACTTGTTATCAGTATAAGAGACACCTGTCCACAACCTCAAACACACTCCAAACTCCACTATGGTGAAGACCAAAGAGCCGTCGAAGGACACCAGAAACTAAATTGTAGACCTGCACCAGGCTGGGAAGACTGAATCTGCAATAGGCAAGCAGCTTGGTGTGAAGAAATCAACTGTCATGGTTATGCAGTAGAGTTTTCTATGTCAGCTTACCTGTCTCCATGTGTTCATCTCTAAAGACCAGCTGCCTCTCACCTGACCGGTTTTATAACCTCTCCTCTAAGCATGGCCCCACCCCAGGCCCTATCAGGGAACCCTATATTAACCTGTGCACTGCAAGCCAGCAGTGCTGATCAACCATTGTGTGTACTTGCTGTGTTTCCTACGTCTGATTCCTGTTACCGACTTTGGCCTGTTCTCGACTCTCCCTGTCTGTTTGTTACCCTGACCTTTGGCGTGTTATGTTTATCCTTGTCTGCTAGTCGCCCTGACCTTTGGCTTACCCCTTACTTCCCTGTCGTTCCAACATGCTGCCTCCTTCCTCTTCTCCTGTAGTCTACGGTGAGAGTGAGCTGTGAGACCCTGGGGGCCGCGACCTGAAGCCAGACTGCAGCGCAGTCCATCCTCACCACTAGAGACTCTGGTGAACACCCGTTGGCTCTTAGACTCTGCGCCCTGGGGAATCTATGCTCTAGCTCCCACTGGGATGCATGTTAGTTATTCCTGTAGACCTGCTTCCTGAACCTTCCAGGGTTCAATCTGCAGCAGTCAGTCCTAGGGTCCACTACCTTAGCGGTGCACTTCTGACTCCTACAGAGTCCATCTGTCACCTGGTCCCAGGTGACCTGACATCAACTGTGGGAGCAATAATTAGAAAATGGAAGACAAGACCAATGATAATCTCCCTCGATCTGGGGCTCCACGCAAGATATCACCCCGTGGGGTCAAAATGATCACAAGAACGGTGAGCAAAAATCCCAGAACCCCAAGGGGGACCTAGTGAATGACTGGATTTGTTTCCACATTTTGTCTCTCATAGTTGAGGTATACCTATGATGACAATTACAGGCCTCTCTCATCTTTTTTAAGTGGGAGAACTTGCACAATTGGTGGCTGACTAAATACTTTTTTGCACCACTGTATGGTGCAATAAATATTATGATGCTGCTAACACAAAAAATGCCACTTCCAATTATGGGTTAAAAATAAAAATAAAAAAGTGTGACGCACAAAAACAATATATAGCAATTAAAGAATATTCACATATTGTATGTGCAAACCACTAAACAAATAAAAACACAATATCCATTCCTATTGTATTCTCTAACATGATATACTGTACATACTGTATGCCATACATTTATGTACATCAATTCCTTGGGCAGGTAAATTATATATACAAAGTGCAATACATGTAAATCTATACATATGTGCAAGACGTGAAAATCCATATTTTTTTTATATATACATATATTGTTATTGATTTACACGTATTGCACTTTGTTTATATAATTTACCTGCACATAAGGAATTGATGCACATATATCATGTTAGAGAATGCAATAGGAATAGATATTGTGTTTTTATTTGCTTAGTGGTTTGCACATATAATATGTGAATATTCTTTGATTGCTATATATTGTTTTTGCATGGCACAGTTTTTAATATTTATTCTTCAAGTAACCTCTTTCCTTCTCCAACCCGACAACCCCTCCAAGACATAAGACTTACCTGTCCTCGCTTCTATCAGATACTACATTTACAGCCCACTGGGTGATGAACAGCTTCCACTGCAGGAGTCTCGTGGCCAGGTTCTTCCAATCATTCCTATGGAGAGGCGATCCATATTTTGGATCCATAATAGACCCCGTCTCCATAGGAATAAATTGAGATTCTAAGCTTCATCGGACTATAAGGATTAGGTTCAGGTGTTGGCTGTGTGGTTGAAACAAAAACCAGGCAGAAAAAATTCGATTTATATACATCCCTAACTACCCAGTATGTATATACAGTGGGGCAAAAAAGTATTTAGTCAGCCACCAATTGTGCAAGTTCTCCCACTTAAAAAAGATGAGAGAGGCCTGTAATTGTCATCATAGGTATACCTCAACTATGAGAGACAAAATGTGGAAACAAATCCAGACAATCACATTGTCTTATTTTTGAAAGAATTTATTTGCAAATTATGGTGGAAAATAAGTATTTTGTCAATATTATTATTATTATTATTATTATACAGGATTTATATAGCGCCGACAGTTTACGCAGCGCTTTACAACAACATTAGGGCAGACAGTACAAGTACAATACAATTCAATACAGGAGGAATCAGAGGGCCCTGCTCGTTAGAGCTTACAATCTAGGAGGGAGGGTCAAGTTATACAAAAGGGTAATAGCTGTGGGGGATGAGCTAATGGAGAAAATAATGCAGTTGTTAGATGGAGGCAGGATAGGCCTAAATATCAATATCAAAAGTTCATCTCAATACTTTGTTATATATCCTTTGTTGGCAATGACAGAGGTCAAACATTTTCTGTAAGTCTTCACAAGGTTGTCACACACTGTTGCTGGTATGTTGGCCCATTCTTCCATGTAGATCTCCTCTAGAGCAGTGATGTTTGGGGCTGTCGTTGGGCAACACGGACTTTCAACTCCCTCCAAAGGTTTTGTATGGGGTTGAGATCTGGAGACTGGCTAGGCCACTCCAGGACCTTGAAATGCTTCTTACGAAGCCACTCCTTCTTGCCCGGGTGGTGTGTTTGGGATCATTGTCATGCTGAAAGACCCAGCCAACGTTTCATCTTCAATGCCCTTGCTGATGGGAGGAGGTTTGCACTCAAAATCTCATGATACATGGCCCCATACATTCTTTCATGTACACGGATCAGTTGTCCTGTTCCCTTTGCAGAGAAACAGCCCCAAAGCACGATGTTGCCACCCCCATGCTTCACAGTAGGTATGGTGTTCTTTGGTTGCAACTCAGTATTCTCTCTCCTCCAAACACGACGAGTTGTGTTTCTACCAAACAGTTCTACTTTGGTTTCATCTGACCATATGACATTCTCCCAATCCTCTTCTGGATCATCCAAATGCTCTCTAGCAAACCTCAGACGGGCCCGGACATGTACTGGCTTAAGCAAGGGTACACGTCTGGCACTGCGGGATCTGAGTCCCTGGCGGCGTAGTGTGTTACTGATGGTAGCCTTTGTTACGTTGGTCCCAGCTCTCTACAGGTTATTCACTAGGTCCCCCCATGTGGTTCTGGGATTTTTGCTTACCGTTCTTGTGATCATTTTGACCCCACAGGGTGAGATCTTGCGTGGAGCCCCAGATCGAGAGAGATTATCAGTGGTCTTGTATGTCTTCCATTTTCTAATTATTGCTCCCACAGTTGATTTCTTCACATCAAGCTGCTTGCCTATTGCAGATTCAGTCTTCCCAGCCTGGTGCAGGTCTACAATTTTGTTTCTGGTGTCCTTCAACAGCTCTTTGGTCTTCACCATAGTGGAGTTTGGAGTGTGACTGTTTGAGGTTGTGGACAGGTGTCTTTTATACTGATAACAAGTTCAAACGGATGCCATTAATACAAGTAATGAGTGGAGGACAGAGGAGCCTCTTAAAGAAGAAGATACAGGTCTGTGAGAGCCAGAAATCTTGCTTGTTTGAAGGTGACCAAATACTTATTTTCCACCATAATTTGCAAATAAATTCTTTCAAAAATCAGACAATGTGATTGTCTGGATTTGTTTCCACATTTTGTCTCTCATAGTTGAGGTACACCTATGATGACAATTAGAGGCCTCTCTCATCTTTTTAAGTGGGAGAACTTGCACAATCGGTGGCTGACTACCGTATATACTCGAGTATAAGTCACATTTTTCAGCCCCTTTTTTGGGGCTGAAAGTGCCCCCTTCGACTTATACTCGAGTCACCGCCGTCTGCCTACATGATCAGCGTGTCATGCAGGCAGACGGCGGCCAGCGTGTGCTACATACCACTCGGCAGCCTCTTACTGTTCCAAAGCCGCGCCTCCTCCTTGTCTGTGATAGGTAGTCAGTGTACAGCCTATCACTGACATTCTCTCATCCTCGTCCCTGGTATGAGGATGAGAGAATGTCCGTGATAGGCTGACCGCTGAATGCTTGGAAATGGAGTTTTCTACCTTTCATGGACGAGGAGGAGGCGCGGCTTTTGAACAGTGAATGGCCGCCGAATAGTAATAACACACGCTGATCGGTGCAGAGCGGCACATGGAGGCATGCACAGGACACAGGTAGGATGCACACAGACACATGCACACAGACACATGCACACAGACACAGGACACATACACAGATACATATACACATGACACATACACAGGTACATATACACAGGACACATGTACATATACACAGGACACATGCACATATACACAGGACACATGACACATGCACATATACACATATACACATGCACATATACACAGGACACATGCACATATGCACAGGACACATGACACATGCACAGGACACAGGGAGGTATACAGCTGTAGATGGGCATTGTTGACCCTCTTTTTCCACTTACAGTAGATGCTGCATTTCTCACCCTTGTCTTATACTCGGGGCGATAAGTTTTTACCATTTTTTTTGTGGTAAATTAGGGCCTCGACTTATACTCGGATCGACTTATACTCGAGTATATACGGTAAATACTTTTTTGCCCCACTGTAAATCCACTTTGTGTGCATGAAAAGTCCTTTGAAAACCCATTTATTACCTTATAAATGTAGCATTGTCCCCATCACAGCACTGTACATTGCTTGTGCAAAGACCAGAGCTATGGGAGGGTTCCAGCAGGTCCACTCACTATAGGCAGCCTACAGAAAACTAAGGAGGAGGCAGATAATAGACCAGTCACTCTGCACAAGGAGAGAGCAGTGACCAGTCCTTATTGCAGGAAGCCCCTGTACACACATGGCCTGTAATACACATGGCTCTTGTATCTAGACAATACCTTATCTCTGAGTTCAACTTTAAGGTAAAGAGGATTTGGGGATAGTTGAGGCTAGAGGATAGATTTAGGGGTTTGTTGAAATTGAACCATTTTTTAAATATTTTTGATTCGGAGGCCCTGGCTTTAGCTCCCTCAGATTCAACACAAAGCTGTAGAAGAGGAGAGTACTCTCCTCTCCTCATACTATATGTCCTTCCTCCTTTAATGTGTGTTCTGATTCACCCCTATTGGATACTTTTACTGGTTGTTCTTTTTATAAGAACAACTCCACTCTTCCTCTATGGGAAAGTGCATCAATGTCTTTTACAGCTGATCAGGTGAGTAGATAGTTGAGGACACTTAGGGCAGTAAAATCAACAGGCCCTGATGAAGTTAGCCCCAGGATGCTTAGGGCATGTGCAGACCAGCTGGGGAGTGTTCTTCAATGGGTCTTTAGCTTAAGCCTTAGTCTACGAAAGGTTCCTGTGACATGGAAGACACCCTGTCATGTCCCTGTGCCAAAGATACCACACCCTTGTGGCTCCAAGGATTATAGACCAGTGGCTTTGACCTCCCACTCCATGAAGACCTTGGAAAGACTTGTTTTATATCAGTTACGACCCATGGTTAATAAATGTTTAGACCCTTTGCAGTTTGCATACCAGCGAAGACTGGGGGTAGAGGATGCCTGGATAAGTCAGCAAGTACTGTGAGGGTCATGTTTTTTTACTTCTTCAGTGCTTTTGATACTATCAGGCCAGATCTTTTGGGCAAAAAGCTAGCAGCAATATAGGTTTATGTTTCTCTTCTTTCATGGATTGTAGACTACCTGACAGCAAGACAGCAGTATGTGCGTTTGCAAGACTGTGTGTCAGATAGGGTGATCAGCAATATTGGGATTCCACAGGGGACAGTTCTCTCTCCCTTTCTTTTTACTGTCTACACCACTGAGTTCAGCTACCAGACAGAGTCTTGCCATCTTCAGAAGTTTTCTGATGACTCTGCAGTAGTGACTGAGTATAGGACTGTGGTAGAGAACTTTGTCACATGGTGAGAGGTTAATTATCTGTATCTAAATGTGACAAAGACAAAGGAGCTGGTTGTGGATTTCAGAAGGAAGAAGCCACCAGTGACCCCAATCCCCATCCGAGGAGTGGATGTGGAGGTAGTAGAGAGTTACAAGTATCTGGGGGTGCACATAGATAATAAGCTAGACTGGAGCAAGAACTCTGAGGTGCTCTATAGGAAGGGCCAGAGCCGCCTCTACCTTTTGAGGAGACTGAGGTCCTTTAACATCTGCCGGATGATGCTGAAGATGTTTTATGTGTCTGTGGCGGCCAGCGCTCTCCTATATGCAGTAGCATGCTGAGGAAACAAGCTTAGGCTGTCCGACACTAATAGACTCAACAGACTGATTCGCAAAGCCAGTGATGTTGTTGGATTGGAATTGGAGTCTTTTACAACAGTGTTAGAGAGGAGAATGTTGTTCAAGTTACGTTCAATCTTAGACAACTCCTCCCAACCACTCTACAATAAGCTGGTCAGTCTACAGAGAACCATCAGTGACAGATTGTTAAACCTAAGATGCACCACAGAGCGACACAGGAAATCATTTTTGCCTGTGGCAATGAAGATAAATAAATCTTTTCTGTGAGGGCTGGAGGTGAAGATTTAATTCTGGTTTATGATCAGGATTTTGTGTTGTTTTTATAGTATGTTGGTATTGTGTTGGTTATTATTTAGGGTTGTGTTAGAGAAAGTGGTGTATTATTTGTATTTGGTAGTCTGCCTGGTAATTTAATCTGTGTTATTTATTCTATGTTGTATTTTAATTGTATGGATGTTTTATTTGTAGTGTAGTCTTAATTTTGTTATTTGGTGTTAATGACTATTATTGGTAATTTTGTTGTGTTTTTGCATCTTGTTCAGTTTATTGATGTGATCTGGTGTTGTTTTGTTAAGTGTGTCTGTGTCGTATCCATTTCCCAATTTCCCTTTGGGATTAATACAGTATTCTGTATTGAGAGTTAGGTTGAGGTTTAGGGGATATGTTAAGGTTGCTGGTTGGAGCTAGATTTATGTTTAGGTTGGGGTAAGGCTTTCATTAACACAGTGTCAGGGTTTTAGGTGTGATAATATTTTTTAGGTGTGTATAATTACCGTAGTTTATTTCAAATCTGCTGCCCTAATTGCTTTTTAAGTAAAACATACGTATAGCATGTAGCACCATGGGGATTGGGGATCTATCTACTTACAGACAAGAGGTCCTGTTTTGTAAAAGATGTTTAAGGTTGTCCTACTTCTGTCCAAACCAGCATAAGAATTTTGTGATAATAGGACATTTATTGTATATCTTCCAGGTCCCTCCAAAGGAATGGACATAAATGTCACCAAAAGTTCAATAAGTGCTACAGTTGGTCAGTCAGTGCTCCTAGAGACATTGTACGCTCTGCCCGTTCAGATGAGCAAATATACGATCCGATGGCTATTCAATGACAAATTTATTCTGTATCACGACTTCTCCACTGATCCTGAAGGACTTTCTAGTGGGAACAAAGGAAGACCCAGTATTTTTCCAAACTTTAACAGACGGGTGGAGTTCTACCCAACAAATGCGTCACTATTGCTACAAGACCTCCAGATCAGCGATGCTGGGAATTACGTTGTCATCTTGTCTGCTGAAGGCAAAATATATAGAAGGAATATCACCCTCTTTGTCACTAGCATCACTCCTTCTTGTAAGTATCATCATTATTATTATCTCCAAATAGCTCTACAATGTAAGCAGGAAAATGCCAGATTATTTTAATGGACTACCTGAGTATATTTTATAACACAAGCTTTTGAAAAAATACTTATAGGTTGTTGCCACTTTTGGAGCCAAATTGGGATAATACCTACTTTATATTTGTTACAAATAGTATAACCAAATATTAAAAATTGCACCTTACATTTTTAGATGCTCTTTCCTGGAAATTCCGGCAAGAAAAAATTCTACTTAGTTCCCTTTGCTATAAGGGGGGTGCTGGGAAGCTGTGTTTACTATAACTAACGCTGTACTGTGCAGGCAAATGTCATCTCATCAGTTGTAGTAGATTTGAACACTGTCTGCTTTAACAAAAGGCTCAAGCCTCAGTCACAACTGTGCGTCACACTTACATAAGTTCTTTTGCACTTTTTTTTTTTTTTTTATGCGTTTGACGTGCAACAGCATAGGGCAGCCTATTCAATTGAACGGGCTTCCCTACGCATTTTTAAATGCACCAAAGTAGCTCCTGTACCTTTTTTGGGTAGTAAGCCTCACACATTTTTATACTGCATGTTTGTCGTGCATTTTGTGCCATGACAAAATGTGGGTCTGTTAGCTACGTTTGGGGTACCATTACCATTAAGGACTTTGGCATGATTTTTGCACATTTCCAGGAAAGCTCACAAACTCTTGTGTTTCTGCTCACATTCCCGGAATGCACAGGTTTGAATGGGGCGTAAAGGTTTAAGAGCTGGACTTTTCTATTGTATGTTAATGAGAACTGGACTAAGCCATTCCAATCCCCAGCCCAGCTATTGGTACATGCTAAGTTAGTTGAGAATTTTTTGCAGTCAGCCAACCTGGGAAACATCCAAAGGGTAAGATTTTTATTTTTTTTAGGCTATGAGAATAGGAATACAAAACAAACATATTATAGGGTTTTAATAAAATTGACTAAAATAGTTGAAATACACTTTAAAGCTGAACCCCAGCCTTATCTTAGCTCTTGTACAGTTGTACAGGCTTCTCTGCTGTACTGAGATGGCTTATCTGATTTCACTGCACTCTGTGAGATTTTTACAGTATTCATTGGAAGCTGTAGCAAGTCAGATGGAGCCTTCCTCATTTCCTGACTGGAGATCTGTGCGCGTGCATGGCCATGATTGCAATCAGGGCCGTGAACCTGCACCCACATGGATGTCAGATTAGGAGCAGCGTCTGTGTCCATGTAGTCGCTGCCTCCCAATTGACATCAATAGGTCTGCCTGCACAGGGATACACGTACCACCTGTGTGGGTAAACGTGGCCTGTCCTATGGGTGCATGCTTTAGTATGCCACATGTAAACGAGGTTTTAAAGCTTAACTCCAGACAAAATTTAAAGAGGAAAGTTCAGAGCCTTTGCTAGATATTTTCTTATTACTGCTGTCTGTGTTCCTGTTAGAACTATTGTATAAATAACCTCAAAAGATGTGATTTTATGGGCAATAAAAAGTATACATAAACTATGCAAAAATATGTATTTATTTGTAGAAAAATTATTTAAAAAATCTCTCATGTTGAAAAACAACACATCATTGAAACATTGTAAACATGACACACTAAACGAATAAAAATTGCAGACATTGCACAAAGCTGTTTAGAACATAAAGTGGTAGTCCCAATCTACTTGCTGCTCCCCTTAACCACTTGCCGACCAGCCGCCACAGTTGTACTGTGGCATAATGGCACGGCTGGGCAAAACGACATTATGTAACATTGTTGCGCCCTGTGGCCACTAGGGGAAGCATGCACGCCACTGGAGGAGCGTGCCTGCTGCACGCTCCCCAAGCCGATGCGAGTGCCCGGCAGTCACGATCACCGCCAGGCTCCTACGATCGCCGCTGAGACACGGAGAACCGGGATCTGTGTGTGTAAACACATAGTTTACGGTTCTCTGAGGGGAGAAGTGACAGATCGTCTGTTCATACAGAGTATGAACAGCGATCTATCTCTTCCCCTACACAGTCTCCTCCCCCCTTCAGTTAGAACACACACTAGGGAACACAATAACCCCTTGATTGCCCCCTAGTGGTTAGCCCCAAGACAGAAAATTCACTGCCAGTGACATTTTTACAGTAATCAATGAATTTTTATAGCACCGAACGCTGTAAAAATGCCAATGGTCCCAAAAATGTGTCAAAATTGTCCGACGTGCCCGCCATAATGTCACAGTCCCGATAAAAATCTCAGATTGCCACCATTACTAGTAAAAAGAAATTAACTATAAAAATGCCATAAAACTATGCCTATTTTGTAGACGCTATAACTTTTGCGCAAACCAATCAATATACGCTTATTGCGATTTTTTTTTTACCAAAAATATGTAGAATACATATTGGCCTAAACTGAGGGAAAAAAAATATTTTTTTATATGTAGCACTTACCCCCGAGGGAGCTGCTGGTTTAAATTGGGTTTTTCCTGTTACCCCTTACTCACAGTTCACCATACCAGAAACTTAGAGTCTATACTGGGCCTTGCGCCCACCGATATATGCACAAGTCACTTGGTTCTTTTTCCAATGCTTTTTTATTGAACAACTTGAGCAGTAGAGGGAATGGAGGGTTTAAGGGATAGTTCAGATACCTTGTGCAGATCACTGAGGAAATTTTAGATCCCGGAGACAAGTACTCCTTCAGTCAACGGATCTTGCTCACCCGGATAGGCCCCTCTCACTGACCTAGCAGCCGAATGATGCACGGACAAAAAGTCTCTGCCACAGACTTGATAAGAACAAAAATGGTTGAACAATCCTCTGCCACAGGATTTAGTATTAGTTGAACAGCAACACAGTACCACAACCTTTAAGCCGACCCGGCAGTACTGTGAGGTAGGCTGGTTAGGATGCATCCTCCAATTGAGTCACCAGGCTCCTCTTGAGATACCAGCCTTTCGCTCGGTCCTCTCCAAGATGAGTCCTCCCCAAGATCTTTCAATTGCTTGGCTTCTTCCCGCAGGACAGACTGCACAGGACCACCTCTGAATCAGCAGGCCCCAGATAGCTTCTGGGCCTGCATGCAGTCACATAGCCTCGGGCCAGCAGGGCCCCAAGACAGAAAAGGATTTGTCACATACCTTAGGCCAGGAGGGCCAGGAGGTGAGAGAGCGAAAAATATGGCGTCTGCCCCTTAAGTATCCTTTCCCAGAATGCACAGCGGTGAACCACTCCCACCGGGCTGTTCCTGGGAAAGAAGGACACTCAATACACCTTAGCCTGTTGCCCTTCCATCACTGGCCTGTGGTGACGACGACACCTACAGGCGACAGTGTGGAACTGCACGCAACACAGCCAATGCTGGAACAGAGGCTAATTTAGCCATAATATGAAATCTGAACTATATACAGAACAGATACCCACTAAATTTACATGTAAGCGCCTGATTAACAGGAGCAGGGCGCTACATATATATTTTTGGGGGATATTTATTATAGCAAAAATTAAAAAATATTGCGTGTTTTTCAAAATTGACGCTCTTTTTTTGTATATAGAGCAAAAAATAAAAACCGCAGAGGTGATCAAATACCACCAAAAAAAAAGCTCTATTTGTGGGGAAAAAAAGGACCTCAATTTTGTTTGGGTGCATTGTCTCACGACCACGCAATTGTCAGTTTAAGCGACGCAGTGCTGAATCGCAAAAAGTGCTCTGGTCAGGAAGGGGGTAAAATCTTCCGGGGTGAAGCGGTTAATTGTGCTCTCTATCAAGGAATGCTGCAGAGAGGGATATCCTTGTTAGAAATCTTTCCCCTTACTTCCTGCCAGAACAAGATATGATGGGGAATCTCTTTAATGGGGGTATATAAACAAAAACATGTTTTAGAAGAGTGTGGAGAAATTTGAATATCTGATAATACTTTTATTGGTGTCTTCACATTTCTGCCTTGGTGACAACCACTCCCAGGTTTCTTGCATGGGCATCACAGGGACAGGAAGTAATAACACAGCAAGAGTGGTACAGGGACTTAATCTTCTTTATTGCACTCCTCAACATCTCACAGAAAGCTTATACAAAAATGCTCATTCTTTTCCCATGCTACATTTGAGGTCCTATACAACCCTTTGTCAAGCCAGAGCTTCCATATCACTTTTTTCACTCAAGCAAACAGTTCAAGTTCAACACCAAAACATTCTATTTTATTGAGAGTGAAAAATGTTATAGCCTCTGTAAATGTATTTTTTTTTGGCCTTTGTCCTCATTGGTAAGTAAAGGAAAATCTCCTTTGTGGGCTCACAGACAGAAACGGAAATTCAAAAGCAAATTAGGACACTAGCTTGTTTTTATAATGGGTGCAGAAAAAGGAAGTAGGGTGAGGTTCTACTTTATGCCCACTTGAATTACATCTGAACTCCAGGGGAAAAAAAACACACCTCCCAATAAATTGATGGGTTAATATAAAAGAAATTTTTAAAAATCCTTCCTATTGGCTGTCCATGGTTGGGTCCTGTCCAGCTGCACCACATTATGACATTTTGATAAGGAGACCGGCCGGCACGGGCATTGCAGTGTTGGGTCCACCAATCATCATTTCTGGAGGGGACACTGGCAAGGGACAGAGATGGCAAAGTTAGGTATGTATAAAAAAGGGGTGATTTTAGTAAATATAAACTGCTAAATACCTTTTCTCATCATCGGTTAGAGCAGTCTTGTGACTTCTATCAATGTCCAGCAGAGTACAGGGTAAAGCTTGTAGGCAGTGGTGTATTTAGGTTTTGTGCTGCCCTAGGCCTGACTAAGCTCGCGCACCCCCTAATTTAACTATGACCCACCCCTTCCTGTCAAGGCCACACCCCTTCATTTTTAAGATCCGCCCTGTCATCTTCATGGGAGGACAGAGGGACACCGCGGGAGGACAGTGAGCGATACAGCATCTTTTCATTTGGGGGGTAAGGGGATATGTGCTGGGTGCTTTGGGAGTCGTGTCCCTCCTCTATGGCTTCTCCTCCTCCTGGCTGTGTACTGAGTGTGTGTGGCTGACAGTGGGGAGAGAGGTGTCGGAAAGCCCATCGCTGCTTGTGGGACTCCAGGCGGCAGATGTCCTGGGTGCCCACGCTGGCGCATCCCTGTCTGGCCAGTTACCGAAACTCAGTGCCATAACTTGTTGTGGGTTCTGGGACAGTGGCGGTTGGCTACTGTCCTACTGCTACTCACTAGGGTTGGCCTAGAGGATATCAGGTTAGGTACTTCCTAATGGCTCAGTTCCTGGGAACAGTAATGGATAATGGTCAACAGGCTCTCTTACCAGACCCGGTGAAACTGCAACAGTGATTCCTCCGGCTGGACGTTCGCTCACTCTGGGTTGCCCAGGCCAACTCTAGTCAGTAGTGTAGCATGTCTCTACCCCGGCAATGGCTTCATCTTTCTCCCCCTCTCGTGGTCCGGGTACAGTGTGGCTCTCTGGTGGTGCGGGTACAGCGTGGCTCTCTGGTGGTGCGTGTACAGCATGGCTCTCTGGTGGTGCATGTACAGCGTGGCTCTCTGGTGGTGCATGTACAGCGTGGCTCTCTGGTGGTGCGGGAACAACGTGGCTCTCTGGTGGTGCGGGAACAGCGTGGCTCTCTCTGGTGGTGCGGGTACATCATGGCTCCCTCTCTGGTGGTGCGGGTACATCGTGGCTCCCTCTCTGGTGGTGCGGGAACAACGTGGCTCTCTGGTGGTGCGGGTACAGCATGGCTCTGGTGGTGCGGGTACAGCGTGGCTCTGGTGGTGTGGGTACAGCGTGGCTCTCTGATGGTGCGGGTACAGCATGGCTCTGGTAGTGTGGGTACAACGTGGCTCTCTGGTGGTGCGGGTACAGCGTGGCTCTGGTAGTGTGGGTACAACGTGGCCCTCTGGTGGTGCGGGTACAGCGTGGCTCTGGCGGTGCGGGTACAGCGTGGCTCTGGTGGTGTGGGTACAGTGTGGCTCTCTGGTGGTGCGGGTACAGCGTGGCTCTCTGGTGGTGCAGGTAAAGCGTGGCTCTCTGGTGGTGCGGGTACAGCGTGGCTCTCTGGTGGTGCGGGTACAGCGTGGCTCTCTGGTGGTGCGGGTACAGCGTGGCTCTCTGGTGGTGCGGGTACAGCGTGGCTCTCTGGTGGTGCGGGTACAGCGTGGCTCTCTGGTGGTGCGGGTACAGCGTGGCTCTCTGGTGGTGCGGGTACAGCGTGGCTGTGGTGGTGCGGGTACAGCGTGGCTCTGGTGGTGCGGGTACAGCGTGGCTCTCTGGTGGTGCGGGTACAGCGTGGCTGTGGTGGTGCGGGTACAGCGTGGCTGTGGTGGTGCGGGTACAGCGTGGCTCTGGTGGTGCGGGTACAGCGTGGCTCTCTGGTGGTGCGGGTACAGCGTGGCTCTCTGGTGGTGCGGGTACAGCGTGGCTCTCTGGTGGTGTGGGTACAGCGTGGCTCTGGTGGTGCGGGTACAGGGGTACAGTGTGGCTCCCTATCTGGCTTCCCCCAGGACAGTATTCTCTTTTTCTCCTCCTGTAACCCCCTCCCAGCAGAGTGCATGCATGCTGGGGGCTGTAGCATACTTTTCCTATGATGCCCCCAGAGTGTTCTGATTGGCCCTCTGCTGTGGCCAATTATGGGGTGGGAAACAGCGGGGAGGAAGCTGGGCGGCGGCACGGCGAAACCAATTAGAGCCGCTCTCTCTCTTCTCCCTTCGGCTGACAGAAAGGGGAGGGGGAGGCGAGCGGGGGGGGGATACACAGACAGCCTGCATCTCTCCTCTCCCTGTCACAGATCTGCTGCTCCATTTACCAGAGAACTCCCCCGCTCGCCCCCCCTCCCCTTTCTGTCAGCTGAACGGAGAAGAGAGAGAGAGCGGCTCTAATTGGTTTCGCCATGCCGCCGCCCAGCTTCCTCCCCGCTGTTTCCCTCCCCATGATTGGCCACAGCAGAGGGCCATTCAGAGAGAGAGAGAGAATCACGGCTTTACGGGGGCGGCTTGACGGCTCCTTGCGGGAGGAGAGCGGGTGCCGTTTTGGTGGGGGGGCGCCTTTTTTGCCGCCCCCCACAAAGTGCCGCCCTAGGCCTGGGCCTTGTTGGCCTAGGCCAAAACACAGCACTGCTTGTAGGAGGAGCAGTGCTGTGATCCGGTGCCCTCTTACCAGAGCCGTCGGTGGCGGCGGAGGCGATCGCCTCCTTCTCCATGCTGTGCCTGGAGTGAGGCTAAGATGGTGCCTAGTCGTCTCCATGACACTGCTGGGCGGAAGCGACGTCAAAACGTCACTTCCGCCCATACTTCTTAAAGGCACATTTTTTTCAATGTCATTTCTTTAACCACTTACCGACCGGCTCCTGTACATATACGTCGGCACTTTGAAGGTGGATATCTCGGTAATGGCAGCAGCTGCTGCCACAACCGAGGTATCCATCTTTTCAGGAGCCGGTCGTGTTTAAGATAATGGTGGCCTCTGCGGCAGATTTGCTGCAAGATCACCGTTATCGGCGGCGGGAGAGGTGCCACCTCCCTCCCGCCGCTCTCCCATGCCCTCCGCCGCTTACCTGAGCCGGCGGTAGCGATTGGGACCTGTCATGTCTGTGGTATGGAGACGAGTGAGGGGAAGATGGCCCCAACCCGTCTCCATACCATAGGAGGTCGGAAGCGACGTCATAACGTCAGCTTTGCCCATACGTCTTAAAGGCATATTTTTTTGTTGTCATTTTTTCAAATGACAAATTTTTTTAAATTTTTTTTTTGCATTTAAGTCCAAATATGAGTTTTAAGGACTTTTTGACCCCAGATCTCATATTTAAGAGGACCTGTCATGCTTTTTTTCTATTACAAGGGATGTTTACATTCCTTGTAATTGGAATAAGTGATCCAATTTAAAAAAAATAAAAACAGTGAAAAAGATAAATAAAATAAAGTAAAATAAAAAAGTAAAATAAATAAAAAAAAAAAAAAAAAATTTAAAGCGCCCTGTCCCGACGAGCTAGCTAGCAAAAAAAAACTGTTTTAAACATGTAAACACCTAAATTCCAAAACAAATGACTTTTTTTTTTTGATTGCATTTTAGTCTAAATATGAGATCTGGTCTTTTTGACCTCAGATCTCATATTTAAGAGGTCCTGTCATGTTTTTTTCTATTACAAGGGATGTTTACATTCCTTGTAATAGGAATAAAAGTGACACAATTTTTTATTTTTCTAAAACTGTGTAAAAATAAATAAAATCATGTAAAATAAAAATAAAAATAAAAATAAAAATTTTTTTTTTTTTTAAAAACCCCCGTCCCGACGAGCTCGCGCGCAGAAGCGAACGCATACGTGAGTAGTGCCTGCATATGAAAACGATAGTCAAACCACACATGTGAGGTATTGCCGCGACCGGTAGAGCGAGAGCAATAACTCTAGCCCTAGACCTCCTCTGTAACACAAAACATGCAACCTGTAGAATTTTTTAAACATCGCCTATGGAGATTTTTAAGGGTAAAAGTTTGACGCCATTCCACAAGCGGCCGCAATTTTGAAGCGTGACATGTTGGGTATCAATCTACTTGGCGTAACATTATATTTCACAATATAAAAAAAATTGGGCTAACTTTACTGTTGTCTTATTTTCTTATTCAAAAAAGTGAATTTTTTCCAAAAAAAGTATAAGACCGCTGTGCAAATGCGGTGCAAAAAAAAGTATTGCATTGACTGCCATTTTATTCTCTAGGGTGTTAGAAAAAAATATATATATATATAATGTTTGGGGGTTATAAGTAATTTTCTAGCAAAAAAACCTGTTTTAAACATGTAAACACCTAAAATCCAAAACGAGGCTGGTCCTTAAGTGGTTAAAAAAAAAAGTGTTACATAGTAGGTGAGGTTGAAAAAAAAGACACAATTCCAAGTCCAACCTATGTGTGTGATTATGTGTCAGTATTACATTGTATATCCCTGTATGTTGTGGTCGTTCACGTGCTTATCTAATAGTTTTTTAAAACTATCGATGCTCCCCGCTGAGACCACCGCCTGTGGAAGGGAATTCCACATCCTTGCTGCTCTTACACAAAAGAACCCTCTACGTAGTTTAAGGTTAAACCTCTTTTCTTCTAATTTTAATGAGTGGCCACGAGTCTTATTAACCACCTCAATACAGTGCATTTTCACCCCCTTCCTGACCAAGCCATTTTTCAGCTTTCAGTACTGTCACACTTTGAATGACAATTGCGCGGTCATACAACACTGTACCCAGGTGATTTGGTGGTATTTGATTGCCACTGTGGTTTTTATTTTTTGCGCTATAAACAAAAGAAGAGTGACAAGTTTTAAAAAACAAAAACATTTTTTTTCATTTTGCTATAATAAATATCCAATTTTTTTTTCTTTAAAACACATTTTTTCCTCAGTTTAGGCCGATACGTATTCTTCTACATATTTTTGGTAAAAAAAAAATCGCAATAAGCGTATGTTGATTGGTTTGTGCAAAAGTTATAGCATCTACAAAATAGGGGATAGATTTATAGCATTTTTATTTTATTTTTTTACTAGTAATGGCGGGGATCTGCGATTTTTATCGTGGGTGAGATATTGCGGCGGACATATCGGACACTTTTGACACATTTTTGGGACCAATCACATTTATACAGCGATCCGTGCTATAAAAATGCATTAATTACTGTATAAATGTGACTGGCAGTGGTGGGACAAGGTATTTCAGTGCCCAGGGCGGGGATGTCAAAATGCGCCCCCCCCCACACACACACACACACACACACACACACACACACACACACACACACAGAGCAGGGGGTGGAGCTAGTAGAAGCATTTGCAGCACACAAAAACATATGTGATGGTTGCGGATAGCGGAGAGCTTCAGTATTACCATTTACATTTGTGATTGGTAACTAATGAGTAACTTGGCTGCCCAAGGGTGATTTTTGAAGAATGTAAATGGTGCTCTAGAACTAATTGAAGCTGATCTTGGTCCTGCTTGAAAACCTCCTTCGATCTGCGGGCTGCAGCACTGATCATTGTATTCTGACAGCGGAGGAGTCCTGCTGTCGGAGTACAACAGCACAGAGGGGGGATTCCTCCATCCACCTTGTTTGAGTGGATGCAGGGATATGTTCAACCTGCTGGAAGAAAAAAAAAAAAAATTGCGTGTACTAGGGTTGCACTGATACAGATATCGGAGCTAATACTAAGTATGTGCACGAGTATTTGTACTCATTCAAATGCTCCGATACCTAAAACCAATATTTTGCATTGTGATTTGAGCTCATGCAAAATGAATGTGCTCAAATCCCACTGTAAAGAATTGCATGCAATACGGTGTGATTCCTGTCCGAATGACATGTGGTTTCCCACACAGTTCCTGTGTGAGGCTAGGCTTGTCATAGTGACTTCAGCCTGGGTTCACATAGGAGCGGTGCCTGAAACCACATGTAAAATAAGATCTCTGTAAACCTAAGCCCTCTTCAGGAATTAGTGACTAATGACCTATTGCCCTCCCTCGTTACTATTAAAGAGACTTACAATGCCTCCTCCTTGGACCACTGAAATTTCAGCATACCTACATCATAATCTGACCCCTTCTCTTACGATACCCCATACAGCCTGGCAGTGATGGGACAGGGTATTTCAGTGCCCAGGGCGAGGATGCCAAAATGGGCAGGAATCGCACAAGATTCTTTGCAGTGTGATATGAGCCCATTCATTTTGTATGGGCTTAAATCTTACCACAAAGGTTTCAATAACTGGTATCAGTGAGTACTTGAGCACAAGTATCGGTACTCGTAATTGCCAGTACAAAACATGTATTGGCGCAACCCTAGTGTGTACCCAGCTTTTTATACAATGTGTCAGGGTGTTAACGATATATAGGTGTTATCTTTATAACAGGGAAAACATTTGTCATTGTTAGTACTCATACACAAGAACACTATGCTGTAGGTGAGCATACACTATATAATCTGATTGTACAATCTCTGCACAATCTCCTTTAGATTTACCAAAACTTTGTAATATATGGACAAACCTAAACAATTCATTTAAGTAGTATCCAATCAGGCAGGCCTTTGTACTACATAGTTGGTGGTAGATCCAAAAAATATTGTACAATCAGTTTATATAGTGTATGGATCCGTTTTTTTTTTATTTATCAGTCTATGTCCGATAAAAAAAAAAAAACAGATCGCAGATCGATCCATCTATGGCCAGCTTTATTAGCTCCTGTGTAAAATCCCTGTTGTTTTCTTATGCCTGGGGAGCTCACCAAGCATCCATGTACATGAGTTCTTTAGGGTCCATTCACATGCAATGCAGACATAGGTGTCTGGTGCAGGGCTCTCTTTTATCAGTACAGTTTGTGCATCCCTGTGCCGGCCTCCTATTTACTTCTATTGTAACCCGCACCTGTATGTCATATATAGGATACAGCAGCTGTGTCCATACAGCCCCATGTCCCAATAGAAATGAATGGGTTGCTGGCATGGGGATACAGCCCTGCATGGGAGACGCATTGTATGCACCCCTTGTGAATGTGCATGTACTAAAAATAGAATGTGAAAGAACAGTTGTCTTCCACAGCAATGAACAGAGATATGAAGCCTGAAAATGTTACCTGTTAGCTGAGAGACAGAGGAGAGAACATCACTCAGTTTGGCCGTGCAGCTAGCATGGGGGGGGGGGGTCAGACGGAAAGGGCACAGGAGGAAGGGTCACTATACAGAGGAGCAGTGGCGGAATTACCAGGGTCGCATAAGTTGCACTTGCGACGGGGCCCTGGCATTCTGTCACTGGGAGGGTGGGGGGTGGCAGTGGGGCTGCTATTAACAGGGCCCTGAGCGGAGAACGTGTCTCTCATGTAACAGTAGCACAGATACACTGGCATTGACAGTTTGTTTTATTTACCTCTCCATGTGTCCTCTCTCGCATGGGATGACAGAGGACACAGGAGAGGGGAGGGGGGAGAAGGGGGAGAGATCAGCTGTGTGTCCTCTGTCATCCCGTGCGAGAGAGGACACGGGAGGACACGGGATGACAGAGGACACAGGAGAGGGGAGGGGGGAGAAGGGGGAGAGATCAGCTGTGTGTCCTCTGTCATCCCGTGCGAGAGAGGACACATGGAGAGAATTAAAATTAATAAAGTGCAACAAAATAAATAAAATAACATATAGTGCTTCAAATAAAGTTAATTTGTGTTCTTCTTAACCACTTGCCGACCAGCCGCCGTCATTATACTGCGACAGGTCGGCACGATCCCGTGAACCGTCATAGCTGTACGTTGGCTCCTTTAAGCAGGATAGCAGGCGCGCGCCGCTGCACTGGGGGGGGTGCCGATGCTCGTGACCGGCCATGCGCGATCGCGGGCATGCGAGGCAGAACAGGGAGGTGTGTGTGTTTAAACACACACCTCCCTGTTCTGTGAGGAGAGGAGATGCAGATCCTGAGTTCCTAATAGTCCCCTCCCCCTACAGTTAGAACACACACCCAGGGAACACAGTTAACCCCTTGATCGCCCCCTAGTGTTAACCCCTTCCCTGCCAGTGACATTTATACAGTAATCAGTGCATTTTTATGGCACCGATCGCTGTATAATTGACAATCGTCCCAAAAATGTATCAAGTGTCCGATGTGTCCGCCATAATGTCGCAGTCTCAATAAAAATCTCAGATCGCCGCCATTACTAGTAAAAAAAAAATAATAATAATAATTATATAGCAAAAAGTACAAAATGTTGTGGTTTTTTTCAAAATTGTTGCTCTTTTTTTCTTTATAGCGCAAAAAAAAAACCCCCAGAGATGATCAAAATACCACCAAAAGAAAGCTCTATTTGTGGGGAAAAAAAAACATCAATTTTGTTTGGGTACAGCATTGCACAACCGCGCAATTGTCAGTTAAAATGATGCAGTGCCGTATCGCAAAAAATGGCCTGGTCATTGAGCAGCCAAATCTTCCGGGGCTGAAGTGGTTAAACAAAGCTTCTTGATTCTTTAATGTGAAAGGTCATTAAACCATCACCACCAATTTCATTTGCACCCAATGTGCTCTACTGGAATACCACTCACGAGACTGCCATAACCTCTTTAATAGGGATGAGCCAAACACCCCCCCCCGGTTTGGTTCGCACCAGAACATGCGAATAGGCAAAACATTTCTGCGAACATGCGAACCCCGTTAAAGTTTATGGGGTACAAACATGAAAAACCAAAAGTGCTTGTTTTAAAGGCTTATATGCAAGTTATTACCATATAAAGTGTATGGGGACCCGGGTACTGCCCCAGGGGATATGTATCAATGCAAAAAAAAGTTTTAAAAATTACCATTTTTTCAGGAGCAGTGATTTTATTAATACTTAAAGTGAAACAATAAAAAATAAAATATTTCTTTTAAATATTGTGCCTGGGGGGGGTCCCCTTAGCCTGCCTGTAAAATAGCGCATCTGTGTGATGAGTTTTACAGTCCCACAGCAAAATGACATTTCCAAAGGAAAAAATTTCATTTAAACTTGCTCGCGGCTGTAATGTATTGCCGGCTCCCGCTAATATAGATAAAAATCAAGGAAAAAACGGCGTGGGTCCCCCCAGTCCATACCAGGCACTTTGGGTCTGTTATGGATATTAAGGGGAACTCCACGACAAAATAAAACAAAATAAAAAATAGGGCCCCCCCCAAATCCATACCAGATCTGGCACATGACGTCAGAAGGGGCGGGGTCACTCGGTTACGTCACCTGGTGGCCCCACCCTTGCCTATATAACAGCTGTCACCACGAGAAGATAGCAGTTGGAGGGACACCTCCCATCGAGGCAGAGCTTTATTTATTTTTTTTTAAATTTTTCGGGTCCGTCGGCGCCGTGATTGAAAGGGGCATATATGTAGCACACAAAACATTTGGTGCTCATTATCTATTGCAATTCACTGTGTCTTTATACTTATTTTATTGTAGTTTCACTATTCACTAAAAAAGCTAACCTGTCCCCAATAGAAAGGGTTTACCTAATGCAAGCCCATGAAAGCAGATACCACATGGTGCAGCTTTGTACATGCAAATTTTGGCTACATTTTTTGATACTCCATTCTAAGGCCCTGGTGTATGAGATCCTGATGTTTTGGTGCGATTCTCAGCGGCGGCTGGTCCATAAGGGGAGCAGGGGCGCTGCCCCCCTAATCTCCATGTGCCAGCCCCTAATCTCCATGCAGGGCGCTGGACACATGGATTTCTATGGGTTTTTTATTTTTGTGGAGCACATAATTAAAGCCTGAGGCTCCAATTGGCTGCAAAAAGGTTGGGCTCGGGGCGCAGAACCCTGCACCCCCTAAGCCCACCCACTTGTGACAACAGTCATAGCTGTACGTGTCTTCCTGCTTCTCCTCCTGGCCAATCAGGACAGAAATCGGGTTCTAAGACCGGATTGGCCAGGAGGAGAAGCCGGGGAAGCCGTCCGTGACCTGGATGGGGTAAGTGCGGGGCTGGCAGGCGGGGGGGTGGTGGTTTGGTTTGTTTGCCGCCCCCCTCCCCCAAAAAATAGAGCACCAGCCGCCACTGAAGTGGAAGTCACAGGTACACCATCCATCCCCGCTGACGGCAGCCTGTAAAACTTTTGGAGTGGCTGAAAGCTGCTTCGGCAGGATGGTGCACTGAGGGGTGCTAATCTTTAGGGCAGTATGCACCTAGGGACTAATGCCCACAGCGCAAGAACACAAACAGTAACAGCACTTTCATTGAAAAGAATGGTATACCAAAAAACTGTTAATAAAATCTATTATAAGATAATTTTATCACAATGACCTTACATCATTATCTGCGGACAGCAATTTTTTTCTAACACTAGCAAAAATTCAAAACATAACTTCCATTTAACCATTGCAATAATGGCAGCTTTCTAGATACGTGTGAGACTTCCCTAGAAATGTAATAAGATGATCATGTGACTTGCTAAAACAACAAGCAAACAGAAGGCGCCACCATCTAAGTATATCAATTTATTAAAAACCATGAATACAACACAGGGTTAAAATGCACTCACAGAAGTAGGAAGAAGCAGGCATGTCATTAATCCTTGTTCGCTGGCTTTTTCCCTTCTCTTTGGTTTGACAAAAGAGCGGGTTCCCTCCAAAACATGTTGCCACCCATTCTGTGACATCACCATGTCCCAACGTCCTTCTGGTTCCAGTCCCAGCGCTGGCTTTCGTTCCAGCGTGGTTACAGCTCCAGCCTGGGGATCCCTTTGCCCATAGCTCCCAACTGTCCCTGATTTCGAGGGACTGTCCCTGATTTGGAGCAATGTCCCTCTGTCCCTCATTCCTCCTCATTTGTCCCTCATTTGGTCTGATCTATATAGATGTATATAAAATGCACTTTTTATCAAAAAGTGTTTTCCAGTGCTAAACCTTTCATCTGATTTCTAAATTGCTGCATTTGTAAATTCCAAAAGCCAATATAAAGGAATAGTAGTGGTAAAAAAAGCACTTGTGGGTTTAACCAATCTTTCTGATAGGTGTCCCTCATTCCCATCTCAAAAAGTTGAGAGGTATGCCTTTGCCTGCTACTGCCGGTCCAGCAGAGCCCCTGTAGAAACCACTCAGCCACATCCGATTTACAGCGGGGTATTCAGAGACTTACACAAGCTTCATCCTGAGCCTCTGCTCCCTGAGGCTGGCCAGCGAACAAGGACTGATGACATGCCTGTTTCTTCCTTCCTTTTGTGAGTGCATTTTAACCCTTTGTTTATGTAGCACTAACCCCCGAAAGAGCTGCTGAAATATTTCAGGTTGTTACCGTCACCCCTTACCTGTAGTTTCACCATATCAGGAACCAAGAGTCCATGTTGAGCTTTGTATCCAACAATGTATGCACCAGTCACTTTAGTAATTTTCCAATGCTTTAATGAAAAAAACTTGAAAGAAGTATCAGTGAAGAGGTATAAAGGTAGTTGCAGGAAAATTCAAATACCTTTTTCAGATCATTGAGGGATTGAAGATCTTAGAGACGATTATACCTTCAGTCCAAAGTTCTTTTGCCCACCCGGATAGGTCTCTCTCACTGACCTAGTAGCCGGAATGGAGCATGAACAAAACGTCGCTGCCACAGACTTTATAGAAACAAAATAGCTATACGATCCTCTGCCACAGGATGTAATGGTTTTGGATGAACAGCAACACAGTACCAGAACCTTTAGGCCAACCCGGCAGTACTGTGCGGTAAGGTAGGTTAGGATGCATCCTCCAATTGTGTCACCAGGCCTCTCGAGACACCAGCCTTCTGCTCGGTCCTCTCCAAGATGAGTCCTCCCCTGGATCTTCTCAATTTCTTGGCTTCTTCCCGCAGGACAGACAGCACAGGACCACCTCTAAACCAGCGGGCCCCAGACGACCTCTGTGCCCACTTATAGTAACGTAGCCTCGAGCCAGCATGGTCCCGAGACTGAAAGGAAGCTTTTACATACCTTTAGGCCAGGAGGGCCAGCAGGTAAAAGAAAACCAAAAATGGCGTCTGCCCCTTAAGTACTCTCTCCCAAAATGCATAGCAGTGGACCACCTCTGCCGAATTGTTTCTGAGAAAGAAGAGCACTCAATATACTTCAGCCTGTTGTTTTTCAACACCGGCCTGTGGTGACAACGACACCTACAGGCGACAGTGTGAAACTGCACACAACACAGCCAATGCTGGAACAGAGGCTAATTTAGCCATAGATTAAATCTGAACTATGTACAGAACAGATAACCCACTAAATTTACATATAAGCGCCTGATCAACAGGAGCAGGGTGCTACATTTAACTCATGGTTTTTAATAAATTGATACACTTAGATGGCAGAGCCTTCTGTTTGCTTGTTGCTTTAGAGCACAGAGGAAATCTAATACCCTCGTAAGAAAAGCTGCAGACATCACCTAAGTGGACTCTGTTGTACCAGGATTTTCCTCTATATATATATAGACACTTATGTTTTTTTTTTTCGTGGGTTATCCCTATCCACCCTCTATTTGCACTATTGAGTTTTTATTTTTATTTTGTATCATGTGACTGGCTAGCTGCTTTTCTCAGGGGTGTGTCTCTCCTCTGAGTCCTTTAGCAGTATGTGTAATCTGATCTCTCCTGCTGGTCAGATCTTTTCACAACAAAGGTTCTTCAGGCTATTCAGAACATAGTTGTAAATCTGGATTCTGCAAAGCGACTTCTGAGCTTGCAACCAGCTGCCTACAAGTGGTACATACCCTGTTTCCCCGAAAATAAGACCTAGCGTGATTGTCGGTGATGGCTGCAATATAAGCCCTAGTTAAAGTCCTTGTAGGTCTTATTTTCAGGGTAGGGCTTATTTTCGGGGAAACAGGGTAGGGCTTATTTGGGGGTTAGGGCTTATATTGCAGCCATCACCGACAAATACGCTAGGTCTTATTTTCGGGGAAACAGGGTATTAAATATTCATAAGCCATATTTCATATTTACCTAATTTTTAATACAATCTGTTTTTGGGTTTTTTCTATATATATTGAATAACATTTTTTTTTTTTTTTTTGCAGGCTTGTCACCTATATCCAGTGCAAATGGGTATTCACTTTTTACTATTATTTTTCAGCATTTAATATACTAGACATTATTAAAAAGAAGCCCATCTGGCCAAACATAAACTCAGTTACTAAATGTTGAACAAATGAACACTTTTTTACCCCAGGCAGCTTTTAAATGCAGTTAAGAAGAGAGTAATATTGGCTCCATATATTGTGCAATAGGAATTGAAAGAACAATCTGCTTCTGTGAGTTTCATGCAAAATGCTAACTTTTACACTCAATAATACCCCATGATATGATATACATAGCCCAACATACAGGGGTCTATTTATGAAACATTCGTTGGATAAATGCTTCAAACATTCATGGAGACTGTACAAATTGTGACTATAATTTCTGCAATAAATTACTTCCTATAATCGTCAGCTCCATCTAGTGTCCAAAATGTGGTATCATTTTTCTGAAATACCTCAATTCAAATATACAGAATACTGCATTTTGGCCTCTAGATGGAGCAGATGACCATAGGAATTAACCTATTACAGAAATTACTGCCAAAATGCATGCATCCTACACAAATGTGTGTGACATTCGTCCAATGAATGTTTTATAAATAGACCCTTTAGTGTGCTGAGCTGAGTTTGATCCAGATTAGAGTTCTCCTTTAACTATATATATATATATATATATATATATATATATATATATATATATATATATATATATATATATATATATATATATATATATATATACATACATACATACATACACACATATACTACACTAATGCAAATTTTATTCTATTTATTTTTAGGTTTGCTACTGACAACTCTAGCACAGCATGTAAGTTATTGCTTTTCATTTTCTTTTCCTGTTTAAAAGAAATACACTATATTACCAAAAGTATTGGGACGCCTGCCTTTACACGCACATGAACTTTAATGGCATCCCAGTCTTAGTCCGGAGGGTTCAATATGGAGTTGGCCCACCCTTTACAGCAGGGGTCTCAAACTGGCGGCCCTCCAGCTGTTGTGAAACTACAAGTCCCATGAGGCATTGCAAGGCTGACAGTTACAAGCATGACTCCCACAGGCAGAGGCATGATGGGACTTGTAGTTTCGCAACAGCTGGAGGGCCGCCAGTTTGAGACCACTGCTTTACAGCTATAACAGCTTCAACTCTTCTGGGAAGGCTGTCCACAAGGTTTAGGAGTGTGTCTATGGGAATGTTTGACCATTCTTCCAGAAGAGCATTTGTGAGGTCAGGCACTGATGTGGACGAGAAGGCCTGGCTCTCAGTCTCCGCTCTAATTCATCCCAAAGGTGTTGTATCGTGTTGAAGTCAGGACTCTGTGCAGGCCAGTCAAGTTCCTCCACTCCAAATTGATGTGGATGAGAAGGCCTGGCTCGCAGTCTCTGCTCTTTATGGACCTTGCTTTGTGCACTGGTGTGCAGTCATGTTGGAACAGGAAGAGGCCATCCCCAAACTGTTCCCACAAAGTTGGGAGCATGAAATTGTCCAAACTGTCTTGGTATGCTGATGTCTTAAGAGTTCCCTTCACTGGAACTAAGGGGCCAAGCTGAACCCCTGAAAAACAACCCCACACCATAATCCCCCCTCCACCAAATGATTTGGACCAGTGCACAAAGTGAGGTCCATAAAGACATGGATGAGTGAGTTTGGGGTGGAGGAACTTGACTGGCCTGCACAGAGTCCTGACCTCAACCCGATAGAACACCTTTGGGATGAATTAGAGTGGAGACTGTGAGCCAGGCCTTCTCATCCAACATCAGTGCCTGACCTCACAAATGCGCTTCTGGAAGAATGGTCAAACATTCCCATAGACACACTCCTAAACCTTGTGGACGGCCTTCCCAGAAGGGTTGAAGCTGTTATAGCTACAAAGGGTGGGCCAACTCAATATTGAACCCTACAGATGAAGACTGGGATGCCATTAAAGTTCATGTGGGTGTAAAGGCAGGTGTCCCAATACTTTTGGTAATATGGTGTCTGTAACGAGGAAGTATGCAGGCTGCCATTGCGGACCTGAACATACTTGGTCCCTGGCTGTCAATGGCTCCAGTACTTGCACAGGCACCCACCTGAAAAGAGAAAACAGATTAAAGAGGTTGTAAAACGCTGAAGGTTTTCTATGCATGAAGGTAAAAAATAACCTGTGTGCTGTCTCTCCACCCCCCCCCCCCCACTGCCCCTCTCTTATACTCACCGGAGCCCCTTATTGATCCATCGATGTGTACGGGAGCCTCGGCTGTCCCGGATCTCTCATCCCTCATTGGCTGAGACACAGCAGCAGGAGCCATTAGCATGTCAATCACAGCCGGTAAGCCAATGAGGAGGGGGCAGGGCTGAACCACAGCTCTGTGTGTCTTATGGATGCATAGAGCAGGGCTTGAGATTGAGCATTCACCAGTGCTCCCATACCAAGCGGCTTACTATTGGAGGCACTGGTTAATGGGGAGGAGCCAGGAGCACAGGTGGACCCGAGAAGAAGAGAATTGGGGCTGCTCTGTGCAAAACCATTACACAGAGCAGGTAAGTATAATGTGTGTTTTTTTAAAAAAAAAAACATTTAGAATCACTTTAAGATTTCTGTTATCATATAGAGTTTCCTAATCAAGAACTTGGGCCCCAGAACAAGTGTGCCTATCAGGAATGTCGCTGCCACGTCAGAAGGCCTTATTTAGACTGGTGTTCTAGGTCAGTGGCTCAAAGTATTGAAGCCAGAAGTTCTGTATGACAGCCTGTGGGTAAGCTGCATTTTTACCGCTCCCCAATCCGTCTCCCTTTAGTTTCAGGGGCAGTGGGAGTGTACACATGCCACGGCGCTTCACTTTGTGGCTGCGGAAGGAATTATACCCCCTGTCCTGTTGCTTTAAGTGAATGGCACTGCTCTGAAAGCACCCTACAGCCTGGTGCAATGCACATGACTGCAGTCTGCTGGTGTAGGATTCTAGGGGTTAAAGCAGGCAGTAAGGAGGCGATAGGAAGCCTTCTTGGCGCCTGTCAAATGCTCTCTGAACAGCAACCCGAATGTGGGTCATTCTTCAGAGATCAAAGCTAGTGTAAACGAGCCCTAGGAAACTAGAAGTCACTGCAGCACCACTGAATGGTCACAGATCAGACTGTATGTGCCATGGGCTACTACTGACAATTTAGTGTCCCCAGCAGCCTTATGGATGTTACGTAGCAATCATTAAAGTTAATCATGCTGGCCTCATCTAAAAATAATTAAAAATCAATTTTTCCTGGAATTCAGTTCCTTTACTGTTTGTTAACACTATGTAAATAAAGTCATGCCCATAGTGTGGGCACGGGTAGACTTTAAAGCTGCCTTGCAGATATTGCCTCCCGCTACTATCAGTCAAGGGGCTGAGCCACCCTGCCTGTGCCAACAGACACAGACAGGGTGGTTTGGGAGTGAGTTAGCACAAGTTCCTATATAGAAAGCAGCTTACTATGGGGGCCACTCACCAAAAAGGAAAAGCCAGGAGCACCAATGGAGAACTGGAGAAGAGGAAGATTGGGGCTGCTCTGTGCTATACCATCGCACAGAGAAAGAAGTAAGTATAACATGTTTACTATTCAAAGCTTTAATATAACTTTGAGTGCCATCCCAAATATTGATAGACCTTGATGCTTAAAGCTGAACTCCAAGATAAGCAGATACACTATATTACCAAAAGTATTGGGACACCTACCTTTACACGCACATGAACTTTAATGGCATCCCAGTCTTAGTCCGTAGGGTCCAATATTGAGTTGCCCCACCCTTAGCAGCTATAACAGCTTCAACTCTTCTGGGAAAGCTGTCCACAAGGTTTAGGAGTGTGTCTATAGAAATGTTTGACCATTTTTCCAGAAGCGCATTTGTGAGGTCAGGCACTGATGTTGGACGAGAAGGCCTGGCTTGCAGCCTCCACTCAAATTCATCCCAAAGGTGTTCTATCGCATTGAGGTCAGGACTCTGTGCAGGCCTGTCAAGTTCCTCCACCCCAAACTTGCTCATCCATGTCTTTATGGGCCTTGCTTTGTGCACTGGTGAGCAGTCATGTTAGAACAGGAAGGGGCCATCCCCAAACTGTTCTCACAAAGTTGGAAAAATGAAATTGTCCAAAATGTCTTGGTATGATGATGTCCTAAGAGTTCCCTTCACTGGAGCTGAGGGGCCGATCCCAACCCCTGAAAAACAACCCCACACCATAATCCACCCTCCACAAATTGATTTGGACCAGTGCACAAAGCAAGGTCCATAAAGACATGGATAAGCAAGTTTGGGGTGGAGAAACTTGACTGGCCTGCACAGAGTCCTGACCTCAACCCGATAGAACACCTTTGGGAGGAATTAGTGCAGAGACTATGAGCAAGGCAGGATCTAGAGTCTAAAGACACTAAAAAATGGCCCATTCATGGAATATGAGCCTCAGTGCCCCTGTGACCAAGGCCTAATAAGGGTAAAAAAACACCTGTTGATTATAACATAAACCTTGTGAGCTGATAGCATTCATTGCTGCATCCAAGAAACATTTTTTTTTGTTTAAACAATGAATCAGGGTTTATTGGTTATTCATAAATGCTGTATGTCATAGGCACCATAGTTCTTGCCAATTTACTTCAAATTCTCACCTCTTGCAGGTGAAAACACAACCAAGAATGTTATCATTTTCTCTTTACGAACAGCCTTCTGTTTCCTTCCGATCGCCGTGCTTGCGTTCATTTTACGACGCTGGGGGTGTGACTGAGGATCGTTGATGCGGATATTTCTGCTTACATTTGGGACAGGAAGATTTCATCTTTAAAAGAAGTTTACCTGAAGAGTCTTCAACCATTTTAGCACAACAAAGAAGGCCGTGTTCATTAACTGCTTTACTGGACAATGGAGTATTGAGATACATCAATACCCACAATATCACCTTTATCTTACGTCTCATTTTTAACCAGAACTTCAACCAAAATGTGCTTTTTTAAGTTGAGTATAGAGTAAAGAAATGTTAAATCTTAGTTATTTGTATTTGTCCTACATAAAAAGAGTATCTGGACTGATGATACCCAACATCAGGATAAAAATTAAAGCAAAGCTCCTACTAGGGATACAGAAAGCAAATAAAACCTAACCTAGATTGAAAACCCTTCCTGAGCCTTGTAAATCCTGTGTCAATGGGCAGTTGTTCACCTCAAATAGGTTTTGCATTTCCATACAAGCCTATGGGAAACCAAAACCAGTGTGAAGATCAAATGCATGCTTGTCAAGCTCTATTATAGGACTACGGCAATATGGCACTCTCCCACACACTGTTAAATCACGACGATGTTAAAATGACTTCAGCCTAGGCTCCACCCATGGTATAACCCCCTCTAGAGCCCGGTCTCCACCTAGGAGAAAATCCCCTCCTCTTGAGGGGGGTCCTCCCCTAGGAGAAGAGCAGGCTGAAGCCATTTTAACATAGTTGTGACCGGTAGTGTGACTTAACAGTGTGCGGGAGGGCACCATTTTGCTATAGTCCTATGATCAAGCTTGACGAGCCTGTACCCAGCCCAACCGGAACCTGGAAACAGTACGAAACCGGCTGGAGTAACATATCAGGGCATTTTGATTGGTAGTGTTAACTTTGCTGTTGGATGATCAAAGGTTAAATGCATGTTAGAAGGAGGTCAACTGCAAGTCAAATGCACCATTCAATTAATTCTGAATTATCCCAGAAGCATCTTTAATTGATTTCAAACTTATGCCATCAACACGAGCCCAAAGGCCACCAACAAAGGTCCTTGGTGGATTTGCCCTCTCATCATTTTTCACATGACCGGAAGAGAAGGACAATTTCCCAAATGTGCACAAAGGTAACAGTTAAAACATGATAAAGGTTCTTTTGTCTACTCAAAACAGATAAACATTTGGATAGTGTTGGGTTTTTTCAATACATAGTTCCTAAATGTTCCCAAAGGGTTTTCATATCAACCAAAAAATTTTGTTAAATAATCTTTTTTCTACAAACCAACATGTAATACTCCCTCAATATTGGTATCTATTGTATTCCTCTTATTACATTCTGAAGTAGAGTTCCCGCATTTGTATGTTAAATAAAGAATGAAGATACAATGGCTTTCTCAATACCTATCTGATGAATAAACAGAAAGAAAAGGGCACATTTAAAGCTGGCAATAGATGGATGGAAATTTGAATGAAAATTCTTAGGAAAAGTCTTAGGAAAATTTGTTCAAACAGAACATTCAAATGTTGTTCAAAAGATTTCATTTGCTTTTAACATTTGATTTTGGAATGAATGGCCTTTACCAAACGAAAACCACATACACTGTTAGAAATTTGTTCATTCGAGAAAAATTTTCCACCCCTCTCCTTTGAATTTTCCAGTCACTGTGGTTAAAAACAACCGTCAATTTTATCCACTATTGATTAAATAGCGAGTGAACTTTCATAGAATATTCTTTTACTAAGAGCTCTTGCTTGAAATTCTACCCATCTATGGCCAGCTTAAATCAAAAACCAACATGAACGTTTCTGGCTGCAACAGTCCAATAAAATTGAACGAGGCTTGCATTGCACACTAGAGCTGGAGGAAACAGCCAGATCTGCACATGCTGTATACACCTAGTGCCTCGATACAGGCACTTATACATGTGAGTGCATTACTTACCTTACTGCTTTTATATCTGTGAGTGTGGTATGGAATCTTAATGATAATAAATATGGGGAATTTTAATTAAATAGAATTTAATGTTTTGGCGAATGGTAAATTATAAAGAAAAGGGTAGTGTCTGACTATAAGGATAGTGGATTTACAGTGCCTCCAGCTGAAATTTGTTCAGACAATCAGTAACATACCACAATAATTTCCTAAGTTCGTTAGTCTATGGGGAATTCTTACCAATGTATAAATATCTCCCAATGAAATGAATAAGTACCGTAAATACATTTTATTAATTTACAAGTATAATTATACAACTTCATACAAAACCGGAATTTTCGGGTGATTAATATTTTACACATTACCAAAGACATCAACGCAATAAAATTATTTTCCTTAATATTTGACAAATAACCCTAAGGTAGCCCCAATCGACTATGTTAAAAAGGGTGTGGTTAACCGTGCCTTAAATTAAAAAAGCACAATATCTCTTGCCGTTTGCAATTTTCTGACTGACTTTCTCCGGCCGGAAGAAAGTCAAAATATGTCTTGGAGGAGCCAACAGATAGATATTATCAATTTGAAGGAAGTCTTAATTTAACAGGGCTACCAGATTTGATTGGGCAAAAAATCATTTCCCTGGGACCACACCACAATAGCCAAATTAGTTGCAATACAGGTTGATCTTATCACCCAAACCGGTTTCAACACATGGCATGACAAATAATGTGCGACAATTATTAAATACTAAACTACCCTTCACACGGTACTTGATAAGATTAAAATATAAACAGTAAAATACAATTTCTATAATTTTGGGTAGAAAAAGGTTGATCAATATTTATATGGTCAGTATCTCACCATTGCTTAAAAGGAAAGGATGTATATTCGATTCGTTCCAACAGCAACGTCCAACGAGATGGTAAGTGGTCACTTATTACCAAGCTTGGGTGTATGTCAGCGTGTGGATCTGTGGTCCTCGGTCCCTTGACTCATGTGTGTGTCCCCTTTTGTAGGGTGCAATGTAATTTTTGGATGGTTACCTCCCTCCCCTCATATTTACCATCTCATGATTGGTTGGTTCCAAACATGGGAGGTAACTGCCCTAATTCTCACCCGCCCATCTGTGATCATGGTAAAGGTGTAATCAGAATATGGGAAGGAGGAATATTCCCGCGCTGCTCGTATTACCGGGAATAAAGATCCTGGTTGCAGCAAACAACAGATAGGTCAACCAAAACCCAAAAACTAAATAGAATAAAAATCAATGAGTGATGTTGCGCTCTAGGTATTGGCTAGAATAATAAATAGTGAATATATGATAAAGCACATATGGAATAAAATCCTAAATAATAATCGTACAGTACTAGAAAATAGCCAATAAATGAATAAATATAAAGTGCAAATGATAAAAGTGACAGTAGTGAAAAAAACTTTGTGTAAACTAATATTAAGATGATGGAATAGTCCACATAGGTAATTCTTCAAATAAATATTAAAGTGCTACTAGTATAAAGCAAGTCCATATAAGAGTGAACTGGAGTAGTGACGTGCTGCTCCAAATGACACTCTGTGCAGATCCAAAGAAAAAATATTATTAGTGACTTATGCCCCGTACACTTTTGCTATAGCAACTGATCTTCGAGCCTGACCCCTGATCGTGACACATAGAAGCTCATCCTGTCATGCTTACCCCTAACGTAGGCAGTCAGACACTATAGCTGGCTACGGTGTTCTTCACCTATAGCAGCCCCCTTTCCCATAAGGCAAGCAGGCCTACCGGTACTCAGTTGCCTCCAGGTCTTATATACAATGCTATAGTGCCTAGGCACCATGCGTGAACTGAGCAAAGCAAACAGGCATTTGTGGTTTCTCAGACAGGCAGAGTGGTTCAATGGCAGTCCAGATAAAAAGGCAGGCAGAGCAGAGTTCAGAGAATAGTCGTTATCTGGTTTGAGGTCATACATAGGGAAATCCAATCTAGCAGGGTGGACAGACAGGGGGCTTGATCAGATATTACATGTTATCACTCTCTATCAAAAGCATGAGACTGAAGGCTTGGTGGGCTTATAACAGGTTTGGTTTCCACTCAGAGACTGACCACATTATTCACCTCGCAGGTGAACAAAGACAGAGAGAATACCATAGCCAAAACCAGGATGCTGAAATAAGGAGCAGGAGTGCTAGACACTCCTGACACAGACTTGGGACCTCGGATGATCAGTGTACTGCTGCTTCTCCACCACCCCCACCCCTCAAACAATTAACAGATGAGACACAATATGGTGTGTCTCCTACCTTACA
This sequence comes from Lithobates clamitans, assembly GCA_037952925.1. Taxonomy (NCBI): domain Eukaryota; kingdom Metazoa; phylum Chordata; class Amphibia; order Anura; family Ranidae; genus Lithobates; species Lithobates clamitans. Next base: position 309,464 of record JBBGZY010000883.1, read on the forward strand.
CTTTTGACTGGCTCGCCAAATTTTTTTCACGCTAGAATGTCAAAATTACCTTCTACTCTCAAAAATATGCCTTACTCAGAGTTACAATTTTGGCATGGAGAGAATCTGGAAAAACCTTAAAGTATAACTTAAGGCAACACTTTTTTTTAGTTTTGGGTAGAGTGGAGAGGGATTAGAACATCTGACAGTTTGTATTGCTGTCTGTGCCCCCACTATGGAAATTCACCCTCTCTATTTGTCCTGTTTATCATTATCATTGAAAGTGAAAATAAAAAGAAATCCCATATTTTGGATTGTCCCCAGGAAAGTAATAGAGGGGAAATCTTCCAATTGGGACACTAGTTCTAGTGACCTGGGGATTCCCCAACAAATTCCCTTCAATTGCAGGGATTTCCTCTCACTTCCTCTTTGGCTATGGGACAGGAAGTGATAGAAAATCTCCACAATGGGACACAGATGGCAAAATAAAAAACTGACAGGGGTTATAACCCTCCCTAACTCTATCCAAAATGAAAATAAACACTTTGCCTATAGTTCTACTTTAAACAAAATCTTTACCTTTCTGATATTTTCCCCTACTGGGCAACCCCTAATTTCCCAAAGGTCATGAACACCAGGCATACAGGCTTTTGGAACAAAAGGGTATTTATCAAATCTGGGATCTTACCTTTTACCTAGACACCCTGAGACACATCATTCGCAGATCTTTGCTCTTATTATTGTCTGCCAACAAGCTACTTCCTGTATTGTGCTCAAATGACCCACTTTTGGAAACAATAAGCCAAGGAGTATGAATCTTTCTCGAAATATAACATAATGGACACTATGACCAAATGAAGACAATACTTAATTCTTACTTTATACCCTCATTGTAATATGGCCCATGTACACTTACTCCACAAAACCAATGTCCAAAAAATACATACACTTTCCCATGGAGAACGTCATGGGCAAAATTTTACAAGGTTACTTCCGAAGTAAAAAATGTATCATAAATGAGGTAAGGAGAGAGACAGAGTTCAAGGTCATGCATAAGGTCTAATAATCATATAATCCCTTGACAAAATTAATCTTTGGTCACTATCATAACAGTTCCCCTAAATATGAGGGGCTATATTGAAACACAACCTCTGGAAGTGCCCAGCTATTTCGACTCCCTTGGGAAAAACACTACTGAAGGGGAAATTAGCTTTTGCTTATTCTGAAACACAGCCATTTTCTTGGTCAAACAAGCAGGAAGAACATCTCAGGGTATTGGAAAATCCTCTGCTGCCAGTTAAACACTTGTTCCTTAAGTAATCTTCCTCTTACTGTATCGGGGTTAGGATCTTTACCTGGGACATCTGCTGTGTCTAGCTGTAGGTCTTCTCACTGTGCCACCTGAGATGCTGGTAGGCTCCCTACCTGATCCATTGGACAGCCTTGCCTTGTATTTTATTTCCGATAAACCTTGAACTCTTTGCTCCTCTCATGAACTTCCTAACTTAAGCCATGTCTTTGAACTTCCTCATTGCCAGATTATTGTGCTCTCCCCAGTCAATTTCTTGCTCTTTTGTGTACATGCAGCTGCCCTTATCTTCACTACCTCTCATACCGACCTTTGGATAGTTCTTTGGTTACGCCTCAGCTTGATCCCAACCCTGCATCCACCCGTTACCAACCTTTTGTTTGTATACTGACTACACTTTTGTTTGATCCCTACCTACTTCATATGTTGCTGGACCCTGGCTTGCTCATCTCCTGATGGGGCAATTCTGGGGACAGCAACTTGGCACTAGCACACAATGAAACCCAACTCTACCATTAGAAGCTCTAAAGACTAGTTAGTGCTTAGAACCTGCGCCTCGGGTGAGCCCACCTCATCCGCCACGGTGACCTGCTTGTTTACTTATCCTGCTGGTTGGTGTGAACCTCTGTACTGCTTTAGCTACTGGTGTCCGAGCCTGACCTCTGACCATGACATAGTCATAAAGATATTTAATTGGTTTGAATTTTTGTATGCCTCATGTGATGTCTCACTGTCTATAAAAACTCTTACCCATCTTCAGGAAAATGAGAATAGCTTTTATATACATCTTGGTGTGTGTGTCTATTCTCTTTAAATTGCAAAAATAATATAAATTTTTGTCTGCCGACTAACATTATAAAGAAGAATTTTAGGAATATAACTACCAAAAGACCCTTTGTTATCAGAGCTGGATCTAGCCTGTCTGATGTGGGGGTGCAGTTTTAAAATGTATGGGGGGCAGAGGATGCAAGGTCAGTGTATAGAAGTCAGTAGGGCAGCGGACAGGGGGCAGCACGACAGGCTCAGTAGGGCAGTGTACGGAAGTCAGCAGAATGGAGGACTGGGAGTCAGCAGGACAGGGGGTCAGCAGGATGGAAGAATGGGGGTCAGCAGGGCAGTGTACAGGGATCAGCAGGGCAGGGTACAGGGGGTCAAATTCCCCATATTCCTCCTCTTAACCAAAATCCCCCACCCCCTCCTAGCACAAATCCCCGTCTTAGAACACATTCCCACAAGGGAAGTAGACAGAGATCAGGATAAAGGAGAAGGGTCTGCAGGGCATTGTATAGGGATCAGCAGGATGGAAGACAGGGGGACAGTAGGACAATGTAGAGGGGGTCACCAGGATGGAGGACAGGAGGACAGCAGGGCAGAGGATGGGGTCAGCAGGATGGAGGACAGAGGGTCAGCAGGGCAGGGTACAGGAAGTCAAATCCCCCCCATCCCCCCCTCTTAACCAAAATCCCAGAACCCCCCAGCACAAACCTCCCCTCTTAGCACATATCGTTAGCAGTTCTCATCCTAGCACAATCAGCAGGATTGAGGACAGGAGTCAAAAGGGCAGAGAACAGGGACCAGAAAGGCAGAGGAGAAGGTTCTGCAGGGCAGTGTACAGGGGTCAGCAGGCCGGGGACATGGATCAGTATGGCAGAGGAGTGACAAGTGCAGAGGACAGGGACCAGCAGGGCAGAAGAAAGATGGTCGGAAGGGCAGTGTAAAGGGATCAGCAGGATGGAGGACAAGGGTCATCAGAACAGAGGACAGGGGGTCAGTAGGGCAGTGTACAGGGGTCAGCAGGACGGAGCACAGGGGGTCAGCAGGATGGATGACAGGAGGTCAGCAGAACAGAGGACAGGGTCAGCAGGACAGAAAGTCAGTGAGCAGTGTACAGGGGTCCGCAGGGCAGGGTACAGAGGGTCAAATTCCCCCTCTTAACCAAAATCCCCCCACCCCATCTAGCACAAATTCCCTCAATACCCCTTTCTAGCGCATATCCCCCCACCCCATTCCTCCCCAAAGGGCTTAACCCCCCTCCATTACCCTTCCCAGCACAAATAGCCCCCCATCCCCCTTCCCTAACAAACCTTTCTTCCTACCGAAGCATAGATGGTTCTTACCTCCTCTCCTTTCCCTATTGTGGTCCCAGTACAATTCCTCCATCTGTAAGTTTCAGCACCCCCCAAAGTTACAGCAGGTGGGAATATGCTACAGAGCCAGGAGAAGGTGTGCTGTGCTCTCCCTCCTCCTGTCATAACAGAGGATGACACAGGATTTCCCTTTCATCGGCTATTTATGCAGTGCTTGATTATCTTCCCCCTATGTCCTCCGAGGGCTGCCCTTCTCCCGGCAGCAGGAAATGTGGAACTTTTCTCTGACTTTTCACTTTAGTTCCCAGCTCAAGGCTGAATGCAGGGGTGGGGAGAGGAGCTCAGCAATCAAGCAGAATTTCCATGGGGTGGCTGGCCTCGGGGGGACCACAAGTGAATTCTGGGGGTGGGGGGCAAGCCCAACCCAGAACCTCCCCCCCTTGCTGGCAATGTATGTTATGTATGTTCAGCTATTGGGCCTCTTCCCACTCACACCCATAGAATAATAGTGGACGGAATACCTAAGTGCTTCTAAGGGCCGTTATGAAAAACTGGCTAATCCCACAATCCCCCACACCTTTCCACACAGAGGCAGATCTCAAAACCTAAATGTGGAACAAAGATAAACTCATGAAAGGGTCTTCTTTAAATGTAGACTTTTTGATATGCACAATTAAGGAAGACCTTTAAGCTTTTATGCTCCCATTTTGTTTTACTAAACGTAGCGGGTGCCCTGCGGGCCCGCATCTTTCTCCAGCCACCTCCAGGATTAACAAACACACAGGTTCTCACAAGGAAGACAGTCTGTCAGCTCCTGCAGGGGAATTCCCCCCTCCCTCTCCTCTTTTCACTGTGCAGTAAGGAGAGACACACACAGACAGAGCTGATCCCTCCCCTGCTTCCTCATTGGCAGGGGGAGGGAACCAATGGGACTCCAGCATTGGAGGAACAAAGCATCATGGGATATGTAGTGGCCACTGCAAAACATCCCTCATTATATATATGGCGGTGGGTAGTATGTGCAGGATGTTGTCAGTAGGGCAGTGGATAGTGTCAATAAAGCAATTGACAGCGTCAATTTTTTTTTTTTTTTTATTATTTTTTTTACAATTCTATTTTTGTATTTTTTTTTACAAACATTTAGTGAGGACACTGGACGGTGTCAGTACAGTCAGTAGTTTATTTTAATTTTTATTATTTTTTACAATTTTATAAAATAATTTTTTCACAGTGCTTAAGGTTGTGGTGGGGGGCTGTGGACGGGTATGACTGGATGGTGTCAGTAGAGCAGTGGGCAGTGTCAGTAGTTTATTAATTTTTTTACAATTTGTTTATTTTTATATTTTTTTACAATTTATGTTTTTTATACAATGCTTTCTTTTGGATGGATGGTGTCAGTGTTTTTTTTTATTTTTACAATTCAATTTTTAAATATTTATTTATTACAATTCTTTCTATTTTATCAGCCCTGTTGGGGGGCTTTGGTGATATATTAGGGGTCTAAACAGACCCCTGACATCTCCCCTTTGAGAAAGGAAAAGGGACTGAGGACAGCGCTTCCCCAGTCTTTTTCATTCATAAACTGAAGCTGCTCAGTTGTGAATGGACAGAGAGTCAGTGATCAGTGACTCTGTTCATTCAGAAAAGGAAGGAGCTGGTAAATAACATATTTACCAGCTCCTTCCTCCACTCTCCATCCTGACAGATCCAGGATGGGGGGGGGGGGGGACGGAGGAGCACAGAAGGGAACCAGAGGAGGACCCTGGGAGCTGGAGGAGGACCAGAGGGGCAGGAGGAGGACACGGGGGCCCAGAGATTAGGGAAATTTGATTGGCAGTCAGGGATGATTGGTGCGGCGGTGGGGGGAGTTACAATCACTGATCTCCTTGTATGGCTTTCGATGCAGCTGAAAGCCACGGGAGGAGAAGTGGCTGTCAGCTGCTTCATTGAAAGCCACACAGGGAGATCAGTGATTGTAACTCCCACCACCGCCATATTGATTAGTGCCGGGGACAAAACTGGGGACAGACTTGGTCCGGGCACAGTGTCCTCAGTCTGGGGACTAACCCCGGAAATCGAGGAAGTCTGGTCACCCTACTCTTGGGGTCATTCGCCATTGTGGAATCCTCTGAAAGCAGCCTGACAACAATATTGGGTTATAAGGTTCTTGATCTCAGTCATTGCTCTCCAGTTATTTCACTTGAAAATATACTGTTACTGTCTGTTACTTTTCCACAGAAACCTTACGGTAAGGACGATCCCTGTGTTTTATCATAACGTGTGCGTTTTTCATTGGTCTGCCAGATGGGTCGAGACTGTTCTTGGGGTTGAGAGGCAGAGTACAAAACCCAGTAGCGGCTGGTGGGAGAGCACTTACCCCATCACCAACAAATTCCCCCTGCTTGGTGGCGGCCTCCCATTCTCTATCAATGGCGGCTTCTTGTTCTCCTGCTCGCAGCAGCGGTGGCTTCCGTTTCCTCCCTCCTCGGCGGCCAATCAGGAGTCTTCGCTTTTCAGCCAATCAGATTGAGGATCAGTGTTTCAACAGCGAATATTCATTCGCTGTTGCAACACAACTGGGTGGGCTCAAGGTCGCATGCTCTGCGACCTGAACCCACCGGATTTTGAAGCCTAACCTCTGGCTCTAATCAGGTGCTTCAAAAAAATCCCCTGCTGCTGTAATTCATGCGCCCGGTGACCCGAAAGGGGCCGGACGCATGAATAGGGGTTGTCCATGGCGGCCATGGATAGATTCATGCTATGCATGAATCTATCCATTACCAAATAGGGGGTGGCCTGGAGAGGGGGGGGCGGCACCTGGGCGCTCCTAGTGGGCGGGCCGCTACTGACAGAACCAAACATACTTAAGTGGCTCCTTCAGGGGTAGTGCTATATAAATAATACTTCACAGAAGCCCTTAGCGGCTACTTGGGCATTTTGTTTCAAGCAGATCCAGATGTGTGACCCTCTATTCATGGGGGTACATTAACTATGCTAAGCTGCACCAATTAAGTTACAGTTACAATTTGTATATGATTAAATGCTTGATGCATACTGCTGGTTGTGAACTGATGTTTTATATTGAATTTGTTATTTTGACAAACCTCAAAAAAAAAAAAAAAAAAATGAAAAAAAAAAAATGAAAAAAAAAAAAAAAAAAAAAAGCATTTTTATTTCAGACTGAATTCTAACATCACCCCTCTCTAAAACACAAAAAAAAAACTAAACATGTTTTCACCATTATGTTCCAGCAACTTCTCAAGTGAATAAAAAAAGTTTCTATTAATGAAAAAACTGTTTGTTTAACCCCTTATTAATCTTAAATAACATTTGACAACCTTATTTAACTTTTCACTCCTCTTCTTCAATCAAGCTTAGATTTTCAAGCCTTTTCTATTTGTGTCTTTTTTTTTTTTTTTAGCATTCATATGTAAACTTTTTTTATTTTATTATTTTTTCATTTGTTGCATTAAAAAAAAACTACAGAAGTACCGGTATTTATTTTATAAAATGAAAAGGTTCCCTCATGGGGTTTTTTTAGCAGCTAAAAAAATGTTCAAAGATTTTAATTAACCACTTCAGCCCCGGAAGGATTTACCCCCTTCCTGACCAGAGCACTTTTTACAATTCGGCACTGCGTCACTTTAACTGCTAATTGCGTGGTCATGCAATGCTCTACCCAAACGAAATTTGCGTCCTTTTCTTCCCACAAATAGAGCTTTCTTTTGATGGTATTTGATCACCTCTGCCGTTTTTATTTTTTGCGCTATAAACGGAAAAAGACTGAAAATTTTGAAAAAAAATGATATTTTCTACTTTTTGTTATAAAAAAAATTCAATAAATTAAATTTTAGTCATACATTTAGGCCAAAATGTATTCGGCCACATGTCTTTGGTAAAAAAAATGTCAATAAGCGTATATTTATTGGTTTGCGCAAAAGTTATAGCGTCTACAAACTAGGGTACATTTTCTGGAATTTACACAGCTTTGAGTTTATGACTGCCTATGTCATTTCTTGAGGTGCTAAAATGGCAGGGCAGTACAAAACCCCCCCAAATGACCCCATTTTGGAAAGTAGACACCCCAAGGAAATTGCTGAGAGGCATGTTGAGCCCCTTGAATATTTTTTTTTTTTGTCCCAAGTGATTGAATAATGACAAAAAAAAAAAATTACAAAAAGTTGTCACTAAATGATATATTGCTCACACAGGCCATGGGCATATGTGGAATTGCACCCCAAAATACATTCAGCTGCTTCTCCTGAGTACGGGGATACCACATGTGTGGCACTTTTTGGGAGCCTAGCCATGTACGGGGCCCCGAAAACCCAGCACCACCTTCAGGATTTCTAAGGGCATACATTTTTGATTTCACTCCTCACTACCTATCACAGTTTTGAAGGCCATAAAATGCCCAGATGGCACAAACCCCCCCAAATGACCCCATTTTGGAAAGTAGACACCCCAAGCTATTTGCTGAGAGGCATGGTGAGTATTTTGCAGCTCTCATTTGTTTTTTAAAATGAAGAAAGACCATTTTTCTTTTTTCAATTTTCAAAACTTTGTGACAAAAAGTGAGGTCTGCAAAATACTCACTATACCTCTCAGCAAATAGCTTGGGGTGTCTACTTTCCAAAATGGGGTAATTTGGGGGGGGTTTGTGCCACCTGGGCATTCCATGGCCTCCGAAACTGTGATAGGCAGTGAAGAGTGAAATCAAAAATTTACGGCCTTAGAAAGCCTGAAGGCAGTGATTGGTTTTCGGGGTCCCGTGCGCGGCTAGGCTCCCAAAAAGTCCCACACATGTGGTATCCCCGTACTCAGGAGAAGCAACAGAATTTATTTTAGGGTGTAATTTCACATATTCCCATGGCATGTTTGAGCAATATAACATTTAGTGACAACTTTGTGCAAAAAAAAAAAAAAAAAAATGTGTCTCTTTCCCGCAACTTGTGTCACAATATAAAATATTCCATGGACTCGACATGTCTCTCAGCAAATAGCTTGGGGTGTCTACTTTCCAAAATGGGGTCATTTGGGGGGGTTTGAACTGTCCTGGCATTTTATGCACAACATTTAGAAGCTTATGTCACACATCACCCACTCTTCTAACCACTTGAAGACAAAGCCCTTTCTGACACTTTTTGATTACATGAAAAAATTATTTTTTTTTTGCAAGAAAATTACTTTGAACCCCCAAACATTATATATTATTTTAAAGCAAATGCCCTACAGATTAAAATAGTGGGTGTTTCATTTTTTTTTTCACACAGTAATTGCGCAGCGATTTTCAAACGCATTTTTTGTGGAAAAAACACACTTTTTTAAATTTTAATGCACTAAAACACACTATATTGCCCAAATGTTTGATGAAATAAAAAAGATGATCTTAGGCCGAGTACATGGATACCAAACATGACATGCTTTAAAATTGCGCACAAACGTGCAGTGGCAACAAAATTAATACATTTTTAAAAGCCTTTAAAAGCCTTTACAGGTTACCACTTTAGATTTACAGAGGAGGTCTACTGCTAAAATTACTGCCCTCGATCTGACCTTCGCGGTGATACCTCACATGCATGGTGCAATTGCTGTTTACATTTGACGCCAGACCGACGCTTGCGTTCGCCTTAGCGCGAGAGCAGGGGGGACAGGGGTGCTTTTTATTTATTTATTTTCTTTATTATTTTTTTTGCTTTTTTATCTTATTTTTAAACTGTTCCTTTCATTTTTTTTTTTTTTAAATCATTTTTATTGTTATCTCAGGGAATCTAAATATCCCCTATGATAGCAATAGGTAGTGACAGGTACTCTTTTTTGAAAAAATGTGGGTCTATTAGACCCTAGATCTCTCCTCTGCCCTCAAAGCATCTGACCACACCAAGATCGGTGTGATAAAATGCTTCCCCAATTTCCCAATGGCGCTGTTTACATCCGGCGAAATCTAAGTCATAAAATGCTCGTAGCTTCCGGTTTCTTAGGCCATAGAGATGTTTGGAGCCACTCTGGTCTCTGATCAGCTCTATGGTCAGCTGGCTGAATCACCGGCTGCATTCTCAGGTTCCCTGTTGAGACAGGAGAGCCAGAGAAAAACACGGAAGACGGTGGGGGGGGGGCATTCCCTCCCACTGCTTGTAAAAGCAGTCTAGAGGCTAATTAGCCGCTAGGATTGCTTTTACATGAAAGCCGACCGCTGGCTGAAAAGAATGATACCAAGATGATACCTAAACCTGCAGGCATCATTCTGGTATAACCACTCAAAGTCGTGAATGGCGTACCTGAAGACAAAAAAATGGTTAACAATAAAGCACAGTAAACGGTAAAGTATAAATAATTACATACCTGAAAAGCAAACATGATAAAACATAATAACAATAAAACATTGCAGAATAGAATACAGTAAAAAAAGAGCAGAACAATAGAGAGAGAATAGAGAGAGAGAGAACAATGAAACGACAACTATTTTTTTTAATTTTTGTTTGTGTTTTTTTTTTTTTTTTACACTTTTTTTTTGTAACTGTAACTTTTATAACGGTAACCGGTTCCAGGTTCGGGTCTCTCAAAATGCGATGGCATCTTGGGAGACCCTGTGAAAGTGTGCCTAGTCTGTGCAATGCTGTACCCTACACTAATACTCAACTAGTGAATGGTAGCGTTCAAAACATTCACCAATGCAAAGACCAGGATTGTCAGGACAGGAGGGACAATAATAGCGGGTGTCACGTCTATATCCGCGCTTGCTGCAGACACAACATCTTTTTTGGGGTGGTTCGTTGGGTAGGGGTACTCGGGAGGACATATAAATGCCTCTCATGCAGCCGACTGCATTTGGTTGGGGATGTGAATGGGGGAAGTACGGGCGCTGCAGAAGCGGTGGGTTCCCAATTAGGATTGGCGAATGCAGCAGGAAGGGCACTATGGGCACGACAGGCCTATGTTTTTCTTTTTGGTGGCAGCGGGACACTACTTGTGCTTGCCACCTCACCAGCTTGAACTGCACTTATGGGACTCGCCACGTCACCAAGTGTTACTGCAGTGCTGGTATGACTACGACCGGGGTGTACTAGGCCGCTGGTGCTTGCCAGTTCACCAAAACGCTACAAAAAAAAGTGACAGTGATCGATCGATACTGCACTTGGGTGGGCTGGGCTGGGCTGGGCTGGGCCGGGCGGAGGGGCAAAACGCAGGTGCTAGCAGGTATCTGGGCTGATCCCGCTAACACTGTGTTTTTGGGAACCCTAAACTGCTGGGGACGCTAGTATAGATCTGATCGGTTCAGATATTGATCCGTTCAGATACTATACCACTAAGGGAGGTGTACGGTGCGTGCGTGGGTGTTAGCGCTACTGGCGCTAATCTGACGCTGCCTGGGGCTGGTGCTTGCCAGTTCACCAAAATGCTACCAAAAAAACTGTTAGCGATCGCAGGGATCAGGCCTGACTCTGCGAACGCTGCAGTTATGCTTTTAGTGTTTTGTAAGTGACAGTGATCGATCGATACTGCACTTGGGTGGGCTGGGCCGGGCGGAGGGGAAAAACGCAGGTGCTAGCAGGTATCTGGGCTGATCCCGCTAACACTGCGTTTTTGGGAACCCTAAACTGCTGGGGACGCTAGTATAGATCTGATCGGATCAGATATTGATGCGTTCAGATACTATACCACTAAGGGAGGCGCATGCTGCGTGCGTGGGTGTTCGCGGTACTGGCGCTAATCTGACGCTGCCTGGGGCGACGCATATCACCGCCGGGGGATCAGGGGGCTAAACCTTTATTCGGTAATAAACGGCGGGTGCCCTGACACTATAAAAAATAAACGAACTAACCAGCGTCACTCGTAACGGTTATACGGTGATCAGTGGTGAAAGGGTTAACTAGGGGGCAATCAAGGGGTTAAAACATTTATTAGATAGTATATGGGGGTCCCTGTCGCTATAAAACACTGACGGCGAACCTAAATATTTACGTTCCTAACTAGCGTCACCAGTGACACTAATACAGCGATCAGAAAAATGATCGCTTAGCGACACTGGCGACAGGGGGTGATCAAGGGGTTAAAACTTTATTAGGGGGGTAAGGGGGGTACCCTAGACCTACAGGGGGCTAACACTCACTGTCCTACCACTGCTAACTGTCACAAACTGACACTATGCAGTAATCAGGGAAAAAAAAAAAAAAAAACCTGCTTGGTGTCAGTTTGTGACAGGGGGGGGGTGATTGGGGGGGGATCGGGGGTGTTTAGTGAGCCTGGCATGTTCTACTGTGTGCGTGTGTGTGTTGGTGCACTTACATGTCATCTCTCCTCGGCGCTGGAACGGAAACTGGCCAGCCGAGGAGAGATGACATCACATCCTCTGCCTCTGTGTACTATACAGAGGCAGGGGATGTTTCTCATTGGCTGGGAGCGATCGCGAGGGGGGGGCCACGATCGGATGGCCTCCCCCTCGTCTCTCAACTCTCCCAGCCAAATGCCGACCGCAGCTGGCACCGGGGGGGGGGGGTCCGATCGGACCCCCCGCCCGCGGGAAGGCAATCACGTACCAGGTACGTGATTTTGCCTGCCCGTGCCGCTCTGCTCACGTATATAGGCGTGAGGCGGTCGGCAAGTGGTTAAAATATTTTATTGTATCAAAAGGCAATTTGACAGTTACATAAGAGTTGTAAAAAATTGTGCTCTGGCATGCACGTGAAAATGACAAAACCACCAATCAAGATAAACATACATTTGTATGAAATTTAAGTAAAATTGCATTTCATTGCCAAAAAATAATCTTCCACACGCGTTTCAACCCTTTGTGATCTTCTTCAAGGGGGCATTTTATTCTATGCAGAAAAAAGTGGATTATTTTACATTTTGATAAACATTTTATTAATTTTCCCATGTATTAAATCACGCAAAAAAATGTATATTTACCAGTCAAGACGATGGAAGAGAGAAAAACATGTCCTATAGCCAGAGATTTCTTTTAAAAACAGCTCATTCCAGCAATCCCGAAGACGTTGGTGTGTCGTCTCCACCTCCTATGACATGGACCCTGCCCTCAAAGAATTTGTTTGGACCCCCTAAGACCCCCTAAGAAGGAGATGAGGAGGGGAGCAAACAGGCACCTGTAGTATATCATAGTAGACTTATTCTTTACTATATTGGTTTCAATAAATGATAATAAAGAAATTTTTGTTAGGAATATTTAAATCACTAGATTACCGTATATATTTTTTTACTTACCGTATTTACCAGGGTATAAGGCGGCTGGGCGTATAAGACGACCCCCTAATTTTCGATTTAAAATGTTGGTTTTGTGCTATACTCACTGTATAAGACGACCCCCTTGTGCAGTAATATCATATGTTCAGAAACTACGTTGGTACCGGGTAACATGCTGTCTCACAGTATACATACAGTATACCGCCCCGAGCCAATCACGGCGAGCTATGCATTCTATTATTGAATACAATGCCTGCTCGGATTGGCAGAGTCTGTAACATCATCAGCCTGCGCCTCTAACTCTCACAGCCAATCCGAGCAGGCTACTGTATGTAGCCTGCTCGGATTGGCAAAGGTTGTTACTCCAATCCGAGCAGGCTCTGTATTCATTAATAGAATACATCGCTCGCCGGGATTGGCTCAGCGGTGTATACTGTATGTATACAGTATTACCGCACACTCAGCGAGCATCCGGAGGGCTTAACATCCAGCGGGCGGCTGGCATATGACAACCCCAGCTTTTTATCCGGCGTATAAGACGACCCCCGCTTTTTGCCCGTTTTTTTTTTACTGTAAAAGGTCGTCTTATACGCCGGAAAATACGGTATTATTTATGGCAATAATATAAATCCATATAAGTGCCATGTGACAAAAAGTGTGAAGGTGATTGAATTATAATAATCAATAATTCAATTAAATGAAAAAGAAAAACAAATTAAATTGGATAAGTGAAAGATGATAGATGCGCTACATTGTGTATAAATTAGTGAAAACTAATGAAAATGAGATATAAGTGCTAACAATACCTTAGGCAATGTGAGCACGCATAAATGACACACAGTTGATATGATGAATCAGCAATGCAGATAAAGGAGCATAAATTACTTCCCAAGATCTGTATCTATATTAGTGAATTCAAGTGAAAGTATTAATGACTATAAAGATTATTAAAAGAAATCCAAAGTAGTATTACACTCCCCATCCTGGCACTTACTTGTGAGCAGAGTTTTCAATGTGTCTATATGTAAGCAGCTTGTTGGGATCACTACAGGATCCACAAGAGCTATTAGCGTATATATATACCTCCTTAATGATTTAATAGTGTACAGGTGCCTGTCTCCCTCCCACTTCCTCCAAACACCTCCTGTAGGTCCTGACTGCCATCATGGCGCTAACCTCATGGTCTCCCCGGAATTCCGGAAGGCGTGCCCCGGAAACCTCAGTCACTTCCGTTCCAAACAAATGACGTCGCGCCCACGATGCCGATTTAACGTCCGGCCGTGATCGCAGGACGCCGCCGGCACGGCAATGCTTCCTTTTGTGGCACTGATGGATTTTGCACCTGTGGGGAGGAAATGAATGGGAGAAGGCATAAGCCTCTCCCTTCCCGTACCGGGAAGTTGAAAGAGTGGCAGGATACCACTAATGGATGTGAGGAGGACACTGAATTGGGATGCTGAAAATGACTGCAAAAAAGAAAGAAAAAGCATAAATTGTAAAAAACATCATTTAGCATTCCATATTTATGAACAGTACAAAATTACACGATACATACAGAGAAAACTATATTGTTTAACACTCTGCATTTAGAATATATTTTACATTTATTTATTTTAGGCGTACCCAAGGCCGGGCTGAGTTTTCCGCTTCTCTCCATTTTCTCATGAAATAATAATTAAAGTATTTAAAAAAAAAACATTTTCCTATTTAATTCGTTTTGCCAGACACAAATCCTTTTAGGAAAGGGGCAAAAGTTAAAGATTCATTTAGGCCAGGAAAGGTGGTGGCCTGTAATTTAAAAATCCAGCGTTGCTCATGTTGAAGCAACACTTTGTTCCAATCTCCACCTCGATCAGAAATATGTATTCTGTTGAGGGCAGCAAAAGGTGACTTTTGGCATTTGATAATGATGGTGTGAGACTACATGTCTACCCACTGGTAGATGTCTATTTCCAATTTCCATACTGTATATATGTTGAGAGATTCGACACCAAAATTGTTGTTTTGTCTTGCCTATATAATATGCCCCACATTCACAGGACATCAAATAGACGACCCCAGATGTTTGGCAATTGGCAAAGTGCTTGGGGTTAAACATCTCGCCATTGGGAAGTAGGAAAGACGTCTCCTGATAAGGTAACAGTGTGAACAATGTCCACAGCGGAAGGAACCATATATAGAAGGACAATGTTTTTTTAAAATGGATTTAACCTTATATTCGCTCTGAACCAGTTTGTCTTTAATTTGAGAAGCACGTTTATAAGTAATCAAAGGATTAGTTGATATAAATTGCTGTATTCTCTGGTCGTCTATAAGAATAGACCAATGTTTTTTAATGATTTCTCTCATTTCTGTATGTTGACTTGAATAACGCATAATGATCCTCATGGGGTCAAAATTCGAGTTCTTTTTAGACTTCGATTGAAATAAGAGTTTTTGACGTGACTGACCAATTGTTTTATTATAAGCCCTCCGTAGACATGAACCACTATATTCCCGGGCTAGTAATCTGTCCTGGAGTTTACCTGCATCTAGCCAAAACAAATCACTATTGGAACAGTTCCTTCGCAACCGTATACTGTCCATAAGGGATTGAGTCTTTTAAAGGGATAGGATAAAAGCTGTCAGCATGCAATACTGTATTTCCAGCAGTGCCTTTCCGATACAAAGTACTGCATAATCTTCGTTCTGAGTCACAGATTATTTATTTTATAAACAACTTTGCATTTCTTGGTTTTAAATTCAGACGTTAAAATAAATAATTTTAAAAAACAGACATATATTTAAAGGATTTGGTCACATGCGTGGTCCTCTGGGTGGCTTTCATTGTTGTGACTCATTCGAAAACTTGCTGACTTTACTAACTGATGCAACCAGGATGGAACACTGAGAGAGGTCAGCAACTGCCAACACAGATCACTCTACAACAATAAAAACAAAATCAAATGATGAGTTAATTTTTCACAATCCAGAGAATAGATTCCATGTAACACTCATAGAAAAGAGAAATTTGACTATCTGGAATAACCATTGTCCCCGAAACAAAACACTTATGCCCCGTACACACGGTCGGATTTTCCGACGGAAAATGTGTGATAGGACCTTGTTGTCGGAAATTCCGACAGTGTGTAGGCTCCATCACACATTTTCCATCGGATTTCCTGACACACAAAGTTTGAGAGCAGGATATAAAATTTTCCGACAACAAAATCCATTGTCGGAAATTCCGATAGTGTGTACACAAATCCGACGCACAAAGTGCCACGCATGCTCAGAATAAATTAAGAGATGAAAGCTATTGGCTACTGCCCCGTTTATAGTCCCGACGTACGTGTTTTACGTCACCGCGTTTAGAACGATCGGATTTTCCGACAACTTTGTGTGACCGTGTGTATGCAAGAGAAGTTTGAGCCAACATCTGTCGGAAAAAATCCTAGGATTTTGTTGTCGGAATGTCCGAACAAAGTCCGACCGTGTGTACGGGGCATTACACTTCCTAAGAGATGTGATATTATAATATTATTCGTCATTAACCACAAGACTAGTAGACTGGTTTCATCATTTACATACGAAATTATGGGTTTGGCTGGAAGGAGTAATGACATTATCGGATCTATGGGCTCTAACTTGGGTTTTCCCCAACCTTAGGAATGCTCTTAAAGCATTCCCAGATCTAACGAAACAAACTCTTGCTAACCGGGACCAGTTTATCCATAGATTTCAGGTCTCTCAATATTTAGGCCCTATAATACCTTTTTTTAAACAGTAATCTGGCATTAGACCCTGCTGAACAAGCTCTGGCCTTTGGCCCATAGTTTAAGGGCATCCACTGTAGAATAGCTACAGTGATACAAAATGAACCTAGCCCTATCTCTATAGGAGCAGGTCTATTGGCCCCAGGGCTGTGGGCTATTGGTTCAAGAGACACCAGCTTTACTCATTTCTGCAATTTATTCCAAACAGATTCAAACAAAACCAACAAAGCACAAGAGAAGACTTTTAAGTTGAATACCAGATCAGTATGAAATTTGTCCAGAAACTCTGAATCATATCTGTACCACTGTACCTGATACCTGTTGGTATTGCCATAGCGTCAAGGGGACTATGACCCATATTAGGTCCTCCTATTAAACATTTTTTGGGCAAGGATTAATAACTTGTTCCATGGGTAAACACCTAAAGTAGTATTATTCTCTCTTTCAGCTAAAAAAGATATCTTTAAGCGCTTCCTTTCAGCAGCAAAAGCTGTAATTCATTAAATTTGGATTGGAAGTCTACTGTGATACCATCAATGATCGATTGGGTGTTGGAATTAGATGCCATTTGTGATCTTGAATGTTTGTTGTCATTGGAAATGATAAAACAGAAGTTTTTAAACACATGGACCCCATGGCTTTTCTTTACTAGGTCCTGGATGAGAGATGTGTGTCCCCACTGTGTGGGCTATGGTATCTTTAAGGGGGATAATTTGAGAACAGTTGGGAGTACTCAGGCATTCTCACCCATGACGGTGAAGGATTCTGATTATAAAGGGAAAAGATTGTTAAAGTGTAATTAAGGAAATACTTTTTCTATTCACTTTGGACAGAATAAGGGAGGGTTATAAACCTGGTCAGATTTTTTTTTTCTCCCATTCTCGCAGAAAATTTTTTTCCCCATTTGGGAGATTTACCTTCACTCCTTCTCTAATAGCTAAACAGGAAGTGGGAAGAAATCGCGGCAAATAAAAGGGAATTCCTTAGAGGACCCCCAGGTCACCAGGACTAGTGTCCCTATTGAAAGATTTCCCCTCTAATTCTTTTCACTTCCTGTCCTATAGCCAAAACAATAAGTGAGAGGAAATACATCCAAAGTGAGGAAATCACTGGTTGTCACCATAACTAGTGTCCCCAATGGAAGATTTCCCCTCTATTACTTTTGTGGAAACAACCCAAAATGTAGCATTTTCTTTTACATTCACTAAAAAGTGGTAAAAACACAAAAAATAGAGAAGGTGAATCTCCCAAATGAGGATAAAGATAACAATAAAACCTGACAAGGGTTTAAATCCCTCTCCTATCCAAAACAATGTTCTGCCTTTAGTTATACTTTAAAGTGGTCGTAAACCTCAGACATAAAATATGAATGAAGCACATCCTTCTATAGTGTGTACTTGCCTCTATCCAAAGCTATCAGCATGAGTTGGTTTTGAAAGGTTTTCCGACACCAAGAGGTAAAATAGTGATGGGGGAGGAGAGATACAGCACACAGCCTGTGGCTGATATCCTCAGCTTTGCACGTTTCCCCTGTACTGTGTGACAGTGGGGCAGGGGGTCTCTCTTCCCTCTAGTCAGGACTCAGAGTTGTCCTCACTGAGATCTGCACTTTGAGACTTCAGATCCTTGCCCCCTGCTTTTCAGAGCTGAGAGTTCCTCTGTAAATTCTGGACCTTCAATGGTTGTAGAGGACAGATGGCAGCAAACAAACATGTACAAATTATGTAGGAGGGTTTGGGTCATCTCCGTATTACTTGATGCTAGCTCTGTCACTGGGCATATGTGAGGGTTTTCAACCACTTTAGGTCACTAAATGGGATCCAGAATTTAGAGTCTCTTTCCCACCCAAAGTCTCTCCGAGTCACTGAATTCCAGATCCCATATAAGGATCTAACAATTGTGGAAAACTGTAAATCTGTTTATCTTAATAGCCGGAATCCCTCACCCTTCATGGGTGAGAACCCCTGAGTACTCCAAACTTTACTCAAATGATCCCCCTATTGTTTAGGTGGTATAGGGTTCCTGCCTTAATGAACAAATTCTACCCACAAATTTCTAAGTTATACTGGCGATGTAATAAAGAGACTGGGACATTACTACACATTTTTTGGCAGTGCCCTTCAATTACAGCATTCTGGGAGAATGTGGGGGAGATGATTAAAAAAATTGTCATTTGTTGACCTTGGTTCAGACCCTTTGGGCTATCTCTTGCATTTAAATGAACAACCCCTTCACCACTATAGAAAGACGTTGTTAGAGCAAATGCTGAATGCTGCCTGGGCTTGTATTCCAGACATGTGGAAGTCCACGACTACACCTTCTCTGACAAAATGGTTTTCTAGGATAGACAAAATTAGGACAATGGAATTTTTGACAGTGTCTCTCTATGGTAGAGAGGAGGAGTGTGGGGATACCTGGCGGCCATGGACGGCCTTTTCGGGCACCCCTTAATATGTTGATTGCATTTCCGTATAGGTTGGGAGGGTTTGGGATTCATAAGGTTGAGCTGGGCCCTGATGGGGGAACTCTGGAAGGGGGGAGGGGGGGGCAGCCAAGGTTCTGAGTTTGAGTTAGTTATATTTACCATAATCTCTTTTTCTCCCTTTTTTTTTTTCTCTCCTTTTCTCAGTTTTTTAGTAGATTTTGTCTCTGGACCCCCATTGATGGGGTCAGGAGAAAGGTTTCTCATTTTAAAAGTAGTTAAGTTAAGGTATAAGCATATAGGTCAACAATTGCAGTAATCGATGCATATCGACATATTTTCGAGGTTATTATTTGATTCGAAGTGAATTTGCATTAAGGTGGCGTCAGGGGCGTTGCTAGGTCTACAAAAGATCTGGGGCTAGAGCCCATAGCAGCGTAGTAAAGAAAGTCATACGCTTGGGCGAGCATACACATGTATATACAGTAATATACGTGTGTGTGTGTGCGTATATATATCCCCAGAGAGCCCCCCACTTACATCAGGGTCCCCAGAGAGCCCCCCTTATATCCTATTCCTCAGAGAGCCTCCCCCTTTCATCAGGGTACCCAGAGGGCCCCCACTTACATCAGGGTCCCCAGAGAGCCCCCTTACATCAGGGTCCCCAGAGAGCCCCCCTTATATCAGGTTCCCCAGAGAGCCTCCTCCTTACATCAGAGTCCTCAGAGAGCCTCCCCCTTTCATCAGGGTACCTGGAGGGCCCCCTACTTACATCAGGGTTCCCAGAGAGCCCCCATTACATTAGGGTCCCAAGAGAGCCTATCCCTTGCATCAGGGTCCCCAGAGAGCCTCCCCTCCAGGACCCCTGCAGAGACTCTGGGCTATTGGCCCCAGATTCGGGGCCATAGCCCCAAAAGCCACCCCCTAGCGACGCCCCTGGGTGGCGTATTAATTTATATTCATCTCTTATCACTAGTTTATATGTTTAATTTATAAATTTAATAAGTGTCAGTGTTGGCCTATTAGGGCCCTGGGTGGCGTATTAATTTATATTCATCTCTTATCACTAGTTTATATGTTTAATTTATAAATTTAATAAGTGTCAGTGTTGGCCTATTAGATGTATATGCTTAGTGAAGTTGGTTTTGTAATAGGTTTATTTCTTTGTTTGTCTTTTTTTTCTACATAATGTTTATATTTGGAAAAATCTTTAAATAAAGAGTTATACGTAAAGAAAAAAAAAAAAGATCCCCCTTAAAAGGAACCATAACCCAAACAGTGGGGACACATATCTCCCATCCAGGACTCATCCCCAGTATCGTGTACAGTGGAAAACTAGACTGCAGCTATACAATCCATAACAAGACCATAACCTATCCACAGCCGAATACTAACAGCCAAGAAGAAGAATGGTAATAAAACAGTTGGCATAAAACACACTACTTACATAGCACAAGTATATGATGCACAATAATACAAAAAATACAGGGATGGCAATCCAATCAGTCCAGTTGGTTGGCAGTTGACTTTCTATAACGATAAAAAGCATATACAGTATAATGGTCAGGTCAGCAGTAAAACACTATTTCGTTTTGCAAATCACAGTGATAAAACAGAGCAAAATATCTCTAAGGATTACCACAGGGATACAAGGCAGAGCTACAGTGGCTTGCGAAAGTATTCGGCCCCCTTGAACTTTTCAACCTTTTGCCACATTTCAGGCTTCAAACATAAAGATATAAAATTTTTATTTTTTGTAAAGAATCACCAACAAGTGGGACACAATTGTGAAGTGGAAGGAAATCTTTTGGATTTTTGAAACTTTTTTAACTAATAAAAAAATGAAAAGTGGGGCGTGCAAAATTATTCGGCCCCCTTGCGTTAATACTTTGTAGAGCCACCTTTTGCTGCGATTACAGCTGCAAGTCGCTTGGGGTATGTCTCTATCAGTTTTGCACATCGAGAGACTGAAATTCTTGCCCATTCTTCCTTGCAAAACAGCTCGAGCTCAGTGAGGTTGGATGGAGAGCGTTTGTGAACAGCAGTTTTCAGCTCTTTCCACAGATTCTCGATTGGATTCAGGTCTGGACTTTGACTTGGCCATTCTAACACCTGGATACGTTTATTTGTGAACCATTCCTTTGTAGATTTTGCTGTATGTTTGGGATCATTGTCTTGTTGGAAGATAAATCTTCGTCCCAGTTTCAGGTCTTTTGCAGATTTCAACAGGTTTTCATCCAGAATAGTCCTGTATTTGGCTGCATCCATCTTCCCCTCAATTTTAGCCATCTTCCCTGTCCCTGCTGAAGAAAAGCAGGCCCAAACCATGATGCTGCCACCACCATGTTTGACAGTGGGGATGGTGTGTTGAGTGTGGTGAGCTGTGTTGCTTTTACGCCAAACATATCATTTTGCATTGTGGCCAAAAAGTTCGATTTTGGTTTCATCGGACCAGAGCACCTTCTTCCACATGTTTGGTGTGTCTCCCAGGTGGCTTGTGGCAAACTTTAGACGAGACTTTTTATGGATATCTTTGAGAAATGGCTTTCTTCTTGCCACTCTTCCATAAAGGCCAGATTTGTGCAGTGTACGACTGATTATTGTCCTATGGACAGACTCTCCCACCTCAGCTGTAGTTCTCTGTAGTTCATCCAGAGTGATCATGGGCCTCTTGGCTGCATCTCTGATCAGTCTTCTCCTTGTCTGAGCTGAAAGTTTAGAGGGACAGCCAGGTCTTGGTAGATTTGCAGTGGTCTGATACTCCTTCCATTTCAAAATGATCCCTTAAACAGTGCTCCTTGGGATGTTTAAAGCTTGGGAAATCTTTTTGTATCCAAATCCGGCTTTAAACTTCTCCACAACAGTATTACGGACCTGCCTGGTGTGTTCCTTGGTCTTCATGATGCTCTCTGCGATTTCAACAGAACCCTGAGACTATCACAGAGCAGGTGCATTTATACAGAGACTTGATTACACACAGGTGGATTCTATTTATCACCATCAGTCATTTAGGACAACATTGGATCATTCAGAGATCCTCGCAGAACTTCTGGAGTGAGTTTTCTGCACTGAAAGTAAAGGGGCCGAATAATTTTGCACGCACCACTTTTCAGTTTTTTAATTGCTAAAAAAGTTTAAAATATCCAATAGATTTCGTTCCACTTCACAATTGTGTCCCACTTGTTGGTGATTCTTCACAAAAAATTAAAATTTTATATCTTTATGTTTGAAGCCTGAAATGTGGCAAAAGATTGAAAAGTTCAAGGGGGCCGAATACTTTCGCAAGCCACTGTATGTGATCTCTATATACTTTCCAAAGTTGTAACTTTCACTTTTGAAATGTAATGCCTCCCATAGACATGAGATGACAGTTGCACGTCTTAATGTTCTTTTGTCTATATTCAAAGAAAAAGTTGCTCCTATTCAGGACCCCTCAACCCTATGCTCATCAGGGGCAGGGCCAGATTTTCCACGTCATCACCTAATATACCAAATATTTCCCAAGCCACACCTTAGTCACACTGCTCTTTCAATCTTTAATTAATAAACAAATGTATTTTCCTCTGCTGATAGAAACCCTGACACTTCTCAAATAATACTGTTCTTAGTACCAAGAGTGCATCAAACACACAGGCTGAATAAATAGTCACATGTTCATCTAATGATCAGGCTGTTTAAACATTCCATACCGACAGTCTCTATTACACTAAATTATTATTATTATTATTATTATTATACGAGATTTATATAGCGCCAACAGTTTACTCAGCACTTTACAATGTATAAGGGGGACAACACAATTACAGTACAATACAAAAGGTACAGGAGGGCCCTGCTCGTAGAGCTTACATTCTAAAAGGGAGGGGGTGGTGGTACAAAAGGTAATAGCTGCAAAGAATGATTTGATGGGGGTGGCTCAGGGACAGTTATGTGGGTGTGGGATAGGCTTCCCTGAATAAATGAGTTTTCAAGGATCTCCTAAAGGTGGACAGGGTAGGGGCTGATCGGACATACTGGGGCAGGGAGTTCCAGAGGATGGGAGAGGCTCTGGAGAAGTCCTGAAGGCGAGCATGGGAGGAGGTAACAAGGGAGCTAGAGAGCAGGAGGTCCTGGGAGGAGCGGAGGGGGCGATTTGGGCGATATCTGCAGATGAGGTTGGTGATGTAGATGGGGGCGATGTTGTGAATGGCCTTGTATGTTATGGTTAGCATTTTGAATTTTACACGGTGGGGTAGGGGAAGCCAGTGAAGGGATTGGCAGAGAGGAGCAGCAGTCACGGATCGATTAGTGAGGTGTATTAGTCTAGCAGCAGCATTCATAATAGACTGAAGGGGGGATAGCCTGCTTAAGGGTAGGCCATTAAGGAGAGAGTTGCAATAGTCGAGGCGGGAAATAATCAAAGAGTGAATAAGTTGTTTTGTAGTGTCATTAGTCAGAAAGGGTCGAATTTTGGAGATGTTGCGGAGGTTAAGGCGGCAGGATTTAGCCAGTGATTGGATATGGGGGCTGAAGGAGAGGTCAGAGTCAAGGATTACACCCAGGACTCTGGCATGTGTGGAGGGACCAATGGTTGTGTTGTTGATATTAATGGTGAAGTCACAGGAGGGGGACCGTGAAGGAGGAAATATAACAAGCTCAGTTTTAGAAAGATTAAGTTTGAGGAAGTGGTGTGACATCCATACCGATATGTCATTCAGCAAGTTTGAGATCCGTGAGGAGATAGTGGGGGTGAGTTGGGGAGTGGAGAGATAGATCTGTGTGTCATCGGCATAGAGATGGTATTGGAAGCCATGGGAGGTGAAGTGGTGAAATGGAAGTTGTATGCACAGTGTTATTTTTAAAGTGTAAATGGAGTTGTGCAAGGTTTTCTATTCTGCAGTTTCACTTTTATTTGAAAAGTGAAACATGTTAGGTTTGGATGATTTTCATTTTGAGAGCACCTTCTGACTTTATTATTTAGGTTCACATGATCTTTTTGTGTCCTGACACGCTCTTTCTCCCGCCACCCCCCCCTTTCATCATTGTGGGGTGTGATATGCCTCGTGCCACCAATGCACTCTTAGCTAATGGTGGATATGGTCAGGGTCATCTTTAACACAGGGCAAAAGGGGCAGCCGCCCTGGGCCCTGCATTGTTGTGGGGCCCAAAACAGCTGCCTCTTGAGCTCTGCACTGCCCCCAAATAGTTGATAAGTGGATTCGGGAGGGTCCAAGAATATGTTTGCCCAGGGTCCGATCAATATTAATGATGGCCCTGAATATGGTGAAATATGTTGCTTGTCCATCAGCGGTTATCTGTGTCCACGTGGATGAGTGTACCCGTATTACATATCTGAGAGATAGACATCACCTTATGGGCATATCTGCTATATTCATTTACATACCTTTTACGATTTATAATAAGGCCCCTTTCACATGAGCTTTCCGATCAGGTCCGCCTGTCAGTTTTTCAGGCGGACCAGATCGGACACTCCATTCACCCCTATGGAGTGGAGGATGTCAGCAGTGACATGTCCGCTGACACTCGCTGCTATCCGATCCTGTCCATGAAATCCAGATAGATGGAGACCCTATTTTCCAATCTCCCTATAGAGTAGAGCGGGACTATGGCAGGTCTGTCTTGGCACTGCGAGCGGAAATGGACCTGTCATCTGTCTGCTCAGCAGGGATCAGCGGATTAATCCCCCGCTGAGTAAAGCGGAGTCCACTGGGGGGACCACCCGTGTGACAGAGTTCTAAAATTTTTAGACAAGTGCATTTTGGTGCGCAGGGTAGCACACCCTCCTCTAGTCTGTCTGTCCCTTTCTCTCTCCCCTCTCTCTTTCTGTGTGTCTGTTACGCCATCTCTGTCTTTCTCTCAGTCTCTGTTTCTTTGTCTCTTTGTCTCTCTCTCTCCCTCTGTCTATCTCTGTCTGTTTCATAGTTACATAGTTACATAGTTAGTAAGGTTGAATAAAGACACCAGTCCATCCAGTTCAACCTGAGTGAGTGTGGGTCTACAACCCTGACCCTTGTCCCTAACCCTGAACATCGCACACTCACATCAACCCCTACCCTCAATCCAAGGTCCCCATTCATATACTAGGGCCAATTTTGGACAGAAGCCAATTAACCTACCAGCATGTCTTTGGAGTGTGGGAGGAAACCGGAGTACCCGGAGGAAACCCACGCAGGCACAGGGAGAACATGCAAACTCCAGGCAGGTAGTGTCGTGGTTGGGATTCGAACCAGCGACCCTTTTTTACTGCTAGGTGAGAGTGCTAACCACTGCACCACTGTGCCGCCCACGTTTCCTCTCTCTCTCTCTCTGTCTGTGTTTCTCTGTCTCTCTCTCTCTCGCCCTCTGTTTATCTCTGTCTGTTTCCCCTCTTTCTCTCTCTCTATGTCTGGCTCTCCCTCCCTCTCTGCCTGTCTGGCTCTCCCTCCCTCTCTGCCTGTCTGGCTCTCCCTCCCTCTCTGCCTGTCTGGCTCTCCCTCCCTCTCTGCCTGTCTGGCTCTCCCTCCCTCTCTGCCTGTCTGGCTCTCCCTCCCTCTCTGCCTGTCTGGCTCTCCCTCCCTCTCTGCCTGTCTGGCTCTCCCTCCCTCCCTCCCTCTCTCTCTCTCTCTCTCTCTCTTTTTGAACACCCATGCAATCTGATTCTGGTGTGGACCAAAACAATACAGTGTGTATGGCTAAACATCGCACAGACATCACATGTGATTTGCACAGCAGTTCGGTGCGAATCACATGCGATGTCGCACAGTGTACCAATGTTAACCCAGCCTGAAAAACGATTATAAAAAAAAGTGCATAAACTCGGGTTACAGCTTATACACGAGTTTACAAGCAGTTACAAGCATTTGGCGTTTGGAATGCCAGTAAACTACCGTTCTGAATGCGATTTATCTGCTTTCAAAAAAATACCAGTAAACTCAACTGCCTCTAAATGACTATAAACATCCGTTTATCAGCTGCAGTGTAAATGAGGCCTTAGCAACTTAGATTGAGACTTCCTGTAATTATCATGTTTATAGGACAACTTGGACTATTACAAGAAATGTAATTAACTATCTTTTACAATGGGGACAAACAAACATCACTGTGTTAATGCTAATAACAGACTGAATCATACATTTCATTTCTTTATATGTTGCCTATATCCTCCACTTTAACCAGATCATAAGCAACATATTACTAGGCAAAGCTTTGAGGACATCTAGTGGTAGACTAGAAAAATGTCACAAAAGTATAAAGTTTCCTGCAATTGACTGGTAAAGCAGTCTGGAAGCATTTGATCTAATCTTATGATTAATGTGGTATTCAAATCAAAAATGTATTATTTTGCAAATGACCAATTCTTAGATGTGGCGGCTGCATTGGTTTTATTTTTTTTAGGATTTATTTTCATCCGGTGATTCTGCCAGTAACTGATTATAAATTTAACACTATCCTCTCCCCAGACCAGGGGAGGATCCGGGGGGGAGGGGCACGACAGGGCAATTGACCTCCTCCCGAGAATGCGGGTGAGTGAGTCCACGGGCGGTGCGGCTCAGCGGGTGAGAGAGCGTGCAGATCCGCGGGTGGTGCGGTTCCACAGGTGAGAGAACCGCGGGCGGTGCGGCTCCGCGGGTGAGAGAGCGTGCAGATCCGTGGGCGGTGCGGCTCCGCGGGTGAGAGAGCGTGCAGATCCACGGGCGGTGCAGCTCCGCGGGTGAGAGAGCGTGCAGATCCGCGGGCGGTGCAGCTCCGTGGGTGAGAGAGATCCGTGGGTGGTGTGGCTCCGCGGGTGAGAGAGCGTGCAGATCTGCGGGCGGTGCAGCTCCGCGGTTGAGAGAGCGGGCGGCTCGGGCTGGCGGGCGGCTCAGTTGGTAAGCAGGCGGGAGGTTCTGCGGGTGAGAGAGATCCGTGGGTGGTGTGGCTCCGCGGGTGAGAGAGCGTGCAGATCTGCGGGCGGTGCAGCTCCGCGGTTGAGAGAGCGGGCGGCTCGGGCTGGCGGGCGGCTCAGTTGGTAAGCAGGCGGGAGGTTCTGCGGGCGGGTAAGAGAGCGGGCGAGCAGCTGGGCAGCTCGGTGGGTATCCCTGCCAAAAGAATAAAACTTGTGTGTGAATATGCAGGAAGTTTAACCACTTAAAGTCTAAACCTTTTTCTGACACTTGTTTCTTGCAGTTAAAATCATATTTTTTTGCTAGAAAATTACTTGGAACCCCCAAACATTATATATTTTTTTTTAGCAGAGACCCTAGGGAATAAAATGGCGATTGTTGCAATATTTTATGTCACACTGTATTTGCACAGTGGTCTTTCAAATGCAATTTTTTGGGAAAAATACACTTCAATAAAAAAAAAAACAAATGAAACAGTAAAGTTAGCCCAACTATTTTGTTTAATGTGAAAGATGATGTTACGCCGTAATATATCGCGATTCTCATTTTAGCCAGAATTGTGCAGCTGTAATTTCTTTTGTGTGTAGGCTCATTTGACTCTCCCTCCGATTTAACTTCCACATACACTGCAGATTCATCAATGGTGCAAACAATGTAAGCAGCAGATGCGCTGTCCCTGCTTAATTACTGTTTTTCCAGCAGGTCCCAGATGCCGACGCCACTCCAGCCTCACACTTTCTTCAATTAATGATGGACTAGATACCCACTGCGCCATCATGGCAGCTTTGACTGACAAATCATTGTCAGTGAACACCAGGAAAGTGTATGTCACAGCCTGGAATGTTTTCCCGACCTTCCAGGCATGGTAACCTGAGGTCGATGGCTACAGCGTTCAGTATTTACTAGCGTTCACTGCTTTTTGACACTCTCAGCTTAAGCTGGCCCATGGCACCATTAGGGCATATTTAGCAGGCATTCAGCACTTTTTGTCTTTATGGGACCCCAGCAGGCCATCCATTTTTTTCAGCACACCCCATTAAAGCTATCCTCAAAGGGATTCAAAAAAGTAGCCCTCCTGCTGTAGCTAGCAGGCTGCCCATCACGGGGCAGATATTCCGGGGCATGCCTGATTTACTTGCCAGGTCTCCCTTTGGGTTGCTGCCTAGCTTAGTGCTTAGGGCGGCTATGGATCTGCCATTTTATGGTCTCTTGAGGCCTGGGGAGTTTACTTTTTCTGGGCTAGAATTCAGTATTCTTTTGGCCAATCAGGTTCCCCGACTACTTTCAGTTGCGTCTGCATACTTGCAAGACGCAGCAGCTGGGAGTCGGCACTGTCGTTAGGTTTTTTAAGACCAACAATGCATGGTGCCCGGTTTTGGTCTTAGACCAGCTTGTAAGGGCAACAGTGGACAGGCCTAGGGACAGTCCATTATTGCCTTTCCCTAGTGCTCCCCTCTCTACAGCTCAGTTCATACATGATTGCAGCACCCTTCTGGACAATTTGGGTTTGGACCCAATTCTTTCAGAATTGGGGCAGCTTCCGCAGCTTCTCGCCAAGGGGTCCCGATTCATGTGATCAAAAAATTAGGTAGATGGAAGTCATCTTGCTTCTCTATATATATCCCGGATCCTCTGGTCGAGATGTCACAGGCGTTTGTTGTTTTGACTGACTGATTGTTACATTTGAGTTTTGCAATAAATTTTTGATAGCTTCATCCTACTGACTTTATTTTTGCCCCCTTTTCGGCATACCGACTACGGTACACTCCAGGTCTATTTTCCGTAGCTTCTTCCTTTCCTAAAACAATCCATAAGGAGACTCCGAGTACAAGTGTAAGGCTGACCGCGGGTCAGCCTGTGTTTGTGGGAGGAGTCGGGCTGCACAAAGCTTCCCCTCTGTCCCTCCTTCCCTGTCGACGATGGCTCACGTATCCCACCGCTCACGTATCCCACCCATTCCCCTTCTTTCTTTTACTTTCCTTTTTTAATCATACTTGGGTCTGCCCCCTTTTAGGCATACTGACCACGGCACACCCCAGGTCTATTTTCCGTAGCTTCTTCCTTTCCTAGTCACTGCAGAACTACATCTCCCAGCATGTCACATCATACAGGGACTGTGCGGTCACTGCAGGACTACATCTCCCAGCATGTCACATCATACAGGGACTGTGTGGTCACTGCAGGACTACATCTCCCAGCATGTCACATCATACAGGGACTGTGCGGTCACTGCAGAACTACATCTCCCAGCATGTCACATCATACAGGGACTGTGCGGTCACTGCAGGACTACATCTCCCAGCATGTCACATCATACAGGGACTGTGCGGTCACTGCAGGACTACATCTCCCAGCATGTCACATCATACAGGGACTGTGCGGTCACTTCAGGACTGCATCTCCCAGCATTTCTCATCATACAGGGACTGTGCGGTCACTGCAGGACTACATCTCCCAGCATGTCACATCATACAGGGACTGTGCTGTCACTGCAGGACTACATCTCCCAGCATGTCACATCATACAGGGACTGTGCACTCACTGCAGGACTACATCTCCCAGCATGTCACATCATACAGGGACTGTGCGGTCACTGCAGGACTACATCTCCCAGCATGTCACATCATACAGGGACTGTGCGGTCACTGCAGGACTACATCTCCCAGCATGTCACATCATACAGGGACTGTGCTGTCACTGCAGGACTACATCTCCCAGCATGTCACATCATACAGGGACTGTGCACTCACTGCAGGACTACATCTCCCAGCATGTCACATCATACAGGGACTGTGCTGTCACTGCAGGACTACATCTCCCAGCATGTCACATCATACAGGGACTGTGCTGTCACTGCAGGACTACATCTCCCAGCATGTCACATTATACAGGGACTGTGCTGTCACTGCAGGACTACATCTCCCAGCATGTCACATCATACAGGGACTGTGCTGTCACTGCAGGACTACATCTCCCAGCATGTCACATCATACAGGGACTGTGCGCTCACTGCAGGACTACATCTCCCATTATGTCACATCATACAGGGACTGTGCGGTCACTGCAGAACTACATCTCCCATTATGTCACATCATACAAGGACTGTGCGGTCACTGCAGGACTACATCTCCCAGCATGTCACCTCATACAGGGACTGTGCGCTCACTGCAGGACTACATCTCCCATTATGTCACATCATACAGGGACTGTGCGGTCACTGCAGGACTACATCTCCCAGCATGTCACATCATACAAGGACTGTGCAGTCACTGCAGGACTACATCTCCCAGGATGTCACATCATGCAGGGACTGTGCGCTCACTGCAGGACTACATCTCCCAGCATGTCACATCATACAGGGACTGTGCGCTCACTGCAGGACTACATCTCCCAGCATGTCACATCATACAGGGACTGTGCGGTAACTGCAGGACTACATCTCCCAGCATGTCACATCATACAGGGACTGTGCGGTAACTGCAGGACTACATCTCCCAGCATGTCACATCATACAGGGACTGTGCGGTCACTGCAGGACTACATCTCCCAGCATGTCACATCATACAGGGACTGTGCGGTCACTGCAGGACTACATCTCCCCTTATGTCACATCATACAGGGACTGTGCGCTCACTGCAGGACTACATCTCCCAGCATGTCACATCATACAGGGACTGTGCGGTCACTGCAGGACTACATCTCCCAGCATGTCACATCATACAGGGACTGTGCGGTCACTGCAGGACTACATCTCCCAGCATGTCACATCATACAGGGACTGTGCGGTCACTGCAGGACTACATCTCCCAGCATGTCACATCATACAGGGACTGTGCGGTCACTGCAGGACTACATCTCCCAGCATGTCACATCATACAGGGACTGTGCGGTCACTGCAGGACTACATCTCCCAGCATGTCACATCATACAGGGACTGTGCGGTCACTGCAGGACTACATCTCCCAGCATGTCACATCATACAGGGACTGTGCGGTAACTGCAGGACTACAACTCCCAGCATGTCACATCATACAGGGACTGTGCGGTCACTGCAGGACTACATCTCCCAGCATGTCACATCATACAGGGACTGTGCGGTAACTGCAGGACTACATCTCCCAGCATGTCACATCATACAGGGAGTGTGCGGTCACTGCAGAACTACATCTCCCAGGATGTCACATCATACAGGGACTGTGCGGTCACTGCAGGACTACATCTCCCAGCATGTCACATCATACGGGGACTGTGCGGTCACTGCAGAACTACATCTCCCAGCATGTCACATCATACAGGGACTGTGCGGTCACTGCAGGACTACATCTCCCAGCATGTCACATCATACAGGGACTGTGCGGTCACTGCAGGACTACATCTCCCAGCATGTCACATCATACAGGGACTGTGCGGTCACTTCAGGACTGCATCTCCCAGCATTTCTCATCATACAGGGACTGTGCGGTCACTGCAGGACTACATCTCCCAGCATGTCACATCATACAGGGACTGTGCGGTCACTGCAGGACTACATCTCCCAGCATGTCACATCATACAGGGACTGTGCGGTCACTGCAGGACTACATCTCCCATTATGTCACATCATACAGGGACTGTGCGGTCACTGCAGGACTACATCTCCCATTATGTCACATCATACAGGGACTGTGCGGTCACTGCAGGACTACATCTCCCAGCATGTCACATCATACAGGGACTGTGCGGTCACTGCAGGACTACATCTCTGTGGGGTAAGAGCATGTCTATTGTAGAGAAAGTGATACTCGCTTTTAGTGAGGACCCCATCCAATAGGGCTTTGTCCAAGAGTAACTTCAGGTCTTTCGTATATTCTATAATGGGATCTTTTTTGAGTCTAGCATAGGTGTCTGTATCCCCTAGTAGTCTCATTGCCTCGGCAATGTAGTCATCTCTATTTTGAATGACCAGACTGCCGCCTTTATCGGCTTTCCGAATAATGACGTCCTGATTCTGCTTGAGGCTACTAACAGATATCCCCGGTGGATCAAGATGTTTATTGAATTTGCTGCCTTTGGTGTTAGTATGATGGAATTTCCTTTTAAAGGATTCAAAGACAACATCATAGAAAGTTGATATATATTTGCCTTTGGCACAATGTGGGAAAAACGAGGATTTAGGTGCAAAGGGAGTGTGAATAATGGCTGCATCACTAGAATGCTCATAGGATGATAGTAGCTTATAGTGTTCCGCTTCTGCATATAGTTCTTCTAAAATGTTTAGAGCAGAGTCATCCTCTGTATTGTTGCTCACAGGAGAGCAGAGTGGTGACTCGGTGATGCTATTAGCAGTGGTTTTCCCGTTATCCTTCAATAGGTAATACCGTTGAAGGGTAAGTTTACGTATATACCTATTGAGGTCGATGAATAGTTCGAATAAATTGGGGGCACTGGGAGGGGCATAATTAAGACCTTTTCTGAGCAGATCTAGCTCAGCGTCAGTGAACACAGAACTGGACAAATTGTAGATTTTAATGGTGGCATGGGTGCAATTTACACTCTGCCTCTTTTTGTGTCCCTTGCCTCCTCTTCTACCTCTTCTTGTTCCTCCTCCCGTTTCCTATAAAACAAAAACACATATACATATATGTGCATATACATCCTTTTCAAATCCCCCCACCCTCCGTTGTGGGGTATATGATGACTACCATGAGCACATTAGCACTAAGTAGTCACTATGCCAGTTACTGTTCGTGCCACGTGTCCTCTCCTTCAGTACCATCCCGGTGGATCCAATCACCCCCCCCCCCCTTTTTTTATATTAAGAACATTTTTAATTCTTATTGTTACATAATTTGTTTTATAATATTTTTTTTAATAATTTATTATTAGTTCTTATACATATTTTTAAAATATTCATACACTCTGGTCTGGCCTGGATTAGTCCTTCATTTATATAATAATCTTTCCTTGCTGCCTCGGGTGCCACATGGTTTACAGTGATGTGGGCACATATGCAATGTGCAGATGGGCATATGGGTTGTGCATCCTGTTATATTGTGCATCTATCTCTATACACATATACATGTACTACTAGTACCGCTGACAGTCCTAAATGCTATTTAGCATAACACTATACAAGCTGTATACTATCCATTAGTCACCATTGACGTTTGGTAAATATCTGTGACATAGATATGTGTGTGTTCACTGCCTGTCAGTGTGCAGCAGCCCCCGTGACTTAGTGTGTGACGGCCGGCTTGTCTGTGAATTGCTTCCGTGTAGTCACTTGCGGGGCGGGCCCGTGGTCTACACTGTGCTGGCCTCGCCCCCTCGAGCGTCTGCCTCTACTAGCATGGCGCCGCGCTATCCCCTGCCGCTTACATCATCGGTAAGCGGCAGGGGGCACAGAGGAAATGACGCGCACCGCCCCTTCCTCCTGTCTGGAACGCAAACGCACTGGCGTGCGTTCCAACACTTAATATACATCCAGATAGAACCGGCGAGCCGCTCTTCCACACACATTACAGCTTTTAAGCGATCAGGGTGTACTGAACATGTAAGGTACAGTGTCGATCTCTGTTTATATATAAGTTTATTAACATGAACTTTCCTTCTTGCCTAACAGATGCATCTACCCCATGCCACTCTGCACCTTTCTGTGCCCACATATCTCTTTCTATATATATATACAGGTGTGTGTACACATGCACACATCTATCATTGCTGAACATGCACCCCTATGACTAGCCCCTGCTGGGTTTTAACTGTATTACAATACAGCGACACTCACCAGTTTTTTCTTTTTACTATATCTAGTAATAAATCTATTCATCAATCTATTTCTATTTTTATTATATTTATACATTTTTTAAATCATGATGGGCTATCCGTTTGTACAGGCAAAGAGTGTAGGAGGGAGGATCTCCCAGGAAGGGAGGAGCCCTATGTGCCCCGCCCCATCCGTTGATTGGGCCTGTTTGGCATTCACTACTATATATACAGGGCCTACTGAAGGAGGGTTCACTGCTGAGCTCTGATGAAGAAGGGATGAGCCCTTCGAAACGCGTAAGCGGGCAGTGTATATATTCCTCGGAAACACCTTTGGAAGGTTTTGTTCATCATCTATACCACTTGTTGCAAGTTGATGTCCAAGGTTTATGGCACATGATTCTTTACTGCTTGTGAGTAATTTCCTTTATCATTTTATTTAATAAATGTTTTACAAAAGATAATGCACATG
Source organism: Lithobates clamitans (assembly GCA_037952925.1). Classification (NCBI taxonomy): domain Eukaryota; kingdom Metazoa; phylum Chordata; class Amphibia; order Anura; family Ranidae; genus Lithobates; species Lithobates clamitans. The sequence continues at coordinate 343,295 of JBBGZY010000883.1, forward strand.
GCTGGTGCGCCCTTCTCTCTTTTTATGTCTTTGTCTGCTAGGAATCCCCATCCTTGAGGGCAGCAAGGCCAGTGTATTCCTTCTATATTGGGTCGACCACTTGTGCGCAGGAGTCATTTTCTGTTTTTATATCGGTCAACTGTGCTGTCACTGCAGGACTACATCTCCCAGCATGTCACATCATACAGGGACTGTGCTGTCACTGCAGGACTACATCTCCCAGCATGTCACATCATACAGGGACTGTGCTGTCACTGCAGGACTACATCTCCCAGCATGTCACATCATACAGGGACTGTGCTGTCACTGCAGGACTACATCTCCCAGCATGTCACATCATACAGGGACTGTGCTGTCACTGCAGGACTACATCTCCCAGCATGTCACATCATACAGGGACTGTGCTGTCACTGCAGGACTACATCTCCCATTATGTCACATCATACAGGGACTGTGCGGTCACTGCAGGACTACATCTCCCAGCATGTCACATCATACAGGGACTGTGCGGTCACTGTAGGACTACATCTCCCAGCATGTCACCTCATACAGGGACTGTGCGGTCACTGCAGAACTACATCTCCCAGGATGTCACATCATACAGGGACTGTGCGGTCACTGTAGGACTACATCTCCCAGCATGTCACATCATACAGGGACTGTGCGGTCACTGCAGGACTACATCTCCCAGCATGTCACATCATACAGGGACTGTGCGCTCACTGCAGGACTACATCTCCCAGCATGTCACCTCATACAGGGACTGTGCGCTCACTGCAGGACTACATCTCCCAGCATGTCACCTCATACAGGGACTGTGCGGTCACTGCAGGACTACATCTCCCAGCATGTCACATCATACAGGGACTGTGCGCTCACTGCAGGACTACATCTCCCAGCATGTCACCTCATACAGGGACTGTGCGGTCACTGCAGGACTACATCTCCCAGGATGTCACATCATACAGGGACTGTGCGGTCACTGCAGGACTACATCTCCCCTTATGTCACATCATACAGGGACTGTGCGCACACTGCAGGACTACATCTCCCAGCATGTCACATCATACAGGGACTGTGCGGTCACTGCAGGACTACATCTCCCAGCATGTCACATCATACAGGGACTGTGCGCTCACTGCAGGACTACATCTCCCAGCATGTCACCTCATACAGGGACTGTGCGGTCACTGCAGGACTACATCTCCCAGGATGTCACATCATACAGGGACTGTGCGGTCACTGCAGGACTACATCTCCCCTTATGTCACATCATACAGGGACTGTGCGCTCACTGCAGGACTACATCTCCCAGCATGTCACATCATACAGGGACTGTGCGCTCACTGCAGGACTACATCTCCCAGCATGTCACATAATACAGGGAGTGTGCGGTCACTGCAGGACTACATCTCCCAGCATGTCACATCATACAGGGACTGTGCGGTCACTGCAGGACTACATCTCCCAGGATGTCACATCATACAGGGACTGTGCGGTCACTGTAGGACTACATCTCCCAGCATGTCACCTCATACAGGGACTGTGCGGTCACTGCAGAACTACATCTCCCAGGATGTCACATCATACAGGGACTGTGCGGTCACTGTAGGACTACATCTCCCAGCATGTCACCTCATACAGGGACTGTGCGGTCACTGCAGAACTACATCTCCCAGGATGTCACATCATAAAGGGACTGTGCGGTCACTGTAGGACTACATCTCCCAGCATGTCACCTCATACAGGGACTGTGCGGTCACTGCAGGACTACATCTCCCAGCATGTCACATCATACAGGGACTGTGCGCTCACTGCAGGACTACATCTCCCAGCATGTCACCTCATACAGGGACTGTGCGGTCACTGCAGGACTACATCTCCCAGGATGTCACATCATACAGGGACTGTGCGCTCACTGCAGGACTACATCTCCCAGCATGTCACATCATACAGGGACTGTGCGGTCACTGCAGGACTACATCTCCCAGCATGTCACATCATACAGGGAGTGTGCGGTCACTGCAGGACTACATCTCCCAGCATGTCACATCATACAGGGACTGTGCGGTCACTGCAGGACTACATCTCCCAGGATGTCACATCATACAGGGACTGTGCGGTCACTGTAGGACTACATCTCCCAGCATGTCACCTCATACAGGGACTGTGCGGTCACTGCAGAACTACATCTCCCAGGATGTCACATCATACAGGGACTGTGCGGTCACTGTAGGACTACATCTCCCAGCATGTCACCTCATACAGGGACTGTGCGGTCACTGCAGGACTACATCTCCCAGCATGTCACATCATACAGGGACTGTGCGGTCACTGCAGGACTACATCTCCCAGCATGTCACATCATACAGTAACTGTGCGCTTACTGCAGGACTACATCTCCCAGCATGTCACGTCATACAGGGACTGTGCGGTCACTGCAGGACTACATCTCCCAGCATGTCACGTCATACAGGGACTGTGCGCTCACTGCAGGACTACATCTCCCAGCATGTCACATCATACAGTAACTGTGCGCTTACTGCAGGACTACATCTCCCAGCATGTCACATCATACAGGGACTGTGCGGTCACTGCAGGACTACATCTCCCAGCATGTCACATCATACAGGGACTGTGCGGTCACTGCAGAACTACATCTCCCAGCATGTCACCTCATACAGGGACTGTGCGGTCACTGCAGAACTACATCTCCCAGGATGTCACATCATACAGGGACTGTGCGGTCACTGCAGGACTACATCTCCCAGCATGTCACCTCATACAGGGACTGTGCGGTCACTGCAGGACTACATCTCCCAGCATGTCACATCATACAGGGACTGTGCTGTCACTGCAGGACTACATCTCCCAGCATCTCACATCATACAGGGACTGTGCAGTAACTGCAGGACTACATCTCCCAGCATGTCACATCATACAGGGACTGTGCTGTCACTGCAGGACTACATCTCCCAGCATCTCACATCATACAGGGACTGTGCGCTTACTGCAGGACTACATCTCCCAGCATGTCACATCATACAGGGACTGTGCGGTCACTGCAGAACTACATCTCCCAGCATCTCACATCATACAGGGACTGTGCGGTAACTGCAGGACTACATCTCCCAGCATGTCACATCATACAGGGACTGTGCGGTCACTGCAGAACTACATCTCCCAGCATGTCACATCATACAGGGACTGTGCGGTCACTGCAGGACTACATCTCCCAGCATGTCACATCATACAGGGACTGTGCGGTCACTGCAGGACTACATCTCCCAGCATGTCACATCATACAGGGACTGTGCGGTCACTGCAGGACTACATCTCCCCTTATGTCACATCATACAGGGACTGTGCGCTCACTGCAGGACTACATCTCCCAGCATGTCACATCATACAGGGACTGTGCGGTCACTGCAGGACTACATCTCCCAGCATGTCACATCATACAGGGACTGTGCGCTCACTGCAGGACTACATCTCCCAGCATGTCACATCATACAGGGACTGTGCTGTCACTGCAGGACTACATCTCCCAGCATGTCACATCATACAGGGACTGTGCGCTCACTGCAGGACTACATCTCCCATTATGTCACATCATACAGGGACTGTGCGGTCACTGCAGAACTACATCTCCCATTATGTCACATCATACAGGGACTGTGCGCTCACTGCAGGACTACATCTCCCAGCATGTCACATCATACAGGGACTGTGCGGTCACTGCAGGACTACATCTCCCAGCATGTCACATCATACAGGGACTGTGCGGTCACTGCAGGACTACATCTCCCAGCATGTCACATCATACAGGGACTGTGCGGTCACTGCAGGACTACATCTCCCAGGATGTCACATCATACAGGGACTGTGCGGTCACTGTAGGACTACATTTCCCAGCATGTCACCTCATACAGGGACTGTGCGGTCACTGCAGAACTACATCTCCCAGGATGTCACATCATACAGGGACTGTGCGGTCACTGTAGGATTACATCTCCCAGCATGTCACATCATACAGGGACTGTGCGGTCACTGCAGGACTACATCTCCCCTTATGTCACATCATACAGGGACTGTGCGCTCACTGCAGGACTACATCTCCCAGCATGTCACATCATACAGGGACTGTGCGCTCACTGCAGGACTACATCTCCCAGCATGTCACATCATACAGGGACTGTGCGCTCACTGCAGGACTACATCTCCCAGCATGTCACATCATACAGGGACTGTGCTGTCACTGCAGGACTACATCTCCCAGCATGTCACATCATACAGGGACTGTGCGCTCACTGCAGGACTACATCTCCCATTATGTCACATCATACAGGGACTGTGCGGTCACTGCAGAACTACATCTCCCATTATGTCACATCATACAGGGACTGTGCGCTCACTGCAGGACTACATCTCCCAGCATGTCACATCATACAGGGACTGTGCGGTCACTGCAGGACTACATCTCCCAGCATGTCACATCATACAGGGACTGTGCGCTCACTGCAGGACTACATCTCCCAGCATGTCACATCATACAGGGACTGTGCTGTCACTGCAGGACTACATCTCCCAGCATGTCACATCATACAGGGACTGTGCGCTCACTGCAGGACTACATCTCCCATTATGTCACATCATACAGGGACTGTGCGGTCACTGCAGAACTACATCTCCCATTATGTCACATCATACAGGGACTGTGCGCTCACTGCAGGACTACATCTCCCAGCATGTCACATCATACAGGGACTGTGCGGTCACTGCAGGACTACATCTCCCAGCATGTCACATCATACAGGGACTGTGCGGTCACTGCAGGACTACATCTCCCAGGATGTCACATCATACAGGGACTGTGCGGTCACTGTAGGACTACATTTCCCAGCATGTCACCTCATACAGGGACTGTGCGGTCACTGCAGAACTACATCTCCCAGGATGTCACATCATACAGGGACTGTGCGGTCACTGTAGGACTACATCTCCCAGCATGTCACATCATACAGGGACTGTGCGGTCACTGTAGGACTACATCTCCCAGCATGTCACATCATACAGGGACTGTGCGGTCACTGCAGGACTACATCTCCCAGCATGTCACATCATACAGGGACTGTGCGGTCACTGTAGGACTACATCTCCCAGCATGTCACATCATACAGGGACTGTGCGGTCACTGCAGGACTACATCTCCCAGCATGTCACATCATACAGGGACTGTGCGGTCACTGCAGGACTACATCTCCCCTTATGTCACATCATACAGGGACTGTGCGCTCACTGCAGGACTACATCTCCCAGCATGTCACATCATACAGGGACTGTGCGCTCACTGCAGGACTACATCTCCCAGCATGTCACATCATACAGGGACTGTGCGCTCACTGCAGGACTACATCTCCCAGCATGTCACATCATACAAGGACTGTGCGGTCACTGCAGGACTACATCTCCCAGGATGTCACATCATACAGGGACTGTGCGGTCACTGCAGGACTACATCTCCCAGCATGTCACATCATACAGGGACTGTGCGGTCACTGCAGGACTACATCTCCCAGCATGTCACATCATACAAGGACTGTGCTGTCACTGCAGGACTACATCTCCCAGCATGTCACATCATACAGGGACTGTGCAGTCACTGCAGGACTACATCTCCCAGCATGTCACATCATACAGGGACTGTGCGGTCACTGCAGGACTACATCTCCCAGCATGTCACCTCATACAGGGACTGTGCGCTCACTGCAGGACTACATCTCCCAGCATGTCACCTCATACAGGGACTGTGCGCTCACTGCAGAACTACATCTCCCAGCATGTCACATCATACAGGGACTGTGCGGTCACTGCAGAACTACATCTCCCAGCATGTCACATCATACAGGGACTGTGCAGTCACTGCAGGACTACATCTCCCAGCATGTCACATCATACAGGGACTGTGCGGTCACTGCAGGACTACATCTCCCAGCATGTCACCTCATACAGGGACTGTGCGGTCACTGCAGGACTACATCTCCCAGCATGTCACATCATACAGGGACTGTGCGGTCACTGCAGGACTACATCTCCCAGCATGTCACATCATACAGGGACTGTGCGGTCACTGCAGGACTACATCTCCCAGCATGTCACCTCATACAAGGACTGTTTCAGCAATAGGACAGAACACTGACACATTACCGGCCATGACCCCGCACACCAGCACTCCTTGCAGCACACACATCGCCTGTAACGCCATAGTTGTAGTTTGAGTTTCAGGTTCCCGGAATCCTGACGTCACAAAAAGCTCCGCCCCTCAGTATGGGAATCTCAGCAACTGGTGCAGTATACAGAACACAGCTGATCCCTTCATGTTTATTTTTCTAGACAGGAACACATAAAGGGACCTTCCCTGTATACAATGCTCAGTCTGAGTGTATGGAAACTCCAACAATACTTTCCTCTTGTTTGCTTTCTTTTGGTTTCTGTAAATATACTATTGACAGTGTTTTATTATATCTGTTCAACAAGTGCAGATATGAGACCCCTGTATGAGACCCCTGTATGAGACCCCTGTATGAGACCCCTGTATGAGATCCCTGTATGAGATCCCTGTATGAGGTCCCTGTATGAGGTCCCTGTATGAGGTCCCTGTATGAGGTCCCTGTATGAGGTCCCTGTATGAGGTCCCTGTATGAGGTCCCTGTATGAGGTCCCTGTATGAGATCTCTGTATGAGATCCCTGTATGAGATCTCTGTATGAGGTCCCTGTATGAGATCTCTGTATGAGATCCCTGTATGAGATCACTGTATGAGATCACTGTTCCTCCAGCCAGAAATCTTGTGATCTCTCTGTAGTTCACTCCCTTAGGAACAAAAGTGGCACATAATTGTGAAGTGGAAGGAAAATGATAAATGGTTTTCAACATTTTTTACAAATAAATATTTGAAATGTGTGGCGTGTATTTGTATTCAGCCTCCTTTACGCTGATACCCCCAACTAAAATCTAGTGGAAGCAATCGCCTTCAGGAATCACCTAATTAGTAAATAGAGTCCGCCTGTGTGTAATTTAAAGTGATTGACAAGTCTTGTTAAAAAAAAAAAAAAAAAATAGCAAACATGTTCTACTTACCTGCCCTGTGCAGTTGATTTTGCACAGAGCAGCCCAGATCCTCCTCTTCTCAGGTCCCTCTTTGCTGCTCCTGGCCCCTCCCTCCTGTCGAGTGCCCCCACAGCAAGCAGCTTGCTATGGGGGCACCCGAGCCGAGTCACAGGGAGCCCCAACCCAGCCGCTCTTTACCCTGATTGGCTAACTGACTTTGATTGACAGCCGCTGCTGTGTCTCAGCTAATCAGGAGGAGAGTCCTGGACGGCCAAGACATTTGTGGACATCGCTGGAGAGAGATGGGGCTCAGGTAAGTATTATCCTTATATCTTCTGTCAAACGTTTAACTCTTTAGAAGTAGTTTCATGATAGTTATCTTAATAGAGAACAGTGGCGGCTGTTGCTCAAATTTGCTGAGGGGCCCCCCAGCCAGCCCTCCGACCACCCTCCCTGTCGCTCGATCGATTGCCGCTACCCATCCCGCCAAGCGCCGCTTCGCTCGCTCGCCTGCCTGTGTATTCATCCCTGTGTCTCTCTCCCCATGTTATGATAGATACTGCAGGTTTATTTATTACTGACCAAGGCCTCCTTCGCACAGCCCCCTCAGTTGTGCAAATCACCTGTAAATCAGTGCCCAGCAGTGTCCCAACAATAAAGTGTGCCAGTGCCCACCACAGTGCCAATCAGAGCCCACTACATTGCCAGTCAGTGCCCACCACAGTGCCAGTACCTCATCATCAGTGCTGCCCATCAGTGCCACCTGTCAGTGCCAATCAGTACCACCTATCAGTGCCAATCAGTGCCGCCTGTCAGTGTCCACAGCCATCTGCCAGTGCCCATCACAGCTGACTGTCAGTGCCTGTCAGTGCCACCTATCAGTGCCACCTATCAGTGCCCATCGGTGCTGCCTATTGGTGCCCATCAGTGCTGCATATCAGTGCCGCCTATCAGTGCCCATCAATTCTACATATCAGTGCCTCCTCATCAGTGCCAACTCATCAGTGCCCATCAGTGCCGCCTCATCAGTGCTCGTCAGTGAAGGGGAAAACAAAATTTTACGACAAAAAATAAGAAAAACTTTTTTTTTTTTTTCAAAAATTTTGGTCTTTTTTAGTTTGTTTAGCAAAAATTAAAAACCCCAGTGGTGATCAAATACCACCAAAAGAAAGTTCTATTTGTGGGAAGAAAACGAAAAAATGTTATTTTGAGTACAGTGTTGCATAACCGCGCAATTGTTATTCAAATTGTGACAGCACTGAAAATTGTCCAGGAATGGCCGAAAGTGCCCGGTATTGAAGTGGTTAAAGGCAATTTTTTTTGTTGTTTAAATGAATTACATTAAATTAATTTGAAAAAAAAGTAATACTCACCTGCCCTGGGCATCAATATTACATAGAGTGGTCTCTTACCTTCTCTTCTGGAGTCCCCGCCGACTCTGTATGCTCCTTATCTCCTCTGAGTGGCCATGCATGCGCACCCCAAGCTGGGCTGTGTGCGTCTGTAGACACTCACAGAGTAATATGGCTACACAGCCTGCTCCCTCCTCCTTTGACAGCAGGAAGAGGAACAACAGTGCTGCAGATGGGCCCAAGTTGGATTAGTGAGAGGAGACAGGTAAGTGTTTAGGGGTGGGGGTGCAGAACAAGTAGTAGGAGGTTTTTGTGCAGGGAATGCATTAACCACTTGCCTACTGGGCACCTTTACCCCCTTCCTGCCCAGGCCAATTTTCAGCTTTCAGCGCTGTCACATTTTAAGTGACAATTGCTCAGTCATGCAACACTGTACCCAAATGATTTTTTTTTTTTACACAAATAGAACTTTCTTTTATTTTTTTCTAAACAAAAAAAAAAGACCAAAACTTTAAAAAGAAAAACTTTTTTTATAGTTTGATATAAAATTTTGCAAACGGGTAATTTTTCTCCTTCACTGATGTGTGCTGATGAGGCCGCACTGATGGGTACTAATAGGTGGTATTGATGGGCACTGATGAGACTGCAATGATAGGTGGTTCTAAAGGGCACTGATAGGCAGCACTGATTGGTGACACTGGTGAGGGTGCACTGATTGGCACTGATTGGCAGCACTGATAGGTAACATAGGTGGGCACTGTTGGGACTGCACTGATAACCAAGACACTGACAGTCAGTGCCCTGATTATCAGTGTAGATGTCCCTTTAACACAAGCTCTCACGATCAACACACACTGTCAGTATGAGGAAAGGAATGCTGATAACCAGCTTGTGTTTACATCGTGATCAGCTATAGGGCGAGCGGGATGTGGTTAAGGTAAAAATATTTTGACCACATTAAAGTGTTAGTAAAGTCTTCCATTTTTTTGTAACAAACAGGTGTATATTTACCCGCTCTGTGCAATGGAATTGCACAGAACTAGCCAAATCTCCTCTTCTTGGGTCCACCCCTGGTGCCCCTGGCTCCTCTTCTCCGAGTGCCCCCATAGCAAACAACTTTCTGTGGAGGCACTTGTGCTGGTTCCTTCTCGAGCCCATCCATTGGCACACATAGTCCAGCTCGGCCCCGTCTCCCACTCTCTCATCACAGGATTGGACTCTGTTCTGTGAGAGCAGAGAGAGAAGACAGAGCCACTGCAGATGGCCACAGTGCTGGATTGAGTGAGGACTAAGGGTTAGTATAAGGGTGGGGGAGGGGTAAGGGGTGATACTGATGCCTAAATATTTTTACCATAATGCAGGTGTAGCACTAACTCACGGTGGAGCTGCTGATTTAAAGCGGGCTGTTACCGTCACCTTTTTTACCTGTAATTTCACCAGTCTAGGGTCCCGTTGAGCTTATTATCAGACAATATAAACAATGCATGGAATGATGGGATTATTGCAGTGCCAAATGAATATAACGAAAAATTGTATACATTAAAATAAAATTAGTTTTATTAGAAAAAAATTGTATTAAAAAACAGTTGCATTTCATTTATAATACAAATATATACAGGAGCATATACAATAAATTTACAACCGATAGATGAAATTTATACACTTCCCTACTAGTTTCGCCAAAACATTGGCTTCTTCAGGGGGGGATTAGGTTGCAATTCTACAGAAAGAAAATTAATTTAGTATAATGAATTAAACTAACACATAAAGGAGCAAAAAGCAGAAAAGGTACAGCAGCGCAATGTCAATCCCCAACACGAGTGCAAGGAAACTTAACAGTTGCAACCGATCAGTGAAACCCAGCAAGAGTGGAGGATTCATCAACTTAAAGTGGGGTTCTACCCAAAAAAAAAAAAAAAAACCACATAAAAAATCCTAAAAAAAAAGTACAAAAAAACATTTGGATATATATATTTTTTTTTTACTTACCTCTAAATGCCTGTTGCTAGGGGGTCCCTCGTAGTCTGCCTCTTCCAGTGCCTGGGCTGGTGACATCACTTCCCCCTTGGCACAGGAAGGGCTCGGCTCTGCTCCCTCCCTCCTGTCAATCATCTGGGACCCATTACAGGTTCCAGGTGACTGAGCGGCCAATCACGGCGCCGCTCGCGCATGCGCAGTGGGTGCCAGGCTGTGAAGCCACAGCCCGGCGCCGCTGAACAGAGGGGGAGACAAGCGGGGCTTCGATCCCCCGCATCGCTGGACCCTGGGACAGGTAAATGTCCAATGCAGTATTTGTAGCTGCTGACTTTTATTTATTTATTTTTTTGACTGGAACTCCTCTTTAAGATCACACATACATACCCAAAGCGACCCAAAGGGCCACACAGAGAGCCTCCAAAGTGAAGGTCAACTCCTCATTGCCTAATGCCCCGTACACACGGTCGGATTTTCCGATGGAAAATGTCCGATCGGAGCGTGTTGTCGGAAATTCCGACTGTGTGTGGGCTCCATCGGACATTTTCCATCGGATTTTCCGACACACAAAGTTGGAGAGCAGGAGATAAAATTTTCTGACAACAAAATCCGATCGCGTCAATTCCGACCGTGTGTGGCCTGTTCCGACGAACAAAGTGCCACGCATGCTCAGAAGAAGTTCCAAGACGGAAAACAGCTCGTTCTGGTAAACTTAGCGTTCGCAATGGATACAGCACTTTCGTCATGCTGCAATGTTCAAAATGGTTTAATACAGCGCACTCTCTTCTTCTTTATAATGTGACAAGAATTAAGTAGTTTTGCAGCTCATATTCACACACACTTCTCACAAAGTTTTATTTTTGTTTTTTTATTGGGATTCCCTCAATATATTGTTATTAGTTGTCACGTCTGACAGAATTTTTTTTTATTTATTTTTTTTTTTTTGGTATTTTAAGCCTTTTTTTTAATTTAATGTTTGTATTTTTTCCAAGGCTGATCTTTGTTCAATGTTATTTTTATTTTTACTCCAGAATATTTTTGTGTGTGTTTTGTGTGTCAAGTTACCCCAACACCATTGATATCTTTTATTATTTAATCTCAAGGAGATTGTTTGTTGTTGGTGTCCCTTGTTAATTTCACATTGTATATTTGAAATGTACCTGAATCCTCACAAACAAACTGTCATTTTTGAAGTAAAACACATAGGAGAGTATAATTCAAAAAAAAAAATTCTTTTATTAAGGGCTCAGAACCAAACAAAGAGGAAGGCAACACTGGATCAACATGAGAAATTAGCAAAGCCTGGGACCCCCACGGCAGACATCAATTCTTGAACATCAAAATTGGTGGCCTGAGGAGTCCATATCTAAGGGAGGGCAGTCTGGTCCAGAATTCACAGAGATCCGGATAGCAGCAGATGACATGTGTGTCCCCAGGCTGTGGTACCACAAGAGGCTGCATTTTTTGGCCGACCAGACTGGATCCAGGGCCCTCACTTTCTGGTCTTCCTTTCACGCTTCCTTGCCGGCTGTGGCTGTGCAGTTGGAGATGTGGCAGGAGGAGGAGTAGGACCTGGAGGAGGACTGTGAGGACCTGGAGGAGAGGGAGGACGAGGAGGAGGACCTGCAGGAGGAGGAGGAGGACCATCGCAAAGGTGTGTCTGAGCTGTCATTTGGCCCCTCATACCTTTGTTAAGAGCCTCCAATATGAGCGCCTCACACAAGATTTGTTGGCCCTCCTCCATCCTCTGCATTTTATATGCAATGACGGCAGCAATGTCCTCCTCCACGGTCTGTCGTCCTCCCAGGACTTCTGTAGCCCTCCAAAAGAGTCCTCCGGTAGCCTCCTCTAGGGCACTCCTCCTACTGCCACTTTCTCTTTTCAGGGTGGGTGGAGGGACCTGCAGATCAGCCAGCCGGCTCGGCCCGGCCACCTCCTGGCTGAGACTTCCCTGTGTATGAAAAAGGGACATGGTTGTAATGTTTTGCTTCATCAATCACAATCCTAAATTAGTATTCCCAACTAACATCTAGTTAACATCATTGATTGGACAAGCAGAAATATTTAGAAGAATGCTATACCTGGCTCAATCTGGGCTCCTCCACATGTTGCCTGGAAGGCCCAGGTTGGGCGTCAGAAGCCTCAGCCGGGGGGGAAGGAAGCGTGGAAGGAAGACTGGAGAGGGATGGCCTGGGTTCAGTCTGGCCTGCCAGAAAATGCAGCCTGTCGTAGTACAAGATCCTGGGGACATAGATGTCATCTGCTGCTCTGGATCTCTGTGAATCCAGGACTTTCTTGCGCTCCCTCAGATATGTACTCCTCAGGCCACCAATGAAGATCTTTAAATAGGTGATGTCTGCCGTGGGGATCACCTGCTTCACAATTTCACACAATTGCACCAGTGCTGCCTTCCTCTTTGCTTGGTTCTTGAAATGGGGGTGTTTAATCTCCCACAGACAGGGCAGCTCCCTTAAGATATCTATGAATACTGACATGAAGTCATTGTCTTTCAGTAAGATATCCATGTTCACTGCAAGACACAACACAAGACAAAGCCTAATGTCAGACAAAACTCTCCTAATCTTGTTACAATATAGGCCTCAATGTAGAAGCAGTATAGGCCAAAGTTTGTCTCTTACCTTCGTTCTTACGATCGGCGCGTCCAATGCTCCTTCCCCCGCTCACAGATCGTACGTAATACGCACGCTTGTTACGCTTTATACACACTGCGCATGCGTGTAACTCCGCCCGCCCCTGACGTTCTTTCTAGTCTATTCCCCGCCCCTTTTCGTTCGGCGCAGTGGGTGAAGAGCACATGGCGGAGTCAGAGCAGGTGCGTGCTAATATTAGCAACGAGGAGGAGGAAAGCCCGGATCCGGACACGTCCCGATCCAGAAGGAGACGTTTTAAGGCCACAAATATGTCCTTTGGGGAGATGTTGGAGATGGTCGACATCATTAAGAAGTCCGACTATGACGGAAAGTATGGGCCTTACCCCAACCCCAATATCCGAAAGGCCAAGATCATGGCGAAAGTGGTCAGGAGTCTGCACCGGAATTTCGGGGTACGAAGATCGAAAGATCAGCTCAGGAAGCGGTGGTCGGACCTGAAATTGAGAGAGCCAGAGCAGTACCGAAAGATCCGGAGAGTGCTGCAAAAAAGTAAGTAGTTGTGCTGTGTTCCTAGTCTTTCTGTCTTTATTGCGTTCGTGCTGCTCCATATGCTTTTATTAATTGTAACGTTTAAAAGGGCAACTTTAATGTTCATGGGCCCATTATTCGTTCGTATCAAACATTTTTCTTTCGGCCTCTAAAACACCATTGTTTAGGCCATATGCATTTTCCCACATTTTTTTGGGTCTACTTGGATGCCAAATAGTTGTTTGTGTAGATGGGTTTGTTACTAGAATGAAATGCAAACTAGATTGTATGTAAGGAGAGGACACTGAGCAGCTGTTTTCACATCTGGACACTGGAGCCCTAGTGTGGGACACAAGAACACCATTTTTATTAGGGGGGGTACACAGGTGCTCCAGTGTATACTATAGGGGGGTCTCCATCTGTGAAGCTTGTACTAAACAGGTAAAGTATTGCAGCTTGACAAAGGGCAAGAAAAAAAATACATCTTGGAACTCGGCTAAAATAGACAATTGTACCCCACTTCCAAGCAATGTTTCCTATTTATAGTTCTGCCATCAAATCTGTGTGCTAATTATACCATTTTTGTTTGACATAGGGGAGAAAAGACTCGGAGGACACCCCTCATCCGAGGAGACCACAGACCCCCCACCTATGGAAGAAGGTGAAATACCCCCAAACGAAGAAGAGCAGGAGGAAGAAGAAGATGTGGTGGAGATTGGCACCACAACAGGTGAGTGTCTGCGACCACAGGCTCAGGTAAAAGAGATGGATGGTGGCAGATTTTTGAGACCTGTTTTTGTTTTCTCTCTCTCTTTTTAGGTGATCGTGATGTGAGGGATCCAGAATGTTTCACATCAGAAAGTGCCCAGATCCTGATCGGGGAGATCATGGGGTGTAATGTCGAACTACAAAACATACAGCAAAAAAATCAATGATGTTATTAAAAAAAATAACAACATCGTTGATGTTTTGGGGCGAATTTAAAAACCCACAAAATCACTTTTTGTATTGTGGTCCAATCTTTTCAAACTTTTTGCAATGTTTTGAAAAGCCAAATTTGCAGGATGCACACAGTGTGTCAACATGTGCTATCTGCCATCACAGGAGATCAATGGACGCGTTTTCGGGGTGCAACCCCTTCCTCAATTATAAAGTAGCGTTGAGGAAGGGCTTGCTCCCCCAAAACACGTCTCTTGATCCCCCCTGATGGCAGATAGCACATGTTGACATTCGTAAATTGTTGTGCATCTTCCAAATTTGGCTTTTCCTGGGGTGATTTCCCCCCATCTGAATGCTATATCAAACACAGTTCCTAAATACTGATGTCTGATATAGCCTTCAGGTTTTACCTAATGTGAACTTTGTAAGTTCAAGTTTTTTGTCTTTCTTGTTGGTTTTAACCAGGCCTGTTTTATCTGAAATGGACATTTCTATTTTTCATAATGCTACTGCAAAAATTGTTATACAACAAACATGTTTGTTTGTTTTAAAAACCTTTGGTAAATGCACATGTGATTGTGCAGGTATAAAAATCGGAGTTACTTACCGGTAACGTCCTTTTCCAGGAGTCTTTCAGGACAGCACCATAGAGAGAGACCTTGGCTCCTCCCCTTCTGAGGAAACACCGCCTTCAACTTTAAGATTTAAATCTCACCGCTCTCCCCCAGCCCCTCAGTTCTTCAAGAGGACCTCCGGTTAACTGGGGAGACACAAGAACACGTCATAATAACTTTGATCTTACCTGACGTTCTTCTGCGATGAACTCCTTCACGAATATCCCTACAGTAGGGTGGGTAACTGTGCTGTCCTGAAAGACTCCTGGAAAAGGACGTTACCGGTAAGTAACTCCGATTTTCCCATTTCCGTCTTTCAGGACAGCACCATAGAGAGGATAAGCGAGCACCTTACCTTAGGGTGGGACTACTGCCTGCAGAACCTTACGCCCAAAAGCCTGGTCTTTTGCTGACAGAAGGTCCAACCTGTAGTGTTTCACGAACGTGTCGAATCTAGACCACGTTGCCGCTCTACAGATCTGCTCCGGAGACGCACCAGCCCACTCGGCCTGAGAGGTCGCCACTGCCCTTGTGGAGTGTGCCCTGATACCCTTAGGGGCTTCTAACCCGCTAATTGTATATGCCTGACTGATAGCTAACCTTAGCCACCTAGCTAAAGTGCGCCTCGAGGCTTTGCCTCCCTTTCTGGTTCCTGAAAATAACACAAAAAAGGAATCAGATTTTCTAAATGGTTTTGTATCCTCCAAATATTGCAGGACACACCTTCTTACATCTAGTTTATGAAACCTATGTTCCTGTTCCCTCACAGGATTCAAACAAAAGGTGGGCAAAACAATTTCCTGGCCTCTATGAAACACCGAGGCTACCTTCGGTAAGAAAGCCGGATCGGCCTTAAAAATTACCCTGTCCGGGAAAACCTGAAAAAAGGGGGCCCTAATGGAGAGGGCCTCGAGTTCACTTACTCTTCTTGCCGTAGTGATTGCCACCAAAAACACCGTTTTGAGGCTAATCCATTTTAGTGTACATGTCTCCAATGGCTCAAAAGGTTCCCCTGTTAGTGCTTGTAGGACCAAGGAAAGATCCCACATTGGGAAGGGGGGGACTCTCAGAGGTCTCTGCCTACTCAATGCCTTAAAAAATCTAATGATCCAGGGATCAGCGGCTAGTTGTTTCTCCAGAAACACACTCAAGGCAGAAACCTGCCCTTTCAGGGTGCCAAGGGCTAATCCCTTGTCCGCCCCTGCCTGCAGGAACTCTAAGACCGCTATAGAGCTGTGAATATCAAAAGAAGTCTCTGTGCACCAGCTATTAAAACGCCTCCACGTTTTTTGGTAGATGACCTGGGTTTCTTTTTTCCTGCAGTTAAGGAGGGTCTTTACTAAGCTATCTGAGAAACCTCTGTTCTTCAACAATTCTTCCTCAGTAGCCAAGCCGCAAGGCTCCATCTCCCCACCTGGGGACAACAAATTGGTCCCTGGGAAAGGAGATTCTCCTGAACTGGCAAGAGCCAGGGGGGTTCCGCTGCCAGACTTCTCAGGATGGAGAACCACGGCCTCCTGGGCCAATGTGGCGCAATAAGAATGAGGGTTGTATTTTCCAATTGGAATTTTCTTAGGACGGCTGGGATTAGTACAGGTGGGGGAAAGGCATAACACCTGTCGAAAGCCCAACTCTGAGCCAGAGCGTCTATCCCTAGAGCTCCATCCCACCTGTTTAGGGAGAAGAAGAGATGCACCTTCCTGTTCTCTCTCGAGGCAAAGAGGTCTATGCATGGCCTTCCCCATTTCTGGGATATTGCCTCGAAAACCCCCTGATTCAGAACCCAGTCGCCTTCCCTCAGCCGTTTCCTGCTGAGGTAATCCGCCACCAGATTTTGTTCTCCCTTCAGATGTACTGCCGAGAGGGATAGGACGTTTACTTCGGCCCATCTGAGAATGCTTTCTACCAGGGTCCACAAGAGTCTGCTCCTGGTACCCCCCTGCCGGTTTATGTAGGCTACAGCTGAGGAGTTGTCCGACCGGACTCTCACGTGCTGTCCCTGAAGTTCCTTTTGAAAGGTTCTGAGTGCCAAGGCTACTGCCTTCAGCTCCCTCCAGTTGGAGGATCTTCCTGCGTCCTCCTTCCGCCAGCCTCCCTGAGCCACCCGGTCCTCCATATGCGCCCCCCAACCCATGCCACTTGCGTCGGTCGTGACGCATCTGGACACCGGCAAAACCCAATCCAGACCCTGTGAGAGATTGGCTTCTTTCCGCCACCACCATAGGGATCTCTTGACCTGGTCCGGTACAGTTATCAGGGAATCCAAAGATTCCTGACTGTGGTCCTAACTGCTCAGGATAAATAGTTGTAACGGGCGAAAGTGTAAACCTGCCCACTGGACTGCTGGAAGTGCTGCCGTCAGTAACCCCAAGGCTGACATAGCCTTTCTTACTGATATTTGTTGGCTGCCCTGGAGTAACAACATAGCCCTGTCTACCTTCTGGATTTTTTCCATAGGTAGGAAGACCTTCTGTTTTGTTGAGTCCAACAGGAAACCTAAAAAGATTACCCTTTGCGAAGGAATCAAATTGGACTTCTCCAGATTTAGGAGCCAACCTAGACCCTCTAGGATGTTCCTTGTCAACTGCAGGTCCTGCGACAGTTGTTCCGCGGAAGGGGCGAAAAGTAGTAGATCGTCTAAATAAGCGATCACTGAAATGCCCCTGATCCGTAGGAAAGCCAAGACTTCTACCATGACTTTGGTGAAGATGCGGGGGGAAGAGGATAGCCCGAAGGGAAGGGCCCTGAACTGCCAGTGAAAGGTCCCTTCTCTGGCATTTATTGCCAGCCTGAGGAACCTTTGATACTGATCTGCAATGGGAATGTGCAGGTAGGCATCCCTCAAGTCTATCGATGCCATGAAGCAGTTTGGAGGAAGGAGCGTCTTTACCGAATAGATTGAGTCCATTCTGAACCTCCTGTAGGTGAGAGAGACGTTCAGAGGCTTCAGGTTCAAGATGAGCCTGAACTTCCCCGAGGGTTTGCGCACCACGAAAGTGTGGGAATAGAAGCCTCTGCCCGTCTCTCCTTCTGGCACTCGAACTACCACCCCCTGTTCCTCCAACTCCTGGAGGGAGGAAAGGAGAGCCGCTGACTTCTCTGCACATTTCGGTAGCGTGGTTACCAAGAGTCTGCATGGTGGAGGTTCTGCAAACTCCAACCTGTAGCCTCTTCTTATGACTTCCAAAATAAAATTGTTGGAGGTGATCATCTCCCACTGTGGAAGGAAGGCCCCCAGTCTTCCTCCCACGCTTATTCTGTCACTTTGTCTTTTTGGGCTGTTCAGGAGGGCGAAAAATAGCCCCCCCACGCCCCTTCCCTTTTTGTCCCCACCCCTTTTTCTGTTGACCAGATTTTGGGGGGTCCAATTTCTTCCACGGCCGAGACTTTCTTTTAGTCTCTGCCTGTTTTCTCTTAAAAGGAAATGCCTTTTTTCTGTCAGCCGTTCTATCCAATACAGCTTCCAGACCTGGCCCGAAGAGCAAATCTCCCGTGAGAGGAATGCCGCAAAGTTTAACCTTGGATGCGGTATCTCCCTGCCATGTTTTAAGCCATAAGGCTCTTCTTGCCGAATTGGACAATGCGGCTGATCTTGCAGACATACGCACCGATTCAGCTGAAGCATCTGCCAGGTAAGCTATTCCTTTAAGGAGCATGGGAAAAGACGATAGGATTGTTTCCTTAGGCGTACCCGCCTCTATGTGTGCCTTAATTTGCGTTAACCAATACTCCATGTTTCGTGCCACCACCGTGGACGCCATGGCGGGTTTAAGGTTCCCCAAGGAAGAGTCCCAGGATTTTTTCAGGAGGGAATCTATCCTTTTATCCATGGGATCTGGGAGTGCCCCCATGTCCTCAAAGGCCAAGTCAGTGTGTCTGGAGACCTGCGAAAAGGCTGCGTCTAGCTTGGGCGATTTGTTCCATACCAGCGCCTCCTCTTCAGCAAAGGGGAACCTACGTTTAAGTGCCTTTGAAAGGAAGGGCTTCCTTTCAGGGTCCTGCCACTCCTTTTTTATGGCGTCGACTAAGACCTCATGGACCGGGAACACTTTCCTCTTATGTTCCCCTAGTCCTTTGTACATCTGGTCATGGAGTGAAAGTTTCTTTCTTTCCTCCTGGATTCCTAGGGTGGTGTGAATGGCTCCTAGGAGCTCTTCCACCTCCTCCAGGGAAAGCTTATAGCGGGAGGATCTTGTGGATTCCCCTTCCATCTCCTCTCCCTCTGACTCCCCTTGGGGATCTGAGGACCCGCTATCAGGCTCTTCCTCAACCTCGAATCTGGCACCTCCTGGATTCTCTCCACTTCCCGAGGGAGCATCCATTAAGGATTGGGGAACACTCTGCTGTGCTGGTGGAGAAACGACCTGCGGCTGTGGCAACTGAAGACTGGCAAACAGTGATTTAAAGGTCTGCACCGTATTGGAAAGTTCCTTAACGGATGCTGCTAAATCCGAAGACTGTTCTCCAGACTGCTCCCTTACTAGCCCTTCTATACAATCCCTGCAGAGGGGTTTAGACCAAGATTCCCCCATTGTGATTCTACATGAGGGGCATTTCTTCTTGGTACTGTGGGGCGACTTGCTTTTCTCTGTAGCTTTGCCCTGAAAAACAATTTAAAAGTAGGGAGCAATCAGCAAACTTCCACCAGCACTACCACGGAGGGCCACCAGGGGTGCACTTCCCGGGACCGACCACCACCAAGGAGTCACAACCCTTTCCCCCCCTTCACCACCAGGGGGAGTTCTACACCTGTGGAGCTTACAGGAAACAGTAAGGGAACACCACCCCAGGGTTCCTCTTACCTTAGAGTGGCTGGTGCAGGATTCTCCTGGAGCGGTTCTTGAAGCCTCTGCTTCCGACATCTCCTTCGAGTATAGTGGTGATCCAAGCCCCTGTGCGCTGTCACCACAGCAGGTCAGAGGCAGCACCAGCCGAACGCGCGGTCCGTTTTCGATACCGCGACCGGAACCGGAAGTCACGGGTCAGACGAAAGCACTGACCTCCGCCGGAAATGACGTCGCCCGTCTTCCGACCCAGCGCTCAGAGCTCCCACGCTGGCTGCACAAGCAGGGCGGTCTCCTGTGCCTCCGCCTATGCCACCCTAGGCAAAAAGGAAAACGGACCCCCCCAGCTTGCAACTTCGCTAAGGGAAGATGGGGGAGCGTGATGTGCAGTTTTAATAAGGTACTCAGCCACACTAGCCTCTTAGACTGCACTTTTTTTTTTTTTTTTTTTTTTAGAAAAGATGAGCAGGAGAGAGTAAGAGAGCGCGCGCCCCCCTCTGCTCAGCCTAAATTTTAGCCTCAGTCTCCCTAGCTGTACGGCCCTGGTTCCTTGCGATGTCTCCCCACCGGAGGAAACACCAGAACTGAGGGGCTGGGGGAGAGCGGTGAGATTTAAATCTTAAAGTTGAAGGCGGTGTTTCCTCAGAAGGGGAGGAGCCAAGGTCTCTCTCTATGGTGCTGTCCTGAAAGACGGAAATGGGAAAAAGTTGCTTACTCAAGAATGTGTGGATTAGTGTCTCAACACTACAATACAACACTTTTGGGGTGATGTAATTGCTGTTTTCAGCAAAAATGGGTGTTATTTCCTAAGGGCAAATCCTCTTTGCACTACAAGTGCAGTTTCAGTGCAGTTGCAAGTGCACTTGTAGTGAAATGTGTTTTTGCATTTAGGAAATAACAGCCAACAGTGCTTTGTATAAGGTTACACAATCACAACATTTTCTGGACTCAACACATTTCTGTCAGGGTCAGCTAAAACAAACACAAGCAGTAAATGTCCAAGAATTTCTTTTTTTTATTATTATAAAAAGGCTTCACATATTGTCTGGCATATTGATAGCCCCCCTACCCGCAAAGAACTCCAGGTAGCGTAACCGGATATCACGGGCACTCAGGGAGGGCAAGCCAGGACGGCCACTTTCAAGCGCCGTCAGTGTGGTTTGATGTAGGATTCCGGCCTCAGGCCCAACTGAGCCAGCATAGTTGGCCGAATGTTTCCTTAAAAAGTTATGGAGAACACAGCACGCCAGTATAATATGGTTCAGTTTATACTCCGCCATATAGATGGGTGTCAGAAATAGTCGGAACCGGCTGGCCAGGATTCCAAATGTGTTTTCCACCACTCTTCGGGCTCTGGCCAGCCGGTAATTAAAAACCACGTTCCGGGGTGAGGGTCCTCATTGGGAATGGCCGCATCAGGTGGTCCCCCAGCGCAAATGCTTCATCAGCAACGAACACAAATGGGAGTCCTTCCACATTGTCCTCTGGAGCTGGCAAGTCCAAGCTGCCATTCTGGAGATGCCTGTAGAACTCCGTCTGGGCGATGACTCCACCATCTAACATCCGGCCATTCTTCCCCACGTCCACATACAAGAAGTCGTAATTAGCCGACATCACCGCCAACATCACTATACTATTAAACCCCTTGTAATTATAATAGTACGACCCCGAGTTGGGTGGTGGGACGATGTGGACGTGTTTCCCATCAATTGCCCCCCCGCAGTTACCACGGAGGGAGGAGCCGGATGTGGGTGGCTGACTGGACCGGCTGCTGATCCCGGGATGCCGGACGTCTCCTCCTCCAGCTCCAGCTTGCGGCTGAGAGCAACCCTGTCCCCTCAGTAGACTCGACCGCCCCCCGCCCCTAACACCCCCCCCCTGCCGGAGCCGGGAGATCCGGGGCCGACGACCTCGTCGTCCCGCAGAAGCTCCGCTAACCCCCCGCAGGATACTGGACACGAACCCCCCAGCCGCACCAAAAAACCTCGGGCAAGCGCTGACACGCCGGGAGGCAAAGGAAGTGGACGGCAGCCAAGCTGGGAGGGATCCGAACTGAAGGCTGCACCGCTCGTAGAAACAGCTGACACAAGGGAAAAAAAAAAAAAGAGGAGCTCGGTAAAACCGTTTGAATACGACGGAGGGGGTAAGTGCTTTCCTTCTTATCTCAAAACAACTCGTGAGACCCCCCTTCTCTGCAGGGGACTGGGAACCAATGATCAAAATTATGTAAGGTAATCTTATATCGGTGTTAATATGCAAATGCAAACTACCTCTACTGTTGAAGGCTAATACTTTTTCATGACTCACATTGATCGCAATCAGCAAAAAAAACATGTGTAGTTAGCTTTACAGGCATATGTAAGATACGACGGATATGTTTGATAGAACGGGCTTTCATAAGCTGTAATCTAATCAGCCCCAGGCAGCTCAAAAGTGTATACGTTTTGCAAGCTTGTGTCAGTTTAGTGCGGTTAGCTTTTACATAAATCGCACCCCTGAAGATAATTGAGAACGGGACTTGTTAAGATTGCAGTAGACGAAGGCAGCTGACCGGGAAGACTTCTAGAATCGCTTACTGGAGGGCCACCAGGCCGGGGGGTCGCCCCCCCTTTCCACTTGATCACTCCACTTGACCACTTGATCACTCCCGCCTCCCTCATCTACTTCTTCTGGGGTCGGCAGGGGTCAGCTGCTCTCTCCTCTCTAGGCGTAAAATTATAGTAAGGGTATACGGAAAGCACCTGACCCAAGGGGGCAGGGACCCCAGAAGAAAGCAACCCCCTGGGGACTGCAAGGTGTACTGGAGAAGGGTAGAATATATACTACATCAGCTCGCAGGGGATTACGTCAGCAGGATACCTACACTCACCCCACAGGACCCCCAGGGTCTACAGCATAATGAAGGGAAAGGGAGGGAAAGCGGCAGCGGTCAATACGGCCAGCAGTAATAGAACAAGCGTGAGCCCGCGCGCCATAAGGAAATATATGGTCCAAGATGGGAATAAAGGGAGCCCAGGGAAGGCTGGTGGTCCTAAATGCAAAACCCCTGAACCCTTATCCAAAGTCAGTACACGAAGACAGCTGGCAGAGACAGATACCAATTCTTCAAGTATGGAGACAAGGGAAGAGATTGCAGTGACCCCCCAGGAAGACAATCAAATAGCAACAAAAAGGGAGATGGTAGAAATGTTCGCAAGACTAGAAGCAATTATTAAAAGTGAGATCGGAGCAATCCGACAGGACATGGGCCATACACTAAAAAGAGTGGAAGAGTTGGAAACAACAACAGATACCCAGGGAACGGAGATAAACGTCCTTAAACAGCAAATCGAAGAAATCCAAAGAGAACAAAGGAACCTCCGGTACAGATTGGAAGACCAGGAGAACCGTAACAGGAGGAAGAACCTGCGCATAAGAGGCCTGCCCGAGAAGGAAGGGGGAAAAGAAAATCTCCAAGAAATAATAGATCAAATTTTTGGTGATCGCCTGGATCCAACTGAAAATAGACCGAAGATCAAGTTAGACCGGGCCCACAGGGTGGGGGTGAGGGAGGGACAGGGGCAGGAGGGGGAGGGGGTGAGGGTATGACCGACAAGCGTGACACTGCTCCCCGCTCTCCAGATTTAAAAAAAAGAGATTCAGCCTACGAGGGGGTGCGTCAACAGGATGGCTGGGATAAACTTAATTTCATATAACGTGAGGGGTATCAACTCTCCTGTGAAGCGTGTAAACATAGTAGGGGAGTTGAGGCTCCTCAAGGCAGAGGTAGTCTTCCTGCAGGAGACACACTTCCTCGTGGGTAGGAATCAAAGAATACGCTCGAGGGACTTCCCAAACTGGGAATATGGGGATACCCCAGTTAAGAGTTCAAAAGGTGTAGCGATAGGCTTTGCCAAAAATATCAGGTTTGGTCCAGATGAAAGAATGATTGACCCGGAGGGACGGTATCTATTCCTCAGGGGCAAACTTAATGGGGTAGAATGCACGCTGGCAAACATCTACTGCCCGAACACCAACCCCGGGGGGTACCTAATGGGCATTCTTTCTAAACTGGAAAGCTTTAAAAGGGGGAGGACCATCATTGCGGGAGATTTTAATATATGTCTTGACCCAGGGAAAGACAGTACGTCGTGTGTCCGTGGGACTGGAGGGATATGGATGAATAAACTCAAAAGGAAGCTGCACCAATACCAACTGTTAGACATTTGGAGGTTGCAGCACCCGAATAATAGAGATTATTCCTACTACTCCCACGTACACTCGACGTACTCTAGGTTAGATTTTTTCCTGGTGGAACACAGGTATGTAGACGAGGTAGAAGCCACAAATATAGGATCGATCACATTTTCCGATCATGCGCCAGTGAGTCTTCTGTGGAAATCAGTTAAGGGAAGTCAGCCTTCCAATAACTGGAGACTAAATGAGGATTTACTGCATGACAGAGATATAGACCAGCGCATTAAGGAAGGACTAGAATTCTACTTTAAAACTAATTCGGTCGAGGAAACTTCAAAAGCTGTAGTATGGGAGGCCCATAAAGTTTTCATTAGAGGCATCTTAATAAAAGCTGGCTCAGAAAGGAAGAAAAAGGAGGCCAGGGAAAGATCAGCCATACAGAAAAGTATTCAGGAACTGGAACAACGACATAAGCAAACGGGAGAAAAGGAGATATTGGTAGAATTACACAAAAAAAGAGAGGCCATGCGAGAGCTCATAGAAATAGACAACCGCAAGGTATATAACCGGGTAAAGAAAGAAAGATATATAGGTGGCAACAGACCCGGGAGGCTCCTGGCTAGGGTCCTAAGTAAAAAGAAAAATAATAATTATATCGATAAAATAAGAACTAAACTAGGCGAGATGGCCTATAAAGATAAAGACATTGCTAGGACTTTCCAGGAGTTCTACGGGGGACTGTATGCCATAAATAAAAAAATTAGCACTGAAGAGAGGGTAGAAAAGCAAGGGAAAATTAAAAAAATATTTAGAAGATAGTGGCCTGTCTAATCTCTCAGAAAATGAACAAGTAACTCTGGAAGCCCCATACACGGAACTTGAAGTGAGGAAAGCGCTCAAAGGGTTGCAAATGGGAAAAAGCCCAGGTCCGGATGGACTGACGGTGCTTTACTACAAAAAATACCAGGATCTACTAATACCAAAAATGTGCTCCTATATGAATGAAGCTGGGGAAAAAGGAGAAATGAGAAAGGAAGCTTTAGAAGCCATAATAGCAGTCATCCCAAAGGAAGGTAAAGACAATACAGTATGCTCAAGCTACAGGCCAATCTCTCTCCTAAACGTAGACACGAAAATTTATGCTAAAGTAATCGCGGATAGACTAAAACCCATAATAGAAAGGATAGTGCATCCAGATCAGGTCGGGTTCGTGTCAGGCCGTCAAGGCAGAGATAATAGCATCAAGACCCTCCTGGCGGTGCAGCAGCTGAAGAAAAGCGGAGTCCCAAGTCTACTCCTGTCAATAGACGCTGAAAAAGCGTTTGACAGGGTAGACTGGGACTTCATGATGGGCACACTAGAGGAGAAGGGTTTCGGGATCAAGATACGTAGAAGAATAGGGGCACTGTACTCGGGACCCACTGCCAGAGTAAGAACAAACGGAGTCCTTTCAGAGCCATTCGATATGTATAATGGGACCAGACAGGGGTGTCCGCTCTCCCCTGTCTTGTTTGTATTATCCTTAGAGCCCCTACTAGAAAAGATCAGGCGGTGCCCGGATATTAGTGGGGTAACGATAGGAAAAGATCAATACAAACTACCTGCATTTGCGGATGACATCCTCTTATACATATCGCGCCCAAAAATATCCCTCCCGAATATAATGTCAATACTGCTAGAATATGGCAAGCTTTCTAATTTTAAAATAAACCCAAACAAATCGGAGACACTAACCTTTAACACCAGCAAACCCAGAGATCACTCATATCAGAAGCACTTCCCCTTTCTATGGGGGCAAAAGGAGCTAAACTACCTAGGGATTAAGATTACAACCTCATACCAGACGCTTTTCCACGCCAACTTCATACCACTTCTTAACAAGATCAAGCAAGAACTCAGCAGAATTCACATAGGACAACTATCTTGGGGAGGGAGAATAAATATATATAAGATGGTTGTATTGCCAAAAATCACCTACGTAATGCAAATGCTGCCAGTCGCACTTCCACAGGCATATTTAAGAAAACTGCAATCAATTTTTCTTAGGTTCATCTGGAGAGGAAAAGCACCACGTTTAAAATTTACACAATTGACAAAAGCAAAGGGCCAAGGGGGATGGGGAGCACCAGACGTATGTAAATACTATGAAGCTATAGCTTTAGCTAGAGTAATTGATTGGGCAAAAAATAAGGTAGATAAACACTGGGTGAAAATGGAGAGGGAGATTAGTAATGCTGGGTTGAACAGAATAATTTGGATACCCCCACACTTAAGAGAATTCAGCTCTGAAACGCACGAGATCACCAAACACGCACTAAAGATATGGGACAAGGTTTCCAAGAGGGAGCACTGGGGATATAATTCCCCTTTAATGTCACTTAAGGACTCAGCATACTTTGCACCAGGGAGAGGGGAGTGGTTCGGGAGATGGCTATTAGATGAAAACATTCAGTTAAAGGATGTCATGCAACAGAACAAAATATGCACATATCAGGAACTAAAAGAAAAAAAAAATTTGCTGGTAATAAACACCTGGCGATACAGCCAACTGAGTCAGTTTATCAGATTCCTCCCAAAACCAATCAGATCAAAGGAAAACCTTCGCCCACTAGAGAAAATGTGCCTGGATAAAGACAGGAAGGGGGGGTTCTCTCAGACATACAGAATACTGATAGGATTAGGGAACACGGATACCCCCTCTTTTATAAAGAAGTGGGAGATGGAGCTGGGGAGGGAGCTTACTCCTCCAGAAGGGTCATTGAACCTAAGCAGAGTAACAGCCACGTCAGTCAATAGTAAAATCCTGGAGTTAAACTATAGATGTCTAACCAGGATGTACTTGACCCCAGATCGCTTGAGCAAATTTTCGAACGGACCCCCACAATATTGTTGGAGGGGATGTAAGGAGCCGGGATCAATGACCCATATCTGGTGGCAATGCCCGATAATAAAAATATTCTGGACAGAGGTCAGGGGTTTTATTAAAGACATAACAGGGATCAAAACCCCAGATGACCCCTGGGTTTGCCTATTCCACCTGAGCGAAATGCCTAATAAAGCCTATCTGAGAACGCTACTGCCGCACCTTTTGGATGCGGCCAAAAGCCTGATACCCAAATATTGGAGAAAAACAGAAAGACCAGCTATGAAGGAATGGTTAGAGAAAGTTAATGAAATGCATAACCTAGAATATTTAAGATACAGTGAGGGTATGAAAATGGGCGCCTTTGAGGAAAAATGGAAAAGATGGGAAGAGTTTAAAACGTCCCTGAGAGCGGCCGAAATATGGATAGCCTAGGTTGGAAGATAAAGAGACAAAGAGACCCAGAGATTAACAGCTAAATAACCCTGGAAGCTGAAACAAAGACGGTCTCGAGGAAGATAGAGAGAGAAGGGGGAGGCAGGAGGAGACGCACGGTCTTGGGGGGGGTAGGGGGGGATGGAGAGAAATGTACAAAGATATAACGTCTAAACACAACATAAACAAGTTTTGCAAGGAGGAAGGGAAAAAAAAAAAAATACAATCAGCATTACCACGATGATGAGAAGCAGGAATGGGAAGAAGTTGGAAGTACTGATAACTGAAAAACGATTCCCAGATAAACAATCTTGCTGAGTGGGAAAAAAAAAAAAAAAAAATTGCCCCTCCGCAGTTAGGAAAGTCCCACCGCTCGGCAAAGTGGGAGGCCACAGTCTGCCATTCCTGTGGCGTGGAAGGAAACTGTTGAGGAAAAAACAATAAACATTAATATTTTTACTCTGAAACATGGCAAGCAGATTAGACACAAACATTATGGGGCAACCTCCAGATAGCATTTTCTAAGGGGAATTTAACAACAACAAAGTATAAGGTACACCTATCATATTGCCCCTCCCCCCCTCTCATGGGCCATTTCTAACATTATAGGGGGTGTGTGGAAATCTTGGACAAGTAACCCTCTTCACTTCATTGAGAGATGAATGCCTAAATAATGGGTATTACTTTGAACAGCCCCTCCTTAGTTACACTATTGGCAGCCCACTGGACAGGTAAGAAGTGTCATAATACAAAGATATAAATACACATTGTACACATTTGAGGACATTTGGACATTCTGCTATTACCTATTAAGATAATAATAGGATACAAAAACTTTAAACAGTACCATTGGAAAGTATACAGGCAGGCCTTGCACTACATGCTTTGGGGAATTCATCCATAAATCTGACCAGTAAAGAGATGGGTATAGTGTGTATGGGTTTGGCAAAGTCAGCAGATAGATGATTGAGGATAGAGAATTGGGATCAGCTGACTTAGCAGTTGGGGGAGGGAGAGTTACTAAAAATTATTTGGGGACACCACAAAAAAAAGCCTCTGCCACTCTGCCGGAATTTAAATCAAAAATAACATTTCCAAACATTTTAGTGGGTATTTGGGGTAAAGCACTACTATAGAGCTGATAAAATACATTGTTAAGTGACTACATGAGGTGAATATAGGGCAGGAGACACCATGCTGGGGAGGTTAGTGAAGGGCAAATATGTATGAAGGACCTAAAATAATAATTACATAAAAATCCAGCATGCATGAGGACAAAGGGGACATTAAAAGCATATTACAATCATGGTAATTAGGGAATGAGGAAAGAAATACAATATATTAGCAAACATTCAATACAATAAAATGTGATATTAAAGGATAAAAATCTTACCTTCATATACTCCTTTTGCAGGACCTGGATGATGGCAGAACAGGTCTCTGGGATAATGATCCCCAGAGCCTGGGGGAGATGCCTGTCGAGAATTTTAAGTCCTGCAGGCTTCTCCCTGTCGCCAAATACCGCAGGGTAGCGACCAACCTTTGCTCCGGAGTGATGACTTGCCTCATGCAGGTATCCTGCCTGCTGATATAGGGGGTCAGCGAAGCCAACAAACGGTGAAACACGGGGTCCGTCATCCTGAGAAAGTTCCTGAAATCATCAGGATTATTCTCACGGATCTCACGGAGCAAAGGCATATGAGAGAACTGGTCACGCTGAAGCAACTAGTTCATGGACTGGACTTGTGTCAAGGTCAGGACCCCAACACCAAGCCCCCGCACAGTACGAACTCTACGAGGAGTACGCATACGAAACATGGCTAGAAAACGGTCGGCTGCTCAGAACGAAGTAACAGAAGGCACTGAAGAACAGCAAGGCCTGTGAAGAGCGACCTGAAAAACAGTAACGAACGAACAAAAATACAATGACTACCTAAAGTCACGCGGAACTTGCTTGCACGCACTAAAGAGCAAATACAAACCCACAAGCACAAACTGAACGGCAGAAAACGATCTGAAAGCCACGAGTCTGAAAAAGCGCGAATTGTCTCTCACCAAACTTTTACTAACACGAGATTAGCAAAAGGAGCCCAAAGGGTGCCGCGCTTGGTTCTGAACTGGCCTTTTCTAGTCTCGTCGTACGTGGTGTACGTGACCGCGTGGTTGGCGATTGGAAATTCCGACAACTTTGTGCGACCATGTGTAGACAAAAAAAGTTTGAGCCAACATCCGTCAGAAAAAATCCTAGGATTTTGTTGTCGGAATGTCCGAACAAAGTCCGACCGTGTGTACGCCCTATAAGTGTGACTGCAGGGGGCTTGATAAGAGTCTTGAAGTTAAATATATAGAGAAAGAAATATATGTAAGGCTAATTAGCTCAATTATTTCAAGCAGGGGAGAAAGGACATAAAAGTCCTTAATACTCACCAAAAGTTAAAATTAAAATCAAGAAGAAAGAGGGAACCGGGACGCTCACAAAATTGATAATAATTGGATAGTCCGTGTTACTAATAGACCATATGGATTGACCAAACTAAAAAATATGAAAAGGGAATTTATGTGTGAGAAGGAAAGGAGCTATAAAATGGGAGAGCACAGAGCTGTATAATAGGTATTAGAATTAGTTAACCATACATACCTGTTTAGCACACTAAACAGGTCGGACTGCAAACGGGGAGCAGTCTAATGCTTTCTGGTGGAAGACCACCCCAATAGTGTTGCAGGTAATGCGATATTTTATAGACTGAATTTGTCCATTCAGAAGAATTATTGTTTTGGAGTTGATAATGAAGGGGCAGATATTGCAGTGTCCACAAGAAAAGGTGCCATTATTGGAGACCCTAGTAGATTGTTTAGGTGTATAGTGGCTCATGACCAGTCGATCTCTCATAGAAGGGACGCGTTGGTAGGTAATTTCGGAATAAGTTTTAACAAACTTGCTAACGGTGGAATCCGCCGTTAGTAGGGGCCAGTATTTTTTAAGAATTGCTCTAGTTTGCATATGTTGTTGAGAAAATTGGGTTATGACACGAACTGATTGATTGGATTTGAAAGGCTTTTTAGAATGAATGAAGATCCCGCCTATTCATTTTGACCACTCTATTAAAGGCTTGTTTGAGTAAGGAACGACTATAACCTTTTTGGTATAGTCTGTCAGATAGATCTAGTGATGCCTGATAGAAATCATGGTCCCGAGTACATACATTCCTTGTTAATATAAACACCAACAGCTGGAGAACAAACTGGCTATATGGAGTAAACGTAGGTCCGCGTTCATTTAGTTGTTCCTGAATTACCTCAATACCTTCTGTGTGTGGTATGCGATTGTATAGGCTCTCCACATCCAAGGCCACCAACCAAGCATGGGGAGGGAGTACTTTGCCATCCAAGATTTTAAGTAGGTCGATAGTATCTTTGACATAGGAAAATAGAGAGGTAACGTGTGGATTCAAATATTTATCTATTAGGGCGCTGGCATTCTCGGTTAGACTGGAACAGCCCAATACGATAGGTCGTCCGGGGGGGTACTGCAAAGATTTATGCACTTTAGGGAGCGCATAAAATGTAGGTATTTTTGGATCCTTGACATTTAAGTAGTTCCAGGTATTTAGATCTATAGTGCCTAGTTGATAGGCCTTAAAAATTAGGTTGTAATATTCAAGAGTAAAATTTTGAATTAGTGTTTTCGAGATAGCTGAATCATCCTTCTGATTCCTCGTCTGCCCGGTGTCCCATCCGGCCGTCACATCCTCCCCAAGGTTGAGTCACTCCTTTTACAGCCCGTGACTGTATGGACACCAAAGGGCTGGCCGTTGTGTCCGAACAGCCCGCCCTCCGGCTCGTCATAGCCCCCTGCTCCCCGCCCCTTCCATCCATATGAACATCATTCTCCATCCATGGCCCCGCCCCTGGAAGCGCGCATTGGACATTCTCTGTCCGTTCGCGCTCCCGGGATGAGCGGGGAATTATGGGTGTTGTAGGATTCAATGGGACGCAGTGCGCAGGCGCACGGGCCGCTTTATGTCTGCTCCTGATTGGCCAATTCACTTTGCCAAACAGGTGGGGGGCTTTAAATAGGCGCATCTACCGTCCATGAGTGCGGACACACCAGGACGCTACACTGGTTGTTTTGAGACAGCAGGTAAAACTTACACTTTGATTGACCTCAACTATTTAACTGCGGTGAAAATATATTGGAAGACTTATTCCAAAAACTTCATTTTAACTTAGGATTTCTGCCTATACTTTGCAGGCTTGTACATTACATTAGTGACCTGCTGTGTTAAGTTACAAACATCCATTGCAGCATACCTTCCACCAGAAAGCATTAGACCTGCTCCCCGTTTGCAGTCTGACCTGTTTAGTGTGCTTAACAGGTATGTATGGTTAACTAATTCTAATACCTATTATACAGCTCTGTGCTCTCCCATTTTATAGCTCCTTTCCTTCTCACACATAAATTCCCTTTATTATATTTTTTAGTTTGGTCAATCCATATGGTCTATTAGTAACACGGACTATCCAATTATTATCGATTTTGTGAGCGTCCCGGTTCCCTCTTTCTTCTTGATTTTAATTTTATCTTTTAGTGAGTATTAAGGACTTTTATGTTCTTTCTCCCCTGCTTGAAATAATTGAGCTAATTAGCCTTACATATATTTCTTTCTTTATATATTTAACTTCAAGACTCTTATCAAGGCCCCTGCAGTCACACTTAGGCAGTGAGGGGTTGACCTTCACTTTGGAGGCTCTCTGTGTGGCCCTTTGGGTCGCTTTGGGTATGTATGTGTGATCTTAAGTTGATGAATCCTCCACTCTTGCTGGGTTTCACTGATCGGTTGCAACTGTTAAGTTTCCTTGCACTCGTGTTGGGGATTGGCATTGCGCTGCTGTACCTTTTCTGCTTTTTGCTCCTTTATGTGTTAGTTTAATTCATTATACTAAATTAATTTTCTTTCTGTAGAATTGCAACCTAATACGTCCCCTGAAGAAGTCAATGTTTTGACGAAACTAGTAGGGAAGTGTGTAAATTTCATCTAGCGGTTGTAAATTTATTGTATATGCTCCTGTATATATTTGTATTATAAATGAAATGCAACTGTTTTTAATATGATTTTTTTCTAATAAAACTAATTTATTTTAATGTATACAGTTTTTCGTTATATTCATTTGGCACTGCAATAATCCCATCATTCCATGCATTGTTTGTATCCACTTTCTGGGATGAGGTGCCCTATCTAAGAATACATGCAACACCACTAGCTCCATTTTTCATCAGACAATATAGGCACCAGTCGCTTAGGTATTTTTCCAATGCTTTAATGGGAGGTAACTGGAAGAAGTAGCAGGAAAGAGGTAGAAGAAAAGTTGCAGGGAAGTTCAAATACCTTTTCTTGGTGTAGGGATGAATATACTTTCCTTTCAGGGTTAAAACTTTGTCCGCCCGGATAGGTCTCTCTCACCAACCTAGCAGCCGGTACGCATTACGAACAAAAAGTCTCTGCCACAGACTTGAGTGAAATAAAACCCGTATGATCCTCTGCCACATGATGTAGTGGTTTTCGATGAACAGCAAACACAGTACCAGAACTTTTAAGCCGACCCGGCAGTACTTGTGCGGTAGGGTAGTTTAGGATACGTCCTCCAATCGAGTCACCAGGCCCTTCTTAAGACCAGCCTTGCATGGTCCCTTCCAAGATGGGTCCTCCCCTGGATCTTCCTGATTGTCCGGCTTCTTCCCGCAGGACAGACAGCACAGGACCATCCCAGCGATAGCAGGCCCCAGACAGGCTTCTGGGTCTACCCGCCCAGCTGTAGCAACGCAACCCTCCAGGCTGAAGGGCTAAGAGGTAGAACTCACTGACACATACCTCTAGGCCAGGAGGGCCACGAGGCGAAAGACCTCTCTAGGCCAGGAGGGCCACGAGGCGAAAGAACCTCTCTAGGCCAGGAGGGCCACGAGGCGAAAGAACCTCTCAAAACATGGCCTCTGTCCCATAAATACCTTCTCCCAGAATGCAACTCGGAGGACCACCTTAGCCGAGTTATCTCCGGGACAGAAGAGCACTCATGCACTTCAGCATGTTGCCTTTCCAACACCGACCCATGGTGACAATGACACCCACAGGCACAGTGTGAAACTACACGCAACACAGCCAAACTGGAACAGAAGCTAAATCTGACAATAAACTAAATCTGAACTATGTACAGAACAGATGACCCACTAAATTTACCTATAAGCGGTAGATTGAAAAATCTACCAACGCTACACAGGTAAAACATTATTAGGCTTTAGAACCACTGTAACTTCACGTTGGAAGCCCCCTTCACATCAGAGTTCCCATGGCATCAGAATACCCCCATAACAGAGTCCCCCATCACATTAGAAACTTCCCATCACATCAGAGTCCCCCATCACCATAGAATTCCTCCCTGGAGCACAGAGTCCTCCCACCATCTCTGATCCAGGGAAAACTGGATCTCATGCTCAAGGCACCCCAGAAAAACCCACAGGGCATTCCACATGACACCCAAGTTGAGAAACAGTTAAACAAGTATTCTTTGCATGTTCTTCCACTTCCTGTTTGAATGAAGCACTGTTGATGTTACCCTGGTCTTACAGATGCTTCCTGGGAAGTTCCTGTCACATGTTCCAGGTAGGGTTGCCACCTGTCCGAGATTCGCCCAGACAGTCTGGGTTTTGAAACATGTGTCCGGGTCTCTGCCGGCCTGAGACCCAGGCACATTATTCAGACCCGGCGGTGGCTCACTGCACCGTGTTCCCTGCTGCTCTGTTGAAAAGTGTGCGGAGATTGCGCTGGGAGACTAACTTGTAAAGTACGTTTTTGCGATGTTAGTATATCAGTATTTCAAAGGGTTCTCACCTCTCCCCCCAGTTACACCATACATACATACAGTCACCCCCCCACCCCCACCATACACTATCTATATATACAGTTCTGCTCCCCACCCCCCATATACCATCCATATATACAGTTCTCCACCCCCATATACCATCCATGTATACAGTTCTCCAACCCCCCCCATAAACCATCCATATATACAGTTCTCCAACACTCCCCCCATATATACAGTTCTGCCCCCCCCCCCCCCCCCATATACCATCCTTACATACAGTTGTGCTCATAAGTTTACATACCCTGGCAGAACTTATGATTTCTTGGCCATTTTTCAGAGAATATGAATGATAACACAAAAACTTTTCTTTAACTCATGGTTAGTGCTTGGCTGAAGCCATTTATTATCAATCAACTGTGTTTACTCTTTTTAAATCATGACAACAGAAACTACCCAAATGACCCTGATCAAAAGTTTACATACCCCAGTTCTTAATACCGTGTATTGCCCCCTTTAACATCAAGGACAGCTTGAAGTCTTTTGTGGTATTTGTGGATGAACCTCTTTATCTTCTCAGATGGTAAAGCTGCCCATTCCTCTTGGCAAAAAGCCTCCAGTTCCTGTAAATTCTTGGGTTGTCTTGCATAAACTACACATTTGAGATCTCCTCAGAGTGGCTCAATGATATTGAGGTCAGGAGACTGAGATGGCCACTCCAGAACCTTCACTTTATTCTGCTGTAGCCAATAACAGGTCGACTTGGCCTTGTGCTTTGGTCATTGTCATGTTGGAATGTCCAAGTACGTCCCATGCACAGCTTCCTGGCTGATGAATGCAAATGTTCCTCCAGTATTTTTGATAACATACTGCATTCATCTTGCCATCAATTTTGACTAAATTGCCTTAGTCCCTCACACATCCCCAAAACATCAGCGATCCACCTCCGTGTTTCACAGTAGGAATGGCGTACTTTTCATCATAGGCCTTGTTGACTCCTCTCCAAATGTAGCATTTATGGTTGTAGCCAAAAAGCTCAATTTTGGTCTCATCGGTCCAAATGACTTTGTGCCAGAAGGTTTGAGTCTTGTCTCTGTGCTGTTTGGAGTATTATAAGCGGGATACTTTGTGGCATTTGCGTAATACTGCATTCATCTTGCCATCAATTTTG
The DNA here is from genome assembly GCA_037952925.1 of Lithobates clamitans. Classification (NCBI taxonomy): domain Eukaryota; kingdom Metazoa; phylum Chordata; class Amphibia; order Anura; family Ranidae; genus Lithobates; species Lithobates clamitans. The sequence goes on from JBBGZY010000883.1 coordinate 378,707, forward strand.
ACTAAATTTCCTGTGCCTTAGTAGCTCACACATCCTCAAAACATCAGCGATCCACATCCGTGTTTCACAGTAGGAATGGCGTACCTTTCATCATAGGCCTTGTTGACTCCTCTCCAAATGTAGCATTTATGGTTGTAGCCAAAAAGCTCAATTTTGGTCTCATCGGTCCAAATGACTTTGTGCCAGAAGGTTTGAGTCTTGTCTCTGTGCTGTTTGGAGTATTGTAAGTGGGATACTTTGTGGCATTTGCGTAGTAATGGCTTTCTTCTCACGACTCGACCATGCAACCCATCTTTCTTTAAGTGCCTCCTTATTGTGCATCTTGAAACAGCCAAACCACATGTTTTCAGAGAGTCCTGTATTCCACCTGAAGTTATTTGTGGGTTTTTCTTTGCATCCTAAACAATTTTCCTGGCAGTTGTGGCTGAAATTTTAGTTGGTCTACCTGACCGTGGTTTGGTTTCAACAGAACCCCTCATTTCCCACTTCTTGATTAGAGTTTTAACACTGCTGATTGGCATTCTCAATTCCTTGGATATCTTTCTATATCCCTTTCCTTTTTATACAGTTCAACTACCATTTTCCTGCAGATCCTTTTGACAATTCTTTTGCTTTCCCCATGACTCAGAATCCAGAAACGTCAGTGCAGCACTGGATGAAGGATGCAACTGTCTGTCAGGAGTCCAGAAACTCATTGACCTATTATACACACACACTAATTACAAGCAAACAGATCGCAGGTGAGGATGGTTACCTTTAATAGCCATTCAAACCCCTTTGTATCAACTTGTGTGCATGTTATCAGGCCAAAATCACCAGGGTATGTAAACTTTTGATCAGGGTCATTTGGGTAGTTTCTGTTGTGATTATGATTTAAAAAAAATAAACACAGTTGATTGATAATAAATGGCTTCAGCCAAACACTAACCATGAGTGAAAGAAATGTTTTTGTGTTATCATTCATATTCTCTGAAAAATGGCAAAGAAATCATAAATTCTGCCAGGGTATGTAAACCTATGAGCACAACTGTATATAGTTCTCCAACCCCTCCCCCCCTCCCATATACCTTACAATGAATCCATATATACAGTTCTCCAACCCCCCCATATATTCCATCCATATGCAGTATACAGTTCCCCAACCCCCCATATACCATCCATATATACAGTTATCACCTCCACATACACTATCCATATATACAGTTCTGAAACCCCCCCTCCCATATACCATTTATACATACAGTTCTCTAACCCCCCTCCCCCCCATATAGCATCCATATATACAGTTATCATCTCCTCATACACCTTCCATATATACAGTTCTCCAACCCCCGATATACCATCCATATATACATTTCTCCAACCCCCCCACCCATATATACAGTTCTCCACCCCCCCATACACCATCCATATAAACAGTTCTCCAACCCCCGCCACCATATACCATCCATATATACAGTTCTCCAACCCCCTCCCCCATACTGCCCACTGTCATACTCTCCACACTCCTCTCCTGTACATAACGCCCACTGTCATACCCTCCACACTCCTCTCCTGTACCTACTGCCCACTGTCATACCCTCCACACTCCTCTCCTGTACATACTGCCCACTGTCATACCCTACACACTCCTCTCCTGTACATACTGTCCACTGTCATACCGTCCACACACCTCTCCTGTACATACTGCCTAACCTCTGCACTGATTTCCTGTACATAATGTCTTACACTTTGCACTCCTTTCCTACCCATACCATCATTCGCTCCACACTCTTGTATATACTGCTGTAAAGTCTGCACTCCCTTTCTGCACATACCGTAATACCCTCTGTACTTACTGAAAATTTAAAGGTGAACTAATGCCCCTGGTCTGGAGTTTTATTTATTTTTTAAATGATTGTGCTGAGGTTTATACATGTCGGTGAGACTCTTACTTGTGGCACAGCAAAGTAAGCAAACTTTATGGCTACAATAATGCTTTTGTTTTATTTAATCATGCCCCTTTAGGCCCCTCCCACTGTTAACACAATATGGCCACACCCACTGTATGCCATGGCATGTTCGGGTTTGGCTTGAAGAAAAGATGGCAACCATAGTTCAAGGTGGCAGACCCAGAGTTCTAGGCAGATTTCCAGGAATTAAAGGGAGATGGATTAATCTGTCTCAGTGAAAATGGTCACCATGAAAATGGGGAGGAAAATCAATATATAATACGCAAATACACTGGGTTGATTTTACATTTACTAATGTTGCTTTTAGAATCCTTGGAGATTCTACAATAAAGGTATAGAACACAAGCTGACAAAGTTACAAAAACAGCACAGGTAGAAAGACAGATTAGAAAATTATATAAGAAAAAGTACACGTGACAGACAAAAAAAGAAAGAATGTGCTTGTCTATGTAAAATGCATTACACCGGCCTAATTTTTATCTCCAAAAACTTGTGGGAATATTGTTGGCCTTTCCCAGATCCCCAGTTGATGCCATCAAAATGAGTATTGTGTGCTCCAAGGTAATAATGCCCATTTAGGTAGTACCACCAAGCTCCTTTAAACTTCTTAGCACAATAACTGGCATATGGATCATTATCTTGATCCTTAGTACTGAACTTATGACCATCGTGGTTTTTCATAGAGTCACCTGTCAATAAATCAACAGAGTATTAAACTTTCATGCCATTAAATGTTTGTTTTCCATTTTTGGATAATTGGACAGATTTCAGTCCCAGTAAAAGGTTTACAACACCTTGCTGGAGTGATATTTCCCCATTCCTAAGGTAGGTGCAACAACTGCTAAACTTCTACCACTAATCAAATTGCATTTTCTATATAATCCTAGGCGTCCACTAGAGTGCAGGGGTTGAGGAAATGTTCACCTTACCCTCTAGTGCAGGGGTCTCCAAACTACGGTCCGCTACAGGATTGCATCTGGCCCACTACTAGGGTTAGGTTGCCCTCCCCAATTGTACTGCTGTCTTCAAGTCATTTGTTTGCTAGTACTGCCAATGTCCTACCAACTGATTACTTGCTTTCCCAGCAGGACAAAATTTCCTCCATCTATACCTGCTCTGCCTCTGGGCGCTATTTTAAGAAAGGACTTTGTTTTACTAAAGTTCTTTCTCTTTTCTGAAAAATATCATGTGGATTCCAAAAAAAAATCAAAAACTATAATCCAGCAGTGGACTGTTCTGTTGGCATCCTCACATCTAATGCAGGGCCATGGGTTGGCGCCAGATGACTTGTACCCAGTTGACAGGCAAGAATAACTTCAGCAAAAGTCTTTCAGGGAGCATAAACATAAGATGACAAAACCACAATAACTACCAATTCAAGGATTCAGCAATCGATCTTCTCCAAGAAGTTCATGGATAGTCCCTCTCTGTCAAGTACAGAAAACCAAATGGTACTCTACTTTTATTCTTTACCTATGGCTCAGTTCTGGGTTCAGAGTTCATAAGCAAACCCGGCAGTGGGAATTCGACACCATGCTTGGTTAAGTACAGTTCTAAGCTATCATTCAGAAACTTTTGCCATATTTAATACATACCTGCATTACCGCTCTTGAAGTCTCCCAGCACCAGCTTGTATTTTTCATTCTCTCCCAAAACTTTGAATGACTTGTACGTGGCATGTTTTTTTGTGTTCTGAAAATCCTGCAGATCAACACGAAGCTCCCAAGTGCCCGTAGTGTGAAGTAACAGCCTAATTATGTCATGTTGCCAAGACAGAGTTATAATAGAGTCAGTTCACCCAAAACTGATGGTTCAGTGGTTGGTAGATGCTGGAGTGTTAAAGTGACAATAACCAATATCCTTATATCCTGTAATTTTCATTCATTTTATATCATGAGGAATAGAATAGGAGTAACTGAAACACACAAAGGTGGGTGTGATACCCAAAATTCCCAGGTTCCCAGGAGTCAGGAATTATGGTAAATAGATCTCATTGTTCCAGCATTCCATACATAAAAAAGCCAGAAGCTGACTCAGACACTATAGCTAAAATTTAGTGGGGGTAGGAAGGAGTGTTCAATCACGTGAAAACTGTGATTGGCTGTCACAGTGGTCACATGATTGGAAGCGTACTCCTCCCAATCTTAACTAGATACCGGAAGCTGTCTATGACAGCTTGGTCACTGTGCTAGCAGTGCGTAGTGAACGTGCTCTCCGCACAAAAACCTCAACCATACATAGATACTTATGTGTGGCATGTTGGTATTAAGTTCCACCCTCTTTGCCACTGCACAGTTCCATTAAATATAGCTTTAATTCCTAATCTTTATGATAGAAATCATGACATGACAATAATCACAGACATATTACTAAGTCTTTGTAAGATAACATTTTCCAGGGATGTAAATAAGGACTAATTAATATAAACTATATTACCTAAAGATGTTATTTTATGGAGATTGTCATTTGCCAGCCAAAACTCATTCAAGCGATTGCCAAACCCTTCCTTATAGGCCTGCCAGTCCCGAAAGAAGCTGACTGATCCATCCCAACGACGCTGGAGCACCTGCATAGATAATCATACAGATTGGGTGCTGCATGCATTCATTTGTTACTTTGGAGTATAACCTGAACAAACTTTAGTTACAGCAGACTCATATTTAACCACTTCTAGTCTGGACCAATTCTGAAGGGAGAGCCCAAAAAAAGGAGGAGGCGGGAGGGGGGTGGTACTCCCTTCCCCCCACCTGTAAAAGTAATCCAGTGGCTCTTTATCTGCTAGGACTACTTTTACTTTGATGGGAGTTGGCGGCAGAGATTTTTCCGCAGTGATGATGACCAGGCTATCACCCTTTCTGTCCAACGACATTTATATATGTTCGGCAGATGGGAAGCGGTTAAAATGCACACCAAGCAACAATCAGTAGAGCACTGAATCAACAAATCATTTGGTGGGTTTACAGGAAAGTGAGAACCCAGGGTGCTCATCTCCAGTGCAGCAATGTTTTCCTAGCAGTCAGGAGGCAGTGAAGTAAGACAGTCTATAGAATTACACCTGGCATGCAGTGAGGGGTGAGAAGGCTATGGGGGTACCTGAATCACTTTCCAAAACTTTGGCAGGTAAAACAGTTCCAGTGAATCTAATCTGTTTTTATTGTGTATTCGGCTATTTGGCTGTAGTCACCCTTTAGCAACAAATGATATAAACATATATTCACTATATACTGATGTAAATGTATAATATATGTATGTAAAATGCTGCGTAAATTGACGGTGCTATATAAGTACCTGAAATAATAATAATATATGGTCCACTACTGTATATCCAGAGGTTACAGTCTCAATGCATTTCGTGGCCGTTAATGCCGCTTCCTCGGGAGCCCAATATGAAGAGATCTACAGTGAACAAAGAATAGTAAAAACTGTGAATATATACATTTATTCAATAAAATAATTGAGTAAATATATATACTGTATATGGAGTTTTTACAATTCCAAGAGATCCCTCTATACTAAGCTCCTGAGGAAGCAGCAGTAATGACTACGAAACACGTTGAGACTGCAACCTCTGGATATTGGGGACCATACATTGAAGATCTGTATGCTCAGTCTGCAACCTTAATTGTATTCTATGATAATAGGAGTGTGACAGACAATATGGAGCGGTGAACAAAATTCTCACAATATGCGTTTTCTCATATTTTTATGCCTCTGGGTAAAAAGCATTTTGGATGTTCTAATACACTTTGTAATACTTTTTTTATACAAAAGGGTTTTGTTTCTTGGTGTGGTGCCTTAAAAGTTCATATTTGTTATATGAACCAAATTGGGATATGGCACCCATTGACCACCAATGGTATATATATATATATATATAAAGTCATCCTAGAAGGAGAGCTACTCTTTCCGTATTCTTCATCGTAATCCATGCAGCTACAAATGTGGAGCAACATAGTGAAATAATTACACCGCAAGAGGAAAAACCTGCTTCCTTCCAATCCCGTTTCTGCAAACCTGGCATATTGTAACATAGGCTGCCAAAGCAGCTGACCCTCCACTGCCCTGGGTGTTGAGAGGAAAATAACTTTGTTTATTCCTTATTTAGGGCATGTCTTAATACATACATGAATGTACATACATACATACATACAGAGGACAGAAGAAGCAAAATAATATGATACAAGGTTACAAGTCCCAAATACAGAAAATGCACCTTTAAAGCGGACTTATCCCCTATCACAGGCCTGAGTATTTTACATCCTGCAGGCCACATCTGGCCTTTTAGCTGTCCCTGTCCAGCCCGCGTGAGGTCAATCAAAAACTAGAAATCCCTGGAACCAGGCCAGTCAGCCAACAAGCTGGCAGCTGTACTTCTGCCCTCATTGGTCGCCATGATGGCGAAGGTCGCAATTATGACATTTTTGACCGGCTTCTGCCATGTAGGATGGGCAGCGCCGCCCCTCTAGAGATATGATTTGGGTGAGGACATGTGGGGAGGTGTTGACAGATCCCGCTCTCCACCCCACCGGTAAGGGACCCCCACTAGTTGGCCTTATGCCCTGTACACAGGGTCGGACATTGATCGGACATTCCGACAACAAAATCCTAGGATTTTTTCTGACGGATGTTGGCTCAAACTTGTCTTGCATACACATGGTCACACAAAGTTGTCGGAAAATCCGATCATTCTGAACGCGGTGACGTAAAACACGTACGTCGGGACTATAAACGGGGCAGTAGCCAATAGCTTTCATCTCTTTATTTATTCTGAGCATGCGTGGCACTTTGTGTGTCGGATTTGTGTACACACGATCGGAAATTCCGACAACGGATTTTGTTGTCAGAAAATTTTATAGCCTGCTCTCAAACTTTGTGTGTCGGAAAATCCGATGGAAAATGTGTGATGGAGCCTACACACGATCGGAATTTCCGACAACAAGGTCCTATCACACATTTTCCGTCGGAAAATCCGACCGTGTGTACGGGGCATAAGTCTATTTTCACATGTTTGCATGCGTGTATCCACAAAAAAATCAGTGGAAAAAAAAACCCAACTTTTTTTAAAAAAAAGAGCCGCATGGTACAGCATGATGCTGCAGCACTACACAGTTTTTCCTGTGGAAACACGCCATGTTTTATGATGTGTTGGAGTGCCATTTAGGGATTATTGGTACCTCGCGCATCTGCTAAAGAGCAGCATGTTGGGAACACACACATAACTCAATTTACTTGCTATCAGACTGTGTCTCTCTAATTGAAACTTCCAACTCTCATAAGAGAGCAAGCAGGAGGAGGAAAGGTGGAGAAGTCACTGCTCTGACTCACTTAGTTGTAAATCTCAGCCTGAGCTATTGAACACTTAGACTTTTTTGAAGGCATGCAGGTAAGAAGAACCGTGAAACATGTAAAAAAAAAAAGGCCTAAAGCTCCAAATGCTGGCTTAAAATGATTATACAAAAAATGTATATGCAATAACGTCTCTTTCGCCTTAACCTGGTTGTTGACTCCAACGGGTCCATGGATTCGATGGCATTGGTGTTGTGCCGTGGTCTTTTCACCTCTATGGGGATGGGTGGCAGGTGGCATTGCTCTCTCTTTTTTTTTTTTGCTGCCTTGTTAAAGGTCCCTAAAATGTGTATGGGGCTGTCCAGCAGCCATGTTCTGATCTTGACAGGCGGCTGAAGCAAGTTAAAGATGCACCTAAACCTCCTGCTTTTGCCACCCAACAGTGCCCATTTGAAAGGGGCCTAAACTGGCTAAAAGAATGACATTTCATTTTTTAGTATTGATAAAAATAAATAAAGGATATATATATATATATATATATATATATATATATATATATATACACTATTCATTCCCTTTAATATTACTGAACGTTAATGTATTACTTACCATATAATGGACCAGGTTCACTCCTGTCTCCTTTCTCCCCTAATACAGAAAACATTTCTTACATATTCAGTTCATAATTTTAAAAAAATGTTTAAACTCACAGCAGGTCCTAAACCCCCAGCAGTTATATCCAACGAAGTGTGTACAGTGGACAAGGACTCTAGGTCACACAAGATAAGTTCTTTAGGGCTTGTTCACACTAGCGGTTGAGAGGTGGTAAAAGTTGAGCCACGTTTTATTCATTAACTTCATTGTTTATATTTTTTACCACCAAATTTCGGTAATATATTGCATTTATGTGACCTAAAATTAACTTCAATGTATTTGTTACTGAAATTTTGCCCTTGATAAACCATTTCATAAATATTTTGTGGCATAAAAAATTGGAGATGCCACTATTTTCTTCTCCAGGGTGTCTGCTTTCAGAAAATGTATAATGTTTGGGGCTTTTAACTAATCTTCAGGCCTGAGTTTATAAACATTTGTGTGAAAAATCGGCAGTGAATTTGGCAGTGAAAGCTTTGAAGGTCCACTTAAAGTGCTGACCACTGCAGGGTTGCTGGCAGGAATTTCTTGCTGATACACAGCATTGGGGAGGATGTGCATTAGCATTAGTAAATAGATAGGAAAGTATGTCATATGTACTTGTTTCAAACTTTTCTCCTTACATTTCTTCAGTTACTTCCTGGTTTCCAGGCCTAGGCAAATTAGGTCATACATCCCAAGAGTCTTCAGGAGAGAAGCAGGGGTTTGCTGAGCTAAGCACACCCTCCTGCCTGCATAACTGAGCTAAGGGCAGATAGATTCCAGGAACTAAATGCTACATGAATCACCTGCCCTTACCCAAGATGGCAAAACCCAAATGCTAGAGGTTGTTTTCCAAAGTGGTTTCTCAGCAAAAAAAGCATGGAGACATGGATGGATGGATGAGTTTGCTTTGAATAACAAAATGAATTAAACAGAGTTTTTGGTTTGTGGTGCGCAGATACAGTATACTTTCACTTTTAGAAGAATTTAAGATTTTCCTTTAACAACATTTGCACTTGTTTATAAATGATCGATTTGACACAAACCTTTCTGCCCTGGTGGACCAGGAATTCCTGGCTCTCCAGCTTGTCCTGATAGTCATGTTGGTAAGCCAACCAAAAAAGTAGAAAGAGAAAAAAAGATATCAGTATTGGAATATAAACAATAATCACAGAATGTTAAATTGGAACTAAATGTTTTAAAATTCAGCAGGGACCAGCCGAATTTGGAACCATGTGTGGCCACTCCTGCTCGGAACTCGCATGCCGCGTACACACGATCGGAATTTCTGACAACAAATATTCGATGCAAGCTTGTTGTTGGAAATTCCGACCGTGTGTAGGCTCCATCAGACATTTGTTGTCGGAATTTCCGACAACAACTGTTTGAGAGCTGGTTCTCAAATTTTCTGAATTTCCGACAACATTTGTGTGACTGTGTGTATGCAAGACAAGTTTGAGCCAACATCCGTCGGAAAGAAAACCACGGTTTTGTTGTCGGAATGTCCGATCGTCTGTACGCGGCATAACAGTCAACTTCTGTTGAATGGGCTTTTCTCTATAAGCAATGGCAGACTTTGTATTTCTCTAGTGCAGCAGGATATATAGTGCTGCAACCCAGGGGTTTCAAATATAACATCATACAATGTGTACACCATGGAACTTGCTTTGTTTTTTTCTGTTCACTTCTTTTCATTGTCTTTTAAAAAGGAGAAATAACACCCATGCAGGGTCCACAAAAAAATGAAACAAAGTTAGGTATAAAAGTACAAAAATGTAAATGAAATCAACAATATAACAACATTCAAGAATGGTTGTCCCCATAGTTGTGACCACTGTACATGCTACTATATGTTGTAGGGGAGCCCATACCAGGACCAGTAAAGGCAAGAGAGGAAGAGCTCTGACATAGAGGTAGAAAAGTAAAGAAAGTGAAGCAGGAGGGGAGAGAGACGGAGGGAAGGTCTGATTTGTTTTTTCATTTATCTTTCACACAACCTTCTGCTGGACCCTCTTTATTTGCAGTTATACAAACCTTTCTGCCCATGTAGTCCAGGTTCTCCCTTGTTTCCAGCTAGACGTGGAAGACCGGAACATCCTCTGAGAATGGTCAGCTTGTCTGATTCTCCAACCCCAACAACTTTTATCTCTACAGGGATCACAAAAGATAAAACAAGGACAAGTGTTAACTTGATTTAAAGTGTCATAAAGGGGCGTACACACTATAAGAAAATCAAAAGAAAAATTCCGTATGAGGCACGATCGTTTGATTTTCGTATATTATGTACACAACTTTCGACATCTGATTCAGACTTTCCAAACGAAAATTTCCGATGGGACAAATTCCAAAATTTTTCTGGTACGTGAATAGAACTAACGATTTTTGTTTAATGTGTACTGTTTTCGTACGAGAAAAATCAGATACTAAAGATTGCAAGTGATCAGAAACAATAAAACAACAAAAAAAAGTTTTTTTCGTATGAGAATTTTTGTACAATTAGTTCCCGCGTTAGTTCTGACTTGCTGTGAAACATCGAGGAAAAACGGATGATCATTCGCCCGATTTTCTTATAGTGTGTACCCACCTTAACTCCTGAATACATGCATAAAAGGTGCTAGTTTCCCATTACAAATGTAGCAATAACTCTCGGTGGAGCTGCTGGTTTAAGCGGGTCTGTTACCTTCACTCTGCTTCCCTCTGTTTCACCGGGTCTAGGGTTCCGTTGAGTTTAACTCCGGACGACACACGCACCAACACTGAAGTACGTTTTCAATGCTTTATTAAACACTTGACTTAGGAAAAAGCAGGAAAGAGGCGGAAGGGAAACTGCAGAAGAAGCTCAAACATCTTCTTGTAGGGTTCTTTAAACAAATGCTTTGGTAGAATTCAGATAGTGTATGGAATGCGTTCCCCTCATGGGATACACTCTTTGATCGTCTGGATAGGCCTCTCTCACCGGCGTAGCAGCCAGTACGCAGCACGAATCAAAGTCTCTGCTATAGACTTGCTTGGGAACAAAATCCGTACGATCCAATGCCACAGGATGTATCAGATTTTCTGTAATGAATGTCAGTCACAGTGCCTGAACCTTTAAGCCAACCCGGCAACACTATGCTGTATAGTTACTTTCGGATACGTCCTCCAACCGAGTCACCAGGCCCCTCTATAGACCAGCACGCTGTGTGATCCCTCCAAGACGGGTCCTCCCTTGGGATCTCCTCGGTTGTCCAGCTTCGTCACACAGGACCGACAGCTCAGGAGACTAGTAGACCAGACTGTGTGGACTGCACAGAGATAAACCAAAACACATGTAAGTGAATAGTAATATTTATTAAAATAGGTGATAATTCAGGAAATACAAACAGTGCAACACCAACACAACAAACCCACTACAAACAACAATATCTACAGCAAGGGGCAGTACCGGAATCACAGATGTACGTCAGGCCAGGGTCATACACGGCAGATCAGCAGGACAAGGGATATACCAGAAGCATAAACGTTAGCCAAGCCAAGGTCATACACAGGAAGATCAGTAAATGAGGGACAGGGAACCAACAGGACAGAGAGGGGATGGATCGGGCTGAAGGGTACAGGAACACAGAAGGGATCGGGTCAGGATAAGCTCGGGCACAAGGTCAGATGCAGGCTCAGGATCGGGTAACAGGCGAACAAGGTCAGGGCTCAAGGAGAGAGATACCAAGGCAAGCATATGAGGGCTTGCCGGGTATTTATAGGACTGACTATGATTGTCTTCAAGTCACACCTGAGCGCAGGGAGTGTTGTCTGCTCCATACTGCCAGGATCCATCCGCTGGTGGACGTCAGTACTGCGGCCAAAAGATGAAATGACATCAGCAAGGAAATATTCTCCTGACAGTTCAACACTGCCAGGAGACACCTGCTGGTGGACCCCAGTACTGCATGCCAAACGATATATCTTACCAGCGGACGGATCCTTTCCTGACAGTACCCCCCCTTAAAGGAGCAGCCTCCGGACGCTCCAACTAGTCTTAATTGTACATAGTCTATGGCATCAGGCAGAATGGTGGAAGAAGGCTGGTCATCAGGCCCATCCAGGCAGACAGCTGGCACATCAGAGTCATTGAGATGGGCAGCGGACAGGAACAAACCGAGCTGGGCAGCAGGCTCCGGGTCATCGAGCTGGGCAGCAGGCTCCGGGTCATCGAGCTGGGCAGCAGGCTCCGGGTCATCGAGCTGGGCAGCAGGCTCCGGGTCATCGAGCTGGGCAGCAGGCTCCGGGTCATCGAGCTGGGCAGCAGGCTCCGGGTCATCGAGCTGGGCAGCAGGCTCCGGGTCAACGAGCTGGGCAGCAGGCTCCGGGTCAACGAGCTGGGCAGCAGGCTCCGGGTCAACGAGCTGGGCAGCAGGCTCCGGGTCAACGAGCTGGGCAGCAGGCTCCGGGTCATCGAGCTGGGCAGCAGGCTCCGGGTCATCGAGATGGACAGCAGGCTCTGGAACATTAGGCAGAACAGCGAGCACCGTAAGGGCAGGCCGGATTACAGGCACCGGCTCAGCAAGCTGGGTAACGGACCCCGGCCCAGTGGGCTGGGTAACAGGCCCCGACTCAGCGAGCTGGACACCGGGCACTGGTTCGGCAAGCCGGATAACAAGTACTGGCTTGACAGGCAAAGTGACGGACTTCGGTTTATCAGACTGGGTAACGGGCACCAGTTCAGCAGACCGGGTAACGGGCACTGATTCAACAGACTGGGTAACGGGCACCGATTCAGCAGGCTGAGACACGGGCACCGAAACTCCAGGCTGAAACACGGGCACCGAAACCCCCGGCTGAGATACCAACATCACGACATCAGGCTGGAAGACAGGTACCAGGATATCAGGCTGGAGGATGGGCACATCAGACCGGAAAGCAGGCTCATCAGGCTGAACAGTGGGCACCGAGACATCAGACCGGGCAGCAGGTGCTGGAACTTCAGGCTGGACAGCAAAGACAGGCGCTGGCACATCAGGCAGAACAGCAGGTACTGGACTGGTCAGTAGACGCTGGAGCGTCAGACTGGAACATGGACACTGGGTTTTCGGGCTGAGCAGCAGGCACTGGGACCTCAAACTGGACAGCGGGCACAGGCATTGGCACAACAGGCTGAGTAGAAGACACTGGCGCATCAGGCTGGACAGCAAACAGAAGGTCATCAAACTGGGAAGCGGGCACATCAGACTGGAACACTGGTAGCAAAACTTTAGGCTGGAACATGGACACAAGGTCATCAGACCGGTCAGCAGGCACTGGACCGTCAGGCTGGGTAGCAGGCACTGGACCGTCAGGCTGGGTAGCAGGCACTGGACCGTCAGGCTGGGTAGCAGGCACTGGACCGTCAGGCTGGGTAGCAGGCACTGGACCGTCAGGCTGGGTAGCAGGCACTGGACCGTCAGGCTGGGTAGCAGGCACTGGACCGTCAGGCTGGGTAGCAGGCACTGGACCGTCAGGCTGGGTAGCAGGCACTGGACCGTCAGGCTGGGTAGCAGGCACTGGACCGTCAGGCTGGGTAGCAGGCACTGGACCGTCAGGCTGGGTAGCAGGCACTGGAACGTCAGGCTGGGTAGCAGGCACTGGAACGTCAGACTGGGTAGCAGGCACTGGAACGTCAGACTGGGTAGCAGGCACTGGAACGTCAGACTGGGTAGCAGGCACTGGAACGTCAGACTGGGTAGCAGGCACTGGAACGTCAGACTGGGTAGCAGGCACTGGAACGTCAGACTGGGTAGCAAGCAGAGGTTTGGCAGAATCAGGTGGGTTAGTTGGTGTGGAAGCAAGTTGGGTTACTGGCAGGATCGTGTGGGTAGGAAAGAATTTTTGTTTCTTTTTTGGTTTAGCCCATGCAGTTTTGTATGTAGGTGCAGGGCTGTAAGAAAAGAAAGTAGCTGGATCGAAGGAAGACCAAGGAACTGTAGCTAGAGAGGGGTTTTGTGGGACTGTTACAGGTGGAGGAGAAGAGACAGGTGGATTGAAGGCGGGATAGGTGCTACACTTGGAGACTGGGTAGTAGTATTTTGTAGGGGGTTGAGTAAACTGGGCTGTAGCTGAGGTTACCATAGGCGACGGGGAGATAGATTTTTGGGAAGGCAGGTGATTAATTGTAGGGCTGGAATATTGTGGCTTAGCTAAAGACAGGAGATCTGACCATGCCTGCAGCACAGGTTGAACAAACGCTGATTCACACACAGCCTGACTAATCAAGGATTGCACCGACTGGATGCAACTAGACAACACCTGCTGTGAACAGGAGGAATAGTGTTCCATGAAATAGGCTGGATCATCCTCTAACAACCAAACCAGGGATTCAACTTGGCCATAATTGAAGGGGGGAGAAAAATCATTGCTTCCTTCGGGAATGCATGAAAGGGCTAGTTTAGCACATAACTGGATCAGAGGCTGAGCATCTTCAAATGACATACACCCCTGATCCACTAGGGAATGAGCTAATCGGATAGTTTCCATCAGCTGGTCACTAGTCTATCCTTTTAAAATCTGGCCACAATATTCACCATCCTCTTCTGCTAGCAGAGAATAATAAATTATTTCATTGCAATCCATATTAGCAGACCTAACAAACCAGGATGGTTTCTCAATGCAGCCACGTCTGGTCAGAGATGGCCTTGGTATACTGTCAGGAGACTAGTAGACCAGACTGTGTGGACTGCACAAAGATAAACCAAAACACATGTAAGTGAATAGTAATATTTATTAAAATAGGTGATAATTCAGGAAATACAAACAGTGCAACACCAACACAACAAACCCACTACAAACAACAATATCTACAGCAAGGGGCAGTACCGGAATCACAGATGTACGTCAGGCCAGGGTCATACACGGCAGATCAGCAGGACAAGGGATATACCAGAAGCATAAACGTTAGCCAAGCCAAGGTCATACACAGGAAGATCAGTAAATGAGGGACAGGGAACCAACAGGACAGAGAGGGGATGGATCGGGCTGAAGGGTACAGGAACACAGAAGGGATCGGGTCAGGATAAGTGCGGGCACAAGGTCAGATGCAGGCTCAGGATCGGGTAACAGGCGAACAAGGTCAGGGCTCAAGGAGAGAGATACCAAGGCAAGCATATGAGGGCTTGCCGGGTATTTATAGGACTGACTATGATTGTCTTCAAGTCACACCTGAGCGCAGGGAGTGTTGTCTGCTCCATACTGCCAGGATCCATCCGCTGGTGGACGTCAGTACTGCGGCCAAAAGGTGAAATGACATCAGCAAGGAAATATTCTCCTGACAGTTCAACACTGCCAGGAGACACCTGCTGGTGGACCCCAGTACTGCATGCCATACGATATATCTTACCAGCGGACGGATCCTTTCCTGACAGGACCATTCCTCGGCCGCGGTGGTAGGCCCCAGACAAGCCTCTGGACCCACCCCTGCGCCGTAGTATCATGGGCCTCCGGAACGGAGGACCACGAGGTAGCTCCTTAACGCATGCCTGTCGGCCAGGAGGGCCAGCAGGTGGCTGAAAAATGAACCCCAGAGAATAGGCGTCTATCTCATAAATGCCCTCGCCCAGAATGCAACTCGGAGGACCACCTCCACCGAGTTGTCTCCGGGACAGAAGAGCATCCATACGCTTCAACACGTTGCCCTTCCAACCCTGACTAGTGATAACAGCGACACCCACCGGTCAACGTCAGCCAAGCTGGAACAGAGGCAAACTTAACCTTCCTAACGAACAAGTTACTAAATTTACCTAACGTGCGGTAGATTGCAAATCTACCAGCGCTACACAAAAATAAAAGTTATAATTGGCTGTATTTCTTATATTTGAGCTGGATTGCTTTGGAGAGGCTGCTTCCACAGAACAACAATACTTGCACGCCTCTTGTGCAGTATATTGCTTTGGGCACATTGTGATACTGGAGGTAGGTTTAAATTGATATGTTTATTTATATGGAATATATTTGAAAGAAGACTCATGAGTTTTATACCCCCTTATACATTCATATGAAAATACCTGTATGTACATGGATTTAGGAGCAACTCCATCGATTGAAGTTACTAGGTTCCCACCTGTTATTAATCCACTCTAACTGGATATTGGTATCCCCCGCTCTCAGTTTATATGCCCGCCGCTAACTGAGGGTAAATGTTTTATAGTTAACTTGCATGTGGAAACTACATTTCTGCATACATATACTGTGTATGAGATATAACATATCACTATTCCTCTCTTTCGGTTATAGTATTCTTGTTGATGCTCCCTTTAGAGTGGAACTAGCCCTTCCTATTGTTTTCAACCAAAGAAGCTGCCATCTTGGCCTCTGTCTAATCTTCAACTTTCATGATGCTGCACATGTGATCATTTATGACACCAGCCATTGGATGGTTTGACAGTTTGGTTGAGAGCACAGTCAATGTGACAGTTACATTCCCAACACGTGACAGACATGTAACCTCTCTCGGGAAAGATCGTCGGGTCCCAATGATTGACTCCCACTGTGTCCTGGTCAGGAAAGCCGCCACCCCACAATATATGTATGTGGGGCGGTTGGCAAGTGGTCAATGAACACAACTAACAATGTCCATATGTATGCCCTCATGGAGTGCAACCACATCAGTGTTTCTCAAACTTTTTGTCTTGCAGCTCACCAAAAAGATTTTAAAAAATTTCACGGCACACCTAAAAAGACTTTACAATTTTTGTGGTGAAGAACGTATTTACTATTACATATATGTTTAGTTTTACTTTCGCTTGCTTTTTGTTTAACAGTTTCTCTTTCAGAGTTCCAGGCTTGATTAAGTATTTCTCCATTGCTAATGAACAAACTTTATTTATAAGCATCAAAGTTGGAATGGAATGGTCCCTATTATTATAATATAATTAGAGATCCCGCACAAGTCTCGCGTTACGAAAGGAACCAATGAATAACAGACTAAGGCTCGGTTCACACAGGGGCAACACGACTCTGGCCGTGACTTTGCGAGGCGACCTGGACACGACCTGAGGGTGACACCACAGCGCGACTTGGAGCGACTTGGGGCGACTTACAAGGCGACTTCAAGTCGCCTCCAGGACAGGCGACTTTCCAGTGGCCAATCAAACTACAATCCGCTCTGGGGGAGGGAGGGGTTTGCTTGAAAAAAAGATCTTCTCTTCCTGTGAAGTCGCTTCAGTATAGATCACGATCCGACTTGTAGGCGACTTACATTGAAATCAATGGGTACAAGTCGCCTACAAGTCGCCTTGAAGTAGTACAGGGACCTTTTCTGAATTCGGAGCGACTTCAGTAGCGTACATATAGACGGCTCTCATTCACTTACATGGACTTTCAGATGTCAAGCGACTTGGGGCGACTTGAGGTCTGACAAGTCGGATCCCAAGTCGGGGTAGTGTGAACCGGCACTGACAGAGATTGTGTTTTTTTATGTTACTTTAACTTTTGTGACATTGATTTACCATTTAATTTTTCGATATATTCAAGGTTTCAAAACGCTAGCAATTTTAAATATTTTTCAAAACTCCCACGGCACATCTGCAAATCTCACGCGGTTTAAGAATCACTGAACCAAATGGTAACACCAAAATGTTTCCTCCTTAGCCTTTACATCACTGAACTGTGATGCAACACTGATATCAAAGCTCTTCCATGCTTAATGTAAAACCCTTTGATCTGAAGGAGTGTGAACACGTGGGACTAGCTTTAGTAGCTTTACTTATGGTTTCTACAGTGCTTTGAAAAAGTATTCATACCCCTTGAAATTTTCCACATTTTGTCATGTTACAACCAAAAACGTAAATGTAATTTATTGGGATTTTATGTGATAGACCAACACAAAGTGGAACATAATTGTGAAGTGGAAGGAAAATGATAAATGGTTTTCAAAATTTTTTACAAATAAATATCTGAAAAGTGTGGCGTGTATTTGTATTCAGCCCCCTTTACTCTGATACCGCTAACTAAAATGTAGTGGAACCAATTGCCTTCAGAAGTCACCTACTTAGTAAATAGAGTCCACCTTTGTGTAATTTAATCTCAGTATAAATATAGCTGTTCTGTGAAGCTCTCCATTTGTATATAACCTTAGTGAACAAACAGCATCATGAAGGCCAGGGAACACACCAGACAGGTCAGGGATAAAGTTGTGAGGAAGTTTAAAGCAGGGTCAGGTTATAAAAAAAATCCCAAGCTTTGAACATCTCACGGAGCACTGTTCAATCCATCATCTGAAAATGGAAAGAGTATGGCTCAACTGCAAACCTACCAAGACATGACCGTCCACCTAAACTGACAGACCGGGCAAGGAGAGCATTAATCAAAGAAGCAGCCAAGAGGCCCATGGTAACTCTGGAGGAGCTGCAGAGATCCACAGCTCAGGTGGGAGAATCTGTCCACAGGATAACTATTAGTTATTAGTGCACTCCACAAATCTGGCCTTTATGGAAGAGTGGCAAGAAGAAAGCCATTGTTGAAAAAAAGCCATAAGAAGTCCCGTTTGCAGTTTGTGAGAAGCCATGTGGGGGACACAGAAAACATGTGGAAGAAGGTGCTCTGGTCAGATGAGACCAAAATTGATTTTGGTCTAAAAGCAAAACGCTATTTTTGGCGGAAAACTAACACTGCACATCACCCTGAACACACCATCCCCACCATGAAGTATGGTGGTGGCAGCATCATGTTGTGAGGATGCTTTTCTTCAGCAGGGACAGAAAAAGCTGGCCAGAGTTGATGGGAAGATGGATGGAGCCAAATACAGGACAATCATTTTATTTATTCCATTTTAAACATAGGACACGCTCGAGAGCATACATAAGAAAAGAAAAAACATTAACATATATAAACATACTTAAAACATCATTTTATATCATCCAGCAGTAAGTTGAATCTGTGTCTAAAATGACTCTCATTCAACCGATATCCTGCCTCCCTTATAGTCTTGAGCCCCAGCCCCAGTCAATTTTATACGCTTATATATTAACCAAACAAACAAACAAAAAAAAAAGGTCAATCTATAGAGATACATCTCCAATACACCTGCATTCCATAAAAAGGATGCAGGTAAAATCCTTAAATGACTATTTTTACTATTCAGATTACCATCAAAGAGGGTATTTCCCTCCTCCGAGGACAGAAAAGTATTCCAAGAGGACCAGGTCTCGGAATATCTCTCTTGTTGGTGTTGTGCAGAGAGAACAAAATCTTTTAATTTGCTGATCTTTCACTTTACGCAACCACATCTCTATCGTCGGTGGTGACGTAGATCTCCATGTCAAAGGAACACAGGCCTTAGCTGCATCTAAAAGATGACGTATCACAGATTTCTTATATACCTTTACTGGTATATGGGACACGTGGAGAAGAAAAAAAGCCGGATCTTCTGGTATCCTATAGTTAGTGATAATCTGAAGAATACGTCTGATCTCTGCCCAGAAATTCTTTAACCGCTTCAGCTCCGGAAGATTTTACCCCCTTCCTGACCAGAGCACTTTTTGCGATTCGGCACTGCGTCGTTTTAACTGACAATTGCGCGGTCGTGCAACGTGGCTCTCAAACAAAGTTGACGTCCTTTTTTTCCCACAAATAGATCTTTCTTTTGGTGGTATTTGATCACCTCCTGAGATTTTTATTTTTTGCGCTATAAACAAAATAAGAGCGACAATATTGAAAAAAATGCATTATTTTTTACATTTTGCTATAATAAATATCCCCCAAAAATATATAAAAAAAAACATTTTTTTTCCTCAGTTTAGGCAGATCGTATTCTTCTACATATTTTTGGTAATAAAAAATCGCAATAAGCGTTTATTGATTGGTTTGCGCAAAAGTTATAGCATTTACAAAATAGGGAATAGTTTTATGGCAATTTTATTAATAATTTTTTTTTTTACTAGTAATGGCGGCGTTCAGTGATTTTTATTGTGACTGCGACGTTATGGCGGACATGTCGGACATTTTTGACACATTTTTGGGACCATTGTCATTTATACAGCGATCAGTGCGATTAAAAATGCACTGATTACTGTGTAAATGACACTGGCAGTGAAGGGGTTAACCACTAGGGGGCGGGGAGGGGTTAAGTATGTCCTAGGGGAGTGATTCTAACTGTAGGGGGGATGGGCTGTGTGTGTCACTACGCTGATCACTGCTCCTGATGACAGGGAGCTGTGATCAGTGACACTTGTCACTAGGCAGAACGGGGAGATGCTGTTTACAGCAACATCTCCCCGTTCGTCCTCTCTGTGAGGCAATCACAGGTATCCCCGCGGCGATCGAATCTTCGAGACCCGCGACCCGACTCACAGAGCTCCCGGCCGGCGCACGCACGCTCTGCCGGCGGCGTGCACACAATGGCACGACGGGGAATTCAAATGGACGTACCCGTAAGTCTATTTGCCCAGCCGTGCCATTCTGCCGACGTACATCGGCGTGCACCGGTTGGGAAGTGGTTAATTTTGCGCAAGCCCAAAAAATATGCAACATCGTACCTCTATCTGCCTGACATCTCCAGCAGAGGTCTGAAAAAGTCGGGGAAAACTTCTTCAATTTCTCTGGTGTTCTGTACCAACGAGTCAAAATTTTAAAATTAGTCTCCTGAGTTTTCACACAGATAGACGATTCATGTGTAAATCTAAGAATTTGTCGTAACTGTATTGTACTGAAGTCCTTTCCCAACTCTCTTTCCCAATCACGGACACAGTTCAGAGGGTCAATTTCCCTCGCTGCAATTAGTATCTCATAATTGGCTGATAGGGTATGTGATTTTGCTCCCTTCTCTGAGCACAACTTCTCAAAGCTATTAGGAGGCCTTTCAAATTGTCCCGGGGCAAGAAGGGTACTGAGAAAATGAGCAATCTGGAGAGCACTCCAAAATCTTAATCCAAATAATTCCATCATCTCCATGACTGTCCGCCATGTCCCCCCTTTTATATAGCTGGAAACTTGTGTACAGCCCATATTTGATAAATGTTTGAAAGCCCTGTCCTCCATCCCTGGTGGAAATCAGGGATTCCCCAATATTGGATATAAAGGGGAAGTCTCGGGTATTATACGAATAATAGGGAGCATAGCCACACAAATTTTAAGAGTATTTCCTATCAAAGGATCTTTAATAAGCTCTTTGGAAATGTGTGCAAGACACCAGGAGGCTCTTCCTAATAAAACAGATGACTGGGCGTATTCCATTTGTACCCAAAGTTTAAAATTAATATGTCTGTTCCAATCAACAACCCGGCTAAGATGTATAGCCTGATAATATTTGCGTATATCTGGCACTTTTTAGAAAGTATTCATTGACAATGCCGTAACCGAGGCTTCTTATATGCCCATATAAAATAAAAAATTTACTTTTGACATTGTTTAAGGTAAGTAGATGGGATTCGTATTGGTAGTACTTGTAGGAGGTAAAGAAATTTAGGGAGGATACTCATCTTAACAATTTTACATCGCCCTAGCCATGAGTGTAAACCTGATTTCCATTTATCCAATAATATCTTCACTATTTGAAGCAGTGGATGGAAATTTAGCCCAAAAATCTTACCAATATTGGGTGCCAGCAGTGTGCCCAAATATGTAAGTGCTTTATCCGTCCATTTAAATTTAAAGTTTTGTTTAAGTGGTTCAATGGATATTTGAGGGCAATTAACCCCCATTGCCTCTGATTTAATAAAATTAATATGAAGATTGGAGAGTGAGCTATACTTCTCAAATTCCTTCATTAAGTTAGGGATCGTAATTAGGGGATTTGTCAGAGAAAACATCATGTCATCTGCATAGGCTGAAATCTTATATTGAGCCTCTCCTACCTTTACTCCTGTAATATCTTGGTTTGAACGTATAGTGCAGAGAAATGGTTCCAACAATAGGGCAAAAAGGAGTGGTGAAAGGGGACATCCCTGGCGTGTCCCATTTGATATCTGGAAAGCTTCTGATAATGCTCCATTTGCCTGTACTCGGGCCGTCAGACAGCAATAAATGGAGGCAATCCACTGCAGTATTTTATTCCCAAAGCCTCCATATCGTGAAACTGATAACATAAAATTTCAATTTACCCTGTCGAAGGCCTTCTCCGCATCTGTATTTATAAACACACATTGAATCTGAGATTTATTCACTACATGCAAAAGATTAATGACTTTCGTTGTGTTATCTTTTGCCTCACGTGTAGGGACGAATCCCACTTGGTCCAGATGTATCAAGTTCGAGATATACTGTTGAATTCTATTTGCCAAAATTTTTGTGAAAAGTTTAAAATCTACAATAAGTAAAGAGATCGGACGAAGCCGGGTCTTTTCCCTCCTTCGGGATTACCGAAATATGGGCTAACATTGTGTCTTTTATGAGTGTCGCTGATGATCCGAGAGCATTAAATAATTTGACCATATATGGGGCTAATGAGGGGAACAGGGTCTTATAATATTGGGCCATCAGACCATCGGGGCCCGGAGCCCTATTCAATTTAGTAGCTCTTACTGCTCCCTAGAGTTCTTCCATAGTAATAAGTTTTTCAAGATTATCCCTATCTCTATCTGATAGCTGGGGCATTAATGACCGTGAAAGGTACAAATCTATTTAAGCTTGAGTAGGGGGCTTAATCTGCAGGTTATACAGTGTCTTGTAATATTCTTGAAATTCCCAAACTATGTCATATGGTTTTGTGACCCTAGATTTATTAAGTGAAACCAGAAGTGGTATGTAGTTCATTTGTTTCTGTTCTCGTAATGTTCTAGCTAAAAAACTTCCGCATTTGTCACCTGACTCATACGAAAATTTCCTGCAGATCTGTAGTGCCGCTTTGGCCTTATAGTAAAGAAGATCTGAAATTTGTGTTCTCTTGACATGGAGTTCCCTCTCCAACGACGAGGATAAAGTCAGTTTATGACAGGTCTCTAACTTGGTTAATTTTTCCAGCAATAGTTTTAATTGTTCCTCACGTTTTCGTTTGATCTTGGCCCCATGTTTAATCAAAAATCTAATAACTGCTTTGTGTGCCTCCCACACAATTCCGGGATCGCAATTTGGGGTGTCATTAGTAGAAAAATAGAAATCTAGTTATTTGATTACATCTTCCAGGACATCTTTATCTTGTAAAAGGCTTTCATTCAATCTCCACTGGGTTAATCTCATATTCCGAGTGTCCTGTAAATCATACGTCATAAAAATAGGTGTGTGGTCTGACCAAGTAATAGAGCCTATATTAGCCTCACGTACTGAATGAAGTTGAACATGTGGAACAAGTAAATAGTCTATACGAGAGTAAGACTTGTGAGGTGATGAAAATAAAGTATAATCTTTTTCTGTGGGATGGAATAAGCGCCATATATCAATTAGTTGACCTTTATGTAGGGTTTGAGCTATGCGGTTAGGAGCGCTACAGGAGATAGATGACAATCCAGAGGAAGTATCCTCTGCTGAGTTCAACGGGACATTTAAATCTCCCCCAATGATCAACTGGCCCTCTGTGAATTCAATCAGTTGCTTAAGCACTTTGCCCAAGAAGGTCTCTTGGTAATCATTGGGGGCATACAATGTTGCCAGTGTAACACCAATGTCTCCTACTTTGCCCTTCACAAACAAAAAACATCCTCCAGGGTCACTAACCATGTCTGTAAAGAACCATGGTACTTTGCTTGAAAGGAGGAAAGATACCCGCTTCGATTTTGCATTTTGATTTGCGGCGTGATAGACCGACTGGAATACCTGACTTTTTATAATAGGTACTTTAAAATTTATACTTTATAATTACTAAATTGTGTGTTTATCCTGAAATGTAAATTCAACCATAACGGTGCAGTTAGTTGGTCACACATGACCATTAGATTAAAAAAATCTTTGCAGTGCCAGGACCACCACATATTTTGGTACATCTAAGTGTCAAGGGAATTTTTTAACAGAACCATGCCACAGAACTTATCCAGCGACTATATAAAGAAAAAAATTACATTACGATTTTGTACAGATCACACCTATTTATTTTGAGCACTGTATATGTATGTATATATATATATATATATATTTATTTTTTTGGGGGGGGTATTTTGGATGTGCCATATTGCACAGGGCACTTTATATGTTTTTTGAATCGTTATAACATTTTTTTGTTTTTTTGCACGTATTACACATAATCAATGTTGAGTATTGATTGAGTCATTTTAGAGGTGGTTAGCCCATCAATAGGGATAGCGCGGTCCATTTTCTATATGTAATTTTGGAAATCTAAAAGTGTGACATGTATGGGCAGCTATAGGCTAGTCACAGATTGCAAATGAATGCCAGGCATCTGTGTGCCAGAATCCACTGCAGTTTCATATCTGATAGATTACAGTGCCACATACTGTACAATTAACACCTTTCCTTTCTGTTTGTCACTGAAAAGAGAAATATCAATCTGGTACTACAGAGTTTTCTAACAAATTGGAATTTTTGTCGAGCAATAATGAATGCTTACTTTAGACAGAAGAGCTCATTGTCAATACCCAAGGTAGCTGTAAATGTATAAACATCACTCAAGCATCATGCTGTGTGTCCGATCTAAGGTGACACTGGGCTCTTTAAAGCCACCATTAGTGACTTACCTGGACATGAGTCCTCTGCAATGCTGAGATAGTTCAGCATGAAGATCAATGGAAGCACTGAAATGCACATTATGCCAGCTAGATATCAGATGTCTTTGTCTGTCCTCCTTTGCATCAGAGCTCAGATTCTGTCTGCAGGTGTGTTTCCACTTCTCTGTTTATACGTTTAAGGCCCCTTTCACACTTGTGCGGCTTCAAAGTCAAGCGATTTTAACGCGATTTCGCGGCCGTGATTTTGCCGTGATTTTATCAAGTTTTTGCACGATTTTGCCGTGATTTGGGAGCAGTACTACTTTGTACGATTTTGCCACAACTTTGGCATTAACCATTCTCAGCTTGTGCTTACAAAGTCGTACTGAAATCGTGTCTATATTTTTCAGGTACGATTTGCATGCTACTTGAGGGTTTTAACATTGATGTCTATGGACATCAACTCGCATGGAAGTTGGACCAAAGTAGTGCAGGGATTACTTTGAAGTCGGCACGACTTAAAGTCGTGCCAATATGAATGGTAATCATTGAAAATAATGGAGAATGACTTGTCATACGATTTTGCAGTATGAAATCGTGGGACAAGTCATATAAGTGTGAAAGGGGCCTTAAGGTCATGATTAGTGCATTAAAGGCAACTTCTGAAAAGCGTTATTTCCTTTATGCCGTAATGCCTGTATTTTCTCCCGGAAGAATTGGACTGCGACCCCTTGTAACTGTCATTTCCACACTTGTTTATGGAGCTGGACGAAAACAAGGAGCACTTTGGAAGAGTAATTTCACCTTTGCAGATCAGAAAATTAAAAAAATAAGATTATCTTTCAATGATTCAAAATTACATATATTTAGGGGCTGCCTGTAATTTTAATTGGTTTAGTTATCATGTCAGTAACATTAAAGAGTCCGTCCTCCCTAAACTAATATTTTCTTGTTTTTCAGATGCTGGAAAATAAAACCACATGACCATCTCTTTTGTCTATTAGGAGCTCTATAGATAAGTTCTGGAGTCCGTGCACCCCACTATGGCCCTTTTGAGGGGCTCCCACTCTCCCCGCTGTTTTTTATATTTATTTTGAAGAATGTGTAACAGAGAGAGTATTGGGCTGAATGATCAGACAGGGAGTAAATGTAGCTTGTAGGTTACTAAACATGTGTAAATGTAGAAGCAATAATGCAAAACAGGGTCAGAAATTGCAAAAAGCATGCATACCCTACAGAATAATATAAAACAGCTGCACAAACATGAACCCTTTACAGCAATGGTATTGTGGCTCAGTCAGGATAACAGGTGGCTGCTTAGGAGAGCCTCTATAAGAATCTATAACAGGTGGGCGCATGCGTGCAGCGCTACATGGAGGAAGCTTGATCTTCCTGCTCCACCTCGCACCGGCCGATTCTCGCTGATTGCAGAGGCACTTGGGAACCCAGACAGCCATGATCAGCTCAGCCAGCTTGCCTCTGTCTTCAACTTCCCTTTTCTGGCAAAGGGTAAGCAGAAGACCACTCCAGCTCTGCTCACTAAGGACTGACTCCCAGAAGCAATATGGCCGCCACTCTCCATGCAATGCCTCTGCTTCACATGGTGAGTCTGCCTTGGCTGCTGAACCTGCAGAGCTTGCCCCTGTAGTGTTGTGAGAGGACATTTCAAGCCTCACACTGCCCACCCCACATCCTGAGGTTAATTCTCCAGACAGGGGATCCCCTTTATGGACCAGGCCGTGGGAGAAATCCTAATTAGTCAAGGCTCAATTGCCAGCCTGGAACTTCCTGTCATGTCTTTCCAGCCATTTCAACCTGAGTATTCTGGGGACTCCATCATCCTGGCTTGTATTTCTGCCTTATTGGAGAAGAGCCTGAAAAAAGCTAGCAGGCAGATAACCTCTGAACTCAAGCAGAAATTTAAAGAACTAGGCATCTAGATTAACACTATAGAGACTAAGCTTGATGCCACTGTTACTAGAACCAACCAGAACACGGCTCAGATAAGCCAGATCTACCAGCTTGAGGTAGTTCTGTCCAAGATTGAGGATCTTGAGAATCGATCCAGGAAATAAAATTTCCAGATTAGAGGTCTGCCAGAATCTTATACTGACACTCGAGCTGCTGTTTCGGACTTGATGCACACTCTTTTACCAGATGAACCGGATCATAAATTGGAACTTTACTAAATGAATTCTACCAGCAACAGAGAGGGGAAGTTTGGCTCAAACATTAAGTTTAGTTTTAATCACTAGGAGTAATGGGTCTAAATTTGCCTTAAAAGCATCTGAGGGAGATAATGTAATAATGATTCCCAAGTGTTTAAATGAGGACACTACTATAAGAGGACAAAGTGTATCTCTACAGGAAGTGTCTTGTGACAAAAAGGGCATCAGTGCTGTTTTCTGCCAATTAATTTTGAGGCCAGAGTAAGTGCAAAATTTATCAATTATTTGCATTGCTGTCTCTAGGGAGGTAGAGGTATCCTGCAGGTATAAGATAAGATCATCTGCATACAATCCTATGGTGTCCAAGAGAGGAGACTGACGAAATTTCAGCGCCAAGGTCTCAATAGCCCCAGCAAATAGCAGAGGAGACAGAGGACACCCTTGCCTGGTACCCCCCGTGGAGCTGTATAGAATGGGATAAAAGACCATTGACCAAGAGATTGGAGGTGGGGTCTCCATAAAGAATAGAGACCCATGTTTGAACTTGTTGCCAAAGCCATAAGAGCATAGCGCAGCCATAAGGAAGGGCCATTCAATCGAATCGAAGGCCTTTGCGGTATCCAGTGAGGCCAATGCACAAGACTCCGGCAGAAATATTTTGAGCTGAGCTATCATTTGCGTCCTACGAATGTTAATAGAGGTGGACTTTCCTGACATGAGGCCAGTTCGGTTCGGGTGAATTATGCTAAGAATTACTGTGTTAAGGTGGATCTGTCCTGGCCATGGTTCAAAAAAATTGTGAGAATTTTCAAAAGCCTGTTGCAACTCTTACAGGCCAAGGGCATTATATATAGTTGGCAATTTCCTTTAGGAGTTTACCTACCACAACAAGACGCATTCTTTCTTTTACCGTTGGGGAATAACTTCTGCACTAACTGGATCTCCCATGCTCCTAGCTCCTCACCTCAACGGCAGTCTGCCCGGTCTCCAGGAAAAGATGTGTCATTCGAGGAGGCCCCATTGTCTCCCCTTTGGCGCAAAGGGTCTGGTATGGATTGGGGGGGACCCCTGTTTTTTTTCAGAATTTTTCATTGCCTGCATTCTTTTCATTACCTTTCAGCTGTCAGTGGAGAAGCACAATGAGTCATTGTTAAGGATGCAGCAGCCGGCTTCCCGATCCACTCCTAAACAACCAGCTATTCTTCACACATAATTTTTTGACCAATTCAAATTCGACTGTTCTGAAAATGTTGAATTAATTAGAAAACCAATGAATGAAATTAAATAAAATTAATTGAAACAAAACAAATTACGAAACTAATCATCAAAACGAAATGAGTAACATAACGGATCTATCCAAAATGAAACAAAACTAATTTTTTCTTCTTGCATAAACAGTACCCCCAATTTTACTTGGCTAATGCCCCTGATAAGACTTGTGGAGTAGTGATTTGTATGTCTAAGAAACTTTCCTTCTCCCCCTCCACAATGATCAAGGACCCAAATGGCAGGTACCTATTGGTAGCTGGGGAGATTGAGGGCCCCCAGTTTTGTAACATACTATGCCCCAATACAGATCAACTGACATTTTCATTTCCCTGCTCTAAACCTTGTCTTCTCACTTAGTGGGAAATCTCTTTATGGGTGGGGACTCAAACGTTACTTTAGACTCAGCGCTAAATAAGACTAGGTCCCAAATTCTACGTACAGTTAGGCTGGGTACTAAATTCACAAAATTCTTCCGTCAATATGATCTGATTGATATTTGGAGAAAATGTATTCCTACTAAGAGGGATTATACTTATTATTCTAGTCTAGTAAATGGGCTGTCCTTTGCGTGACAAGTGAAAACACTCCAAAACACCCAAAACAAACGCATGCAGAAATGTGAGTTTTCACTACGTGGAGAAGTGAACGAGGCCTGACAGCTGAGAGTCACTGTCCACTCCCTCTTATGTACTTGTATAAAGATGGCCATATACTATGCAATCTGATTGTACAATTTCCCTTAGATTTACTAGACCTATGGAATAGAAAGACACACCTAAACAATCTATTCAATTTGTATCCAATTAGACAGGCCCTTGTACTACATAGCTAATGGGAGATCTAATGGAGATTGTACAATCGGATTGTATAGGAAGTAGGTGGAAGGTGGTATTGTATTGAAAGAGGTGTGGTCCAGAGTGGTGAACACGCTCTATCACACCCTCTTCTGTGACGCAACAAGGAAGTGAAGGCTTCTGGGAGATGACCTTCTGTGGATAAGATAAGTGAGAAAAAGCACATTGGGATGGCTGAGCCAGAAATGGCATTGGAAAACGCTTCTATTTATTATGAAAAGTAAAATTCTCCCCGAAAAGGTGAACTTATATTCAGCCTTATTTCCAGCGTGGAAAAGGTATTATACACTATCTTACAAAAGTGAGTACACCCCTCACATTTTTGTAAATACTTTATTATATCTTTTCATGTGACAACACTGAAGAAATGACACTTTGCTACAATGTAAAGTAGTGAGTGTACAGCTTGTATAACAGTGTAAATTTACAGTCCCCTCAAAATAACTCAACACACAGCCATTGTCTAAACCGCTGGCAACAAAAGTGAGTACACCCCTAAGAAAAAATGTACAAATTGGGCCCAAAGTGTCATTATTTTGTGTGACCACCATTACTTTCCAGCACTACCTTAACCCTCTGGGCATGGAGTTCAGCAGAGCTTCACAGGTTGCCACAGGAGTCCTTTTCCACTCCTCCATGATGACATCACGGAGCTGGTGGACGTTAGAGACCTTGCGCTCCTCCACCTTCCATTTGAGGATGCCCCACAGATGCTCAGTAGGATTTAGGTCTGGAGACATGCTTGGCCAGTCCATCACCTTTACCCTCAGCTTCTTTAGCAAGGCAGTGGTCGTCTTGGAGGTGTGTTTGGGGTTATCATGTTGGAATACTGCCCTGCAGCCAACTCTCTGAAGGGAGGGGATCATGCTTTGCTTCAGTATGTCACAGTACGTGTTGGCATTCATGGTTCCCTAAATGAACTGTAGCTCCCCAGTGCCGACAGCACTCATGCAGCCCCAGGCCATGACACTCCCCCCACCATGCTTGACTGTAGGCAAGACACACTTGTCTTTGTACTCCTCACCTGGTTGACATCATCTGAACCAAATAAATTTAACTTGGTCTCATCAAACCACAGGATATGGTTCCTGTAATCCATGTCCTTAGTCTGCTTGTCTTCAGCAAACTGTTTGCTGGTTTTCTTGTGCATCATCTTTAGAAGAGGCTTCCTTCTGGGACAATAGCCATGCAGACCATGCAGACCAATTTGATGCAGTGTGCGGAGTATGGTCTGAGCACTGACAGGCTGACTGTCACGTACCTGAGGGGAGACTGAATTGATGAGGTCGGCCTTTCTTGTATCTCCAGCCCAGGTCCTGCTGAGAGTGGAACAGAAGGAGCCAAGGGCCAGGAGGAACACGAGTGCCTGCAGATGAAGACCCGGAGACCTGTTACAGGAAGTCGCAGCTAGTCGCAGGGCTGTAGTTGCAGCAGCGCTGAGCCAAGCAGGAGGCAGGAGCAAGGTCATAGGAGAAGCCGGGTTCAATAACAGACAGGCAGCATGGTAACAGGACATCAGGCAAAGGCAAGGTCAGATGAGGAGCCAGGAATCAAGTAAACATAGCCCAGGAGCAGGGGCAGTGGAGAGCCGGGTTCAAAGCCAGAGATCAAACAAACAGGATCCAGAAGCAGGGTCAAACAGGAGCCAAGGTCAGCAACGGGTATTCAGACAGGAATCACAGGTTCAGGGTAACAGGAGCACAGCTGAAAGACCAGTCAGCACAGAACAGTGGTTAGAGAACTCCTTAAATAGACCGTCTGGCGTAAATTGGCACCAGGGACACGATCCTGCTCGTGCACGCCGGTCGCCGCGCATGCACGTAAAAGCGCACGGGTGTTCGCAGTCTTCCGTGCACGAGCGCGCGCCAGATGATTACCACTGGTTTCCTTACACTGACCCCCACCCCTTCAACCATGGTCTTGGCCACCATGCTGCAGCTAAGTTTCAGGGTCTTGGCAATCTTCTTATAGCCTAGATCATCTTTATGTAGAGCAACAATTCTTTTTTTTCAGATCCTCAGAGAGTTCTTTGCCATGAGGTGCCATGTTGAACTTCCAGTGACCAGTATTATAGAGTGAGAATGATAACACCAAATTTAACACACCTGCTCCCCATTCACACCTGAGACCTTGTAACACTAATGAGTCACATGACAACGGGGAGGAAAAATGGCTAATTGGGCCCAATTTGGACATTTTCATTGTTAAAATGGAAAATTCCAATCAAAATATTTACCATAATATTCGTTTCCTGATGGACTCCATGGCAGAAACGTGTGGATTTAGTGCTGCCTCTACTACCCTATAGGACACTACTACCATAAATATTTTCTCCCTGCCAGCGGCTGTGTTTGATAACTAGCCTACTCCACCCATTTTGGAGGGAACTCCTGCTGCCATGGAGTCCATCAGGAAAGGAAAATTACGGTAAGTACTCTGATAGGAATTTTCCATTTTCCTGACAGACTCCATGGCAGCAACGTGTGGGAAATAACTCGCCATACACACCCAGGTGTGCAAAAAATGCTGAACAAAGACTTAATTACCACCGTCAACCGACAGTACTTTCAAACCAAAATTGACAGAAGACAAAGTAGCTGGTTCAACACAATAATGAGACATAAAAGTATGGATTGATGACCAGGAAGCTGCTCTGCAGATCACTTCAGGTGCAACATGACATGAGGCCACACATGAAGTTGATAGACTTCTGGTTGAGTGCGCTGTTACCGCCTCAGGAAGAACCAAGCCCTTCTCTTTATAAGCCCATTGGATAGCTTGAACAACCCATGCAGCAATGGATCTGACGGAATCCTGGCAGCCCTTGTTTTTCCCGTGGAACAGGACAAAGGTAGTCAGAATGTCGAAAAGAAGCTGTAGCCTCCAGGTATCGCTTCAAGGCAACTCTCACATCGAGGGGATGTAGCTCTAGACTTCCCGCTGAATTAAAGGTAGGAAGCGTAATTTCCTGGTTCTCGTGAAAGACTCACATGACCTTGGGGTTTGCCCCTAGCATCAGGATTAGAACCACTCTGTCCGGAAAAAAGGCCAGAAAGGGCTCCTTTGACCCTGAATTTCAGAAATCCTCTTTGCCGAAGTTATGGCTACCAGGAAGGTATCATTAAGTGTAAGTTCTCTGATCGAGAGTGGCTTGCTGAGTTGCGAGAAGAAATCAGGAACTAGTGGAAGGTCCCATTTGGGCAACCTAGGTTCCCTCTGTGCTCTGAGCCTAACTACCCCTTGAAGAACTGTTTGACCAGAGGATGCTTGGCCCATGACACCCCAGAAAAGGCTGATCTTACTGACACCTGAACACAGAGTGAACTAACAGACAAGAAGATATCCAGTCCTGATTGCAGGAAACTTAAGACGTCCTGAACTGCCGGAGCACTAGTAGAGTTAGATCTGGAGGACATGTGTCTTGTGAATTTAGACCAAATCCTTTCATATACCCGGTTGGTACTTCTTCTTCTTGAACCGAGGAGCGTGGGAATTACCTCTTCAGGGCATCCTAGTGCCTCCAGCCTTCCCCTTTCAAAAACCAGGCCCTTAGGCGCAGGTGAGCCGGGCAGGGATGTAGTCTCCTGCCCTGAGACAGAAGATGTGGTTTGAGTTGCAAGGGGACTGGTTCCCGGACACTGAGGAGCATTAGGAGGGGAAGCCTCAGTTCCTGGGTGGGTTAACTCCTCGCTACATCTTCCTGATGTTCCTGAGTTTGTCATCCACATTATCAGGCCAGACTATCATGGCCTTGGACATTGCAGCCAGAGATAAAGCTGGCTTGCAGGCCATACCTGCTGTAAGGTAAACTCTCTTCAGATCAGAGTCGATCCGTCTATCCAAGGCGTCCTTAAAGGATACGTTATCTTCAGAGGGAATGTTTTACCAGTCTCATCACGGCTGCATCCACCAGCGGAGCCGACTCCAAATGCTTGACCTCTTCCTCTTTGAAGGGATAAAGCCTCAGAACTTTAGATAGCATGGAGTTCTTTTTCTCCACCTTGCCCCATTCGTCTGTGATGACTTCACCAAGTTCAGCCAGGAATGGAAAGTTGACACGTTCCTTCTTCAATTATTTAAAGTATTTCCTTTGTTTGAAAGGGGTGGCCACAGGATCTTCCCAATTTAAGGCTTCTCTAATGGCTTTAACCAAGGGAGAAAGCAGAGCAAAATCAAACCCCACACAGGGATCTTCCCCTTCAGAGTCACTATCCAAGGGATCAGCCGATGGGTGGCTTGGCAGAGAGGATTCCCAAGTGTCCTGAATTTGTGTCTCCCTTACTGGTGAGTGTAGTGGCTCTGCAAGAGGATCATGGGTCTGGCTGGTCTCGATACCCCTAAGGGACTCCTTAACGAGCATTACAAACATTACAGGGATTATTCATGACATTTGTGTGAATGCTTGGACATTGACACAGCAAAATAGATTCCCCAGCGTGCATATGGATTTGTTTTTTAACCAGTTCAGCTCTTTGGACAGTAGCAGCCATCAGTTCATCAGTTTGTGTGGGTTTTGTAGAGCCAGCAACTGGCCTCAAAGTGAAAGTGATGCGGCAGCTCCATAGCTGCCAACCACTTTCACAGAGCTGGCTGAGCGGTGCCCCCCCCCCCCGGCGGGCTGCCCTTCTTCCGTGCTTCCCGGGCTGTCCAGTGTTTACTGAGGCCCAGGAACACGACCACCAGTGGGGTGGAGAGAGACTGCAGTGAGACTGAAGCAAATCAATGCTTCGATTTCACATGCAAAAAAAATAAAATCGGAACTTCCGGTTTCAGATGCACACTTTCCTAGCCAGAACAACCAGGAGACACATCAAATCAAGCAGATCTGTGCTTGGTTAGATGGTGTGAAGGGCAGGAGAAACATTGGGGTCTAATGTCTCCCCTGCCCTACTGTCTTCAAAAACAGTACCTGTCACCTGCCCAATGCTATCAGGTTTATTAACCCCTTGTGATAGCAATCAGGTAAAAATAAATAAAAAAATAAAAGAAAAAGTAAAAAAATGAAATGATAATAAAATATATTAAAATAAAAACAATTTTTGACAAAACCCCTGTTGCCCCGCACACTTGCGCAAATGCGTATGCACGCCCAGGTGCGTACATGTATGTAAACCGTGGTCACACCACACATGTGACATATTGGCTGAGAACAATAATTCTAGCATGAGAGCTCCTAGTCAACTCTAAATTGATGAGCTGTAACGGCTTTTAACCACTTGCCAACGGGCTCAAGCAGATATACGGCGGCAAAGTGGTTCGTTCCTGCGAATCACCGTATGGGTACGTCTGTACCTTTAAGGGCGATAGCGTGGCTGGCGAGCTCAATCACCACCAGCCACACGCGATCGCGTGCACAAGAGCACGCGATCCCTGTTCTGAACACACAAATCCCTGTTCTGTCAGGGGAGAGGAGACATGTCGTTTGTTCCTACTAAGTAGTTTGTAGACAATATAACCCTTGCGCAAACCAATCAATATACGCTTATTGCGATTTTTTTTTACCAAAAATATGTAGAAGAATATATATTGGCCTAAACTGAGAAAGAAATGTGTTTTTTAAAAACATTTTTGGGGATATTTATTATAGCAAAAAGTAAAAAATATTGTCGCACTTTTTTGTTTATAGCGCAAAAAATAAAAACCGCAGAGGTGGTCAAATACCACCAAAAGAAAGCTCTATTTGTGGGGGAAAAACGGACATCAATTTTGTTTAGGTACAATGTCGCACAACCGCGCAATTGTCAGTTAAAGCACTGCAGTGCCGTATCGCAAAAAATTGCCTGGTCATTAAGCAGCCAAATCTTCCGGTCTGTAAATAGTTAAAGCGTCACCTATAGTGATTTTTGGGCACCATCATTTTTGGCGATATTGCGGGCACACGCAATTTTAAAACATAGAATGTTAGAAATCTATTTACTCGATGCAACCTTATCTTTTAAATTTTACCCAGAAATGGGTATTATATGGCGTGGTTTTGCACTAAAATTCATTTCATTACCATTCATTACATTTTTTCCGGAAAATTTGCGTTTAATAAACAGTTGTACAGATATTACGTAAAACAAAAATGTACAACTATCATCTTTTTATTCTACATGGCCTCTGCTTTCAGAAAATATATAATGTTCTGGGGGTTTATGTAATTTTATTGCCAAAAATGTGAATTTTTACATGTATGCCACAAAGAAAAACAATTGCTCTGGAGCTGAACTGGTTAAAGAAAGTTTCCTTCCCAGATCCAGAAGCCTATACAGCCCTTGTTATAATCCACCCTCAATAATAACAATAATAACCACATGAGAATTCTAAACATGGGAGATATCTACTAAAAATCTTCCACATATCCTCTTCCTCTGACACTGCTGCTCTCCTACTAACACTTCTCCCACTGGCACTACTACCAGGCTCATCGCAACAGGACAGGCAAAATAAGCAATTGGTTGGGACCCCGAGTTTGCCTGGGGCCCCAGCCGCGCCGCCGGCCGCCGCTTTCCAGTGTTGCTAACCGCCCGCCCGTAAATGTCCATTACAGGCAGCGGTGCCCGTAAAAAAGATGGCCGCGAGCTGACCATGTAACTGGGCATGCACCGTTCCGAAGCCGGCCGGGTTCGAGAAAGCTCGTAGTCGCTCGGCCAGGCGGCGCAGTAACTTAATGGCGCCACCCGGCACCATTTTTGAATAGATTCCAGAGTACACTTGTTCCTGGCTAAGACATGGCAGCCACGTTTTGTGCACTCGCCGTAGGCGGAGGAGTCGAGGGGGGGTAAGTGAGGAGAGGAGTGTGACACTGGAGCAGAGGATGACATCACTGGGGATGGCAGCTGACACTACTGGGTCTGGGGACAGGCGACAGAGGATGACATGGCATTACTGGGGGGAGGGGGGTGAAGCCATGGCATGCAGGAGGACAGTGAAGGACACTGATGTGCTGCCCTGTGTACTGTGGAGAGGTGAAAGGGAAGCAGCACAGGAGCAGCACACACTGGTGTGGAGACTGTAATATGATGGTGGACAGAGGAGGAGGCTACTGTGAGGGGGTGAGGAGGATACTATCATGTCCACAGCCTTTTTCTCCCTCCTGTAGTATGTCCGCAGCCTCTGTCCCCCTCCTGTAGTATGTCCGCAGCCTCTGTCCCCCTCCTCTGTAGTATGTCCGCAGCCTCTGTCCCCCTCCTGTAGTATGTCCGCAGCCTCTGTCCCCCTCCTCTGTAGTATGTCCGCAGCCTCTGCCCCCCTCCTGTAGTATGTCCGCAGTCTCTGTCCCCCTCCTATAGTATGTCCGCAGCCTCTGGCCCCTTCTGTAGTATGTCCGCAGCCTCTGTCCTCCGACTGTAGTATGTCCACAGCCTCTGTCCCCCTCCTGTAGTATGTCCGCAGTCTCTGTCCCCCTCCTATAGTATGTCCGTAGCCTCTGGCCCCTTCTGTAGTATGTCCGCAGCCTCTGTCCCCCTCCTGTATACTGTCCACAGCCTCTGTCCCCCTCCTGTAGTATGTCCACAGCCTCTGTTCCCCTTCAATTGTCGAAAATGTTCAAATTTTTTGCACATTATATGCAACAGCAGTACTTGCACTGTAAACCTTTTTTATTTATATAAAGTGTTGGTGAACTTAAAATGTATCGCTATGCTGTGATTCCTGTAGGCTTTGCAAGCGTGCATGCGTGCGTGCGGGGGGGGCGGGCTTCCATGTCCATTTTGTTTGGGGCCCCCAAATTCCTTCAAGCGGCCCTGACTACTACTGGTAATTACTGGCTGTCAAACAGCCGGGAATAGCAATGTATTACACAGCTATCTGCAAATGATATTTGCAGATAGTCTAAAGCAGGGGTAGGCAACCCCCGGTTGTGGGCACACAAAGCCTCGTTTGCCAGCACTCAACTCCCTCCCCATCAGCAGAGCAGCGCAGGGAAGTGTCAGTGGGACACTAATGCATTCCAATTTTAGAATTCCCCACACCGCACTGTGCCCCCACACATTGTAAAAGATGGGAAACATTGTTTGGTTCTCTAACTTTGCTGTAGCTGCGATCGTCAGCTTTTGTGATGTGGAAGAGATTGGGGGCAGTTCTGCTAGGAGGGGGGGCGGTCCCTGTTTCCAGGAGGAGGAGGACTGTCATTGGCCACTGTTAAAGCCAATCACAGTCCTGCTAGCCCTGTCCACCATCTGGAGGAAGATGACTCGCTTGGTTGCCATTACCAATCTCAGAAAAAAAGAATTTCACTGTGATTGAGAAAATCACAATCAGGTGACAGTTTGTGGAATAACTGTTGAGCTTCTTGGAATTTTGTTGAAATTATTCCAGAACATTTGCGTCATTTCGTACTGAACCCCTCTGCACTCTGTGTCCCTTTAAGCCACAGACAGTATTCAGCGCAATGAAAATCACACACAACCTTTCCAGTGGCGCAGAGCGCTGCACTTTTTCTCAGCTGCGGGGGCCCAACGTATGATCTTGCACACAAGCTTACTGCTTTCAGAAAATGCCCCTGATCTGAGTGGCTTATTGCGCATCCATTCCAGATGCTTGTATGTGACTGGATACAAGAGATGTATCAGCAGGATGAGTGTGCCAGGACAGGTAGATGTGTCTTATCTCTGCTTCCTTTCACCACTCTGCATATCACACATATCATAAATGAGAAGAGGGTACAGCAGTGGAGCAGCTGAGCAGGAGGGTAGAGCAGTGGGGAAAATGAGCAGGAGGGTAGAGCGGTGGGGAAAATGAGCAGGAGGGTAGAGCAGTGGGGAAATAGAGCAGGAGGGTACAGTGGTGGAAGAGATGAGAAGGGGGTTCAGCAGTGGGACAGAAGAGCAGGGGGGTACAGTGTTGGGGCGAGTGAGCAGGAGGGTTCAGTGTTGGGCCAGATAAGCAGGGGAGGTTTAGTGTTGGGCCAGATAAGCAGGGGAGGTTAATGTTGGGCCAGATAAGCAGTGGGGGTTCAGTGTTGGGCCAGATGAGTAGGGGGGGTTCAGTGTTGGGCCAGATGAGCAGGGGGGTTCAGTGTTTAGCCAGATGAGCAGGGGGGTTCAGTGTTGGGCCAGATGAGCAGGGGGGTAAAGTGTTGGGGCGAGTGAGCAGGGGGGTTCAGTGTTGGCCAGATAAGCAGGGGAGGTTTAGTGTTGGGCCAGATAAGCAGGGGGGGTTCATTGTTGGGCCAGATGAATAGGGGGGTTCAGTGTTGGGCCAGATGAGCAGGGGGGTTCAGTGTTGGGTCAGATGAGCAGGGGGGTTCAGTGTTGGGTCAGATGAGCAGGGGGGTTCAGTGTTGGGCCAGATGAGCAGGGGGGTTCAGTGTTGGGCCAGATAAGCAGGGGAGGTTTAGTGTTGGGCCAGATAAGCAGGGGGGGTTAGTGTGGGCCAGATGATTAGGGGGGTTCAGTGTTGGGCCAGATGAGCAGGGGGGTTCAGTGTTGGGACAGAAGAGCAGGGGGGTTCAGTGTTGGGCCAGATGAGCAGGCGGGTTCAGTGTTGGGCCAGATGAGCAGGCGGGTTCAGTGTTGGGCAAGATGAGAAGGGGGGTTCAGTGTTGGGCCAGATGAGCAGGGGGTTCAGTGTTGGGCCAGATGAGCAGGGGGGTTCGGTGTTGGGCCAGATGAGCAGGGGGGTTCAGTGTTGGGCCAGATGAGCAGGGGGGTTCAGTGTTGGGCCAGATGAGCAGACGGGTTCAGTGTTGGGCCAGATGAGAAGGGGGGTTCAGTGTTGGGTCAGATGAGCAGGGGAGGTTCAGTGTTGGGCCAGATGAGCAGGGGAGGTTCAGTGTTGGACCAGATGAGGGGGGGGTTCAGTGTTGGGCCAGATGAGCAGGGGGGTTCAGTGTTGGGCCAGATAAACAGGGGGTTCAGTGTTGGGCCAGATAAGCAGGGGGTTCAGTGGTGGGACAGATGAGCATGGGGGGTCAGTGGTGGGACAGATGAGCAGGGAGGTTACAGTGGTGGGGC
This sequence comes from Lithobates clamitans, assembly GCA_037952925.1. Lineage (NCBI taxonomy): Eukaryota > Metazoa > Chordata > Amphibia > Anura > Ranidae > Lithobates > Lithobates clamitans. Next base: position 417,342 of record JBBGZY010000883.1, read on the forward strand.
AGATGTGCAGGGTACTACAGTGATGGGGCAGATGTGCAGGGTAGTACAGTGCTGGGACAGATGTGCAGGGGGTTACAGTGGTGGGACAGATTTGCAGGGAGGACAATGATCTGAGGTGTGGAGTTGCAGGAATTGGGGCTGATCTGAGGCGTGAGTACAGGATGTTAATTTAAGCATTTACTTATAAAAAATCCTTTTTGTGATTGAGAGTGTGAAGCTGACATTTTTTTGTTATAAAATCGGCACGCTCAATTTCAGAGGTGGTTCTGGCCAGCTCAGTAGATTACTTTAAAAAAGGCCTGGTTTTGTTCCCAATTGTACATAATATAACTGGATACTAACATTTATAGGTGAAGTTGATCCAGGGAATATCTGATTGCCTCTCGGGTATCAGGAAGTAATTTTCTCCCCTGCTGTAGCAAATTGGATCATGCTTTGCTGGGATTTTTCGCCTTCCTCTGGATCAACTGTGGGTATAGGATTGTGTATATGTTATTGTATGATTTCTTTTTTTTTTTTTTAATTGGTTGAACAAGGTAGACTTGTGTCTTTTTTCAACCTGACTAACTATGTAACTGTGTTGTAGGGTGTCATGGTGAGTGATAAGAAGGATGTGGAATATCTTAAAGGGTGTCTAGAAGGATGTGAAGGGTGATGTGAAGGATGAAGGGTGTCATGGATGGTGATGAGAAGAATGTGGGGTGTTGTGGAGGGTGTTTAGAAGGATTTGGAGGGTACTGAGAAGGATGTGGAAACTTGTTTCAGAAGCACCACCCCCTTTGTCGAACACTTGGCTTGACAAAGGGGCGGTGCTCCTGAAACATGTTGCTGCCTATCCTCCACTGAACACTGTGATTGTCCTGGTACAGTAGAAGTGCAAAGAGAGCGGCAGTGGACACTGCTAGAGGTCATCCCTCTTGGCAGGTCTGCTACTTGGCTATATGCCTTACTGATCCCTGAGCCTTTCTGTGATCTCCCCTCTGCTCATGCTGACATCCACCTCTCTGCACAGTGAGGTGCACACCGTTTTTATCAATGTAAGTGATACTATGTTTTGTAGATAAACGTGTTACTATCTTGCTAATCCCTTCACCCTTGCTACTCTGTTTCTTTTCCATATCTACAAGGATGACCACTGCTCCTTACATATATCATCTAGGAAGCTGGGAGCGTTTCTGGAAGCAGCCTAGTTGGGGGAAACCCCCAAGGACAACATCAAAAGAAACAAATCCACCAAATCAATATGCTTTTTTAATTATTTGAAGCAACATTTTTATTTATTGGTAAAATTCATGCATGAAATCAGAGTGAGTGTTTCCACGATGACATCATGCTGACATCACTGGCATCCTCCTAATCATTGTCTATGAAAATGTCCATGATGTTCAGTGATGTCATCAGGAATACACTAGGTATACAGTAATATTGTGATATATCATGAGAGAAGGACAAGAAGAAACATGGCAGGCAGTCTCCATTCAGACTACAACCCCCATTCTCCAGTGAGAAATTTTCAGAATTGTAGTAGAGTGGATATTTCATTCTTCTAGTCTTATGGTTTAAATCATATGTGGCATTGTATATTTGAAAAACTCTTCTGTGTAATTAGTGAATGCAGGGGTTCAAAAAATGGGTCTGATCTTCATTTCTACATGTGCATAAGAATAGTATTCACCCCTGCCAGTTTGCCAGTTGATGCCAACAAAAGATTCCTTGTGTTCTCCCTTCAGGTACTGACCATTCATGAAGGCAGAGTGGCAGGATTTAAACCACCAGCCTCCCTTGAACAATTTGGCACAGTGGGTGGAGGTGCTCTCATCGTTGTCCTCATCGAAAGTGCTGAACTTCATGTTATGGTGCTGACTCAGTGAATCACCTGGAAAAAGGAAAAAAAATATATGAACAGATTGTTTAACAGGAACACAATAATAATAATGAAAATATATGAAATGTAATTTATAGGTGTCACAAGAAATCCTGGAAGTAGGAAGTGACTGGATTGTGTCAGGGTCAGGCCCAACAACAACGAAAAATCATAAAGTAATCTGCCAGGACCTCTCTTAAAATTTTGCACTGAAATTTTGCGATGAGATTATCAGAGGAATGATCGTTAGTTTGTTTTTTTTTGTTTTTTATTTATTTATTTTTTTGCATAGTAGTCTCCATATTGAAAATGAATAGGTTACTAAAGTACAAAAAGGCTCCTATGAGAGAATTAACATTGGAAGTGATGTAATGTATTTGTATTGTATTTTCGAATGAAAACAGTACTGATATAACAAAAATGTTATCAAAAATTCAAGAAAAATGTTTGTATTTGTCCATTCGGAAAATTTCGGATGAAAGCTGTGTATCAACGATCAGATTATCGCACGACCGTTTTGAAAGCGGTATTTTTTGTATGATATTCTGATCATGTGTACGGGGCTTTAGGGCCTGTTTACAATTTCGTATGGGATTTATACAGCATGTGTTGTGCTACAGTGAAACTAAACTCTCTCAACCAACATTAACTATTTTTAATGCTTAAAGTGATTGTAAAGTCTTGTTTTTTTTTTTTTCAATAAAAATAACAAACATGTTATACTTACCTGCTCTGTGCAGTGAATTTGCACAGAGCAGCTCAGGTTCCTCCTCTTCTCGGGTCCCTCTCACCCTCCTGGTGAGTGCCCCCGCAGCTAACAGCTTGCTATGGGGGCACCCGAGCCAAGTCACAGCTCCCTGTGTCCATTCAGCCCTGTCCTCTCTCTCTCCTGATTGGCTGACTGACTTTGATTGACAGCAGCGTGAGCCAATAGCGCTGCTGCTGTGTCTCAGTCAATCAGGAGGGAGAGTCTCGGATGGCCGAGACAGTCGTGGACATGGACAGAGATGGGGCTCAGGTAAGTATTAGGGGGGCTGAGGGGGGCTGCTGCACACAGAAGGTTTTTAATCCTAATGCATAGAATGTATTAAGATAAAAAACCTTGTGACTTTACAACTCCTTTAAAGAGGAAGTAAACCCTGATGGGTTTTACTTCTTCTTTGTTCCCTGCAAAGTAAAAGCATAATGGGCCCATTATGTGCCACTTACTTGCAGAAGAAGCCCGCGATGTCACCGCTGTCCCCACTGTGTGGCCGCATCCATCTTCAATCTCTCTTCCTTCCGGGGCCGTGGATTCCGGCTCTGTTACTGGCTGGAGTCGCGGGAGCCGACGGTCATGGCACAGGCACTATAGAAATGTCACAATCATGCCCTTTCTTCAGTGCGCATGGGCCAATGATGTCGGTGCACACGTATTTGGCGAATATCTCCTAAACCGTACAGGTTTAGGAGATATTTCCAGTACCTACAGTTAAGCCTTATTATAGGCTTACCTGTAGGGAAAAGTGGTTGTACAGTGGTTTACAACCACTTTAAACTACTAGTATTACCCTGTTTCCCCGAAAATAAGCCCTACCCTGAAAATGAGACCTACATGGACTTTCATTAAGGCTTATTTGGGGCATAGGGCTTATATTGCAGCCATCACCGACAATCACGCTAGGTCTTATTTTCGGGAAAACAGGGTAGTAAATAGATAGGAAAGTACTGTATATTATATTTGTTTGTTTTATTTTTGTTCATTTCTTCAGTTGCTTCCTGGTTTCTGGCCTGGGCTAAAATGATGCCATACATTTCAGGAGTCTTCATGGGTATGGTCTCCAGAGCCTCTGCATGCTAGAAATAGCTTTTATTTGAAAAGGTGTAAATAAAAGATTCTAGGTCTTTACCTGCAGATCCTCCAGTAAAAGAGCCAAGCCATAACTTGAACTTTTCACACTCTCCCAGAATCTTGAATGAGGAATATTTTGCAAAGTGTTTTACCTCATCAAAACCATGAAGATCAACACGCAGCTCCCATTTATCTGTGGAGAAAGGAAAGAAATGTTTGAAAATGTTTTAAAGTAGAACTTTAATGAAAAAAAAAATTGGCAAATAGACATGAATTTTAACGCAAAAAAGAGACACACCATGTCTCTTCTGCATTAAAGTTGCTTACCTGCCTGTCCACCACTGTACACTGATCAGCAGTTTGGCAATGCCGAGTTGACTGCACTTCTGCGTGTAGCACCCTCAAAGGTGATAGAAGTAGATTGTTTGTTAGAGTAGGTTGTAAGTTGTTTGGGCTTGGCTGGCAGACAATCCTGTATTGCTTTGTTTAATCTGGGTTGGGTGAGTAATTAAGAGAGGGCTGGGTGACTTGCATGCAGCATCTCTGCTATCTTCCCCTATTTCTAGAAACTTACAGAAGATTCTAGAAGAATGGGAGTGGAGGAGAGGAGGAGCTGCCTGGATTGGTTAGGGCCATATATATGGCCCTAACCAATCCCCAACAGATGGGGTGGCAGGTCCCCTCAAATTCTCAGGGTCAGCCCAGCTGGGGCAGTGGAGTTCGGTGGAGGCTGGAAATGGAATGTTAGGCTGTCGGTGGCCCTTGAGGGTATCCCCTAGTCTGGGGAGGGGGGGTGACCTCGGGCCTAGGCTCGGGTCTGCAGAAGGAAGCCTTCTCATGAAACATTGAGGTATCCTGATCCGAGGAACTGGAGCAAAGTGAAGGACAGCAGGAGAACACTGCCGGGCAAACCTCCAGGGAGGAAGACAGCCAGGTGGGCTAGTGAGTGTTATAGTCAAGAGGACTGAGAGGCATGCCTGAGAGGACTGGGTGCAAGCAGTCAGGGATGGATGCAGAGTCAGTCTGGGAGGACTGTTTAATCTTAGCTAGAAGGGCTAGTGAAAGGGGCAGCTGCAGCCAGGTGGGTAGGCAGTGCTTGAAGTGGTGGTGCTGGGATCAGTAGCTACACTACCAAAGGGGACCGTGGTCCCTGCCTGTTAAGGGCATTAGCAATTGGTCTAATTGTGCTCTTGTCAGACCATCTATACAGTGCTAGCTGGTCCTGGGAGTTGTTCTTCTATGAGCAAGATTGTGCTGGAGGTAGAAGAGAACTGTATATATGGACTGTTCATAGTTGTGTCCCTGAAGAGTTCTGCTAATTTGATCAAGTGGGCATCCCATAACACCCTAAACCCTATCCAAGGTCAAAGTTCTATGTGCCTGGCTGTGGAGGGTGGGAGATGCTTCATTCACCAGCAGCTTCTGCGGCGGTAGTGCTACATGCACATGTGGCCCGGCCAATTAAAACGGCTAGGGATCAATACCTGAAAGCCGCCAGACTGAAGATGTCAGCAACCAGTGGGGGTTCTGGGACATTGCGGCACTGGAGTATAGGTGAGCACGAGACAGGGACACCCAAGAACAGTCCAAACAGGTTTGTCCTGTACTTTTATTCACCAAGGAAGTAAATGATGGCTTTGTATGACAAGTCCAGAGCATATGAACAAACAAAACATCTGCTCCTTTGAGCTATTACCTGACTGGCACCAGAGACCAGTTTCATGGCAGCCAATTTTCCAAAGGGGCCAGGGGGGAAGTGATATTCAGAGTCTGTCTTCAGTAGGGATGAGCCGAACACCCCCCGGTTCGGTTCGCACCAGAACCCGCGAACGGACCGCAAGTTCGCACGAACGTTAGAACCCCATTGACGTCTATGGGACTCGAACGTTCGAAATCAAAAGTGCTCATTTTAAAGGCTAATTTGCATGGTATTGTCCTAAAAAGGGTTTGGGGACCCGGGTCCTACCCCAGGGGACATGTATCAATGCAAAAAAAACTTTTAAAAACGGCCGTTTTTTCGGGAGCAGTGATTTTAATGATGCTTAAAGTAAAAAAAAAAAAGTGAAATATTCCTTTAAATATCGTACCTGGGGGGTGTCTATAGTATGCCTGTAAAGTGACGCGTGTTTCCCATGTTTAGAACAGTCCCTGCACCAAATGTCATTTTTAAAGGAAAAAATCTCATTTAAAACTGCTTGCGGGTTTAATGTCATGTCGGGTCATGGCAATATGGATGAAAATCAGTGAGACAAACGGCATGGGTACCCCCCAGTCCATTACCAGGCCCTTTGGGTCTTGTATGGATATTAAGGGGAACCCCGCACCCAAATTAAAATAAGGAAAGGTCCCTATATACTCTGAACAGCAGTATACAGGCGGTGCAAACAAGACAGGGACTGTAGGTTTGTTGTTAAGTAGAATCTGTTTGTAATTTTGAACATTTTTAATGTGTTTAGCTCCAGCCAAAAAATCTTTTCTAAGCTTTTTGGAAAACATAGGGAAGGGTTATCACCCCTGTGACATTTGTTTTGCGTCTTTCCTCCTCTTCAGAAGATTTCACCTCACTTTTTTGTCCCAATGAAAAATGTTTTTTGAAAATTTGTGTTTTTTTGTGGAACAAGGATTGGAAAGCATCAGTGGAAAGGAAAAATTGTTTTCCCATATTAACTCTTACAGGAGAGAATTTCCCTTCCTTAGGGGTAGATTTCATCTCACTTCCTGTTGTCTCCTTCCGTTTGCAAGTAGGAGTCGTTTGTAAGTTAGATGTTTGAAAGTAGGGTCCTACCCTATATACTCAGCAGAAATTTGGGCCTTAGGTGTTGCTGTGGCCAAAACACTGTAAGCCCTCACAGGGCCCTGCTGTGAAATATTAGATCAAGAATTGTAATTACATGCTCCTGTTGAACAGGAGCTGAAAAATTAGGCCTTAGGCACTGGTGCTGGTGCCACAACACTGCAACCCCTCACAGACACTCTAGTTGGAACGCAGGAACGAGCCCTGCTGCAAAGTATTGCATCAAAAATTGTAATTACACGCCCCTGTTAGACAGGGGCTGAAAAATTGGGTCTTAGGCACTGGTGCTGGTGCCACAACACTGCAACCCCTCACAGACACTCTAGTTGAAACGCAGGAACAAGCCCTGCTGCAAAGTATTGCATCAAAAATTGTAATTACACGCCCCTGTTAGACAGGGGCAGAAAAATTGGGTCTTAGGCACTGGTGCTGGTGCCACAACACTGCAACCCCTCACAGACACTCTAGTTGGAATGCAGGAACAAGCCCTGCTGCAAAGTATTGCATCAAAAATTGTAATTACACGCCCCTGTTAGACAGGGGCAGAAAAATTGGGTCTTAGGCACTGGTGCTGGTGCCACAACACTGCAACCCCTCACAGACACTCTAGTTGGAATGCAGGAACAAGCCCTGCTGCAAAGTATTGCATCAAAAATTGTAATTACACGCCCCTGTTAGACAGGGGCTGAAAAATTGGGTCTTAGGCACTGGTGCTGGTGCCACAACACTGCAACCCCTCACAGACACTCTAGTTGGAATGCAGGAACGAGCCCTGCTGCAAAGTATTACATCAAAAATTGTAATTACACGCCCCTGTTAAACAGGGGCTGAAAAATTGTGCCTTAGGCACTGGTGGTGGCGCCCAGAACCAAAAATGTTCTTACAAGCTATCAGCGTGATGATTGAGGAGGAAGAGGATAATTACTCAGGGATAGTCACTCAGCATCAGCATAGGCAGTCTTTGAAGGGATCTGAGATTTCAAAAAAAATTATTCGGTTACATCTGCATCAGGTGCTTGGTAGCTGGTGGTGATCCAAGACTGATTCATTTTTATGAAGGTCAGCCGATCGACCGAGTCGGTGGACAGACGCACCCTGTGATCGGTTACCACGCCTCCAGCAGCACTGAATGTGCGTTCCGAAAGAACGCTGGATGCAGGACAGGCCAGTAGCTCAATTGCATACTGTGCAAGCTCTGGCCAGTGATCCATCCTCAAGACCCAGTAACCCAGAGGATTTTCGGTGGGAAAGGTGTCCAAGTCTGATCTTGCCCCTAGGTATTCCTGCACCATGTAAAACAGACGCTGGCGATGGTTGCTGGAACCGATCATACCTTGGGGCTGCGGACCAAAAAATTGTCTGAACGCATCGGTCAGACGGCCACCTTCTCCACCGCTCCTTCTTTGACTGACCGAAGCCTCAGCAACACGTTGTCCAGAAACAGGAGTTTGTAACCTCCCAGTCTCTGGGAACGCGTTGCACAGACCTTTCTGCAAGGCCTCCCGAAGATGTTTCATCCTCTGCTCCCTCTGCGATGGCAAGATAAGGTCCGCAACCTTACCCTTGTAACGTGGATCAAGGAGGGTTGCCAGCCAGTATTGGTCCTTCTCCTTGATACCACGAATACGAGGATCCTTACGCAGGCTTTGCAGGATCAGGGAGGCCATGCAGCGTAGGTTTGCTGAGGCATTCGGTCCGGAGTCCTCTGGGTCACTAAGGACAACAACGTCCGCAGCCACCTCCTCCCAGCCACGTACAAGTCCATGTGTTCCTTGGGACTGATCCCTTAAAGACTGCTGATGCTGAGTGCCAGGCTCCACCTCCATACTGACACAATCTTCCTCCTCCTCCTCCTCCTCCTCCTCCTCCTCGTCCTCTTCCTGTGTGATCGGCGGGCACGCAGGAACACTGTCTGGATAAAGGGGGCCTTGAGAGCTAAGGAAGTCCTCCTCTTCCTGCCTCTGTTCTGCCTCAAGTGCCCTGTCCATTATCCCACGCAGCGTGTGCTCCAACAGGTGGACAAGGGGGACAGTGTCACTGATGCATGCACTGTCAGTGCTCACCATCCTCGTGGCCTCCTCGAATGGTGACAGGACAGTGCATGCATCCCTGATCATGGCCCACTGGCGTGGGGAAAAAAAACCAAGGTCCCCTGACCCTGTCCTGGTGCCATAGTCGCACAGGTACTCATTGATGGCCCTCTGCTGCGTGTGCAGCCGCTGCAGCATGGCCAACGTCGAGTTCCACCTGGTGGGCATGTCACAGATTAGGCGGTTCTTGGGCAGGTTAAACTCCTTTTGGAGGTCCGTCAGCCGAGCACTGGCATTATATGACCGGCGGAAATGCACAGAGACTTTCCTGGCCTGCCTCAGGACATCCTGTAAGCCCGGGTACCTGCCCAAGAACCGCTGCACCACCAAGTTAAGGACGTGAGCCAAACAGGGCACATGGGTCAGTTGTCCCTGTCGGAGGGCAGAGAGGAGGTTGGTGCCATTGTCGCAAACCACCATTCCTGCCTTAAGTTGGCGTGGCGTCAACCACCTCTGAACCTGCCCCTGCAGAGCTGACAGAACCTCTGCCCCAGTGTGGCTCCTGTCCCCCAAGCACACCAGCTCAAGCACCGCATGGCATCTTTTGGCCTGCGTACTTGCGTAGCCCCTTGAACGCCTACGGAGCACCGCTGGTTCCGAGGAAGAGGCCATGGAGGAAGAAGAAGAGGAGGGGGTGGAGGAGAGAGGTGTGTCACAATCAGCATTTTGGAGGCGTGGTGGCGGAACAACCTCCAACACTACTGCACCTTGTCCTGCATCCTTCCCAGCTGCCAGCAGAGTCACCCAATGCGCCGTGAAACTTAAGTAACGTCCCTGTCCATGCCTGCTGGACCATGAGTCAGCGGTAATATGCACCTTACCGCTGACCGCCCTGTCCAGCGAGGCATGGACATTGCCTTCCACATGCCGGTAGAGAGCCGGAATCGCCTTCCGTGAGAAAAAGTGGCGTTTGGGTACCTGCCACTGAGGAACCGCACATTCCACAAACTCACGGAAGGGGGCAGAGTCTACCAACTGAAAAGGCAGCAGTTGAAGTGCTAGCAATTTTGCCAAGCTAGCATTCAACCGCTGGGCATGTGGATGGCTGGGAGCAAACTTTTTTCGGCGGTGCAGCAGCTGGGGCAGGGAAATTTGCCTGGTACAATCTGACGTCGGTGTACCCAAAGCAGATTGCCCATAAGTACTTGGCTGTGACACACCTAATTCTACACCTTCATTCCTCTCACTGCAGGTCGCAGAGAGGACTGAAGGTCTAGTGGGGTTGGAAATCTCAGCTGATGAGGAGCAAGGAGAGATCGTCTTTGTTCTTTGGTGTGGGTCTTTTAGATACGCTTGCCAACGAACTGCATGGCAGGTCAACATATGTCTGGTCAAGCATGTGGTACCCAAGCGGGAGATGTTTTGGCCACGCGAGATACGCTTGAGACATATATTGCAAATAGCAGCGGTGCGATCTGATGCACTCGTCTCAAAAAAGGCCCACACCAAAGAACTTTTTGAATAACGCGCAGAGACTGCAGCGCCCTGCACATGTGGAGCTTTGGGGTGTGATGCAGTCAATGTGCTGCCCTTAGGCTGGCCCCTGGAGGGCATCCTGCCTAGTTGGTGATGTGCCACCTCCTCCTCCTCCTCCTCCTCCTCCTCTCTCCTATCAGGCACCCACGTTGAGTCAGTGACCTCATCATCCCCTCCCTCCTCATCACTGGAGCAAACCTGGCAGTATGCTGCAGCAGGGGGAGCATGACTGCCAGATTGCTGTCCTTCTTGGGCACCCCCTCTGTCCGTGCTCATGTTACTGCCTTCATTGAGCTCAGTATCATCATCAGAGCCTTCCAAACGCTGGGCATCCTCCTGGAGCATGTACCCAACACTGTGGTCAAACAGTTCGAGGGAATCCTCAGGAGGACATGGTGGGGCTAGGGAAGGAGTCACTGATGACATTGAGCTGAGGGAAGAGGCCGCTGCTTTGCCAGACAAAGCACCCTGGGCATGGGTGAGAGAGGATGAGGAGGATGAGGACGGCTTGGTCATCCACTCGACCAAGTCTTCCGCATGTTGCGGCTCAACACGGCCAGCTGCCGAAAAAAAGGCCAAGCGTGTCCCATGGCCACGTGCTGATGAGGATGCACCGTCTCCACGACCAGCACTAGACACAGAGCCTGCTTGCCCTCTCTTATTGGCTTGTGACTGTCTGCCTCTCCTTCTTGGCCTTCCAGACATACTAATGGCCTGTAGCTGCACTAAGCTGGGATAGAACACCTGTAATTTTCTTCAGGTAGCTTTATATACTGTAACCAGACAAGCCTGCCTGTCAGTAGGAAGATAACAGGAACGGATCTAGCTGAACACTGTGAGCAGGACGCACTGCACTGAATGTAAATAGCAGGAACGGATCTAGCTAAACACTGTGAGCAGGACGCACTGCACTGAATGTAAATAGCAGGAACGGATCTAGCTGAACACTGTGAGCAGGACGCACTGCACTGAATGTAAATAGCAGGAACGGATCTAGCTGAACACTGTGAGCAGGACGCACTGCACTGAATGTAAATAACAGGAACGGATCTAGCTGAACACTGTGAGCAGGACACACTGTACTAAATGTAAATAGTCTAGCTGCCTGACCGTGGTACTAATAGGATCAAAAAGAACACCTGTAATTTTCTTCAGGTAGCTTTATATACTGTAACCAGACAAGCCTGCCTGTCAGTAGGAAGATAACAGGAACGGATCTAGCTGAACACTGTGAGCAGGACGTACTGCACTAAATGTATATAGCAGGAACGGATCTAGCTGAACACTGTGAGCAGGACGCACTGCACTGAATGTAAATAGCAGGAACGGATCTAGCTGAACACTGTGAGCAGGACACACTGTACTAAATGTAAATAGTCTAGCTGCCTGACCGTGGTACTAATAGGATCAAAAAGAACACCTGTAATTTTCTTCAGGTAGCTTTATATACTGTAACCAGACAAGCCTGCCTGTCAGTAGGAAGATAACAGGAACGGATCTAGCTGAACACTGTGAGCAGGACGCACTGCACTGAATGTAAATAGCAGGAACGGATCTAGCTGAACACTGTGAGCAGGACGCACTGCACTGAATGTAAATAGCAGGAACGGATCTAGCTGAACACTGTGAGCAGCACGCACTGCACTGAATGTAAATAGCAGGAACGGATCTAGCTGAACACTGTGAGCAGGACGCACTGCACTGAATGTAAATAACAGGAACGGATCTAGCTGAACACTGTGAGCAGGACGCACTGTACTAAATGTAAATAGTCTAGCTGCCTGACCGTGGTACTAATAGGATCAAAAAGAACACCTGTAATTTTCTTCAGGTAGCTTTATATACTGTAACCAGACAAGCCTGCCTGTCAGTAGGAAGATAACAGGAACGGATCTAGCTGAACACTGTGAGCAGGACGCACTGCACTGAATGTAAATAGCAGGAACGGATCTAGCTGAACACTGTGAGCAGGACGCACTGCACTGAATGTAAATAGCAGGAACGGATCTAGCTAAACACTGTGAGCAGGACGCACTGCACTGAATGTAAATAGCAGGAACGGATCTAGCTGAACACTGTGAGCAGGACGCACTGCACTGAATGTAAATAGCAGGAACGGATCTAGCTGAACACTGTGAGCAGCACGCACTGCACTGAATGTAAATAGCAGGAACGGATCTAGCTGAACACTGTGAGCAGGACGCACTGCACTGAATGTAAATAGCAGGAACGGATCTAGCTGAACACTGTGAGCAGGACGCACTGCACTGAATGTAAATAGCAGGAACGGATCTAGCTGAACACTGTGAGCAGCACGCACTGCACTGAATGTAAATAGCAGGAACGGATCTAGCTGAACACTGTGAGCAGGACGCACTGCACTGAATGTAAATAGCAGGAACGGATCTAGCTGAACACTGTGAGCAGGACGCACTGCACTGAATGTAAATAGCAGGAACGGATCTAGCTGAACACTGTGAGCAGGACGCACTGCACTGAATGTAAATAACAGGAACGGATCTAGCTGAACACTGTGAGCAGGACACACTGTACTAAATGTAAATAGTCTAGCTGCCTGACCGTGGTACTAATAGGATCAAAAAGAACACCTGTAATTTTCTTCAGGTAGCTTTATATACTGTAACCAGACAAGCCTGCCTGTCAGTAGGAAGATAACAGGAACGGATCTAGCTGAACACTGTGAGCAGGACGTACTGCACTAAATGTATATAGCAGGAACGGATCTAGCTGAACACTGTGAGCAGGACGCACTGCACTGAATGTAAATAGCAGGAACGGATCTAGCTGAACACTGTGAGCAGGACACACTGTACTAAATGTAAATAGTCTAGCTGCCTGACCGTGGTACTAATAGGATCAAAAAGAACACCTGTAATTTTCTTCAGGTAGCTTTATATACTGTAACCAGACAAGCCTGCCTGTCAGTAGGAAGATAACAGGAACGGATCTAGCTGAACACTGTGAGCAGGACGCACTGCACTGAATGTAAATAGCAGGAACGGATCTAGCTGAACACTGTGAGCAGGACGCACTGCACTGAATGTAAATAGCAGGAACGGATCTAGCTAAACACTGTGAGCAGGACGCACTGCACTGAATGTAAATAGCAGGAACGGATCTAGCTGAACACTGTGAGCAGGACGCACTGCACTGAATGTAAATAGCAGGAACGGATCTAGCTGAACACTGTGAGCAGCACGCACTGCACTGAATGTAAATAGCAGGAACGGATCTAGCTGAACACTGTGAGCAGGACGCACTGCACTGAATGTAAATAGCAGGAACGGATCTAGCTGAACACTGTGAGCAGGACGCACTGCACTGAATGTAAATAGCAGGAACGGATCTAGCTGAACACTGTGAGCAGCACGCACTGCACTGAATGTAAATAGCAGGAACGGATCTAGCTGAACACTGTGAGCAGGACGCACTGCACTGAATGTAAATAGCAGGAACGGATCTAGCTGAACACTGTGAGCAGGACGCACTGCACTGAATGTAAATAGCAGGAACGGATCTAGCTGAACACTGTGAGCAGGACGCACTGCACTGAATGTAAATAACAGGAACGGATCTAGCTGAACACTGTGAGCAGGACACACTGTACTAAATGTAAATAGTCTAGCTGCCTGACCGTGGTACTAATAGGATCAAAAAGAACACCTGTAATTTTCTTCAGGTAGCTTTATATACTGTAACCAGACAAGCCTGCCTGTCAGTAGGAAGATAACAGGAACGGATCTAGCTGAACACTGTGAGCAGGACGTACTGCACTAAATGTATATAGCAGGAACGGATCTAGCTGAACACTGTGAGCAGGACGCACTGCACTGAATGTAAATAGCAGGAACGGATCTAGCTGAACACTGTGAGCAGGACACACTGTACTAAATGTAAATAGTCTAGCTGCCTGACCGTGGTACTAATAGGATCAAAAAGAACACCTGTAATTTTCTTCAGGTAGCTTTATATACTGTAACCAGACAAGCCTGCCTGTCAGTAGGAAGATAACAGGAACGGATCTAGCTGAACACTGTGAGCAGGACGCACTGCACTGAATGTAAATAGCAGGAACGGATCTAGCTGAACACTGTGAGCAGGACGCACTGCACTGAATGTAAATAGCAGGAACGGATCTAGCTAAACACTGTGAGCAGGACGCACTGCACTGAATGTAAATAGCAGGAACGGATCTAGCTGAACACTGTGAGCAGGACGCACTGCACTGAATGTAAATAGCAGGAACGGATCTAGCTGAACACTGTGAGCAGCACGCACTGCACTGAATGTAAATAGCAGGAACGGATCTAGCTGAACACTGTGAGCAGGACGCACTGCACTGAATGTAAATAGCAGGAACGGATCTAGCTGAACACTGTGAGCAGGACGCACTGCACTGAATGTAAATAGCAGGAACGGATCTAGCTGAACACTGTGAGCAGCACGCACTGCACTGAATGTAAATAGCAGGAACGGATCTAGCTGAACACTGTGAGCAGGACGCACTGCACTGAATGTAAATAGCAGGAACGGATCTAGCTGAACACTGTGAGCAGGACGCACTGCACTGAATGTAAATAGCAGGAACGGATCTAGCTGAACACTGTGAGCAGGACGCACTGCACTGAATGTAAATAACAGGAACGGATCTAGCTGAACACTGTGAGCAGGACACACTGTACTAAATGTAAATAGTCTAGCTGCCTGACCGTGGTACTAATAGGATCAAAAAGAACACCTGTAATTTTCTTCAGGTAGCTTTATATACTGTAACCAGACAAGCCTGCCTGTCAGTAGGAAGATAACAGGAACGGATCTAGCTGAACACTGTGAGCAGGACGTACTGCACTAAATGTATATAGCAGGAACGGATCTAGCTGAACACTGTGAGCAGGACGCACTGCACTGAATGTAAATAGCAGGAACGGATCTAGCTGAACACTGTGAGCAGGACGCACTGCACTGAATGTAAATAGCAGGAACGGATCTAGCTGAACACTGTGAGCAGGACGTACTGCACTAAATGTATATAGCAGGAACGGATCTAGCTGAACACTGTGAGCAGGACGCACTGCACTGAATGTAAATAGCAGGAACGGATCTAGCTGAACACTGTGAGCAGGACGCACTGCACTGAATGTAAATAACAGGAACGGATCTAGCTGAACACTGTGAGCAGGACACACTGTACTAAATGTAAATAGTCTAGCTGCCTGACCGTGGTACTAATAGGATCAAAAAGAACACCTGTAATTTTCTTCAGGTAGCTTTATATACTGTAACCAGACAAGCCTGCCTGTCAGTAGGAAGATAACAGGAACGGATCTAGCTGAACACTGTGAGCAGGACGTACTGCACTAAATGTATATAGCAGGAACGGATCTAGCTGAACACTGTGAGCAGGACGCACTGCACTGAATGTAAATAGCAGGAACGGATCTAGCTGAACACTGTGAGCAGGACGCACTGCACTGAATGTAAATAGCAGGAACGGATCTAGCTGAACACTGTGAGCAGGACGTACTGCACTAAATGTATATAGCAGGAACGGATCTAGCTGAACACTGTGAGCAGGACGCACTGCACTGAATGTAAATAGCAGGAACGGATCTAGCTGAACACTGTGAGCAGGACGCACTGCACTGAATGTAAATAGCAGGAACGGATCTAGCTGAACACTGTGAGCAGGACGCACTGCACTGAATGTAAACAGCAGGAACGGATGTAGCTAAACACTGTGAGCAGCACGCACTGCACTGAATGTAAATAGCAGGAACGGATCTAGCTGAACACTGTGAGCAGCACGCACTGCACTGAATGTAAATAGCAGGAACGGATCTAGCTGAACACTGTGAGCAGGACGCACTGCACTGAATGTAAATAGCAGGAACGGATCTAGCTGAACACTGTGAGCAGCACGCACTGCACTGAATGTAAATAGCAGGAACGGATCTAGCTGAACACTGTGAGCAGGAAGCACTGTACTGAATGTAAATAGCAGGAACGGATCTAGCTGAACACTGTGAGCAGGACACACTGCACTGAATGTAAATAGTCTAGATAGAAGATAACAGGAACGGATCTAGCTAAACTGAATACAGTGTATATATATATATGCAACACCTGGGATGCATATATATACACAATACACTGTAAGTGCAGCTAACTGACTGACTGTTCTGCCTAATCTATCTAACTCAAATCAAATGACACTGTCTCTCTCTCTCTCTATCGCTCAGCACACCGGAACACACACTACACAGGGCCGCCGTGCAGGCGGCCTTATATAGTGTGGGGTGTGTACTAAATCCCCTGAGCCATAATTGGCCAAAGCCACCCTGGCTTTGGCCAATTACAGCTCTCTCTACTGACGGCGCTGTGATTGGCCAAGCATGCGGGTCATAGTGCATGCTTGGCCAATCATCAGCCAGCAATGCACTGCGATGCCGCAGTGAATTATGGGCCGTGACGCGCCACACGAATTTGGCGCGAACGGCCCATATCGTTCGCAATTCGACGGACGGTCGAACAGCCGATGTTCGAGTCGAACATGGGTTCGACTCGAACACGAAGCTCATCCCTAGTCTTCAGCCCCCCTTTACAGCACAGTCCCCCCTTTATATCAGTGTCTCCAGTTCCCTTTCACATCACAGCCCCCTTTACATTACAGTGCCCCTTTACATTGCAGTCCTCTTTACAGTACAATTCACTTTACATTAATGTAACGTTGACTGCTCTGTAAAGAGGGCACTGTGGTGTAAAGGGGGCAGTGTGATATAAAGAGGACTGCACTGTAAAGGGGGCACAGTGATGGAAAGGGAACTGCACTGTAAAGGGGCACTGTAATGACCAACAACTGGTAGATTGTAACAGTTAGGGGGCTAAAAGGGCCACTGACCCCCAAAGATGGTTTTTAAGGGATTAGACAGAGACAGTTACAAATAGAAACCTACTGTTATGTGCCCACTTTGGAAAACCTATAATGTGCTGCAAATTCTGTGGCAAGGAGGGGGGAAGGAGAGGGTGAATGACTTGTCTGATTCATTCAGCTGTGCATGTAAGGTGAGCTTCACCTTACATTAATGCCGCGTACACACGGTCGCACATTCCGACAACAAAATCCATGTTTTTTTTCTGACGGATGTTGGCTCAAACTTGTCTTGCATACACACGGTCACACAAAATTACGAACGTCAAGAACGCGGTGGCGTACAACACGTACGGCAAGCCGAGAAAAATGAAGTTCAATAGCCAGTGCTGCTCTTCTGCTTGATTCCGAGCATGCACGGCACTGTGTACACACGATCGGAATTTACGAGAACAAATTTTGTTGTTGGAAAATTTGAGATCCAGATCTCAAATATTATGCGACGGAAATTCCGATTGGAAAATGTCCGATGGAGCCTACACACGGTCGGAATTTCCGAAAAAAAGCTCCCATAGAACAAAGAAAATCCGACCGTGTGTACGGGGCATAAGAGTTTATCAGATGACTTCCTAAAGTAGAAAATAATGTTTGCAGAATGGAAGTTTGAGCCAGATCAGGGTTAGCACAGACTGTTAGAGACTCATCATTGTACAAATAGAGTTAAGAGCTAATACCGTGGATTGTTAGCTTGTGAATTTTCTCATTCCCCAGCCAAAATTCCTGACGACTACCAAATCCAGTTTTGTATGCACTCCAGTTTCGGGCGAAATCCACAGAGCCATCCCAACGTCTCTGAATCACCTACAGGTAAAAAGAAAAAATCATAATTTTATGGCTTGTTGGACTTTTTTCTTACAGCTTGTTTTTTGATAGTTACACAAAAAAAAAGAGGCAGCAACAATGCTGCTTTAAAGGATAGGTATTCTTTTCTTACTATGCTTACTAAAATTATTCACTTGAATGCCTATTTGCTATGAAAAACAATGACTTGCCTAAATTGAATTCCTCCTGGCAACCTAGGACCTCTCAACGACTATATAAGGATACTAGAATTGTGCCTTGAAGTAAAACTATAGGGGCATTTTTTTCTTTTCATTATTTTGAATAGAGTAAGGAATGGCTATAACTCCTGTCAGATTTTTTTGCCATCTGTGTCCCATTGCGGAGATTTACCTTCACTTCTTGTCCCATAGCCAAACAGGAAGTGAGAGAAAATCCCAGCAAAATAAGAGAATCCATTGGGGACCCCCAGGTCACCAGAATTAGCATCCCCATTGAAAGATTTCCCCTCTACTACTTTTGTGGGGACAACTCCTAATTTGGGATTTTCTTTAACTCTCAATGATAATGGGAAACAAAACAAATAGAGGGGTGAATCTCCCCAAGGAGGGCGCAGACAGCAATATAAACCTACACTGTATCCCACTCTATCCAAAACTAAAAAAAAAATGCCTTTAGTTATACTTTAAGCTTGTTAGTCTCACCTATAGCTCTCACTGTTTCATATTGCTACTTTACAGACATAGCGGCTTTATTTACTAAATTCTAATCCTTCCACCCGTACCAGAGACTGGCCAGTCCATTTGTTTCCCTGTTAAACTTATAGTCCAGATGTTTGGTATATGTTGTTGTAAAGTTCTTTATCTTAGTGCTTCCATCTAGCATGTTAACTCGTTGAAAGCGCCGTGCCTTTAACTAAAAGTCTTGAGCGATTTTTTCTCTTTTCTGCTTGGTCTCCTCTGTAGATTTTTCCCTTATGTTCAACTTCTTTAACCACTTGCTGACCAGGCCTTTTTCTGACACTTGTTGCTTACAAGTTAAAATCAGTATTTTTTTTTAGACAATTACTTAGAACCCCCAAACATTATATATATTTTTTATCAGAGACCTCAGAGAATAAAATGGACTTTATTGAAATCTTTTATGTCGCACGGTTTTTGCGCAGCGGTTTTTCAAAAGCTATTTTTTGAGAAAAAGTACACTTTAGTTACATAGTAGGTGAGGTTGAAAAAAGACACAAGTCCATCAAGTCCAACCTATGTGTGTGATTATATGTCAGTATTACATTGTATATCCCTGTATGTTGTGGTCGTTCAGGTGCTTATCTAATAGTTTTTTTAAATTATCAATGCTCCCCGCTGAGACCCCTGCCTGTGGAAGGGAATTCCACATCCTAACCGCTCTTACAGTAAAGAACCCCCTGCGCAGTTTAGGGTTAAACCGCTTTAACCACTTCCCGCCCGGCCTATAGCAGATTGACGGCCAGGCGGTGGTTCAGTTATCCTGACTTGGCGTCATATGATGTTCAGCAAGATAACATGCCGCCGCGTGCGCGTGAGGGAGTGCATCGCGGCGATCGGTGGAGCGGTGTGTCAGTCTGACACACCGCTCCACCGATCTTGGTAAAGAGCCTCCGTGTCCAATCACGGCTGAACACGATGTCAATAGGAAAAGCCGTTGATCGGCTTTTCCTCACTCGCGTCTGATAGACGCAAGTAGAGGAGAGCCGATCGGCGGCTCTCCTGACAGGGGGGGTCTGCGCTGATTGTTTATCAGCGCAGCCCCCCCTCTGATGCCCGCACTAGACCACCAGGGAAGCCACCAGGACCACAAGGGAAGGGGGCAACATGTGGATGGCCAGGTATGTACCCCATGGCCATCCACATGTGCCCAATGTACCCAGTCTGTACCCAATCTGTGCTAATCAGTGCCCACAAATGGGCACTGACTGGCACCATTATATTTCAGTAATGCCCAGCAATGTTACCCATTAGTGTCATCAGTGCCAACAGTGTCATCAGTGCCACCCATCAGTGTCCATCGGTGCCACCTGTCAGTCCCCTTCCGTGCCCATCAGTGCCTACCTATTAGTGCCCATCAGTGCCCATCCGTGCCACCTATCAGTGCCACCCATAAGTACCCATCAATGCCACCTACGAGTGCCCATCAGTGCCACCTATGAGTGCCCATCAGTGCCGCATACCAGTGCCACCTATCAGTGCCCATCAGTGCCGGCTATCAGTGCCACCTCATCGGTGCCCATCAGTGCCACCGTATCAGTGCCCGTCAGTGCAGCCACATCAGTGCCCGTCATTGAAGAAGAAAACGTACTTATTTACAAAAAAAAACTTGGGTTATTTTCAAAATGTTCGGTCTTTTTTTATTTGTTGCGCAAAAAAAAAAAAACACAGAGGTGATCAAATACCACCAAAAGAAAGCTCTATTTGTGGGAATAAAATGATCAAAAATTTGTTTGAGTACAGTGTTATATGATTCAAATTGTGACAGCGCTGAAAGCTGAAAATTGGCCTGGGCAGGAAGGTGTCTAAGTGCCTGGTATTGAAGTGGTGAATAAAAAAAAAAAACATATTATATGCCCTCAATTTTTTTTTATATTATGAAAGATGCTGTTAAGCCGAGGAAAAAGATACTTAACATGTCATGCTTTAAAATTGCGTGTGTTTGTGGAATGGCGCCAAACTAGGGTACTTAAAAATCCCCATAGGTGACGCTTTAAAGATTTCTACAGGTTACCAGTTTAGAATTACAGAGGAGGTCTAGGGCTAGAATTATTGCGATACCTCACATGTGTGGTGCAAACACTGTTTACATATGCGTTCACTACTGCACGCAAGCATGTGTGGATGGGTGCGCTTTTAAAAAAATTAATTTTAATTATTTATTTTATTATATTTTTTTTAATTTTTACACTGTCCCTTTAAAAAATGTTTGATCACTTGTTGCAATCGCAAGGTATGCAAACATCCCTTGCAATAAAAATACAGCATGACAGGTCCCCTTTATGGATTGATCTGGACTCTAAAAGACCCCAAATCTCTCCTCTACCCTTAAAAGCAAAAGATCAAAAAACATTTTTTACTTTTTGCTTTAAGAAAAAAAAAATCATGTTGATATGGCCCGAGAGCCGGAGCAGTTTAGCAAATTGGTTATTTTTGTGGAAAATCTCTGTCGATCAGTAACATTAGCCCGGGAACCACCAGGAAGCAGCAGAAGGGGGCACCTCCCCTGCGACTTCTAAAATTGTGTCCCTAGGGAGTGCTTGCTAACTGTGGGGGGGATGTGTTTTTTACTTTGAGAAGGCAGAGATCTGTGTTCCTGCTTAGCAGAAACACAGGATCTCTACCTCCCCTACTAACAGAATGGAGATCTGCCTTCTTTACATCGGCAGATCACCATTGTGTCTCCCTCGGGAACAATCGGGTCCGCTGGATCCACTGATTGGCTCCCGCTGTGTCCAATCACTGCGGTACATTATTCTTAATATACAGGCATACCCCTCCCCCTTTTTTACTCTCTCTATCCCTGCAATAAAGGGTAAATACTTAAATGGTTGCCAGCCAATCATGAGAGCTGTTGAAACAGGTCTCTGAAATTCACACAAAATCCAAATCCTCCTTGTACAATAGTATCTCTTGTTCACCGATCTTGTCTGCCAGGCTCCTGGTATTGGTGAACATGCCACGTAGTTTAGATCGGTCGCATACTATTCTCTTATTTGGTGTTCTGAGATTGCAACTAGGACTTGTTCCAAAACATCTGGGGTGCCCAGGTTCGCCATCACTGCACTAGGCTCTTTCTTTCTTAGAACTAATGAACCCCTATGAAGTATCTGACCAAAAATATAGTTTCTATTGCAGAGGATGCCTAAAATGTGCCTTGTATCTTTGTTCAGACAAGCAGAAAATGACATCTTTGGAGGCATTCTGTAAACCCACTGTGTATAGAACACCTCCAGGTTGCCGTTTTCCATTGAATATTACAAGAGATTACAGTGGCTGCAGCTTGAAAAGGAAAGGTAATTTTATATTAGGGTACATTAAATTACAATATGGCTTGTGTAGCAATTGTATATGCTATTTAAAAACATTTTTGCCTGAAGGGTGACCTACTATTTTCTGTTAGACATACGGACTACAGCGGCATCACTTCTCTGTCCCCAGTTGTAAATAAAAATACATTTAAAAAATGTAAAATTAATAGACAGAAGCTAATAGTGTTTTATACATGCCGGGAGTTCTATGGCAAAATCTATAATAAAAGGAAAACTGTTGACAAAAAAAATAAATAATAGAAGGCAAGAACTACGGCCCCCTTAAAATAAATAGATCTCGATTTACTGTTGCATTAATCATTATGATATTAGTTTTATTTCCACAATGTAAATATCAGCCTAGCACTGGACTTACAATCCATCCACCGCCATCGGTGTGCATGTCGCAGAGCACTTTCATTGGCTTCTCCCCCTCGGGGTATATGGTGTACCAATCACTGATCACCGCTCCTTTCTCCTGGAGCTCCTTGCAGTTCTTTGCACCTAGGATGAAGATTTGTAAGATAAAGATTTCTCATTAGGGATTGTTCATTTAACATGTTTAATATGCCTGATATCAGGGCTGGGACAAGGGGTGGGCAGGAGGGGAAGCTGACCTGGGCACTGTGGTCTCATTTGGGGTGGAGGGGCACCATGAGGAGATTGGGAAGTGGGGGGATTTGAGTTGGGTGTGGGAATTTGAAGGGCAGCAGGGAATAAGAATTGTTCTAGGAGGGGAATTTGGGGGGTGTGCTAGGAAAGGTGATTTGGGGGGATTTGTATTGGGAGAGAGGTTGGGGAAAGACGATTCGTGCTAGAACAGGTGATGTGGTCGAGGGGGGAGGGGATTTGTGCTAGAAGGGGATATTTTTTGGGTGGGGTATTTGTGCTAGTAGAGATGGTTGGAGGGGATTTGTGCTACGAGGGAAAATTTGGAGGGAAGGGATTGGTGCTAGGAGGGAAGGGGGGGAGAACTTGTGCTGGGAGGGGGATTTGGAGTGGGGGGGTGCACTCGGAGGGAAATGTGAGGGGTAGAAGATTTGTGCTAAGAGGAGTGTTTTTTTTGAGGGGGGAGATTTGTCCCAGGGAGATTTGTAGAGAGAGAGAGAGAGGGGATTTGAGCTGGGGGGAGCAAAGATTTGTGCTTGATGGGGCAATTTCTTTAAAAAAGTATTCATACCCCTTGAAACTTTCCACATTTTGTCATGTTACAACCAAAAACGTAAATGTATTTTATTGGGATTTTATGTGGTAGACCAACACAAAGTGGCACATAATTGTGAAGTGGAAGGAAAATGATAAATGTTTTTCAAAAAGGTTTACAAATAAATATGTGAAAAGTGTGGCGTGCATTCAGC
Organism: Lithobates clamitans; assembly: GCA_037952925.1. NCBI lineage: Eukaryota > Metazoa > Chordata > Amphibia > Anura > Ranidae > Lithobates > Lithobates clamitans. The sequence goes on from JBBGZY010000883.1 coordinate 440,535, forward strand.
CCCCCTAAGACATTACTTTGTTATTTGTAGAACCACCTTTCGCTGCAATTACAGCTGTAAGTCTTTTTGGGGATGTCTCTACCAGCTTTGCACATCTCGAGAGTGAAATTTTTGCCCATTCTTCTTTGCAAAATAGCGCAAGTCTGTGAACAGCAATTTTCAAATCTTGCCACAGATTCTCAATTGGATTTAGGTCTGGACTTTGAGAAAAAAAGGGCAGCAAATTTCAGGCAACTATGGACTTTCATGGTACGGTAAAAACTCACATACGCATTTGTATAAAAACCATACCATGAAAGTCCATAGTTGCCTCAAATTTGCTTACATTATCATATCTTTATTTGTCTAGTAGTGATAAGTAATTTATTTCTGGATTTTGACTGGGCCATTCTAACACATGAATATGCTTTGATCTAAACCATTCCATTGTAGCTCTGGCTGTATGTTTAGGGTCGTTGTCCTGCTGGAAGGTGAACCTTCGCCCCAGTCTCAAGTCTTTTGCAGACTCTAACAGGTTTTCTTCTAAAATTTCCCTGTATTTGGCTCCATCTTCCCATCAACTCTGACCAGCGTCCCTGCTGAAGAAAATCATCCCCACAACATGATGCTGCCACCACCATGTTTCACAGTGTGGATGGTGTGTTCAGGGTGATGTGCAGTGTTAGTTTTCCGCCACACATAGTGTTTAGGTTTTAGGCCAAAAAGACCAATTTTGGGCTCATCTGACCAGACACCTTCTTCCACATGTTTGCTGTGTCCCCCACATGGCTTCTCGCAAACTGCAAACAGGACTTCTTATGTCTTTCTTTGAACAATAGCTTTCTTCTTGCCATTCTTCCATAAAGCCCAGATTTGTGGAGAGCACGACTAATAGTTGTCCTGTGGACAGATTCTCCCACTTGAGTTGTGGATCTCTGCAGCTCCTCCAGAGTTACCATGGGGCTCTTGGGTGCTTCTCTAATTAATGCTCTCCTTGCCCGGCCTGTCAGTTTAAGTGAACAGCCATGTCTTAGTAGGTTTGCAGTTGTGCCATACTCTTTCCATTTTCGGATGATGGATTAAACAGTCCTTCGTGAGATGTTCACAGATTGGGATGTTTTTTTATAACCTGAGCCTGCTTTAAACTTCTCCACAACCTTATCCCTGACCTGTCTGGTGTGTTCCTTTGCCTTCATGATGCTGTTTGTCCACTAAGGTTCTCTACAAACCATCAACTATGACCAGCTTCCCTGGGGAAACTAGCAAATATCATATAGTATGGCAAAATAAACCTGTTTGTAAGTCATATTTCCTATCTACTGTGTTCCTACAAGTTTGTACAGGTTCTTTAATTGTTCATTGTACCAACCAAAAAAATAATCACATTCAAGTTTTACGCAAGAAAGCAAAGTGCATTACTCCATAACAACCAATAAAATATTGTTTTTGCTTAGCCTACAGTAAAACTAAATGTAATCGACTGCTGATTGTTATTGAAATCTGTAAATTATTAATTGTATGTATAGAATGTTCCAGATTCAATGGCATCTGTGCAAGTATATAGCCCAAGCTAAACTTGCCAAATACATCAAGTAAGAAAACTGTAAAAAGATTGCAGATGCCACTAGATAAGGGAAGACCTGAACATAATAATTCTATCATTCTTTGCAGAGCTCCTGGTATGGTCTCATTACTGACAAAAAAAATAGATTATCTGCCCATATATAAGTCATTAAAATAGAAATAAAGCTTACCATAATATTCATCAGGTATGTCACAACATCTTGATTCTAAAAAATAATTATATAGATGTAAAATAAAATTATATAAAATGTATATTTCCCATAAATAAGAATGTGCTTATGTAAATATGTATGCATTGATACTACAAATTAAAAAAATATTAATATCATTAAAAATTAAAAATAACAAAATTAAACACCAAAAGTAAAAATAAATACCGTATTTATCGACATATAACACGCACAGGCGTATAACACGCACATTCATTTTAAGAGGGAAGTTTCAGGAAAAAACTTAAATTTTAAATAAGGAACTTTGAAGCAAAATAAGGGTCAGTGCCCATCTGCAGCCTCACCATTGCCATCAATGCAGCCTCATCAATGCCCATCTGCAGCCTCACAAGTGCCATCAATGCAACCTCATCAGTCCACATCAATGCAGCCTCACCATTGCCATCAATGCAGCAGCCTCACCATTGCCATCAGTGCAGCCTGATCAATGCCCATCTGCAGCCCAGAGGGGACAGGGAGGGAGGCGGGATGAGCGCCAACAGATTACATACAGTGAGAATCTCCTATGATAGACAGAACAGTGGTCCAATGGAGGCCCAGGAGACGGGAGTTCCTATTACAGAGGTCACCAAGTAAACAGGAGATTCTCACTTTATGTAATCTAAAAAGTGCTCGTCCCGCCCCCCTCCCTGTCCCCTCCGAGGCAGCTAAAACTGAAGTATTGGCGTATAACACGCACACACTATTTGCACCCAATTTTCATGGTGAAAAAGTGAGTGTTATACGCCAATAAATACAGTAAATCCAAATGCATTGCCATGATTGGATTCAACCTCAGTCAATGGCATTTGCCCACTATTTGCAGGAATTCCAACATTCTGTGGCATTAGGTATCAGGGGAGGATGCCAGTAGATGTAAATGAGGGTAAAATCCAATGTGAATGTAGAAAAGCAAGCTGGATAGCTTAATGGGCCTTCAAGGAAAATAATTTGCTATTTGAAACTGGTGAATATTTAAAACCAATCAAGAACAGCGAATGTAATTTTGATCTTTTTTATTATTATTATTATTATTATTATTATTATTATTATTATTATTAATATAAATTTTTATTGAAGTTTCAATAACAATAGGACACAAAAAAGAATAAGGGAGGGGGAGAAAAAGGAAATGAAAGGGTTGCTCTACGGCCAGCTCATATTTTTCATGTACAAAATAATTCAGTACTATACTGTACAGTATATGCACATTTACCCATTCAATAAACTATTTTCTAAATTTGCATATTTTTTTTTAATTACTACACCTCATCTCAAATACAGATATAGGGAGTATAAAATGCCATAAATGAACAGCATATAGCCTCTTCTGCTGATTCTTTGCTTGCTTGGTCAGTTTTTGAAAAAAGCATGGCTTTCAACAGCCACTTCACATTTTTGATGGTTCTAAATCTCAGGTATTTTTTTCCTGCAAGAATGGCTTAAAAACTACCTCTAAAAACCAAATAAAATATAAATACAAAACCTGTTAAGACAAATCACACTGGGTCTTTAATTAATGAAAGGTTCAAAAGAGGATTGCATTGCATCACTGATAAAGACAAAAGCTCTTAAAAAGTATATATTGTAGTTTAAGTCCAGCTTTATCCCATCTCTAAATTATCTATAGACCTACCTGCAGCCTCGCCAAAGGTGAGCACAGCCAATGTCACAGCAACAGCCAGTGACCACATGATGTCCTTACGAAGTTCCGCTTTATGGTCCTAGACGTAGAGTCACTTGCAAACCTTCTTTATATAACAAATTGGAAGCCTCCACCCAGATTTATCTACACACTTCCACCATTTACTGGACTATTGATTAACTCAATCACACCATCTCTCCATAGATAAGCCTTGTACAGACTGGAACCGTAGGCATCTCAGGTGGAGCAGGGAAATATTTCATTCCACGAAATCCTTATCTGAGCTAACTGTGAAAGAACCACATCAAATAACCATACATTCCACAATATACATACCGAGTAACAATAATGTGACATATAAAGGTGACTCCACCTGGAACAAGAAGTGTGTTTAACATCTGTATCACACAACATATACATGGTTACACCTTAGTGCTACATGAAAGGTTGACTAATCATAGTTACATATTGATCCAGGGTTCCCTTTATATGGAATGGCTAATTTGGTGAAAGCTAACTAACATATCTCCCAACTGTCTTTCATTGGAGGGACTGTCCCTCTTTTGGAACCAAATCCCTCTGTGTTTCTTTTCTCCTCGGTTGTCTGTTAATGGGGCGTGCCATTAAGCTGTGGCTTAAAGGGGAGAGGTGAGACAACGTCTTCTCATCTGAGCCTACATAATGCCTTGCCAGCATACTTTTACACCAATCTGTTCTCTCTTCTTTCTAAGGGCACACTATGTGAGGAACCTTAATACAACTGGCCTCTTGGAAGAAAAGACACAGAGAAGCCAGTATCAAACTAAAGGCAGACCTGCAAAACTAATAACTAATTCATAGGGATGTATGGACCCTTCCTTCACAAATAAAATCCATCTGTGTGATATAAAGATGGAACTCAACATACCTAGTGGAACGTCAAACCAAATGGTCACAATAGAAAGGCAGTACTTGCAATAAGGCTTAAGCCCCATACACACGATCAGAAATCAGAAAAGTTCTAATAGAAAATTACGATCATCTGTAGCAATTCCGACGCACAAAATTCCTACGCATGCTCGGAAACAATTCGACGCATGCTCGGAAGCATTGAACTTCATTTTCTCGGCTCGTCGTAGTTGAAGGTCGAAAGTTCAGAGAACTTTTGTGTAACCGTGTGTATGCAAGCCAAGCTTGAGCGGAATTCCGTTGGAAAAACCATCCAAGATTTTTCAGATGGAAATTCCGCTCGTGTGTACAGGGCATTAGAGATACCGAGGCACTTAAACTATATGTAGGGCCACCCCCGCAGTAGCCGCTGGATTTTGAGTCTCCCTGTTCTTGCACAGCCAGACAACATGCACTTTCAACTCTCATTCAGAGTAAAGGAATCAGTCACTAGGCTTGTTTTTTGATGTTTTATAGGGGAAAACAACTTGGAGAGGGTATAGGGATTATTAACTTGACTTCAAAAAAATTGATAAGGACAACTTCCTTCATTGTAGTGTAATCAAGAAAAATTAACATATACTTGAATATATTCCCTCCAGAACAGCAACAGTCTCTATGAATTCAGCAATGAAATCCCCCTGCATGGGAGCTCCATGTCCCAAAGTAAAATTTTAGCAAAGTTCTCACTTACAGGAGTTCTAGGTCCCCTTTTTTGAAAATGCTAGTCCACCTGGCTGCTTAGTGAAAGGAATTGAGTTACAGCTTATTAGAACAGTCTCAGAAAAGCTTGCTTGATATAACATTCAGCAGCTTTAACCCTTTTTTGGCCCTGAGGGTGTAGAAGTACTCACACTGCCTTGGAAATCCCGCTGCATCAGAAAAAAGGGCCTCCTGCTATACAGATCCTTCTTTACAAGCCAGAGTGTTTCCCAACTGAGACCATGGAACAGTAAAGATCCCTCAGTACTTCTTCCTCTCTCAGCCTGGAGGCAGAGCCCCTTCCCGGGCAACACAACACAGCTTCCCCACTCCAATTTCCACCTGACTCTCCTGCTGGCCAGGCCCAGTGATATATAAAGGCTGATTCAGCCACCCTGCCAGGGCTCCTGCCTTGGGGTTGGGCAGATTCCCATAAATAGGCAGATTAGCACCTCCTGGCCTCCACTCGCTAGCTTCCAGAATAGTTTCCAAGTTTCTAGAACCAGGGTGAGGTACCAGAGGCCTGCCCTGTAGAGCCCTCCAGCCTGACCTACAGTAACCCAGCCAATTAAACAGGCTCACAGGCTACTGTGAGTAAAAAAAAATATTTACCTACACTAGCTGCACACTAGAGGGTGCTACACATATAATCTAATTTAATGTAGGCAAGGGGATCCTAGTGAACCTGATGTCCATTTTGAAACTCAAACACAATTGTCTAAACTCTACCAAAACTTAGGCCCATTAGATCAGCAGGGTGCTGTAGCTTTCCTTAAAGATCTGTCATTCTAATTTTTATTTTACAGCTCTGTCCCCTATGGGACAAAGTACACGTAGGACTTTGTCCAATGTTTGTAAGTGCTTTCTAACCCTTGTTATAAGTACCAAGCTGCCCTCCCCAACAGCATTAAAGGAGATGGGTGATTAAAAGCTGCAGCTTATCTAGGCTGTGAAAATTTTATACAGCAGAGCTGGCACTAGGGAACCTTGCAGGGGACTGCTTTGCCCTCTGCGCTAGGCTCCAAGCAGAAATCTTGGAGGAGCCTTTGTATGATTGGACACAGAGCTTTCCTGAGATTTGGACAGCCATCTTGGACTCGAAGAGGCTACATACAACCTCTGTTGGATCATTTTGGGACCCTGAAATGTGAGGATTACATATACATGGACAAATACCCACTGGTTAGGAAAACATAGGCTACGTTTAGGTAAGGATTCCAGAGTAGATGGGAGAGATTAGGGGTGATTCTGCATATCACAGGGAGACCATCTGGCGTTTAAAGGAAGGACATTTGGTTGGTCTGTTACACACCCCTTTTGAAAGGCCACAGGCCTGCCTGAAGAGGCAATCCTTGAGTACCCTGGCATATGTAAGTCTTCCATTATTTCACATTTGTTGTGGCACATGTGTATAAGAGCCTTACTGGCCATAGTGCAACTTTGAAAAGCAAACTACTAACTAGTAACTACTGACTATTTGTTACATAAACAAGAAAATTGCAAGAAGATGTTGTCTTGCCTCTTCCCTTTAAGCCACAACTTCACGGCTAGCCCCATCCACAGACAACTGAAGAGAAAAGAGGGACAGAGGGATTTGGTTTCAAAAGAGGGATAGTCTTCTCCAGGTAGAGACCACCATGCACACCACCAGATGAATGATACTCAGTCTGACTCTAACTGTAACTTTTCTTTTACTTGTGCGACAGCTAAAATAACAGTCTATAGGGTATGGTATTTAGCAGTTTATTGCAACTTAGTTTGCAACAGTCCATCACTTCATGGCTCCATAAGGCTTGGCTGGTTATATACATTGCTTTTTACAGTGTAATGCCAACTCAAGGGTACTCTCCCAGTTCTCCAAGTTTTTGGATACCCACTAGGGTGAAACCCTTTACAGGTTCTCTACAATTTAGGAAGGAACGGGCCCCAAGGTTTTTATAGGGGCTATGATATACAATTTAGTTCTTGCAGACTTCTCTTCACTTCAATGCTCCGCACGCTACCACTGACTCTCTGGGCTCCATCACTTCCTCTCTACTTATCTCTGAACTGGACAAGAAGTGGTGACCTCTAGTGGGAAACTAAGTAAAAGCTAACCGTGTCCTCAGAATAGGCTACAACAGGGTTCTACAGGGGAAATTGGGAACTTCCCCTAGAATTACTAGAATTGGGGTCCTAAGGGTCCTTGGGAACCATAGAGCAACCATGCAATGAACAACGCCTGGTGCTTCCTGGTACCCAGATACAACTATTATCTCCCTAATTAGGTCAGTTTGCATGGCTACACGTGCCATGGGCTATTGAGAGGGGTAAAATGGTCCCTGCAAACATGGTTAGAGTAGGGGATGTGTCTGTAATATACAAAAACCTCTTTTTTAAATATTTCATTAACATATCACCAACCAAACTGTCTTTTTTTTTAAATTTGAGCGTTGGATATAGCTAGGAAGAATTAAACCTCCAGTCAGGTGTTACTGATGTTGAAGGCTCTGTTGGGGATGTCAGGGGATATCTCCAACAAAGACACATACAGCAATAAAAGCATGTTTTAGAAAGAAAGAGTTAGAGCTGGCCATTAATGAATTGAAAGTTCAGCAGGGATCAAATTTCAATCCATGTTTTGCCACTGCCACTCAACAGAAATCGATCTATTGATTGACTTCTGCTGAATGGACCTTAAATTTAGTGGGCGGTCAGAATGTATCATTGTCCTCCCTCTCTGGCTAAATTCCTTAGCCCATTGGCTTAGCCCATGTGTCCATGGAGGGGCAGAAGGAGGGGGATGCTGCCTTATCTCCAGCATAAATACAGTTACCTATCAAGGATATATAAGCGATGATGGATGGTCAGCAGGGGTTTGCCACCAACATGACCAAATCACCCATTCGTGCAAAAAATGGTAAGATTTGGCAACTGTTTTCTATTGTAATGTTCAGTTTAGACTTGCTTTAAGAGAACAAAAAGCACAAAAACCCTACATAGCAAGTAACTAGAAGTAAGTTCTGCTTATATACAGTAATGAGCAAACATGGCTGCCCCGTGGCGCAATACAAGTTTTCAAATCACATTGAAATTGGATTTTTTTAAACAAAAACAACATTGATAAGAATACGTATGTTAATGCAGACCTACTTTTTTATAAGATTTGCTGATCCAGCTAAAAGTGCAACATACATTGCATTGTCATACTCTAAATACCTGCAACTATTGTCAAATGCTTCTTCTATCTGCTGATTTCTGTCTGATGAGATTTGCAGATTTTCTGTCTGGGCAAATATTTCCTCTGGTAACTGTACCTTTTATGGCCACCATTATGCTGCCACTTTCAAGGACTGGGGCAATGGAAGCCTATAACCTCTGTTAGACTTACCGGTAACAGTATTTTTATGAATCTTCCAGGACATCTTACCTAGAGAGATGATTGCCTCCGCCCTCCACAGGAAACACAAATCAGAAAGAGTTTAAAAGGCCCCTCCCATCCCTTGCACCTCAGTTTATATTGAAGATAGAGAGAACCTCCACCATGTGAGCAAGAAAGTGAAAAAAACATTCCCAACCTAAGAGCACCTAGGCTGTGAAGCAACTTCCCACCAAGCCATACAAAAACAGACACAAAGAAAGGGTGGGGATCTGGACGCTGTCCTGTAAGATTCAAGGAAATACCTTTACCGGTAAGTCTAACGGGGGTTTCCCCCTTCATCTTCCAGGACAGCTTACTTAGAGTGGATAATCAAGATTGCATACCTTAGGGAGGGACCACAGCCTGTAAAACTTTCCTTCCAAAAGGAAAGATCCTGGCTGGAGAGCATCTGAACTCTATAGTGTCTAATGAAGGCATGAGAAGAAGACCAAACGGCTGCCTTGGAAGTTTCTTCCCATGAAGCTTCTGCTCATTCTGCCCATGACATAGCTAATGATCTGGCAGAATGGGCTCTGACTTTTTCAGAAGGGGTAATCGGTATGCCCAGATAATAGTGTAAATAAAATCAAAAGCGGAAAGGAACTCCTGAATCTCTAGTGATTTCTAAATAATGAAGTAAGCACCTCTTAACCATCTAGAAAGTAAGGCCCGGAGCGATGAAAGAAATGAAGTTAGAGCAGGGCCGGGCATGACAATGTGTCTAGTGACACACAGGGTTAAGTTTTGGGGAAAGGTGGAAAGGTAGGGGGAGGAGAGAGGAGGAAAGTTGGGGGGAGTGTCTAGTTAAAAGGTGGGGGCGGAGCCAGAACGGGCAGTGCGTGGGGGAAGAAGACACAAGGAGGCAGAATCTCCCACCCTCCCTCCCTAGGTGATGTGTTGTTGTTCCGGTTAATGTGTGTGTTTTTCGTTTCAGGATCAGTGGATGTGCGTCGTCATGACAGCTGGATGGCTGTTTTTTTTTTTTATGTTGGTCGGTGACGGTAGCGGTAAATGAAAGGTTAAAAAGGGGTGGGGGGTCATCAATAGTATGGCCCCTCCTGTGTATTCCGAAATGGAATACCGGTATGTTGCACTGCGGGTAGGGGTTGTCTCCGAGCGGTACAGCTGGAGGCCTTATTCAGTTTAAATCATGGTGCCCGCAGTGTACTGTTTTTGATCGGTGGTAAAAAAGGGGTGTAGCTCCGTCACTGACCAATAGATTGGTTTAAAATATGTTGATCTTTATCTGAGGTTATATATATATGTTATATATATATATGTTATTTATATATTTAAAGTTTTGATATTGGAGTTAATTTTATACGGTTTTAATAAAGAGGCTGTCGTGGCCATTTTATACTCCAGAAGCATGGTGTGGTCTCATTATTTAGGAAGGTAAAAGGGTTGGAGTATGGGTGGCCCTTTTGGTAATTATAAGACGGGGGGAAAATCTGGACTACACTGGTCAAGCTAAATATTTCTTCTTCCTTATTGTTAGGAGAATTGCAAAAACTGGGTAGAATCACTTCTTGTGACCTGTGAAAAGAGGTATAGACTGTGGGTAGGTATAGGGGATCTGGTTTAATAATAACCCTGTCCTCTAGGACTCTTAAAAAGGGTCTTTACAGGAGAAAGATTCCAGATCCAAGATCCTTCTACCTGCAAGTTACAGCTAACAGAAAAGTGATCTTTAATGTAAGCCACTTTAAGGTAGCTCCCTCTAGTGGCTCAAAAGGTCATTTGGTAAGTGTGCTAAGGACTAGGGATAAGTCCCAGGAGGCCACTTGTTTGGGTAACCTCCGTGTGGATCTAGATCTTGCCAAGAGAAACCTCTTAATCATTCGGTTTTCAGCAAGCCTCCTATCAAAAAAAACTGCCGTGCAAGAGAAGGTTGGGGCCTTTTAAACTTATTCTGATTTGTGTTTCCTGTAGAGGGCAGAGCCAATCATCTCTTTACGTAAGCTGTCCTGGAAGGTGAAGGGGATTAAATAATATTTTTGACTCTCAGCTTTCCTGGGAAAATTATTAAAGCTGAATTCCAGGTGTGGATTTTATATCATAGATACATTGGTCCAGCTTGGACTTATATAAGTATACATTTTCCATACTAGTGGGGTTTCCTATGGAAGCTGGAAATCACTGTAGTAGTCAACACTACTATAGTGATTGCTGCTGCCTTCAGTGTCCCATGCCGAGCAGCTGCCATGCTGCACAGTGAATGCAGGAGGTTGCTTGCTTGGCCCGTGCACAGAACACCAATTTTTCTCAATGAATTGTATTAAAAGTATTGGGATGCCTGCCTTTACACACACACATGAACATTAATGGCATCCCAGTCTTAGTCCGTAGGGTTCAATATTGAGTTGGCCCACCCTTTGCAGCTATAATAGCTTCCACTCTTCTGGGAAGGGTGTCCACAAGGTTTAGGAGTGTGTCTATGGGAATGTTTGACCATTCTTCCAGAAGCGCATTTGTGAGGTCAGGAACTGATGTGGATAAGAAGGCCCTGCTCGCAGTGTCTGCTCTATTTTATCCCAAAAGTGTTCTATTGGGTTGAGGACAGGACTCTGTGCAGGCCAGTCAAGTTCCTCCACCCTAAACTCGCTCATCCATGTCTTTATGGACCTTGTTTGTGCATTGGTGCGTAGTCATGTTGGAACAAGAAGGGGCCATCCCCAAATTGTTGCCACAAAGCTGGGAACATGAAATTGTCCAAAATGTCTTGGTATGCTGACGCCTCAAGAGTTCCCTTCACTGGAACTAAGGGGCCAAGCCCAACCTCTGAAAAACAACCGCACACCATAATCCCCCCTCCACCACATGATTTGGACCAGTGCCCCAATCAGGGTCCATAAAGACATGGATGAGCGAGCTTGAGGTGTCAGGAGTCCTCCTAAACCTTGTGGACAGCTTTCCCTGAAGAGTTGAAGCTGTTATAGCTGCAAAGGGTGGGCCAACTCAATTTTGAACCCTACGGACTAAGACTGGGATGCCATTAAAGTTCATGTGCATGTAAAGGCAAGCGTCCCAATATTTTTGGTAATATAATGTACCTGCAAAAGATTGGTCCTGGCCATAGACAGTCTGTGTCCAGGGCTGATCATCTGCAGGTAATCGATTAATGAGCATTTACATGCGATTGTCTGCATCCAGGAGGACAGTCTGTGTCGTGGGTCAATTAGCTTCAGTAGCTGATCACATGTAATCGCTGCATGAGCGATTTACATGCAATTGTCTGCATCCAGTGGGACAGTCTGCATCCTTCGCAGATCACCCACTAGTAATCCCTGCATGAACAATTACATGTGATTCTGTTGTCAGCCTCCCTTTGCTTTCAATTGGGCTTCTTACCTGCAGCTAATCGCAGGGGACCCTCACTGGGCAAAAAGTCCCATTTACAAGTGTGTTTCGTTTGCTAATTCATTGTTTGCAAATACAGGTGGCTGCTGATAGCACTAATATCTCCCTCCATACATTGGTAGGTGTCAGTAACAGGCACTGATAATAAGACAATAGTACTTATTTCTTATGGGAACACCTAGCTGGCATACTGGGGAGAGGCAGCACCCAGCCTTCTATAGAACACACAGGTGAGTCACAGGTAAAGTCACACAACACCTGTTGGCCCCTGTGTATATGTTATCGCACTAGGTACAACGTTTTTCATGAATGGTTTCCCACAATAACACAATGCGTGCCAGCGATGTGAAGTTGATGTATGAAGTGTTGAAGTGGAATTCCAGTTATTATTGTTCTCTGGGTAGACTGGGAAGGGTTACAACTTCTCTCTGGCTTTAATTGTTGTCTGTGTCCCCTCTGGGGAGATTTCTCTTCACTGCTTGTGGTGACATTAAGGGCCCATTACCACTAATGCATTGGGATAATGTTTGCATTACCACAACACGCAGTAATGCATGTAACATGTGGCACTGTGTTTGTGCCACCACCCTACTAGACTAAGGCCACGCACCTGTATTACATAAAAAGAGTCAAGTATGATTTTCAACACATTAAAGTGTGTTGTTAACCTGTTTGTTTCAATGGGTTGCCTTAATGCAACACATGTTAACACTTGACATAGCGTATGTTAACCCACATATGTTTTAATGTACTACAAAGAAGTCAATGTGCCCTAAGAAAAAGCACTTATTTGTGTGTTGGAGAAGGGTTGGAACTTCTGCCAGGTTTTTGATATTTTCTCTGTTCCCGATATAGCACCCCCTAGTGCTAGATTAGTGTAAGTAAATTTGTTTTTGTGACTCATGGTAGTTGTGTGTGTCTGTAATTGGGTTAGGTTACTCTAGGTCAGGCTGGAGGGCTCCACAGGGCGGGCCTCTCTCTGGACCTCTCTCTGGTTCTAGAAGCTTGGAGAAGCTTCTAGAAGCTAGTGGGTGGAGGTCAGGCGGTCCTGATCTGCATACTTGATGGAATCTGGCCAATCCCCAGGCAGAAGTAAATATGGGGGAGCCTGGCCAGCAGGGGAGCCCAGTGGAAGATGGAGTAAGGAAGCTGTGTCATGTGAGGACGGGCTCTACCTCCAGGTTGGGAGCCGAAAGAGAAAGTTGTGTCGTGTGGCCAGGGAGGGGATCCCGGGTTGAGGGGGGCTCTGCCTCCAGGCTGGGAGTTGAGAAAGGAAGACGTACAGAGGGATGACTACTATCCCAAGGTCTTGGTTGGCAGACACCCTGGTTTGTGAAGAAGGACCTGTACAGTAGGAGGCCTGAGCAGTGGTCTGTTCTGAGGCAGCAGGATTTCCAGGGACAGTGTGAGTACCTTTACATCCCCAGAGGGGCGTGGCCTGCAGCGGAGCCGGATGGTTGCATAATCCCGCAGCTCCGTCTACCCAGGGACACAGCGGCACCAAGCAACCTGATCCCAGCATCATTTTACCCCGTTTTCACGGCGGTTCAGACCGGGATACATCCGGGACGATGCCTAATAAATGGCGGAACGATAGCCGACCCCAGCGCCTGACAGACTTTTATTCTATCACAGAAGCTGGAGGTAAGCAAGATGGCGCCGAGGCCTATACACCGTGGATGACCTCAAACACTAAAAGCACATCAAAACAGGGCAATCGCCACTCCAAAGCAGCATCCCCTAATAATCCACACTCCTGTCCCTCTACCCCATCATCAAATAGCCCAGCTAAGTCCAAACCCAGACTGGATGGCACTAGATGGGGTTCGCCGGTGAGCCCTGCAACAGAATCAGGGGAAGACACGAGGGAGATGCCTGACTCCATTGAAACCTTCCCCACACAGAATCTACCAGTGATGGACACAGTACTAAAAGACATGCTAATGTCCCTGAGAAGCACTATCCAGACAGATATGGCTTCATGTATGAGCAGATTCAACAAGGATATCCAAGCAATAGGGGACAGAGTAGATCATGTGGAGGTTAAAATGGGAGAGTATGCTCACACCATAAACGATCTGGTTGATGCATATGAAGTTAAAGAAGGGGAAAATGAATGGATTAAAGCAAAATTGGCCGATTTGGAGGACAGGTCGAGAAGGAATAACTTGAAAATCAGAGGAATACCAGAGTCAGTACTTCCTTCCGACCTGCGTTCCTATGCTGCGACTTTATTCAAAGTTCTTCTCCCAGGCCTTACTGAATTAGATGTCACAATAGACAGAATTCATCGTTTACCCAAACCATCCCACCTATCTGAGCATATACCGAGGGATGTGTTATTACGTTTACACTTCTTTCATGTTAAAGAAAATTTAATGCAACATATGAGAAAGCAGGAGCAATTACCACCAACCTATCAGAATCTGCAATTCTTTGCTGATCTATCACAGCACACGCTTCTGAAAAGGAAAAATCTGAACACAGTAACCAAAGTTTTGAGGAACCATAAAATTCCTTACAGATGGGGATACCCAACCAAAATTACTGTGACCAGAGAGAATCGCACTTATGTTATAACGTCCTTAGATAAGGGCCTTGCCTTATTGAGAGAATGGGGCATTCTCCTGGAACCAGATGAAACTACCCCAACCACCAGCACACCACGCCAAATTGAAGGCGAATGGAAAGAAGTCACTGCTAAAAATGCAGAATCCCATGCTTAAACACCAGCGGAAACCTTTTTCAGCTCCCTATTCCCTGGGGGGGCGAAACACGGGATTTATAGGCTGAACTAAAACCCCCTAATACCAATTAGCAGCAACAGCTGCCTAAGTGTGCATTGCACCAGTTATCTACGTTGCCCCATGTTAAGTGCACTACAGTTATCTTATCCGTTTCACTTTCTTCTTCGTTTTCTTTTTATATTTTTCTTATTTGTTTTTTGGGATATCGATGACGTCAACCCAAAGGAAGGAACACTACAACAACCCCCAACCTCAACTGCGTTCTCTCATACGAAAACATCTCTTCAACAGCCACACGCAGGTATGGTTAATTTCTATTTCGCACATTACAACTACACCACAAAGATGACACGTGATACCAGCATGGAAAAGAATTGGTTTAAGATCCCTCCAAGATCCTGAAGCGCTTTAAAACCCACCAAAATGTCAATTAATTTTTTATCTATTAACGCAAGGGGACTCAACCACACGGCAAAACGCAAATCCCTATGGACTGAGGCACTTCTACATGACAGTGATATAAGAGTACAAGATATAAGTGTACAAGAGACCCACTTCAGCGCAACAGTGCCACCTAAATGCACACACAAGAAATATCCTTTCATCACCACTGCCAACGCGAATTCCAAAACTAAAGGAGTGATGATAGCTATCAGAGACTCAATAGCATTTAAAATACATGAAGAAATTAAAGATCCGAACGGCAGATTCTTAATTCTCACGTGCGATCTAAATACAACTACTTATACGATAGTCACAGTGTACTCACCTAACAAGCGGCAAGTCCATTTCTTCAACAAATTAATGAAAAAAATTATTACCCATCTTCGAGGCCTGCTTATAATTTGTGGTGACTTCAATACTATCTCTGATCCAGAAATAGACTCAACATCTCACCCAAAGCGCAAAGTCCCAAAGCTACTCCCAGCAATCCACAACCACAATCTTTATGATGCCTGGAGATGCTTCCACGCTAGTGAAAGGGACTTTACCTACTTCTCTCCACCACATCATACTTATACAAGGATCGACATGTTCCTAATAGACCAACGGGTCCTATTCCAAACCACATCCACTACTATCAACACAATATCATGGTCCGATCACGCCTCTATTGTCCTTTCTATAACCGACCAGACATCCTCCAAGCAGAAACCAATGTGGCGGCTGAACCCCTTTTTACTACAACAGGAGGAATACAAGATGACTATCCAAACCCGTTTAAAAGAATTTTTCACCACTAACGAAGGATCAGTCCAGGACCCTTTTATATTATGGAACGCCCATAAGGCGTATATGAGGGGTATACTGATACAGTTGGGGGCTAGGGCAAAGAGGCAGAGACAAAAACGGCTAACAGAAATAACTGAAAATATATCAATTCTAGAGACCCAAAATAAAAATACAACCACCCCAGCACTAACCAAACAAATATCGCAACTTAGACAGGATCTTAGACTATTATTACTAGATAATTTTGAAAAATGCTCCCATAGATTAAAAATGAAATACTATGTTCAAGGAAACAAAGCAGGGAAACTACTAGCACAAAACTTAAAAGGACTTAGATATAGAACTAAAATACCCTCCATAATACACCCAGAAACTAAACAAAAAGTATTTCACCCTCAGGAAATAGCTGATGCCTTTAGTTTCTACTATGGAACACTATATAATTTAAAAGATGACCCCAACACAATACAACCCAAAACTGAAGATATTAAAAACTTTCTTTCCAAAATAAAAATACCAAAATTGACCGAAACACAAACTCAATCCTTAAATCAACCATTTACACTGCAGGAACTACATAATACAATAAGTTCCCTCCCATCAAACAAATCTCCAGGTCCTGATGGTTTTAGTGGAGAATATTATAGAGAATTCATAAACTACCTATCCCCATTTTTACTCCGAGTTTGTGACTCTGCCGCTGTCTCTGCCTCTTTCCCTCCCGAAATGTTAGAAGCTCTTGTTGTCACGTTGCCGAAGCCGGGGAAGGATCCTAATTCACCGACAAACTTTAGACCGATTTCACTTTTAAACATCCCCAGGGCCAAAAAGGGTTAAAGCTGCCGGATGTAATATCAAGCAAGCGTTTCTGGGACTGTGACCCAATCTCTTGTCCTGGGACATTTCACTAAACAGCCAGGTGGGCTGGTATTTTCAAGAAAGGGGGCATAGAGCTCTTGTAAGTAGAGATTTTGCTAAAATTATACTCTGGGGACCCAGAGCTCCCATAAAGGGGAATTTCCTTGCCAATTTCATAGACTGTTGCTGTTCCGGAGGGAATACAGTCAAGTATATCAAGTAATTCATCAAAAGCAGCACTCCTGTCAATATTAAAAATGACTGGCTAACATATGTCTATTGACATAAGTGAACAAAGAGGAACACAATAGGGGTAGCAGGTGGTGATGAGAAAGAGTCCGAAGTAGACACAGGCAGTGGCGGCTGGTGAAGTTTTTGGATGGGGGGGCGCCAGACCCCGCCCATTGTTTTGACCCCTCCCACTTCTCATAAACCACACCCCTTATAGAATCCACTCACTCCGTCCCCTGTATTCCACTTGCTTCCACCCATAGTGTCAGGAGTATACAGCTCAGATCACAGGACAGAATATATATCTCAGCATCACAGGACAGAGTATATAGCTCAGGGGGCGTGGCTAACCGCCGAGCAGTATGGAAGCCTGACTCCACAGCTCTTGCACCGAACAGAGAACCGATCCTTTACCTCACTACACCGGACCACCAAAATGCAATCAGCTTACCCCCACACCATGGGGAACCAGACCGGAACGTCCAGGAAATGAAAGGAATACAAACAACCAAAAAAACTGACAGATTTCTTCATTCTCCCTCAGGGAGATAAAATCAAAGATGGCGCCCGCGGCGCCTCACAGCACACAGAGGATTCCTATACATATTTACCTGATGCTGATGACTCCTCAATATCTACCATCTGGGCCATCTTCCACCTCCAGCAGCCCAGCCAAATCACGGATGCGCTTGGATGCAGACGAGCAGACCCTGGAGGTAAGGCCTGCATTAGAAAACCTCCTCACACAGACGCCTGCATCCTCCCCTATAGCGGCCTTCCCTACATCTAATCAGCCGGTCATAGACACAATGTTAAAGGAGATACTGATGTCACTACACAGTTCTCTCCATAATGACATCTCCTCCATGTTCACTGCTTTTAAAGCGGACATGATGTACACAGGACAAAAAGTGGGCCACATTGAAAAGCAGATGAGTGCTATGACTGAAACTGTTAATGATTTGGTAGATGCACACGACCATATCTGCGAAGAACATCTCTGGATGAGGGCCAAAATGGCGGACCTCGAAGATCCATCGAGACACAATAACGTAAAGATAAGAGGCATACCTGAAACCATCTTACCAGCAGACCTGAACTCCGCAAGGAAACTTATCTCAACACTCCTACCAGATAACCATTTACTGTTTCCCTTCCTACCTTTTCTTATCCTTGCGAGCACAGGAACATCTGAAACCGAACCTCCTTTACAACCGCAGCCTCATCTAAACTGCAAATCTAATGAGTACCGCGGATTTCCCTGCTGAACACCCCGCTCATCCAAGGAACTGTAAGTACTACCCTATTTTGAATTACTACCACAACACTTCCATAATGCCCAAATTCCTATCACTCAATGTGAAAGGGCTAAACCATCCAGCCAAAAGGGCATCCCTGTGGCGAACGGCACAAGACTCCCACTGCGAAGTCCTGTGAACCAAGAGACGCACTTTAAGTCCAACGAGGAACCTCCATGTACCAACAAAAATTTTACCCACATCTTTAAAACCTCAGGCCCGCCCTCCCTCTATATAAGCTCACATTTATGAGCTGGAAATGTCCCAAAAAGTTTGAAAAAATTTGGGGTGCATGGGTTTCTAAGTGAATGGCCACTGATGCGGATCCCCCCCGGGAGAACTCTCTGAACTCATACACCACTAGTTCGGTTAAGAAATATTTAGAATACACTTAAAATTACCACTGAAATATACTTTTTTTTTCTTTGAGGAGGAGGTATTGCTCCTAAAATACAACTTTGCAGTGATATGAATACTTGCAACTAAGATGTGAACTGATGTGCCTTGCTTTTTGATGTAATACTTGAGACTATTTGTCCTAGATTGTCACTTTCCTTCTGGAAATGGTTCTTCTTTGCCTTTTTTATGTAATCCTCTCTTATTGTCCCCTTTTATATTTTAATGTATATGTATAGGTATATGTATATTTATATATATATTTGTGAATGTACTTCTTTTTTATCTTTGTACTGAAACTTTTCTCCGTTGGAGATGAATAAAAACGTAACTGTTAAAAAAAAAAACCTCAGGCCCGGAAAAGAAGAGTCATGATAGCTATCAAAAACACCTGGTCCTTCACTCTCCACGATAGCCTCATTGACGTTGATGGCAGATATTTTGCCCTAGTCTGCACCCTGAATTACAACAGATACACCATCGTAACAGTTTATTCCTCCAACAAAAAACAAATCAACTTCCTATCCAAACTAATGAAGAAAATCAACTGCTTCAAACAGGGTCAACTTATCATCCGTGGAGACTTTAATATAGTCCCGGATAACTCCATCGACTCTTCCTCCCGCTCTAACAGATTACCCTCACCCATGGGATCCTTGGTCCAATGACCCATTACGTGGTCAGAGCACGCGCCAATCTCCATGACCATAGATGACTCACTATCGACCTCCCTAACATGGATCTGGAGAGCAAATGCTGCAATCGTTAACTCACCAATTCTATTCTACCTACATCAGAGAACGCCTAGAAGAATACTTTGACACCAATACAGGAACTGTCAGAGACAACACCGTCCTTTGGAATGCCCATAAGGCATTCAAAAGAGGGATCCTCATAAAAATTGGTGCTAGAGAGAGGAGGAGGAGATCACAGGGTCTAAACGTACTTACGTCCAATATCAAAACATTAGCAATCCAAAACCAATCTATGCCCTGTACACACGGTCGGACTTTCCGACGGAATATGTGCGATCGGAGTTTATTGTCGGAAATTCCGACCGTGTATGGGCTCCATCGGACTTTTTCCATCGGAATTTCTGACACACAAAGTTTGAGAGCAGGCTATAAAATTTTCCGACAACAAAATCGGTTCGCATAAATTCCGACCGTGTGTGGACAATTCCGACGCACAAAGTGCCATGCATGCTCAGAATAAATAGAGATGAAAGCTATTGGCTACTGCCCCGTTTATAGTCCCGACGTACGTGTTTTACGTCTCCGCGTTCAGAACGATCGGATTTTCCGACAACTTTGTGCGACCGTGTGTAGGCAAGACAAGTTTGACCCAACATACGTCGGAAAAAATCCATGGATTTTGTTGTCGGAATGTCCTATCAATGTCCAATCGTGTGTACAGGGCATTAGAAAGGAATTAAAATCTCACCTGTTACAATCATTCGAAACAGCACATACTTACTTTAGAGCAAAACACTTCTCCACTGGCAATAAGGCAGGGAAGGCAATGGCTAACAGAATCAAAGAACATTACTCTAAAACTACCAATCTATTTCATCCAGCTACCAAACAAAAACTGATATGCCGCGTAGACACGAGCGGACTGTTCAACCGGACTGGTCCGACGGACCGAGTCCGGCGGAAAATTCGACCGCGTGTGGGCCTCATCGGACCTGCAGCGGACTTTTTTGGTCGAAAATCTGACAAATCTTTCCGACGGACTCGAGTCCGGTCGAAAAGTCCGCTTGTCTGTATACTAGTCCGACGGATGAAAACCGATGCTAGGGCAGCTATTGGCTACTGGCTATCAACTTCCTTATTTTAGTCCGGTCGTACGTCATCACGTACGAATCCGTCGGACTTTGGTGTGATCGTGTATAGGCAAGTCCATTTGTTCGGAAAGTCCATCGGAAGTCCGCCGAAAGTCTGTCGGATAGACCGTCGAACCAGTCCGGTCGAAAAGTCAGCTTGTGTGTACACGGCAATAGACCCACAAGCCATTGCTGACGCGTTTAGTCACTACTACAATACGCTTTTCTAATTCAAAAGTTGACACCTCTGTCAAACAACCATCCTTACATGACATAGAATCGTTTCTCCACTAAATCAACCTTCCCAAATTATCCAAAGAACAATTATCCACATTAAACGCCCCGTTTACTGCTCTAGAAATAAGGAACATAATCTCAGCTCTACCCTCTAACAAATCTCCAGGCCCAGATGGCCTTACGGGAGAATATTGCAAGCAATTTGGAGCAATCCTAGCGCCCTTCTTAACCACAGTATGCAATGACGCTGCCTCATCCTCCTCTCTCCCTCCTGAAATGCTAAATGCTTTGATTATCACTCTACTGAAGCCAGGTAAGGAACTTACATGTGCACAAAACTTTGGACTCATTTCTCTCCTCAACCTAGAATATATGCTAAATTAATAGCCAATAGACTACTCTCTATTCTATCTATTGCCCCTTCTAATCCATCAAGACCAATCAGGGTTCACAAAAGGGAGACAGACAACTGATGCAACACAAGAATTGTCAACATAATCTACAATGCTGAGTCGACTCGGACGCCTACTCTGCTCCTATCTCTGGATGCGGAGAAGGTGTTCGATAGAGTCCATTGGGAGTATCTTAAAGCTACTCTCAGTAAATTTGGTTTTCAGGGACTCATACTGTCTGCCATAATGACACTGTACTCCTCCCCCACAGCACAGGTATACACATCAGAGATGCTATCTAAACCATTTTCCATAACAAATGGCACCCGCCAAGGTTGTCCACTCTCACCAATCATCTTTAATCTAGTGATGGAACCCCTAGCAGAACATGTACGAAACAATAGCAAAATAACAGGCTTCAAAATTGGCACTATAGAACAAAAAATTAATTTATTCACAGATGACGTGATAATGATGATCACAAACCCCCATTCCTCCCTGGCTTTGGTACAAATGTTATTGAAAAGATTTAGCAATGTCTCTTAGTATAGGGTTAACTAACACAAATCTTACATTCTAGACTTAGGAATGGATGCAATAACCAGTCCTTAGAAATTTGTATCCTTATCCCTGGGCTGACAATGGTATACCCTATCTGGGAATTACACTTACCAAATTCACAAGAGGCCTCTTCACACATAATTACGCAGAAGCCAAGCAAATGTTGATCAAAGAAACATCCAAAATTTCTAAGCACGAATTTTCAAGGGCAGGCCGCCTAGCAGCCTTTAAAATGATGGTGCTACCTGGATTACTATACATCTTCCGCTGCCTATCCCGCTCTCATCTTCCTACCTCAACTCCCTCCAATCCATCCTGAGTCAATATGTTTGGCAGGGGAAAACATCCAGAGGCAGCCATGCAAAATTCAATAAACACAGATCTAAAGGAGGGATGGGTTACATTGACATAAAAGATTACTACATAGCCACTATCTTATGACAGTTGAGAGAATGGATGCATACAAAACCCACTACACTCTGGAGTAACATAGAAAACAATGCAACACCAAGAACAAACCTCATCAATTGGTTATTCGGTACACCCACAAGTAATCATCACCTCCAACACTACTCCCCATATATCCAAGCTTCCATCAAAGCATGGAAAACATTACACCACACCAAATGGTCACAACTTCCGACCAAGCCCCTTCACATCCCTATCAACACCTTAAAGCACCTTACTCCTGACTTTCCTGACCTTCCCACACTGGATCACAGAACAGGTGACTTACACATACGAACTCCGCAACATAACAACCAGCAAATCTTTCTTACAAGTCGGAAAAGATCACAATACACCTGCTAAAGAATTCTTTACCTACCATAGACTTCAAAAATGCCTTGCAGCTAACACCTCCCTAGAAGGATCATTACCCACAAAACTATGGAACTATTTCTTTACTGATAACCCCACATCTAACGGGACCTCTCTCATTTACTCAATTCTACAGGAAAAATACACGTTCCACAAATCCAAACCCCTCCTTGATTGGGAAAAAGACTTACAACTACAATTTTCTGACCAACAATGGCAAACAGCAATCAACGCTGTTTACAAATTACATCCTGCACCTCCTTATAGGAACTTACACAAAAAACACTCATGAGATGGTACTTGACAACACACAGAATAGCCAAGTTTATTAAACACACTTCACATGTATGCTGGAGAGAATGCGGCCAAACCGGTACACTTCTACACATTCTATGGTCATGCCCTCAAATACAACAGCTTTGGAAAGATGTAAAGGACATGCTGCAAGAAATACTACATTTCCCTATCACACTAACTCCACAGTTAGTCATCCTTAACTTAAAGTGGAAGTAAACCCTCCTATTGTTTTCAGCCAAGGAAGCTGACATATTGGCCTCTGTTTGATCTACAACTGCCATGATGCTGCAAATGTAATCAGCTATGACACCAGCCATTGGATGGTTTGACAGTTTGGTTGAGAGCACAACCAATGGGAGTGTTACATTCCCGGCATGTGCCGAAAATGTAACTGTTTTTTGAAATTGTTAAATGGATGAGTTTACTTCCGCTTTAAACATTGACGAAATACCACCGAACTTTAGACTAGTGACCACACATATTCTCTTGGCAACAAAACTTCTACTCACAAGAAAATGGAAAACCAATATCACTCCCCATCTGGCTGAAATAGTTAACTTAGTGCAAACACATTTTACATATGAAACTCCCCTTTCACGTGGGAAGCATACGCATCCTAAAACACTAGACCTATGGAATCCTTGGTGCATTTGGTACACGAAGACAAATAACAACTGATAGTCATATCTCGCGCTCCAACAAAATACTGCTGCTCTCTTCTCCCTTACCCTCCTTCCCTTTCCCCCATACCCCCACACTCTTACCCTTACTCCATCTTACCCTCTTCCCTTCCCTCCCAGGATATCAGTTATACATCTTGATACAACAATGTTTTAATGCCTGTTATTCTCTTCATATTACTTATTTTAAACTGGAATCCACTCACAGACATACCTTTTATCAGCTCATGTTTTAGCAATGTTTGAGTAAAATATCATTATGCTTACAGTCTAATGCTCTCTCATTTATATATCTGCATAATATGTAACCTGAAAATTTTCAATAAAAATCAATTAATAAAAGAGTATATAGCTCAGCCTCGCAGATCATGCATATAGTGCAGCCTCGCAGATCATGGTATATAGTTCAGCCTCGCAGATCATGGTATATAGCACAGCCTCACAGATCATGGTATATAGCACAGCCTCACAGATCATGGTATATAGCACAGCCTCACAGATCATGGTATATAGCACAGCCTCGCAGATCATGGTATATAGCACAGCCTCACAGATCGGCGCAGACCAACTGAAAAATTACACTCTTACACTGTGTACAGCTGTACACAGTTAGCAAAATTGTGCAGGATCCTTTTTTTTGTCCACACCAGAATCGAATCACATGCATGTTCACACCCATGCGATCCAATTCCTGTACGAATTCACAATTCACACTGCGAAATGCGAACCGATTTGGGGGTGTCATTAACTTTCTATTGACAACTGCAGCGGATCGCATAGGGCAGTGTGAACTGCCTGCGAGTTCTATGCGATGCAGGACCCGGCACTGGAATCGCGCTGGTTCCCGCATCGTGCTGGTCTGAACCGGCATTCAGAGCCCATGCAATTCCAACCTGAAGCAACCCTTCCCTGTCTCTGATGTTACATGTGCTCCTTGTAACAGCCAGAGAGCCTTTATATGATGTTAAAAAAAATCTATGCAGATCAGAAGAAGCTGCTCCAGCTATTGCCAGAAATCGGATATGTTGGAGGAGGTGTGAAATAGCATTACTGTCTGCAGCACACTATAAGCACAACATTAAAAAAGAGAGGCTCCCACAACATTTGCATATAAATATAAAAAATCCTTGAGTAATGGTGACTAGCATTACTGTCTGCAGAAGACTATAAGCGCAACATTAAAAAAGAGAGGCTCCCACATTTGCATATACTGTAAATATAAAAAATCCTGGGGTAGTGCACACTATCAGCACAACATTAAAAAAGAGAGGCTCCTACAACATTTGCATATAAGTATAAAAAATCCTGGGGTAGTGGTAGTCACCACTACCCCAGGATTTTGTATATTTATATGCAAATGTTGTGGGAGCCGCTCTTTTTAAATGCGCTTATAGTGTGCTGCAGACAGTAATGCTAGTCACTGACTAGCATTACTGTCTGCAGCACACTATAAGCACAACATTAAAAAAAGAGAGGCTCCCACAACATTTACATATAAATATAAAAAATCCTGGGGTAGTGGTCTCTTCATTAGCCCCGACTCCCCCAAATAATCTGTGATTGCCTTTGAACTGAATCCCTCATGCTGCGTGGCGCTCTCTAAGTCTCTTCCTACCTACCTTCCAGCAGCTCCACTCGGGCTGAAGAGCGGAGCTGCCGACGTCACTTCCGGGTGTCAGGTCACCTAGGGGCTGGGTGACAGATGCACACCGTTGGGATCAGGAGTGCACCACAAGGCAGTGGACCCTACGGCTAACTGCTGCGGATGGGAGTCCGGGTGGTAAGGAAGGCAGGGCCGCTGGGACACCAACACTGATCCCACCGGGGTTAGAGCGTAGGATTCCCTGGGGCGCGGAGTCTAAGAGCCAGCAGGTTTTCACCAGAGCCTCTAGAGGTGAGGATGGGCTGGGCTGCAACTGGCTCCAGGTCACGACCCCCAGGGTCCCCCAGCTCACACCCACAGTAGGCAACAGGAGGATAGGGATAGTAAAGGAATAAGCCAAGGTCAGGGCCACAAGCAGACAAGGACAACAGAGTTCACGCCAAGGTTCAGGGTCACAGGCAAACAGGGATAGTCGGGGACACGCCAGAGGTCAGGGTCACGAGCAGACAGGAATAGTAGAGAACACGCCAAGGTCGGTAACAGAAACAAACGTAGAGCACACGGCAGGCAGTAACAGAAAGCCAAACACACAAAGGTTGATCAGCAGGGCTGGCCTGCAGTGCAGAGGTTAATATAGAGTTCTCTGATAGAAGCTGGGGTGGAGCCGTGATAGAGGAGAGTTATTAAAAGCAGTCAGGTGAGAGTCAGCTGGTCTTTAGAGATGAACACATGGAAACAGGTAAGCTGATAGACAACACTATTGCATAACCATGACACTGGGTTTTGTCTGTTCCCCGAAACCCGGAAGTAACTTCTAGATTTAAATAATGCTCCCACCCCTAGTGATTCAACGGGCGGAAGCTACTCAGCGCTTTGTATTGCACTGCAAGGCATGTTAAAGGCCCTCAAATGAAGCGCCACGTCTGAAATCTTGTGATTGCATTGATGTGGCGCTTCCCATAGTGCACTGTGCACTTAGTTAAAGGATTTTTTTTTTTCTTTGCCGTTGCCGTTTTAAAAAATTGTGTTTTTTTTTGGTGACTACAGGAGGGGGGCGGCACCCAGGGCCCCCTATGGACGGGCCAACACTGGACACAGATGGTAATCTAATGCCCTGTACACACGGTCGGATTTTCCGACGGAAAATGTGTGATAGGACCTTGTTGTCGGAAATTCCAACCATGTGTGGGCTCCACCACACATTTTCCATCGGATTTTCCGACACACAAAGTTTGAGAGCAGGCTATAAAATTTTCTGACATCAAAATCCGTTGTCGGAAATTCCGATCGTGTGTACACAAATCCAACGCACAAAGTACCACGCATGCTCAGAATAAATAAAGAGATGAAAGCTATTGGCTACTACCCCAATTATAGTCGGCAAGGTACATGTTTTACGTCACCGCGTTCAGAATGATCGGATTTTCTGACAACTTTGTGTGACCGTGTGTATGCAAGACAAGTTTGAGCCAACATCCGTCGGAAAAAATCCTAGGATTTTGTTGTCGGAATGACTGATCAATGTCCGACCGTGTGTACGGGGCATTAGTGTTGTCTGTAAACTGTGCACTTTTCACCAAATTCCTCCAAATAGTGCGTCACACTCCCCTCTGTGACATCAAGGCTTGGTCAATATTTGGACAGATTTTTACAGAAAAGTGTTACAGAGACGAAAGCATATCTCAGAGACACAAAAAATCTGTTACAATTATTACAAGAAGTCATCTTGACGGGGAGAGATGAAGTCTTTTTAGTCACATCTGATGTGACTTCTTTATATACGGTGATTTACCATGATGACGCGCTGCTGGCCCTTAATTGGGCCTTGAGCAAAAGAAATGATCTACTGTATATACAGAAAGTTTTTTTTACAAAATACTTTGGACTTCTGTCTCTCCCATAATTATTTTTGGTTCGGTAATAACTTCTTCACCCAGAAAAGAGGGGTAGCTATGGCCGTGAAATTTGTGCCCAGTATAGCTAACGTCTTTATGGGAGAGTGGGAGGATAAAACAGTGTTGCATGAAAATAGAGCTGAACTTTTATTCTACAGGTGCTATATAGACGATCTGCTCTTGATATGGGCTTGATCAGAAGCTTCTTTAGAATTATTTCTGCAACACTTGATTAATAACAGAAATAATATTAAGTTGACCAGCCAGTGGTGTAGGGAACAGATTAATTTCCTGGATGTTAATATCTACCTAGTAAACGATACTCTGCAGATGAAAGTATTTTTTTTAACCTACAGACAGAAACAGTTTTCTGCCCACCCATAGTGGTCACCATCCACTGTGGTTGAGAAACGTGCCAAAAGGCCAAATGATGAGGGTAAAGAGGAGGAACTGTTCTACACCTGAAGATTTCCATGAACAATCTCAAGTGTTGAAAAACAGATTTCTGGAAAAAGGTTATAAAACCCAACACCTAGATACTATAGTGGAGGAAGTTCGTTCCATACCTAGAAAAAAGTGTTTGAAGGAAAGAAGTTCAGAGACAATTATCAAAAGCCATGAATGGGGTTTTATATCAGACTTCCATTCTCAGTTTAGAGAAGTGGAGTCTGTTTTTAATACCCATTGGCATGTTTTGTGTCTGGACAAAACATTACAAAAGGAACTTCCAATCAAACCAAAGCTTATTTACAGAAAAATGAGGTATAGGGGGGGAGGTGCTGCGCTAACCAGAAGAAAGCTGTAAATCTCTGTCTGTGGTCAATTAATAAAATGACTTAAAATCGCATAATAACATAAATCGCATAAATAAGTGTTGACACTAAAAACATTCAAGTCTTAATGATCAGCATCCTGTGTATGTGAAAAAAAGTGCATAAAAAATCCTTTTCAGTTGGTATATACTAAATAACAAAAAAAAAAAAATCGCATGTAAAATCGCATAAATAAGTGTTGACACTAAAAACATATAAATCTAGATAATCATGTGTAGGTGCACAGGGACATAAACACTACTTCATGTGAATAATTCTAAATAAAAATACATAGAATAAATCAGAAATAACCATCAAAAACATTTCCTTATAAATGGAACGTAGTGACGTACAAGACGTACGACGAGCCAATGTGATGTCTCCATTACGAACGCTAGTTTTACAAGACCGAGCGCTTCCAGCTCGTCCTTGATTCCGAGCATGCGTGTTTGTACTTTGGACTTTTGTCCGATGGACTTGTGTACACAGGCTAAGAAAGTCCGACAACACACATTTGTTGCGCTATGAGTAAGCGCTCGAACTAGAGCGCAAAACGCGTCAGCTGTGTCTGTACCACCCGCCTGATTGTCCTGTTTTTTATGATCCAAGTTTTACAATAAAGAAGATGTTTTCAACTTTATCCGGTGTGCGGCATCCAGATTTTCCTGTTTCAAACCCAACACACATTTGTTGGCGGAAAATTTGAGAGCATGCTAGCCAACATTTGTTGTCGGCAAGTCCGACAACACGGTCAGGCTTACCGCCAACAGGCTCACATCTAACATTTCCCGTCGATGTGTACGCGGCATAAGAGCTGTGAAAATGTGGAATAGACTCTCTCAAAAACTGTTTCTGGCCAGCTCAGTAGATTGTTTAAAAAGACCTGGATGCTTTCCTAAATGTACATAATATAACTGGGTACAAACATTTATAGGTAAAGTTGATCCAGAGAAAATCCGGTTGCCTCTCGGGTGATCAGGAAGGAAATTTTTCCCCTGCTCAAGCAAATTGCATCATGCTTTGCTGGGGTCTTTTGCCTTCCTCTGGATTACCTGTGGGTATAGAATTGTGTATATGAAGGTTTTCTATCTGTGTGTTGTTTTTTTTGTGTTGGTTTCACTGGATGGACTTGTGTCCTTTTTAAACCAGACTAAATATGTAACTATGTAATTATAATAAAAAATAATAATAATGCTTTCAAGTCAATCATGGTCTTTTGTTCTACCTGTTAATATAAAATGAATCCAATCCCGACCCCTTTCATGATGGAGGGTAAAACAAATCCTAACCAGTTTTGCAACTTTGGAACAAATCCTAACCAGTTTTGCAACTTTAGCATGTGTTCATAAAACTGTACAGTGCCATGAAAAAGTATTAATACCTCTTGAAATTTTCCACATTTTGTCATGTTAAAACCAAAAATGTAAATTAATTTTATTGGGATTTTATGTGATAGACCAACACAAAGTGGCACATAATTGTGAAGAGGAAGAAAAATGATAAATGGTTTTCAAATTTTTTTACCAATAAACATGTGAGAAGTGTGGCGTGCATTTGTATTCAGCCCCCCTGAGTCAATACTTTGTAGAACCACCTTTCACTGCAATTACAGCTGTAAGTCTTTTTGGGGATGTCTCTACCAGCTTTGCACATCTAGAGAGGGACATTTTTGCCCATTCTTCTTTGCAAAAGAGCTCAAGTTCTGTCAGATTGGATGGAGAGCGTCTGTGAACAGAAATTTTCAAGTTTTGCCACAGATTCTCAATTGGATTTAGGTCTGGACTTTTACTGGGCCATTCTAACACATGAATATGCTTTGATCTAAACCATTCCATTGTAGCTCTGGTTGTATGTTTAGGGTTGTTGTCCTGCCGGAAGGTCAACCTCCGCCCCAGTCTCAAGTCTTTTGCAGACTCCAACAGGTTTTCTTCTAAGATTGCCCTGTATTTGGTTCCATCCATCTTCCCATAAACTCTGACCAGCTTCCCTGTCCAGTCGCGGAATTACCAGGGTCGCAACAGTCGGACTTGCGATGGGGCCATGGCATTCTGTCACTGTCAGGGGGGCCCCCAGCAGAGTTGCTATTCACATGGCTCTGAGCGTAGAGCATGCCTCTCATTGAACAGCAGCACAGAGACACCGGCATTGACAGTTCTATCTCCCCCTCCAAAATACAAAAAAAAACAAAAAAACATTTTTATGTGTACTGTATGTTCTTTTGTGGGCCCAGAAACAATAGTGCACAATTTGATATTTTTTATCCTACCTAAACACACTGAGACTAAGGGACACTGACACTAAATAAATTTTTTTTTTTTTAATTCTACCAAAAACATGCTAACCCTGACCTTTGACCCTAACCATGACCTTTTTACCCCAATCATGACTCTTAGGCTCCTTTTACACAGGCGGCCAGGGTGCAGTAAAAACAGGCAGTTGATCTGTGTTTCTATCTTCCCGACTGTTCACCTACAAGCAAACATGGTGCTACTCAAAGCTGTATGCATTGCATGGAGTGGCAAATTTAAGCACCTGACCTCCGGAAGATTAACCCCTCTTTCTGACCAGGCCATTTTTTGCAATAGGGTACTGCGTTATTTTAACTGACAATTGCGTGGTCGTGCGGTGCTGTACCCAAATAAAATGTATGTCCTTTTTTCCTCACAAATAGAGCTTTCTTTTGGATCACCACTGCATTTTTTTATTTTTTGCACTATAAACAAAAAAAAGACTTACAATTTTGAAAAAATGTCTTCATCAATCAAGTTGAGGCCAAGACTCTGTGCAGGCCAGTCAAGTTCCTCCACCCCAAACACGCTCATCCATGTCTTTATGGACCTTACTTTGTGCACTGGTGCGCAGTCATGTTGGAAAAGGAAGGGGCCATCCCCAAACTGTTCCCACAAAGTTGGAAGCATGAAATTGTCCAAAATGTCTTGTATGCTAATGACTTAAAGGGATTGTCAAGGTGCAGGGTTTAAAAAAATAAAAAAAAACAACAAACATGTCATACTTACCTCCGCTGTGCAGTTGGTTTTGCACAGAGTGGCCCCAATCCTCCTCTTTTGGGATCCCGCAGCAGCACTTCTGGCTCATCCTCTTCTCAAGTGCCCTGGAGAAGCGCTCTCCTTCGTGGACAACCCTGCAGGCGCGCTCCCGTGTCCTGTTTCTGCGTCTATTCACACAGAAAGCAGGACTTGGCCCCGCCCCCCGGCGCCCATGTCATTGGATTTGATTGACAGAAGCGGGTGATAATGGCTGCGCTGCTATCAATCTATCCAATCAGGACACGAGACACTGGCCAGAGCTGGTGTGCTCATTCCCAGTGTGGGAAACACAGGGCTCAGGTAAGTATAACAGTGGCTCGGGGGGCTGCTGAGTGACAGAAGGTTTTTCACCTTAATGCATAAAAAACACAAGCATTTACAACCCCTTTAAGAGTTTCCTTCACTGGAACTAAGGGGCCAAACCCAACCCCACACCATAATCCCCCCTCCACCAAATGATTTGGACCAGTACACTAAGCAAGGTCCATAAAGACATGGGTGAGTTTGGGGTTGAGGAACTTGACTGGCCTGCACAGAGTCCTGACCTCAACCCACTAGAAGACCTTTGGGATGAATTAGAGCAGAGACTACGAACCAGGCCATCTCGTCTACATCGGTGCCTGACCTCACCTACTGGAAGAATGGTCAAACATTCCCATAGACACACTCCTAAACCTTGTGGACAGCCTTCCCAAAAGTGTTGAAGCTGTTATATCTGCAAAAGGTGGGCCAACTCAATATTGAACCCTACGGACTAAGACTGGGATGCCATTAAAGTTCATGTGCATGTAAAGGCAGGTGTTCCAATACTTTTGGTAATATAGTGTATGTTACAACCTGACTGTACAATCTGCTGCAGATCTACCAACAACCACATGGAGCAAGGGCAATGGATTTGACATAATCTAAATAGGTATTTTAGTTAGGTTCCCATATATCCATAGCTCCCAACTGTCCCTGATTTGGAGGGACTGTCCCAGATTCAGAACAAAGTCCCTCTGTTCCTCTTTGAAGAAAAAGAAAGTCGCCCATGGGACTTTAAACTAAGTGCTCATGATGATCAAAAGGTAAACAATATGCAAATATCAAAAGTGACAAAGTCATCCAATGTAAGACATGAGCATGGGTAACAGATTCATAAAGACAGCAACATGCCATAATAGTCCTCAAAACATAGCCATAATTAATAAAACATCACACAATATAAATAGTACAGATGTACATAATACATCTCTAACCCAACGCGTTTCGCAAGCTCTACTTGCTTCCTCAGGGGCTGTTCCTCTTTGCTCCTTATTTGTTCCTCATTTTGGTCTCATCTATATAGTTGTATATAAAATAGGGTGACCAGACATCCCTGGTTACCAGGAACAGTCTCCGGACTGAGGACACTGTCCCCGGAGCCTGTCTGTCCCCGGTTTTGTCCCCGGATTCAGGGCGCCAGAATGAAGGGGGTGGTAAAATCCAAATCCCCAGCCACTTGCTGGGGATTCTGATTTTTTTCTTGTCAGCTGTAGTCCCCTTTTGGCGATGCGGGCGAGCGGCCAGAATTTCCCCAAAGCCAGTCAGTGCTCTCCAGTAACAGCAGATCTCCGGTGTCGGCACAGCGCCCCCTCCCCCACGTCCCTCACGATCTGGTGGACCGGGGTACTGCAAAGCTCTTACCTGTGCACACGTGGAGGAGGAGGGGAGAGTTGATTTTTGGGTGGGGGGTGCAGTTTTGGAGTGCATGAAGCGGCCCATGCTGGTTGAGGGAGTTTCTGTCCGACACTGATCTGCCTCCACTGTCCATCCCCGGCTCAGGATTCCCTAGCTCGCCCCCCTCCCCTGCAGATTTTACCTGGGTATTTATCTATGACTATATATGGGAGGAGCCCAGGGAGTGTTGGGTGCTATTTATACCCCCACAGGGAGTCTTGTACACATTCTGGCTTTTCTTTTCACATATGCACTTCATGTTTCAGAGTCATGTCTCTGTATGATGTCACCAGGTAACCATTTCTGATTTCCTCTCTAATACACAGACTGCACATCTTTTTGTTTCCTCTTACTCTTTTCCCTTCGGGATATTGCATGATT
This sequence comes from Lithobates clamitans, assembly GCA_037952925.1. Classification (NCBI taxonomy): domain Eukaryota; kingdom Metazoa; phylum Chordata; class Amphibia; order Anura; family Ranidae; genus Lithobates; species Lithobates clamitans. The sequence goes on from JBBGZY010000883.1 coordinate 473,351, forward strand.
TTCATGTGATTTTTCACGTTTTTATTTCTTTTTCCTATGATTTGGCTCATTTCATGCACCTTCTTGCTCGTATGTTTATGGCCATAGACTTGTTTACTATTTTTCATGCCAATCACAATTTTTGGTCCAAGTCGAATCCCTCGCCAGTATAACATTCAATCTCACCACAATTGGTTATGGGTTTTTCCCGTTTAATTCATACACATCATTTAAATTTCTCCCACTCAATCACTTATTTATATTCTCAGAAATTGAGTTCATCGATCACCCCCTGGTCACCCTCCCACAGGAGAAATTTATAAGTGTTCTTGGCTCCCTCAGCGTGCCCCATCTTCAGCTCCCGTGGTGGACCTTTTTATACAGTCCTTGTCCTTTGGTTTCCATGCACAGTTGACGTGAGTATATCCAGGGTTATCAGTTTGGTCCCTTATAGTTCCTACTTTTCCCAATCTTTGGGTATATTTATTAGACTTGGCTACTTATATACATTTATATTTTTATAGAATGATGCTGCATCAGCCCCTGAAGAGTGGGCACTGTCCCATGAAGCACGTTGGACTTACATAGATGCACCATGTCCTACAGACGGTCTACCATGCTTTTACTGCGGTATATTTTAGACCCAACATGCTATATAGTCCTATAGGGAATCCTGTCATTGAGGATACTCATCCACACCATGTTATGTTATGTTATGCGTCGTGTTATTTATGTTATAATCATGTTTTATTGCAAAATTTGTAATCATGCATGTACTTACTGTCATATACATGGAAAATCACCATTGTGGAAGGAACAAATAAATATATGTTTAATAATTATTCATTGTTCAATAATATGCCTCACTCAAAGTCCCAACTTCTCTTTTCCATTCCACACCACTAGGGATGGAGGCGCATTAGAAGGCTGGCCAAAGGCTAGCCTGAATTTATAGGAGGAGTCTGAGGTCTATATATCCCTCCTCCTCCTCCATCAGTTTCTTCGTCGGCTCATTTCCGGGTTCCCACCCACCCATTCCCCATACTTTCATTATTTAATTTACATTTTATTCACATTCATTCATGGTATGCCCTCTTTTAGGCATACCGACCAGCTAGGCCAAGGCACACCTCAGGTCTTGGTTGTTAGGGTTATCGCATGTCCAGGTGAAGACTCTGACTACAAATGTGTATGAGTGTACATATGAGTCTCATATGAAGTCCCAATCACTTTTTCTCCCATTTTACTTGGGTATTTTTCCTTCCTCTCCCGCAGTGGCTCCAAAGTGTTGTAGGGGCAGTGATGGCTCCTCCTCCACCCAACCGGATCCCCTGGTCCCGGACAGCAGGGTGCAGCCAGCCTGAGCGGGCACTGAATAGCAGCAGGATCAAGACTGAGACTGGGCGCTGACTGCTTCTCCTCGGAATTTATCTACACTCACACTCCACATCACTGGGGCCAGGAGAGATACTAGGGGAAGGTCTACTGATCAGTAATTGGTATATACCAGTGATGGCGAACCTTGGCACCCCAGATGCCAAGGTTTTTTCACATTCATTCATGGTATGCCCTCTTTTAGAGGCTAGGCCAAGGCACACCTCAGGTCTTGGTTGTTAGGGTTATCGCATTTCCAGGTGAAGACTCTGACTACAAATGTGTATGAGTGTACATATGAGTCTCATATGAAGTCCCAATCCCTTTTTCTAGGGGAAGGTCTACTGATCAGTAATTGGTATATACCAGTGATGACGAACTTTGGCACCCCAGATGTTTTGGAACTACATTTCCTATGATGCTCAACTACACTGCAGAGTGCATGAGCATCATGGGAAATGTAGTTCCAAAACATCTGGGGTGCCAAGGTTCGTCATCACTGGTATATACTCTGATGGGAGTACTGACCACTGATCAATAATTGTGAATGCATTTTGTTCTCTGGGGGGTGGAGCTGTGACTCCGAAATAGTTTATTGCAGTGATTTATGATTTTTACATTAGGCTGCTTTCATACTGCAGAGTTTCTAAAACAAAGTGCATTTTAATTGCATTGCACTGCAGTGCATATGAGTAAATAGCTGGTTGTTAAGGACAACAACCAGGGGGGAGGGGGGAGGCAGGGAGACAGCAGGCAGGACAGTAGGGAGCATTAGCTCCCAGAATGAGAGGGGAGGAGAGGGGGTGGCTGGACCGATTGAAGCGCATAAGTGTAATGGTGAACACCATGAAGGAAGGGAGAGGACAGGCGGCATATTTGCGCCAGTATATTTGTGCCACATGACCCCCAAAAAAATCACTTTAACATGCACCCTGGGTGTGTTTTTGGTGTATTTCCCATTGCTTTCAATGGAAGGTGCATCTTTGGTGCACTTTTCAAAAGCACACCAAAGATGTGAAAAGTCGCATAAGATTTAGGCCTGATTCACACCTATGCAGGTTGCAGTTTGCATATTGCAGGTGCATTTTTCGTTTTTCAATACATGTTTTTTGTCCATTGAAGTCTATGGAACCAAAAACCAGAAAAAAGTCCCTGGCCCTTTCCATAAAATGTACAGATGTGAACTACATCCATAGGAAACCATGTTAAATGGACTGTAGTGTGTTTCTGAAAAACTGAAAAAGCAAAAAATAAAATGCATAGGTGTGAACCAGGCCTTAATCCTGGCTGAGTACTGTATACAGAACGTTGTTCTAATATCCTTCTTACCATTTGGAATCAGATAATTCTATGCTGGGCTCCTGTGTACACAGGTTCACATTGTGCGTCTGCACATTTATCTTCTATTTGTACATATTTTTTTAATGATTTTGATCATTTCCCATTGAAATCTATAGAACCAGAAATGCACATGTTGCACCAAAAAAATCATCTGGACTTTTTTCAAGTTGTATAGAAGAGAATCATACAGTGTGAAAGGACCCCATATAAATGAATGGTAAAGCTGTTGATGTGTATCAGCCAAGAATTGTAAAATCACACAGGTGTGAACAGGGACTTAATAGATTGCTTTCGCGCCAACATAGATGTGGTCAGCTTCCTCATCCTCTCCTTGTCATTTTGATCAATTTTAGAGTATACAGAGCTGGCGTCAGAATAAGGATGCTTAGGCAGCCACAGTAGGATGGAGGTGGGGGGGGGTAGAATACACCTTCGCCTATGTAGACAAAAATCCTTGCACCGGCCCTGGCCGGGTTAACGTAGACAGGGCATCCCAGTCCTGTGCCCAGCGCTCTGTGTGTTATGCAGTCCTATGCCCAGCGCTCTGTGTGTTATTTAGTCCTGTGCCCAGCGCTCTGTGTTATGCAGTCCTGTGCCCAGCGCTCTGTGTGTTATGCGGTCCTGTGCCCAGCACTCTGTGTGTTATGCGGTCCTGTGCCCAGCACTCTGTGCGTTGTGCAGTCCTGTGCCCAGTGCTCTGTGTGTTATGCAGTCCTGTGCCCAGCGCTCTGTGTGTTATGCAGTCCTGTGCCCAGCACTCTGTGTGTTATGCAGTCCTGTGCCCAGCGCCCATGTGTTATGCAGTCCTGTGCCCAGCGCTCTGTGTGTTATGCAGTCCTGTGCCCAGCGCTCTGTGTGTGTTATGCAGTCCTGTGCCCAGCGCTCTGTGTGTTATGCGGTCCTGCGCCCAGCACTCTGTGTGTTATGCGGTCCTGTGCCCAGCACTCTGTGCGTTGTGCAGTCCTGTGCCCAGTGCTCTGTGTGTTATGCAGTCCTGTGCCCAGCGCTCTGTGTGTTATGCAGTCCTGTGCCCAGCACTCTGTGTGTTATGCAGTCCTGTGCCCAGCGCCCATGTGTTATGCAGTCCTGTGCCCAGCGCTCTGTGTGTTATACAGTCCTGTGCCCAGCGCTCTGTGTTATGCAGTCCTGTGCCCAGCGCTCTGTGTGTGTTATGCAGTCCTGTGCCCAGTGCTCTGTGTTATGCAGTCCTGTGCCCAGTGCTCTGTGTTATGCAGTCCTGTGCCCAGCGCTCTGTGTTATGCAGTCCTGTGCCCAGTGCTCTGTGTGTTGTGCAGTCCTGTGCCCAGCGCTCTGTGTACTATGCAGTCTTATGCCCAGCACTCTGTGTGTTACACAAGTCCATCCAGTTCAACCATAAAAAAATAAATAAATAAATAAATAAATAAAAAAGATCATACAATCCAATATACCAAATTTTATACCCACAGTTGATCCAGAGGAAGGCAAAAAACCCCAGCAAAGCATGATCCAATTTACTACAGCAGGGGAAGAAATTCCTTCCTGATCCCCCAAGAGGCAATCGGATTTTCCCTGGATCAACTTTACCTATAAATGTCAGTACCCAGTTATATTATGTACATTTAGGAAAGTATCCAGGCCTTTCTTAAAGCGGAGCTCCGCCGAAATTTTTTTTTTTTAAGTCAGCAGCTACAAATACTGCAGCTGCTGACTTTTAAAACATGGACAATTACCTGTCCAGGGCGCCCGCGATGTCGGCACCCGAGGCCGAACCGTCTCTCGGTCCTCGGGTGCTGCCGCCTCCATCTTCGGTAAGGGAATCAGGAAGTGAAGCCATGCGGCTTCCCGGTTCCCTACTGCGCATGCGCGAGTCGCGCAGCGCAATACGGATGGTCCCTGCTGTCTCTGGGACCCGTGTGTTTCCCAGCAGACAGCGGGGAGGGAGCAGGAAGTGGCGTAAATAACCGCAGATTCTGCGGCTATCTATGCCGGAAGTGGGTACAGATACCTGTAATATACAGGTATCTGCACCCCCCTCCCCCCTGAAAGGTGCCAACTGTGACACCGGAGGGGTGAGGGAATCCGATGAGTGGAAGTTCCACTTTTGGGTGGAACTTCACTTTAAAGCAATCTATTGAGCTGGCCAGAACCACCTCTGGAGGGAGTCTATTCAACATTTTCACAGCTCTTACTGTGAAGAAACCTTTCCGTATTTGGAGATGAAATCTCTTTTCCTCCAGTCGTAAAGAGTGCCCCCTTGTCCTCTGTGTTGACCGTAAAGAGAATAACTCAACACCAAATTCACTATATGGACCCCTTATATATTTTAACATGTTGATCATATCATATCACAACACCTGTTTTGTGCAGTCCTGTGCCCAGCGCTCTGTGTACTATGCAGTCCTGTGACCAGCTCTCTATGTTGTGCAGTCCTGTGCCCAGCGCTCTGTATGTTGTGCAGTCCTGTGCCCAGCGCTCTGTATGTTGTGCAGTCCTGTGCCCAGCGCTCAGTATGTTGTGCAGTCCTGTGCCCAGCGCTCTGTATGTTGTGCAGTCCTGTGCCCAGCGCTCTGTGTTGTGCAGTCCTGTTCCCAGCGCTCTGTATGTTGTGCAGTCCTGTGCCCAGTGCTCTGTATGATGTGCAGTCCTGTGCCCAGCGCTCTGTGTGTTGTGCAGTCCTGTGCCCAGCGCTCTGTGTGTTGTGCAGTCCTGTGCCCAGCGCTCTGTATGTTGTGCAGTCCTGTGCCCAGCGCTCTGTATGTTGTGCAGTCCTGTGCCCAGCGCTCTGTATGATGTGCAGTGCTGTGCCCAGCGCTCTGTGTGTTGTGCAGTCCTGTGCCCAGCGCTCTGTGTGTTGTGCAGTCCTGTGCCCAGCGCTCTGTATGTGGTGCAGTCCTGTGCCCAGCGCTCTGTATGTGGTGCAGTCCTGTGCCCAGCGCTCTGTATGTTGTGCAGTCCTGTGCCCAGCGCTCTGTGTTGTGCAGTCCTGTGCCCAGCGCTCTGTGTGTTGTGCAGTTCTTTGCCATTTGCCAATAAAGAAAAAAAATATGTCCCCGGATTTTATTTTAAAAATCTGGTCACCTAAATATAAAATGCACTACTTATCTTTCAAAAAGTGTTTCCCAGTGCTAAACCTTTCATCCAATTTATAAATTGCTGCATTTGTAAATGTCAAAAGCCAATATAAACGAATAGAAATGGCCAAAAAATGTACTTGGGTTTAACTAATTTTTTTTTTGCATAATTCTCCTTTAAGGGAGCATGGCAGGGGAGTGCCCTATGCCTACATACTTTTGCTAAAAAGATATCCCTCATTCCGATCTCAAAAAGTTGGGAGGTATGATATACCATATTACATTGTACATAGATTGTACGGTCAGATTGTAATATGTATGGTGAGCAATGTATCTGAGCTTCTGGGCCTGAATGACTGCTATAGCTTCAGAAATTCTTATAGTATGAGTCAGAGGATGTCCAATTCAAGGCTCCTTACAACAATAACAAATGAATCCATGGTCTGCAACCATTATCTCAGTTTCATTTAGCAACATATCCATTATTGGGAGGGAGTTTGGCACTTTTAATTGTCTATAAAAACTGGTACAAGCTGTACTGTGCCCGAATAAAGAACAGCGCCAATTAGTACATGCAATGTTCAAAACAGGCAGTAGATGGCAGCATTATAAATAACATGGAACTAACTATCACTTATGGAGCTTCTATAGCTGTCAGTTATCCTACAGCCTCATGTACAGCCATTGATTTTATGGAAAAAATATGCACTAGAAATACCCATCTATTTTTAGTGCTGGTAGACCAGTAAGTTCTGGGTTGTGACGCAATACAGACAGCTCAGATTTAAATACGAGGAAATATGCTGTATAGCATTACTTAATATGGATCTGAAGATCCTTACTAAGATTTTGGCCTCGAGAGTGGCTAAGGTTCTTCCAATGGTGGTGGACATTGACCAGACGGGTTTCATGCCTGGAATGTCAACAGACACGAATCTAAGGAGATTGTTCCCACATCTCCAACTAGACGTCTCTGAATCACCAGCTAAGGTCATTGTCTCCATTGACATTGAAAAGGCATTCGACTCCGTAGATTGGCAGTACATGCACAAGGTCCTGGAGGCGATGGGTTTTGGTCCTGGGTTACGTCGTTGGATCGCAATGCTGTACAGTGTCCCAAAAACGGCAATTCGACTGGGCTTAGGGGTCTCAGAAATGTTTACAATTGGGAGGGGCACCAGGCGGGGATGTCCACTGTCCCCTTTTATCTTCGCCCTGATGATGGAACCCATGGCTAGGGCATTAAGACGGTCTGCGGAGGTAGAAGGGATCCAAGTGGGGACGATTACAGATTGTGTAGCACTTTATGCAGATGACCTGCTTCTGTTCCTCAGAGATCTAGGGCCCTCTCTCAGGGTTGTCCTGGTAATTCTGGATAAGTTTGCCTCTATTTCGGGCCTACGGGTGAACTGGAGCAAGTCATCTATTTTACCATTGGGTCCCAGGGCACTAGCACAGAGAGATGATGCTTTACCACTACAGTGGGTCTCCTCCTTCACTTATCTTGGTGTTAAAATAACTGCCAATATACAAGACTATATGACACTAAACCTTCTCCCACTGGTCACTAGATTGAAACAAAAAACTCAGGTCCGGAAGAAACTGCCTCTCTCACTGTTGGGTAAGGTTAAAGTGGAGTTCCACCCACTTTTACAACTCTTCAGCATCCCTCACTAAACTGTGCACTGTAAACTAATTGGATATTTTTTTATTTTTTTTCTCAGCACCTACTGTATATCTGCTGTTTTTATCTGTAATGTTATATTTTCTGCGTCACTCTCCTATATAGATCCCAAAAACCTTTTATGACACGCTTAATGGAATAATAGGATCATTTATTTGGTCTCCGCAATCACCTCGTATAAGTATTACAACCCTGCAAGAGCCATGGGGACAGGGGGGTTTGGCGCTTCCAGACTGGAAAAAGTATTATCTGGCTGGACAGATGGTGTTTGCTAAGAGATGGCTGACGGAGGATAATGGGGATTCAGCTACAGTTTTAGAGGCGGCACTCTTGGGGTCATACGAGAGCCTAAGATTGGCCCTTTACAGGGGCCCGAATTCAAGCCTACCCTTAACTGTTACGATGAAAGCTACTATTAGGGCCTGGGATGTTTCTACTACTCTAGTATCACCTAGTTATTTGGGTGTCACGCCTTCAGCCCCACTCTGGATGAACCCGATCTTGTCGCATTTTTGCTTCCTCCCGGATCCAGCGTTATGGGCCGGTTGGGGGGTGAAGGTGTTGGAAGATATCACCAGGGAGGGGGATCTTCCCACGTTCGACCAGGGGAAGGCGAGACATAACTTGCAAAACTCCACCTTTTTTCCATACTTGCAGCTGCGTCACGCTTTTGGGGCGCAGTTCAGTGACCGAAAAGTAGAATATCTTCCCTCAACACTTGAACCTCTTCTGAAAGAAGAAGATCTAGCAAAACCATTATCAACAGTATACAAGTCTTTATTTAAAAAAAACTCTGCAGGGCATAACCAGATGTAAAGAACGGTGGGTGAGGGAAATCCCAGGCATTCAAGGGGAAGATTGGGAGGACATGTGGGATCACCCATTTAAACATTTAGTCTCCGCTAGGGACCGTTTAATTCAGTTCAAATTTTTACACCGCATTTATCTCACCCCAGCTAGGCTATCTTGCATTTACCCATCCACCAGCAATCAATGCTGGAGGTGCATTCACTCCCCAGCATATGCGGAACACATTTTCTCCCCTCGTCTTTCAGGACAGCACCTGGAGAGAGCGCAGCTCCACCCACTTTTCCCAGGAAACACTGCAGTCAGTTTTTTCTTTAAAGACCGGACACTTCCACCATGGCCTCAGTTGTAGTGTTTCCTCCGCCATGGTGGAAGCGCTGCAGGGAACCAGGGGTGTGCTGCGCTGTCTCCAGGTGGAGAGAGTTTGGGGCATACCGGTATTGCTGTTCTTTTTGTGGCAGGCCAGCCCAGCTTCCTCCCTTCACGTGCGGGGGTTGCTCCGGCGTCCTCCCCTCTTCATACCCGGTGAGGGTCAGGCTGCGGGGGGTCCCAGCTCCTTTAGACCGGTGGCTGGCTTGGAAGGAGCGGCGTCTCCTCTTCAACCCCATCGCTCAGCCTTCCGGGTTCCGGTGGCGAGCGCGTCACTACGGCCGGGGGCGGGACCTCCAGCGGCGCAACGCGGCTTCCGGTTCCGGCCGCTGGAACGCAGGAGGGGAGGGCAGGTCTCTTCCGGCTGACGTCATTTCCGGCCCTCGCAGCGGCGAGTGGACCGGGAAAGTTTAAAAAACAAGCACCAAACGCCATTGCAAATCCTGTCAATATGGAGGAGGAACAATCGGTGGTGGCAGGAGCAGGAGCCACACAAGTCAGCCAGGCCCAGGTAAGCGGGGACAGCGTGTCTCTGTAACTTACTCTATGGGCATGTTTTAGTTCCCTCTTTGGTAAATGTTTTAAAGAGCCTGCAGCATTCTTCCTGTGTATTGAAGCAGGAAGTAAATGTGTTTTAAGATTGTGAAGTAAATCTGTGGGGGGATTTACTGGCTGAGTGAAGGAGGGGGGTTAAAGTGTTAGCTCTTCCACTCTTTTTCAGCATGCTGTTTATAGGTGTTTCTGTTTGTGTATTTCAGAAGGCAAAAGAAAAGACCAAGCATTCGTCTTTTCCTGTTAAAAGAAAATGCCCATCTTGTAAAAATGTGCTTAAAGAGTCTTGGGCAAAAGTGTTATGCAAAGGATGCATTGCAGACTTAGTGAAGGAGGAAACCACTCCTAGTGTACCTGTGGTTCAGCAGGACTTACTGAGCTCATTTAGGAAGGATTTGGCGGAGACTTTTGAGTCATTTAAATCCTACCTTGACAAACGTCCAGCCGCAGGCAGCTCAGTACCTCGTTCCCAGTCTTCTGTTTCCGCATATAGGGGTGACAGTGACTCGGAGGAGGAAAATCGTAGCGTGGCTACGGAATCAGAGGAAGAAGCAGAGGAAGAGAAAGAATCTTCTTCTTCTTCTTCTCGATATAAGTTGTCTCTAGAGGAGGTGGATGATCTACTAAAAACTATCCACACTACTCTTAATATTACAGAGGACAAGGCCCAGCTGTCGTTACACGATAAGATGTTTCAAGGCATGGGTGAAGTGAAACACAGGATGTTTCCGGTGCACAAGTTTCTGTCAGAAACAGTTAAGAGAGAATGGAAGGACCCAGAGAGGGCCCCCTTCTTTTCTAGATCCCTCAAACGCAGGTTTCCCTTTGAGGAAGATAGCGCACAGGTCTGGAACAAAAAGCCTAGACTGGATGCGGCCTTCTCTCAGGTGTCGAGAAACACTGACCTCGCGTTTGAGGACATGGGTATCTTCAAGGACCCCATGGACAAGAGGGCTGACTCCCTGCTAAAGAAAGCTTGGGATTCCACCCTAGCAAATTTAAAGCCAGCTATGGCATCAACAGTGGTAGCCAGAAACCTGGAGCACTGGTTGGAACAACTGAAGGCTCATATCGAGGCAGGTACACCTCGTAAGGATCTTTTAGAGACCTTACCAGTGCTTATGAAAGCCGTTGGATATATAGCAGATGCTTCGGCTGAATCAGTTAGGATGTCGGCCAGATCATCTGCCCTAATCAACTCAACGCGCAGAGCTCTGTGGGTCAAGACTTGGACCGGGGATACAGCCTCTAAAGCCAAGTTATGTGGTTTACCCTTTGAGGGGGATTTGGTTTTTGGCCCAGGTCTTGAAGCCATTCTTGAGAGAACGGCTGACAAAAAGAAGGCCTTCCCCATTAAGAAAAAGGTGGTTCCTCAGGGCAACAAAAATTTTCGTCCTTTTCGGAAAACCACAGACTCTAAGGAGACAGGATATAAAAGACCTTGGAGGTCTCAGAGAGGCAGGGGCAAGTCAGGGGTACTCTTTCGCCCCCCTACCCCAAATACAAAGAGCCAGTGACGGTCCCCAGTCTGTGGGAGCAAGGTTACAAACCTTCTTCCCACAGTGGCAGAGGATAACAGACAGTCCTTTTATCCTAAAAACTATAAGGGAGGGTTACGGACTGGAGTTTGCCCAACCCCCACCGGTTCGGTTTTATTTAACTCAGGCTCCCAGAGACCCGGAGAAGCTTACGGCTATGTCAGCAATTCTGCAGGAGTTAATTCAGCAGAAGGTGGTAGTAAATGTTCCCCCCAACGAGGTAGAACAGGGGTGCTATTCACACATCTTTCTGGTGAAGAAGCCTTCAGGCAATTTCAGATTGATCCTGAACCTGAAGATACTCAACAGAGCGGTCAGGTACAAAAGGTTCAAGATGGATACGATCTTTTCGGTAAAGGGTCTCCTGACCCCAGACTGCTTTATGGTATCCATAGACCTAAGGGATGCATATCTCCATGTGCCTATAGCCCCAGCACCACAAAAGCACCTCAGATTTGCGATCAGGATAGGGGGATCTGTCCTACATCTGCAATTCAGAGCTCTCCCTTTCGGGCTGTAATCCTCTCCGAGGATATTTACAAAAATTCTGGCGGAGGCCTTAGCCCCTCTCAGAATAGAAGGAATCTCGATTGTCCCATATTTAGACGATCTGCTAATATTTGCCAAATCAAGGCACATATTGGAGAGAGATCTACAAAGGACGAGGAGGCATCTGGAGAGCCTGGGGTGGTTAATAAACGAGGAAAAATCGAACATGATCCCATCACAGGCAATAACCTTTCTAGGTTACACTATCGACTCCATACAGGGAAAAATGTATCTCCCAGAGGAGAAGATAGTAAAGCTGCAGAACGCTGTAAAAAAGGCCCAGACAAACCTGCCAATTTCTATCAGGGCAGTGATGTCTGTTTTGGGGCTCCTTACTGCAGCAATACCTGCAGTACAGTGGGCACGTTTGCACGCAAGGGAACTTCAACAGACAATTTTGAAAAATTGGTCTTATGGAGAGTCCCTAGAAAAGATGATAACGATATCTCCCCGAGTTCAGAGGAAGCTCTGGTGGTGGAGGAGCCACTCCAATCTGAACAAGGGCCTGCTCTGGTTTTTTCCCCAGGAGAGGAGATTAACAACAGATGCGAGTTCCTGGGGGTGGGGAGCCCACCTGGAAGGACAGATGGCTCAAGGCAATTGGACAAAAAGGGAAGCCAGGAGATCCTCCAATTGGAGGGAATTAAGGGCTATTCTCCTAGGACTATGCGCTTTCGAGGAAATAGTCCGGGGGCACCATGTTCAGGTGCTATCAGACAATGCCACAGCAGTGGCATATGTTACAAGACAGGGGGGCACGAGAAGCAAGGTCTTGCTAGTGACTCGGTTGAATTGATGATAGGCAACTCCTATCCTCATATTGATTAGTGGTTCCAAATTAATAATAACTACTGCAGTAGGGAACAGACACAAAAGATACGCTCAGCATCTTTCCAAATTACTGTTCTGCTTTATTATGACGCAATTGAAGGTTTTTATGCACATGATTACGTAGGTATCACATTAATATTACAATTGTAGGTTTATCATAACAAGGGGCGTTACATAGGCAGGCTTATTCTAATCAGGACTCGAAAGAATGTAAACATTTACTGAAAACATTATTAGTGCTGTTGCACAGTGAGGGCAGTGTGCAATACATACAAAATGCAATACAATTATATACAGAACTTACAAATTTCCATTACAATCACTAACCATACCTGCTATCACCTTTAACCTGGAACCTCCACACGCTTAGGTGGAGGTAGTCCTGGCCAAAGAAGCAAAAACTCCATTGTGGAGAAAATAATAGCTAAGCAACTTTTTCATTACCAAAATGACTTTTCATTGTGAAAAACAAATGATTGATAAGACATATTTACAGAGTACTGGCTGTACACTCCTGTGGCCAGAATGGCCTTCTAGCTGAATTGTGGACATGCTTACTGATCAGCATATGTAAACACAGACAATTCTACATGAAATGGAAGACGCACAAAAGACAAATATGACTTCAACTTGGCTGAACTACTTTTCAAATATATATATATATCCCTTACAATTAAAGTAATTGAATAAAAAAGTAGCCTAGACTATGATCACAAGAGGGAAACAAATCAAACACAGAGATTTCTTTAATTAAGTCATTTTTGCAGTGTCTGGTGTGGATCCAGGTGACTTTTTCTTCAGGTTTTGCAAAAACTGTACATGAAATAGATGCTGTATTGAGTCTCCAAACTTTTCCTTATATATAAATGTCTCTTAACAATCCACAAGTCACCTGGCTTTAGTTTTAGATCCTTCCAAACTTTTAGGATCTGGAATTGGGGAGAAAACACATAAATGAGTTTGTCAAAAAACCTTAAAAGATCAGCAACATTCTCTGTGAGATCCGAATGAAGGACTTCAGCTGCTGAGACAAAATATAAGCAAGTGAGCAACACACTCCCAAACCAAATCCCATAGGGAGAGAGTCCAACATCCCCCTTAGAGGCTTCATAAAATAGAAGAAAACATTCAGGCAAAAGTTTTCTAGTTTCTTACTCTACTTTGTCTGATACATTGTAGACAGTAGGGGGTGTAAAAATAAAACCTCAAAACTTCTAGTAAGGACTCTCCTATAAAAAATGATTTCCTCTGTTACTCTCTGTAGATTCTGCACTCTGTACTTACAAACTACTTCTGATAACACTTTTTACTGTGGCCTTTGCAGTAGCATTTGCCACTGGACATCCAAAAAACATGTCCATACAGACAAAATGCATACTCGTAAGATCCTGACTTGTGCATCTGGATATATCTTTTATGTAATCTCTGGGAGGGATGTTCAGCTTTTGGTAACACCTTTGGTAACAGGTAAAACAAGAAGTGGTATGTTATAAAAACAACTGTGGAGAACCCTGGCTCTATCCCACGCTCATTTACTAAGGCAGCCATAACTGCTTGTGACTGATGACACGGTCCATGTGTCAAGCTAAAGGGAAAAGAGTGGCTGGCAGACATAAATGATCACCTTTTCCAAAGTCCCGTTTCATAAGAAGTTGCCCCCTGTGGACCACTTGTTCTTCTCGTTCTGGGGTCCTTAAAGTTGAATTATTAATCCCAGCTATACTGGGCCAGAACTAGTGTGGAATCTGTGAGTTGCACAGACCCATCAAGTGTCCGGGGCTGTAAATGCAGCATCCTTAGTCACCTGGTCTGCTTCCATGTGTGAAAGTTAATATGGCTACCTCAGCAAGAACCTGGAAGGCTGAAAACAGCCGATCAAATTAACTTGGCATGCTTGGTTGGTTTACCTGTCGAAGTAAAAACAAACTTCTGGCCCTTTAAATGGAACCAAAAGCTCTCTATATCTCGACTATCTATATAAATATACACTCTTTTCATAGCTCACAGGCTTTGCTAAAACATGGAGCTCTGCTTCTTGAGCTGGGGAAAAAGGATCCAATGACTTTGAATACAGAGAATCCTTCTGGGTGATAAACTGCATACTCAAATCTACAAAAAATGTAATATCTGGGTCTTCAGGGAGTGTGTCCTGCACTGGGCTCACAGCAGCTGATTCCTATGTCATCAATTTAACATATGCGTCTTTTCCTTTCTTTTGAATAAATGTACGCGTTTTTCATTGTTAGATTTGTACATAAACAAACTCATATTTTAAACCTTTCATTAGACAAAAATTTAGTTAGCTGTAAATTTACTGCACAGAATGTCGGACCATTGACCAAAACAATATCTAACTTTGTCTAATAGCACCTTTGCATAAAAGCTACAGCTCTGATATATCGGGGTGAACCCTTCATTACTGGGTCCAGCTTGCATAAATATATTACAATGGCGTGTTTTCTATCACGCTGTTTGTGTAAGAACTCCAGTTTCATGTTTCAAAAGACAACTTTTTCCTGGCAATATTATAATAAATGATAACAATACCCTGCGGTCATGGAGAGATGCCCATAAATCCAAAATATTCTTCTGCTTATACCACTGCACTTACAAGAAAAAGGGGCACATCATTTCACAATCCACACATTCTGCTTTGGATTTCAAAAATAAAAATAAATAAAAACAAAAGGACCAAGAATCTGTATGATGGACCAGAAAGCATCAAAAACTATAAAACAACTGGCTGCAGGTGGCATCTATCCTAACAGGGTGTGTGGACTTGATGTGATGGGTCTGTTATATTTAAATTTTATTTAATATTACTCTTACATCATGGACCGCACATCAAGTTATTATCAGAAACCTTAAAATTTCATTTTTATAGAAGAACTTCTTATGTATTCCATCCATCTTGGCTTTGTTAAATATTATGGCAGCTTTATTCAAAATAACAACCTCATCTTAATCTTTTTTTCTCTCAATAAGAGCTTATTGTATAAATGTAAAATTACAAAATTGTTATCTTAATCTAAACTAATCTCATTCATTACAAATTTCCCCATTAACCTGGATTTCATTTCCAACCAAAGGTTGTCTAAACCAGTTTCAATATATCTATATTATTAATAAAATTGTTAAACTCATATTAGAAATTAATACTCATTACTACTTAATTTTACTTAATTTCCCTTTTTTAAATGCACTGTTTCCACTATCAAAGGATATTCAATTTGTGTAATACACGGTTAAATGTAACCTTCATTTTACCATGTTTGGAAAACAGATTCAAAATAATTGTGATCACATTATTTTCCATTAGATTAGTTAACCCGGCACATTTTGTTATAAATGTTTTGTCTAAAAAAACTGGAATTGGCATGATGTCCTTCCAGCTTATCACTAACCTCTCATCCCAGCCACATTTCTTTCAGGAGAGCACAAAGGAGGGGGTCACATCTGCGTACATGACACACACAAGCAATAGAACTAAAGGTCCCAGCATTCGCACACACATACACCAATATCTCTCTAAAATCGCTTACATTTTTCCCATTTGTGCACAACACATGCATATCATTCTCTCACTTTCTTTTAACTCTCATTAATATTTTCCTGTCTAAATTCTACTTTCTTTATTTTTGTTCAGATAACTTTTATATCTAGCTTCTATGATCAGACGGTCAGCCAGAGTACTCATCCCATCTTCTCTCTCTGACAACATATAAAGTATTCTGTTTTACCTCTCATTTCTCTGTTTCTGACTCTAATAGTTATAGTGCCTGACTCCAAATTCATCCCACAACTTAACATGAAAATGTCCCTTTTCTGTCTAGTGTTAATGTCACCCTTGATCCATCCTGCTCACATAGATAGCTGTTTCTCTAGCTGTTTCTTAGTCCCTGTGGACTTTGGTAACCCAGTTACCCAATGTGGATCACTGTCCACTTTAACCATTAATCTAGGGGCTCAGTATAGGCGGAACCGCACCTTTGGTTCATATGTAGCGCTCCTCTTGCGCTGGGCATTTTTGAGGGTCTCTTACCCTTCATTCCCTTACTTAATTCAATGCCCATAATGACTGGCCAGTCTTCTCTCTTCTCTACGTGTGCCTATACCCTCTTGCCTCTAAACTACTTTATCTAGCAGATGTACTACATATACCTGTGAACAGCACTATTCTTCCCTTTCTTATCTATAACACTCCGATGGACAGTAGACAGGGACAACATAACATATAACCACCAATCAATACAGTTCGATTAAGGGGAGTAAAATAGGTACCCTTTGTCCCGAAAATGCCTTACCGATCAAGGAAGTCTGATAACTCAAATGTAAGCAAAAGGCTTACCTCAGCCGGCTGATTATCAGAAATTCCCGGATCGTCTCAAGCTCCTCGTTTCGGATACTCAGGGTCACCTGGAATCCCCTCCTAAGGCAAAGCTCGCCATGCTGACTCGGTTGAATTGATGATAGGCAACTCCTATCCTCATATTGATTAGTGGTTCCAAATTAATAATAACTACTGCAGTAGGGAACAGACACAAAAGATACGCTCAGCATCTTTCCAAATTACTGTTCTGCTTTATTATGACGCAATTGAAGGTTTTTATGCACATGATTACGTAGGTATCACATTAATATTACAATTGTAGGTTTATCATAACAAGGGGCGTTACATAGGCAGGCTTATTCTAATCAGGACTCGAAAGAATGTAAACATTTACTGAAAACATTATTAGTGCTGTTGCACAGTGAGGGCAGTGTGCAATACATACAAAATGCAATACAATTATATACAGAACTTACAAATTTCCATTACACTAGCCTTGTCAGTTCAGTTGCTATCCTGGGCGGAAGGCAACGTAAAGTCCCTAACAGCTGTACACCTAAAAGGAGAGCTGAATCTAGTGGCAGACTTTCTAAGCAGAGAAAGGATACTAGAGGCAGAATGGAGTCTGAACAAGGAGGTATTCCAGGAATTAACAAAGAAATGGGGAACTCCTCAGATAGACCTGTTTGCATCCCACAAGAATGCAAAAGTGAGAGCTTATTACTCACTAAACAGGCAAGATCAGGCGAAAGGTTTGGATGCGCTGGCACAACCATGGAACTTCCACTTGTGCTACGCCTTTCCCCCCTTTCAAATGATCCCTTGGGTGTTGAAAAAACTACAGCGAGAGACCACAAGTTTGATCCTAGTGGCTCCTTTTTGGCCCAAGAGGCCCTGGTTTGCAACCATACAGAGGTTGGCAGTGGAACCACATTGGGTTCTCCCACCTCGAAAGGATCTGCTATCCCAGGGACCCCTTCAGCATCCAAATGTCAATCAGCTCAGGCTGACAGGTTGGTTACTGAGGAGCAGCTGCTAAAAAGAAGGGGCTTCTCAGATAAGCTGGTGTCAACCCTGTTAAATAGCCGAAAGAAGTTTACCAGGGGTATTTATTTTAAGACATGGAAGCGGTTTAATTCCTGGTGCATGACTAAAAAATGTTCACCACAGGAGTTGCCCTCAATTTTAGAGTTTCTCAATGAGGGTATGGAGATGGGGCTGGCAGCCAGTACCCTGAAGGTCCAGGTAGCTGCCTTGTCGGTGTTTCTTGAGAGAAAGTTATCTCAAGAACCATTTATAGTGAGATTTTTCAAAGCATTGGCCAGGCTTAGGCCGGTACCTTTCAAATCTTTTCCTAAATGGGATTTATCTCTGGTGCTACAAGGGTTGATCAGAACACCTTTTGAGCCACCACAGGAAGCAACTTTAAAAGTATGGACGCTTAAGCTGGTTCTTTTGGTGGCAGGTACCTCAGCCAGAAGAATTAGTGAGTTACAGGCTCTATCTATAATAGAACCCTTTTGTTTGATATTTTCAGACCGGGTAGTGTTGAAAACTGACCCGGGTTTCTTGCCAAAGGTCGCAACCTTTTTTCATAGGGCACAAGAGATAGTTTTACCTACTTTTTGTCCTACACCATCCAACTCTAAAGAGGAGGCTTTTCATACCCTGGATGTGAGGAGATGTTTACTCCATTATTTAGAGATTACGAGAGAGTTTAGGAAGACAAATTCTCTTTTTATTCTTTTTTCTGGATCACGCAAGGGTCATTGTGCTTCTAAAAGCACTATAGGCAGATGGCTTAGAATGGCGATCAGTGAAGCCTACAGGGCTGCAGGGGCTGATCCTCCCACAGGGGTAATGGCTCATTCAACAAGGGCAGTAGCAACGTCCTGGGCAGAAAGAGCGGGGGCTTCTCCAGGCCGGATCTGTAAAGTGGCCACGTGGACAAGCTTCTCCACCTTCACCCGCCACTACAGGTTGGACTTGCTATCAGCAGCGGATCAATCGTTTGGCAGGAAGGTCCTGCAGGCGGTGGTCCCACCCTAGAGTAAGTACTCTTTTATCATCTCCAGGTGCTGTCCTGAAAGACGAGGGGAGAAAAACCCTAGTTAGACTTACCGGTAACGGTATTTCTACGAGTCTTTCAGGACAGCACCGATGACCCGCCCTAATTGGTTTATAAAAATGTGGTGTTATTGCTATGTTCTGCTTATCTAATTTCAGCATGGCTGGAGGTACTCTATGAACAACTGAGGCCATGGTGGAAGTGTCCGGTCTTTAAAGAAAAAACTGACTGCAGTGTTTCCTGGGAAAAGTGGGTGGAGCTGCGCTCTCTCCAGGTGCTGTCCTGAAAGACTCGTAGAAATACCGTTACCGGTAAGTCTAACTAGGGTTTTTCTGGAACTGCTCGCAAGTACAAAGATCTTGGATAGAAGTCACGGATTGTTTGTCAGAGGTAGTAGGCATTCCGGTTCCAGTGACTCCTAGAGTCTGCCTTATAGGACTAATGGAAGAAGTGATACCATCGCTGGCGCACCGCACTTTGCTCAATATAGGTTTATTTTACGGTAGAAAAGCTATGCTGCTAAAGTGGAAAAAGTCCGAAGCACCCACACTGTCATCCTGGAAGGGATTGATAAATTCAGTGATACCTCTCTACAAAACCACTTATAGGGTTAGATGATGTCAAAAAAGTTTCATAAAGTATGGCAGGCATGGCTTGACTCATCAACAACAGTAGGTTAATTAACTAACTAAAGAGAAGGATTAGAAATGAAGGTTGGTTGGGTCTTGAAGGAATGAGCATCGTGAGATTTTGTGACTAATTAAATCCCCTCTTGAGGTATATTGTTTAAATTGTGTATTGAGGATTGAACATAATGGCCTACAGAGGAAGTAGGAATATTACACAGGGTCTGATGTTGCACAATGATGAGAATCCGACTTGTGGTTATTGGTCAAGGTAAGGGGAGGGGGGCATGGGAAGGTTTTATAGGATTATGTTTAATCCACAATTGTTAGGCCCTGCGTGGCCTGTCTCTGGATGGGTATGTTGCCCTCTCGGAGTAATGTTGTATGTTGTATATGTCTTATGAAAAAACTCAATAAAAAGATTTAAAAAAATAAAAAATATAAGGAAATATGAAATATGAAAATATGAGGATCCATGTCACAGGTTCAAATAAATGCAATCTGTCATTTTTGTTTGCTATAAAAACAAATCTATAAAAAAATATTTCTACAAAAGATGTTATGTTAGTGGGTTTTCCAGCAATTTTAATCTTCATTTTGTGATCAGTTAGTAGATTGTGCTGTACATTTTATATTCCGAACTGACTCATTCTGTACACTGTGCTGTATATTATACATACCACACCCCTCCATTCTAAACACTGTGCTGTACATTCCCTATTCCACACTTACTCATTCTGTACACTGTGCTCTACAGTATCTCAAAAAAGTGAGTACACCCCTCACATTATTGTAAATGTAGCAAAGTCCCGGGTCCCCTGAAGCCTAATGGTGACCTCCAGAGTCAGGGACAGCTGACATCCTTCTGTGTAGAGTGGGTTGCAAGGCATGGTGGGTGTGATGCAAGATAAAAGGGTGGGTGCCAGACACTTTTAGAATGCAAAAAGAGATTTGTCTTAAACAGAACTGTGGGAGAGAGGGTTAGAGCCAGGACACCCTTAGATAGACTTCTATAGGCAGACAGCTATACGGGTGAAGGTCTCCAGCCGGACACCACTTCTGTATAGGTAGGACACTGTCTCCTATGGCAACAGTCTTATAAAAGAGTCATAACTGTAATTGTAACTATTTGCAACTCAAACAGTTCTCCGCTTAACCCACAATCACTCACTGTGGTTC
Source organism: Lithobates clamitans (assembly GCA_037952925.1). Classification (NCBI taxonomy): domain Eukaryota; kingdom Metazoa; phylum Chordata; class Amphibia; order Anura; family Ranidae; genus Lithobates; species Lithobates clamitans. The sequence goes on from JBBGZY010000883.1 coordinate 493,631, forward strand.
TTCACTCAATGAGCTCCCAGTCTCTCACTAGACTTCGGATCCACTAGCCACTGGATCCCCTGAGCCCTTCCTCAAGCGTCACCCCACTTCCCTGCTGGGTCCCTGGCTTGGCACTCACAGATACTCTTTAAGCTTCACCCCTGTGGACACGCTAGGTCCCTGGCTTGGCACTCACTGATGCTCCACAAGCGTCACCTCTGCTGTCCCGCTGGGTCCCTGACTTGTCACTTGCTGAGGTTTTCCCACTTCTTCACCGTCCCCGGTTGGTGAGAAGTCTGCTCCGGTACTGGCCTCAGCTTACTCACAGTGGTCTCCGGTAGCAAAGTGGATGGTCTCTTAGTGGCGACAGCTTCCTCTGACCACAACTGGTTCCCCAGACGGCGGAACTTCTGGTTACTTCTGGTTGGACTACAAGCCCGCAGTCCCAACCCTACGCTGCTCTCCTGCTTCTGGATAGGCCCTCAAACAGCCTAGCAGCCAGATATCCCCAGGATAGGCCTTAGGTTTCTGGCCTAACAGCCCGGGGCAATACGATACACCTCCACCCAGACAGCCGTCCAGGTGGCACAGAACCCCAATCACCTGACTCCACCCAAATAAAAAGGCTCTCCCAGCAGGCCAAGGAACTCAAGAAAATCCCTGCCCATTGGCTGAGATACTGCATTCACCCATAATCTGTCCCTGCTATGCCCTTGTCTTATCCAATGTCACCAGATACCCAGCCACCTAGTGACAGAAGAGAGAAGTGAAACAATTCCAGTGTAGCGGTACCCCCATGAGGGATGCTGATTGACTATACCCCACTGGCTACCCTGACTCTGCAGATCCTCTCTTACCTCTGACACCTTGGGTTCCATTCTGCAATGTGACGTTAGCAATGAGAAACTCACACTATATCACTGAACCACTCAGAAAAGTTTACTAAAATAAGTAATGAAACACAATGAAGGGCATGAATGAACACAAATTATGATTGGCAAGTGTTATCACTTAATGCACATATACAGAACGTATAACCTTATAATCACTTTAAGGAGTATATGTGAACAGGTGCACAGAGGAATAGGTACTTAATATCTTCAAAACATATATTAAATACCTTCCCACCGAGGCCTCAACACACAGACCAAAATGCAGTATATATATTCTTTACATTCAAGAACACAGTGTAAAATCTAGTATATACTCTATGGCTCCCCCTAGATTGTAATTCAGATTTCAATTTATGAGTGAAGCAGCAATGCTTGGTAAAAGAGGAAGATGATGAAAGTTCTTTTAACTCCGGATATCTTCAACTAGCCTGCAGTATTTGTAATCCACAAGAACAAAGGAAAAGAAATTACTGTAGAGCAAAAGATATGCTGATGGCTGTTAAACTGAAGAAATATCACCACCTGTAGATTCCTCCTTACATGTGAGTGCAATACAGTACTGACCTTACAGCGCAGGGGAACAGGCCAAGGGACAAGGCCCCGAAAGTTCGGCTGTATGATGCCTGTGAAAAAGTAGATTCACCTCCGTGGAACTACAAGTCTCACCAGCAATCTGTAGAAAGTACTCACTCAGCAATACTGTACTCCCTACTGGAATAGGCAGGTGTCCTCTCACCACAATGGACTCCAATGGCTGTGAGGCTCCATCCGGAATCCCCTCCTGACGTCCCCGTCTGGTCAAAATGGCACCGCCGCACTGTGCTGCAACTCTAGTTGGGCTGAAGTGCAGGGACTTCCAGTTGCTCAGAAGTGCAGGCCGGTCCGCTTGCTAGGATGGAAAGGCTGTACTCCGAGATCCCTCAGAGGCGGGCGATCCAGCACTTCGCTGTATAGGCCGAAGTCTCTCACTTCTGGTCAGACACAGACCTCCTGCTGGCAAGTGTTGAATGGCGTCCAGAGAGAGACTGAAAGCAGGCAGCACCTGTCCTTTTATCACTCCTCAAAGCAGGCAGTTCTGCAAGCTTTGCATTGTCTGTCATGTAGTTCAGAGCTGATCCCTCTAACAGAGTCACTTCCTCCTCCAAACTACATCTCCCACAATACTTTGCTGCATTCCTTCTCAAGGAAGAGGAAAAAATCCTAACAGAGCCCAGCAGCCACTAGAGGGAGCCAAACTCATTTGAAACAACAACAAACTATTCAACTATAATAACTATAGTAGTAAACCCTTGGCTACACCAGAACGAGGGAGAAATCTATAGTGTGACCCGGAGAAAAAATCTAGACGGAGCATCGGCATGACTATGGGAGGAACAGGTCAGCAAGGGTTAAGTTTTTACTGAGTTAGTTTGGGAAAAAGGGTAGCTTACCTTATTGGAGGAGCAGGTCAGGTGTTTGGGGTGGAGCAGGAAAAGGGCTTGGGAAGTTGCACAGGCTGTTGGGAAATCATTCCAGAATATTCCCTGTTGGTAGAAGTTCTGTCGGCCCCTGCGGAGAGAAATACAGGCAAGATGAGCGATTTGGAGGCCTTGTGGAACCAGGTCAGGGCTGCAGCCTCTACACGGGGTCCTCAGTGGCTCCAGCAACAGTTATTAGGCATGTTAGGGGGGTCAGGGGTTGATCCATCTCCTCCTGGATCTCCCCCTTCATCTAAGCGCGCTAGGAGGGTTCGCCCTCCTGAGCGTTTGAGCCCTTCACATACCCCCTGGGTCCGGCGGCCGCATGGGAGCTCCACACGGAACCCTTCAGTGTCCCCTGCTAGGCCATCAGCTTCTGGCCATAATGGAGGGCCTGGGAGGAATCCCCAGCATCGGCGGGACCTGCGGGAGGGGGGGCCGCTGCGCTCTCTTCCCCCCTCCTCCCCCTCTGCAGTGACACAGGATGATACGGCCGGCTCTCCTGCTGATGTACCTAGCAGGAGGCCGGCTCGGCGTGGGACACAGTCGGATGCAGGGAGGGGCGGGAGCCCGGTCCCTTCTGGATCGGTGGGCAGAGCGGACCGTGTGAGCCAGGAGGTCCAGTACCTGCGCTCGTCGGCGGCGTCATCTGGAGGATCAGCTCCCTCTCCTGTGGCTGGAGCGTCGGCTCGGCGTGGGAAGGCTGGTGAAACAGGCAGCAGAAGGCAGTTGGCGCCCTCTGCTGCTTCTACACAGACATTGCAGCCATCTTCAAGCAGAGAAAGAGTGACAGCTGCACGGGGGAGTGGCCAAGCTCAATTAAAGGGCCGGCGACCCCCTTCCAAGGTTGGGGGTGCACGCGACCCCCGCAGCTGTCAGATGGAGGCGGAGGAAGATGATGGTACGCTGGGGCGTGCGGAGCCGGAGGAATCGAGGGGAAGGACGCCTGCGGCACAGTCTGTCCGTGAGTTGTCAGCAGAATCCGGTGAGGTGTCCAACGATGACGGCGATGGGCGATCACCGACCGTGTGCCCTACCGTGCAGAGTCAGCTGGGATCCGGAAGTGCGGCTGCTCGGGATTCGGTGCGCAGGCAGCCTGGTGAGTCCATGTGCTACATCAATATTTTATTATATCTTTTCATGTGACAACACTGAAGAAATTAAACTTTGCTACAATGTAAAGTAGTAAGTGTACAGCTTGTATAACAGTGTAAATTTGTTGTCCCCTCAAAATAACTCAACACACAGCCATTAATGTCTAAACCGCTGGCAACAAAAGTGAGTACACCCCTAAGTCAAAATGCCCAAATTGGGCCCAATTAGCCATTTTCCCTCCCCGGTGTCATGTGACTCGTTAGTGTTACAAGGTCTCAGGTGTGAATGGGGAGCAGGGGTGTTAAATTTGGTATTATCTCTCTCACTCTCTCATACTGGTCACTGGAAGTTCAACATGGCACCTCATGGCAAATAACTCTCTGAGGATCTGAAAAAAAGAATTGTTGCTCTACATAAAGATGGCCTAGGCTATAAGAAGATTGCCAAGACCCTGAAACTGAGCTGCAGCACGGTGGCCAAGACCATACAGCGGTTTAACAAGACAGGATCCACTCAGAACAGGCCTCACCATGGTCGACAAAAGAAGTTGAGTGCACGTGCTCAGCGTCATATCCAGAGGTTGTCTTTGGGAAATAGACATATGAGTGCTGCCATCATTGCTGCAGAGGATGAAGGGGTGGGGGTCAGCCTGTCAGTGCTTAGACCATACCCTACACACTGCATCAAAATGGTCTGCATGGCTGTCATCCCAGAAGGAAGCCTCTTCTAAAGATGATGCACAAGAAAGCCCGTAAATTGTTTTTTGAAGACAAGCAGACTAAGGACATGGATTACTGGAACCATTTCCTGTGGTCTGATGAGACCAAGATAAACTTATTTGGTTGGTTTGGTTGCAGATGGTGTCAAGTGTGTGTGGCGGCAACCAGGTGAGGAGTACAAAGACAAGTGTGTCTTGTCTACAGTCAAACATGGTGGTGGGAGTGTCATGGTCTGGGGCTGCATGAGTGCTGCTGGCACTGGGGAGCTACAGTTCATTGAGGGAACCATGAATGCCAATATGTACTGTGACATAGTGAAGCTGAGCAGAGCATGATCCCCTCCCTTCGGAGACTGGGCTGCAGGGCAGTATTCCAACATGATACCGACCCCAAACACACCTCCAAGATGACCACTGCCTTGCTAAAGAAGCTGAGGATAAAGGGGATGGACCTAAACCCTATTGAGCATCTGTGGGGCATCCTCAAACAGAAGGTGGAGGAGCTCAAGGTCTCTAACATCCACCAGCTCTGTGATGTCGTCATTGAGGAGTGGAAGAGGACTCCAGTGGCAACCTGTGAAGCTCTGGTGAACTCCATGCCCAAGAGGGTTAAGGCAGTGCTGGAAAATAATGGTGGCCACACAAAATATTGACACTTTGGGCCCAATTTGGACATTTTCACTTAAGGGTGTACTCACTTTTGTTGCCAGCGGTTTAGACATTATTGGCTGTGTGTTGAGTAATTTTGAGGGGACAATAAATTTACACTGTTATACAAGCTGTACACTCACTACTTTACATTGTAGCAAAATGTCAATTCTTCAGTGTTGTCACATGAAAAGATATGATAAAATATTTACAAAAATGTGAGGGGTGTACTCACTTTTTTTGAGATACTGCATATTTTATATACACCATCCCATTCTGTATACTGTGCTGTACATTTCCTATTCCAAACTGACTCATTCTGTATACTGTGCTATATATTTTATATATTACACTATTCCATTCTGTATACTGTGCTGTAGATTTACTTTATCACACTGACTCATTCTGTATACTGTGCTATATATTTTGTATATCACACCATCCCATTTTGTCTATTGTGCTGTACATTCCCTATTCTACACAGACTCATTTTGTACACTGTGCTGTAAATTTTATATTCCACACCACTCCGTTGTAAACACTGTGCTGTACCCCTCCACAGATCTGTCCTCACCACAATATCCCTGCTGTGTCCTCTTCAGTCCTTTGTAACCTGCTGTGGTAATTGTGATGTTTTTGGGGGGACCCATTACAATTGTTTAGTCTGGGCCTGTGATTTATAGTTACGCCCCTGTTGCTCCCTGTTAGGTCTCATTCACACAGACCCATTTGTTTATGCACCTGGAGTGTTGTCCCATCTAGAATTGTCACCTATCCGGCAGTGACCCGGACAGTCTGGGTTTTGAATCGTATGTCCGGGTTTCAGACTGCCTGAAACCCGGACACATTATTTAGAATGTACTGTAGTTCCCCAAGTAACTCAGTACCACAACCACCAAGTATATCGGTGTTCGTACGGGCCCCACCCTTATACATGGACAAGAGAGAAGAGAGGGCTCAATCTGCTCCTCCTCCTCCCACCCTCTGTCCACTCACACTCCAATCCTTGGTGTTCTGTGCCTCAGGAAAGGGATGGGTGAGCTAGAAATGTAAAGCTCAGCAGCTGGTAGGTACATTGTGGATGAAAGGTGTCGATGCCTGAGCTCAGATGTAAGGGGTGCCCTGTGGACTCTGATGTAAGGGGGGCTATGGGAACCCTGATTTAAGGGGGAATGCTGGGAACTCTAAGGTAAGTGGGAGCTTTGGTTAGCAAAAACACCCTTTACACCAGAGTCCACAGCATTCACCCTCAAAAATAAATTGCTGTGCACCCCTAAAGTGTTCGGGTTTGGCTTGAAGGAAAAGTGGCAATCCTAGTCCCATCACTTTTTTATCCCGGTGATAAGGTCAATCTCTCCAGTTAGGACACAGCAATAAAAATATGACAGATCCAACCCTGCTCCCCGCTCCAATCAAAACTGAAAAAAACGTTTGGCTACGGCTCATTTACAAGTTTAGCCAGGGGAGTGGGAAAACCTGCCGGCGGTCTTGGCTCCTCCCCCCTGTCAAGTGGCCACCATAGTAATCTGCTTGCTATGGGGACACCAGTGCATGCTCACTCCTGAGCTGGCTCTGTGTGTCCATAAAACACACAGCATGATTCGAACCGCCCCCAGCTCCTTCCTCACTGGTTGTACTTGACAGCAGCTGGAGCCACTGGCTCTATCTGAGCCAAAGAGGAGGAAGGGAGCCGCCGAGAGAGCTTCTGCTCTCATGTACATCGCTGGATTAAGATTGGGTTCAGATAAGTATTAGGGGGGCTGAGGGGCGAGCTGCTTGCAGAAGGTTTTTTTACCTTTATGCAGCGAATGCATTAAGATAAAAAAAAAAAACCTTCAGCCTTTACAACTAGTTTAAATGAAAGCTATAAAAAAGCATGTAATACATAATAAATTTGTATGTATAAAGAGGTCCCCCGTTGTGGATTTTCAATGTCAGAAGACTTTAGAACACTTTGTGGAAAGCCACTAAACACATAATTGTTCTTTTCCAAACATTGAATATCACCTCGTCATCACTTAACACTTCAAGAATCAGCATTAGTCCTGATTAGTGCCGCTTACAGCCTCTACTTCCATGTGTTCTTAATGTAACCTTTCAGTTACTTAAAGCGGTTGTATACCCGCGTTTTTTTTTTTTCCCTATACCTGCAAGGGAAAAGGCATAATGAGCTAGTATGCACCGCATACTAGCTCATCATGAGATACTTACCTTAGAACGAGGCGTCGGCATCTCATCCTGTCCACGTCGAGGGAGCTGACATCTCCCCTCGGCGTGTCTTCCGGGTATCGCGGCTACGGCGTGCGCGCGGGAGACTTCAGTCCGGCAAGCCCTGGAGTTTGCCGGGCTGTCAGCCGAGAATCCCCTGTGCGCATGCGCCGCTGCATTCAGCGGCTCATTGCGAGGGGAATATCTCCTAAACCTTACAGGTTTAGGAGATATTTTTTTTACCTACAGGTAAGCCTTATTATAGGCTTACCTGTAGGTAAAAGTTTTAAAAAAAGGTATATAACCACTTTAAATGTGTGCGTGTTCTCATGACATGTCACAGTATACCGCAACAATATCATTTATCTGTACCTTTACTACCTAAAGGGGTTGTAAACCCTCAAGGTTTTTCACCTCAATGCATTCTATGCATTGAGGTGAATAACCTCCTGTAATGCTGAGGCCCCCCCCGAGCCCCCTTGTACTTACCTGTACCCCCTCTATCTCATCCCGGGGACGAGCACACCAACAAAAGCCGATGTCTCGGGTTCTGATTGGATGGATTGATCGCAGCGCAGCCATTGGCTCCCGCTGCTGTCAATCAAATCCAATGATGCGGGGGGCAGGGCCGAGTCCGGCATTCTGAGTCTATGGACGCAAAGGCTGGACTCAGGAGTGCGCCTGCAAGGTAACCCCCAGGGAGAGCGCTTCTCCTAGGGGCTTATCTGATGTGGGGGAGGAGCCGCAAGAGCCGCCGAGGGACCCCAGAAGACGATGTTCGGGGCCACTCTGTGCAAAACTAACTGCACAGTGGAGGTTAAGTATGACATATTTGTTATTTTAAGCAAATAAAAAACAACCCTTTAGTATTACTTTAACCACTTGCCGACTGCTGCACGCCGATATACGTCGGCACAATGGCAGCGGTGGGCAAATGGGCATACCTGTACGTGCCCACTTAATTGACGGAGCTAGCAGGCGCGCGCCGCGTACAGTGTGACCGTGCCCGCGGGACCAGCGGACTCTATGTCTCCCGGCGATCGTGTCACAGAGCCGCAGAACGGGGGAGTGCCTATGTAAACAAGAGATTTCCTCGTTCTGCCTTGTGACATGACAGAGATCACTGCTTCCTGTCATCGGGAGCAGTGATTGCTGTCATGTCAGTGGTAGCCCATCCCCCCACAGTTAGAATCACTCCATAGGACACATTTAACCCCTTCATCGCCCCCTAGTGTTTAACCCCTTTTCTGCCAGTGTCATTTACACAGTAATCAGTGCATTTTTATAGCACTGATCGCTGTATAAATGACAATGGTCCCAAAATAGTGTCAAAAGTGTCCGATGTGTGCACCATAATGTCGCAGTCACGATAAAAATTGCAGATCGCCACCATACGACATATCTAGACTAAGTAGGGAAAACATATATTGCTTATTTCAATTAATAGATTAAAATGTCTTCATTTTATATATGTATCAAAATGACATGTAGCATAGCCTCCAGCAACGAGGGAGATGTTAACAGCCCTCTTTCCGCCAGCGGTCTGTCTCCCAACGAGAGCCGATCGCCACCGCCGAGGTCCCTATTCTGAACAGAGGTGCTGAGGGTCAAAATTAAGTTGAGTGGACGTGTGGAGCCAGTGCAGAGTGCATGGTGGGCCCACTCCGCAACTGGGGATTGTAGTGGAAAACACTGAACAGGTGGTTGTGGACATTGGCTCGGCAATGCAATGTACATTGTACACATTACATAGTTAGTCAGGTTGAAAAAGACACAAGTCCATCCAGTTCAACCAATAAAAGGGAAAAAAATATCATAATTCCCATATACACAATCCTATACCCACAGTTGATCCGGAGGAAGGCGAAAAACCCCAGCAAAGCATGATCCAATTTGCTCCAGTAGGGGAAAAAATTCCTTCCTGATCCCCCGAGAGGCAATCGGATTTTCCCTGGATCAACTTTACCTATAAATGTTAGTACACAGTTATATTACGTACATTTAGGAAAGAATCCAGGTCTTTTTTAAAGCAATCTACTGAGCTGGCCAGAACCACCTCTAGAGGGAGTCTATTCCACATTTTCACAGCTCTTACTGTGAAGAAACCTTTCCGTATTTGGAGATGAAATCTCTTTTCCTTCAGATGTAAAGAGTGCCCCGTAGTCCTCTGTGATGACCTTAAAGTGAATAGCTCAACACCAAGTTCACTATATGGACCCCTTATGTATTTATACATGTTGACCATATCCCCCCTTAATCTCCTCTTCTCAAGAGAGAATAAATTCAGTTCAATTTGGTCATAGCTGAGCTCCTCCATGCCTCTTTTCAGTTTGGTTGCCCTTCTCTGCACTTTCTCCAGTTCCCAGATATCCTTTTTGAGAACTGGTTCATCTCTAAGTGTAGAGGTCTGCCTTAACCACTTCAGCCCCTGAAGATTTGGCTGCCCAATGACCAGGCCATTTTTTGCGATACAGCACTGCGTCACTTTAACTGACAATTGCGCGGGCGTGCGACGCTGTAACCAAACATAATTGATGTCTTTTTTTCCCCCCACAAATAGAGCTTTCTTCTGGTGGTATTTGATCACCTCTGTGGTTTTTACTTTTTGCTCTATAAACAAAAGAAGTGTGACAATTTTGAAAAAAACGCATTTTTATTTTTTGCTATAATAAATATCCCAAAACTAATTTTTTTCTCAGTTTAGGTCGATATGTATAACTTCTACATATTTTTGGTTAAAAAAATGGCAATAAGCGTATATAGATTGGTTTGCGCAAAAGTTATAACGTCTACAAAATAGGGGATAGATTTGTGGCATTTTTATTTATTTATTTATTTTTTACTAGTAATGGCGGTGATCTGCGATTTTTATCGGGACTGCGATATTGCGGCGGACAAATTGGACACTTTTGACACATTTTTGGGACCATTGATAATTATACAGTGATCGGTGCTATAAAAATGCACTGATTACTGTATAAATGTTACTGGCAGGGAAGAGGTTAACACTAGGGGGCGATCATGGGGTTAACTGTGTTCCCTAGGTGTGTTCTAACTGTAGGGGGATGGGACTATCTAGGAGGAGAGAAAGATCAGTGTTCATACATAGTATGAACATACGATCTCTCTCTACTCCCCTGAAAGAACCAGGATTTGTGTGTTTACAAGTGACGTTTCACGAGCGATTGCAGGTGCCTGGCGGTCATCGAGCCTGCTGGGCACTAGCATTGGCTCCAGGCACAGGCTGCAGGCGCCGCTAGTGGCCAGAAGGAAAAGCGATGTAAGGTAACGTCAATTTGCCCAGCTGAGCCAACCTGCCACAGTAAAACTGCGGCAGCTGGTCCGGAAGTGGTTAAAGTGGTGTTCCGGCCGAAATTATACTTTTTAAATAAAAATACCCCTATAATACACAAGCTTAATGTATTCTAGTAAAGTTAGTCTGTACGCTAAGGTCTGTTTTGTTAGTTTATAGCAGTAGTTTGTTATTTTATAAACTTACAGCAGGCCGTGGCCATCTTAAGTGTGGACATCTGAAGCCAGACTTTATTTCTTCCTGGATCTCATCTTTGCAGATCTCGCACATGCCCAGTGCAGCACAAGCAGTGTAATGGGTTTCAGGTCAGGTTTCCATAGCAAAGGCAGTGTCAGAGGAAATTGCCGCCCCTTCCCAGAAGGCATTGCAAACAGGAAATGATGCGATGGGCCACGGCCAGGGAGGAGGAAGTGAAAAATGAATACAGCAGATATACAGTAGGTGCTGAGAAAAAAATGTAAAAATATCCAATTCGTTTACAGTGCACAGTTTAGTGAGGGATGCTGAAGAGTTGTAAAAGTGGGTGGAACTCCACTTTAAGATTGAGTATTCCCTGACGTCAGCCTCAGCCTTGTCCCATGGTATCAAGAGAATCGACACAAAGTAAAAAGTACCCCATCTCTGTGTGTAAAATGACCTTCTAAAAGTGCCCAACCTAGTACAGAAGAACCCACCCCGGGGTAGGCTTCTCATGTGACCCACACTTGGCACTCAACAAAAAGGGGAACATGGAGGAACTGCCACCCGCCTGCCCTACAATTTTATAGCTGTTTTCTTTGTATAGTGTACAAATGGAAGTTTTAGTTGCCTGTGACCAAATTATTTGCCAGGTCTTCAAAGATAATTTCTCGCCTATAATCATTTCCCATTTTTTCATATGCAGATGTTTATTCTGGTCCTTTATGGATATTGTATTAAGTATTTTTTTAATTTTTGAAATTAAACCCTTGTGGGAAAGAAATCATCCCAAAGGGGGGCAGTTTGAAGAACTGTAAATAGTTGGTCATCGTCTGGTCGTAGTGGCGGGAAATGCATGCCGTGGTCAATAGTAATTATCAAGTTCTAGTGTCAACTATATAGCCAAATTAAAAGAGGGCTCTAGACATTTGTGAGGTTGAGCTGTCTGAAGTCTTTGTATTAAAGAGAAATGACATCAGGGAGGTCATATGGAGGAGTTTAACATAAGAGAATATTAGTTCTTTGCATGATGCCAGAGGAATAACATTGCATGGAGCATATTGGAAGGATATAAGGCACTGTGGTGGATAAGGGCCAACCATAATTTTTCCACTTCAGTCCATCTATTATTAAAGTGATTCTAAAAGGAGAAGTTTTTTTTATCTTAATACATTCTATGCATTAAGATAAAAAAACCTTTGTGTGCAGCAGCCCGACTCAGCCCCCCTAATACTTACCTGAGCTCCATCTAGATCCAGCGATGTTGTAGGATTGTCTCGGCTGCCCAGGACTCCCCCTCCTCTTTGGCTGAGACAGCTGCTCTGTGCCATTGGCTCCCGCTGCTGTCAATCAAAGTCAGTTAGCCAATGAGGAGAAAAAGGGGGCAGGGCCATGCCATGGCCCTGTGTCTGAATGGACACTTAGAGCAGCGGCTCGGCTTGGGTTGCCCCCATAGCAAGCTGCTTGCTGTGGGGGCACTCAACAGGAGAGAGGGGCCAGGAGCACCAAAGAGGGACCCGAGAAGAGGAGGATTTGGGCTGCTCTGTGCAAAATCACTGCAACAAAGCAGGTAAGTATAACAGGTTTGTTATTTTTAACTAAAATGAACTAAAACTTTAAATTCAACAGATCTGTTTGTAAATGTTTAATATTTTTTTTTCTTACTAGTAATTGTGGCGATCAGAGACTTATAGCGGGACTGCGATATTGCAATGGACAAATTGGATGCCTAACTGACACTTTTGACACTTTTTTGGGGATCAGTGACACTAATACTGTGATCAGTCACTGTACTAATGACACTGGCAGGCAAGGGGTTAACATCAAGGGTAATCAAAGGTTTAACTGTGTGCCTAGGTTGTGCCTACTCACTGTGGGGTAGGTGGTTTGCAGAAAAATGGGGTCAAAGCCTTCCCTGCTGACAGAACTACAATCTGCCTTGTTTATGTAGCAATGTCCCACACCTCCAAAGGCCTAATGGTGACCTCCAGAGTCAGGGATGGGCTATTCAGTGGAAGGCCTCCAGCTGGATACCACTTCTGTATAGGTAGAATCGCTGTCTCCTATGGCAACAAATCTTGTAACAGTCACTTACGGTATTGTACTTAACCGTTGATAACACAGAATAGTTCTCCTCGCACTCTACAGTCTGCACTGTAAGCCTTTACTCACTGAGCTCCTAGTCTCTCAATAGACTCTCAGACCCAATCGCCACTGGATCCCCTGAGCTCTTTCACTTCCGTGAGTCAGTATCTTCCTCAAGCGTCACCCCTGCTGACCCGCTAGGTCCCTGGCTTGGCACTTACTGACGCTCCTCAAGGGTCACCTCTGCTGTCCCGCTGGGTCCCTGGCTTGGCACTTGCTGAAGTTTTCCCCTACGTCACCATCCCCAGCTGGTGAGAAGACTGCTCTGGTACTAGCTCCAGCTTACTCACAGTGGTCTCCGGTAACAAAGTGGATGGTCCCTTAGTGGCAACAGCTTCCCCTCTACCTCTGACCACAACTGGCTAAACCTTTACTCTATGTTGGACTCCAATCCTGCAGTCCCAACCCTGCACTGCTTCTCTTGCTTCTGGATAGGCCTCAGACAGCCTAGCAGCCAGATGTCCCCGGGATAGGCCCAAGGATTCCGCCCTAGAAGCCCAGGGCAGCATAACACACGTTCACCCAGATAGCCGTGCAGGTGGCACAGAACCCTGATCACCTGACTCCACTCAAATAAACAGGCTCTCCCAGCAGGCTAAGGGGCTTAAAGAAACCCCTGCCCATTGGCTGAGACACCCCATCCATTCATAACCTGACCTTGCTAAGCCCTTGTCTATCTAATGTCACCAGCATAAGACCACCTAGCGACAGAAGAGAGAAGGTGCAGCAAGTTCAGAACTAGAGAGGAATCAGTGGATCTACTAACAATTAACAAGGGCAACCAATGCCTGGCAAACTAAATTTACTAGCAACCCTGCCGAAACACCAGGGTGCTACATCTATATAGGCAGATTGTTGTTCTGCCTGTGTCCGGTGTAATTGGTGGATGCCAGCGGACATTGAGTCTGTGGTGCCCGCCGCTGAGCCCCCACTGTGTGATCACAGCAGTGCACGCCCCAGACCCGGTAGTGTCAGATCACTAGGTGCCGCCCTGCCATAGTAAATGTACAGGGGCAGGTCCGCAAGAGGTTAAAGCTGTCCATATATGGAACGAAATTTGGCAAGTTCAGCAGGGACCAGCCGAATTTTGATCCATCTATGGGCACTGAGGTTGTACAGAAGTCGATCTGTCAATTGGGAGAAATAAAATAGGGCACCCAGCACTGGTGTAATTGGGAGAAATAAATACCCCAGCACTGGTGACAGTGGAAATAAAATAGGACCCCCTGGGGGCAGTGGGAGTAATAAAAGCCCCCCCAGCACTGGTGTCAGTGTAATTAATAAAAGACTTCCCCAGCACTGGTGTCAGTGGGAGTAATAAAAGACCCCCAGCACTGGTATCAATGGGAGTAATAAGAGACCCCCCCAACATTGGTGTCAGTGTGGTTAATAAAAGACCCCCAGCACTGGTATCAATGGGAGTAATAAGAGACCCCCCCAACATTGGTGTCAGTGTTAGTAATAAAAGACCCCCAGCACTGGTGTCAGTGTTAGTAATAAAAGACCCCCAGCACTGGTGTCAGTGTTAGTAATAAAAGACCCCCAGCACTGGTGTCAGTGTTAGTAAGGGTATGTAAGGGTCACGCACACGAAGAGAATATCAGACAAATGATCGTCCGTTTTTTGTTTTTTTTTCATGCTAGTCTTATATCAAAAATGAAGAGTTTATGAAAATCCTCGTACGACAGAGTAGAAATTCAGAAGTGATGTAATGTGTTGCATTGTATTTGTATTTTATTTTCGGACAAAAATTGTACTGAGTAACTGCTTGCCGACCGCGCCACGTACATATACTGTGGGGGAGCGGCTCCTACAGGCAAAATCACTTATAGGTACGTGATTCTGCACTTTTGGGTCTGCAGGGTGCACGCTCCTGTTGTTGTTGGACACAGCAGGAGCCAATCGGCGGGTCCGGCGGACCCCGTGTCCACCAGGACCCACCGATTGTTCCCGACAGAAGCAGAGCAGCTGGGTCTGCCTATGTACACAAGGCAGATCGCCTTTCTGTGACAAGGAAAGATAGAGATCCTGTGTTTCTTCTAAGCAGGAACACAGATCTCTGTCTTCCCACAGTACAAGCACCCCCCACACAGTTAGCAAGCACTGCCTAGGAAAACATTTAAACCCTTTGATCACCCTAGATGTTAACTCCTTTCCAGCCAGTGTCATTAGTACAGTGACAGTGCATGTTTTTTTAGCACTGATCACTGTATTGGTGTCACTGGTCCCCAAAAAGTGTCACTTGTGGCCCATACACACGATCCGAAAATCGGACGGAAAATACTGCTAATTGGATCGTTAGTACAGAGCTTTCGAGAGCCGATCACAACAGTTCATCTGATATTATCCGATTGGACAAACACGAACATTTTTCTCATACGATACCAGATCATACGATTTTCGTTTAATCACTATAGTTGTCGTCCGAAAATACAATACATTACAACATATGATATCACTGCCGATTTCTTTATTCTGTCGTACGGGAATTTTTTGTTACTTTAGTAAATTCTTTAGGTTCAATATACGACTAGCATGCAAAAAATAAAACAGACGATGTCTGATTTTCGGATAATGTATACGGGGCATTAGTGTCTGATTTGTCTGCTGCAATGTCGCAGTCCCGCTATAAGTCGCTGATTGCAGCCATTACTAGTACAAATAAATAAATATTCCACAAAGACATCCCATAGTTTATAGATGCAATAACTTTTGCGCAAACCAGTCAATATATGCTTATTGGGAATTTTCTTTACCGAAAATCTGTAGCAGAATATATACTGTATTAGCCTAAATTGATGAAGAAATTTAATTTTTTTAATTTTTTTTTATTGGATATGTTTTTATAGTACAAAGTAAAAAATATTGGGGTTTATTTACTAAAGGCAAATCCACTTTGCACTGCAAGTGCACTTGGAAGTGCAGTCACTGTAGATCCGAGGGGGACATGCAAGGAAATAAAAAACAGCATTTTAGCTTGCACATGATTGGATGATAAAATCAGCAGAGCTTCCCCTCATTTCAGATCTTCCCCTCAGATTTAGAGCGACTGCACTTCCAAGTGCACTTTCAAGTGCAAAGTGGATTTGCCTTTTGTAAATAACCCCCCTCATTTTTTTTTCAAAATTGTCGCTCTATTTTTGTTTATAGTGCTAAAAATAAAAAAACTGCAGAGGTGATCAAATACAACCAAAAGAAAGCTCTATTAGTGGGAAAAAAAGGACATAAATTTTATTTGGGTGCAGCCTCACACGACCGCGCAATTGTCAGTAAGGGCTCATTTACACTTGCTTCGGCTTCAGCACACATTAACGGCTAGTTTACACTTGCTTCAAAACATGGCTTTGGAAAGGCTTTATTAAAGCTTTCTGAATGCCAGTCAAAGCCCCTGTCACTAAATAAAATGGTTAGCTTACAGTCCTGTTTACACCTTGCTTTTGCTTTGGCAAAAATTATACCCCATATAGCTTTAGTTGTGCTTCAAAGCATCTTCAAAGCCTCCATAGAAGTCTATGGCAAAGCTCACTTTAAGCCCAACCGAAGCCTCACCGAAGCACCAAGCAAAAGCAAGGTGTAAACAGGACTGTAAGCTAACCATTTTATTTAGTGACAGGAGCTGTGACTGGTGTTCAGAGAGCTTTAACAAAGCCTGTCCGAAGCCATGTTTTCAAACAAGTGTAACCTAGCCCTTAACCCTTAACCAAGGGCACCCCCTTCCTGCCCAAGCCGTTTTTCAGCTTTTAGCGCTGTCGCACTTTGAATGACAATTGCGCGGTCGTGCTACACTGTACCTAAACAAATTTTTTATCATTTTCTTCACACAAATAGAGATTTCTTTTGGTGGTATTTAATAACTGCTGGGTTTTTTATTTTTTACAAAAAAAAGGACCAAAAATTTAGAAAAAAAAAAGTTTTTTACTTTTTTCTGTCAATAAATTTTGTAACTAAGTAATTTTTCGCCTTCACTGATGTGCACTGATGAGGCGGCACTGATGGGCACTGATAGGCTGAACTGGTGGGCATTGATGAGGTGGCACTTATGGGCACTGATTAGGTGGCACTGATGAGCACTGATAGGCGGCACTGATGGACACTGTTAGGTGCTAATGGTGGGCACTGATAGGCAGCACTGGTGGGCACTGATAGGCGGTACTGATGGGCACTGATGGGCATTGATGGGTGGCACTGATGGGCATTACTGATGGGCTTTGATCGACAGCAGTGATAGGCGGCACTGATTGCCAGCACTGACTGGCATCGCTAATGGGCACTGATTGGTGGCACTTGTGGGCACTGATTGCTGCCACTGCTGGGCACTGATTGCTGGAATTGGTGGGCAATGGTGGGTACTGATTGGTGACACTGTATTGCTATATTGTAATCAGGGCACTGCTGATCACACATGAGAGCGGCCGCTCTGGGACGCCATCATATGACGTCGTTCCAGAACGAGAGCCGCACCTCCCCGCTGTCATTTGTCGGTGGGCAGGCTGCAAGCAGTTAAAGTAACGCAGTGCCGCATCGCAAAAAAACGGCCTGGTCATGAAGAGGGATAAACCTTCCGGAGCTGAAGTGGTTAAGTAAAAAAATCGTACAATCTGGTATAGTGCAAGAAAAATCTTCGTGTTTGTCCCTTCAGATAATTTTGGATGAACTGCCGTGATCGGCTCTCGAAAGCTGTGTACTAACGATCAGATTATCGTACGATCAGATTATCATACGCAGTATTTTTGCGTACGATTTTCTAATCATGTGTACTAGACTTTACACCCCCCCCATCAGACCTCCAAGGAAGGTGGCCATATTGCATGGGGAACAATGATAATGCAAAGGACTATCTGCAGAAATAAAATAGAATTTACATTCAGACAGCACATGCAGTATTGTAACGGATCAGGAGCAGCGTTCACCTTCTTTATCTGATGTTCAGGCTATGAAGTACTATTTTATTCCCTTAGTACATAAAAACAATAGTGTTCTGTAATTAGGAGTTTAAAGGTATTTTCTGGTGTCCAATGAATCGACTAATCCCCACCCCCATGTGTTCTCCTCCGGGCTCCCGGCTTACAATAGCTGGGAGGAAGGAACACAGACAGCCTCAGTTAATCTAGCGGTCGCCATGGGAACGGCAACGGAGATCCTGCCTGTACCAGCGACGGATTCCCAGCATTTGATTCGGCTCTTAATCAGTATTGCCAGCTCTGTCAGGTGACCGGGCACTCTGCGACTCCCATTACAGGGTTTCCCGCTGAGGCCATGTCAAATCTCTTAATATCTGCCATTCAAGGAAACGTGCAATTTGACCGAGGATAAGCGCCGTGGGGCCTCTTACTCCGCGCTTTGATAATCTGCTTTGATTTCTGGCTTTTATATTCATTTTTATTCACTTATATATTTAATCAAGCTGACTAATCAAAAAACGCCAAAAAAAAACCTCTGCCCACCTGCTGCTTCTATTGTGAGACCATTTCCATCTACTCTACTGTTGGATGTTTCTTTTATTTTTTCTGACAGAGAATGCTGAGTGTTGTACAGCAGCAAGAGAAGTGAGACTCCATGGCAGAGCAGTGTGGGGTTGGTACTGAACCTGAGATAGGGCAGTGGCTTAGCGGTTAGCCTTGAAGCAATGGAATCCTTGGCTCATATCCCAAGTGAGCAGGGAACTACCTACATGGGGTTTGCATGTCCCCCCTGTCTCTGTGTGGGCTTTCTCCGGCACTCCAAAGACATGCTGGTAGGTTAATTGGCTCCTGTCTAATTTGGCCTTAGTCAGGGCTGCTGATAAGGCAGTACAACCAGCCCTCCTGTACTGGGCCCGGACCCCATCAGTTCAAAAGGGGGGCCCAGCACCTGCTGAGCAGGAGGTCCGGCTATACTGTCTTATTGCAGAAACTAATCCTCTTCTGCCTCCCCTTGCAGCACTGCCAGATTCTCCTCTTCTTATCCCCTCGGCTGCACTGCAGGGGAATTGGTTCCAGCACATGCATCCCTTCCATCTGCTGTTCGGGCCCCCCATGTGCCCCATTCCCCTGCATCGCTTCCGGAAGCTGCTGGCTTCCCTCCTCTCCTGCCGGAAGCTGCTGGCTTCCCTCCTCTCCTGCCGGAAGCTGCTGGCTTCCCTCCTCTCCTGCCGGAAGCTGCTGGCTTCCCTCCTCTCCTCAGCTGCTGTGGGCACAAAGGGGTTATGTTTCAGATTGGAGAGCGGGGGGGGAAGGGGCCAGTAAATATGTAATTTGCTGGTCCCTTCCATTCCTGAATGAACACAGTGAGCAATCGGTACCAGTCACTCCTGTGTCCATTCGTCACTGATGCATAGTAAACTGTGGACAAAAGGTTGGTCTGATTAACAGTACAACACCCAATCTATGTCACTTTTAGCAAGGGGAAGGGGGCCCTGTCAGGCAGGCTTTATGAGGCCCCGTGATTTCAAACAGTAGCCCTGGCCCTAGTAAGTGAGATAGGGACCTTAGAGTTTAAGTTCTTAAAGGGCAGGGATCTGATGTGAATGTACAGTATGCAAAGTGCTGCGTAAATTGTTGGCACTATAAATCCATGTAATATTTGCACGTGCCCCCTACCCGGAAGTGCCAAATCACATACCTAGTACGTGATCTGGCGCGGCAGAGCCGCCTTGCCGCCATGAAATTGTTTCCTGAGCTTAGGGCTTCAGGGCTATCCAAAGTTGCTTCCCAGAACTCAGGACTCCAGGGCTATCTAAAATCATTTCCCCAAACTCAGGACTCCAGGGCTAACTGATATTGTTTTTTGAACTCAGGACTCCAGGGCTGAAATTGCTTCCCCAAATAAGGATTCAAGGGCTAACTGAAATTGTTTGCCGAAATCAGGACTCAAGGGCTATCCAAAATTGTTTCCTTGAACACAGGACTCCAGGGCTATCTGAAATTGGTTCCCAAACCCAGGGCTATGCAAAACTGCTTCCCTGAACTCAGGGCTCCAGGGCTATCCAGAATCAATTCCCTGAACTCAGGATTCCAGGGCTAACTGAAATTGTTTCCCGAAGGCAGGACTCAAGGACTATCCAAAATTGTTTCCCCAACTCAGGACTCCAGGGCTATCCAAAACTGCTTCCCCAAACTCAGAACTTTAGAGCTCTCCAAAATCATTTTCTTGAATTCAAGACTCCGGAGCTATCCAAAATCTTTTCTCCAAAACTCAGGACTACAAGCCTATTCAAAATCACTTTCCTGAACTCTAGTCTCTAGGGCCATCCAAAATAAGTTCTCCAAACTTAGGACTCCAGGGTTATCCAAAAATCTTTTCCTCAAACTAAGAACGCAAGAGCTATTCAAAAGCGTATCCCTGAAATCAGGACTTCAGGGATATCTGAAATTGTTTCCCGAACTAAGGACTCACAAACTTTCTTAAATTGTTTCCCTGAACTCAGGACTCCAGGGCTATCCAAAATAGCTTCCCAAACTCAAACTTTTAGGGCTGTCCAAAATAATTTCCTTCAAATCAAGACTCTGGGGCTATCCAAAATCATTTCTCCAAACTCAGGACTGCAAGGTTATCCAAAATCACTTTCCTGAACTCTGGACTTCAGGGCTATCCAAAATCATTTCCTCAAGCTTAGGACTCCAGAGCTATCCAAAATCATTTCCCTGAACCCAGAACTCCAGAGCTATCCAAAATGAATTCCCCAAACTTAGGACTCCAGGGCTATTCAAAAATCTTTTCCTCAACCTCAGAACGCAAGAGCTATCCAGAAGCATTTCCCTGAACTCAGGACTCCGGGTAATCTGAATTTGTTTAACTGAACTCAGCACTCCGGGGCAATCTGAAATTGTATGCCTGAATTTAGGACTGCAGGGTTTTATGCAATAATTTCCCTGAACTCAGGACTCCAGGGCTATGTGAAATCGATTCCCAGACCTCAGGGTTCCAAGGCTATCAGACATTGTTTCTGTGAACTCAGGACTCTACTCTATCTTCAGGTCCTTGGTGGGAACTCAAACCCCAGAACTAAACAGTGAACTACTGACCAATCTAGCTGGGGTCTTTATGCCCCAAACAGGGATAAATGATCCTACACACACAGGGCTGTCACAGTGGGCACTAATATGGTACCCCATGCCCTTGAATTACAGGGAGATGAGGCTCCATCAGCGTGACAAAGGCAGACTAGTTTACACCACTACACCGAGCCCACTATAAAACTAAAAACCCCATCTCCACCTTCTGCAGGTTTTTGCATTGGAAAAATGCTCGGAATAACAGGAAAGTCCAGACCATAATGTTCTTTACTTATAGAAAGTCTGATACAAATCCAACACATTTCCTTAACAAGGTCAAGAGCGTTGAAGTATATCTTTTAGTCAGAGTTTAATAACTTGGAACTCTTCAGAGTGCCATTTAGAGTAAACAGGAGTGGAGCTCTGGTATCCACTCTTGGCAAACACAAAAGAAATCCTTAATCTCTGACATCTAAAATAAGTATTTCACTTCTAAATCCCTTCTCCCAGGGAAGAGCCCATTCATTTCCCTCAAAGGAGAAAGTACTCGCCAACAGGATGCTATACATGGTGGCACAGATGATCTTCACCCAACTAAATTAACAGAACAGTCCTTCTAACATATGGTCTTCACCTCTTCATTTTTTCACCAACCCACTAGGGCCTTAAATACTACCTGGCAGTGTTGCCAACCGTCAGTATTTTTACTGGCAGCCAGTAAAAACCAGGCAATTTTCTCATGCCAGTAAATGCCAGTAAAAGTAAAAGGTTGCCAGTAAAAAATATTGCTGTGACGCTCGGCTTGGTCTGGAGCCGGCTGAGACCATCTGAGTGCCTACTACAGTGTGATCGGGCGGTTCTGGCGGAGGCCGTGCCTGAGCGTGTCCTGTGATGTCATGGTGCAATGGAGCCAAGCAGAGCGGCCAAAGCCTCGGGTGCGGGTCTGCGGTATGGGAGCAAGGCAGGGTGGGACCAGGACCATCAGTGCTGTTTAGACTGGAGTGGACTGGAGGGACCACTTGGCTTGGAGAGAGACTGTCACTGTGACTCAAGAGGGGACATGTTGTGTCAGTGAGATGTCATCATCATCTGTGCTGCTGCACACTGCTGCCAGTGTCACTGAGAGTCAATTTTATGTGTGTGCACCATCCATTCTAATTTTTTACCCTCCTGAGTCCTGTCCCTGAGCTACTTACTTACTATATCGAAAATAAAATTAGAAATATGTTTTTTGCCTTATTATCTACCTTAAATCATATTGCTAATTGCATATTGTATTTGTTTGTAGCCGAAATTCTCAAATTTGCACTTAAAACTGTCATTTTGTAACTTTTGGCAATGTCAGTAAAAACTTGGTTGTGCCAGTAAATTTTGGGTGTTGTGTCAGTAAATTTCAATCTGGTAGGTTGGCAACACTGCTACCTGGGAAAAAGCAGAATGATGGGCATACCAGGTTTAATAGCAACATGCCTCCCAAAAAGGGACCTACATCCAGTTATATACCCAGGTCCTCTTTGTTCTCCCTTTCTTTTGCAAGCTGCACCTCACCATCTAGTACAGCGTACCTGAAACATGTTAAGATGATATTATGGTGTAAAATAATATACCCTTGTTGTCTTGGGGTGCAGTTAGGTGAACATTAAAAGAAGGTACTTAGCATGTGTACTTAACTTGCTAATTGCCCCCCAACCTTACTAAAGTACAACACACATGGTACATAATTCTGCTTTTCACAGGCATGGCATTACATTGCAGTGACCCTAACATTGCATGCATCAGTTGGTCTGCTCCTCCATATGCTTCTTGTCCAATTGGATACGCACTCCAGAGACAGGAACCAGGTAGGTCAACTCACAGCAGACCCCTGGCTGTCAAGTCAAGAGGGCCATCTCCCCACCAGGGTCACAGACAGGAATAAGACTTGGCGGGAAGTAAAGTAGAATTCCAGCTAAAGCTTTTTAGTTGTAGAGAGTGTGGGATGGTTTGGAACTTCTCTTCATTGCAATAGTCACTTTCTACAACTTCCTGGATTCCCTGCATGGTTTGCAGCTTCCCCTCTGCCATTTACTTTCAATTTCTAAGGACTACATACCCCATGGTACCTTGCTACCTACAAGCAGTGATTCCTCAGCACCTCTATAGTTCAGAAGGCTCTGTGAACACAATGATGGGCCACTATTTCTCCCACTGACACCAATGATGGAGCACTATTCCTCTCAATAACATCAATGATGGGGCACTATTCCTCCCATTGACACCAATGATGGAGGACTATTCCTCCCAATGACACTAATGATGGGAGACTATTCCTCCTAATGACACCAATGAAGAGGCACTATTCCTCCCACTGACATCAATGATGGGGCACTATTCCTCTCAATAGCATCAATGATGGGGCACTATTTCTCCCAATGACACCAATGATGGAGGACTATTCCTCCCAATGACACCAATGAAGGGGCACTATTCCTCCCACTGACATCAATGATGGGGCACTATTCCTTCCTCTGACACCAATGATGGGGCACTATTCCTTCCTCTGACACCAATGATGGAGCACCCATCCTCCCAAATGACACTAATAATGGGGCACTATTCCTCCAAATTATACCAATGATGGATTAGTATTCCTCCCAATGACACCAACGATGGGGCACTATTCCTCCCACTGACACAAATGATGGGGCACTATTCCTCCCACTGATACCAATGATGGGGCATTAATTCTCCCAATGACACCAATGATGTGGCACTATTCCTCACACTGATATCAATGATGGGGCACTATTCCTTCCAATGACACCAACCATCGGCCACTATTCCTCCTAATGACACCAATGATGGGTCACTATTCCTCCCAATGACACCAACCATGGGCCACTATTCCTCCTAATGACACCAATGATGGGACACTATTCCTCCCAATGACACTAATTAGGGGGCACTATTCCTCCCAATGACACCAACGATGGGGAACTATTCCTTGTACTTTTAACAAGCCGACTCTCAGCTTTCCATGTGGAAGTAATACAAGCGTCTGTGAATTCGTTGATCACTTCCTCAAGCACCGCAATGTGCCTCCAGCCCATGCGACCCCTATGCCATGTTTATCAGGCTCTGCTGTCCCAAATGAGGGGCCAGTGCAGTCATGGCGAGTGTCGCTAGGATGGGCGGCGGGAGCTCAATGGCCCATGGGCAGGAAATGGCGTGTATGATCTCTTATAAAGAGATCCTGTCATCTATATGCTATTACATAGGGCCTATTGGTCCCCTAATGCCCTGTACACAAGAATGGTTGTGCCGTCCGAATAAACTCTGAAGGTTTTTTCGACGGAATTCCGCTCAAGCTGTCTGCATACACATGGTCACACCAAATTCCGACCGTCCAAAACGCGGTGACGTACAACACGTACGACGGGATTAGAAAATACGACGGGACTAGAAAATGGCAGTTCAATAGCCAGTAGCCAATAGCTTCCATCTTGTACTTGCTTCAGAGCATGCGTCGTTTTTGGTGCGTCGGAACAGCATACAGAAGAGCGTTTTTTCCGATAGTAATTTGTTCCGTCGGAAAAATATAGAACATGTTCTCTATCTAAGTCCAGCATGGAAAAGAAGAAAGGTAACAGCGCTCTCTGCAGGGACAACTTAATCGATACACCAGGTCCACTCACAGGTGCCGATGCTCGATGTGTCCCAACACACTCCAATGCAACAGTAATAAGGAGAGCCGGCAAAACTGTAATCCTTGAAGTGACGTTTATTGGTACATCAGAATGACAATAAAACAATAAAGCTGACACGTTTCGGCAATAACCTTAGTCGTAGCTTAAGGCTATTGCCGAAACGCGTCAGCTTTATTGTTTTATTGTCACTCTGATGTACCAATAAATGTCACTTCAAGGATTACAGTTTTGCCGGCTCTCCTTATTACTCTATCTAAGTCCGTCTGAGTTTTCGACAGAAAAAGTCCGATGGGGCATACACACGGTCGGAATATACAATGAAAAGCTCCCATCGGACTCTTTCTGACGGAAATTCCGCTCGTGTGTACGCGGCATAAGTAATAGCAAAAAATTTTTAATTTTTTTTTTTTTTTTTAACATTTAACAGATATCAAAAAGTGCTGGGTATGTCTGAGATATAAGAAAGAAAATACAACAATGGAACATGATATGTATTTGTGAAAACTGTAAAATATATTCCGTAATTTATATTAAATCGTTTTTACACCTTTAAGAATCATACAGTGCAACACATAAAATATCATATATCCACACAAGTGAAAATAGTATAATAATAGTATGTGATTATAGATAAACAAAGGATTAATTTAAAGAAAAAAAGTCCACTTGTGTATATTAAAAAAATGAAGAGATTGCATGAAGATGTGTATCCCAATATAAATATTCAGGCTGTTCAGCAAGGAGTCACCCCAGAAGACCACCACCATGACTGAGGAGTGGAGGCTTACCAGATTTTGATGCCCCTCCCAAAGATAGGTCTCAAAGTCAAGAGGGTCAACAATATCTGGTGAGCCTCCACTCTTCAGTCACGATGATGGTCTTCTGGGGTGACTCCTTCCTGAGCAGCCTAATTTTTTTTTTTTTTTTTGTAATTTCAAGGTAAATACAAAATAATACAGAGCCTATCGGGCATACCCAGGCCCAGTCACTACAATTACCAAACTAAGAAAACAAAACTAAAAATACATATAAAGATATATATAATGCCAACTAAACCACTGTATGCTCAGCCTAAATGTTTCTATTGGGATTCACATCTTCATGCAAACTCTTCAATATTTTAATACACACAAGTGGACTTTTTTTTCTTTAAAGTGATCTTTTTTCATCTATAATATTACTATACTATTTTCACTTGCTTGTTATGAATATATGCTATTTTATGTGCTGCACTGTATGATTCTTAGTTTGTATATACCTAGTAATGGGGTATTGTGCTAGCTGCTTTGTGATATTATATTTAGAAGCCCTAGCGCGCTTTTTCTCTTTTTTTTGGAGTTGCACCTTTACCATTCCCACTCCTAAAATGTATTTTTCAAAAAAGTTTTCAGAGCAGGAAAGCCGATCCATGCGGATAAAAATACAATCGCTCACATCTCCATTGGCTATCCTCCTCTGACTCACTATTTTTAACAGCATGTATTAACTGCCTGCGTTATGTAATATTAATGCATTTCTCCAAGCCAGACTCCCAAGAATAGACTCACATATCAATGCAAAGGCAGAATCATGTTTCTTGTCATCCTTCTCAGCTGTTACCATGGTTACTGGGAAAATCCGGATATCTCCTGGTTTGGAATATGTCAAATATTTATGTGGCCTAACCTTGCCACACAAATTGCTTTAAAGCTTCAATCTGATTGGTCACAGTGGGCACCGCGGGCAGATTTTATTTAAAGGGTCAGTCCACCTGAAACTGATGTTTCAATGATTGGTAGGGGATAGATAGGTAAACCACCTTACAGTTCCTTGTGTCTCTCTGGGACGGTGTTGGTGCTGTCCCACCACTGTGAGCCAATCAGACACTACAGCATTGTCCTGTGGAGCGTGGTTTTTGGAAGCTAGAGGGGAAATGTTCAGGCAGCCTACAGGGGAGCACAGGGAAGTCCATACCAGAGTTTTGATGCACAGACCAATGAGATGACAGGTAACAGGGAAAGCTACTAGGCTGCAGCAGGAAATAGTTGGGTCGCAAGACTGGCTGAACAGAATTAAACTTTTTTTGGCAGCAAAAACAATTTATATTCAAGCATTGAGCAAGTAAGCAAGCTGGAAATACACCAATCAGACATAAATATTAGGTGGGTCACAATAATGTAAGTAGGTCCCTCTTTTGCTGTAAAAACAGCCCTGACCTCTTTTGGCATGGACACCACTGAATGTATGCTGTGGTATCTGGCACAAAAGCCGTCAGTAGCAGAACCTTTAAGTCCTCCATGGAACAGACTTTTTTTTTCCAGTACATTCCACAGATGTTTGATGTATTGAGATCTGGAGAATTTGGAGGCCAAGCCAACACCTCAAACTTGTTCTTGTTCTGGTTCCTCATACCATTTTTGAACCATTTTTGCAGTGTGGCAGGGTGCATTATCCCAGTAAAAAAGACCACTGCCATCAGGGAATGCCATTTCCATGAAGGGGTGTACTTGGTCACCAATAATGTTTAGGTAGGTGGTACGTGTCAAGTAACATCCGTATGAATGAAAGGACCCAAGGTTTCCCAGCAGAACATTTCCCAAAGCATTGCACTGCTTCCACCAGCTTGCCTTCTTCTCATACTGCATCCTGGTGCCATCTCTTCCCCAGATAAGCAATATGCACACACCCGGCCATCCACATGATGTAAAAAAAGATGTGAATCGTCAGACCTGGCCACCATCTTCCATTTCTCTGTGGTCCAGTACTAATGTTCATGTGCCCATTGTAGGTACTTCTGTGGTCACGGGTCAACATGAGCACCCTGATGGATCTGCGGCTACAAGTCATGTAAAGGACAAACCGTGATGCCCATTTTTTCTGCTTTCAACAGATCAGCTTCAGAGACAACATGTTTGCTTGCTGCCTTATATATCCCACTGACTTTGCAACATTATGACTATGTACATAACCTGTGTCTTTCTAGTCTGAAATTCATGGCAATAGTTCAACAAAAAAAGTGGAAAAGACTTGAAATAAAAACTCAGGAGGCTGCTCTCTATAAACAGGGGTGTCCTCAAAAGGTCCTCAGAACAGTCTGAGAAATGTAGAAAGGATGATACTGGCACAGAACTAGTGAACATCCAATAGGTTTTTATTGTACTTAAACACACATTAAGGCCAACTCGTTTCAGGGACTCACATCTTCCTTCCTCAAGGCTAGGACACCCTTTTTTTTAACCAGGGTGCCCAGGCACACTGGAGTGCCTTGAAGTTTCTTCAAGGGTGCCTTGGCATAATGCTGAAAAATTGTCCATAAATTGTATACAAGCTGGCGTGTGGATGAAGGCTGCCGTTTAGTTACACTAAAGCCTCGTACACACGCGATACGATTGTTGGCAGGGAATTGTCTGTTGTCAGACTATTGTCCTAAAATCTTACCGTTAGTACGGTCCTTTTGACAACTGTTGTCCAACTTTTGGCCAATAAATGTTGGATGGCAGGATAGTAAATTTTCAGCGGACAACGGCTTGACGTCAGATTTTTGTATGGTCAGTACACAAATCCGTCACACAAAAGTCGAAAGTGCAAACATGCATGCTTGGAATCAATGCTCATCAAACACGAAATTAGCAGAAGGGACCCAAAGGGTGGTGCTCAAGAGTTGAAATTCCTCGTAGTACGTCACTACGTTCATGTTTGTTGCACGATAATTGTGTACCGTTAGTATGCAAGATAAGATCCTGGCACACGCCCTTTTGACAAAAATCAGACGCTCGGTTGGCCAACAATCATACCGTGTGTACGAGGCTTAAGTCACAGGTCTTCATTGTGCACCAATGCAACCTTCTAGTGGCCGGTGTCCTTATGACCAATTACATCATTAGTTGATAAGGAGGATGTCAGTCACCTGCACAGCATCCTTGTTTGATCCTCCCCTGCCCCTCTCCTTTGGTGTTGGGGGTCACATTATCATGAGTGATGGAGAAAAACTGAGGGAGAAGAGAAACCCTGGAATACTAGTCAGTACCAGTTTGCAAAATTGTATTTGCTTTAGAAGAATAAATCACCTCCAATGTTGGGTGTCCTACTTGGACTTGTGGATGTTGAATTATATAAAACTATTAGAATAGTTTTTACTTTTTAGAATGGGGTGCCTCGAGATTGTCCATAATTTTTAAAGGGTGCCTTGACTGAAAAAAGGTTGAGAAACACTTGGCTAGGAAATTACATACAATACCATAAGGTAGTATATAACATGGAGAACTTATGACACATCAAAACGTGTCCTAATAGCAAATGGATGAATCAGATGTAATATAGCAGATAGTTTCAAAGTATGATTATGATGAAATTTTCTATACATAATCATATTTTTAGGTCATCTGCTATAATACACTAGTATATAATATAATATATATAATATACTAAATCATTTGATAATAGGACACTTTTACATATGTCCCTATAAGTTGACAATGTTTCATACTATGGTATGTTATTTTATTTTATATCCTAGCCCTGATGAAGAGGGAGATGTGAACGTGTTGACTTATGGTTAAAACCTCCTGGACTTACAGTACGCTGGCCATACATTATACAATTTTTTTATTCAATTTCCTTTAGATTTACCTTAAACAATGTAGTCCAATGGGCCTCCCTATTTGCATATGAATTGAAAGTGTTTAGGTTTGACTTCATATTAAATGGTTTTGGTAAATCTAAACGAAAATTGTACAAGAAGATTGTAAAATGCAGGGCTCTCCAAACTTTCTAAGCAAAGGGCCAGTTTACTGTCTTTCAGGATTTAGGGGGGTTGGATTGTGGCCAGTGGAAGTAGAAAACGGCCCAACATCAGTGCTTCATCATTGGATTTATTAGAAGAAATAGTGCCCCATTGTTGGTATCAAGGGATGAATTGTGCCCCATTGATGGTGCCAGTAGGGGGAATGATGCCCCTTCATTGGTGTCAGTTGGTGAAATAGTGCTCCGAGGACCAGATAAAGGCAAGCAAAGGGTCACATCCAGCCTTCGGGCAGCAGTTTGGAGGCCACTGGTATAATGTATGGACAGCTTTATTCTTTTCACATTTCTCCACTGTTTTCTGTCAAGGATACACTAGTGTATAGAGAGCAGCCTCCTAATTTTTTTATTTCAAGCCTTAATCTAGTAGCAATGGGGAACCTTTGGGGGAAGGGGTCTTGTGGAGAAGCTAACAATTGTATGTAAAGTTGCCTCTGAAAACAGGTTATTTATGATTTGCTAGTTTGGTTGTAGAGTTCCCCCAGGCTTATTTAGGTCCATCTATTCCACCCCAGGTTTTCTTGAGCAGTAGGCACACAGCTCACCAAGGAGTAGGTGTAGAAAGTCAATTAGGATGCCATCTGAGTTCCACCTGCAATTGAGCCTGCCTGGTTCCTCGCCCACTAGTCCTAGGCTTCATTGAGCAGTGGTACCAACGTGTTCTGTTTTCGTGAACATGGTGCAAAGGATTTCAATAGGTCATGGCCCATCATATCCCAATGTACGTAGGGACCAGACAACCCTTAAGCAACCGGCTACACCTGTTAAATCTGCACCATTTTTGTGACCGTGCTGAGTGACCATCCGGGAAGTATGAGTCACAGATGTTCCTATGTGATTCAGCAGATGCCATATATGAGGCTTCTAAGGTTTCCCTGGCCTGGCTTAGTTTCCAGAGATAATGCAATGTGAGCTCTTGACAGACTTTCACTTACCCTTGGGGATTGCGTCTAGGCTGTCAGTGTCTTGTATTTATCATTGATTCACCAGGCAGATAGAGAGTGTGACAATGCACTCAATCCTCTCCTGATCCTGCCTCCAAATCTGACTCACATAATTACTTTACCATTATAATTCATGTATGTATCCTAGATAATCAATTTTTATCAGGCCTGTTAGAACCTGTTAAAGTATCATGTGATGTTACTTAAGTCAAATGTATATTTTCATTGAATTTTTAAATTCAAACCATCAAAGTACAACCCTTTTAAGAACAATGTAGGATTAAGGGTCCATTTACACACTGTTGCGTTTTAACGCACTCATTTGGACACGCTAAAAATGCGTGTGCTGTGGTTCCCCAAGATAAAGATCATCTAAGAGGTAGTGGCAGAGGGGGTGCTGAACACAGATTTTCACAGGTTATCAAAATGTGGACAAAGTCATTACTTGAGCCCAATTGGCCTTTATTCAGGGGCTCACCACCAAGGACAGGGTCTACCTAGGCAGTGCCAGGACGAGGTCATCCAGCGCCACAGGGCAAAGATGCCAAACTGCCTTCCTGCTAGTGCAGTTTCTGTGTGTCTGTGAACGCTGCTGCTTGCTTGTTATTACAAGAGTGCCGCACTGTCAAGAAGGAAGAGAGGGAGTAAGATCACAGCCATGTCTCAGTTCTCTCCTCTTCTCCTTGCTGCTCCCAGCACTGGGCTGACAGGAGTAGTGATGCCGTTGTCACTACTCCTGTCAGCCTTGCCTCCATCCCTACAGTAAACCATTACGCCCAGGGCAGACGCCCCTCTTGCCCACCCCTTGTCCTGGCACTGCCCTGCCCCTAGGCCTTCACCCGCTGGAGAAATGCAAATGCAATAGGTCAAAGGGAGTGCTAACTGAAAAAAAAATCCTTGGGAGTCCAACGTCTTAATTTTTCAACTGGTTACAAATAGCAGGGCAAAAGACATCAAAGACAGAAATGTGTTGGATATATTTTGCCAACATTGTTTTAACCAGTTGAACAATAAAGTCTTCGGACTTCTAAAGATTTTTTTGATGCTCCCTTTGTTCTATTGCACTTGGTTGATGAAGACAGTGCCTGTTCCCATCTCAGGTATGAACAAGCCTTGGTCAATGGCTGTTAGTAATATTAAATGTTTTTTTTTCTTTCGTATTAAAAATTATCATGTCATACTTACCTGCTCTGTGCAATGGTATTGCACAGAGCAGCTCTGATCCTCCTGTTTTATGTTCCTCCACCGCAGCTCCTGGCCCCTCTTATCTGCCGAGTGCCTCCATAGCAAGCCGCTTTCAATGGGGGCACTCATGCTGGCTCACTCCTGAGCCTCCCTGTTTGTGTCTATTAACCCACCTCCTGCTTTCTCCTCATAGAATTTGATTGAAAGCAGCAGGAGCCAATGGTTTCCACTGTTATCAATCTGCCCAGTGAGAAGGAAGAGGGCAGGAAAAGCCGCTGCTCTCGTGCATGCCCATGGATCGAGATCGGGCTCAGGGAAGTTTAAGGAGGCTGAGGGGGGGGCCTTCTGGCACAGAAGGTTTTTTTTACCTTAATGCACAGAATATATTAAGGTAAAAAAAACCTTCAACCTTTACAACCACATTACCCTATCCACTCCGAATTCTAAATTCAAGAGATTAAAAAAGCATATGAAAACGTATATGAACACACAGGGGAGGCACACATTGACAGATGACGATGCACCTGCCTAGTGCAACAAAAAACACACCTCTGCAAGGATCTAAATGGGGCCCTAAAATGAAATAAGTTCTGCACGAGGAAATGATGGAACAACAAAACAGTGGAAATAGCTAACTTTAACCACTTCCGGACCGCCCACCGTCTTTATACGTCTGTACTTTGAAGAGGAATGTCGGTGTTATGGCAGCAGCTGCCTGCCATAACCCCGGTATCCTCTTCTTCAGCGGGTGGTCCGCTTTCAAATAAAAGTGGTCTCTGTGGCGGATTCACGCAAGATCACTTTTATCGGCGGCGGGAGAGGGCCCTCCCCCTGCGCTCCTGTGCCCTCCATCTCTTACCTGAGCCGTCGGTAGCGGCGGAGATGATCGAATCCTCTCCCTAGCCTGACATGGACACGAGTGAGGGGAAGATGGCCCCTACCCGTCTCCATATCATTGGAGGGCGGAAGCGAAAAAAAATAAATATTTTTTTTATTGCATTTTAGTGTAAATATGAGATCTGAGCTCTTTTTGACCTCAGATCTCATATTTAAGAGGTCCTGTCATGCTTTTTTTTCTATTACAAGGGATGTTTACATTTCTTGTAATGGGAGTAAAAGTGACACATTTTTTTTTAAAGAACAATTTTTTTTTAAACGGCCCCGTCCCACCGAGCTCGCGTGCAGAAGCGAACGCATACGGGAGCCGCGCCCGCATATGAAAACGGTGTTCAAACCACACATGTGAGGTATCTGTAGAGCGAGAGCAATAATTCTAGCCCTTCTAGACCTCCTCTGTAACTCAAAACATGCAACCTGTAGAATGTTTTAAACGTCGCCTATGGAGATTTTTAAGGGTAAAAGTTTGTCACCATTCCACGAGCGGGCACAATTTTGAAGCATGACATGTTGGGTATCAATTTACTCGGCGTAACATTATCTTTCACAATATAAAAAAAAATGGGATAACTTTACTGTTGTCTTATTTTTTAATTAAAAAAAGTGTGTTTTTTCCAAAAAAGTGCGCTTGTAAGACCGCTTTGCGGAAATATGGTGTGACAGAAAGTATTGCAACGACCACCATTTTATTCTCAGGTGTTAGAAAAAAATATATATATAATGGTGATTCTAAGTAATTTTCTAGCAAAAAAAACCTGTTTTTAACTTGTAAACAACAAATCTCAGAAAGAGGCTTGGTCCTTGGGTGGTTAAGGAGCAGTGCCCTCAGCAACCAATCAAAATCTGTCTTGTTCAAGGTGTGTCGTCATTTAGGTGAAGTATATGGGGTACTTTGATTATGCCCTTCAATCTTTATTGAATAGGTTCTTTCATATCTCGCTGTGCACATTAAAATAGTTCTATAATCACACATTTATTTTATAACATCAGCATTATAATATCAATACAAAAAATAGTCATATTTGACAATCCACTATAAGATTACTTAAAAACCCAATGTTGTAAATTCTGCTTGTCTGCTGGCCATCTCTTTCCACAACTTCCTGGGTTCCCTGCATGCTTTGCAGCTTCTCCTCTGCTGTTGATTTTCCATTTCTAAGGACTACATATCCCATGGTAACTTGCTGCCTGCAAGCAGTGTACTGACTCCGCCTCCTGAAAACTCCTCCCCTCAGCATCTATATAGTTCAGAAAACTGTGAATGTGTGACACAGCAGTGCCTACTCACAGGGCATAGTGACCACGTGTCACAGAATCCAAGAAAGTAAATGTATGGGATCTTCACAAACGGCAAACAACCCCCCCCCCCCGCCAGGTCAACACTTACCCCACCCAGGTACCGGCTTCCTTGGCTTCCCCTCCCCCCAGCTAATCCAGTCTTAAGATCCGCCTCCTGTCCTGATTGGCCAGGAGGAGATGCCGGAAGACAATAGCTTATATTGATTTGTTAATGTCACAAGTGGGTGGGTTCAGGGCGCAGTGCTCTGGTCAAAATGCATTCTGCTCAATGGCAGCTGGTGGAAATTTTTTTGGGTGGGAGGGGTGGCAAACAATCCACCCAAATCCTCCCCCAGCCCCCGGTCGGTCACCAGCCCCACATTTACCCCATCTAAGTCACAGGCAGTGCTATCTCCGGGCGGCGGCTCCTCCTCCTTGTGCTTCACGGTGACTGCTCCTGCGTCTCCTCCCTCCTCCCCGGTGGCCAATCGGATCGCTTCTCTCAGCCAATCGGGTGACGGGTCTCCTCTTTGGAATCCATGCGTCCGGTGCCCCACATGTAAATTAGGAGGCCGGATGCATGGATTAGGGGGGAGGTGACCCTGCGCTCTACATTATGGGCCGCCACCGATTCTGCTACATGTCTTTGGTAAAAAAAAAATCCCAGTAAGTGTATATTAATTGGTTTGTGTGAAAGTTATAACGTCTGATGTACCGAGGACCTATCTCATTTCTTGAGGCCCTAAAATGCCAGGACAGTTCAAATATCCCCCATATGACCCCTTTTTTGGAAAGTAGACAGTCCAAGGTATTCAGTAAGAGGCATAGCGTGTTTTTTCAAGTTGTAATTTTATGTTACAATTTTTTTGGAAAATGAAGAAATGATAAAAATTGATGCCTTCGGGGGGCTGCCAAACAAGCAGACAAAAGTTGAAACTTGGAAGGCCAACGGGGAGAAGATGGCAGAGTCTGTGACCGGTGGGAGCGCTTTGAATGGCAGTACAATGCAGTGTGCTGTGATAAAACACGCTAAAATGCTGGTGCTACCACATAGATTTGACTTTCCACCCTTTATGGTTTCATGCACCTTTAATGTATTCACCCAATTTAAACTGAAAGTACAATTGGGCTTTGATGTCATTTTAAACATAATTACATTTTTCTTCCTTTTTTTAAATCTGAAGTTTTCATTACAATCATACCTGGTGATCCTGCCATAAAGGTTCTTTGTCCAGGCACATCCTGCTCTGTTCCTGTCTCCCAAATGTCTTCCTCCAGGCTACTTTAACACTGTAGCGCCGGCTGTTAGCGCTAAAGCGCTGCTCATTTTTGCGGCGCTTTTCTGCCGCTGGCGGGCGCCTTTAACCCCCGCTTGCGGCCAAAGAAGCTGTTAAAGGACCCGTGTTGCGGCGCTTCCGAATCGCTTTTCAGGCGCTGCCCATTCATTTCAATGGCCAGGGGCATTTTGGCAGCGCTACCAAACCGTCCCAAAGATGCTGCTTGCAGGGCTTTTGCTAACGTCCTGCAAGCGCATCGCTCCAGTATGAAAAGTCACGCTGAAATTAATGGGAGGCGGTTTTCAGGCGTTATTTAGAGGCTATTTCTAGCGCTAAAATGCCTGAAAATGTCACCCTGTCACACGGGCTTCTAAGGCTCCATTCACACTAGCGCGTTTTTTGATGCATTTTGCAGAAATGCATGGGAATTTTTTAACATGGGTTCCTATGGAACATGTTCACATCAATGCATTTTTGTACCTCTGCATTTTTGGAAAGGGTCAGGGACTTTTTTTCATGCAAAATGCAGCGTTTTGCATGTAATAGAATTCAATGGACAAGCATCAAAAACGCAAGTGCACCGTTTTTGCAGCGTTTTTACAGCGT
Source organism: Lithobates clamitans (assembly GCA_037952925.1). Lineage (NCBI taxonomy): Eukaryota > Metazoa > Chordata > Amphibia > Anura > Ranidae > Lithobates > Lithobates clamitans. The sequence goes on from JBBGZY010000883.1 coordinate 528,889, forward strand.
TTTTGATGCGTTTTTGCCGTTTGTTTGTTTTTTTTTAATTTAAAAAAAAACGCAAAACGTGGAAAAAACGCTGCTCAAAAACGTGGCAAGCATGACAAAAAAAACTCCAAAAACGCTCAAAAGCAACATGCATAGGTGTGAATCGAGCCTAATGCTGGCTGTATTAACATACATAATGCAAGCATGGTCCACTGTTGTCATTGTCTGGAAACCTGCCCTGAATAATGCCATGCATTCATAGCCAGAGTACATGTAGACAAGAAGTGGCTGCAAAGCGGGTGCAGTAGATTAGCAGCACTAAGATGCAGCAATAGACAAAGAAGAGTGAATTTTTTTTTAATTTTTTGGTTTACGACACACAGATCTTTGGAAAACTAAATGCCATTCAGTCTGGGTTTGTATTTATTTTAAGGCTCCATTCTTGCAGGTTTCCTTTGCAATGTTAAAAAAAGCAACAAAAACGCAAAATCCTTTGGGGCTCTTCACACCACTGCACTGTGAGTGCGGTGCATTTTTTGAAAAGTCCTGCATGCTGCATCTTCGGTGCGGTTTTCAAAACTGCACCAAAAACGCAGGTCCCTTTTGAAATGTATTTATTTTATTTATGGTACTTATATAGCGCTGACAATTTACGCAGCGCTTTACATATACATTGTACATTAAAATCACTCCCTACCCTCAAGGAGCTTACAATCTAAGGTCCCTAACTCACATTCATACATACTAGGGACAATTTAGACAGGATCCGATGAATAGAAAACGCTGCAAAAATGCATCAAAAATACACCTGTGTTGCGTTTTTTGAGTCACATGTCCAAGCTTCACAGGTGCATGCTGGGTAATAGGCACCCAAGAAACGCACTGGAAATGCATCAAAAACGCATATGCGTTTTACCGCGTTTTTTTTTCAGCAGAGCAGTGTCAAAGCAGCCTAAGCTTTCACTTCACCGTCTCATGAGTTTGTTATTAATACATTAATCGTGTTGATTTTTGTAGTTCATTCCTTTTTAGTAAAATAATTTTAACTGCGCCCAATCTACAACATTCTTCTGATTTTTATTCAAAGCTGCAAGCAGAGACACAAATGTCCTGCAAAAAAGAATGCTGTCGGCGGATTTAAATTCCACCACTGCATAAGCAAAACTGAAATATCAGTTCTGGGTGGAGTTGACCTTTAAGAAGAATTAGAAGACCCCCATTGGCTCCATACCTTATCACATACAGTCATGTCCCTACCCCAGTAATGCTAAGGACTGGCGTCAATTCCACCCAGTGATCTATATTGTCAGTGCAGTACACCTGTCTGGCCATGAAGGAGAAGGACAGAGGCAGACAGGCTGCTATATATATATATATATATATATATATATATATATACATAGATTGCAGTCAGCAGCCTTGTATACATCCAGTGTCTATTAATAATACAGACACACAGCAACATCCAGGCTCAGAGTGACAGCCTTCTTTGCAGCACTGGGATTTGGGACCCTTGGGGTGTTCATACAAGGGAGGGGTAGGGTGGTTTAAAGCCGTAAATGGCTGGTTTATTGAAGAAAGGAGGAGGTGGAGGGGGACATTTGATACAGGCAATTAAACGGGGCACTCCCTAGTGCCTGCCCTTTGCAAACTGTCGATCCAGCTGCTAGTGTTTGCATGCAATAAAAAATATTTTTTTTGCACATAAAATGTGACCGGCGTTGCGCTGTGGAGGGTGAACGCGGTGCATTGTGTTTGTGGAATTTAGATTCTGAAGTGTAGTCCAAATTGGAAAGAGCAAATCTCCTTCTGCATCTCGGCCATTGGATTGTGCAGATGTGCTGCTGTCATTGGCTAGCAAGAGACTCTCTTCTTCCCCCTCCTCCCATCCCTCTTTCTCTCCCTCTCCCTCTCTCCTTCTCTCCTCCCTGCTTGCATGGCCTTTGTAGCTATACAGCAATGTGTCTTCACCTAACCTGGGGACTTGGATTCCTGCACTGTCCCTGTCCATCACCCATAGACCCCCTGACCAAGAAGCCCCCACCTCCTCCCTTGCCACATACAAGCCGGCTGCCTTGTTCTGCAAACTGACACCGCTATCCTTATCCCTAATAAGATCACACAGGTCCTTCGTTCCCTTTCTGTAGGGGTGATCGGCTTCTGTGTGCACCCCCCATCTTCTCATTAGATGCCTCCTCAACCCTTGAGGTGAGACAAGGACAGATGTCACCAGCCGCTGTCTCCAGCTTCGGGTCCACTTTGCAGAATCCATGAAGAAAAGCCACACACACAATGGATTTCTAAACATGATGAGGAATGGCTGATTATTTTTGAATGTTTGCACAGATGCTGTGATCTTTGCACAATGGTGGATATTCTAAGGCTGTGAGTCTTTGTCCCTTTAAATGACTACTTTTCTGCAAGACTCCATCGTTTGCATTGGCTTTTGTTGCGTTGATGTTGCATTTTCCCGGTGTTGGTTATTGGTCGGTTGATATGCTTTCAGCTTCCTTTGAGATATTAGGGTTAGCTCTTAAGGTGGACCATCTTCCAAGTGTTTCTGCTGGAGGAAGGCTGTGGATGGCACTTTGGATTGGCACTTTGGATTAAGTGACTCCAGCACACCATGGGTGATCCGTTGACAGGTCCGTGATCTCTGTCATCTCAAGTGACCTCGACGCATGGTTACATCCCATACTGACTGGTCTGAGGCAGGGGTGAGGGGCAGAAGAACTTGACAGACCCCCTCGACCACCTCAGTTTCCTATATCATTACACTGGATTTCCTTGACCACAAGGCAAGGATGAGGAGCAGCCGATGATGATGATGTTTGATACTCCGGTGAGTTGTGTTCATTTAAAGTGTACATTTGCAGTGCCCGGCATTGCTGAGTTTATTTTTTTTATATGTGTTTAATGCATAAATCAAAATTGTTGATTCTCTGCTTGATCGTTAGCTCGTTGGCTCTGGCTGCCATTTTCACTTGGCTGTCTTTAGTTTTAATATTGTTCAAGTCACTGACCTGGAACAAGCACGCAGATTAGGAAGTCAGTCAAGTCCTAATCTCCATACTAGTTCAAGGTATGTGCTTTTGAAAGAGATGAAGCTATTGGATCAGTTTGACATCGAAACAACTAGTATTTTCAATAGGTAAGGTCATCAATGGCAGCCTTGTTGTCCCAGTACAGGTTTCCTTTGAAGTGGTAAGTCAAACCCTATCATCTCCACTAAACAGGTGCAAGATCCCTTGTGTGCATCAGGGAGCCTCCTCCTACCCGGAACCATGGAACGAACTTCATGACTTCCTTGACTTTTCCCTTAGGCAAGGCAAAGGCAACCCTTTCCAGAGGCTCAGAACTTCCCCATTCATCAGGGCTTAAACGTTGGCAGTGATAGGAGAAAATACTTACACAATGTGAGCAAAGAATTATTATAATATCAGTAGGGGCACCATCTGACTTGGTGCCAAAATTGATAAAATACTAAACCTTAAACCTCTGCTCACATTGTCCGGCCCTGATGAAGGCTAATTGAGAGCCCACGAAACAAATTAGCTTTACCTACTGATCTTTTATCAAGGTTAATAATCAAAAATCTTTATTGAAGTTATAAAGTTCCGTCACTGTCCTCCCTTACACTATCTTTGGACTTCTCTGTAGACCCATAAGGGATACCTTGTATGTCAGAAAGCTGCCTCCTAAAGTGGAACTGAACCCGCTGATTTAAGTTTCCCACAACAGTTACATTTAAGGCATGCCATGAATTATAATTGCTACAGTATTAGTGTGCTTATGTTAGCTCTCAACCGAACTGTCAAAACATCACCAAATGGCTGGCATCATAGCTGATCACATGGTACAGCACCATGGCAACTGTAGTTCAAACAGAGGCTAAGATGGCAGCTTCCTTAGCTGTAAAGGCTAGGAGGGATTAGTTCTGCTTTAAGACTGGAAATTACATCAGATTCTATTTGTATTTGGGTCTAATGTTCCACCAACACCCATTTGACTTTTTCCTTGCCTTTCAGCCCTGGCCTTCCCCTATCTGCATCCCACAATTTGCAGTCAGATAGGATTTGAATAGACACAGGTTCACTTTAAGAAAAGTACAGAACACTAACGACTGGATTTAGAAGGATTATGGAACTGTAGCTTGGCCTTCAGAGAATAATTTTTACACCTAAACTCAATGCAAATAAAACCTCTTTTAATCTATGTATGTATTCTTTGAATGTAATTCATTTAAATACAGAATAATATAAGTAAGCACCTGAACCTATCTATATATTAGCTGCATGTACTGTAATCCTCATACTGGGAGAGGAAATCTAATAGTAAGAGCTAATCTGGTTCCTCCACAATGCACGGTGCTCTCAGTCTAACAGTGGAACCTTATTGACAGGTGGAAAAGAGAGCAGAGGGGTGACCTCATCAGTGTGCCCTTTTAGTATCCAATCAGCAGGCTGGGGGCAGGTCGGTGACCACGCTGTATTTCTTAACAGCTGTGCTGTCAGCAGGACAAGAGTCACAAGACTCACTGAACAGAATTATGTATCTACTGACAATTAACCTGCATTGAGGCAGGGAGTGAAGACATAGAGAATAATGCTTAGCGTCACAGACCACAGTTCCCCCCACCTTCCTCTTTGCAAAAATATGGAACACCAGGGGTAGTGCACATTGCATGGCCATACATGGCAAGGCCAGGGTAACAGCGTTTTTAATGAAGATACAATGATGTATTTAATTTTTATCTGCTGAGGCTAGAAGGGATTCAGTGTTGATTGATCGACTGATTGATTGGTTGATTGGGCTGCATTAACCTTTTAAAAGTAAACCAAAAAGTAAACAGCCAGCTTCTGTTGGACCAGCTGCAGTACACTCTGTGTGATAGAAAATACAATCCTTGAATGCTGCTAAACATCAACACGGCATTCCACCACACTATATATATATATATATATATATATATATATATATATATATACACTCCGAATACTGATTGAATACTTATATTGAAAAAGTACAAAAATAAATAAAAGTCCAAACTTCTTATGATCAATAGTCATATGTGTAACATCATTGGGATACATATTTTTAGATTGTAAGCTCTAATGAGCATGGCCATTTGATTCCTCTTGAACCAAATTGTAATGTAACTGTAATTTCTGCCTTTATTTTGTTAAGCGCTGTGCAAACCGTTGGCGCTATATAAAACCTGTATAATAATAATAATGATAATAATAATAATATGGGAAGATTTCTATCAGCGTCTCAAAATGTTGTGCTGTGCCTCCAACCACCCAGTGCTCACCTCCAAATGTGGACCCCATTATAATATCAAGGTCATAAAAGCTTAAATCATCAACACCAAGGGAATGTCTCCTCCAGCATGCTTCTGTATTCTCCTACTTCAGCATCTCCAGACTCACAGGTAGAACATTCCAAGAGCACCCCCAGTGCTGTGGTAAGCACTTCACAATGTGTACAGGAACTTGCCAATAACTTGTACACATACAACCTTCACTTACAGCATGGCTCCACTCCTATACACGTTACACCCAATATCAGGGCTTCCTCAGTAGGCCTACTACTACTACAGATAATCCTTATTCCCACCTCTGCCGCCCAGCAAGCAAGTTGCTACCCACTCCCAGGAGGCAGTAGAAGCCGGCTGTGAGGGTGGCACCAGAGACCCACAGCCATAACAACAACCTGCTGCAGGAAGACAGCACTGGACTCCAGGGACTGGTATGTATCTGATTTTTAAAATATACTGTAGCTGCTGACTTAAAAAAAAGTGTGATTTTCCTCTTTAATGCCCTAAAGGGAGGTGTGTTGTGGTCGTGGTAATTTTGAATGACCCCTTAAAGCAGCACAACATGTTCATTAATGCAACACATAGAGGCTCATTTATAACGTAGAGTGATCCCTGCTAACTCCACATCACAGTCTGCATTTTGCAGCCCATTCATAAAATGTAGACTATGTTGCGGAGCCTGTTGTACCACATGGAGCTCTCTACCTAACACAGAGGAGCAGACAGAACTTGGAGGAAAGGTCAATGTCAAGGATTTGACAGGTCAAGTGTCCAGGCTCTTCCTCTGCCTTTTTGTTTATCCCTCCATTCCTTTTTTTTTTTTTAATGTAAACCAAACTACTTTTTGTCTTTTTTTTCATTTAAAGCACCGGTATAGCTGTGGTGAAGCCATACCGCTGATTTATAAATGAACAACATAGTATGAGGCTCCATTCACACCAATGCCTTTTTTCATGCTTTTTGCATTTTTTTAATATGGGTTCCTATGGAACATGTTCACATCAATGCATTTTTGTGTCTCTGCGTTTTTAGAAAGGGAACAGGACTTTTTTAAATGCAAAACAGTCTATTGGTTCAATAGACTTCAATAGAGACGGTGCAGAAAAGCATGTAGTGCATTTTTGGCGTGTTTTTTGACACTTTTGCGTTTTGCATTTTTTTTATCTGCCCGACAACAAATTGGTCAAATAAAAAAAGCATAAAAAATGCAAAACGCATCAAAAAAGCACCAAGAACACATGTGCAAAAACATAAAACGCACAGCAAAAAGTACTGCAGAAAGGGATCACAAGCAAACTGCAAAAGTCTGAACCGAGCCTTGAGGAGCAGAGAAAATAGAGAGAACACCTACAACATCACTACCTTGTTGGCTGAACTAGCAAGATGTTGCTGCTTTCTTGTTGACAAGATTCTGCAGTACTTCAGCCAATGAGGGAGCAATAATGTAGAACAGGGGTCTCCAAACTTTCTAAACAAAGGGCCAGGTTATTGTCCTTCAGACTTTAGGAGGGCCGGACTGTAGCCAGCGGGGGTGGAAATTTTCTTGGCATCAGTGGGAGTAAACATGGCCACATTTGGTATTAGGGGGAGGAATAGTGCCCCATCGTTGGTATCATTGGGAGGCATAGTGCTCCATTATTGGTATCATTGGTAGGAATAGTGCCCCATTGGTGGTGTCAATAGGAGAAAAGTGTCTTGTATCAGTGGGAAAATAGTCCCCCAAGGGCCAGATAAAGGCAACCTTAGGGGCAACAGTTTGGAGACCACTGCTGTAGAAGCAGGTGAGTGCTCTCATTATAGATCCTGTTGGACCCAAAGTCTTCTATGGTCTTTCCAGAGGTGAGGTCCTCTCAGGCTCCAGAAGGAGTGGACTTACCAACATGATGACAAAGGGGACTAGTCAGTGACAGACACGCACTACTGTGCTAGATCACTGGTCTCCACTCACGGAGGCATCCACAAAGGTATACATAGTGGCTGTCTCATTGTTTTTAGATGTGAATGGGTGGGGGTGAGTAGGGAGAAAAGGTGGTGGAAGAGGGGAAGATAAAGTCATTCATCTTCTGGTGTCCCACCCGGTCAATCTTTTTGCTCTGTCAACATGTAAAGGAGTGTTTAGGTCAAAGTCTCCATGGTCCCTGTTCATAATACTGGTTTTAAGCTGGCGATTCATTAAATTGAACCCAGTGGTGAGACTAGGCACTTAGTACCTTGTAAGTACCTGCTTTGTTATCCTTGTATTTCAAACTTGCACCAACATTCCTTTTATAATGTATTCCTTTTTTAATAACTGCACAATTATTTTATCCAAAATCGTAAATCTTTTGGCCACTGTGATATCGCGGACATTTTTAATAGCATTCTGAATTTATTTCATTTGAATATGTGCAAAAACATTGACTAAAGATATATTGTACAATATGACTCATATTTTGGTTTCCTTGCCTTGACAATATCACTAAAATTCACAATATATCTTTATCCAGGTCTATTCACCTGCTGTGCCCATAATAGGGAGCTCCTACTATCCATGATGACTTTTTTATTTTTATTGTATGGATAAAATGTAAAAGGAAACCCACACAGGAGAATGGAAACACCAAAAATTCCAGCAGGGAGAAATAAAATAAGCCACCTTTAACTGAAATATGGCATGTAGATGAAACAACTTCTTAATAAAGAATTTAGTCTTTACATTAGGAAATGGTCATGCCAGATGCAGTTTATAACATGCCCACTTGAGGGCAGTAGACTCCATGGGATAAAATGGGATTTCCTTCTTACTCCAGACATCACTTAGGAAGGCATTAGATGTAAATTTTCTCTCTTCTATTAATTATAGATGAGATCAGCTTCTTTGGATACATGTTGTCTGCTTGTTCAATCCTAGGCTGATGTAAAGCAATTACCAGGCTTCATAGCACCTGCCAGTAAGATAAGTGGTGGATGACTCATTATAGGGCGTTATCAAAGCCACCTTCGAGGATTTCCTCAAAATTGACAAAATAGTAAAGCGAAGACCCACAAAAAGAGTTGTCATGATGGATTATAGAATTATTTTAGATTGGGGGAATTTTTCATCCTTTGTTCTTACATTGGCACAGCATAACAGTCACCCCCTTGGCTTTTGATATCTCTTGAGGATTTCAGTAGTAAGGTTTTGCTGCTTTACTCTGCTCCCCCCTCCTCCCCTGGAAATTTGCATTTTCACCACCCACTTTTGGGTGTTGTCACATCTGCTTCATTTATTTTTACCATTTTTAATAATATATATAAAAAATCTAGAAGTAGGATCGTTGGTAGAAGCCATAGTGAGTTTGTAGACCCAGGGACTCAAGAACATCACCATATACCATATAAGAAACCATTAGGTGGTTAAAGGACAACTTCACATTTTTAGAGAATCGTCCTTTAAATAGACTTCCAACCCAATGTGTTGCCCACACATTAAAATACTTACTTACATCCATGCTTCTGAGATCTTCTCAAAAGGCACACAGCATATGCAGGAAAAACACTCTGGTTGGGTCTTGTGCCAATACACTCCCCTGGCTCCATTCATTGTTTTTGGATGGTCATGGCCTCCCCTAGCCATCCAGCGGAGTATAAACCATTCATAGTAAGGAATGGACAGGCACACGCACCTAGTGCATTACCAAAAATATATTTAGGCCAGGCATGTCCAAAGTCCGGCCCACAGGCCGATTGCGGCCCGTTTTCCGGTTTCAAACGGCCCACTGGTAATTTCGCTATTAATATATCTTTTGGGGCCCCCAACGAATCCCCAAGTGACACAAAAGATATATACCCATATTTATTGGCGTATAACACACACATTTTCCCCCTGAAGATCAGGGGGAAATCGTGTGTGTGTGTGTTATACGACGATTCCTGCTGTCTCTGAGTGGAAGGAGGGGGCGGGCCCCGCCGGATTACACAGAGCGGCGATCTTCTGTGTTCCCGGTGATCAGTCACACACAGTTCCGCCCCCTGGCCCAGGATTGGACCACTGTTCTGTCTATCAAAGGCGGGACTGTGTGTGACTGATTGCCGGGTACATAGGAGATCGCGGTGCTGTGTAATCCGGCACTGACGAGGCTACAGCTGAGCAAGAATGTGCAGGATATATTAATGGGCAATGGGGAGACTGTATTAATGGGCTGCATTAAAGTGGTTGTAAACCCTTACAGACCACTTACAATAATAATAAGGCTTACCTGTAGCTACCGTGGATATCTCCTAAACCTGCACAGTTTAGGAGATATCCTTTGTATCAGCATGTGCTATCGGCTGATGTGATGTGCTTCAGCTGATGTACCATTACTGGCAGCTCCCGCGTGCAGGAGTGACGTCATTGTGGCTCCGGCCAATCACAGCACCAGAGCCCACGATACCCGGAAATAACTCCGGGAGACATGTCGCTGGGCAGAGCAGTGTACGGGGACCACTGCGGGGGCTTCGATCTAAAGCGAGTATTTCATAATGATCTAATATGCTATGCTGCATTCATTTGCAATGGTGAGGCTGCTGATGGGCAATGTGCAGGTTGCATTAATGGCCAATGGAGATAAGCACTGTGCAGGCTGCATTGATGGGCACACGTGAGGCTGCAGATGGGCACTGATCAGGCTGCATTGCTGGACTGTGACCCTTCTTTTGCTTCAAAGTTCTCTATAAAATGAAGGTGCATGTTATACACCGATAAATATGGTATATATCCAAATAACACGCCCAAGCTCATCCCTAGTCCTGAGTGGCACCCGGGGATTAATTGGGGGCCACAAAAGATATATATATATCCAAATAACACGCCCGAGCTTATCTCTTCACCACACACAGCCACAAAGGCAAGAGAGTTCTTGTTGGGCAGTGTATTAGTGCTCGGACAAACACACTTATGCCCCGTACACACGGTCGGACATTGATCGGACATTCCGACAACAAAATCGTAGGTTTTTTTCAGACGGATGTTGGCTCAAACTTGTCTTGCCTACACACGGTCACACAAAGTTGTCGGAAAATCCGATCGTTCTGAACGCGGTGACGTAAAACACGTACGTCTGGACTCTAAACGGGGCAGTAGCCAATAGCTTTCATCTATTTATTCTGAGCATGCGTGGCACTTTGTCCGTCGGATTTGTGTACACACAATCGGAAATTCCGACAACAGATTTTGTTGTCGGAAAATTTTATACCCTGCTCTCAAACTTTGTTAGTCGGAAAATCCGATGGAAAATGTGTGATGGAGCCTACACAGGGTCGGAATTTCCGACAACAAGGTCCTATCACACATTTTCCGTCGGAAAATCCGACCGTGTGTACGGGGCATAAGACTGAATTTTAATGGTTCAAAGAATGTTAGGCAAAATGGTTGGCTCTTACGTGTGTTCACTTCACCAAATCTGGCCCTCTGAAAAAAGTTTGGACACCCCTGATTTAGGCGATAAAAACTGGTAAAGATGGATACTGACAAAAGTGCAACTTGTAAAGGCCAATAGAGCACAAGATGCCATCCAGCGCAGGGTGCGCGTACTCCAAGTACACCGCGCTATGCCGGTAAACTGATGCGCTTTGCGGGCGCACCCCCATCTCAAAGCTAAGCTTTGAGGGCTTAGCTCCGAGGAAGGGGGTGCGCCCCCTGAAATGCGTCAGCTTGCCAGCCATTGCTGTGCGCAGCTTATTGCATTAGGGTGTGCAGCTCAAAGCTTAAACACACATGCGTGCATGTAGGTATATAGGTGGGGTTGCCATTGAGACCCCTGTGACCCCTAAAGTTCCACCAGTGGTGCAGTGGGTGATTAGAGTATGCCCAGGCAAATTTGGCACACTCTGCGCGCACGCCTATGTTGCCAGCATAGCAGATGTAATTGAAGTACGCTCATACTGCACTGTATGGCATCTTGTGGTTTATTGGCTTTTACAAGTTGCACTTTTGTGAGTATCCATTTTCACCAGTTTATATTACCAGTTTATATTGCCTAAATAAATGTTTGGTAATGCACCAGGTGATTGCATCTTCCTGCTTGTTCTTTTTGAAGTTTTACTCTGAATTCCCTTATCTGAGGTGGGCTGCAGCCACCAAGTATTTGGATTGTTGTCGTATCCAACTGTGGAGGACCTCTAAGCGCTGGAAGTGACGGCTTCTTTTTGTATAGGAAGGTATAGAGCTGCGGCGAGCATGTGCACTAAAAAGAGGAGCCGGACCAGGTGTCAGGCAGGGCTGGACATAGTAAAGCTGACCATAGAGAGCTTGAACTTTGGATTTATCGAGCCGCCCATGACACAAGATATGAGTGGCTCAAATCGTGGGTGGCCCTATAAGTATCACCCCGCTCTACAAAAATCTATTTAAAGATTGAAGGAGCCTGGTGGAAAATTGGCAGCCGAACAGCGACTGCACCCTATCACTCTAAAGCCTCGTACACACGATTGGATTGTTGGCCAACAAAACCATGGACTTTTGTCCGAAAGGCGTTGGCCCAAACTTGTCTTGCATACACACGGCCACACAATTGTTGGCCAACAAATACGAACGTAGTGACGTACTACGTTGTTTTTCAGCTCTTTAGCGCCACCCTTTGGGCTCCTTCTGCTAATTTCGTTTTAGTAGAAGTTTGGTGAGTGTTGATTCGCGCTTTTCATTTCACGCTTTTAATTTCGCACTTTTAATTTCACACTTTTCAGTTCGCGCTTTTCAGTTTGTTTCTGAACGGCCGTTCGTCAACCAGACATGTTGCAGAATCGGAGGAGATAACGTGTTATTTATTACTGGCTTTGGAGTTATTGCTTTGACATTATTTTTTGGTTGAATAATAATTTGATTTGTTGTATTTTCTATATTTTTGGATGCATAGAATGCACTTTTTGGTTAAGTTCTATTGGCAGATAGCATGTCTAATTTTATTTGTTTTCTTTTTTTAATGTACAATAAAAAAAATTGTGGAGAATAATACTTGGCTATGTGTTTTACTTCAAATGACAGTTTGGGAGTAGGCAGTTACATTTAAAAAATACAATGTAAAATTGACAAGGGACACCAACATAGTCGCATCTTTGATTTTAAAACTATGAGATAATGGTGTTGTGGTAACTTGCCCAAATAAAAAACAAAAAACAAAAAAAAAACATAATATTATTATTCTTGATATCACTAGGAAAAAAAAGCCTTTGAAAATTTGTTTGCAATAACTCCATCAGTATCACCAGCAAAGCAGCTTCATTATTATCCCATTAAAGAAGAAGAGAATTGTGCGCTGCATTTCGAGATTTCATAATTTGCCACGTCACAAATGTTAATTCTCCATTACGAACGCTAGTTTACAAGACCGACAGCTTCTGGCTCGTCCTTGCTTCCAATCATGCGCGTTTGTACTTTGGACTTTTGTCCGACGGACTTGTGTACACACGCTTGGAAAATCCGACAACACACATTTGTCCGCGGAAAATTTGAAAACCTGCTATCCAACATTTGTTGGTGGAAAGTCCGACAACAATTGTCCGATGGAGCATACACACGGTCGGATTTACCGCCAACAGCCTGTCATCATACATTTCCCGTCGTAAAGTCCGATCATGTGTACAGGGCTTTAGAGTATTCAGACAACTGTCGGGGCTGTGACTATCCGAATTCAATAATTTAATAGTCAGCAGTGTTTAGCCTGTAGTGATCGAGCCAGCTTTAGAAAAGTGCGTCAAAACTCTTTGTAGTCTTCAAATTTTTCTGCTTTAATTATACATGTAGGAGAAAAAAAAACCACATGTAAACTGGTTGCAGTAGCAGGAAAAGGGAGTGTGGGGCTCTCAACGCTCAGCAGAAGCTCATCTGCTGAGCGAGTAAATGAGACGTCGGCCCCAATGAGAAAAAAAAACTTTATCCCTTCAGGTTACCCTCGCACATGAAAACAGTTGGGTCCTCAGTACAAGCGCATGCGGAGCAGCCAAATCAAGCTCAGGTGTCTGCTCCGTGAGGCTCCATTCACACCTGGCGTTTTGGGATTGTGGCAGAATTGTTGCGATTCTGCTTGTGATCTCAAAACGTACTACAATCGCAAACTGCAGGTTCAGGTGCCATAATGTTCAACATCACCTAAAATGTTGTGCGGTTTTCCCGCAATTCTTGCGCAAAATTTTGCAAGGCAAATCGCATTGTGTAAAGCTTGTCACCCAAAAAAGGCTCCTGAGTTTTAGATGCCATTGAAAATAAGGGGACCTGAACCTGCTTTTTGCAATTGTAACGCATTTTGAGATCGTGGGCAGAATCGCAGCGATTCTACCTCAATCCCAAAATGCCAAACGTGGATGGAGCCTTAAGTGTTTAATGTCGCATGACAAGTCGCGCCCCATGAAGTGAACCGTTCTAATCCGTGGACCATTCTAATAACTGCGACTCAAGTTGCTCTCACTTAGAAAAGGGTTTCTGCACTACTTTTGGTGTGACTTCAATGCAACTTGCATGGACTTCTGTTAAAGAAGTTGTATGCAAGCCGGGATAAAGTCATGCAGGGATGTTGGAAGTCGCGCCAGTGCAAACTGGGGCTTAGTCCCGGTTCACATTGATGAGGATCAGATGCGATCCGAAAGGCATATATTCGCATGGCCTCTGAAAATACATTGTTTTCTATGAAGGACATTCACATCTATGCGGTATGATTTTTATCTGTTAAAAAAGAACGAAAACGGTCCTTTGCAAGTTTGGAAAATGCATTGCAAACTCGCACAGCACACTGTATTTGATCATTAATACATCCAATTCGCATGACATGCAAGTGTGACCGGCTCTCAATGGAGACATGTCCGGGGCGGCCACAGTGCGGATTCCAAAAGGCCCCTTTGTGTTTTTGGATCCGGTTCAGGTACAAATTCAGGCAAAAATTCAGACCTCAATAGCACCTGAACCGGTGAACAGAAACGCACCGGACCCCAGGCTGGAAACCGCGCCCTCGCATACGTGAATCCGGCCTAAAGACATTATTTTCTTTCTCAGACCTTGTGATATTTCTCTTCCATGTGGTGCCATTGCTGACAGCATGAAATGGGAAAAGGGTTTTCATTGTTAAGTAACGCCCTTTTATAATCAACTGTCTGCTGGATACCTGTTTAATGAATAATTAGACTCACCTGTGTCATTCTTGTTAATTAGGATTTTGTTATCTAAGAGCCCTTGCACACTGGGGCGGTTTGCAGGCGCTATTGCGCTAATAATAGCGCCTGCAAACCGACCCGAAAGTGCCGCTCCTTGCATTCCAGTGTGAAAGCCCCGAGGGCTTGCACACTGGAGCGATGCGCTGGCAGGACGGTAAAAAAAGTCCTGCTAGCAGCATCTTCGGAGCGGTGAAGGAGCGGAGTGTATACCGCTCCTTTACCGCTCCTGCCCATTGAAATCAATGGGACGGCGCGGCTATACCGCCGGCAATGCGCCTCTGCAGAGGCGCTTTGCGGTGGTATTTAACCCCTTCTCGGCCGCTAGCGGGGGGTAAAACCGCCCCGCTAGCGGCCGCATACCGGCGGTAAAACGCCGCTAATAATAGCGGCGTTTTACCGCCGATGCCGCCCCCGCCCCAGTGTGCAAGGGCTCTAACATTTAGTTTTGCTCCTAAGACTTTCATGGGAGTGTATTCATTTTTGCAACATGGTCTTGAATGAATTTGTTAGGAAAAATACTTTTTTTGTGTGTGCAAATGAACAAATCTTTGTTGCAATCAATTTGTGGGAGTATTTTGTAGTACAGTGTCCCATAGAAAATGTTGATTCTGAAAGGAAAGGTTTTCTGACAAATCTGTTGGGGTGTACTAATTTATGCTGAGCACTGTGTGTGTGTATATATATAATATATATATATATATAAAAAATACACAGTGCCTTGAAAAAGTATTCATACCTCTAGAAATGTTCCACATTTTGTCACGTTATAACAAAAAAAAAAATGTATGTACAGTATGTAATTTATTAGGATTTTAAGTGATAGACCAACACAAAGTGGCACATAATTGTGAAGTGGAAGGAAAATGATAAATGGTTTCCCATTTTTTTACACATAAATATGTGGAAAGTGTGGCGTGCATTTGTATTCAGCCCCCCTGAGTCAATACTTTGTAGAACCACCTTTCACTGCAATTACAAAGTCTTTTTGGGGATGTCTCTACCAGCTTTGCACCATCTTTGCAAAATAGCTCAAGCTCCGTCAGATTGGATGGAGAGCATCTGTGAACAGCAATTTTCAAGTCTTACCACAGATTCTCAATTGGATTTAGGTCTGGACTTTTACTGGGCCATTCTAACACATGAATGTGCTTTGATCTAAACCAGGGGTCTCCAAACTTTCTAAACAAAGGGCCAGTTTACTTCAGACTTAAAGGGGGCCGGACTGTGACCATCATGAGTAGAAATTGTCCCAGCATCAGTTGGAGTAATCAATGCCCCATTTTTAGTGTCAGTGAGAGCAATAGTACCCCATTGTTGAGGTCATTGAGGGTGAACTGTGCCCCATCATTGGTGTCATTGGGAGGAATAGTGCCCCATCATTGGTGTCATTGAGAGGAATGGTCCCCCATCATTGGTGTCATTGAGCCTCATTGTTGGTGTCATTGGAAGGAATGGTCCCCCATCATTGGTGGCTTTGGGAGGAATAGTGCCCCATCATTGGTGTCATTGGGCTTCATTATTGGTGTCATTGGAAGGAATGATCCCCCATCATTGGTGTCTTTGGGAGGAATAGTGCCCCACCTTTGGTGTCATTGGGCCTCATTGTTGGTGTCATTGGAAGGAATGGTCCCCCATCATTGGTGTCATTGGGCCTCATTGTTGGTGTTAGTGGAAGGAATGGTCTCCATCATTGGTATTATTGGGCCCCATTGTTGGTGTCATTGGGAGGAACTGTGCCCCTTCGTTGGGGCCAGATACAAGCAAGCATAGTGCCGCAGTTTGGAGACCACTGATCTAAACCATTCCATTGTAGCTCTGGCTGTATGTTTAGGATCGTTATCCTGCTGGAAGGTGACCCTCCGCCCCAGTCTCAAGTCTTTTGCCGACTCTAACAGGTTTTCTTCTAAGATTGCCCTGCTTTTGGCTCCATCCATCTTCCCATCAACTCTGACCAGCTTCCTTGTCCCTGCTGAAGAAAAGCATCCCTACAACAAGATGCTGCCACCACCATGTTTCTCGTGGGGATGGTGTGTTCAGGGTGATGTTTTCGGCCACACATAGCGTTTTTCTTTTAGGCCAAAAAGTTAAATTTTGGTCTCATCTGACCAGATACCTTCTTCCATATATTTGCTGTGTCCCCCACATGGCTTCTCACAAACTGAAAACAGGACTTCCTATGGCTTTCTTTCAACAATGGCTTTCTTCTTGCGACTCCATAAAGGCCAGATTTGTGGGGTGCACAACTAATAGTTGTCCTGTGGACAGATTCTCACACCTGAGCTGTGGATCTCTGCAGTTCCTCCAGAGTTACCATGGACCTCTTGGCTGCTTCTCTGATTAATGCTCTCCTTGCCCAGCCTGTCAGTTTAGGTGGACGGCCATGTCTTGTTAGGTTTGCAGTTGTGCCATACTCTTTGTATTTTTGGATGATGGATTGAACAGTGCTCCGTGGATGTTCAAAGCTTGTGGTATTTTTTTTATAACCTAACCCCGCTTTTAAACTTCTCCACTACTTTATTCCAGACCTGTCTGGTGTGTTCCTTGGCCTTTGTGATGCTGTTTGTTCGGTAAGGTTCTCTGAGAGCTTCACAGAACAGCTGTATTTAGACTGAGAATAAATTACACACAGGTGGACTCTATTTACTAATTAGGTGACTTCTGAAGGCAATTGGTTCCACTTGATTTTAGTTAGGGGTATCAGAGTAAAGGGGGCTGAATAAAAATGCACACCACACTTTTCAGATATTTATTTGTAAAAAAAATTTGAAAACCATTTATCATTTTCCTTCCACTTCACAATTATGTGCCACTTTGTGTTGGTCCATCACATAAAATCCCAATAAAATACATTTAAGTTTTTTATTGTAACATGACAAAATGTGGAAATTTCAAGGGGTATGAATACCTTTTCAAGGCCTTGTATAATTTTTTTTCTTTTTTTTGTGACGTTGGCTGCCATTCCTGACCTCTTTAAATATATGCTGATTCGCAGGCTCTTATGCTGATGAGTTGGCTGCTGACCTGCAGCAAGTATACAAATCAGGATCAGGAAAGTCACAGCAAAGTCCTTATTTCCACACTCCATGCAGGTAAAGGGTTCAAGTATAAAAGCGAAAGTATGAGAATGCCAGCCAGGAAACCAGCAATTTCAGAAAAACAACTCAGCAATGGCCACTTCCATCGAACGCATTTCCTCGAACGCAGTTAATTAAAAAAAAAAACAGTGGAATGTGATTTTCAGAATTGATGTAAAAACCCAGGAAAGTCTATTGTACTAAGATAGCATTCGGAGAGTGTTTGCGGCCGCTCCTAATTGATTTTTTGTGGGTTTTGTATTGAATCGGAAGTATATGTCAATGTTGGCTTATTATTTTTGCAGCTGACCTACTTTGGCCTGATACACAGCTGAGATTTCATGCTGAGGCACCATTTACAGGCCAGTGCTCCTGTGATGTGATGGCTATAACACTCTACAGAACAGCAATGACCTGTTTATTTCCAAGAGGCTAAAGGAAACCTGTCACAGAAAAAAAAATGCCTGCTGACCGTCCTTCCTAAAAAAAAACGTTTCCTGGCTGTTTTACTGATCGTTTTCTCCAACCTGTTGGAAATTTCCATATGATGGCGCCTATCCTTCCCTTGTGTCACTATGAAGAGAGAAGGAAGAGTGAAACCCCATTTGTACAACTTGTGTCTATTGAGAAAGGCAACAGTGGTAGGTTCTCCTCTGCATCCCCTTTCTTCTCTGCAAGTGCTGACAGCAGGGGCATTGCTAGGTCTATAAAAGATCTGGGGCTAGAGCCCATATCAGGGTAGACAAGAAAGTCATACGCTTGGGCGGGCATACACATGTATATACAGTAATATACGTGTGTATGTGTATATATCCCCAGAGAGCCTCCCCACTGACATCAGGGTCCCCAGAGAACTTCCTCCTTGCATCAGGGTCCCCAAAGAGCCTCCCCCTTGCATCAGGGTCCCCAGAGAGCCCCCCACTTACATCAGGGTACCCAGAGAGCATCCCCTTACATCAGGATCCCCAGAGAGCCTCCTCCTTACATCAGAGTCCCCAGAGAGCCTCCCCTTGCATCAGGGTCCCCAGAGAGCCCTACACTTACATCAGGGTTCCCAGAGAGCCCCTCTTACATTAGGGTCCTCAGATAGCCTCCCCCTTAAAATCAGGGTCCCCAGAGAGCCCCCACTTACATCAGGGTCCCAGAGAGCATCCCCTCCCCTTGGGGACTCCTGCAGAGACCTGGGGCTATGGGCCCCAGATTTGGGGCTATAGCCCCAAAAGCCACCCCCTAGTGACGCCACTGGCTGACAGCCAGGCAATTAGTAGTTTCAGAGGAAAGTCACAGCCCTGACTATTACACACTCTCAGCCTCAAGGCGTACAGAGTTTTTCCAGCTCACCGAAGAACATTCTAAGCACCAGGAGACTGAAAGTGACCATCATTGGGGCAGGTCAACTAAGCAGTCAACCCTTTAGGCCTGATTCACACCTTGCAGTTTGTTGCAGTTTGTGTATTGCAGGTACATTTTGCATCTTTCAATACACGCTTTTGATCCATTGAAGTCTATGGAACCAAAAACCAGAAAAAAGTCCTGGCCCTTTCCATAAAATGCACGGATGTGAACCACATCCATAGAAAATCGCATTAAATGGACTGTAGTGTGTTTCTGCAAAACTGAAAACGCACTAAAAAATGCATAGGTGTGAACCAAGCCTTACACACATACAGTAGCTGCCACTACGTGTATTACTGGAAATATGCACCTTTCACAGCATCCACTGTTGATGCAGGAAACACTGACCCACAGTAATCTTTAGTAGTTCTCATGAAAAAACACAAGCTCACAGCTACCACTTTTCCTTGTCCCTGCAAAGGCTGTTGCAGAGCTAACCTCCAACACCGAATCAAAATGTCTGGGAGGTGTGATGTTGATTTGCTGCCGTGTTTTATAATGCTTGAGCAAGATACATCCCTAATCCTGGGTACATCTATATTGCCATATCATACCTCCCAACTTTTTGAGATTGGAATGAGGTGCACCTACTATTAAAATTATGTAGGCATAGGGCGCACCCCTTTTATGCCCCCTTAAAGGAGAATCAACCCAAAAATAAAAGATTAGTTAAACCCACAAGTGCTTTTGTTTACAAATACTATTCCTTTTATTGGCTTTTGAAATTTACAAATGCAGCCATTTAGAAATTAGATGAAAGGTTTAGCACTGGGAAACACTTTTTGAAAGATAAATAGTGCATTTTAAATCCAACTATATAGTTTAGACCACAATGAGGGACAAATGAGGAGGAAAGAGGGACAGAGGGACATTGCTTCAAAGCAGGGACAGTCCCTCGAAATCAGGGACAGTTGGGAGCTATGCCATATGACAAGGTTTAACAATCTGAAAACCAGCATATCTTTTAGCAGAATGAAATTATGATTTGTTAGACACCAAATATAACATACGTATGATGTGTCTTTCTCCTATGAGGTCTTTGGTGTCTTATTAGCCTTCTGCACATTGCAATATAGCTTTGTTTGCTTTTTAACTGAGTGGAATCTGTAGAAAGGTGACTCAATCAATCACTGTAGAAGCTATAGAGTATGGATAAAACGTAACTTTGCAGAGTTCCGTTATAGGACAATGACCCAGGCTCACAGATTTCTACACCTTCATCTGCATTTACCACTTGACTATTTACAGCCAGGTCTCCTCAGAGGTCCTTTGAAGACCTTGAATAGCTAAAGTTTATGTTATCTCTTCATTCATAAAGATTGTATATATATTTACCAAGCTCTGGAGCAACTGCTCTCGAAGAGGGCAACTGCACTTTGCAAAGTGCACAGTCTTTTTCCCTTTAGTAAATCAACCCCATTGTGTTCAGTACCATTTCCCTATCCTCTCCACACAGTTTGGGGTTTTTCAGATCTCACTATAATCAGAACGACAGCCTCTGTTTCTCACATGACAGGTGTTTTCTAAAGGTTGTAGGGAGACATCTTTTTCATTTGGGCTTATTGAGAAGAGCCACGTGTATAGCACACCAAAGCCTGCTGGCTAAAAATGTTGAGCAAAGAAACTTCAAGTGAAGGTCACCTGCTGATCTGAGGTCAAAGCGAGGAAATTAGATGAAGGAGAGGTAACACTGGTCAGAAGATGCAAATGCTGTGCATTTGTTGTGTTCAATTATTGCGGCATAAGCACGCATGCTTACACCACGAAGAGAGCATGTGTATTCCCCTTACAGACATCATCATGGTAGTCTTATCTCAGAGGAACAATAGTGATTATGCAAGAAAGTCCATTCTAATGACCGATTGCTTGGGGAGATGGAGCTGTTATTGGCCAATGCCATGCCACAGATCATGTCTGAGATGTCTGCTGAGTTCCTAGCTTGGCCCTATCCTCACCCCCATTTTCCACATTGCATTCTTTAATATGTACAAGAACCCTACAAGTCCAGATTCCCTGGAAATGGCTGTCAGGTAGGCGAAGCTGGGAACTCAAAAGCAGAATTTTCACTGCTGGAGTGCCCAAGAACG
The DNA here is from genome assembly GCA_037952925.1 of Lithobates clamitans. Classification (NCBI taxonomy): domain Eukaryota; kingdom Metazoa; phylum Chordata; class Amphibia; order Anura; family Ranidae; genus Lithobates; species Lithobates clamitans. Next base: position 549,885 of record JBBGZY010000883.1, read on the forward strand.
AGTTGGTGATTCAGCACACTAGATATCGTCACCCATAAAAGAAATATCATTTTTTTACAGACTGACCCTTTAATTCTGTACATTTTCCTGACCTATAAAATCTGTCTCTCAGTATTATAATGAACATATCAAGAAAATGGTGTTCTTGACATTCTAAGCCATTAAAAGGAAAATGAGTGGGTGTGCACTGTTGTTCTGTCACGCTGTGATAAATTTAGAGAAGAGAACTCCTTGAAAAGTTATACAATGTAATCTTCCACCATCATTACAGGCAGTTTAGTCATGCTGATAAGGCAATGTGAAAATCAGAAACTTTCTGAAAACTGTAATCAGTACATTGATGGAACAGAAATAAAGAACTTAAAGTTCATTGTCTATTGCAACCAATCTCAACTATGGTTCCATAAAACCCTAGGGTTCCTCCAGAGGTTGCTAAGGGTTCCTTGCGCTCTGGCTGATTGCCTTCCCATTCGATGGTGCCAATGCTACTTGGTGATGTCAGCGTCATGACACCAGTTGTCACTTGAGCCATCTGTTGGGGGGGGGGGGGGGCATTCTCACTACAATGTAAGGAGGGCATCTGCCCACTGACCTACTAAATGGTTTTAGGAGGGGTTCCATGAGACCTGAAATTATTTCCAGGGTTCCTCTAAGATAATTCACACGGGCACTGTGGGGATGCATCAAGTATACGAACAAGGCTGAAAGCCAGTGGGAGGGAGAGAAGGGGAAGCCTGTTTTCAGCAGCTGCAGGTGGGAACTACAGGGGATCGGTTCCCCCCCACCCTCCCGTCTCCATAACGTCCGTAGTTTTACACGTTTCGCTGTACAAGCTATGTTGTTTTATTCAACTGAGATTTTAGTAAATATTTGAAATCTGTCATTTCCAGAGTGCTGGCTATTTCTCAGTGGCCATGCACCCTCCTTGAAGTTGTTGTAAACCTCTATAATTAAAAAAATCTGTGTACTAGCCTCAATCAAAAAGCACCCAGTGTGGTTCCTATCTGCTCTCCCCACAGTATCTGGAAGGGGGAGGGCACAGGTGGTGATTGACAACCTCAAAAGGTGCATGTTCCCCTATGAGACTGTGTAGAGGGAGGGGTGTCCATTACCTTCACTCAGGTCTCAGATTACACTGAGTTTGCTGCTCTATGCTGTGCACTGTGAGGTCAGATAATCCACCCCCTACCTTTTGGAGCTCAGGTATGCTATGTAGAATGTGTGCTTTAGGTGGCTGTAGACGAGAGAGGGCTGCAGATAAACAGGTACAACTACACTGGAACAGGGGGAAAAAAGAGACATCTTTCAGTGGGGACGCCTGTTCTCTAACCCCTCCTCTCGGTTTGGGGAGATTTCTTCTCACTTCCTGTTGTGTCTCCAGGGCAGGAATTTAGGGAAACTCCTAGCAATGGGGCTACAAAAATCCCTATTTTGAAAACTACACAAGAAATTATTTAGATACATTTTAACTATTTATTTAGCTGCAATAGACATCACTTTTCATAGCACTCAACTGTTCCTGCCAAGGCAAAGCCAAGATAAAATCCAAATAGGACTAAACTCTGTGAATTATTGTAGCATGATGTGGATTGCATCAATTAGCATGCAATTATCTTCACCATTCTATGGCATCTTACGTTGGTTAGTAATTGCGGATGGCCAACAATTGTGCTACAATCACAGGTGTAGTATAGCTCATAGAGCCCCTTGTTTCTAAACAGTCTAAGCAAACAGAGTTGCACTGTGAAGAGGGAACAGTAAAGTACAGTCACCGAGCAACACTTTCCAGCATGACAGCCTGTATAGGTAATGAGCAGCATGTGTATGCTTATGTACATATGATATGAATTTTACATCATATCTGATATAGGCTCACTGATGTAAACTAAGAAATCACTGGGTTTGTACATTCTTAGCAGTAATTGGCTTAGATGCTGAAGCTATAGAACTGTGTGCTGTCACTGCACATGACAAATGAGACCTTAGGGATTCATTTACCAGGAATAGAAGGAAAACGAGTTTCACTTACATTCAAGTTTCCCAAAGATTTTCCCAGATAAGCAAACATAGCAGGTACAAGTAATGTATAGACAGGTCTGTGGATTCGGTTTGAATTATTTTCTTTTAAACAGCCTCTCGGAGAAAATATATTATTGGATTATCCTACTGATATTTTGGTGTTGGATGCGGGCAGAAAGATTTATGTGAGTATCATGCCCAACCTGGAACAGGTTCATTTTATTTTTTTAGGGGGACTTTATTGATTTCAGGTATTTATATAGTGCCAACAAATGTATGCAGTGTTTTACATATATTATACACTCACATTAGTCTCTGCCCTGGAGGAGCTTACAATCTAAGGTATCTATCTCACATTCATACATATACGTATTAGGGCCAATGTGCACAGATGCCAATTAACCTACCAGCATGTCTCTTCTAATTCTAAACAATAGAACTACTTCCTCTTAGGGGTGTCAAACTCAATGTCATCGTGGGCCGCATAGGCATTTTGGTTGCCCTCAAAAGGCTTGTTGTATCTGTAAGACTAGATTCCCCCTACATCAGATGTTAAAACCCCCTCACCATCAGAAATCAAGAGTCCCCCACCCTCTTGTATATCACATCCCCCCCCCCCCCACCTTGCGCTGCTTTTAGAAAGAAGCTGGGGGCGGAGCTGGGAAGCAAAAAGCGCAGGGTCTGGGGGAGGGCTGGAGTCTGCCGAATTCTGAGACCAGGAAGTGTGGAGAGGGGTGCTGAGGCTGCACAGAGAGGTGTAGGATCTGTAGGAGGAGTTCTGTCCTCCTCTCTGCTCCCTACTGCTAAAACGGGGGGGACGGGGGACGACAAGTCTCTCTGTGGCTGCACAGAGAAGTGCAGGATCCGGAAGGGGAGCTCTGTCTTTTTTTCTGCTGCTGACGGCTAAAACAAGGAGGGGGGGGGACAAGTCTCTCCTTGGCTGCACAGAAAAGTGCAGGATCTGGAAGAGGAGTTTTGTCCTCCTCTCTGCTGCCAACTGCTGGGACATGGAGGAGGGGCACCAGGGGCAGAGAGGGGGTGCTGCAGGAGAGGTGTGAGTGTACTGGGCTGGCAAACACAATATTTCTGTGACTATTATGTTAATTGCCTCTAGATGACGCATGTGTGCTTACTTATTCATTTATTTCCCCATCATGCATTATTACATGCTAGCTTCCTGTTTTTTCTTATTGCTGAACTGAAAGGAGAACAGTGCTTTCTCTCAAGGTTTGAAGCGTTTTTTGTATGTAAGCCGTCTACCAAGAAACTTCAGGATAGAAAACTCCCTCTCTCAGCTCACAAGCAGGCAAAAGTGGTATGTAGATTCATTTCTAGTTTTTAGTTTCAAGTCAAGTGTGTTTTAAATGTAATTCACTGTATGATGATTTGTCCTGCATATTTGTTCTCTTTATTTAGTTCTACGGTGTTGATGTAAGTGTTGGTGTAAGAACTTTATATGTACATTAAAGTGGTTGTAAACCCCCAGAAAAAAAAACAAAAAACTGCAAGACAAAGGCATAATGAGCTAGTATGCTAGTATGCATAGCGATGTCACATAGGAACACGTGTCAGGCCCTAGCGATGTCACGTAGGAACACGTGTCAGGCCCTAGTGATGTCACATAGGAACACGTGTCAGGCCCTAGCGATGTCACCTAGGAACACGTGTCAGGCCCTAGCGATGTCACGTAGGAATACGTGTCAGGCCCTAGCGATGTCACGTAGGAACACGTGTCAGGCCCTAGCGATGTCACGTAGGAATACGTGTCAGGCCCTAGCGATGTCACCTAGGAACACATGTCAGGCCCTAGCGATGTCACGTAGGAATACGTGTCAGGCCCTAGCGATGTCACGTAGGAACACGTGTCAGGCCCTAGCGATGTCACGTAGGAACACGTGTCAGGCCCTAGCGATGTCACCTAGGAACACGTGTCAGGCCCTAGCGATGTCACCTAGGAACACGTGTCAGGCCCTAGCGATGTCACCTAGGAACACGTGTCAGGCCCTAGCGATGTCACCTAGGAACACGTGTCAGGCCCTAGCGATGTCACATAGGAACACGTGTCAGGCCCTAGCGATGTCTCAAAGCACCAGAGACAAAGTTGGTGGCCCTAGCGATGTCACCTAGGAACACGTGTCAGGCCCTAGCGATGTCACCTAGGAACACGTGTCAGGCCCTAGCGATGTCACCTAGGAACACGTGTCAGGCCCTAGTGATGTCACGTAGGAACACGTGTCAGGCCCTAGCGATGTCACGTAGGAACACATGTCAGGCCCTGGCGATGTCACATAGGAACACGTGTCAGGCCCTAGCGATGTCACGTAGGAACACGTGTCAGGCCCTAGCGATGTCACCTAGGAACACGTGTCAGGCCCTAGCGATGTCACCTAGGAACACGTGTCAGGCCCTAGTGATGTCACGTAGGAACACGTGTCAGGCCCTAGCGATGTCACGTAGGAACACATGTCAGGCCCTGGCGATGTCACATAGGAACACGTGTCAGGCCCTAGCGATGTCACGTAGGAACACGTGTCAGGCCCTAGCGATGTCACATAGGAACACGTGTCAGGCCCTAGCGATGTCACATAGGAACACGTGTCAGGCCCTAGCGATGTCACATAGGAACACATGTCAGGCCCTAGCGATGTCTCAAAGCACCAGAGACAAAGTTGGTGGCCCTAGCGATGTCACCTAGTAACACGTGTCAGGCCCTAGCGATGTCACCTAGGAACACGTGTCAGGCCCTATTGATGTTACATAGGAACACGTGTCAGGCCCTAGCGATGTCACATAGGAACACGTGTCAGGCCCTAGCGATGTCACGTAGGAACACGTGTCAGGCCCTAGCGATGTCACGTAGGAATACGTGTCAGGCCCTAGCGATGTCACATAGGAACACGTGTCAGGCCCTAGCGATGTCACGTAGGAATACGTGTCAGGCCCTAGCGATGTCACCTAGGAACACATGTCAGGCCCTAGCGATGTCACGTAGGAATACGTGTCAGGCCCTAGCGATGTCACATAGGAACACGTGTCAGGCCCTAGCGATGTCACGATGGAACACGTGTCAGGCCCATGTCACATAGGAACAGGGAGGGTGTGCATAGCCCTGTGCAGGGTTCTAATCTTCCCAGACCTGTTTAAAATAACCATGAAGTCTCAGTACTGGTGCTGCAATATCTGTAACATAGCCTAATATTCAGAAAGAAGTTTAAGACCCCCCCCTGTAAAATGGTCATTTCATGTGGATGGAGCTCAGGCACAAATATCTCTCCAGCACAGTCCCCCCGTAAAGTATATGAAGCTATGGCTCGGGCCTGGCCTGTCATAATAGTAACTAGCAATAAATAGTCTGATATGTTAAATACTAAAAACTACATCCAAAAAAAAGGATCGACATCACGCTACCCATGGTAGCCAGAAGATGTCACTATGATCGTGAGTAGCTGAAAAGTTACTAAAATCTGTCTGAATGAAGATGGACTTTCTGCAGTTTTTAATGAACTGAAACATCCACAAAGTAGCAGATAGTAGACCATGTCATGTTTGCTTAAGGCCCCTTTCACATGGGCTTGTCCGTGTATGGACTCCGCTTTGCTCAGCAGGGATCGATCCGTTGATCCCCGCTGAGCAGGCGGATGACAGATCCATGTCCGCTCACTGTATGGAGATGGACCTGTCAGAGCCCCGCTCTCCTCTATGGGGATCGGATGAAAACGGTCTGTTGGCAGGGAAGGGGTTAACACTAGGGGGCAATCAAGGGGTTAACTGTGTTCCCTGGGTGTGTTCTAACTGTAGGGGGATGAGAATGACTGGGGGAGGAGACCAATCAGTGTTCCTACTTAGTATGAACACACAATCTGTCTCCTCTCCCCTGAGAGAACCAGGATTTGTGTGTGTACACACAAACACAAACATCCCCCTTCTCGTTCTGTAACGAGTGATCGCGGGTGCCCGGCGAAAATCGCGCCCGCCAGGCACACGCATCGGCTCCAGGGACAAGCTCCCCCCTGCTATGACGTCTTAAAGGTGCGACGTATAGCTACAGCAATTTGCGCAGCCGTGCAAGCCTGCCACAGTATACCTGCAGCTGCTGGTCGGCTAGCGGTTAAATCCTCTGCCCTTGTTGAGAGTGCGAGTTTACCAGGAAGGGAGGGGGAATGAGTCATACGAGGGCCAATGAGAGCTGCAGGGCTGGAGGTGTGTCTGTGTAAATCCAGGAAGTGAACAGGTAGCAGCTTCAGCTGCCCACAGTTAAAATGGCTGCAGCCAGATTTAGTGGAGAGAGATTTCTGCAGAATTTTTGGCAAGTACAGAATCACAGTATATATAAAATAATATGCAAAGTGGTTGGAGGGAAGCTTCAGAATGGCAAAGATGTTTTCATTACACATTATGTGAGCAGACTTCAGTTCCTCTTTAAGATGGCCATACATGGCTTGTGTCTGGCTGAATAACTTCTGAATTGGCCAGAATTTGAGTCATAGGTGGCCCTGTTGACACCACCAGGCTTGATTAAATCCCATCTTCTCGTATGTCTCAGGCTGCCCATACAGCTCAAGAAAATTTTTAGCGTGGACGGAGAAATTGACTAGTTTGTTGTGTTCGACTCGAGGGGGGCTGAACAATATAAATCTAAGCATGTATGGTTAGCCTTCGATACTCCATAACTGAGATCACCCCCCCCCCATAACTTTTGGCTGTCTACCTGAAAAGTTTGACAGTCCCTGCTCACCTTGCATGTTTCAGCTTCTCATTTCTTTTTCCAAAATGGACAATAAGTCCCCAAAAGATATTAGAAGCTGTAAGGTGATTCAACTTTCCAGCATCAACCAAAAATTGGTAAACATCAGACTTGGGTGGACTGTCGCTTTAGGCTGGGTTCACACTATGGTTGCCACCTCATCCCTTTCAACCCGAACTCATAATAATTACACAAGTTCTGTGGCTGATTAAGTAATGGTAATGGTAATTAAACTCACTTGGTGCCTTATCTGCATTTAATTAGCCTCAGAACCTGAGTAGTTCATATGTGTTCGGGTTTAAAGGGATGAGGTGGCAACTCTAGTTCACACTATTGCGAATTGGCTGCGGTTTTCGCTGCATCCAATTTGCATAGCAGAAACAGTGTGACTGGCTCACTATGAAGCCGGTTCGCAAATCGCAGCAGTCACTCCGATGCAAGGAGCCCTGTGCGTCTTTTGGACAGTTTCAGGTCTGAATTCAGCCAAAAATGGAGGCTGAAATGGGACCTGACATGGTGAATGGAGATGCACCAGACTCCTGCTGTGAGCCGCTGCGTGTTCTATTGTAAACCCAGCCTTAAAGTGTATGCAAACCCTAACAATTAACTTCTCTTTTTTGCTTCCTTTTGGTCGGTTTAATACACCAATAGCAGCATTTTGTTATATTGGTTTGATAATTGCAAAAAACCCTGCTGTTCTTGTCAGAAACTCAGTCTGAAAGGGAACTGTCACGTATGGTTGGGGAACATGGATCCTCTGTGTAGCTTGCATGCTGGATGGTACAGGAGAGCACAGAGATAAGGATCTGGGAAAGTACAGAAAACTGAACTGGCAGAACTATATTGCCGCACTGGAGTGCTGGTCTTATCACCCTCGGGCCTAGGCAATCACCTTCCTGTCTCTAGTAACACTAGCTTTTGTTTAGTCAATGCCTGAGGGAATTAACCCAGCTTATATAGAAAGGGAGGTGGCCCTGTTGGGTTGAGCATGTCGTTAATTGAATCAATAGCAGGTGGTTAACCAGTCTTGAACACAAGTCTTGTGGGATAACAAGTAACGGCAGAACTTTGCAAGTCAGAGCCATGGAACTACAAGTACAAGTATGCTTGTTGGTCTTTGGCAAAGTTGCAGATCTGTGACAGAGATGTCCAGGTCTTCTTCAAAGTTACAGCGTTATCTCAAACAGCCCTCCTAGTTTTTATCATGACTACAGATTGATTAGTCCCTGAGATGCAGAGATCTGAGGATGGGAGTGGTTGAATAGTTCAGCAAAAGACAATTGACACAGCTGACAACACTCAGTCCACAAAAAAACATTACACAGCACGGCTGTAGGCCCAGTTTTCCATCCAAGAACATAGTTAATCTGTAACTGGTTTCTCTTTCACAGCTTCAGATTACTCCAGCAGCTCCCAGCCCAACCCTTCTATAGAAACTTGGTCAGATGTCATCCTTTTACTGGGCCGCTGCACCCCCAGAAAAATGATTTGACAGGCAAGCTCACTAGCTCAGAAACAGAGCAATGTTAGGGGGCCCATATATGCAGCAAATCTTCATACAAGGGAATCAATGGAATTCTAGGTTCAAAAATCAAACGCTAACCATAGGGTTGCCACTTCATCCCTTTCAACCTGAAAACATATTAATTACACAGATTCTGTGGCTGATTACGGTGGTAATTAAACTCACTTGGTGTCTTATCTGCATTAACTTAGGCTCAGAACCCGTGTAATTCATATGTGTCCGGGTTTAAAGAGATGAGATGGCAACCCTAGCTAACCACCAATAAGGATGGGAAATTTTGGTCGTACTGATTTTTCAGACAATTGGAGAATGATACTCGTCATCTGTTTTTAACTTCGTAGATATACATCAGGGTCTCCATACTTTTCAAAGGTTTACTGTCCTTCAGACTTTAAGGGCCGGATAGTGGCCAGTGGGGGTAGAAAGTGTCCCACACCCAGCATCAGTGAGAATAAATATTGCCTCAGGTTTAGTGGTCAGCAGGAGGAGAAGTTGCACCCCATGTTTGTTATTAGTAGGAGGAATAGTGCCCCATGATTGGTATTAGTGGCAGGAATAGTACACCATCCTTGCTTGGTATTAGTGGGAGGAATAGTGCCCCATGATTGGTATTAGTGGAAGGAATAGTATACCAAGATTGCTATTAGTGGGAGGAATAGTACACCATGGGAGTTTTTTTTACGAAAGGCAAATCCACTTTGCACTACAAGTGCAAACTACAAGTGCAAAGTGTAAATCTAAGGGGTAGATTTGAAATGAGGGGAAGCTTTGCTGATTTTATTATCCAATCATGTACAAGCTAAAATGCTGTTTTTTATTTTCCTTGCATGTCCCCCTCGGATCTGCAGCGACTGCACTTCCAAGTGCATTTTCAATGCAATTTACAGTGCACTTGTAGTGCAAAGTGGATTTGCCTTTAGTAAATAACTCCCAATGACTGCTATTAGTGGAAGGAATATTGTCCCATGATTGGTATTAGTGGCAGGATTAGTACACCATCATTGGTATTAGTGCCAGGAATAGTACACCATCATTGGTATTAGTGGGAGAAATAGTATACCAAGATTGGTATTAGTGGGAGGAATAGTACATCATGATTGGTATTAGTGGGAGGAATAGTGCCCCATGATTGGTATTAGTGGGAGCAATAGCACACCATGATTAATTTTAGTGGGAGGAATAGTGCCCCATGATTGCTTTTAGTGGGAGGAATAGTACACCACCATTGGTATTAGTGGAAGTAATAGTGGCCTATCATTGGTATTAGTGGGAGGAATAGTACACCATCATTGGTAGTAGTGGGAGGAATAGTACACCATGATTGCTATTAGTGGGAGGAATAGTGCCCAAATGGTTGCTATTAGTGGGAGGAATAGTACACCATCATTGGTATTAGTGAAAGGAATGGTATACCATGATTGGTATTAGTAGGAGGAATAGTGCCCCCCATGATTGCTATTAGTGGGAGAAATAGTGCCTCCTGATTGGTATTAGTGGGAGGAATAGTATACCATGATTGGCATTAGTGGGAAGAATAGTACACCATAATTGGTATTAATGGAAGGAATAGTACACAATAATTTGTATTAGTGGTAGGAATAGTACGCCATAATTGGTATTAGTGGGAGGAATAGTACATCATGATTGGTATTAGTGGGAGGAATAGTGCCCCATGATTGGTATTAGTGGGAGCAATAGCACACCATGATTAATTTTAGTGGGAGGAATAGTGCCCCATGATTGCTTTTAGTGGGAGGAATAGTACACCACCATTGGTATTAGTGGAAGTAATAGTGGCCTATCATTGGTATTAGTGGGAGGAATAGTACACCATCATTGGTAGTAGTGGGAGGAATAGTACACCATGATTGCTATTAGTGGGAGGAATAGTGCCCAAATGGTTGCTATTAGTGGGAGGAATAGTACACCATCATTGGTATTAGTGAAAGGAATGGTATACCATGATTGGTATTAGTAGGAGGAATAGTGCCCCCCATGATTGCTATTAGTGGGAGAAATAGTGCCCCCTGATTGGTATTAGTGGGAGGAATAGTATACCATGATTGGCATTAGTGGGAAGAATAGTACACCATAATTGGTATTAATGGAAGGAATAGTACACAATAATTTGTATTAGTGGTAGGAATAGTACGCCATAATTGGTATTAGTGGGAGGAATAGTATACCATGATTTGTATTAGTGGGAGGAAAAGTACACCATCATTAGTATTAGTGGGAGGAATAGTACACAATGACTGGTATTAATGGGAGGAATAGTACACAATCATTGGTATTAGTGGGAGGAATAGTATACCATATCATTTGGGGGAATAGTGCCCCAAGGGACAGATAAAGGCTAGGAAAGAGCCCTGCTTTACTCTATATGGCTAAAATATTGTGGACGTCTGACCACTCATATGAGTTTGTTGGGCATCCCATTTCAAAACCGCGGGCATTAATATGGAGTTGGCCCCTTCCTTGTGACTACACCAGTCTATTCAGCCAAAAGAGCATTTGTGAGGTCAGGTACTAATGGTGGAGGAGAAGACCTGGCTTGCAGTTAGTAATTCAGTTTATCCCAAAAGTGTTCAGTAGGATGGAGGTCAGTACTATGTGCAGATTCCTTCACACCAAACTCATCTAATCATGTCTTTATGGTGATAGGATTGTGCCCAGGGGCACAGTCGCGCAGGATCAGAAAAAGGCCTTCACCAAACTACACCAAGATTGCACAACTGTCTAAAACTGTGTTTGTAGACTCCTTTACTGGAAGTACCTGAACTCAATAATTTGAAGGGAGTGTCTGCAAACCCTTATGCCATGTACACACGAGCGGACTTTTCAACAGCAAAGGTCCGACAGAATGAATCCGCCGGACAATTCAATCGTGTGTGGGCTTTATTGGACCTTTGCTGTCGAAAAATCAGATGGACTTTAGAAATAGAACATGTTTCAAATGTTTCCGACGGACTCGAGTCCAGTCGAAAAATCAGTTTGTCTGTATGCTAGTCTGACGGACAAAAAGGGACGCAAGGGCAGCTATTAGCTACTGGCTATGAACTTCCTTATTCTAGTCCGGTCGTACGTCATCACGTTCCAATCCGTCGGACTTTGGTGTGATCATGTGTAGGCAAGTCCGTTTCGTCGGAACTCCGTCAAAAGCCCATCGAAAAGTCCTTTGCAGTTCAGTCCGTCGAAAGTACGCTTGTGTGCACACGGCATTAGACATATAGTGTAGGTGCGATAGTCATGCAGCGGTAGATAAGGCAGTTCCTGTGCTAGGAACCTATGTGAAATTATTTGCAGTATGGCTGGTTGGAACCCCAAAGCCCATGCGTCAACTCGAACTCTACAGCCTACTAGACCTTTGCCTGGGGGCTAACAAGTTACTTTCACAAGTGAGACGTAGGGGTTCTTTTCCTGCTGTTCCAGATTGGGTCAGTTGTTGGTCACATGAAACACCGAGACAAAATATATTAGGGTCATAGGTTTCCAGATGCATGTACTAGACAGAGGACTTGCCACCACCACCAGGCAGACAGGCCCACCTTCACCCTGCTGCCACCAGTCTCCCAGCTGAGCCAGTCTGCACACTAACTTCTTGTTCCCCAGGCTTAGGCCACCATAAATATCACTGGAATGATGAGACTCTGCTTGTTGGAGATTTTCCTTTACTTGTACAACAGCCAACATAATGGTTTGTACAACATGGGATTTAGTGGTAAATACATTATAGCTTGCAACAGTCCATCAATTCATGGCCCCATAAAGCTTGACTGGTCCTGTGCAGTGCTGTCCCCACTCAAGGGCATCCTCTGAGAAAGTATGAAAACTTCCTTCTCACAATGCAAGTCCACAAGTCAGCCCAGTCTTTAAAAACAATGCACTCCCTGTGTGGTTATCTTATCTCAATGACCATACTTGCCCCAATCTACCAAATGTCAGGATCAGTGGCGGCTGGTGCTCAACATTTTTTGGGGGGCGCAAACAAACTGAAAAATTCTGAAAAAAAAAATCAATTGCAGCCTCACTGTACCCATCAAACACAGCCACTGTACCCATCAAACACAGCCACTGTGCCCATCAATTGCAGCCACTGTGCCCATCAATTGCAGCCACTGTGCCCATCAATTGCAGCCACTGTGCCATCAAACGCAGCCACTGTGCCATCAAACGCAGCCACTGTGCCATCAAACGCAGCCAGTGTGCTATCAAATGCAGCCAGTGTGCAAATCAAATGCAGCCACTGTGCCCATCAAATGCTGCCACTGTGCCCCATCAAATGCTGCCACTGTGCCCCATCAAATGCTGCCTCTGTGCCCCATCAAATGCTGCCATTGTGCTCCATCAAATGCTGCCACTGTGCCCCATCAAATGCTGCCACTGTGCCCCCCCCCACCTGCTCGCTGTCTGCCCAGAACTTACCCTGTCTCCATGGCGGGTCAGGCATGCAGGTGACAGTGACCGCTCGTGGAATGGCGACAAACTTATACCCTTAAAAATCTCCATAGACGACGTTTAAAAAATTCTACAGGTTGCATGTTTTGTGTTACAGAGGAGGTCTAGGGCTGGAATTATTGCTCTCACTCTACCGATCGCGTCGATACCTCACTTGTGTGGTTTGAACACCGTTTTCATATGCGGGCGCTACTCACGTATGCGTTCGCTTCTGCACGCGAGCTCGTCGGGACGGGGCGCGTTTAAAGGGTTTTTTTTATTATTATTTATTTTACCTTTTATTTTTTATTTTTAAACTGTTTTTTTTTTTTTTAAATTGTCACTTTTATTCCTATTACAAGGAATGTAAACATCCCTTGTAATAGAAAAAAGCATGACAGGTCCTCTTAAATATGAGATCTGTGGTCAAAAAGACCTCAGATCTCATATTTAGACTAAAATGTAATTTAAAAAAAAATTGTAATTAAAAAAAAATTATTTAAAAAAAAGTCCCTTTAAGAGCTGTGGGCGGAAGTGACGTTTTGACATCGCTTCCGCCCAGCAATTGTATGGAGACGGGTGGGGGCCATCTTTCCCTCACTCGTCTCCAAAGCTGACAGGAGACAGGACGCGATCGCCTCCGCTGCTGCCTCCGGTAAGCGGCGGAGGGCACCGGATCGTGGCGGGAGGGGGGGGAGGCCCTCTCCCGCCACCGATAAAAGTGATCTTGCAGCGAATCCGCCACGGAGACTGCTTTTATCTTGTAGTGGACCGCCCGCAGAAGACGGAGATACCGGAGTTATGGAAGCTAGCTGCTGCCATAACAACGATATCCTCCTTCAAACAGCCGACGTATAACGATGGCGGATGGTCCGTAAGTGGTTAAATAACAAACATGTCATACTTGCCTCCTCTGTGCTGTTGGTTTTTCACATAGTGGCCCTGATTCTCCTCTTCTGGGGTCCCTCAGTGGCGCTCCTGGCTTCTCCTCCTCTTCTCGAGTGTCCCGTTGGAGAGCCGCTCCCCCTCGGGACACTTGTGCAGGCGCGCTCCCGTGTCCTGCTGCTGCGTCAATTGATACAGACAGTAGGACTCGGCTCCGCCCCCTGGCTTCCGCGTCATTGGATTTAATTGACAGCAGTGGAAGCCAATGGTACCTGCTGCTATCAATCTATCCAATGAGGACCCAAGACACCGGCTGGAGCTGGTGTGCTCGTTCCCATCGCGGGAAAGACCGGGCTCAGGTAAATAAAACGGGGCTCTGGGGGGCTGCTGCACGAAAGAAGATTTTTCACCTTAATGCATAGAATATATTAAGGTGAAAAACATTGAGGGTTTACAACCCCTTTAAGCACAGCATTGTCCTTTGAAAGCTTGCTACATGTGGCAGTCTCTCCCTTTGTGAATCCCTGGGTGTGCTGATGTACTCACTCTGTCCTCGCACTGGTAAAAATAAAAAAAAGCCGCTGGCAAAGACACAATCACATACACTGTGCAATCAAATGTAAAAACAAAAACATAATAATAATATTCGTCAGTTGCGTACAAAAGTAAATCTGAAAAAAATAATAAAAGACAACTTTAAGTCCATATGATGAGAATACCAGTCCTAATAATGCATACACCACTGTGTGATAGAGGACGTCTATTTCAGAGAGATTCCAAATTCACCACGTCGACCTTCACCAGTATCCAATGGAGAGAGAGGTCCAAAAGTGTCTTTTAAGTGCCCAGGTAGTGTGAATCCCATGAAGAGAGTGTTCAAAAAGTGTGGCTCTCCATGGAATCCACACTACCTGGGCACTTACAGACACTTTAAGACAATTGGAATCTTTCATCACTATTGTTGCCATGTATATCTGCAACTGGAGAATCGGAAATACCATCAGGATCTGATCAAGCCGTATGGGTCCAACATCTTCTGACAGGATAATGTTTACAGGCTGATCTGATTCTGTAATCCATTAACTCTGATGTCCATTCCTCATACTGGTGAAGGTCCACGCAGTGAATCTGCAATCTTTCTAAAATAGAATTCCTCTATCACACAGTGGTGTATGCAATTTTGGGGCTGTTATTCTCATCATATGCACTTAAAGTGGACTTTTTTATTTTAAAGATTCCTTCTCAAACCGGATGCTAAAAGAATCTTCTAAGCCAGCCCGAACCCCAGTCTGGAGGCAGTGTCCCCTCCCAGGCCACCGACAGCCTCCTCAGCAATCTATTTTCCACCGGACTCCCTTGCTAGCGTGGCTTTCCCTTATTTAAGGGCTGACCCAGCCACCCTGCCAGACCCTCTGCCTGGGGATTGGCTAGATTCCCTCAAGTAAGCAGATCAGGTCCTCCTGGCCTCCGCTGACTAACTTCCAGAAGCTTCTCTAAGCCTCCAGACCCAGGGGGAGATACCAGTGACCTGCACTGTGGAGCCATCCAGCCTGACCTGTAGTATCCCGACCTGATTACAGACTCACATAGTTACCATGAGTCAAACAAATACATTTACCTACACATATACAATTGTGACACAAGTCACATTGTATTTTATTTGCATTAAAAACAACCTTTTTTTTCGATTTGCAGAGCTGTAATTTTCTGTAAATTCAATGCAATATGGCAACCTGTTGGTGTAAAGAACACCCCCAGAGATGTCATTTCCTGCTTTTGTGTGATTGGCTCACTGATTTTCCCAGTAGTCTGCACAAGTCAGACACAAGATACAAGTCAGACATTCGATTAGGCATTCTCTGCAAAAAAAAAAAAAAATCTCAGTTTTGGTGAGATTCTCCTAAAGGGTTCATCACAGGCACTGTCACTCTCCTCATTAGAGCACTGCAAGTGCATCAGCTGATCAAAAACAAAAAAGTCACTGCATAAGACCTGATCTAACAAAGAGCTATTACCTAGAGCAGAAACAAGTAGGATTTTGCAGCAAAGTTTGATAAAAATCCTTGTACACTGATCACCCAAAGGGATTTGTTTTTTCTCAAAAAATTGGAGCTACTCTTTTTAAAATCAGAGAATCTCTTGCTTAAATGGAGCTGCTTATGGGGAAAATGATTTTGAATTATAAAACATAAATTGAAATCTTCATTTCTTTTTTTTTTTTTTTAATGCCACAACAAAGGTTGGAGGGATTTATTCCCATCTGACAACACTCGGAAACTTCTGGCGAAGCAATATATTGTTTTTATCTATGATAAGGCATTCCTTCGCCCCTCTGAAGGTCATCAGAAGACAATTCCATCAGAAAACAATTTCAAGTTATCTCTTGCAGTTAAAAAAAGCCTTTCCCTTCATCTGTAAAATGAGTAAGAACGGCATAATTCACTTTGCACTTCTGCCCATGTTGTATGAGGAGGAACACCCCCCTCCTAATCCCTCTGGATGGGGCCTTCCTGTTATTGTCAAGCAGGAAGTATAGCAAAGAGGCCTGCGCCAAGAGTGTGTAGAGGGGGGAGGCGAGTTCTCAATTCTCCTTTGAGCAGAGTCAGAGATGTACTGTGCTCCAATGAAATTTTTGTCTTTTGAGGCTAAAAGTGTGAGCCCTGGCCTGCCAAAGAAAAATTCTTTCTCTCAAAATCTTTCAGTTATTTCCTCTATGGCTATAGAGAAGTATCCTTGTCAGAAATTTCCTGGCATTGGTATCAAGACTTAACCAACAACTTCCTCCATTATAAATGAGAACAGCAACATTGTGAGGCATTCGATATTCTAAACTGACATAGTACTGACCCATTGTATAGCACTTTGCAAAGTACATAAAGCCACATGCATCCCTGCCCCCCCAAAAATGTTATAATATAGTGTTCCAAAATCTTGTGGTATGCTGACGCCTTAAGAGTTCCCTTCACTGGAACTAAGGGGCCAACCCCTGAAAAACAACCCCACATCATAATCCCCCCACCACCAAATTATTTGGACCAGTGCACAAAGCAAGGTCCATAAAAACATGGATCAGCGGGTTTGGGGTGGAGGAACTTGACTGGCCTGCACCTCAACCTGATAGGATACCTTTGGGATGAATTCGAGCGGAGACTGCAAGCCAGGCCTTCCTGTCCACATCAGTGCCTGACCTCACAAATGCACTTCAGGAAGAATGGTCAAACATTCCCATAGACACACTCCTAAACCTTGTGGACAGCCTTCCCAGAAGAGTTGAAACTGTTATAGCTGCAAATGGTGGGCCAACTCAATATTGAACCCTGCAGACTAATGCCCCGTACACACGGTCGGACTTTGATCGGACATTCCGACAACAAAATCCTAGGATTTTTTCCGACGGATGTTGGCTCAAACTTGTCCTGCATACACACGGTCACACAAAGTTGTCGGAAAATCCGATCGTTCTAAACGCGGTGACGTAAAACACATACGTCGGGACTATAAACGGGGCAGTAGCCAATAGCTTTCATCTCTTTATTTATTTTGAGCATGCGTGGCACTTTGTGCGTGGGATTTGTGTACACACCATCAGAATTTCCGACAACGGATTTTGTTGTCGGAAAATTTTTTATCCTGCTCTCAAACTTTGTGTGTCGGAAAATCCGATGGAAAATGTGTGATGGAGCCCACACACGGTCGGAATTTCCGACAACAAGGTCCTATCACACATTTTCCATCGGAAAATCTGACCGTGTGTATGGGGCATAAGACTGGAATGCCATTAAAGTTCATGTGTGTGTAAAGGCAGTCCCAATACTTTTGGTAACATAGTGTATGTGTGGTGTGATCACTGTTTACATGGGGACCTATGTATGCATTCGCATTTTCATGTGAGCAAAGGGAGACAGGGGCACTTTACATTTTTTTATTTTAATATTTTTTTGATGAACAACATCTCTTCTGATAACATGGGCAGTGACTGGTACTCTTCACTGAAAGATATGGGATCTATTAGACCCAAGATCTCTTCTCTGCCCTCACAAAGCATCTGATCAAAGTATACGAAAAAGTGGCAACCACCCCAATCTATAACTGGCCTTTGCAGCAAGGTGCACATGGAAGGGCAATGCACATCACATACAAAACACAAAATATCTGATAAAAGTGAGATCGGTGGAAAGGGAGAGCCCAGGAAGACGGCAGGAAACCACCTTCCTCAACATATACAAGTATAGCACTTTTACATTTTAGAACATCACCAGCGCTAAAAATAAATATCAGGATCATGACTGCAGTCTATTTGTAGGAAGTGGTTAATAAAGAATTTGCATAGCCATTTAACCATCAAAAGTGCATTAACATGCGCTCTTTGTTGAAAGGACAAAAAACCCGACCGTAAATAGGTTATATCCTGAGTGTTCTCATGTAAATCATTGAATTAATAGGGAAAATATAGCATTTGACCACTAGACGGAGCTAAGTAATGTAGCAAAGTCCTGAGTCCCCTGAGGCCCAATGGTGACCTCCAGAGTTAGGGACAGCTGACACCCTCCTGTGAGGAGTGGTAACTAGACATGGTAGGTGTAATGCAGGATGAAATGGTGGGTGCCAGACACTTTTGGAATGCACAGAGATTTATTGTCTCTTGAACAGAACTGTGGGAGAGAGGGTTAGGGCCAGGACACCCTTAGGTAGATGCAAAGATAATTGGCAGACTCCAAGACTTCTATAGGCAGACAGCTATACAGGTGAAGGCCTCCAGCCGGAAACCATTTCTGTATAGGTAGGACCGCTGTCTCCTATGGCAACCATCTTGTAGCAGTTACTAACGGTAGTTGTACTCGACTATTGGCAACACAAACAGTTCTCTTTACTCCACAGTCACTCACTGTTGATCTTAACTCAGCAAACTCCCAGTCTTTCACTAGACTTTGGATCCAATAGCCACTGAATCTCTTGAGTCCTTCCACTTTTAGCACTTAGTATCTTCCTCAAGCGTCACCCCCACTTCCCTGCTGGGTCCCTGGCTTGGCACTCACAGATACTCTTCAAGCGTCACCCCTGCTGACATGCTAGGTCCCTGGCCTGGCAATTACTGATGCTCCACAAGCGTCACCTCTGCTGTCCCGCTGGGTCCCTGGCTTGGCACTTGCTGAAGTTTTCCCCTTCTTCACCGTCCCCGGCTGGCGAGAAGTCTGCTCTGGTACTGGCTTCAAGTGGTCTCCGGTAACAAGGTGGATGGTCCCTTAGTGGCAACAGCTTCTCCTCTACCTCCGACCACAGCTAGTTCCCCGGCCGGCAGAACCACTACTTCTGGTTGGACTACAAGCCCGCAGTCCCAACCCTGCACTGCTTCTCCTGCTTCTGGATAGGCCCTCAGATAGCTTAGCAGCCAGATGTCCCCAGGATAGGCCTCAGGCTTCCGGCCTAGCAGTCTGGGGCAGCATAACACACGTCCACCCAGACAGCCGTCCAGGTGGCACAGAACCTCAATCACCTGACTCCACCCAAATAAATAGGCTCTCCCAGCAGGCCAAGGGACCAAAGAAAATCCCTGTCCATTGGCAGAGACACCCCATGCATTCATAATCTGTCCTTGCTATGCCCTTCTCTTATCCAATGTCACCAGCTATAATGCCACCTAGTGACTGAAGAGAGAAGTGCAGCAATTACTGAATTAGGGAGAAATCAATTGATCTCCAAACAATTGGCCAAAGCAACTATTGCCTGGCAACTACATTTAATAGCAGCCTTGCCTAAACATCAGGGTGCTACATCAATACAGAAGCTACCTCTAACACTTCATATAGTGGCCAAATGCAGTATTTACCATCTAAAATCAATGATTTATAGAACAGGATATAGCTTATTTACATTCATTTTTAGCCCCTTTGCACACAAATGTATGTGCACTTTCACTAGGCAACAGGCTATGCAAATTCTTTATAAATCAACCCCAAAAAATACTTTCCCTGCAGATATTTTAACCCAGGACCCCAGCGCTTCCAGGCAAGTGTGCAAACCACTTAGGAACCATGCTGCCCTTTAGAAAGCTCTGTAGATATTTTAAGAAAAAAGCTGTGAGAACAGAAATACTGGACTGTCACTACTTTTTTTGACCCTTTGAATTCACTATGTAAATTATTCAATCCGGAAAAGGCATGAAGAGTGATAGTTTGGACTTTCAGACTTTACTGACTGCTTGCTCCCATATTTCAATTCAATTCAATATTTCAATTCTCATTGATAAATGAACATTTTAAAGTGTAAGTGACAGGGTTTATATATTTTTTCTAAGATAATTAGAAATGTATGACCTTTTGGAGACATCAGAGGACTATGTAAGTCGGGAAGTGGATATCCCTATCTGCTGGACAGTGTTTAACTACTTCCATACCATGCAAATTCCAGCACTCCTCTCCTACATGTATTTTTTTTAGCAGAGAACCTAGGGAATAAAATGGCGGTCATTGCAACTTTTTATGTCACACAGTATTTACGCAGCAATTTTTCAAACGTTTTTTTTTAGGTGGGGGGGGGAACACTTTCATGAGTAAAAAAAAACAAAACAGTAAAGTTATCCCAACTTTTTTTGTATAATGTGACAGATGATGTTATGCTGAGTAAATAGATACCTCACATATCATGCTTTAATTATTTTTTTTTTTTTATTTCAATTTTTTTTTTTTTATACTTTCCCTTTACATTTTTTTTAATCACTTTTATTCCTATTACAAGGAATGTAAACGTCCCTTGTAATAGGAAAAGTGTGTGACAGGTCTTCCTTACAGACCCCACATCTCTCTTTCAGGCTGGAAAAGCCTGAGATAAAAAAGAAATGAACGATTTCAGGCTTTCCAGCTGAGTCCCGGCATCGTTTACTTCCACCGACCCTAACATGACGTCATAACGTCGCGCCTGGGTCTCTGAGAGTCATAGAGATTGCCGAGTACCATCTGGCCCTCGGTCTTCTCTATGGCTAACTTCTGGCGCCAGCAGATTCTTTTTCCGGGGGGGCGAGCCGGTGTTCTGTCAAAATAGCCAATTCATCAAGATCTCCAATTACGTATGAATAGGCTTTTGCTTGCTTTGGAGTCCTGAAACAAGTATTTGTAAAGTCGGTCATACAGCTGCTGCTTTATAAATAGACCCCTTACTGTGTAAAGACCTGAAATACCTTCAGGTCTACTGTGTTTGTATGGATTGTTGGATGCTTTGCACCTTCATATTTCCCATCATCATTGCCTGATCGGACTTGAAGGAACCTCCATTATTGCACAGCAGCTGCAGGCTCATGGCTGTTCCAACCTTGTCCTTATATATGAAATACGAGACTGACATGTCTACAAAATGATGCTTTGTAGAAACACCTCCTTCTCTCCCCGAGATCAATATCTGCTCTCTGAGTTCTCTGGAAAGCAATAAAGAGGCAATCACCTGTGCTTCTATTAATTGTGGGGGTGGAATGACAGGACCAGCTTCATGCTGGTTAGATGTAATGAGCGAGTCTAGGAATAGAACCACATACATGCTCACTATAAACTCAGCCTTTCTCTATAATCTGCAGCACTCTAGGTAAACAATTAGGTACCCAGTTGACAAATATAGCCACGCCCCCTTGGGGGTTGCTGAAAGTTATGGTTCACCCGTCACCCTGCCCAGCCCAACGTCCATTGTGCAGTCACTCAGTAGCATAGACTAGTCTATAGCTTGTGTTGTTTTATTGAGGGGATTAATTTGGATGGGTATTAGGGAATTATGGGATGCCCAGGATTTTAGAACAAACAATTGGGACTTCTATGTACACTCTCTGTACATACACCTCAATCGTCTCTCCAGGGCTTCACTTGCTGCACACTGTTCCTCCTCCGGCACTTCACTTGCTGCACACTGTTCCTCCATCAGCACCTCCCTTGCTGCAGACTGTCATTCCTCCAGACTAACTAGCACCATGTGGGTAGGCCTGACACTATTCCAGCCAGGCCTCAATGAACTGCCTTTTGCAGGCAAGGGCCCCTTTGGTGTAGAATAGTTTGGGTGCTAGTCAGGGCCATCTTTAAGGCAGGGCAAAATGGGCAGCTGCCCTGGGCCCTGTCATTGTTGTGGGGCCCAAAGCAGCTGTCTCATACTTGCCAACTTTCCCAGTTTAAATTCCCTTGTCCCTTGAAGTTTTAGTCCTGTGCTGTGTCCCGATACCTCAGTATGAAGTGCTGGTACTAATGCTGCCTAGCTCTGCCCTATTGTTGTGTACAGATGACTCACCTGCAGACCCTGTGTTTACATGTAAATAACCGGCATTCATATGTAAATAGAAGCGGCATTACTAAGTAAATAGCTGCGGCCGGCGGCATTGATATGTAAATTAAGGCGGCATTCATATGTATATCATGCTCCCCTGCAGTGAGGAGATGATGTGCTGTAACCTCTAGCAACCAATCAGTGAGCAGTGTTGCTGTACAGTAATCTCTAGCAACCAATTAACAAGCAGAAATCATTTGCTGTAACCTCTAGCAACTAATCAGTGAGCCGTAATGTGTGCTGTAACCTCTGGCAACCAGTCAGTAAGCAGTAATGCTATGCCTTAACCGCTGGCAACCAATCGCATTTGCTGCCTGATCTGATACAGTAATGCCATGTACACACGACCGGACTTTTCGGCATCAAAGGTCCGACGGAACGAATTCCGGACATTCCGATCGTGTGTGGGCTTCATCGGACCTTTTCTGTCGAAAAATCTGACGGACTTTTGAAATAGAACATGTTTCAAATGTTTCCGATGGACTCGAATCCTATCGACAAATCTGTTCGTCTGTATGCTAGTCCGACGGACCAAAAACGACGAAAAGGCAGCTATTGGCTACTGGCTATATGAACTGCCCTATTCTAGTCCGGTCGTACATCATCATGTTCAAATCATTCGGACTTTGGTGTGATTGTGTGTAGGCAAGCCCGTTTCGTCGGAACTCCGTCGGAACTCTGTTGGAACTCTGTCGTAAAGTCCTTCGGGGTTAAGACAAAAAGTCCAGTCGTGTGTACACAGCATAACTGATTTTAGGTCTAGTTACTATTTATTGTATGTCTCAGAGCAAGTGGCGAGTGAAATTGCAAGGGGGTGGGCCCAAGAAAATTTTTGCCCAGGATCCAGTCAATATTAAAGATGGCCCTGGTGCTAGTTGTCCTTTCCTCAGCCACCACTCCCAGATAGCTCTCTTTAGGCCCTTCCAGCCAGCCTGGCAGCAAGGACCCCTTTCTACTGCCCTTTTCCACAGTCCTCTCTTCACTGGTTCTGCACCCATCTCTCAAACTGCAATCTCCCAGTTGTCTCAGGCATGCCTCCCCAGTCCTCCCGACTGTGCTCACTCACCAGCCCTCCTGGCTGTGACCAGTAGTCCTCCTGGAGACTCTTCGAGTGTTCTCTCCTGCTGTCCTCTCTCCTGCTCTCTCATGTGCCTCTCATTCTGGGATCTGTTCACGCCTCCCGGATGCACCCAAGCCCCAGTCCATGGTCACTCCCCCCCAGACTGGGGAGCTTCCCATGGGCCCAACAGCCTCCACACCCTCTCACTCCAGCTCTTCCACCTGACAACTCCTCCCCAGCTGGGCTGACCACAGGCATTTAAGGAGGCCTGCCCCCTACCAATCCTAATTGGGGATTGGTCAAGGCTCCCCAGATACCTCAAGCAGCTTCACCTCTCCTCTCCTCCCCTTCTCTTCTTCCAGGACCTTCTAGAAGGGGGAGGTGATGGTGATGCCACCTGTCAGTCACGCAACTCTTACTGAGCCACTCCCAGCTCAAGATGAAAACAAACCCAAATTTTCCTATTCTGTCAAAAAAAACTCATTTCTAGCACTCACTAACTAGCGGGTGCTACACATACATGTACTGGAATAATTTTATCTGAAGTGCACAATGTGCGTCTAGCCCTGGTTCATGAAACTCTGGTGTTAAGGTGTGGGTGGAAGGCACAGGCGCACCATCCATCCCTGCTGCTGGCAGCCTGTAAAACTCTATGAGAGGCTGAACGCTGCTGCGACTGAATGGGGCTGGACAGTGCATCCAGTTGTACTAATGATTAGGGCAGTATGCGCCCAAGGATGAATGTCCAAAAAGGCAAAGTCTGTGTTACAAGCATTTGTCCCTTGACATACTAAACATTAGTACCACTATGTGCACTATCCGGCCTCATCCAACTAAAGCCGTCAGCCTCTCATAGAGTACTTCAAGCTGCTGGCAGAGAGGCTAGATTGTGCGTCTGTGCCTTCCACCTGCACCATAATGCCAGATTCTCATGCACCGAGGCCAATCAGTGTTTAGTATGCGCATTGCTTTACAAAATAAAGGGATACAGTACAGTTACAATACAATGCAAGACAAGATGGTTAGGAGGACTTTGCTGATTTACCTGATATTGCATTAAAGAGGAGCTCCAGGCTCCTTCAGAAAACAATTAAAAGTCAGCAGCTACAAATACTGTAGCTGCTGACTTTAAATATTAGAAACAAAAAGGAGCAACCCCGTAGTGGGACTTTAAAGGCATATAACACATAGACACATCATAATCAAGTATAAATTGCCAAAAGAAGTATTTTAAATGATCTCAAGTAAAAATGTTATTCACAGAATTGTTAAAAAACAGATTAAGGCTGCCCATACATGGTCAAATTTCTAAAGAATTTTCTTTTGAAAACCAGAAAATTTGTGCGTTTTGTGATCCAATGGTGCCACCATTGATTTCGAAATTCGGCCAGCCAAGCCTTCAATTTCACCTCATGTTGCTACAGAAAAGAATGTCTGGGAATCTTCTTTTCTTTACGGGAATTTTTTTTTCTTGCACATGCGCATTTCTTTTTCGATTACATTTCTCGCACGATTCTCCTATCATTGATTAGAAAATCGTTTGTTTTTCAAAACATTTCGAACATGTCCGATTACTCAAATTTGATTGCCGCATGAAAATCGGCTGTTGCTGCAGCCCACTAATGGTGCAAAATACGAACGACAATTCTTTGATAAGATTTTCGAAAGAAAATTATTTTGAAATTCGACTCATGCATGCCTTAGGCTGGTGTACAGTAAAGCCAACATAATGCAAGTCACATACATGTAATACAGTTCTACATATTCCAAAAAGTGCCGGAAATGGGAACACCGTGGCAGAGCATACATGAAAAACACCCGACACGTTTCAGAAGTTCATTCTTTCCTCAGGGGTGTATGTATTGGTAGCATCGGATCATTTAAATTGTCAGTAAGTAGAACTTACATACATCAGCCAATAAGGTTAAAAAGACAATTAGTGATAGCCATCGCATTGCCAGGGAGAAGGAAAGCTTAGTGATGATATCGCCCCAAATGAGGTCCAACAAGACCTGCCAGGGTGCGTGGATGTATGATTGGTCTAGCAAATGAAATGTTTGTGCTTAATCACAGCCAGTGGGGGAATACCGCACGTCCTCTCCCATGGACTGGAGGGGATGGGAAACCAGCAGTGAAGCCTTGCGGCTTCACAGCCTGGCCCTACTGCCAATGCGCGGAGCGCGCTGTGCTTTGTGAATGGCCCGGTGGGGGGGGGAAGGAGGAGGGGCCAAACTTCCAGGATGAGTTTGCCGCAGGGAAGTCAGCCGGAAGTGGGAGCAGGTACCTGTCAAAACCAGGTACCCCCCAAAAGGTGACAAAAGTGGCAGTGGAGGGGCAAATAAGCAGAGCTTCCCCTTTTGAGTGGAGCTCCGCTTTAATTATTGCATCAAAAGTTTTGATCTGCTTCTGGACAATGGACTTCTGTGGAATGTGGATAATCCCTGTTACCCTGGGAGAGTGCCAATGAATGTGTGGTGACCCTAACACAGTTTTAATCTATGGGCTCTTTGTGACCCTTATTTTATCAAAAGGTCATATATAGCTGATAAGCTTGCATTTCTACCATTGAGGTGGTGGTTTTTGATGCACAGATTCTCCAACGCATCGGTGATGGATAACTACTGTGATTTTTTTTTAATGCTGATATGAACACTAAATAGGAGGTCTTTCTCTCATGTGGACTTTTTTTCATTTAAATATAATTTATATGCAATATATGCACATTTAAGTATGATTGGAATTCTGTAGCCCAGCTCAAGGTATTAAAATTTTAATGTAATGTGGAGAGCCTGAATTTAGGGGTTTGTTTTATTATTAGTGCATGCAAGGTGTCAGAACCAGAACCTATATTGTACTCTAACCAGTGGACATCCCAGGAGAACTGTTGAAGTCCATCACAGACCATCTCCCATCAAGACAAGGCCAAGAGATAATTTGGATGATGTGTCTCGGTGACCCGACTAATTGTGGCCATATATGCTTTGATAAATTATACATTTAATTTCCAGTTGATCTCTCCTGGAATTATCAATCGATAGTTGTCAACACAAAAGAACAATATGCATTACATGGGGAAGTTAAATTCAACTGTCTGTTGGAAGATAGGATCATAAGTTTTCCATCGTATCTTTGTTTCCACTAGGCAACCTCATAATCTGATCAAAATTTATAACAGAATCATCTCAGTGTTGCCAATTGATGGAAAACAGTCGATAATTTGGCACCCTGGCTGATTGACTCTGTTAGATCACATCCCATCTGAACTAAGTCTAAAGCCCCATACACACTATTAGATTTTCTGCAGATTTTTGTCTTCAGATTTAGCAAAACCAAGGGCCTGCCTGATTGCATACAAATTTAAACTCTTAAGGTTTGACCTCATATTATATGGTTTTGGTAAATCTGAAGACAAAAATCTGCTGATAATCTAATAGTGTGTATGGGGTCCAAGCCTAGGTTCACACTGATGCGGGTTTGAAATTGTGCGAGTTCAGCTGAAATCACACAATTTCAACCTGGCAATGCAGTCTGACTTCAGGGGCGATTTGACAGACATCTGTGTGGGTTCATGCACAGAGGTCTATTCAAATCGCCCCCGAAGTCACCAAAAGTAGTACAGGTACTACTTTTGGGAATCGGTGTGGCGTCGCACCAATTCAGAGGGTGCCATTGCTTGCAATAGCCGCCAATTTGGCATGTAAAATTGCATACCAAATCGGCCCAATGTGAGCGTGGGATCAAAAGGGAAGTTATGGCTATTTGATCAGTTTCTGATTCAATTGCTTTAAACGAAGCACACATCAATTGGACAATAAAATCGAAGGGTGTATGGCCACCATAAGATTGGCCATACACACAGATTCTTCCATTCACACTATACAGTGTGGATGAATGGATGAATCTCTTTTTGTGGTTGTTGTATTCGGACTGCTGGTGTTGGCGACTGTCAGAATACTCGAACAAGTAGCCGCCTCTGATTGGATGCAGTTGCTCTTCAGCTGACAATTTTCCGCCCAGTTCCTTCAATTTTTCAGTCAAAGGATGTCAGACAGGAGGGGGTAGACAGGGCCATCTACTAAGTAAAATTCAAAGAGTGTATGACCAGCTTAATGCACGTGATTAGAAAATCTGACAAAAAAATTATCCAAAGTGACAAACCAAAAATTATTCTTTTAATCAGCACAGTATTTATCCAAAATAAGTTGGTAGAGCAAGGCCACACATGCTCGGAAACAAAAGAATACAATACAACACATTACATCACTTCCGAAGTTGTATTCTGTCATACAAAAATTTTCGAAAGTTTAGTAACTTCTTAATTTTCGATATGAGTTTAGCATGCAAAAAAAAAAAAAACGATCATTCGTCCGATATTCTCATTGTGTGTACGAGGCTTAACAGGCTATCAAATACTTGAGCCATTGAGTTCTTCTTTAACTGGAACGTTCTGATTATAAGGAGGTCACAATTGTGTTTTTGTGCCGGTGTCGGTGCTGGTGTTTTGAAGCACCTCTGTAGTGACCCTTTAACCAGATTGTGCGTGTCTGCGGTGTCTGTCTGTCGCCACTCCTTTCCCGTGTGCTGAAGAGCGGATGTGGAGCTTCCTGTGAGGTGTTCAGGTCAAGGCCAGCCTCAGAGTTATTTATCAGCTTCTCCGTCCTTCCCTCGTTTATTTTTCCTCTTTTTCTCTCAACAAAGCCAACTGATAAAACTGCAGATAGATTCTGGTTCACCCAAACAAAGGTTTCATCATTGTATTACGTATGAGTTTTCCAGGAGGAGTAGTTTGTGCTTTTTGATTACTGAAAATAACATTTCTTGGAAAATAGTGTCCTGCTGAGGTTTGACAAAATCAGACAAAAATGAGGCACTGGACTGAAAAATGGCTAAATCCATATGCATGTTGATGCAACATGATATTGCATTCTCTTGTTGATGTTGATATGTTGATATGCATGTTGATGCACCTCATGATGTTGCAGCTGTTGTGTTCTCTCACCAACCCGAGAACACAAAGTGGGGGGATGATCCCACTGGTTAGTAACCTCCCAACTTGAAAACTTTAGGGTAAATCCTTATTCCTGACAGTAAAGTGACAGCCAATAGAAATGCATTTCTACTAGTTGTCACTATACTGTCAAGAATTAAGGCATCATTCTCACGAGGCAGATCCGCTGCCTCGGAGTCCGCCTCTGTCCGCCAACTCAGCAGGAGACCTCTCAGTTGATCTCCGCTGAGCTGGCGGATGATAGATAGGTCCTTCTGTGCTCACTGAGTGGGGAGCGGCTTGTCGAGCGCCGCTAGTTACTATGGAGAGATCGTACGAAAACGGACAGCATGTCCGTTTTCATCAGATCTCACCCGATCCGCCAGGGACGGATGCGAACGTAGGGGCATCCGTCTGATTTTAGCGGATCGGACCGGGTCGGATGTCAGCGGTCATGTCACCGCTGACATCCGTCGCTCCATAGACTAGCATGGAGCGCCCGTTCAGGTCCGCCAACAAAACTGACAGGCAGACCTGAATGGTCCAACAGTGTGAAAGGTGCCTTAGATATATGGACTTCTGAGCTGATTGTTTGGTGATTTATTCCTTCTGTTTACCAAAAACTTCTGTTTAGCTTTGAGGCAGAGACATTTTGGTATGCTGAACATAGATGGAGTTAGTGCCACCATTTTTTTTATTATCCTTTAAAGTGGACCTATGTCCAAATGATAGTATAAAACTATGATGACTGTCCTGATAGATTTGACAGGTAGTATGATAGTGCTGAGCCCCGCCACTGCGCGAAAAGAGGTAAATGGCACACAGGGTTCTCAAGGATGCCGACTGAGGGGCTCCAGAATATCTATTGTGAATGGAGAAAAGTGTTTTTTCAGTTTTCTCTAGAATTGGCAACTCCTGGATTGGGTTCTGGAGTTTGGAGGCATCAAAGAGTCTGGGGAGGGATGAAGGCTCTAACCCTGTGTATGGGTCTCACCAGAGACCAGCCGGTATGTACAGCCTTTATAATCAAGGATCTGGCTGTAGTTCAGGGCTCCACCCAGGAGACAGGAGATCCCCTGCCTAGAGGCCAGGGTAGGGAGCCGTGGGAGAGAGATACAGAAATTGTATGTGAGCACAGGAGATCTGAGATTCGGTCTGAGAGACCAGAGTAGGGGCCTAAGCTCGAGACCTGAGCAGTGGTACTGTCAGAGTGAGCCAGGAGGCTGAAATAGGCATTTATGTTGCTGTTTAGCATTGAGACAGGAATGCTGAACACCCCTGAGATGGTAACCTTTTTATTTTGATGTATTTGAACTTTTACATTCTTTTTAAATAAAAGTGGGTCAACAAGCCCTGAAATACTGTATCCTTGCTGGTTTGAGCTCACTGAAAAGCACTACGACTTGAAGGAAACCCTAGAATATTACTAGGCATTAGGTCATGTGGTTTGTTCTGAAAGGAAGTATCAGAGTTCTGATTGGCTAATTATCTCCTGCAATGATCATGTGACCATGTGCATAGGCCCAGGGACTGGATGGAGCCCTGAGCAGCATTTTCTCCAGGAAATGTAAGCATGTGTGTCTTTCTAGTGCTGTTTATTTGTGCAGCCCTGCAACACTGTTACCATAGCTTTATATAAATCTTTAAACATTGTCCTTCAGACTAAGGTATTGATGGGTCAAATTATGGCTGTTCTGCCCAACAGAGAGAAAATCTATCTAATGGAAGAAAAATTCCCCTAAAGGGATACAGAATTCCTACTTTATCCAAAATGAAATAAAACATGTTTTGGCTTTAGATATACTTTAACCGGGTCAACTAGACCAGCATGTTGAGCAGTTACTGTTCAGCTGTTCCTACAGATTGTTCTGAAGTATAAATACTAATCGTCATACATAGACTATAGCCCCTCGAAGTTAACACTACGTTCTATGCTTTGTTTCAATCAACTTTAAAAGGACTTTATAACCTTAGTACATATCCTCTATGGTTTCTGTGTGTCTTGAGGTTGCTTCCACCAAACCTGGCCTTCATGAGGTGACAGTGCGCAGGTCACCTGGTATCTGAAGAATCTGCCACATGATGAAGCCTCAGGGCAATATGGCTCTTACAACGTCAAAGTACTAGGTAAAGCACTGACAACTCCGTAACACTGGGACAATAGGGTGACAAAGTAGATGTTTTCTGCCAGCCGCAGGGTGACAAATCATACCTGAAAGCAGATAAATTCCTCTTACGTCCTTGAATTCATGTAATTGGACACTACTAAGTATAGCTGAACCTGTAGCATATATCTTTAATTCCTGGTATGCAGGTGATCATGTCTTTCCAAGACACAGCACAGTGTGGTATAGCAGACTTAGAACAGTTTATACCAGTAGTATTCAACTTTCCTGATATGGGATGCCTGCAGACATGATACAGGAAATGGTAAAAGACTGTGGATATAATACAAGAGATGGTCAGAAACTGCAGACATGATACAAGAGATGGTCAAAGACTCCAAACATGATAGAAGAGATGGTCAAACACTGCAGACATGATACAAGAGATGGCCAGAGGCTGCAGACATGATACAAGAGATGGTCAGAGGATACAGACATGATACATGAGATGGTCAAAGACTGTGGATATAATGTAAGAAATGGTCAGAGATTGCAGACTTGATACAAGAGATGGTCAGAGACATAGGCGTGCGCAGGGAGTGTGCCTAATCACCCAGTACAGTGCAGATTCCCCCTGTCGCCCAGGTCCCACTGCCCTACTGACACCATACATGTTTTTATAAATTATTAAATGTTTGTTTACATTTATTTATAACAGTGTGTGTCTGTTTGTGTATGTATAGACATATATATATATACGGTATATACACACACACATATGTGTTTGAGCTTTGGGTTGCAATAGGCTAAGCACACCTATGGTCAGAGACTACAGACGTAATACAAGAGATGGTCAGAGACTGCAGACATGATATATGAAATGGTCAGAGACTGTGGACATACTGTCATACTTTGAGACTGTCAGAGACTGGAGACATATTACATGAAACTGCTAGAAATCAATGATATTTATAACAGGACAACCGCAAAACACAGATTATTTTCTACAGGGGCCCTGAGGGCCGCAAAAAAGTGCCAAAGAACTGCAGGTTGGGCACCAGGGGGTCTGGAAGATCTGTACTGTTTACACTCTCGTTGCTATCATTGAGTAATCAGCGGTGAAATTTATTTTTTAAGTATATGTAAAACCAAAAACGTGATTTTTAGTTTGGGAAGGTTTACAACGACTGTCTTTTTTATGTCATATAGGGCTCATTGGGGAGATTTCCCTTCACTTCTTATCCTGTATTCTCATCAGGAAGTGAGAGGATATCTTTCCAATGTGAGGGAAATCTCCTCCTAAGCTGGCCATTCACTGAACAAAATTTGTCCGGTTCAGCAGGAACCAAAGTTTCTGTTGAATTCAGAACTGAGAGTCTAAATAAATCAGAGCGAGGAAGATAAAAAGTGAGGGCTTGTGTTAAAAGGCTGGTGGATTGGTGTTGACCGTTCATAGACATTGAAAGCAGAGTGACTCCTATCCCCAGGAGACCCTCGCTTTGTGGAGAGCCTCCAAACCGACTATTTGGCTTAATGATAAAGTCCAGGCATGGATACAGTATACATTGGTCCAGCTTGGACCAATGTAATCATGCATATAAGATGCCTGGACATTCCTCTGGATGCTGGAAATCAATGTAGTAGGCACCGCAACTACAGCTATCTCCACTAGCTTCCAGGATCTGTAAAGCAATCTCTGATTGGATGAGGTGTAGTTCATGATGTCACCGATCCACCTCTCCACCTAATTCTATCAGAGAATGCTTTGCATTCACTGAGAAGATGAGTTCTCTAAATGGTGCCCATGCCAAGTGGGCAAACTTCTGTGTTCACAGTGCACCAAGGCAGCTACTTGGCACAAAACCCCGAAGCTAGTGGAGACTACTGGAGTAACGGTGCCTACTATGGTGATTTCCAGCTTCTGGGGATCCCACAGGTATGGTATAGGCATAGGTACATGGTCCAATATCCATACCTAGAATACAAAGACCTGTCACCCATTTGCTAAGGATTCACACCCAGTGCCTTGCATCCACCCCCATTGAGAAGCCTTGGTTGACATTGTGTACCCATAGCTCCTGTCTCCTAAAATCTATGTGATTTTGTCCAGACCTGATTATGACTATCATTACTTGCCTTAGACTTTGGTTTGTGCTGTGTTATTCTGGCTGTCACAGCAATGGATCCAAAGGTATTTTATACGCAAGTGATTTATTGTGGCTTCCTGTGCAACAAGACCTGGAGCTGTTTATGCGTTGTCAAGCCAATGTCCTCTTCTTCACACCCCGAGGATATTGGCTCACTCTGGAACACGTGATCTGTCAGGAATCTTGAACATTTCCACGACTGACTCAACCTGCCAGGCCTGCCGGCCATAGTGTGACATTACCAAAGCTGTGGCTTTCCAGCTGCTGCAGAACTACAAATCCCAGCATGTCTGGCCACAACTGGATATATATTTTGGTTATAGAGAGTCAAATAGAACTCCAGCCAAAACCTTTTGCATAGTACAGAGAATTTAGAACCCCTGTAAAGTTTGTATTGCTGTTTGTGTCACCCTCTTTATTTGTCACCAGGACAGAGAGTGAGAGGAAATCCAAAATTTAATTTTTGTCACCAGAACAGAAGCAGAGCGGATATACACTATATTACCAAAAGTATTGGGACAACTGCCTTTACATTGCACAATGAATTTTAACCACTTGCCGACCGCTGCACATCGATATACATTGGCACAATGGCAGCAGGGGGGGGGGGGGGGGCAAATGGGCATACCTGTACGTCCCCTTTAAGAGGCGGGGCTGCCTTGATGTCTGCCGGTCTCCCGGCGATCGTGTCACGGAGCCGCAGAACGGGGAAGTGCCTATGTAAACAAGGCATTTCCTCGTTCTGCCTTGTGTCATGACAGAGATCACTGCTTCCTGTCATTGGGAGCAGTAATCGCTGTCATGTCAGTGGTAGCCCACCCCCCCCACAGTTAGAATCACTACCTAGGACACACTTAACCCCTTCATCACCCCCTAGTGGTTAACCCTTTCCCTGCAAGTGTCATTTACACAGTAATCAGTGCATTTTGATAGCACTGATCGCTGTATAAATGACAATGGTCCCAAAATAGTGTCAAAAGTGTCCGATGTGTCCGCCATAATGTCGCAGTCCCAATAAAAATCGCAGATCGCCTCCATTATCAATAAAAAATTTCATAATAAAAATGCCATAAAACTATCCCCTATTTTGTAGACGCTATAACTTTTGCGCAAACCAATCAATATACGCTTATTACTATTTTTTTTTACCAAAAATATGTAGAAGAATACATATCGGCCTAAACTGAGGAAAAAAAAAAATTTTTTTTATATATTTTTGGGGAATATTTATTATAGCAAAAAGTAAAAAATATTGCAGTTTTTTTTCAAAATTGTCGCTCTTTTTTGTTTATAGTGCAAAAAAATAAAAACCATACAGGTGATGAAATACCACCAAAAGAAAGCTCTATTTGTGGGAAAAAAAGGACTTCAATTTTGTTTGGGTGCAACGTCGCACGACCGCGCAATTGTCAGTTAAAGCGACGCAGTGTCGAATCGCAAAAAGTGATCTGGTCAGGAAGGGGGTAAAATCTTCCGGGGCTGAAGCGGTTAATGGCATCCCAGTTTTCGTCCGTAGGGTTCAATATTGAGTTTGCCCACCCTTTGCAGCTATAACAGCTTCAACTCCTCTAGGAAGGCCGTCCACAAGGTTTAGGAGTGTGTCTATGGGAATGTTTGACCATTCTTCCAGAAGTGCATTTGTGAGGTCAGGCACTGATGTTCAACGAGAAGGCCTGGCTTGCAGTCTCCGCTCTAATTCATCTCAAAGGTGTTCTATCGAATTGAGGTCAGGGCTCTGTGCAGGACAAGTTCCTACACCCCAAACCCACTTATCCATGTCTTTATGGACCTTGCTTGGTGCACTGGTGTACAGTCACGGTGGAACAGGAAGAGGCCATCCCAAACTGTTCCCACAAAGTTGGGAGCATGAAATTATCCAAACGCCTTTGGGATGAATTAGAGCGGAGACTGCGAGTCAGGTCTTCTCGTCCAACATCAGTGCTTGACCTCACAAATGCACTTCTGGAAGAATGGTCAAACATTCCCATAGACACACTCCTAAACCTTGTGGACGGCCTTCCCAGAAGAGTTGAATCTGTTATAGCTGCAAAAGGTGGACCAACTCAATATTGAACCCTACGGATGAAGACTGGGATGCCATTAAAGTTCATGTGCGTGTAAATTCAGGCGTATCAATATAGTGTATTTTAGTGTATTTTCCTCTTGCTTTGTATTGATTTCCTGCCATGTCTTTTGGAGGGCTTCCCCTCTTTCTGCAGGTGTGAGAGCGCCTCGTAGGAGCCCACACAGGCTGCCTCCAGGGACACCGAGGCGTCATCTGGGGGAGAAGTCAGCCAGCGGTGAGCTACTGTCAGTTGGCCAGCTAGGAAATATTTGTAAAAGCTAGGTACCGCAAGACCCCCTTCTCCCCATGGCTGCTGAAGTATGGTCAATTTCAGGCAGGGAGGTCTCCCCTGCCACAGAAAGGAGGAGAGCATACTGTCTTTTTGGGATCCACACAGGGGAATTTCTAAGGACATACAGTAGCAAGGGCAGAATTTTCATTTTGATCAGGTTTATCTTTCCTATAAGGGACAGTGGAAGGTTTTTCCAGACATGGAACTTTTTAGATAGGATACCAAGTAAAGGGGAGACATTAAGGTTGATGAAGTCAGTCACCGAGTTTGTGATTAGAAGTCCCAGATATTTAATCTGGCTCACCCACTGTAAGGAATTATTGGGATCAGCTTGTCCGGGTACAGGATGGGACCGCAAGGGGAGTATTTTAGACTTGGTCCAATTAACTTTAAGGCCAGAGACCCCTGAGAATTTGCCTAATAGCAACAGCGCTGCCTGCAGAGACGGTCCAGTATCCTTGAGAAATAACACTAGATCGTCTGCATAAAGGGCCGTAGTTTCGGTCAGGGTGCCAACAGTAATACCCTGTATCTGCGGTGAAGAACGCAGCGCGATCATAAGAGGTTCCATAACTAATTCAAAAAGTCCTGGTGAGAGCAGGCACCCCTGTCTGGTGCCCCTGGGCACCGGAAAGGCATATGACACCCTGCCATTAAGACGAAGGGCTGCAACTGGATGGTCGTACAGCAGCGATATCCACTGAAGAAAGGTGGGGCCAAACCCCATGCGGCATACCTCTGTCATGTACCCCCAATCAATAGAGTCAAATACCTTTTACAGATCAAAGAACACCAGGGCCCCCCCGATGAGTCCCCATTCTCTAACTGAGTATGTGTATATACCCTCCGGATATTGATATCTGTGGCTTTTTTAGGATCCTTCCAGTCTCTTGATGTAGCTCAGAAGAACCCACTGTGTGAGGGTAGGCCTCCTGCGTGACCCTTACACTTGGCATCCAATGAGTTAATGAGGAGCACAGAGAGGAGAGATTACCTGTCCTTCACATGACGTGAACCCTACCCTTACACATATTATACAATTTTTTTTTCCTTCAACCACGGGTTGAATCCCCCATCAACACAGTCACTGTGGATGGGGAATCCTTCCCGCTGCACTGTATTCTGACAGCAGGAGGTTTCCCAATCTTTACTGCTGACAGCTATAGTTCGATATATCGACTTCAGTACAACCAGTCTGCCCATAGATGGATCAAAATTTGTCATCACTGAAGCTCACTGGGCCCCCTCTCTTTGTTTATTGTCTCTCTGCTGGATAATAGTGATTCAGTGACTTATATTCCCCTGATTCGCAAAAGATGTTACATCTCTGAACTACTTAAAACCCATTTACTTAATTTTCTTAAAAATATGGAAAGCTTCAAGAATTTGCGTGTCATTCTTGCGCAGGTAAAACCGTATTTTAAAGAGGAACTTCACCTCAATGATACTCTCCTCCCGTAGTTCCTCCGCTCCTCTTCTGCACTACCATCTTTAGATGTGTCGCAGCTCTCTGCCAGGTCCCCATGTCTGAATACATGCAGGGGATTGTTGTGCATGTGCACACATGCCGCTGGACTCTGGGACCTTGTAGAGCATGTGTGCAATCATGGGATTCCCCCACGCATTTGCAGACATACTGCAGGTCCTTACCCATTTCCAAATACCTGGCAGAGAGCAGCGTCCTGTCTGTGCATGTGTAGAATCTGGCAGTGAGCATGCCTCCTCCGATATGTGACATGGACATCCCAGGAGGCAGTGGGGGTACCTATATTTTTTTCACCAAGATGAGGAAGCAGCACAATCTCATCTCAGTGATATGTCCCACATGAGTGATTACTTCACTTACAAGTATTCTCTTTGTGCACTGTCCAATCTTTTCCAACCTTGAGGCTTTTCTGTTAAAGTATTTTCTGCCTAGTATTCTATTTGCCCCTATGAAATCTATTATTCAGAACACCATCATGTCTGTTTTAATCATCAAAGAATGTAGATAAAAGGTTGATATTCTTTATGGTTGCAATATGCATGGGTACTAGTGCCCAGACAGTTCTAACACAAAGCTAACTCTCCGGTTTTTGGGCTACTTTAATATAATGTTGTGACATATAGCACCCAATTGGATTACTGGTCTCTGATTGGTTAGTAGGGATTCCTGTAATTTGAACACCTATCTCCCGTACTATATAGACCAGGGGCCTCCAAACTTTTCAAACAAAGGGCCAGTTTACAGAATTTGGGGGAAGCTGGATTGTGGCTGGTGGGGGTAGAAAATGTCCGTGAGAAGCATGGCCTTAGGCTTGGTGATCAGTATGAGGAGGAATAGTGTCCTATCATTGGTATCAGTGGGAGGAATTGTGCCCCATCATTGGTATCAGTGGGAGGAATAGTGCCCTATCATTGGTATCAGTGGGAGGAATAGTACCCAGTCATTGGTATCAGTGGAAGAAATAGTGCCCCATTGTTGGTGTCAGTGGGAGGAATAGTGCCCCATCATTGGTAACAGTGAGAGGCATAGTACACCATCATTGGTATTAGTGGAAGGAATCGTAGCCCATCATTGGTATTAGTGGGAGGAATAGTACACCATCATTGGTATCAGTGGAAGAAATAGTGCCCCATTGTTGGCGTCAGTGGGATTAATAGTGTGCCATCATTGATCTCAGTGGGAGGAATAATGCCCCATCATTGGTGTCAGAGACAGGAATTATGCCCCACTGTTGGTGTCAGTGGGAGGAATAGTGCCTCAAATCATTGTGAGGAATAATGCCCCAAGGGCTGGATTAAGGCTGGCAACAAGCTGGCTGCATCCGACCCTCAGGCCACAAGTTGGAGACGACTGGTATAGACGCATGTAAGGTACATCTAGTCTTTTGTACTGTTGGTTAAATGCTTAGGCTACCATTATAAACACACATGGATATATCATCAGCATATGGGCTGTTTTATAATGCAGCTCATCATTATTCCTCATGGAATTAGAACATGGATAATCACATCTGTTGGGAAAATGTTCTGCAATAAAATCTGAGCAGGAATTTTTTGTTCCCTTAAAAAAGTTGTTAACTTGTCTGTTTACTTGTAACAGCGGGTGTTTTCCATCACTCAAATTTGCTTTTGGATATGCAAGAAGCTTTTAGTGTCAGGAAGGCTAGAAGATACCTTTTAACGGTTCTGTTGGGAAGATATTTCTAGATTTTTTACTTGACACATTCAATTATGATCCAATTGGGTGCAAAGTTAGTGTAGACTAAGGACAGGATCTAAAGCTGACCCTACATGTTACAAACCGTAGAAGCTTGTTTAGCTAAAAGTTATGCATTGTAAGGGCCTGGTTGGCAGTATAAATAATGATCAGACTCTTTAGGTGTTTCCCTATTCACTTGACATAACTTTGGTAACTGTAAAGAAAATTGTGCAAAGATTGTTCAATCTGATTGTAATGTGTACGGACATCTTGATATATAGGTGGTTCATTTTGAAAGGTGTGTTTTGTGACTGTCCATGGTGCTTGAATATGTACATGTTATGGCCAAAGGCTTGTAGTAACCTGACTGTCACACCTTCAAAAGGTTGTTGGACATCCCATTTCAAAATTGTGGTTATTAATATAGAGTTGTCCCTTCACCCCCCCCCCCCCCCCCCCACCACCACCTTCACCAACCACTATTCTTTGCGACCATAACATTTTCCACTCTTCTGAGAGGGTTTTCCACAAGATTTAGGTGTATATCTGTGGGAATTTGGGCCTATTTAGCCAAAGGAACATTTGTGAGGTCAGGTACTGGTGTTGGATAAAAAGACTTTGCTTACATTTGGCATTTAAATTCATTCCAAAAGTGTTCAGTAGGGTTAAAGTCAGGGCTCTGTGAACCACTTGAGTTTCTTCACATCAAACTATGTCTTTATGGAGCTTGCTTTGTGCACAGGGGCACAGTCATGTTGGACCAGAAAAGGGCCTTCATCAAATTATTGGCATATGTTTGGAAGTGCACATTTGTCTAAAGTGTCTTTTGTATGCTAATTATTAACAGTACTATTCACTCTAAGCACCTTACTTGGTGCTGGATTGATAGGGGGTAAAAGGGGTAACTGCCCTGGGCTCCCTAAAAGAAGGGGCCCCCTCTATACAAAAATAATATAAAACAATATAAAAAATGATTAAAAAATAATTAAAAGAACAATAATAAAATACTATAACATATATAATAATAAAAAATACTTTTTTTATTGAAGGTATCTTAAGAAGCAATCTTTGATGGCCATCATCTGTAAAAGTTTTTAGTTTGGACTGGTATATTGTATAATTTTTAAAAAACAAATTTTGGCAGCTCAAGCAAACCACACATTGAACCCTGTGACTGCGTGTGTGTATGTGCACGCATGACCTCAGAATGATGTTGTGTCATGCATTTTAAAGAGGTATTTCTCAATGGAAACCAATAATTTTCTGGTAGAGGTGGGCTTTAAAGTGCTGTCTCTTTGGTACTTGGTACCTAAACACCTGTCCAAAATGTACCTGGATTCTTTCTCACTCTGTTTTTGGGGCTGTGGCCGAGTGTGTTGGATCTTTCTCACATGGTGAAAATTTTGATTAATTTGCAGTGCCTGTAGGTGGCGATAGGACACCCAATGCCACATCCCAAAACATATGGAGATGTAAAGATTTGGAAAAATTGACTTTAGGGGCACATATAAAATTAACATTTTTTTTTAATGTACATATACAACAGTAACACAGTACATAAAATACATTGACATAAAAATAGAACTACATGTGGTTCCCCTGGAGAATAAAACGGGTAATACTCCCTGTGTGACAGTATCGAAGTATGTCCACACATGGATGTTCTCTCAAAATGGGTTCCACTTGTCCACTTATAGGATAAAAGCACTTCTGCTCTACATGTTTCACGACCTGAACCATTGTTTCTTCAGGAGCTTGAATATTTCTATTGAGAACAATAATTTTTAATAACAGTATATAATACAGCAAAACTAGTAAATATAAAGGTGAATGTATCTGCATAGACACATTCACTGTAAAGAGAATATATATCTAAAACATTACTTGCGCCATGGACACCAGAGCCAGATAGCAACCCCCCCCCCATCTTCATTGTGGACTATAACCTGTTTCCATGTATGACAAATGCTGTTGTGTCTCTTATGGTCTGTGCCTTTTTATGGTAATTACCAATAAAAATATCAAAACAGAGCAGGTAAACTAACTCTGTGTATGAGGGGCCCCCCGAACCTGAAGTGCCCCGGCCCCCCAAAGTCTAAATCTGGCCCTGACCTTACTTTTGGTGGAGTATCTATGTACTTTTTGCCATATAGTATATGTGCCCTGGAGCTTCCAGGCACTCCTGCACATGTTCCTATATCATTACAAAAACTGAAGAGGTTTTAAAAGCTCCGATCTGCCAAACATGCCTTTTCTTGTATCTTCACCTATAGCTGGGGACCTATATCCCTAAAATATTTACAGCTGCGTAAGTTCTACTGTCTTACATCCTGGCACATAGCAGTGCCCCGAGCTCTGAACTGCACGCAGGTCTCTACTTTAAAGCTGGAGACTAAAATACAAGATGATGAGGGTATTAGCGATAGGGTGACTAGAATACCAAAACCCAAGGTAAGTAAGTTGGCAAATTCAAATTGCAGCCTCATTATAACTAACAAGAAGAATATGGTATGCGACCGGACAAAATTATGAGGCTTGTATACCAATGCTAGAAGTCTGGTTAAGAAGATGGGAGAAATGGAGCTGCTAATTTATGAGGAGGATCTCGATTTTGTGGGAATTTCAGAGACTTGGTTTGACAGCTCTCATGATTGGCTGGCAACCATTCAGGGGCATTTCCTATATTGCAGAGATAGAGAGGGTAAAAAAGGGGGAGGGGTATGCCTGTATATTAGAAATAACGTAGAAGTGAATGTGAGGGACCATATCACTAATTGAGCTAGGGAGAAGGTGGAGTCCCTGTGGGTGGAGCTCCAAAGGGAGGAAACTAAGGGGAGAGTATTGCTGTGTATGCTCTAGGCCCCTAACCAGAGGGGTGACCTCCTAGCACAGCTTGGAATGGCAGCAAGAATGGGAAATGTGATTATAATGGGGGATTTTAATGATCCAAATATAGACTGGGCAGAAGGAACCACACATTCGTCTAAGGCTTGCCATTTCCTAAATGTCTTGCAGGACAACTTCATGGGTCAGATGGTAAATGCACCAACAAGAAACAATGCGTTACTAGACCTACTGATTACTAACAATACAATGCGGATGTAGAAATACGGGGCAACTTAGGAAACAGCGACCACAGGTCAATTTGTTTCAGTATAAATCACAGAAATAGGAAACACAAGGGTAATACAAGGACACTGAATTTCAAAAGAGCCAATTTCCCTAAACTGTGCTCTTTGCTAACTTACATTAAATAGGATATAATCCTAAGAACAAAGAACATAGAGGAAAAATGGGAGTGCTTTAAGAGCATACTAAATACAGGGTATTGTCAGTGCATTCCAAAAGGAAATAAGTTGAGCTAAAAAAAAATCCTGGGTGGCTAAACTCCAAAGTAAAAAGGCATAAAAAAGCAAAATAACAGGCCTTCAAAAAAAATACAAGGCTGAGGGGTCATTGTCAGAATTTGAACTTTACAAAGAATGCAGTAAGAAATGTAAGAGCGCAATTAGGGCGGCTAAGATAGAACACGAAAGGCACATAGCGGAGGAGAGTAAAAAAAAAACCCCAAGAAATTCTTTAAGTATAAAAATAGTAAGAAAGCAAGGCCAGAGCATATTGGCCCCATAAAGCATGATGAAGGGAATTTGGCTACAAAGGATAGAGATAAGGCAAAGGTTTTGAATATATTCTTCTCCTCAGTCTTTACAAAGGAAATGGGGGGGTTACAGTAACAAAGACTGTAATTTTAATTTTCATTATGCGTCACAGGAAACACCCTCATGGCTAACAGAAGACAGGGTCAGAAATAGACTTGAAAAACTTAACATAAATAAGTCACCGGGAACAGATGGCTTACACCCCAGGGTCCTTAAGGAACTCTAGCCAGACTTGTTCCTAATTTTTATGGACAGTTTACTGACTGGAATGGTGCCAGCTGATCAACAGAAGAGATAAATTGGAGAAATGCCAACGTGGCACCAATATTTAAAAAAGGACAGAGACATATCCCTGGGAACTACAGGCCAGTTAGCCTAACATCAATAGTCTGCAAGTTATTGGAGGGGATGATAAGGGACTTTATACAAGATTTTAGTTATAAAAACTGTATCATTAGTAGTAATCAGCACAAATTCATGAAGAATCGTTCTTGCCAGACCAATCTATTAACCTTCTATGAAGAAGTGAGCTGCCATCTAGATAAAGGAAGGCCTGTGGATGTGGTGTATCTGGGTTTTGCAAAGGCATTTGATACAGTTCCTCACAAGCGTTTGCTGTACAAACTGAGGTCTGTCGGCATGGACCATAGGTGAGTACCTGGATTGAAATCTGGCTACAGTGGTGCATCCAATGGGTGGTGATAAATGGTGAGTACTTGGAATGGTCTTGTTTGGAAAGTGGGGTCCCCCAGGGATCTGTCCTGGGACCAATCCTGTTTAATTTATTCATAAACGATCTTGAGGATGGGATAATCAGCTTATTCTCAGTATTTGCGGACAATGCCAAGTTAAGCAGGGCAATAACTTCTACGCAGGATTTGGAAACCTTGTAAGAAGACCTAAACAAAATAATGGGGTGGGCAACTACATGGCAAATGTGGTTTAATGTTGAAAATTGTAAGGTAATGCATTTGGGTGCCAAAAATATGAACGCAAGTTACTGGCTGGGGGAGAACCT
The DNA here is from genome assembly GCA_037952925.1 of Lithobates clamitans. Taxonomy (NCBI): domain Eukaryota; kingdom Metazoa; phylum Chordata; class Amphibia; order Anura; family Ranidae; genus Lithobates; species Lithobates clamitans. The sequence continues at coordinate 592,307 of JBBGZY010000883.1, forward strand.
CTGGGTGAATCTAGGATGGAAAAGGACCTGGGGGTCCTAGTAGATGACAGGCTCAGCAATGGCAGTCAATCCCAGGCTGTTGCAAGCAAATCCAACAGAATATTAGCATGCATTAAAAAGGGGATTCACTTCAGAGATAAAATGATAATTCTCCCACTGTACAAGACTCTGGTCCGGCCGCATCTTGAGTATGCCGTCCAGTTCTGGGCACCAGTCCTCAGGAAGGATGTGCTGGAACTGGAGAGAGTCCAGAGAAGGGCAATAAAGCTAATAAAGGGTCTGGAGGACCTCAGCTATGGGGAAAGACTATAAGAATGGAACTTATTTTCTCTGGAGATAAGGCGCTTGAGAGGCGATATGGTATCAATGTACAAATACTGTACTGGCGACCCAAGCATAGAGAAAAAAAACTATTCAGTTAAAAGGAATTTAAAAAGACACGTGGCCAATCACTAAAGTTGGAAGATAAGCAGTTTAACCTTAAACTGCGTAGAGGGTTCTTTACTGTCAGAGCGGTAAGGATGTGGAATTCTCTTCCACAAGCTGTGGTATCAGTATTGATAGTTTATAATAAACTATTAGATGGGCACCTTAACGATTACAACATACAGGGGTATACTATGTACTATTGACATAAACACATACACACATCATATGGACTGATGCCTTTTTTCAACCTCACCAACTGTGTAACTATGACAACACCACCAATTTTCTATTTTTCCAAACCAATGTTGCTAACTGGGAATGGCAGCCTAATTTTAAAAATGAACAGCAATTCCTAGGCTGTGCTATAATACAGTGACCTTGTGACAGCGTAGCTTTCAGCCTAGTATAGAGGTCATGCTGAGCTTTGTGGTTTTCAAAAGAAAGCAGATCGCTTAGGCCTGCTGTAGATGGGCTATTGCTATAATTCACCAGCTGACCATAGGCGATCCCTGCTTGGCGTCTACAAGCGTCAAGGCTTTCCTATCGCTGGCGTTTCTATGGCATTATCTGTTGCTTGCTTATCTGGTCAACATAGATTTAACCAGCTCCTGGGCAAACCTGCATTGCAGTCCAGCCAGCAATTATTAGGTTAAGTGACTCAGCTGCTTGTAGATGCAGAATAGAAGTGCTGGTTGCCCTCCCTTTCCAAGACCTGCCTGGCTCTCCCTGTCTTGTAGGGAATATCGCTATGGCCTCATGAAGCCGTGACTGCTGCAGGCAGAGGGGCTGTTCTGTGTGTCTGCCGCATACAGATGAGCCTGCAAGGATGAGGCTTCCCTGCTTGTTGTGGCACGCTCGTAGGGTGGGGTGAGGGAATCACAGCATTGCACATCTTGGAGGGAGAAGAGGAATTGGAAATGACACCTCCATGATGGTTGTAAGACGGTAGTGTCACCTGTTACTGCTACACTAAGGAGGGGGGTTTGTTGTGGGGTGAAGATCTACAGGGAAAAACTGATGTGCCGAGCCTGGATCACAGCTGAACAGCCAAGGAAGGGAATTTGGGGGACCCCAACGACAGGACAGCCTGAGGATGGAGGTGAAGCCAGTGTTTACCCTTCAGAAAGCCTTGCTGCAGCCAGTGAGGATGTGTATGTTGGACATGCCGCTGTCTCTACAGGACCAGGAAGTGAGTAAACACTGGGCATTACAACTGGTGTCTTGTCTCATGGGTCACCATTGCATGGAGCCCTGTTGCATGGGGAAGGCAGGATTTAAAGTAACGGGAATAAAGAAGGCATATGGATGTCACTATTGGCAATCAGATTCCGTTGTTTACTCTCAGATTCCAACAGGGGTCGGAAGCTGATTTGTTGCCAGGGGAGACACAGATGATTAATCTTCCAGATGCTTTGATCAATGAGACCAATTATAATCACTGATTAAGATGTCTGAAATAAATATTGTCTGTATTACTTTATAGGAACTAGTTCAATCCAAGCCTATACTGGAACAGCAGAATAAATGTCTGAATCTGATTGGTTGCTATGGGCAATACCAAAAGTACGACCGGAGAAAAGTGTGTTGTCCATAGCAACCGGCCAATTGTTGACTTCAGAAAATGACGCCTGGAATCTGGTTGCTAAGGGCAACATTTCTATTCATTGTTATTTTAGCTGTAAATGATCTCTAAAGGCTGCTTTAAAGACCTGAAATCTGCTAGTATGGAAACGCGGGAGTTGTCATCGCTGACTTGTTTATGAAAGCTCAATCCCTGTAACTCTTATCCTTGCGTCACCAAACAAAACAAGCGTGCGGCCATACTTCTTCAAGAGAGATGACTTATTACGTATCGAAGCAAGGATAAGCATGACAGCTCTGAAGCTTACACTTTAAGTAACAAGTCCCCATTTTCTTTTCTGACATAGGCTCTTAACCCTTTACATGCTGTTTGCGTGTCTATATGATTGTCATGTTCAGTTCTGTCCAACGTATGCAATAGTACAATCGTCATTTTTACCTAATCAAGTCTGGACAAAAAAAAAATGTTCATAGAAAATCATTCCACTGGATTGTGACTTTTTGGTGGTTTTATGTTTTTTGGAAGCTTAAAGTGGAGCCCTGACTCAAACCCTTGTAGGAACCCCACCCATACCACTCCCCTTGTAAACAACGGGAAAGATTGCCTTTGTGATGCTTTAAAAACGACATAGCCAACATAGTCTGTCTGTGGCCATTATATTGGTAAGCCACGACAGCACCGGTGCTGCAGGTGAAATCTGATTTCCATGGCCCCGGGCAATGGTGGTGCGACCGTTGAGGAGGGGGGTATTAGGAATGAGTGCTTGAAGGAGAAGAAAAACCTGTTACATTATTGTGTCTTGATTATAATGATGATCATCAATAATAGATATAATAATAAAATGATGATAATGGTGACAATGATAGTTATTATTCATTTTCTTGTTGAACGAGACCCTAAATGTTCCAATTTTTTCTTTTTGTAATGGGGAAATTATATCCCTTACAAAAAAAAAGAAGAAGAAGGGATTTTTACAAGCAGAAGAAGGCCAATAGTAAATATACTGGTGAAAACAATTTTATATATACAGCATTTACTGAAAAATGTTCCTAAGATGGAGTTACACTTTAAATGCTCATTATAATAACGTCCATTTTTTGTTGTTGTTGGGCATTGAATTATCTGTTGCGATGAACTGGAGCCAAATTCTATTTTCCTTATAATTTATTTTCATGCACTGCAGCCAGCAAAGGGTAGATGAGAGTGAGATGTTAATAGGAAAGCACAGAGAGGAAGAAGCGTGCACCAAGTGCCTTGTTGTAGTGTACATCAGTCAGCTCCTCCTTCCCCTTCTCTCAACGCTTTGACGTTGCAAACCAGCAGTTTCACAGCGCTCTCTGGCAGTGTGTCATCCTGAAAGCGAAAAGCCCGACTTGGTATTTTCCCGGTGATTCCTGAAGTGCACATTTTACAATCATAGCAACTCACTTGCGATTTTTGTTTGTTGATAAACAGTCAGTTAGGGATTACAGGAAATCTGGTTCACTAAATTCTAGTGAAGTCAAGTTTTTGTCCTAAATCTGTTACTTTCTTCTGTAAAAGCTGTTGGGGTGATTTATGAAAACGGGGCTGGAAGAAAAAGGGATGTTTCAGCCATGAAAAGTAATCAGATGCTGGGGCAAGGAAAGGGGCACCTCGATCACCACTGCTGTTAGGCCCACTGAAATTATTTGGATGATTTCTTTAAAAGGTGACTCTGATCTAGGGATGCCACTTTTTCTTCAAGCCAAACCCGAACGCTTTAGCTGCGTTTAGCAAAAATATATATTTTTAGTATACACTATAATGCCCTGTACACACGGTCGGATTTTCCGACGGAAAATGTGTGATAGGACTTTGTTGTCGGAAATTCTGACCGTGTGTGGGCTCCATCACACATTTTCCATCGGATTTTCCCGACACACAAAGTTTGAGAGCAGGCTATAAAATTTCCCGACAACAAAATCCGTTGTCGGAAATTCCGATCATGTGTACACAAATCCGATGCACAAAGTGCCACACATGCTCAGAATAAATAAAGAGATGAAAGCTATTGGCTACTGCCCCGTTTATAGTCCCGACGTACGTGTTTTACGTCACCGCGTTCAGAATGATCAGATTTTCCGACAACTTTGTGTGACCATGTGTATGCAAGACAAGTTTGAGCCAACATCCGTCGGAAAAAATCCTAGGATTTTGGTGTCGGAATGTCCGATCAATGTCCGACCGTGTGTACGGGGCATAACAGTGGTTTCCAAACTGCGGCCCTGGGGACAGATGCGGCACTTTGCTTGCCTTTATCGGGCCCTTGAGTCATTATTCCTACCATTGACACCAACAATGGGCAGTATTCCTTCCACTGACATCAACGATTGGGCATCATTTCTTCTAACGACCACAAAAATTGGGCACATTTCCTCCAATGGACACCAACTATTTCTCCCCCTAATACCAAAGATCGGGTATTGTTTACTCCCACTGGGCACAGTCCGGCCCCCCTAAAGTCTGAAGGACAGTAAACTGGCCCTTTCTTTAGAATGTTTGGAGGCCCTTGATCTATAGGATTGTAACAGGCCTGGGACACCTTTGGGCACTCCAAAGAGAATAGAAATGTGGCATGCATAGTGCCCCCCTCACCCTCCTATGGGGCCCTGTTCTAAGCCACATTCCTGTCTGAATATTGTGTCCAGGTTTCAGGTGGACTCAAACCCCCAACACATTATTCAAAACCCGAACTGTCCTATTGAATCCCAACAGGTGGCAACCCTACTCTGATCAAGACTGCTGTTTTGGTTGTGAGTGGAGATCTGGTGGTTCTGGCTTCCTACGTCTTCCAGAGGCTTCATTGGTTAGATTGCCCCATAATAGAGTGTTTCATGTGCAGTGCTCATCCCCTTAAGGGCCTGCTGTTTTGTTCTAAGTTCTTTAGAGGCAGCCAGGCACACCTCAATAGTATCTCACTCTCTCTGGCTCAATGAACCCTCTAGGGCAGGGATATGCAATTAGCGGACCTCCAGCTGTTGCAGAACTACAACTCCCATGATGCATAGCAAGACCCTGGCAGCCACAAGCATGACACCCAGAGGCAGAGGCATGATGGGACTTGTAGTTTTCAACAGCTGGAGGTTCGCTAATTGCATATCCCTGCTCTCAGAAATTCTCAGATTCTCAGAAATGTCTATTGTATAGCTGCAGCGATTCTCAGCAAACAGGCACCCCCAGCTCAGCAGAAGCTGGGACCTTGGTGAACGCAGGTGGGATTTCAGCTGAGCTGTCTGGAAGAGCAGCAGCACTTCAGGCTTGGAACTTCTCCTGGACAAAAATCCTGCTGCTCCATGTCTCAGACTATTTATGTACTCCCCAGCCACCTACTAGACACTGTTCCCCAGAAAATGGATGGGACCACATAAATATTCAGGCTGTTTATTTGACCCTCCTAGCCCACTATGTTCCAGAACTTTTCAGAAGTCAGGGGGAAGCTATCAAATCTGCCGCTACCGAGACAGAGAACAGCCCAAAAGAATCACAAGCTGCTCAACTGATTACAGAAGAGCTATAAGAACTAAATTTGCCTAACTTAGCTTGCAGCCTATCTAGGAGGGTACTTTACATCAGTGGTCATCAACCCTGTCCTCAGGGCCCACTAACAGGCCAGGTTTTATGTATTACCTTGGGGAGATGCAGACTAGAATACTGCAATCACTGAGCAGCAAATGATATCACCTGTGATGTATGTCTGTTATCTTGCAAACCTGGCCTGTTAGTGGGCCCTGAGGTCAGGGTTGATGACCACTGCTTTACATGGTTACATAGTTTGTAAAAAAAAAAATTTTCCATCAAGTTCAACCAACATAAAAAAACATTTTATGAAAACCTTTGCAACCTTAGAACTATAGAAAAAAATTGATCCAGAAAAACACGAAAAAAAAAACCCTTCCTGATCTCCGAAGGCAATTTGATACTCTTAAAGCTGAGGTCCGCCCAAAAAAATAAATGATTAAAAACCAGCACCTACACATACTGCAGCTGCTGGCTTTTAATAATAGGACACTTACCTGTCCTGGAGTCCAGCGATGTCGGCACTGCAACTGATGTTTCCATCAGCTGTCGGGTGCTGTCGCCGGCGTTGCGGGTAAGGGTACCCGGCAGTGTAGCCTTTCGGCTTCATGCCAGGAACCCTACTGTGCATGCGCAAGGCCCGCTCCTTTCTCCTACTGGCCTGGCGACAGGGGAAGGAGAAGGGAGCCCCAGCCCTGACGTCAATAGCCGCGGCTGAGGCTCCCGGAAGTGGGAAAGGATACCTGTCAGACAGGTATCCTGTCCCCCCTCCCCCCGAATGGTGCCAATTGTGGCACCGAAGGGGGGGAAGGAATCAGATGAGCGGAAGTTCCACTTTTGGGTGGAACTCTGCTTTAAGATAATATTCTACAGTGTTATTACTTATAAGAGTCCCGCATCCCTTGAGGTTACAAGGCATGGTGGGTGTACTGCAAGATGAAATGGTGGGCGCCAGACACTTTTTGAATGCAAAGAGATTTATTGTCTCTTGAACAGAACTGTCTGAGAGAGGGTTAGGGCCAGGACACCCTTAAGTAGATGCAATGATAATTGGCAGATTCCGAGACTTCTATAGGAAGACAGCTATACAGGTGAAGGCCCCCAGCCGGACACCACTTTTGTATAGGTAGGACCGCTGTCTCCTATGGCAACAATCTTGTAGCAGTTACTAACGGTAGTTATATTCAACTATTGCAACACAAACAGTTATTCGTTTACTCCACAATCACTCTCTGTGCATCTTCACTCAACGAACTCCCATTCTTTTACTAGATTTTGAATCCAATAGCCACTGGATCCCTTGAGCTCTTTCACTTTTAGCACTCAGTATCTTCCTCAAGCGTCACCCCCGCTTCCCTGCTGGGTCCTTGGCTTGGCACTCACAGATACTCTTCAAGCGTCACCCCTGCTGACCCGCTAGGTCCCTGGCTTGGCACCCACTGATGCTCCACAAGCGGCATCTCTGCTGTCCCGCTGGGTCCCTGGCTTGGCACTTGCTGAAGCTTTCCTCTTCTTCACCGCCCCCGGCTGGTGAGAAGACTGCTCTGGTACTGGCTTCAGCTTACTCGCCATGGTCTCCGGTAACAAGGTGGATGGTCCCTTAGTGGCGACAGCTTCCCCTCTACCTCCGACCACAACTGGTTCCCCGTCTGGCTGAACCACTACTTTTGGTTGGACTACAAGCCAGCAGTCCCAACCCTACGCTGCTCTCCCACTCCTTGAAAGGCTCTCAGGCAGCCTAGCAGCCAAATGTTCCCCCGATCACCTGACTCCACCCAAATAAATAGGTTCTAACAGCAGGCCAAGGGACCAAAGAAAATCCCTGCCCATTGGCTGAGACACCCCATTCATTCATGTCTGAGCCTGCAAATCCCCTGTCTTATCTAATGTCACTAGCATAGTGCCACCCAGTGACAGAAGAGAAAGGGTGCAACAAGTCCAGATTTGGAGAGGAATCAATTGATCTCCTAACAATTGGCCAAGGCAACTATTCCCTGGCAACTAAATTTGATAGCGACCCTGCCTAAAGATCAGGGTCCTACATAAATAATAATAGCCAGTTATATTTTGTCCATTCAGAAACACATCCATTTAAAACAATCTAAAGACATCACTATATGACAGTTGGATTCCTCTTTTTTTTTTTTGCATTATACAGTATGGATAACCCATTGAAGGCGATATCAACATTTGAATGTGAAGTCCTTGGGACTGGGACATGAGTGGGAATTCTGGTGGAAATAACTCTTCACTGGAGCCAATGGGCAATAGATAGGTGGATCCTTTAGACTTGAATGTCTCACAAGCACAACCCCCCTTCAACCCCAACCTTTTGTCTTGAATTATAGTGTTACTGTATTTTATTTTATAAAGTGCGGCAGATAGATAGTATCTTGATCTGGGAGATAGGGCAATCTCATGTCTATCGGGCAGGCTCACATAGCAAAGGATACAACTGCAACTCTCTGGTTACTTTTTGTTGCCTAAACAGGAACACTTGTGTGCCTGGAGCATTTGTGTTTATACCCTAGTACACACAAGTAGTTTCTTTTTTGTTCAACCCAGCTGGGGTGAAAGAAAAAAAACCTGACAGCTTAGGAGGAGCCACTGCACTAACTATCCTACGTTAATACAGCCATCTCCCCCTGTTCTGACAGGGGGATGACCCCTGCCAGAACACACCGGTCAGCACTCTCAGCCATTGGCAGACCTTTTTTGGTCCCATTGAACCAGCCAATGCTTCCCGACATTCGAGTGTGTACTAGGCATAAGGCAAAAGTTGTTCCAGGAGAAATGGTCAGATCTTGTCCAATTCCCACCTGTCCTTCTTCTGATGCATATGGCCAGCTTACCCCTTGGCACTGGCTGCAGCCGACCCTTTAAAGGTTTGCTATGCCGGGAGGCGTGGTTCATGGCCACGTGAACGCCATGATTGCCTGTTATGGCTGTCACAAGATCAGAAATCTTTCCAAGGCCCGGCCGCCGAGAGGCTGCATATTTGCGTGCGCTCGGGGCCAAGAAGTGAAACAAGAGTTTCCAAAGCTGCCAAAAATTGGGGAGAACAAGCCAATGCATAATACTCAATGTCGAAATGGACAACCTAATCTGACCAATCTAGGCAATCTAGGTAATGTGGCTCTCATACAGTTCCATTTTTAATCCAATCTGGCTGCTTAAATGTCAGAAGTCCTAAGTCAGAGGTTCCAAAACAGTATATTGTCCTTCAGACTAGGAGGCCAGAATGTGGCAAATGGGAATAGAAAATGTCCTGGCTTTAGAAGTGAACAATCCCCCATCATTGATATTAGTGGAAGGAATAGAGCCATCTTGTTGGTATCAGGGCAAGGAATAGAGCCACATCATTTATTGTCAGTGAGAGGAATAGTGCCCTGCCATTGGAGGATTATTGTTATCAGTGGGAGGAATAGTGGCCGCCATTGGTGTCAGTGGGAGGAATATTGTCCCATCATTGGTATCAGTGGGAGGAATAGTGTCCCATCATTGGCATCAGTAGGAGGAATAGTGTCCAATCATTGGTATCAGTGGAAGGAATAGTGAACCAGTCATTGGTATCAGTGGGAAGAATAGTGTCCCAATCATTGGTATCAGTGGGAGGAATAGTGTCCCATCATTGGTATCAGTAGGAGGAATAGTGTCCAATCATTGGTATCAGTGGAAGGAATAGTATCCAATCATTGGTATCAGTGGGAAGAATAGTGTCCCAATCATTGGTATCAGTGGGAGGAATAGTGTCCCATCATTGGTATCAGTAGGAGGAATAGTGTCCCATCATTGGTATCAGTGGGATGAATAGTGTCCCATCATTGGTATCAGTAGGAGGAATAGTGTCCAATCATTGGTATCAGTGGAAGGAATAGTGTCCAATCATTGGTATCAGTGGAAGGAATAGTGTCCAATCATTGGTATCAGTGGGATGAATAGTGTCCCATCATTGGTATCAGTGGGAGGAATAGTGTCCAATCATTGGTATCAGTGGAGGAAATAGTGTCCAATCATTGGTATCAGTGGGAGGAATAGTGGACACAACCCGCTGCTCTCTATGGGGCGGTAGGATGTAAACAAACTGTCTGCTGACATCCACCGCTTCATAGATTATTTTCATCTGGTGATCCAGCCAGTAAGTCTGCTGTTTTTCAACAGAAAAGCTCTCTTGCACTTACAGGGATGAGACCACTTAACACTGACAGGAATGCTTAAAATGATCCGTTTTTATTTATTTATGAAAAACCTGCTCCCTGCTCATACTTTTGCCTGCTAGATCCTTGTAAACTAAGTACAGGGTGGGATTTGTGTTAGGCATCTGGGGGTATCCAGTTGCCAGGCACAAGTGCCATCATGTGTGGACTTGGAATTTACACCTGGCTTTTAGTCTTTGGCCAAACCAATGGGGGGGGGGTGTGTGGGGACAGTAAATATCAGTAGTAGAGGGGACTGGCATTTAAGAAGGGAGGAGAAACAGCAGTGCACTACTCAGTGAACGTCTGTGCAGGGAGGGGGGGGGGGCATGTCAGTAGATGTCCGATAACTGGAGAAGAGCAGGCTGTGTTCCCAGCACAGCCAGAAAACTGACCACACTGTGTGCTCATGGCTAGTGTGGTCGATTTTTAAAAGCAAAGCAGAGGGACTGGCAGGAACACCAGGGTTTTTCCACAAACATAGCAATACAAAGAGAGCAGAATACTTTTTCATACATGGGACAGCAGGCACATATCAGGAATATGAGGTGTTGGGGTAACATATTTTGGGCAAAGTGACGGGTTAACATTAAAATGTGTATATTGTACAACTTGGTTGCTTTTAGCCAGCACTGTGTTTGATGCCAAATTGTTGCGTTCGGCCTGGCTCAGCTCAGCCAGGGGTGGATGGAAAGTTTTGGAGAGACAGGAGACTTTCCTAGCTGTGGAGGAACTTGTCTGTCTATCCTCATAGTCTTAACCTTCTTGGCAATCTTAGGACAAGTAAGCGATCAGAAGGTAGAAGTTTTGGGCGTTGTTCTTGGGGTGTCAGCCCAGTCCAACCATTGCAGTTAGAGTAGGCTGCAGTACTCGAAAAATTGAGCCTTGGGGAGAACATGATAAGAGTGAATTCCAAAGATAGGGTGTAGTCATTAAATGAGATAAAGGGGTGAACATGTGACTATACAGAAGATGAGGTCTATAGGGGCTTTACCTCTGGGTTCTTCCTCATGTCACGGTCTACTCCATGTGAAGGAAGCTCACAAGACATATATGAGGGGCCTGAGGCTACTTATGAAGTCTCAAGAAATGTGCAAATTAGTTTCAATCATTCATCTTTGGAAAAAAAAAAAGAAAAAGCTTTTTTAGCAGCAGACCAACGTCACAGTGGAATTTCTCACACGTTTGTTTTTCCACCTTAAAGCTAAACTCCAGGCAAACAACTAAATATACATAATAGAGTTATTATACTTGACAAAAGATTTGTATTTCTGTCCATTTCTGTCCATCCAGTCCTAAGATTTACACAGCTGTACCACACAGCAGAGCCCTATTTGGTAGATCTGATCTTTTCAGATTTACTGCAGTTCCCTAATACTTACAGGTCTTGTCCCATCCCCTAGCCTGTAACTGGACAATGAAAGAAGATACGACAGACTGATACCTTCATTTCTTTGTCACTCTGCTCTCTCCTCCTCTCGGAATGTCCCTTGTTAGCACAAACGATTGACTCCTTGGGCTGCTTCTCCCTTTCCCACTCTAAGCTCTGCTGTACAATGACTACAAGAGGTCGATAACTAGTCAAATTCAGTTACTTGCACTACTTCGCTTAAGAAAATAGATTTATGTATTAATGAATACAGAGCTGTGTTCATTTATGTCTTCCACGTCTGCCTGGAGTTCAGCTTTAAATGGTTGAATTCTACATGCATTTAATGCATTGCTTTGTTATTACCTGGCACTGTTTTATGTGTATTTTGTTAGCTTAGGGTTTTATCAATCTTTTGTGTTTATGAGACGATTGCTCGGAAGTTCTGTATGACTGGGGATTCGGCCACAAATCTGGCAAGTGTTGGCTTATGTCCCTGGTTATCCATAGGGCCTAATCCAGCCAGGGAGTCAAACAATGATCATGTCTGTAAGCTCTCAATGTCACCCCCCCTGGCTGAACCTGCGGGCAAAGAATTAACTGGCATGCCAGGATTAAACCAGGAAATAACTAAGACAAATGGGCATCTAAACACTCCCGCCCTCCCTGTTTCTTAATAAAACATTACTCTCCCAATCAACATGAACTATTTCCTTTCATATACTGCATTAGTAAATAGATAGGAAGGTATATTAGATTCACTTGTTTTAACCACTTCCGCCCCGGAAGGTTTTACCCCCTTCATCACCAGGCCATTTTTTGCGATACGGCACTGTGTTGCTTTTACTTTAACTGACAATTGCGCGGTCATGCGGCACTGTACCCAAATAAAATTGATGTCCTTTTTTTCGAACCAATAGAGCTTTCTTTGGTGGTATTTGATCACCTCTGCGGTTTTTATTTTTTGCGCTATAAACCAAAAAAGGCCGACAATTTTGAAAAAAAAAACTATATGTTTTTACTTCTGCTATACTACATATCCAATAAAAAATAATGTAAAAAAATCGAATTTCTTCATCAATTTAAGCCAATATGTATTCTGCTACATATTTTTGGCAAAAAAAAAAAAAAAATCCCAATAAGCATATGTTAATTGGTTTGCGCAAAACTTATCGCATCCACAAGCTATGGGAAATTTTTTGTGGCATTTTTATTTGTATTTTTTTTTTTTACTAGTAATGGCTGCGATCAGTAATTTTTAGCTGGACTGCGACATTGCGGCGGACAAATCGGACACTGACACTTTTGACACTTTTTTTGGGAACCAGTAATATTATTATGCCCCGTACACACGGTCGGATTTTCCGACAGAAAATGTGTGATAGGACCCTGTTGTCGGAAATTCGGACAGTGTGTAGGCTCCATCACACATTTTCCATCGGATTTTCCGACACAGAAAGTTTGAGAGCAGGCTATAAAATTTTCCGACAACAAAATTCGTTGTCGGAATTTCCGATCGTGTGTACACAAATCCGACGCACAAAGTGCCACGCATGCTCAGAATAAATAAAGGGATGAAAGCTATTGGCCACTGCCCCGTTTATAGTCCCGACGTACGTGTTTTACGTCACCGCGTTCAGAATGATCGGATTTTCCGACAACTTTGTGTGACCGTGTGTATGCAAGACAAGTTTGAGCCAACATCCGTCGGAAAAAATCCTAGGATTTTGTTGTTGGAATGTCCGAACAAAGTCCGACCGTGTGTACGGGGCATTACAGTGATCAGTGCTAAAAATATGCACTGTTACTGTACTAATGACACTGGCAGGAAAGGGGTTAACACGAGGGGCGATCAAAGGGTTAAGTCCCTAGGGGTTGCTTGCTAACTGTGTGAGGGATGGACTAACTGGATGAACACAGAGATCCTTGTTCCTGCTTAGCAGGAGTGTTTCCTGTCAGAACAAGGATCTGCCTTGTTTACTTAGGCAGATCCCCGTTCTGCCTCTCTATGGAGCGATCGCGGTTGACCCGCTGATTTGCTACCCCTCTGGTCAATCGGCGCGCGGGCGCTCCCCGCTGTCTATTGCACAAAATGACATACAGGTACATCGTTTCACACAATAGAGCCATGAGTACAGAGTATATGTACTGCGGCCGGTCGGCAAGTGGTTAAACTTTCTTTTTGTGGCATTACTTCAGTTGCTTCCTGGTTTCTGGCCTAGGTCACAATGAGATGGAAAAGAAATTAAATTTAAAAAATTGATCCCATGTTTTCCAAAAGAAAAACAAAGAAACCGACAGTGTTTACGTCTCAGGAGTCTTCTTAAAGGGGAACTACAGTCTGCTCACATCATTTGTAATAAAAACATCTTTGCCATTCTGAAGCTTCCCTCCAACCACTTTGCATATTATTTTATTTATACTGTGATTCTGTACTTGCCAAATATGCTGCAGAAATCTCCCTCCACTGAGTCTGGCTGCAAACATTTTAACTGTGGGCAGCTGAAAGTGCTGCCTGTTCACTTCCTGGATTTACAGAGTCACTCCTCCAGCTCTGCAGCTCTCATAATCCCTCTTATGACTCATCCCCCTCCTTTCCTGGCAAACTCTCACAAGAGAGAGTGAGAGACGTGCATGATGTCATAAGCCTAGGCTAATGACCAGAAAAGAAACAGGAAGTGGGCTGTATAAGGTATTTACCGGCAGAAAAAATATGTTTTATTATCCAAAGTTAAAACAACAAGGGCAGAAGATTTAATAGATGGAAAGATGAAAAAATGACTGAAGGTCCACTTTAAGGAGGGGAGGAGGGGCTTTCTCAGCTAAACACACCCTCCTGCCTGCGTGCCTGAGCTAAGAGCAGATGGATTCCAGGAAGTAAATGAAATGTGAATCATCTGCCCTTATTCAAGATGACCACGGCCAGAAATGCTAGGGGGGGGGGGTTCAAAGTGATTTTTCAACAAAATAAAGCACGGAGACGGATGGGTGAGTTTGCTTTGAATATTAAAAATAATGAATAAGGGTTCTCAATTTGTGATGGCCAGATACAGTTAGCTTTAAATTTCTCTTATTTTGGTTGGTTAAATATAAAATTAAAAATATTTGTTACATCTGTGTAATATCTGTTTAATACTGTCTTGCACTGTTATCGGTTATATAGTATAGGCCAGGAGCTGAGGCGCAGCATAAGCGAAGGGTCCACATGATGGGGTTTCACTAGAAAGGCTATAGTTGGGTAGGGGTTAAAAATCAGTTTAGTTAATAGGAGGGATAATTAGTAAGTATTACCTCATTGGAGGATATTAGGGTGGGGTAGGGTGTGGACAGGGTGGTCCTAAGGGTTCCTTGGTGGGAGGCGACCCTCTAGCATCAGTTGGACCAGAGGATAGCAACGCCGTGTTAGTCAACGGGGTGTTTTTGTTTTAGTCCTGTTCTTTTAGTGTTGATTGGAAGATGGGGATTGAAGGTTGACGTAGCAGCAGACAGAGATCATAGGGTTTTTGAAGGCGGAGATGGTTACGTTCTTTGGAGAATGATGGGTTGGGCCCATCACTGGTATGGGTGTACCTGCCCTAATAAGGGCGGAAGTAATATGTGTTGGGGCATTTGGCTGTATCAGCTGGTGAATTTGCCAAACAATTGTCCCAAGCTGGTGTAAGTTGCGGCTGGGGGCCGTGGAAAGGCAAGTTGGTGCCAGATACAGCTAGTTGGTCAGTCAAGGGTGCCTTCAAAAATCCTAAGACATAGAAAACAGGCAGTTACCTTCAGTCTGAGAGGTTATGGTATGTTTTTCAGTTTATCACCGTTTATATTATGTAATAAAGTGGTTTTATGGTTGTTTATTGAAATTAAGGGCTGCTATGGCCATTTAAACCCAAGAAAGTATGAGTGGTTTGAATTATTTAAATAAGGTAAGGTGGTATTTGGGTAAGTGGCATAACAGCCGGGACTTGGGCAATACCCCAGGCATGTTATCAGCTACCTCTGAGTACTACAGAACCTCTTTCCTCTATATCAGTGGTTCTCAACTCCTGTCCTCGGGACCCACTAACAGGCCAGGTTTGCAGGATAACTGAAATACATCACAGGTGATATCATTTGCTGCTCAGTGATTGCAGTATTCTAGTCTGCATCTCTCCAATGTAATACTTAAATTCTGGCCTGTTAGTGGGTCCTGAGGACCGGAGTTGAGAACCACTGCTCTATATTATGGAGAGTAGGAGAGGTATATATAGGTATATAGCTGTAGCCCTATCTTGTTTTTGTTGTACTGATACAGAAAGGTAAGTGTTGTCATCTTAGGACAGGAAATGTGTTACTGCCAGAATCACCAAACCAATGCAGCCACCACATCTAAAGACTGGTACGTTTGGCGAAATATGTCACATTTTTGTTCCTGGGTTTAGATATTCTTTAAAGTAGTACTAAAGGGCCATGTTTTTATTTTTAAATACATTGTTATTCAGAAACATTGTGCAACATCATAAATGATTCCTCAAAAATAGTCAAACACTTAGGGCCGGTTCGCACCACATGCAGTCCAGTGCGTTTTTTTTCTGCATCAAAAAAGCATGGATAGCAGGTTATATGGTTTCCAATGGCATAGTTCACACCAGTGTCATCAGTTCCAGAACAGAAATAAAATGTAACTGTTTTTTGTTAAGAGAAGTATGGGATTTTTTTGTTTTTTTTAAGAATCATACTTGCCTAGGTGGATGTCCCCCGCCGGCTCTAAGACTGAGAACCGAGCGATCAAACACCGCCAATCGGGCTAGTTTCTCGGGGGTCCCTGAGCAGAGAGCTGCAGGCTGTCGGTCAATGCTGTCTGCTCTGCACTCACTGGAGCACTGGGCTTTGAAATAAGGCGGGAGTGGCAGGCTCAGGCTCTCGCTGAGAAGGTGATCAGGGTGCCGGTCCAGGCATGTGGGCGGCTCCCAACATTATTGTCGTGATCTCACCTGAGCCTGGACCAGGTGTGTGACGTCAGCTGACAACAGGCTTCACCCTGCTGTCTGCTGAAAACAGGTCACAGGGGTTCCCCCACCATCATAAAATACTGATCAGCATTCCAGACACTTGGTTGCATGCGCTGATCAAGCGATAATTTTTTAGCAGGAATGTTCATGAGAAGTCAATTGACAAATTTCCCATGGACTTCTTATTACAGTTGTACATGGATCAAAATTTGTCTGGTTCCTGCTGAACCCATTGAATTTCAATCCATGTATGGCCAGTTTTACCCTTCAAAGATATTACAGACATAATTTTCAAATGTCCACTGTTATCTACACACACAATTCCATTCCTCGGGCAAACATGTCCCCTATGTGCCACCATGTATACACAGCTTTGCAAACCATTTTCGATCAGAGATGTAGAGGCAAGTATGTCTATTAGGCCCCTTTCACACGGGCGCCTTCAGTTCCGATCAGCAAGCGATCTGTCCGCTAATCCTCTTCTGATCGAAGCAAGTTGGGCGGATGACACATCTGTGTCCACTCAGTTTATGCAGAGCAGACACGGATGGACCCTACCCCGCTCTATTGCCTGCTGGGAGTAAACGGACTCCGCTGCCTGTTTTACATCCGGCTGCCTCCAATCTGATCCGCCCAAGTGCAAGAGGACTGAGGCCTCCTCCATTTTTTTTACTGGGCCTGATCAGACCCAGAGGTAAGCAAGTGTAAGCAGACACAAGTCCCACCAGTCCATAGGAATGCATTGACCTTCTCATTAGGCCCACCTGAAAACTCACAGGCAGACATGACTGGATCGCCCGTGTGAAAGGGCCCTTCAAAGGAACTCTGGCCGATCTCCTCATTTTTTTGGCCCCAGCTTACCTGATGGTGGCATCTGTGCATTTCAGATACTCACCCATCCAGTGGATCCAGCGTTGACCCACTGAGATCCTCTTGTGCCTGGCAACAGCTCCGTCCTGCTCTGCCATGTTCTCTCTGACGTCATCGAGAGGCCCACTGGCTCTTCCGGGTTCACCTGGTGGGCCTCTTAATGATATGCCGATAGGCCCGCCCCCACCTTCTGTTCTTGAATGAAAGGCTTTACCTCCTGGAAAATGTGACATTCCTAGGGGTCACAGCGGGCAGAGTGCGTGTCATTCGACTAGGGCGAGTGACCTGCATGGGGAGGTGGGGTGGACTTTAAATTTAAAAAAAAGAAGAAAAAAAAAAGAAGTAAACAAAAGGAAAAAAAAGCAATGCCCTATTCCTGCAGAGGAAGGGAGGAGGGATGAAGAGGCGGGATCATACTCAGGAAGGTTCACTTTAAGCTCAAGTTGCCTGTGCTTGTTGGCACAAGCAGTGTATTGGTGTCAGCCAGTAGTCCCGGGAGTGTGCATGAAAGGGTGGCTGTGGCTCCATAGGATCCTGCAAGCAAGGGAGCCACCCTTACAACTGAAGTATGGACCGGTAGCAGTAGTGTATTTAGGTTTTATGCTGCCCTAGGCCTGACTAAACTCATTTACCCCCTAATTTAAATATGACCCACCTCTTCCTGTCAAGGCCACACCAATTGCTGTTTAAGACCAGCCCTGAAATTTTCAAGCGGGGACACTAGTTCTGAGGGCCAGGGGGGGTTGGGGCAATGGATTCCCTTAATTTCCTTAGATTTCCTCTCACTTCCTGTTTGGCTATGGGGCAGGAAGTGAAGGGAAATCTCTGCAATGGGAAAGGGATGGTAAAAAAATAAACTGACAGAGGCTATAACCCTCCCTTACTCTATCTAAGATGAAAAAAAAAAGTGTTGCCACTTTAAGCACAAATTTCTGATAATTTTATGGAGAGGACTAAGAAGATATAACCATGCCAATGGTGCAGCAGAAAACATATAGCACAGTGAGGAAGGTTTGTGGTGCAGGATGATAAGACAGTCAAAATTAGAAGCGGCGGGCCCCCCCCCCCCCCCCCAGTTGCAGAATGCCGGCCGGCCGCATACCGGAAGCAGTGCAGCCGCTTTATGGGGGCCCCAGACTAATTTGCCTCTCAGCCCAATCCGCCCCATAAGACTGGCACTACACTGTTAGCCGGCTGGGACTAATTCAGTGCTGCCCTAGGCCTGGGCCTTGTCAGCCTAGGCAAGGATACAGCATTGACCAGTAGCCTGGGGACAGTGGGAAATTAAATAACAGAAAGAAGAAATTAAATAACCCCCCCCTACATAAGTTGTACCTGTCTCTCTGCTGTCCTCTCTTCTCTATATCAGTTCAAAGTCCTGAATTTTTTAAAGCTTGTCTGAACTGTCAGAAAAAAGGGAGCTAAAATTACACTCTGCAGAGCTCAGTGAGGAGAGCTCTGAGAGCGGATTGGAGGGAAGGGAAGAGAAGAGACCCCCCTCCCCATTCACACAGCACACAGGAACAGAGCCATACCTCTCAACTTTTTGAGATGGAGACAAGGGACGTCTATTAGCAAAAGTATGTTGGAATAGGACACACACCCTGCCACACCCCCTTGAATTATACGAAAAAAATGATTAGTTAAAGCCACTAGTGCTTTTTTTTACCACTACTATTCCTTTACACTGGCTTTTGATATTTACAAATGCAGCAATTTAGAAATTTGATGAAAGGTTTAGCTCTGGGAAACACTTTTTGAAAGATAAAAAGTGCATTTTATATACTACTATATAGATCAGACCAAAATGAGGAGGAAAGAGGGATAGAGGGACTTTGTTCCAAATCAGGGACAGTCCCTCGAAATCAGGGTAAATTGGGAGCTATGGCTGTCAATCTGCTGGAGCTCCTCCCCTGTCACCTTTTTTTCTCTTGGTGTCAGGAAATCTTGTCAGAAGTGACACATGCTGATAGCAGAGAAATGAAGCACAAATGACACTTGGTGCTCTTAAGTGAGACAAGTACACCCTATAGAGGGATATGCTTTGTTCATATTTCCTGTTTGAGGTTAACAACCACTTTAGGCATCTACTGTAGAAAAAAAATTGGTTTACTATCACTTTAGGTATAAAGATGCAGATTCGTCAGGTGCATACAAGCATGTTGGTACATCAATCGGTCTTGAGAACGATTGTGTAAAAAGATCATATCTGTGTGTGTATGTTGTCTGACATCTCTTGCAGCCTCTCTTGCAGCATGTCTTTGTTGGCATTAGGTAGGGTTTGTTAAGGACATCAGAACTGTGGTCTGGCCTCCTAATGCAGCTCAGGTTTATACACGCCACCACTGTCTGCATTGTATACATCAGACGCTGTAATCCTTCTAATCTTTTCTTTGTATACACAAAGTTTGCAGGAACTCCCACAAAGCAAAGGCCGTCTCTCCTTCCCCGTGTGCCCTGTATGATTTCCTATTAATTATATTTGTCCCGACTTGCTTTAAATGATAGTGTTTGCGTGCATTCCCGTACAATGAACAGAACCGTGGGGAAAGAACACAATCCCTTTGCTCCTTGAATAAACTTTTGAGGGATTTCCTAGGATCTTTGCTGGATGAATCAGGCACTCGATGTGAATGAGTGCACCCAGGTAAGGGCACTGCCCTGTCATGCCGGTAAACACTGTATTAAGTGGGAGGAACTTGCGTTAAGCAAACAGATGAGAAAGAAGGAGGTGACTGTGGAATGTACAAACATGACAATCGGGACATTCAACGTGAAGTAGTAGAGAGTAATCTTGGTGCCCAGGTATGAACGTGCCACTTGAAGCAAGAAAAGGCTTCCTGCCGCAAAGAAAGGACAGCCCGTACCGGCGTTACCTAGCCAAAATCCTGGAGACCTTCTGCCTTCAAGTCCATGACACAAAGATGGTAAGAGACGACTGATTGGATTTACTGCAGGTTAGCTTCTAGACGGAACTTGTGAGCTTCTGATGCTAATTACACTCAGGGCCGGATTTCTACCACCGTAGGCATGCAACCTTTGGCACCCAAGTTCTCCATTTGTATCCATACTTAAGTTATAGAGTTGGGAGGGTGAGTATTCCCTGGGTGTGAGCTCGTAGTTCACATGTGGGATGTCTGTCACCTAGCCAGTTTGGGTGCCTAGCTGACTACCTGTCCAGGTATCCCACAGACAAACTGTGATTTTGCCATGATGGAAGCACTGGGGCCACCATTGCTGGCCTCCTGAAGAAAATGATGCTTGCCTGGCTGTGTCTGACTTTACGTTGCAGACCCAGAACAAGTATGCTGTAAATGAGTGTCAGAATGTTGTACCTCTTTACTTCTAGGTCAGTGACTATTTTACATCTTCTAGATCAGTGTCTACTACACTTTAACGTCAGCGACTACTATACTTCTACGTCAGCAAACACTATACTTCTTCTAGGTTGGCAACCACTATACTTCTTTTAGGTCAATGGCTACTATACTTCTTCTAGGTCAGCGACCACTATACTTTTTCTAGGTCAGAGACTACTATAAGGGCCCTTTCACACTGGGGCGGTTTGCAGGCGCTATTGCGCTAATAATAGCGCCTGCAAACCGACCCGAAAGTGCCGCTGCTTTGTCTTCAGTGTGAAAGCCCCGAGGGCTTTCATACTGGAGTGGTGCGCTAGCAGGACGGTAAAAAAAGTCCTGCTAGCAACATCTTCGGAGCGGAGTGTATACCGCTCCTTCACCGCTCCTGCCCATTGAAATCAATGGAACAGCGCGGCTATACCGCCAGCAAAGCGCCTCTACTTCTTCTTGGTCAGTGACCACTATACTTCTTCTAGGTCATCGACCAATATACTTCTTTTAGGTCAGAGATTACTATACTTATTCTAGGTCAGCAAACACTATACTTCTTCTAGGTCAGTGACCACTATACTTCTTCTAGGTCAGAGACTACTATACTTCTTCTTGGTCAGTGACCAATATACTTCTTCTAGGTCAGAGACTGCTATACTTCTTCTTCGTCAATGACCACTATACTTCTTCTAGGTCATCGACCACTATACCTCTTTTAGGTCAGAGACTACTATACTTATTCTAGGTTAGAAAACACTACATTTCTTCTAGGTCAGCGACTACTATAGTCAGCAGCCACTATACTTCTTGTAATTCAGTGACCATTTTATTTCCTTTAGGTCAGCGACCGCTATATTTGTTGTACTGTAGGGCAGTGACTACTTTACCTCTTCTAGGTCAGTGACTACTATACTTCTTCTAGGTCAGCGACCACTATACTTCTTCTAGGTCAGAGACTACTATACTTCTTCTTGGTCAGCGACCACTATACTTCTTCTTGGTCAGTGACCACTATACTTCTTCTAGGTCAGCAACTACTATACTTCTTTTAGGTCAGCAACTACTATACTTCTTCTAAGTCAGCAGGCACTATACTTCTTCTATGTCAATGGCTGCTATACTTCTTCTAAGTCAGCAGCCACTATACTACTTCTAGGTCAGCGCCTACTATAATTCTTCTAGGTCAGCGACTACTATACTTCTTCTAGGTCAGCGCCTACTATACTTTATCTAGGTCAGTGGCTTCTATACTTCTTCTAATGCCGCGTACACATGAGCTGACTGTTCGACCGGACTGGTCCGACGGACCAAGTCTGGTAAACAATTTGACCGTATATGGGCTTCATCGGACCTGCAGCGGGCTTATTTGGTTGAAAATCTGACGGACTTTAGATTTAGAACATGTTTCAAATCTTTACGTCTGAACTCCCAGTTCCTAACGAAAAGTCCGCTCGTCTGTATGCTAGTCCGAAGGACAAAAACTGACGCAAGGGCAGCTATTGGCTACTGGCTATCAACTTCTTTATTTTAGTCCGGTCGTATGTCATCACGTACGAATCCGTCGGACTTTGGTGTGATCGTATGTAGGCAAGTCCGTTCCTTGGGAAGGTCGGTTGGAAGTCCGTCGGATAGTCCGTCGGACCAGTCCGGTCGAAAAGTCCGCTCGTGTGTACGCGGCATAAGTCATCAGCGACTTTACTTCTTCTAGGTCCGCGCCTACTATACTCTATCTAGGTCAGTGACTACTATACTTCTTCTAAGTCAGCAGCCACTATACTTCTTGTAAATCAGTGACCATTTTACTTCTTCTAGGTCAGCAATTACTATACCTCTTCTAGGTCAGCAACTACTATACTTCTACTAGGTCAGCAACTACTATACCTCTTTTAGGTGAGCGACCACTATACTTCTTCTAGGTCAGCATCTACTAATACTTGAAAGCCCTTTCTTTCACACTTCAGAACCTTGTTGGCACACTTCGATACTTCTTTTAGGTCAGCAACTACTATACCTCTTCTAGGTCAGCGACCACTATACTTCTAGGTCAGCAACTACTATACCTCTTCTAAGTCAGTGACTACTAGACCTGTTCTAGGTCAGCGACTACTATACTTCTTTTAGGTCAGCAACTACTATACCTCTTCTAGGTCAGAGACTACTATACTTCTTCTTGGTTAGCAACTACTATACTTCTTCTAGGTCAGCGACTACTATAACTCTTCAACAGCGACTACTGTTCTTCTTCTAAGTCAGCAAGAAAGCATTGACGCCAAGTTTCAGTATGCCAGTGAGGGAACTAGGATACTCAAAAGGACATGCCAATAATGGCAGAAACCATAATAGAGTCTTTTTAAGACTCTTTAATGTAAAATTCTAGCTAGTATAGAACAGTAGGTTACACAAAGTTGTAAATGATATGGGTAATTTTTAATGAGTTTTCTTTAATGCAATCAGATATTTTTTAGTTTTGTGAACAGAAAGGAGATGTTTACCAATGTCACATTTTATTTTTTGGCTTTGTCAGTGCTGGGGAGATGCACCCTCTCTATTGTCGCTATCACTGGGCTTTAAACTGAGCGGAAAATTACAAATATTGACAGCAGTCACTGTAACAAAAGTGAAAGGAAATTTCCAAGCGTGGGATTTTCTTTTACTTTACTGATATTTCTATTACCTGATGTGTTTCTTGGAAATGACAGATAACAAGTTGAAACCTTCCCCAATTCTATACAGACAATAAACTCTTTGTTTGGAGTTCCACTTTAGGCAGGCATGGGATCATCTACACCTGCTATGGCTGAGGCCCTTCCTTCATATGTTCATGTGGCTGGTGACTTAGAGGTCACATCATAGTGGCATATTCATCTGTCATCTAGTATCTGTCACTTTGGCGTACTTGTGCAAAGCTAAACTCTGATTGGTTCTCTACAGAGCTGTGCACTGTTCAATTCAGAACATCACTAAACACAGCTTGCAGGCTGTGGCACAGAACAGAACCATAGCACATCTGCCCTACAAATCCAGACGGCACTATACGTTTTAATTACCAGCATCACCCTTGAGGTTCTCTTATGCTTCAATTTTCTAATTATGTGTGATTACAGTACAGCTCCATGAGTCTGTAGACTATACTGGGGGTATGTATGTGTAAATTGTAAAAAAAAAAAAGGTTTCTTTTTCCTGGCAGAAGTCTGTGGTTGAATGTGCATTGCATTGCTCTTTTGTCTGGAGGTTTTGCTTGTTTACAGGAATTCTGCAGTGTATTATAAGTGAGAACATATTTTACATTTTTATTGCAGCTTTTGACTTAAAGGGCACCTATTGCAAAACATATTACACCCTTTGCAGCTGTAAAAGCTTCAACTCTTCTGGGAAGGCTGTCCACAAGGTTTAGGAGTGTGTCTATGGGAATGTTTGACCATTCTTCTGCATAGGGTGGGCCAACTCAATATTGAACCCAACAGACTAAGACTGGGATGCCATTAAAGTTCATGTGCGTGTAAAGGCAAGCATCCCAATACTTTTGGTAATAAAGTGTATGTTTAGGATACTCCAATGTCAAGATCTCCCTGACATAATTCCCAGCAGTGTTCCTGTGCACCTGGGAGTTATGGCTGTTCCTACCCACCATTGTATATTCCAGCTTCATAATATAAGATAAACAGTGAACCCAGGAAAGTGGAACTCTCTCATAATGGTCACAGCAAAATTTGCAGACTCAGAAATAGGGTCCTAGGGAGGGTAGTAACACCCTCCTGTCTTTCTCCCCAACTTCCTCTGTTCACATTGATAAAGATGACAACAAGCTCTGAGAAGCTGCCCCGATGACTGTACCTGCATAGCCCACCCATCAGACACCAACTGCCTACAAGTGTATCCTCCCTTAACCGGCAGTGCTTTGACAAACTGCACTAGTTTGTGCATCTAAATATCTGTTTTGTGTGTTTTTATTCTTTTTTCACATGCCTTGATCTGTATTTTTCTCCATATATATGCAGTCCAAAATGTTGCTCAATCTCAATCTCCGCAGCAGTATTATAGTTTGTCCCAACCAGCCCCAGGCATCAGTTGATTTGCCAGGCAGCTTGGCCCAAATCGGAGTTTGGAGAAAAAGTCATGTGAAATAAAATAAAAAAAGAGCCAGTTATGGGTGGGCTGACCCTTTAGCAGGCTCTTTAGAAGGTCAAAACTTAGAGCAAAGGAAAGGTTGCCCACCTATTGGGAGATAATTCCAAATTCTTATGAAGGCCAATTTTCTCCAGAACAATGAATGCACCGAATGAGTCACAAAGAAACTGGTTTGCCTACTTTCCTCCCTCTCGCCTTCCCAGAAATCACAATTTCCATTCAGCAAAATTAAAGCTAAGCTAAAAAAAACAATTCTGAATAAATTGAGCAAGTGCATCATTCACTGCCTGGAGGATCCTACTGCTCATGTGACACACAGCCCCAACAAATGCTTGGCAAGACACGTTTCATCTACGCTATCTCAGCATTTATGATGTTGTGAAATCCAGCTGAAGTAAAACCACATAACATTGTGATTTGAGGTTTTTTGTTATGTTTAGACCACATGAAATGCTTTTTTCTGCAAGGCGTGCAAACATGGTTCTTGTTTAACTGGTCCTGATTAAATTATAGTTGTCATTACTTTTTCTTCTGTATAATGCATGCATAGGTTGTAAGTATACCCAATGCGAACCATACAAATCATTCTTTTATGCCCCAGTAGAATTACATCCAAAACCACCAGTGTATAGCAACAGTTATTTGGCTTAATTGTTGATCAATGATTATACCAATATAAAAAACAGAGGGTGCAATCAGCGCAAAAATATATAAGATATAGTATGAAACACAACCCCCCCCCCCTACATATGCAAGCTGAACACTAAATAGAATTTTCACAAAAATCCAAAATGGCAAAAATTATATCAGGGTATAAGTGCAGCGCAAACCAAACAGTCCAAAACGTTGATAAACAACAAGTCCCAGAATGTAATGGCAGTGCAATAATGACAGTAAGTCCAGAGAGTTGATGGACAACAGGTCCCAAAAACCTTCACCAGCGATGATATAATCCACAATAGGTGACAGTCCCTCCACCTCCGGTCTTATTTTCTACTCTCACCTTAAGGCATTCAGGAGTCCATGCCTTAAAGTGGTGTTCCGGCCGAAATTATACTTTTTAAATAAAAATACCCCTATAATACTCAAGCTTAATGTATTCTAGTAAAGTTAGTCTGTAAACTAAGGTCTGTTTTGTTAGTTTATAGCAGTAGTTTGTTATTTTATAAACTTACAGCAGACTGTGGCCATCTTAAGTCTGGGCATCTGAAGCCAGACTGTATTTCTATCTGGATCTCATCCTTACAGATCTCGCACATGCTCAGTGCAGCACAAGCAGTGTAATAGGTTTCGGGTCAGGTTTCCATAGCAACGGCAGTTTCAGAGGAAGTTGCTGCCCCTTCCCGGGAGGCATTGCAAACAGGAAATTATGCGATGGGCCGCGGCCAGGGAGGAGGAAGTGAAAAATGAATACAGCAGATATACAGTAGATGCTGAGAAAAAAAAATATCCAATTTGTTTACAGTGCACAGTTTAGTGAGGGATGCTGAAGAGTTGTAAAAGTGGGCGGAACTCCACTTTAAGGTGAGAGTAGAAAATAAGACCGGAGGTGGAGGGACTGTCATATATATTGCACTGACACTACATTCTGGGACTTGTTGTTTATCAACGTTTTGGACTGTTTGGTTTGCGCTGCACTTATACCCTGATATAATGATCACACCAAACCCCTATCTTTCCTGCAACATTGCAATATGGCTTTGGGGTCAGGATGGATTTTTTTCCCAGCCAGACCAATGTGAACCATGCTTTCTAAGGGTGTTTGTCTTTCTTTTGACCAACTACAGGCTGTGAATTCTAAGTATGCAAGGTTTTTCGAACTTGCTGGTTGAACTCAATGAACAGGATTTTTTAAACCTGTGCAATGTACGTAAAGTATAGCAATTAAACTATGCCAACAGGTTTAGACCACCAGCTGCGTTATTATTCTGCTGAAAACAACATCCTGAATCTATCGGCAAATCCTCTCCTTGGCCTGATTTCAAGCAGACAGATTAACAACTTAGTTAATGGATGTTACCTAATTTCACAACATTCAGAACTGGGTTACCTACTGTTGTGTGAAAAGCCCTTAAACGTCTCCTCGTACTAAAGCATTGATTAGTATGAAGTTGTTGTGAGATCTTAGGCTGGAATAATGTGGGTTGTAGGAGGTATACAGATGGTGGAGTATCCATCTTGTCCAAATCTATCATTTTTAAAATGGTATTGGTGCTTCTGTATATTTTTGAAACCAGCTGCTCATCACTTAGATATAGCAACTGCTAGTAATTTATATTTCTACTTGACTTCACCAATTGTATTTTTATCTGATATTCGCTGGTGTCTGGTAGGAAGACCTTAAAGGAGAAGTAGGGCCAAAGCTCTTTTGGCCCTACATCTTCTGGGGATCACAGTAGTGTACTATGTTCTGCACTCCTATATTCAACCAACAGCGGGCTAAAGCCCACTGCTGAAAGACGTCACTCAGCCGGTTCAGACTCTGGGAGTTTGGGCCTTTGCTCTGGAGGGATCCCAACTTTAATATCAGTATCCACCTAGATGCTTGACCGGCAGCTGGCTCAGCATCCCAGAGCCTGAAGCAGTCACTCCCGCACCTCCACAGCCCACCTCTCCAGTGAGGGCTGGAGGGACAGAGCAGGAAGCTCTGTCACTGACAGTCACAAGCTCTCTGAAGATTGAAAACTGAGTGATCAATGGTCTTGATCGCAAGATTATCGTCTTAGAGGCAGCAGGAAACAGATGCAGCATTGGGCCAATGCTGCATCAACCTAGGTGATTATGGATGGGGGTTTTTTCATATCCCGCACTTTTCTTTTAAAGAAAACTTGTCTAAAAATATCTCCCCAAACACAAATTTACAACCATAGGTATACAAATACATACCAGTCTTTCCATGTTTGTACCACTAAATGTAAACCCAATTATCTTTTGGATGTAATCCAAGTTACACATATGGAATACCCTTCTCCTGAGCCTCACTAACTGCATCAGCTTGGTTAAAATTATTTACTGCCTCAAATTTTCTAATGCTTTCAGGGCGGGCTTGGTATTCCCATCCTGTAACCTGTTAAAGAAAGTAGACACTCTGTGGTGTCCACGTTTATTTGGAACAATAGCCCTACATTGTAAGAACCTCCTTATAGGCCATAGTGGCAGATGGTGGCTTCGCTCTGCCTAATGTATGCCATTATTTTTAAGCCTACCAACTCACTTTTATACAGGAATGGCTTAACCCATTTGGAGAAAATGTAGCCACCACCCTGGTAGGGCAATATTAGGTCATATTGGGGCCTTTGTTTCTTGGAAAAACTCCAGTTCTAACTTGCATAAAGCGCCGCAGTCTATAAATCATTACACTGCAGAGGTTTCTGTGCCTACAATACTATAGTTTAACCCAAATATTAAACACACTGCCTACACTGCAAAATAAAAACGCTATTTAATTCATTTTTACTATTTAAATCAAACCCATCCATTCTTTATTTTGTTAAGGCCCCCCCCCCCCCAGTATGACTGTGGCCATCTTGAGTACGGGTAAATAATTAATGTAGTATTCACTTCCTGGAATCAATCTGCCCCTAGGTCCTCCCCTCCTGAAGACTCATGGGATGTATGACATCATTTGCCTAGGCCAGAAACCAGGAAGGTATTGAAGAAATGTAGAAAAAAGTTTTAAACAAGTAAATATGATATATTTTCCTATCTATTTACTAATGCTAGTAAATGTTGACTGGGAGAGTGAAGTTCCACTTTAAAGTTATACGATCATCCTAATGCTGGTGGGCATGTCAAGGGAATACATTTGTTTTTCAAATACTTTTTAAAAATATGTTTATTAGCTTTGAGGCTCTTATGGAAGCTGCTAAACCCGACCAAAAGATATTTTCAAACATTTACTTCTTCACATTCAGTCTGCTAATTTTGTAAGAAATTTGGCTAAATTGGTACAGAAATAACATATAATCTATGTAGAGGTAGATTATAGGCCCTACAACTGTTCCTAACCTCCTAAACTACAACTAATGTCTGACTAGCTTTACAGGAGGTCATATTTTATCACCCCATAAGTGGGTTTCAAATAGGTTTACGCAAGGTCATTGAACATTTTCATGTTCAGCAGCTCTTAGAAGTCATCACTTATTCTTCCTGTGTTGAAATTCGTTGGAGTTTTGATTACTTTGGAACTTTCATGACTTTCTTTTCCTCGGTACATGCTGCTGCTCTGATAGTAAAGCTGGTGCAGCATTTTACTAAGCATCTAAAACTCTTCAATACCGCATCTGGGAACTTAGGCAGGCCATACATGGGTCGAATTTTCGAAAGAAATTTCTTTCGAAAATCTCATCTAAGAATTTTCGTTCGTATTTCGCACCATTAGTGGGCTGCAGCAACAGACGATTTTCATGCTGCAATCAAATTTGAGTAATCGGACATGTTGGAAATTTTTGGAAAAACGAACAATTTTCTAATCAATGATGGGAGAATCGTGCAAGAAATGTAGTCGAAAAAGAAATGCGCATGTACAAGAAAAGAAAATTCCTAGAAAGAAAAGAAGATTCCCAGGCACAAAAATTATTTTCTGTAGCAACATGAGATGAAATTGAAGGCTTGGTTGGCCAAATTTCGAAATCAATGGTGGCACCATCCTATCACAAAACGCACAAATTTTCTGAGAAGAAGAAGAAAGAAGAAAATTCTTTCGAAATTTGACCATGTATGGCCAGCCTAAGTCATATTGCACCTATCTAAAGCTTTTGTACAAATTAATTTAGATTTACAATCAACTGTGCAAGGGCCCGTCTAAGTAATTCATTCAATCATTATCCAATTAGGTCAGCCATTGCACTTAGTTGTTGGTAAATCTATAGGTGATGGTTGATTTAGAATGTACTGGAATTTTTAAGTTGGCTTATTTAGATTTCACCATACAGAATGAGAAATTAGAATTACAGTTCTATAAATTGAAACTGTGGCCTGGGGGCTGGATGTGGCCCTTTGCTTGCTTTTATCAGGCCCAATGATGGTGTTAGTAGGCGGACAGCATCCTTGGGGCACTATTCCTTCCACTGACACCAATGAGGGGACACCATTCCTTTCACTGATAGCATCAATAAGGCACTATTCCTCGTATTAAAACCAATGATCGGGCATTTCTTGCTTCCACTGACCACAGTCCAGCCCACTAAAAAAACAGAAGAATAGTAAACTGGCCCTTTGTTTGGAAAGTTTTGAGACCCCTGATGTAGACCATTAAACAGTCACATTTGTCCCGCTCAAGAGAGGCTTACAGGTTACAAATTTAATGCCCTCCACCCCACTAGCAGCACATACCTTGACCTTATTCACTCCCCTGCCATTCCACTCACCCCCCAGGAGTTAAGTAAATACCGATTACTTCATGTGACTTACTCTCCTCCTCTCATTTGACGGTGCTTGTTCTTGGTAAATAGGCCAGTCCTGTGGGTGGAGTGTCACATGTATAAAGCCTAATGCCAGGGCCAGTCTAATGCCACGTACACACGGTCGGACTTTCCGACATAAAATGTGCGATCGAAGCTTGTTGTCGGACATTCCGACTGTGTGTAGGCTCCATCAGACAGTTTCCATCGGAATTTCCGTTGCACAAAATTTGAGATCTGGTTCTCAAATTTTCCGACAACAAAATGCGTTTGCGCAAATTCCGATTGTGTGGACACAATTTCGATGTACAAAGTGCCACGCATGCTCGGAATCAAGCAGAAGAGCCGCACTGGCTATTGAACTTAATTTTTCTCAGCTCATCGTACGTGTTGTACGTCACTGCGTTCTTGACGTTTGGAAATTCCGACAACTTTGTGCGACCGTGTGTATGCAAGACAAGTTTGAGCCAACATCTGTCAGGAAAAAATCCATGGATTTTGTCGGAATGTCCGATCAATGTCCGATCGTGTGTATGGGGCATTAGAGTACAAAAACTTTTAATATAAGTACTGGCTCACAAATAACAACACAAAACAGTGCGTTCCTGGGGCTCAAAGACCAAAAAGGAAAAGGTCTTTAAACCCCTGAAATGTATTGGCTGTTGTCGTTTGTTAATCAATACTAGTATTAAAAGTTTTTGGACTCTGAGACTCTTTGTTTGGCACTCTTATTAGCTTTTATACAAGTGAATCTTTAAATCTGGGTCCTCTGTTTGAGGAACACCTTTTTTTTGTCTCACCAGAGCCATTGTGTCCTATCACAATCTGATCGTTCTTCTGATAATTTGAATCCAGTGTCTTATTTCTACTTGTTCTGTACATGGTGGGAAGACAGTTGTGAGCCCTGTAAATATTCCAGTTGGAACTTGCACTAAGCTTCCTTTCTTAGCACCTGGAGCTGAATGAGGCAGGAGTGGGCAAAAGGAACGTATGTGATGCTGGGGAGGGTGGCATTAATGTGGAATCTGGCTGTACACCTAACTAACTCTGAAACTGCTCCCCTCCTAACACCTATGCTAACTAATCTATGTAAGAAAGATGTTTATATTTTTTAAATTTTCAGGCCGATTCAGTCTGGTCCAGTCCAGCTACCTGTGTCAGTCAGCCCCGCTGCAGGGGAGAGGAGGGAGTACTGATAACAGATGGGCCATTGAAGCCTATGGGTGATGTCACAACTGCAGCCTTTAATGGCTGTTGTTGGAGTGCTCTCTCCTCACCCCTTCTTCCATGGCTGGCTAACACAGGTGCTCAAGAGAATGTAACGAAGCAGGCTGAAAATAGATTAGTATATACATCTTTTGTACACAGGTTAGTTAGCATAGGTTTTAAGAGGCTAATTAGGTGTATAGCCTGCATTCCACTTTAAAGCAAACCTTTATTTGCTCTGCATGGGCAAAGCACAGGTTCACTTTAAAAACCACCTGAAATGTGGAAGCCCAAAAAAGGGCAAGCAAAGGGCAAAAGACTAGTCACCAACATATATGATCAAAGCTACGTCCTTCAGGTTTGCGCAAGGGGAGTGCCAGGTGTGCCTGGGCACACCCTAATCCTGGGGTTGGCAACGCATCAATCGCGATTTACCTGCCGATCGCGGACAGGTGACAGGTAAACCGCGATCCTCCCTTGACGAAACCCAGAACCTGGACAGGGGAGGCGGCGGGGGTAAAATTTAGTGGAACCGATTTGTATTTTCCTCCTTCAGCAGCGGAAAGTAGGCTTCTCCTCCTCTCCCTCTCGCCGATATTCAGCTGCCACAGGAGGAAAGTATAGGGGATCAGTACCATTATATGCCACCCCCACCATCCCTCCTGTCCCTTTTCCTCTTCTTTTTGCTGCCCAGGTCCCCCTGTGTGCTCTCTTGCTCCCCCCCCCCCCCCCCCGGTAAATAAGCTTTGAGGTGCACACACTAATGCAATAGTCTGCGCACACCTATGACGTCTCTGATAAATGAAGGGGAATAATAAATAAGCAGAAAGAGAGGTGGAATTAGCACAGATCCATAGAATTCATGAAGCCATAATAGAGATCTTTGCACTGCAGAGTCTCAGGTACAGCTTCCTTTCTGGCAAAGAAAACAGAAAACAGCACAGTAGTAACATCACTAAACGTCACTTCAAATCTGGTGAGACTTGCAATCACGGACACAGCACTTGATCTCAAATGGTAGAGATACAGCTTTGAGGCTCAAGGCACAGGAAATGCATCATGGCTTTTTTTCAGGAGGAATTCAAGACAAAGGAACATTTTCAGAGTACTGCTTGGGCAAAATAACATTTCTACAATGTGAAGATGTTTCGTATAAGATAGCTTTATGAGTTCAGGTCCACCTTAGAAGCATGGAAACTGCTATTGTAGACCTCTTTTTATAAAACAAATGTGAACAGTTTTTTAGTAGACATCCCATAATCACTTTCGGTCTGAGGAGCAAACCCAGTAAAGTTATATTGCCCTATAGAAACACAGTGTATAGGCTCAGCTTGGTCTGCAGGGTTCTTTTGGATTTCCACACTACCAATGTCACTTCCGTTTTCAGAAAAGACTCTATGGCCGATTGCACTCTTTATCTCCTGAAAAGACCATTAGGGATGGATCTGCTTTCCTACACGGTAATAAGATATGACATATAATCTGATTCTCTTTACTGTGACCCAAATAAGAAAATCAGCACACCTAGAAGGGCAAAGCTTGCCAACAATGAGGAAAAGGAAAGAGGACAGGGAAATCCCCAGTTGGATATTACAGAATCACAATGAGGTTCTTTCCTTTGAAATTGATCCTGCGATCTGCTGGGAAAAACTATGTAGGCCAGCTAAATTATCTTAAGTATGTGGGTGCCTTTTTTCGGAAATACCTTCAGAATAATTTGGATCAACTTGCAGGAATAGTGTCCTGTGTTGAGAAATGTTGCGGGTAATTGAGCAGCTGTTTCCTTTTATTGGAACGGAATGTATAGTACTTGCAGTATATTTTTAGATCCACATGTAGATCATTGTGATGTACATTTTGTATGTATTAATGTCTTACAAACCCTATTTTTTTTATAACTTGCAGTTATTGATGCACAAGAAAGTAGCCATTTTTGCCCACTACATACACAGGTTCTGCTTCCTATTTTGCAGCTCTACTGCTGGTTGTGTTTTTCTGTATATATGCTTTATACAAATGTTTGAGTCCAGTTATGGAAGTTACACCTTCTATCGCCTTGGGGTGCATAAACACAAAATCCTACAAATGCAATCTTGGAAAAAGGCAAGAAGGCAGCACGTTTTTCAAAACCTTTACCACTTAAAGCCCATCTATGTGCAACATTAACCCCCTACCCCTTTGTCCCACTTATCTACCCATTAAAAAAAAACCAACAGCATTACTTGCTTACCGGAATCTGCTGTTACATGAACTTTGCAGTGCTTCTCTGTGAATGGCAACTGGTGATCTGGTCCAACGGTGGGGTTAGGTTAGTTGCCAACCAGTCTTGTTGCCCCCTCCCCCCTTAAGGGCCTGAGAGGACCCCATCACTGAATAGGCAATGGGAAATGTCTACACTACCTATGCAGCAACATGGGCACTTAAAGAAGGATTTTCCTCTGCAGTGAAGAAGGCTCAGGACACACAGGGGCCTCAAATGTAGATACAGTACATAAATGGGGCTTTTAGATTAGGTTTTTATATATATATTTTTTTAATAAATTGGACTAGAAGAGAAATCACAAGTACCACATCTGTAAATTAGGTACAGGGAAAAAACAACACAAAAGTGAGATTTTAAAGGCGCTGACTATGAAACATTGCATTTACCAAAGACAATTTTATTTGCATAATTTTATATTAAAACCATGACAGACTATTAAAACTATTATTAATATCATACAGCTATGGTTTATAAAACCTTGCCCATATGATATTTTCAATTACATCAGCAACAATACTCAGTTACATCAGCAACAATGTAGTCAGTTCTCAACATGTTTCGCCTTGAAAGTAGCTTCCTCAGGAGAAAGAAAGAGCTGGGAACACACTGCTCAAAGCCACCTGTGAGGATCTGATGAGCTGCTGAATAGATCCGGGTGCCTGCCTGGTCCACAGTCAGGGAAATCCAATGGAAACAAAGAAGGTGGTGGCACATCCAGAAGTAATATCAAAAGAATTTATTGAAAGTCCATAAAATCAAGCGAACATGACAAACATCAATTCAAAAAAGGTGCTCAGTGGACGCGTTTCACACAGACGTGCTTACTCATCACGAATAAGCACGTCTGTGTGAAACGCGTCCACTGAGCACCTTTTCTGGATTGATGTTTGTCATGTTCGCTTGATTTTATGGACTTTCAATAAATTCTTTTGATTTTATTTCTGGATGTGCCACCATTCTTCTTTGTTTCCATTAGCTTCCTCAGGAGAAAAAGCACCACAACACATAAGCAATATGTATTATATGTAGAACCCTGAGAACATAGAGCTGCAAGAATACAAAGGTACCTCTATCAAGATAATTGCCACAAGGATCCCACACGATGTTTTGAGGCCACAGGAAGGGTATGGGGAAATCATCCAAAATGGCTCTTTTAATAGGACTTTAAACATGAATGCTGGAGCACACGGGAGCTTGAGTAGGTTTTGTCATTGCCAGATCTATTGAAAACATGTATCCCAATCGGCAGGCCTTTAAACCCCCCTCCCCCCAGGGTACATGGATTTTGCTGAGTTGTGGCGGTTTTTCCAGCATACATCTTTTTGATGGAATTGCTCTTTTTTTAAATGTTGTCTCTAGCAGAACTGAGCTCTGATCCCTTATAGGACATGTATGTAAACTAAGCTGTGAATGCTTTAATTACATCAATGAATTCTGTCATATTGTACAAGGCTGGCTTCCAGTGATCACGTAGGCCTTGCGTTAATCGTGTTCCAATTTAATCACGTCCTTGATGTGGATCATATACAGTACAATGTGAGACATGTAGGCCTTGCTCTGTAAAAATAGTCCAGGGTTATATCGTTCAGTCAGGATGTTTTCATACAAACATCTGATATCTTCTGCCGAGGGCCTCCTCTTCCCAGCAGTGAGGCATGGGATGTGAAAGCGATAGTATGGCTGAGCTCATTGGCATTCCTGTCAGGATACATCACATCTCGAAGAGATTCATTCTTATTAGCGCCTCGGCGGGGGGCCTTGAATAGTAATGGTAGGATGATGTCATCTCACCCTCTTCATACACCCCATTCACACAGCTGAGGTGAACAGATTTTGTTATGAAGAACGTGTGTCAAGTACAAACTGTCCCGGGTAGCCCCCCTCCCTCCTATATAGGGTGGAAGCCATTTTGTCAGCTCCAGTCACTGGCGAGGGGTTAGATGACAAGTTGCAAAGTTAGAATGTAAATGACCATTTTTTTCTCAGTTTTGCCAATAATGGAAGACTTTGTTTTGTTTTTGTGCACTTTTTACAATTGGCCAGGTGCTTTGTACATATCATAGAGGAACTTTACTTTGCTTTTAAAAAATTAGAAGTTGCAAAATCAAAATAACCAAAATATTAAAATGGTGAAATCCTCCTAAACTCCCCCTTAGGCTTCACACTTGTGTGGTTGGTTGCCACTGCGGGACAGCGCCTGTTCCCTCAACCGCAACCACCCGCACAGAAAAACAGTACAGCTCAGGAAATGTGTGGGGATACCATTAATAATATTGGCACCCCCACGCACTGGAAACCGCAGCGCAGTTTCCCAGCACTGGGTACCGCACTGCACTATGCGGTTTCCTTGCGGCCGTGTTTTATGAAAAGGTGCAGGGACCTTTTCCCTGCATTTTCAGTGGATACAGCAGCCCATTCAAGCAATGGCAAACCACACAAGTGTGAACCTAGCCTTGGGGCACTATCACATCAACCTAAAAATTGCAATATACTACCCTCTTTCCCCTCATATAAAGGGGGGGAAAGGTGGGAATCAAAAGCAGGACTTTCAGGGAAGATACACAGTGCATTCCAGTGATGTTTAGTTCCAGAAAAAAAAACATACAGCTTTTTTCGTGCATAGAACTGCAGTGGAATGCAGTAAAACGCATAAAAAAAGTGTTAAAATTGTGCATGCAGAAACACATTCAGAATGGATCTGGAGGACGTTTTTAGGTGTGAACTGGCGCTAACTTTGAAAGAATTGAATAGCAGAAGTACCTCCAATTAAGACGGTCACCCTGAATTGTGACTCATATCCAAACCATCTGGATTGTTTTGATAGGAGTCACAATTCCAAATGATAATCTTAAAGCAGAACTTCAGTCATTTTTCATCTTTCCATCTATTAAATTTTCTGCCCTTGTTGTTCAACTTTTGATAGTGAAACATTTTTTTTCTGCCAGTAAATACCTTATACAGCCCACTTCTTGTTTCTTGTCTGGTCATTAGCCTAGGCTTATGACATCATGCACAGCTCTCTCTCTCACTCTCATGAGAGTTTGCCAGAAAGGGAGGGGGGTGAGTCATATAAGGGCCAATGAGAGCTGCAGAGCTGGAGGTGTGTCTGTGTAAATCCAGGAAGTGAACAGACAGCAGTTTCAGCTGCCCACAGTTAAAATGGATGCAGCCAGACTCAGTGAAGGGAGAATTCTGCAGCATATTTGACAAGTACAGAATCACAGTATATATAAAATAATATGCAAAGTGGTTAGAGAGAAGCTTAAAGTTTGAGTTTGTTTTCTTTATAAAGCAATTCAAATCTGAGTAGAAAAACCTGTCTCCTGCCAGTATGCTACAGAGAAGGACCTTTGCTCTCTGTGTGAAATCAGTGGTCTCTCTGAAGAGGTCCAGCACTCTGTCTGCTTAGTTAAACCTATAGTGCTGCAAACATCAACGCTCATACTCCCTGCTGTTTGGATTGAATTATCTCTAGTTAGCAGAGATGATCCAGATAGTGGTAAAGCTAAAGGTGGTAGACTTTGCCTTCTGACTGTACAGTATGGCAGAACTGTATAAATCACAAGATTAGATGAACAGAACATCCTATGGCAGGTAAACATATGTATATTTCAGTAGTGTATTTAGTTGTTGCCTGGAGTTCCATTTTTATATGTACTTTTTGCTCTTCTATTTGATGTATCTTCATAGGCGTGCGCAAGGGGTGTGCCAGGTGTGCCTGGGCACACCCTAATCCTGGATTTGGCAACCCATCAATTGTGGGCAGGTGACAGGTAAGCCGCGATCCTTACTTGCCGACTTCCAGAACCTGGACAGGATAGGCGGCTGGAGTGGAAATTAAGGGACCGATCTGTATTTTCTTCTGCAGCAGCTGAAAGTAGGCTTCTCCTCCTCTTCCTCTCGCCGATATTCAGCTGCCACGGGAGGAAAATACAGGGGATTCATACCAATGTATGCCACCCTTCTTGTCCCAGTTCCTTTTCTTTCTGCTGCCCAGGTCCCCCTGTGTGATCACCTGCTCCCCCCGTTGTTTTAGGATGACGAGTGGAGAAGAGGCCGGTTAATTTGTTTGTCACAAAGGCATACGTGTTGGAGCTTTGAGGTGCACACCCTAATACAATAGGCTGCACACCCCTATGTGTATCTTTATAATTGATTCAAGTTTACACGTGTAAATGCATTTTTTTTTTTTATTGACACTAGACAACAAAAAATGAAAAAATCATAACATAGGCATCACAGAGTCAGTCTGTAGAAAAAATACAGAAGGACATCAACATATCCAAAAAGAAAAAGGGGAGTACACAGCATTCAGAACATTAATACTCGCCATCTAGACCCCGGAATGATAGACATGGACCATGAAACACCCGCCTAGTCTAGCAGTCATTTTTATTGTGTTTTTTTTTTTTTTTTTGCCCCCCCCCCCCATAAAAAAACACAGATGCATTCTGGGTATGACAACTCTGAATAAAAAACAGAAACAGAGATAACAAACCAGCACCTAAAGAAAATTACAACAGTCCTTTAGAGTGTGCAAAACCCCAAGTCCCGCTCCCCATTCAAAGCTCCAGTTTTCAGAACCATACCTTCCTAGATTTTTTTAGGAGACCCATGGGCCTCATATGTCATTTTGTAAAGCAGAAGCTCCGCATTAATCAATCTTTTACACATTTCCAAAGTTAAAGATTCCCTATAGATCTACCTCCTTGCTATAATTTTTCGAACATAGTAGAAAAGGCGCCGGAGGAATAATTTGGTAGCCATGTCCGACTCTTCATCCTCAATGATAATAACTCAATACTCCAGTATATTGGGGAAGCCAAAAGTGTTGAAAATTCTGTCACATGAGACCAGAGAGGCCTCACCTTTGTGCAATCTCATACCATATGGAAAAAGTACCCTCACACAATTGACATATATGGCACAACGCTGATTCCCTCCTTTGCATACGGAAAAGACGTGCAGGGGTATATGTCTGGTGTAAGTATCTGAATTGAATCATCTTATCAGTTGAGGCAATAACTGTGGATAAATACGTGGCAAGTACCTCACTCCGCTATTCATCCGACAACTCCGGGACAATGGCAGACCAACGGGCCTTGGCCCTCTCAACCAGATCAGAATTGGCAGGATCCAGGACTGTATAATACAGAGAAACCAGTCTAACATGCTCTAACAAGACTGCTTCCATTTTTGAATTTTGTAGCTGGACAGTAACCCCAAATCTCAGCTGAAGCAGCATCACCTAGCTGTGCATATTTAGTAAATGCAGATTTTGTAAAAAAAATTCCTATGCTAATTGAAATCCTAAAGTGTGTTTAAAGTCAAAAACGTAAAAAATGTCCACCCAGGCCAGCCAGATACTTATGTCTCTCAAGGAGCGGGGTCCTCGTAGTCCATTGACCGTTGTCTCCCTATCACTTCCATTCAGCCATGTGCGTGGAGATACTGATTGGCTGCCTCTGCCTAAACAATAAGTCAGTCAAATGTCATTTTGGACCTGATTGATAAAAATTGGAACAGCAGTAAAACTGTTGCCTATAGCAGCCATCTGACTTATTTCATAAGCCAGTCAAAAGAGCATTGATGATGTGCAAAGCTTTGTAGCCCTTAGTATCTATTGGGATTTCGAACATCTGATATCTGCTACTAAAGCCGGCCATAGACGGTTTGAATCTTGGCTGGTTCAGCAGGGATCGGATGAGATTTGAACCATTATGGATCAACTTGGGTACAACCAACCTGTTGGATTTTTCATGCGATTATTGCCAGCGGCCATAGCCGCTAGCAATAATCACTGTGTGTTGTCTTGGCCGGGACGGCTTCCTGAGGAGAACACAATAGCTCCGCTCCCAGTGTTGATTTTTTCTTAACACACCTGAATTGAGAAGTTGTTCTTCAACACGTTGTTGCAGGAAAAGACAATCGCACCATCTCTGGCCGGACTAAGGCCTTGTAGTTTGGAGCACTGCAGACAATAGGAGGAGATGATCACTGTCTCTTGGTCTTCATTACAAGGTCAGGCTGATGAAACCCATGACATACTATAATTTAAACAAATGAGAGCGGCATGGCTTGGTACTGCCTCCGACTAAATTACAAAAGTGACTTATTCTGTTTCCACGAACATTCATTTTCATGGATCCAGTCTAAATCGTGTTGTTTTGCTCCAAATTAAATTTAGTTAATTAAATTAATGACCTCAAGAAAGTATTGGTTGGTGATGTCACTGCTGATTGTCATGTTGTTTTGCTCTTTGTGTCTGATGTATATTTATAATCTATTTAAGTTTGTTTGCATATTACAGAAGCAATAGCACATATTTTTTTATCAAACTAATTAAAAACCTCAAATGAACCTAAGGTCAAACAATACTTTAAAGTATATCTACAGCCAAAACTTTTTTTTTGTCTAAATGATGTTGTTTTCTTCTAAATTAAATTACCCTCATTCATGTAATGACCTGAAAAAAAAAAAAGTTGTTAATGTCACTGTTGATTGTTTTGTTTGTATCTGAAGAGTTAGAAATGTGACCATGGTTATGGAAAGGTTCAATGGCCATGTTGAAGGTTATCATAGATGGGAGACTCTACTGGTCATCACTGGTTATCAAAACTGACTGACAACCTTTAGTGGCCTTTTTACTAGGTGTACTTTTTACTAACTGTAGGAAAAACATGGGACAGCAAAACCTCTAGAGCAGTGATGGCACCCCAGATGTTTTGGAACTAGATTTCCCATGATGCTTGTGCACTCTGCAGTGTAGTTGAGCGTCATGGGAAATGTAGTTCCAAAACATCTGGGGTGCCAAGGTTCACCATCACTGTCCTA
This sequence comes from Lithobates clamitans, assembly GCA_037952925.1. Classification (NCBI taxonomy): domain Eukaryota; kingdom Metazoa; phylum Chordata; class Amphibia; order Anura; family Ranidae; genus Lithobates; species Lithobates clamitans. The sequence goes on from JBBGZY010000883.1 coordinate 632,452, forward strand.
GAGCAACATTTATTGGCCTTTTTACCCCAGAAGAATCACTAAAATAATTTTAAGGTCTTAGGGAACCCTAACTAAACCAGTTTACGGGGGTCAGTGGGAAAATGTCCCTTACATTAATGGTCAGTAGCATAAATGCAACCCTTACAGTGATGGTTAGAATGCTACCCATGTAGACAACTAAAAAAGATCTATGGTATCATGCTGCCTGGCTTTGCCATGTGATGTTGGACCTGGAACCATGCAGGCACATCACATGGAAGTTCAATCGCCACAACTCAAGGAACCTCTAAGGGAAACCTAGGGTTTCACAAAATCTTTGTTGTGAATGGCTGCCCTAGAGCATCCGTTAACCCCCTGGAACTCTGTGTACATTATATTAATCTGTGTGATAACCACACATTTCACAGCACCAAAAAAAATGGATAAATGATCAATAAGTCGAATAAAAAGCTCTATATCAGGGGTCTCCAAACTATGGCCCTCCAGTTGTTTAGGAACTACAATTCCCGTCATGTCTGTGATTGTCAGAGTTTTACAATGCCTCAAGGGTTGTGTAGTTTTGCATGCATGGACAGGTTGATAGTACCCAAGTTGATTGATTGAGCAACTTTGGTACAACCAGCATTTCAGATTTTTCATGTGATTATTGCCAGCGGCTATAGCTGCTAGTAATAATCACTGTGTTCTCCTGGCCCATCAACACTGACTGTTGATAGTGAAATTGAGTGATGTTCCTTCCTGTAACACATGGTTGGAGAAAAGAAAATTGCTCCATCTATGGCCGACTTTTTTCCTGCTGAATCATCCAAAATTTGAGCCATGTATGGATGCATTCTCTGGTCGGGTATTCAGACATTTTCGAGTGCTGGCTATTAGAATACAAAAGCTGTCAATGGAGATTCCTCCATCTATGTTGTTAGCTGAATGGGGGAATCAATTGATTTTCTGTTGTTCAGCCTGTGGGCTGAATGAGAGAAATGTGTGCCGTCTATGGCCAGCTTAGCCATCCTCCACATTATTTGAAAACAAACAAAGGCTGGAGTTGGGCTTTAAAGAGGAACTGCAGTCTGCTTACATAATTTGTAATAAAAACATCTTTGCCATTCTGAAGCTTCCCTCCAACCACTTTGCATATTATTTCATATGTACTGTGATTCTGTACTTGCCAAATATGCTGCAGAAAGCTCCCTTCACTGAGTCTGGCTACAGCCATTTTAACTGTGGGCAGCTGAAGCTGCTGCCTGTTTATTTCCTGGATTCACACAGACACACACCTCCAGCTCTGCAGCTCTCATTGGCCCTCTTATGACTCATCCCCCCTCCCTTCCTGGCAAACTCTCACTAGAGTGAGAGAGCTGTGCATGATGTCATAAGCCTTGGCTAATGACCAGACAAGAAACAGGAAGTGTGCTGTAGAAGATATTTACTGGCAGAAATATGAAAAATTGACTGAAGGTCCACTTTAACCACTTCCGGACCACCACACGCCCATATACGTCCTTACTTTGAAGAGGAATATTTTTGTTATGGCAGCAGCTAGCTGCCATAACCCCGGTATCCCCTTCTTCGGCCGGCAGTCAGGTTTCCGATAAGAGTGGTCTCTGTGGCTCCCCCCCTCCTGCCACGCTCCGGTGCCCCCCGCTGCTTACTGGAGCCGTCGGTAGTGGCGGAGGCGATCGATCTTCACCTTTGCTGGGCATGGAGATGAGTGAGGGGAAGATGGCCCCCACCCGTCTCCATAACATTGCAGGGCGGAAGCGACGTCAAAATATCACTTCCTCCCATAGCTCTTAAAGGGACTTTTTTTTTTTTTTTTTTATTGCATTTTAGTGTAAATATGAGATCTGAGGTCTTTTTGAGCCCAGATCTCATATTTAAGAGGTCCTGTCATGCTTTTTTTTCTATTACAAGGGATGTTTACATCCCTTGTAATAGGAATAAAAGTAACACATTTTTTAAAAAAACAGTGTAAAAATAAAAAATAAAATAAATAATAATTTTTTTTAAACGCGCCCCGTCCCGCCGAGCTCGTGTGCAGAAACTAACGCATACGTGAGTAGCGCCCGCAGATGAAAACGGTGTTCAAACCACACATGTGTGGTATCGCCACGATCGGTAGAGCGAGAGCAATAATTCTAGCCCTAGACCTCCTTTGTAACTTAAAAAATGCAATCTGTAGAGTTTTTTAAACATCGCCTATGGAAATTTTTAACAGGAAAAGTCTGTTGCCATTCCACGAGTGGGCGCAATTTTGAAGCGTGACATATTGGGTATCAATTTACTCGGCGTAACATTATCTTTCACAATATAATAGAAAATTGGGCTAACTTTACCGTTGTCTTATTTTTTTAATTCAAAAATGTATTTCTTTCCAAAAAAAGTGTGCTTGTAAGACCGCTGAGCTAATACGGTGTGACAGAAAGTATTGCAACGACCGCCATTCTCTAGGGTTCTAGAAAAAAAATTATAATGTTTGGGGGTTCTAAGTAATTTTCTAGCAAAAAAAAACTGTTTTAACTTGTAAACAACACATCTCAAAAAGAGGCTCGATCCTTAAGTGGTTAAACAGGGAGGCTGATTAAAATATAGTGCTCCCTCTAGAGGCTAATCATAACAACAAACATATAGAAAAGCAAACATATAAGAATGTAAAAATCACATCAAAAATTACTGTAAGATAAACACTACATTAAAAATAGAAAAATGTTTACATAATTTCCTTTTAATTATGTCTCTCAATTAACACATAAACAATACGATTGGTTTTACCTGTTTTATAGAGGCCCCATCTTCTCGCTATGCTTCTGTCAGAGCAATTTTATTCCTCCTAATGATGTAAATTATATGCAGCATGCACAACATTAGAGGCGTTTTATGCAGTCTATAATTTATTTATGTCCTCGTGGAAATAATTATCCCTAGAATTGAGAGTACGTCTTCCAAACTACCCCTCTGCCATTCTCTTATCACTTATACATTCAAATCACTCTTTGTGCCCGCTGGTTCCACATCAAAGCCCATTCGTTTTCCAAAATGTATGCATTGGCTTACCAAGGTCTGCTTCTAAAGCTTTCCTTTGATGGGTGAATAATTAGTGGACGTTATCCTTCCTTACATGGTGTCACTATCCCCCACATAATGAATTTTTATTTCTCAGTGGCTTTTACAGGGACTGTCTGTAATGCCTCATAGCAACCAATCAGATACCTTATTGTAGAAAAAAAAATTATATAATAAAATATTCCTATTATATGTACAGCAAAAGAAGGGAAAGTTGGGACGGGACTAAGACCTTTTATTGCATTTCGACTGAAGTCAGACAGGCGATTCTATTGCCAGCAGCAGGATCACTAAAGAGTTTGCCTGTCCATCCCTATGGATTTGCTCTCTTTGAAGCCAGATGCAGTGAAATGTTGCTCTGTCGCTGGCCAAACGCAGCTAAATCTCAATCATTAGGGATGGGAGAGACATCTCGCTGCCTCAGTTACAGAGGGAGTGATTCCATTGGGACCAACAGGCAGATTTTTAGCGATCCTGCTGCTGGCGATTTTGACAAATCGTCAGGAACAGAATCGCTAGCTGCAGAATCACCCATCTGTCATCATCCTAGGGATGGGAATAAGGTTCAGGAGGGAGGTTTTTTCAATATGTAGCTATCATCAAGAACATAGGAGCAAGGGGAGCTTTAATGTAAGTGTAACTGCATCAAAGTTTAGGTTACTGTATATTTTAAAGCTGATCTCTACGAAAAATAAAAAACCTCCCTTGCTCATTTATATCTAGAGACGTGGAAAAGCAGATTTACTTACCCAATCCTTTGCTTCTGCAGGCTCCTATGTGCTACTAGACTGGTGCCAGCAGCCTCCTTTGCACTCTGGCAGTCAGATGTCCTTTGACATCATCAAGACCCATGCAGGGCCCATTGTCCTTCGATGGACATGAGTACATCAAGGAACAGTCTACTGCCGGAGCAGAATGCCCTCTGTCAGGTTAGCAGAGGATTGGTAAGCAAAACTGATTTTCGTACCCTCTAGACATAAGCGAGCATTAAACTCTTATAGTACAAGGGCACCTTGTAAGGGAGAATTAAAAGAAGAATTCCAGGTATGGATATTTTTACATACCATATTTATCGGCGTAACACGCACAGGCGTATAACACGCACATTAATTTTAAGAGTAAAGTTTCAGGAAAAAAACTTGAATTTTAAATTAGGAACTTTGAAGCAAAATAAGGGTCAGTGCCCATCTGCAGCCTCACCATTGCATCAATGCAACCTGATCAATGCCCATCTGCAGCCTCACAAGTGCCATCAATGCAGCCTCATCAGTCCACATCAATGCAGCCTCACAAGTGCCATCAATGCAGCAGCCTCACCAATGCCTTCAATGCAGCAGCCTCACCATTGCCTTCAATGCAGCAGCCTCACCATTGCCTTCAATGCAGCAGCCTCACCATTGCCTTCAATGCAGCAGCCTCACCATTGCCTTCAATGCAGCAGCCTCACCATTGCTTTCAATCCAGCAGCCTCATCATTGCCTTCAATGCAGCAGCCTCACCATTGCCTTCAATGCAGCAGCCTCACCATTGCTTTCAATCCAGCAGCCTCACCATTGCCTTCAATGCAGCAGCCTCACCATTGCCTTCAATGCAGCAGCCTCACCATTGCCTTCAATGCAGCAGCCTCACCATTGCCATCAGTGCAGCCTGATCGATGCCCATCTGCAGCCTATAGGGGACAGAGAGGGGGGCGGGACGAGCGCCGGCAGATTACGTACAATGAGAATCTCCAATGATAGACAGAACCGTGGTCCAATGGGGGCCCAGGAGACGGGACTTCCTATTACAGAGGCTGCCAAGTAAACAGGAGATTCTCACTGTATGTAATCTGACGGCGCTCGTCCCGCCCCCCTCCCTGTCCCCCCCGAGGCAGCTAAAATTGAAGTATCTACGTATAACACGCTATATGCACCCGATTTTCAGGGTGAAAAAGTGTGTGTTATACGCCAGTAAATACAGTAGTTACGTTGGTCCAACTTATATCAATTTAACTACACATATATCATACATGTGGGATCCCTAGGACTGGAAATTACCGTAGTAGGCAACCCTACTATAGTGATCTCCACTTGCTGCAGGGTTCTGTGTCGAGAGAATGTCCTGCTGCATTATGAACACAGGAGGTTGGCTGCTGGGCATGGGCGCCATTCAAAGAATGCTTTGCATTTTTTCAATGAATACAAAGCATTATTTAATTGGACAAGATGAAGTCACCACTCCACCTCTTAAACTCGTCCAATCAGAGAGCACTTCGCATTCATTGAGAAAATGCAAAGCAGACTCCGAATGGCACCCATGTCCAGTGGCCGACCTCGTGCATTCAGAATGCAGCACAACAGCCGCTAGCCATGGAATCGGGAGGTTAATGGAGATAATTTCAGTAACAGTGTCTGCTATAATGTGTTTTAGCTTCTAGAGCAGCCTTTCTTAACCTCTTTACTCCAGAGGAACCCTTAAAATAAATTTTAGGTCTCAAGGAACCCCTGCTAAAAATCAGTTTATTGAGGGACAATGGGAAGATTGCCCCTTACACTGGTGGTCAGTGTGACCACAATGCCACCCTTACTGACAGCTATAAAGATCCTTGGTGTAATGCCGCTGGCTTTGCTAAGTGGCTATGAACAGGGAACTTTGCAGGCATCATCACAAAGAAGGTAAATCAGTCATAGCTCAAGGAGCCCCTAGCAACCTCTGGAGGAACCCTAGTTGAGAATGGCTGTTTTAGAGGGATTCTACAGGTATGGTATAATCCTAGTTACATTGGTCCATGTACTGTACCTATGTAAAAATATACATACCTGGAATTCTTTAAGTGTAATTTTATGGCCATTTGTTGGGTTCAGACATAATATTAGGGATGGTTCAGAGGTCAGGGCATTTAAGGACGCACATTTGAGGTCTAATGCCCCGTACACACGGTCGGACTTTGTTCGGACATTCCGACAACAAAATCCATGGATTTTTTCCGACGGATGTTGGCTCAAACTTGTCTTGCATACACACAGTCACACAAAGTTGTCGGAAAATCCGATCGTTCTGAACGTGGCGACGTAAAACACGTACGTCGGGACTATAAACGGGGCAGTAGCCAATAGCTTTCATCTCTTTATTTATTCTGAGCATGCATGGCACTTTGTCCGTCGGATTTGTGTACACACGATCGGAATTTCCGACAACAGATTTTGTTGTCGGAAAATTTTATATCCTGCTCTCAAACTTTGTGTGTCAGAAAATCCGATTGAAAATGTGTGATGGAGCCTACACACGGTCGGAATTTCCACTGTTATGTACGGGGCATAACAGTGCTGGGCTACTGATGCTGAAATCAACAAGTAGTAACAGTTTTGAAAATAAAATAAAATAATTAATAAAAGGCTACATTAATCCCTGAAATTATGCTCAGAGGTCATGTTACTCAGATTGCCCTCCTCCGCAGCCCTGAAACCCCTTCACCTGTATCTGAGCGGTTTATTATCATTTTCTATGTTTTTGTCATTTGTTTTCATCGGTAGAAGCGAGCAAAAAGCAATCACAGGCTTATGACTGGAGTACAGTCAGCTCCTGTTGTGTCCCAATCTGTGGCCTATACAGCACAAACCTCCATTGTTCAAAGCCTGTCCTCACCCTCTGACGGCCGGGACCAGATTTCGTAACACGCATTCCTACACAATGGTTGGCCCTGTGCTCCCTATCCTCCTGGACAATTGTGTACTCGGCACTGAGCAGCAGCGAGATCTCTGCCTGCGCTAATTTGTGACGTTCTATATTAATAATGCATCTGTGCAAAATTGTCCCTGTATATTAAAATGATGCTGTATTCATTTTTTATTTAGAATATATGCTATATTGTCAAAAGTATTGGAACGCCTTCCTTTACACGCACTTTAAGTCCAAATCATTTGGTGGAGGGGGATTATGGTGTGGGGTTGTTTTTCAGGGATTGGGCTTGGCCTTAGTTCCAGTGAAGGGAACTCGTAAGGCGTCAGCATACCAAGATATTTTGGACAATATCATGCTCCCAACTTTGTGGGAACAGTTTGGGGATGGCCCCTTCCTGTTCCAACATGACTACGCACCAGTGCACAAAGCAAGGTCTAAAAGACATAAATGAGAAAGTTTAGGGTGGAGGAACTTGACTGGCCTACACAGAGTCCTGACCTCAACCCAATGGAACATATTTGGGATGAATTAGAGCAGAGACTGCGAGCCAGACCTTCTTGTCCACATCAGTGCCTGACCTCACAAATGCGCTTCTGGAAGAATGGTCAAACATTCCCATAGACACACTACTAAACCTTGTGGACAGTCTTTCCAGAAGAGTTGAAGCTTTTATAGCTATAAAGGGTGGGTCAACGCGATATTGAACACTACAGACTAAGACTGGGGTGCCATTAAAGTTCAAGTGCGTGTAAAGGCAGGCGTCCCAATACTTTTGGTAATGTAGTGTAGATCCCCCTAAAGGTTAAATATGAAGGCTGGCATTGCTGACCTCATTCCGTAAATGCTATCAGCCTGGTTGTTCTTTGCTTTGGTACCTTACTGATCTGAAGCAAGCATGCGGCAGGTGAAATCAGAACTCCGGGTCTACCTACTTGTGCCGGGTCAGTGGCTCAATATATTACCTCCATTAGATCAGCATTGCAGCATTTTTAAATATGGAGGTCAGCCTACATTTTGCTCTCTTTACAACTTACCTGTTAGGTTGGTCATGTACATATTTCTGCTGGGAAATCTCATCTTTACAGTCTCTCAGCACTACTCATTCAGACTAGTGTCTAAGCAGTCCTTCAATTAATGCATACTTCTTCTCTAGAAGAATGGTCACAATGTAGAGCATGTATATTGTACTGTATATGGCTTCTGGTGCCCAGTGATAGAGGACAGTACATTTGGAGTGTGAGATGTGATGCTTAGTAACAGGTGGGAGCATTGGGGAGGGAACGGACATCTGGAATACCTCCAAGAGGAATATCCAGTCTCAGTATTTTATGCTGGGCTTTTTACTGCTGAATGGAATTTATCCTTTACATACTGTTCATATCAAGAGTCTACGTACATCCTGTGCTGATTTCACACCAACAGCTAACTACAAATCATGGCCCCACCACTTGGCACCCCTCTTCACTTTTTGGTGAAATCTCTGCATTTCCTGGCATTTCCACCTCTAATAATGTGCCCCATTTTCACTACTGGCCAGTTGTCTATCTTTCACATGTATAAATATCCCCTTTATCTCTAGTGACCAGTGGTTTATAATGCAAACCTATTTATACCCCTTTTATCTCTGGAAGCCAGTGGTCTGTATTTATTGCACACCTATTTATACCCCCTTTATCACCATTGCCAGTGGTCTATATTGCACATGCACATATACCCCTCTTTAGGTCTGGAGGCCAGTGGTCTATATTGCACACATATTCACACCCCCTTTATCACCAGTGGCCAGTGGTCTACATGGCACACATATTCATACCCCCTTTATTACTGGAGGCCAGTGGTCTATATTGCACACATATTCATACCCCCTTTATCACCGGTGGCCAGTGGTCTACATGGCACACATATTCATACCCCCTTTATTACTGGAGGCCAGTGGTCTATATTGCACACATATTCATACCCCCTTTATCACCGGTGGCCAGTGGTCTACATGGCACACATATTCATACCCCCTTTATCACTGGTGGCCAGTGGTCTATATTGCACACATATTCATACCCCCTTCATCACAGGTGGCCAGTGGTCTACATGGCACACATATTCATACCCCCTTTATCACCTGTGGCCAGTGGTCTATATTGCACACATATTCATACCCCCTTTATCACCAGTGGCCAGTGGTCTATATTGCACACGTATTTATGCCCTCTTCATCACTAATGGCCATTGGAGTATTTTGTATATGTAATTATACCCCTTTATCATTGCTGGCCAGTAGTCTATATTGCGTACATATTTATAACCCCTTCCTACTGCTGGCTTAACCACCCCTCCTGTTTATAACCCATCTAAAGTGCAATTTTATTCTGCGATTTGTCCCATTTAATAAAGGCACTACAATTATTTTTCTTGTGAAAGTATTTACCAATGAAATATAAAAACCATACAAACAAAAAGAACAAAAATATCTTAAATTTAGATGGAAAAAAAAAGAGAAGAAGGACAGGAAGGAGTTCATAAGAACGAATTAAAAGGAGAAGTATAGCCAAAGCTATTTTGGCTATGCTTGTCTTATGAATTACATGAGCGCAGTTTGTTCTGCAATCACGTGACCTGTCTTAAGCCGACAGTATGCTAAAACCCACTAGCATCACTTAGACGATCACTTTACAGTCAGGATCCACCAAGATGCCTGGACCTTCCCCCTCCACAGCCCAGCACTCCAGTGAGCACTGAAGGGGCAGTGCTGAGACAGTCATCGGCTCTCTGCAGGCTGAAGACCGAGAACTGAGCAATCTATGGCGTTTGATCGCTCAGTTCTGGGTCTTACAGATGCAGCTGGATTGATGCTGCAGTCATCTAGGTGAGTATGATTGTTTATTTTTTTTTAAAAGCCATACTTTTCTTTTGAGGGTTCAATAAGAGATAAAAAAGACATTCGACAGGGAAAGACTGATCCACAGAGGAGGGGGGACTAAGCTGTCAAACAGTGGAGCCCTACAGATTCCCCTATGCACTTTCCCAGTGTAATATGCTGCTAGTTTGACAGTTGGGTGACACTGTTCCTCAGGAGCAGCTTGTCAACTCTTTTTCCTATGTAACCAGCGTGCCTTGGCTGTCAGTTTGTCAGTTGGGTCCTGCTTTGTGGCTTTGCAGTCCTGTACAGCTTTGCTATGTTTTTTGACAGCAAGGCCTACGGTATGTGTCGTGAGCCTCTGTCAGTGTCAAATTAACCAAGCCCTGCTGGTAAAACCAGGGAAGCTGCTCTTCCATGGTGCTCTGCAGGCCTGGCATCTCAGCCCAGCTTTGCCCCAGTACCCTACTGTGCCCCCCACCCCAGCTCTAGTTCCATAGCAGCAGCACAGGCCTCTGTGGGTTGTCCAACCACTGTTGGCTACCGGTCACACAGTGCTAACCTGTGTTGTCATTGTCTCAGTTTTATTGGTATAGCTATTGTTGAGGTCAGCTTCGGCTTTCATTTGAAAACCCCAATTGCAAGAGATTTTGCAGGAGCCAGGCATCTGACTCTTACTGCTGTGGGTACAATATTTTTGTATCTTTTCTTTGGATTGCATGATGGCAAAAACAATGATAAAATGAGGAAGTATGTAGGCTGGTATTGTTGACCTTTGCTTCAGAAAATTCTTTTTACCTGGCTGTCAGGCTGATCCAATAACATCAGTACTTTTGAGGTCACTGACCAAGCAGAAGTTCGGACTTTATTCTGACTTTCCCGATCTGTCAGAATACTGCAGCAGGAGACAGCCAGACTAATAGCAACTTTAGAAGGTCAGCAATGGCAGCCTACATGGTTCTCTCAGTACAGGTGTCCTTTAAGGTAACTTTAGAGGGCAAAAAGACCAGTGGGAAGATTTTGCGGCCATCCTCGAGAGATTCTACTCTGCCATTCTTATCTTTCCTTGGTGAGTCACTGACTTGGATCAAGCATGTGCATATCAAGTGTCAGGAAATCTAATATTACATACTTATTCAGGATCATTCACTCACTAAGTAATTCAAGATAACGATGAGAACACTAGGGCATGCATCTTCAGAAACAGGCCAGCTTGGTAGGTTCCATATTGTTTTCTTTAGGGCAAACCAGAAATAGGTTCACTTTAAAGCTTCTCCTCCCCAACATTAAATACTCAGCCCTTCTATGTTCCCAAGCCACTTCAATAAGCTGTCAGGAGCCGAGAAAATACTCTGTACTTCCAGGTACGCAAGGGCATGTGACTAGGTCCTTCTGATAGAACTTGGCCAACCACCATACACTAGCACTGTTATGCGAGGAGGACCCGTAGTCTTAGGTTAGGTAAGACGTGAACCACTCTAATGCTGCGTACACGTAAGCGGAATTTTCGTCAGAAAAAACATGGATGGTTTTTCGACGGAATTCCACTCAAGCTTGCCTTGCATACACACAGTCACACAAAACTTCTCTGAACTTTCGACTGTCAAGAACACGGTGCAGTACAACACTACGACGAGCCGAGAAAATTAAGTTCAATGCTTCCGAGCATGCGTCAAATTGTTTCCGAGAATGCGTGATTTTTTGCGCGTCCGAATTGCATACAGACTCATGCCCTGTACACACGGTCGGACTTTGTTCGGACATTCCGACAACAAAATCCTAGGATTTTTTCCGACGGATGTTGGTTCAAACTTGTCTTGCATACACACGGTCACACAAAGTTGTCGGAAAATCTGATCGTTCTAAACGCGGTGACGTAAAACACGTACGTCGGGATTATAAATGGGGCAGTGGCCAATAGCTTTCACCTCTTTATTTATTCTGAACATGCGTGGCACTTTGTCCGTCGGATTTGTGTACACACGATCGGAATTTCCGACAGCGGATTTTGTTGTCGGAAAATTTTATAGCCTGCTCTCAAACTTTGTGTGTCGGAAAATCCGATGGAAAATATGTGGTGGAGCCCACATACGGTCGGAATTTCCGACAACAAGGTCCTATCACACATTTTCCGTCGGAAAATCCGACCGTGTGTACGGGGCATAACGCATTTTCGGATAGGAACTTTTTCCAACCGAAAAATTGAGAACCTACTCTCAATCTTTTGCTGGCTGGAATTCTGCCAGCAAAAGTCCGATGGAGCATACACACGGTCGGAATTTCTGACCAAAAGCTCACATGCGACTTTTGCTGGTAGAATTTCTGATCGTGTGTACACGGCATTATGGTGACCATGCACGCTTGGACAAATGATCAATATATTTTCCTGTCAGTCTCTTCCAATAAAAATAATAATCTATAGTGGACAACCCATTTCATTAATATGTAGGTGGAGTGCGGTGTGATGAGGTGGAATAACACACTCAGTCCCGTAACAGTGAAAGAACTTGTATTAAATTCATGCAGAGAGAGTTCACAAATAACCTGGTGAGAAGGCAGCCCTGCCGGGAACACTTGGCTGAATAGCAATTTGTCTTACCAAACAATTAAACAGGTGTACCTAATAAAGTGGCCAGTGTGTGTAAGTAACCTATAGACTTTAGGTCCATATGAAGACGTGTATAACAAATCATGAGCATTGGCATTGAGTGAGAGGTGTCAGGAGTGTTCTGGTGTGCAGGAATTCACAGAGGGCACAATGCCACCCCATGTGTCTCACTGTGTACACAAGGCGGTGACAGAAAGGTGAGTCTCCCTAGTGAAGGCTCTTTTATTGGGGCGGGCATCATATGTGCTATTCTTAGGGGAAAAAAATGCTATTGCCTGGGGAAGAGGGTGCAAAGGCTGAAAATGAATACACCAAACGACTTTCATATCAAATCCATCTTCAGCTTTCTATTATAACATTTCGGCTCCATTCACACTCGTACGACTCCAAAGCTCACCAACTTTGATGTATCTTTGGATGAGTGTGACTTGGGTATGACTTTGGCTTTGACCAGTGACAATGAACATCTGTTGCATGACTGTTCCATTGTATAACATTCAGGTATGACTTTGGCTTTGACCAGTGACAATGAACAACTGTTGCATGACTGTTCCATTGTATAACATTCAGGTATGACTTTAATGCAACTTTTGAGGGCCAACATTGAAGTCTATGGCCTTCAAGTTGGACCAAAGTAGTGCGTGAACTACTTTGAAGTCGCTGCAAATTCAGGTCGTACGTATATGAATGGTTATCATTGGAAAATATGGGGAATGACTTGTCATGCGACTTTGATGTCCAAAGTTGCATGACAAGTCACACAAGTGTGAAAGTTGATCAATGTCAAAATCAGTAGAATGCTAATGGGGACCTCTTTCCTTGAAGACAGACTGCCTATTTAAAATGCTGTACAGTATTAATGCATTTTGGTTCACCCCTGTTAGTACAAGTCTATGGGTCTGATGTGCCCTAGTGAAAACAGTACACTCTCTGTGTAGCGGGTACCTTATTTTAGCAGGATTGGTGGTTACTGTGAAATACAAAGCTCCCTCTAGTGGCTAATCTAGAAATCTAAAATAAAATAAATGATTAAAAAAACATGGCAACCAAGGAACCTGTCAAAACAGTGATAGATAAGAGTCACCACTGATGATTCATTCTTAAAGATTCAGGCTTCCCCTTATCTGTTCTTCACTATCTTATGAATCACGGATCAGGAGCAAATGTGTGCATGTCAGATGTCAGGTCCAAGTCACGGACTTACTAATTAATAATGTAAGAATGAAGGCGACAGCCGAGGTACATTTACCCTTTACAAAAACGTTGATAATGGCAGCTACTATGTTTCCTTTTGGACAGATTCAGTGGAACTTCCCTCTCCCAATCAACATTGGTTATTTTTAATCCTCATGCTGCTACCATTAGTAAATAGATAGGAAAGTATATTATATTCACTTGTTTTAACCACTTCACATCCCGTCCATTGACAAATGACGTCCGCAGGAGGGATCTCCTATCCTGTGCTTCCCGGCGTCTGGGGGGCACACGCGTGCCCGCCGCGTCACTCGGGAGCCAATGCGTGTGCCCGGCGGACATCGCGGCCGCCGGGCACACGCATTGGCTCCCGAGTGACGCACCCACAATTGCCTGGTAACAGAGCCAGGACGTAGATCTATGTGTGTAAACACACAGATCCACGTCCTGTCAGGTGAGAGGAGACCCATCATGTGTTCCCAGTACAGAGGAACACCAATCGGTCTCCTCCCCTCGTGAGTCCCCTCCCCCTACAGTTAGAATCACTCCCTAGGGAACACAGTTAATCCCTTGATCGCCCCCTAGTGTTAACCCCTTCCCTGCCAGTCACATTTATACAGTAATCAATGCATTTTTCTAGCACGGATCGCTGTATAAATGTGAATGGTCCCAAAATTGTGTCAAAAGTGTCCGAAGTGTCCGCCGCAATGTCAAGGTCACGATAAAAATCGCAGATCGATGCCATTACTAGTAAAAAAAAAATAATAATAAAAATGCCGTAAATCTATCCCCTATTTTGTAGACACTATAACTTTTGCGCAAACCAATCAATATACGCTTTTTGCAATTTTTTTTACCAAAAATATGTAGAAGAATACATATCGGCCTAAACTGAGGAAAAAAATTTTTTTTTTAAATGGGATATTTATTATAGCAAAAAGTTAAAAATATTGTGTTTTTTTTTTCAAACTTGTCGCTCTTCTTTTGTTTATAGCGCAAAAAATAAAAACCGCAGAGATGATCAAACACCCCCAAAAGAAAGCTCTATTCGTGGGGAAAAAATGATAAAAATTTTATTTGAATAAAGCGTCGCATGATTGCGCAATTTTAATTTAAAGTGCGACAGCACTGAAAACTGAAAATTGGCTTGGGCAGGAAGGGGGTGAAAATGCATTGTATTGAAGTGGTTAAACTTTGTTTTTTTACATTTCTTCAGTTATTTCCTGCCTTGGCAAATGATGTCATACATCCCAGGAGTCCTTAGGAGGGAAGGAGGGATTCTCTCTGCAAAGCACACTCTCCTGCCTGCATGCTTGAGACAAGGGCAGATGGATTCCAGGAAGTAAATGCTGTATGAATCACCTGCCCTTACTCAAGATGGCCAGAAATGCGAGAGGGTTTTTTTTCCAAGTAATATAAAGCATGGATGGATGGGGGAGTTTGCTTTGAATATTTAAAATGAATTAAATTGTGTTTTTGGTTTGTGGTGCTCAGATTCAGTGGAGATCCGCTTTAAGGATAAGTACCACTTTAATAAGTTCACATATGTGCTACATGAAAATTTAAAGTGTATGTAAAGCCAATTTTTTTCCCCATTTTGTATAGTCTATGAAAGTGTTAAACCTGCTTTCAGCATTTTATTGCTGCCTGTGTCCCCACACAACTCATCACATACACTATATTACCAATAGTATTGGAACGCCTGCCTGGTGAGTTAGAATTCCTGGTTCTTGTTGTTGTGTCCCCATTGTAGAAAATTCCCCTCATCTCCTGTGCCAAAGATGTGGCAGGAAACCAATACAAAGAGAGAGGAAACATTTGAAACAAGTGTCCCCATTAAAATACACTATATTGTCAAAAGTATTGGGACTCCTATCTTTACACACACATGAACTTTAATGGCATCCCAGTCTTAGTCTGTAGGGTTTAATATTGAGTTGGCCCACCCTTTGCAGCTTCAACACTTCTGGGAAGAATGACCAAAAGGTTTAGGAGTGTGTCTATGGGAATGTTTAACCATTCTTCCAGAAGCGCATTGTGAGGTTAGGCAGTGATGTGGACGAGAAGGCCTGCCTCGCAGTCTCCACTCTAATCCCAACGACGTTCTATTGGGTTGAGGTCAGGAATCTGTGCAGGCCAGTCAAGTTCCTCCACCCCAAACACACTCATCCATGTCTTTATGGACCTCGCTTTGTGCACTGGTCCAAATCATTTGGTGGAGGGGGGATTATGGTGTGGGGTTGTTTTTCAGGGGTTGGGCTTGGCCCCTAAGTTCCAGTGAAGGTAAATCTTAAGGCGTCAGCATACCAAGACATTTTGGACAATTTCATGCTCCCAACTTTGTAGGACCATTTGGGGATGGCCCCCTCATGTTCCAACATGACTGCGCATCATAAAAGGTCCATAAAGACATGGATGAGCCAGTTTCTTGTGGAGGAACCTGACTGGACTGCATAGAGTCCTGACCTCAACCTAATAGAAAACCTTTAGGATGAATTAGAGCGGAGACTGTGAGCCAGGCCTTCTCGTCCAACATCAGTGCCTGACTTAACAAATGCGCTTCTGGGAGAATGGTCACACATTCCCATAGACACAACCTCTAAACCTTGTGGACAGCCTTCTCAGAATAGGTGAAGCTGTTATAGCTGCAAAGAGTGGGCCAACTCAATATTGAACCCTAAGGACTTAAGGCTCGTACACACTATAACAAAATTGGGCAAACATTTTTGTCCGAGGAATTTTTGTATGATTTTTGTACAGAGTGTACACATCTTTTGACAGCCGATTCCGACTTTTCGTACAAAAATTCCCAAAGGGACAAACTCCCAAATTTTTCTTGCAAGGGAACAGAATGAATGTCGTCCAGAGGCACCTGGATGACGTAATTGGTGACAAAACGCGTAGGGTGGAGCGACTTGGTGATATCACCGCATTCGTGCAGGTCCCGGAGTGACAGGCAGCAATTTTGAGCCGGCCGGCTTGTTTTCTATGCTCTATTATATATCTACATAGTTGTAAGTGCATTACAACTTTTTTATTATTTAAAACACCCTAAGCTTTTTATTCCTTCATGGGGACCCTGTATCATTGCATTCTATATGAATGATGGAAGCTTATGAAGATGCTATGGTTGCGATTGCTGCTGTGTCCACTAAAGGCCCTGGCTGGGTATTAAACCGAAAGCGCTTGTGATCTCCCGTTACAGGAGATCATAGGGAGATGGTAAGCAGCAGTGAATCTAGTGGTGGAAGTCATCTCTGCACCCGCCGGTGGCCACGACGTCCGCCAGCCACCCACGATCGCTCCACAGAAAGCCAGAATGTAAACAGACAGATCCCCGTTCTGACAGGGGAGGAGAGAGAGATCTGCTTTTCCTAGTGATTAGGAACAGCAATATCTCTGTACTCCCAATCAGTTAGAAACACCTCCCAGGGAACGCATTTAACCCCTTGATCGCCCCCTAGTGTTAACTCCTTCACTGCCAGTGCCATTTATACAGTAATCAGTGCATTGCATTTTTATAGCACTGATTGCTGTATAAATGTCAATGGTCCCAAAAATGTGTCAAAAGTGTCCGATCTGTCTGCCGCAATGTCGCAATCCTACTAAAAATCGCTGATCACCGCCATTACTAGTAAAAAAAATAATAATAACAATGCCATAAATCTTTCCCCTATTTTGTAGCAAACTTTTGCGCAAACCAATCAATATACGCTTATTGTGATTTTTTTTTTTACCAAAAATATGTAGAAGAATAAATATTGGCCTAAACTGATGTAAAAATTAGTTTTATTTTTTGGGGATATTTATTATAACAAAAAGTAAAAAATATTGTTTTTTTTTTTTCAAAATTGTCGCTCTTTTTTGTTTATAGCGCAAAAAAATAAAAACCGCAGGAGGTGATCAAATACCACCAAAAGAAAGCTCTATTTGTGGGAAAAAAAGGATGTCAATTTTGTTTGGGAGCCATGTCGCACGACCGCGCAATTGTCAGTTAAAGCGACGCAGTGCCGTATCGCAAAAAAAAAAGAAGGCCTGTCATTAAGGGGACTCCACTCTGTGTTATCCTATGTATCCATGCACACATAGACGTTTTTCAACTTTTATCAGCAGTGGAGTTTATGGGCTGTTCTCTGAACGCCATAAAATCGCGTTCAAAAGGACGTTTTTCTGACCACAAAAAACGTCAAACGCCGATAAATGCGAATAAACGCGCGTTAATCAGCATTCAACGTTCTATTTTTTCAATGCATTGTGGGAGTTTGGGAATGCATTGTGGGATTTTTGGAGTGTCCTCTGTGTATTTTTATTAAAAACGCGCATAAACGCTAAAAAACGCACATAAACGCTAGTACAAAACGCTGTTAAAATCTCATTTTTCAATCAGCGTTTTCTGCCTGCAATCTGGCGTCCAGAAAAAGCTTTTTTTTTGAGCTCCAGTGTGCGTGGAGCCTATGTGTCTATGCACACATGGACGTTTTTAAACTTTTATCATCAGTGGCGTTTATGGGCTGTTTTCTGAACGCCATAAAATCGCGTTCAGGAGTTGTTTTTCTGACCACAAGAAAGGCCAAACGCCCATAACTGCTGATAAACGTCGATAAGCGCTCAAAAACGTGGCTCACCAGCGTTTTTTAACGTTTTTTTGATCGACTGAAGAAAAAAAACGCTAACGTGGAAAAACACTAATAAACGCTATTGCAAAAACGTTGAAAGACTCACTGCAAAGCTACTGGCGTTTTTATAACTTTTTTTTAATGTCCAGTGTGCAAAGAACAGAAATTCTCGTGCGACAGACTAAAAATTCAGAAGTGATGTAATGTATTTGTATTGTATTTTCGGAAGAAAACCGCACGGATTAAACGAAAATCGTACGATCTGGTATCATCTCTGGAGTTGTTTATCCCGTTCAGCCCTCTGGTTGGATGGATGGATGGATGGCCTTGAGTCGCAATGCTCGGGTTCCTGCAGGCACAAGTCGGAGGGCGAGCGGCAGAAAACAAGGAGAGCGGGTTAAGTTTCTCAACTTTCTCGTTCCTTGCGTGGGTGTAGTGGAGGAGAGAGGCTGCAGATGTCCCTCTGCCAAGGGGGAGCTCCTTGCTTTGCTCCTTGACAGGCAGCTGTAGGGAATCTAGAAGGATCCTGGGACATCAGAAGAAGAAGGTGACCTCAGGGTCCTCTGCCTACATCTGACGCTTCTCATGAAGGCAAGTGTTGTGTGTCTGTGTGTACCCCCCCCCCCCCTATACCTACCTCTCAGATCTGGGGGTCCAATGCTGTGTCTTCAGAGTTAGAGAAAACAAGACGTGGATACAGCTCATATCTATATGGAGACTGCTGCAGAGTTTACAAACACCGCGGCCTTCCTCAACCCAAAACTGCACATTCGCGTTTCAGATTTGCGTCATTAAAACTAAAGAATGTGGACTGAGGATCAGCCGTCTTTATGTGTGAACCACCGATGGGTTTCTTTTTTGTTCTTAAAGATCTCCGGTTGTTCTAGAGGGTTATTATGAAAGGCAGATGTATTCTAGAACTCTACAATAGCAGCTTGGAGGGTGTTATTCCCGATCCATGACTGCTCATTGAAACCCCAAACGTAGCTTTTTGTTTTTATTGTCGGTGATTTCATTATAAAGAGGGATTTGTGAATGTCGGAGGTTTCCTCAACATGCTTGACAAGCTGAATAGACAAGTGGAGTGACTGGAGCTTCTCGGGGTAATTATTCGGAGGGCATGTGGCCTATAACAATGGCTGGCCATAGACGAGACGTTCTTCTCGCTCAGCCAGTGGGCCGAATGAAGGAAAATGACCAGATTCCTCTATCCACACAACCAGACACTGTACACAGAGCATACCACCAGACACTGTACACAGAGCATACCACCAGACACTGTACACAGAACATACCACCAGACACTGTACACAGAGCATACCACCAGACACTGTACACAGAACATACCACCAGACACTGTACACAAAGCATACCACCAGACACTGTACACAGAACATACCACCAGTCACTGTACACAGAGCATACCACCAGTCACTGTACACAGAGCATACCACCAGACACTGTACACAGAGCATACCACCAGACACTGTACACAGAGCATACCACCAGACACTGTACACAGAGCATACCACCAGACACTGTACACAGAGCATACCACCAGACACTGTACACAGAGCATACCACCAGACACTGTACACAGCAAACCACCAGACACTGTACACAGAGCATACCACCAGACACTGTACACAGAGCATACCACCAGACACTGTACACAGAGCATACCACCCGACACTGTACACAGAGCATACCACCAGACACTGTACACAGAGCATACCACCAGACACTGTACACAGAGCATACCACCAGACACTGTACACAGAGCATACCACCAGACACTGTACACAGAGCATACCACCA
Source organism: Lithobates clamitans (assembly GCA_037952925.1). NCBI lineage: Eukaryota > Metazoa > Chordata > Amphibia > Anura > Ranidae > Lithobates > Lithobates clamitans. The sequence continues at coordinate 652,262 of JBBGZY010000883.1, forward strand.
GACACTGTACACAGAGCATACCACCAGACACTGTACACAGAGCATACCACCAGACACTGTACACAGAACATACCACCAGTCACTGTACACAGAGCATACCACCAGACACTGTACACAGAGCATACCACCAGACACTGTACACAGAGCATACCACCAGACACTGTACACAGAGCATACCACCAGACACTGTACACAGAGCATACCACCAGTCACTGTACACAGAGCATACCACCAGACACTGTACACAGAGCATACCACCAGACACTGTACACAGAGCATACCACCATACACTGTACACAGAGCATACCACCAGACACTGTACACAGAGCATACCACCAGTCACTGTACACAGACCATACCACCAGACACTGTACACAAAACATACCACCAGACACTGTACACAGAGCATGCCACCAGTCACTGTACACAGAGCATACCACCAGACCCTGTACACAGAGCATACCACCAGACCCTGTACACAGAACATACCACCAGACACTGTACACAGAGCATACCACCAGTCACTGTACACAGACCATACCACCAGACACTGTACACAAAACATACCACCAGACGCTGTACACAGAGCATACCACCAGACACTGTACACAGAACATACCACCAGACACTGTACACAGAGCATACCACCAGACACTGTACACAGAGCATACCACCAGACACTGTACACAGAGCATACCACCAGACACTGTACACAGAGCATACCACCAGACACTGTACACAGAGCATACCACCAGACACTGTACACAGAACATACCACCAGACACTGTACACAGAGCATACCACCAGACACTGTACACAGAGCATACCACCAGACACTGTACACAGAGCATACCACCAGACACTGTACACAGAGCATACCACCAGACACTGTACACAGAGCATACCACCAGACACTGTACACAGAGCATACCACCAGTCACTGTACACAGAGCATACCACCAGACACTGTACACAGAGCATACCACCAGACACTGTACACAGAGCATACCACCAGACACTGTACTCAGAGCATACCACCAGACACTGTACACAGAGCATACCACTAGACACTGTACACAGAGCATACCACCAGACACTGTACACAGAGCATACCACCAGACACTGAAAAACAGAGCATACCACCAGACACTGTACACAGAACATACCACCAGACACTGTACACAGAGCATACCACCAGACACTGTACACAGAGCATACCACCAGACACTGTACACAGAGCATACCACCAGACACTGAAAAACAGAGCATACCACCAGACACTGTACACAGAGCATACCACCAGACACTGTACACAGAGCATACCACCAGACACTGTACACAGAGCATACCACCAGACACTGTACACAGAGCATACCACCAGTCACTGTACACAGAGCATACCACCAGACACTGTACACAGAGCATACCACCAGACACTGTACACAGAGCATACCACCAGACACTGTACTCAGAGCATACCACCAGACACTGTACACAGAGCATACCACTAGACACTGTACACAGAGCATACCACCAGACACTGTACACAGAGCATACCACCAGACACTGAAAAACAGAGCATACCACCAGACACTGTACACAGAACATACCACCAGACACTGTACACAGAGCATACCACCAGACACTGTACACAGAGCATACCACCAGACACTGTACACAGAGCATACCACCAGACACTGAAAAACAGAGCATACCACCAGACACTGTACACAGAGCATACCACCAGACACTGTACACAGAGCATACCACCAGACACTGTACACAGAGCATACCACCAGACACTGTACACAGAACATACCACCAGTCACTGTACACAGAGCATACCACCAGACACTGTACACAGAGCATACCACCAGACACTGTACACAGAGCATACCACCAGACACTGTACACAGAGCATACCACCAGACACTTTACACAGAGCATACCACCAGACACTGTACACAGAGCATACCACCAGACACTGTACACTGGACATACCACCAGTCACTGTACACAGAGCATACCACCAGACACTGTACACAGAGCATACCACCAGACACTGTACACAGAGCATACCACCAGTCACTGTACACAAAACATACACTATATTGTCAAAAGTATTGGGACACCTGCCTTTACACGCACATGAAATTTAATGGCATCCCAGTTTTCGTCCGTAGGGTTCAATATTGAGTTGGCCCACCCTTTACAGCTATAACAGCTTCAACTCTTCTGGGAAGGATGTCCACAAGGGTTAGGAGTGTGTCTATGGGAATGTTTGACCATTCTTCCAGAAGAGCATTTATGAGGTCAGGCACTGATGTTGGACGAGAAGGCCTGGCTCACAGTCTCTGCTTAAAGGTGTTTTATCTGGTTGAGGTCAGGACAGGAGCAAATCTTGGGATTTTTAAAAAAAACACAGATTTTTACATACTGTCCATGGTTTTATTGAGGCTGGCAACCCTGATGGGGCCCCTTAGTGGCATGGGGCCCTCGGGCAGTGCCAGAGTGCCTGAATGGTCAGTCCGCCCTTGATTAGAGGTAGACTATAGGAGGTAAGACAGCAGTAGGTTTTTCATGGCAACGTTCATGGATTTGGGAGCAGTGGATTGTTCTCTAGTACTATGAATAGTGTTTGCTCCGAGTCCATTTGTTACTTTTATCATTTGTAAGAAATGTTGCAAGAGACATTTTTCTGACCTATTTTAAGAAAGGAAAAGCCACAATTTGTTATCATAGAAATGTGCAATGTAACCTGCAACAGCCCACAAGATGTTTAACGATGGCTGAAATCTGGACATGTGTTCTTATGGAAGTTGCCTTCCCTAATCGGTATTAAGCCGAAAACCCACCAAAAATATTATATTGCAGTTTACCAATTCATAGATGTAGTAGCTACATTTTTACATTTCTTTCTTTTCTTTATTTTTACTGTGATCCAAGCCAGTAAATCCAAGCTGTCCAGCAAAAGTGTCAGAGGGTTGAGACAAACCATTTACCACTGACAGGGGTGCTTACAATGATCAGCTTTTATTCATTAAAGATTAGAGGAACTGAATTGATTCCCTCTTGAGAAGAGGAGATTAAGGGGGGATATGATCCATTTAGTGAACTTTTTTGTTGAGTTAGTCACTTTAACCGCTTCAGCCCTGGAAGATTTTACCCCCTTCCTGACCAGAGCACTTTTTGCGATTCGGCATTGCGTCGCTTTAACTGACAATTGCGCGGTCTTGCGACGTTGCACCCAAACAAAATTGACGTCCTTTTTTCCCCCACAAATAGAGCTTTCTTTTGGTGGTATTTGATCGCCTCTGCGGTTTTTATTTTTTGCGTTATAAACAAAAAAATAGCGACAATTAAAAAAAAAAAAAAAAAAAATATTTTTTACTTTTTTGCTATAATAAATATCCCCCGAAAATATATATACAAAACAATTTTTTCCCTCAGTTTAGGCCAATATGTATTCTTCTACATATTTTTGGTAAAAAAACAGACAAAAACGCAATAAGCGTATATTGATTGGTTTGCGCAAAAGTTATAGCGTCTACAATATAGGGGATAGTTTAATGGCATTTTTATTATTATTATTATTTTTTTACTAGTAATGGCGATGACCTGCAATTTTTATCGGGACTGCGACATTTTGGCGGACACGTCGGACAATTTTGACACATTTTTGGAACCATTGGCATTAATACAGCGATCAGAAAAAAGTAGAACATGCTGCATTTTTCCTGCACTGGACTGCAGTAAAACGCATCAAAAACGCACTAAATTGCACTGAACGCATCAAAAACACACTGGACCTTAGTATAGTGGAAAAAAAGAAAAAAGCCTGGAATGCATCTAGAAACGCATCAAAAATGCACTGGAAAACGTCAAAAACTAGTTAAAAACACGCATGCAGAAACGCACGTGGAACAAATCTGGAGTGCGTTTTTGTGGTGTGAACCAGCCCAAAAGGGGTACACTGTTAGTGGACAGGAAAGCAGCGAATCAGATCGATCTGTGTCTGATCGGCTGCATTGGAGGCCAGAGGAGAGATTTGGGGTCTAATAGACCCCAGATATCGCCATGAAGAGGACCTGTCATGGCCCATGTTGTCAATAGGGATGTTGTTCATCCCGTGTGATAGAAATAAAGTTTAAGGGTTACTAAACCATCAAGTTTTTTTTTTTTAAATAAACATGTCATACTTACCTCCACTGTGCAGTTAGTTTTGCACAGAGTGGCCTCGATCGTCGTCTTCTGGGGTCCGTCAGCGGCGCTAGTAGCTCCTTCCCGCATGGAGTGCCCCGTCAGAGAAGCGATCTCCTATGGGACACCCGTGCGGGCGCGCAACCAAGTCCTATTGACACAGAAGGCAGGACTCAGCCCGCCTCCCCCCCCCCCCCCCCCGGCGCTCATGTCATTGGATTAGATTGACAGTAACGGGAGCCAATGGCTGTGCTGCTAACAATCTATCCAATCAGGACATGAGACACCAGCTAGAGCTTGTGTGCTGGTCCCCGGGGAGAAGACAGCCGGGTTCAGGTAAGTAAAAGGGGGGCTCTGGGGGGCTGCAGCACTACAGAAGGTTTTTCACCTTAATGTATAGAGTGCAATAAGGTAAAAAACCATGAGGGTTTACAACCCCTTTTAATAAGAAAAATAATAATAATAAAGAAAATTAAAGAAACAGTGTAAAAAATAGTTTTAGATAAAATAATAATAATTTTTAAAAGATATAAAGCACAATGCGAACGCACATTTAAGTCCCACACACACACACGTAAACGGTGATCACACCACACATGTGAGGTATCGTTACGAACACCAGAGCAAGAGCAATGATTTTAGCACCAGACCTCCTCTGTATCTCTAAACTGGTGGACTTCAAACATTTTTAAAGTGTCTCCTATGGACAATTTTAACCACTTCAGCCCCGGAAGGATTTACCCCCTTCCTGATCAGAGCACTTTTTGCGATTCGGCACTGCGTCACTTTAACTGACAACTGCGCGGTCGTGCAATGTTGTACCCAAACTAAATTGACGTCCTTTTTTCCCCACGAATAGAGCTTTCTTTTGGTGGTATTTGATCACCTCTGCGGATTTTTTTTTCTGTGCTATAAACAAAAAAAGACCGACAATTTTGAAAAGAAAAGCAATATTTTTTACATTTTGCTATAATAAATATCCCCCAAAAATATATAAAAAAAACTATTTTTTTCCTCAGTTTAGGCCGATATATATTCTTCTACATATTTTTGGTAAAAATTAAAAAAATAAAAATTGCAATAAGCGTATATTGATTGGTTTGCGCAACCGTTATAGCGTCTACAAAATAGGGGATAGATTTATGGCATTTTTATTATTCATTTTTTTTTTTTTTTTATTAGTAATAGTGGTGATCTGCGATTTTTATCATGACTGTGATATTGTGGTGGACACATCGGACACTTTTTACACTATTTTGGGACCATTGTCATTTATACAGCGATCAGTGCTATAAAAATGCACTGATTGCTGTGTAAATGACACTGGCAGGGAAGGGGTTAAACACTAAGGTGGTGATCAAGGAGTTAAGTGTGTCCTAGGGAGTGATTCTAACTGTGTGGGGGGATGCACTACTAGTCACATGACAGCGATCACCGCTCCTGATGACGGGGAGCAGTGATCTCTGTCATGTCACTAGGCTGAACAGGGAAATGCCTTGTTTACAAAGGCATCTCCCCGTTCTTCCGCTCCGTGACACGATCGCGGGCACCTGGCGGACATCGAGTCCAGATCACGATCATGGAGCACGCAGCGAGCGCGCGTGCCCACAATGCCGCTTCTTAAAGGGGACGTACCTGTACGGCCATTTGCTCAGCTGTGCCATTGTGCTGACGTATATTGTCGTGCGTTGGGAGGCATGTGGTTAAGTACCTTAGTTTGGCGCCATTCCACAGGGATGTACGCAAGTGTGACATGTGAAGTATCTATTAACTCGGCGTAACATCGTCTTTTACAATTTACATAAAAATTGGGTTTTATATAGTGTTTGTTTCATGAAACTGTATTTTCTCCAAAACAATTGCGTTTTTTTAAAAAACAGTGCCCAAATACCATGTCACATCAGTTTATTCTATAGGGCCTCGACTAAAAAAAAAAAATATAATATATATATATATATATATATATATATATATATAATATGTTTAGTGGTTCCAAGTAATTTTCTAGCAAAAAAAAAAAAAATGTTGATTTTTACATGTAGGAGAGAAATGTCAGAAGTGACCTGGTTGGCGAGTGGTTACACAGCTTTCATTACAATGCATACAATATTTCCCAAACAAAAACCACACTCACAGTTAGAAATTTGCTTGTAAAAAAATTCTTGCTCCTTCGCATTTTCTTGTCACATCAGTTGAAAGCGAATGTTGATTGGACTCAATTGGGTTGATTTACTAAAGCTGGAGCACACAGAATCTGGTGCAGCTATGCATGGTAGCCAATCAGCTTCTAACTTCAGCTGGTTCAATTAAGCTTTGGCAATAAAACCTGGAAGCCGATTGGTTTATATGCAGAGCTGCATCCGATTTTGCACTATTCAGTTTTAGTAAATAACCCCCAATGAAGCATTACAAAATCAGGAGAACTTTCCAAATTTCTAAATTCTACTGATGTATGGTCAGCTTAAGAAAGGCCAAATACAAGTCAAGTTCTTCCAAGTGGGAAACATTTCACAATTACACTTAAATACCTTTAAACATCTGCAAGTGAGGATTAAGGAATCTCAGATGATAAGATGAAGCAATCATACATACCTGAGAGTAAAATAACAGGACCTCTTATTTCACAAGAGTGTACATTTTGTCCCAAAGTATTCTTTACCTGTAGGTTCAATAGGTTTGCTCAATAATTTAAAGCTGAACTCCGGGATAAGCAAATATTGTCTAAATACAAGAGTCATGTGTATTCTTATTTGAAACTTAGTGTGTTTCTTCCTGATCTGTGCAGCAATCCAATGTGAGACTTTCCCTCTGTGTAGGAGCTTCCTGTAATAAAGACCGGTCACTGCTGCTTTCTCTCCCTGTGCAGGGTGACTGGTCTTGTCTCCGCCCCCTCCTAAAGTTTTTTGCAGGAAGCCTCCAATAGGTGGAGCCTGCTCGGTCCCTCCCAAAGCTCTGTTCTCAGCACAGGATATGTACAGCACAATGATGATGTCACTATTGCTTTTACAAGGTGATATCTGAGTTTACATCACCTTCTGGTGGACAACTGGCAGAAGTTTATTTAACTTTCTAAGGAAATGGATTTTTGCACATACTCACATATATTTCTCTATACAATTCAATATTGAATATACTCATTTTCTCTCTTAAAGAAGGGACATCGTCCTGAAACATGTCTTATGGAGGAATTTGTACTCATTTTTGAACTTGTAAAGAATATATTATGTGTAAATCTTTTTCTTGTTTTGCACAAATGTTTTGTATAGATTACTATCATGTTATTAATACATGTTTTTCTAAGCATTTTTTCAAATAAATAATATGTTTTTTTAAATTTTCACCTGTTCACCTTCAAAGTCCCTCTGTACCAGGGGGCTACAAGTGTCCCTTCCATTGACGGTCTCTTTTTCTTTTTTTTTTTTTTTTTTTTTTTTTTTTTTTTCTTATTTTGTCACATTCAGTCGACCATACAGAGAGGCGTTAAATCAACTTTGCAGTTCATTTATAAACCAGCCCGCTCTCCTTTGTCTCATCATTGTGACTCTTGCCATAACAAAAAGGAGCAAACTTTCTTTAGCACCCAATATGTGACATACACAAAGTCTAAAGCCTATTTCATGTGTGCCCCTTTATCAATAACTGAGGACAACAGTTGCTTCCTTATCTGTTTAACCCTTTACCCCTCCGTCCAACCCCATCCCCCCCACCCTCTCTCTCCAAGGTCTAATTTCTTCTATCATGATTTTACTCCTATCGCTAATTCTTCAATGCGACACCACGTTTTTTTAAATTTCACCCAACTTTCCCACTCCGCTGGGCTCTGGTTTCTTGTTTCTGCTTCCGAGCTTGTCTTAGTCTCTAAAAAGAAAGTTTCTTCTACTGCATCTACCCATTCCCATACCTCGGGGCTCTCCTTCTTCTGCCAATTTTTCGGGATTATACGCTTTGCTGCGTTCAGGAGATGAGGGACCAATGATTGCTTGTACTTTTTAATATCTCCTGTACCCCCATGGAACAGGACCTCCCATGGGTCATCCGGCACCTCTATTCCTGTGATTTCCTTTATCAAGTCGAGTATCTTACGCCAGAAATATTTTATTTTGGGGCATGTCCACCAAAGGTGCGACATCGTTCCAATTTCATCACACCCCCGCCAGCAGAAGGCAGTTTTATTTTGGAATTTGCTTATTATCTCTGGGGTAAGATAACTTCTGCTTATGCATTTATAATTCATTTCTGCGGTTCGCACGTCAACTGCTGAGTTACAAATCATATTAAGAATTCTTTTAATTGTGTTTTCCCCTTTCTTTGTGCCTAGTTCCGCTTCCCATTTACTTATGAATGGAGGCCTCTCCAGCCGGTCAGTCTTCATCAGAGCTTTATAAATTTTTGAGACAATGTTTCTCGGGTCATCGGCGTCACATAGCCTTTCAAAGTCTGTCAGTTTGTCTCCTTCCCTCAACGGTGCTGGAAGCTTGCTCACGAAGTGGCATACCTGGAGGTACCTCCATTCATCCAAACCTTGTGCTCCCCGCCCATTCCTAATTTCTTGAAGTGTCATAATTTTACCCTCCTTTATAATGTGTCTTAATTGTGTCCTACCCCATAGTGCTTCTTTACCTCCCATATTTTCTAGTCCAGGTGGGAAGAAATTATTCTTTGTCAGTGCCAATAGTGGTGAGTTATAATTCCCATTTAATCTTTTATACACCCCATCCCAAATTCTAAGTGCATTACTTGTTATTATATGTGTGTTTCCTCCCAAAATTCTAGCATTTGGGGGGTTCCAGATCAGTCTACCCAGTGGTGCATTACTAAGATATTCTTCTATTGTTACCCAGCGTTTTTCGTTTGTTCTCTTCGACCATTCTACTAATCTAGCCATTACTGCTGCTTTATAGTAGTTCCGGATATCAGGCAGGGCCAGGCCTCCATGTGTTTTCGTTTGTTTTAAGGTCCTAAAGGAGACTCTCGGTTTTTTATTTTTCCATATGAAGCTCATTATTATATTTTTTAATTTTCCCAAATAAAACGGTGGTAATGGTAACGGTATCATCTGAAACATATATGTGATCTTAGGGAGTAGTACCATTTTAATAGTATTGATCCGCCCGATCCATGAGATAGTTTTCTTTGCGTACCTTTTGCATTCAGCTCTTACTGTATCTAACAGGGACACATAATTTATTAAGAACATTTTTTTAGTTGTATTAGCTAGCTTGATTCCTAGATATGTTAGTTCTTTTGCCCATCTAAAGCCATATTTTTTTTTTAGTATCTCGATTTTTGATTTCTTTAAATTTATGTTTAAGATTTGCGATTTTGACATGTTTATTTGGAAGTTAGATATCTCCCCATATTCTCTTAGGACCTTAACCAGTTTGGGCATGGTACTTTCAGGGTCTGAGATGTATAACAGTACATCGTCGGCATATGCTGCGACCTTATGTTCTTCCTCTCCAATCTTTATGCCCTTAATTTCTGGATCCGCCCTTATTGTTGCCAATAGGGGCTCCATGGCAAGTACAAAGAGTAGCGGGGACAGAGGGCACCCCTGCCTTACCCCATTCCTCATCTCTAGTGGCTGTGACATCACTCCATTTACTCCCACTATTGCCGTCGGGTGGTGGTACAAGGTTTTAATCCTCTGGTGCATTTTCGGGCCCATACCTATAGTTTCCAAGGTCTGGAACATGAACCCCCAGTCTACCCTGTCGAAAGCCTTTTCGGCGTCAATCGACAGTAGTAGTCCTGGGGGTCCATCCACCTTCATTTTTTGCATCAAGAGTAGTGTCCTGACCCCATTGTCCTTCCCTTCTCTTTTAGTGACAAAACCCACCTGATCTGGGTTTATCAAAGCATTCATGGACCTCTTTAATCTTTCGGCTAGTATTTTTGCATAAAGTTTCGTATCAATATTTAGCAGAGAGATCGGGCGGTAACTCGCGCAAAGTGTTTTTTCTTTTCCTTCTTTTGGGATGATCGTGATAACAGCCTTTAAAGCCTCCTGAGCCATGTCATAATCCTCTCCCAACCCGTTAAAATACCGACACATCTTAGGGATCAGTATTTCTTTAAATTTCCTATAATATGTTAATGTGAATCCATCCGGGCCAGGACTTTTCCCGATTGCCATACCTGCCATAGCTTTACTTATTTCTTCTTCAGTTATTGGGACTTCCATTTCCTCTCTTTCCTCTACTGTAATCCTGGGTAGTTTTAATCTCTGCATATATTCTTCATTTTTCTTTCTATGATACGAGAACGGGGTATCTTGCTTGCGAACTGAGTATAGCTCCTGGTAGTACTTTTTAAAGACCTCTGCTATTTCCTTAGAGGCATACTTTATGTGGCCGTCTTTGGTCTGGATTTTTTCAATAAAGTTCCTCCCTTTCTGCTTTTGCACTATATTCGCAAGCAGTTTACCTGGTTTGTTGGCCCAGCGATATCTATCCCCTAAAATCTTGCCATGCTTTGCTCTTACTTCTTGTTCCAATAAAGTTTTTAATTCTGCTCTTTTAATGACCATATGTTTATAAAGCCCTTGTGAAAATTGGCCATTTTGTGTCTTATGCTTCCGTTCTAGACTGGCTAATTCCTCCATCAATTTTTGGGTTTTGTCGCCTCTCTCTTTCTTCTTCCTAGATCCCATTTCCATTAGTATCCCTCTAATATAAACTTTGTGGGCCTGCCACAACGTGGACTCAGTTACTTCTCCCGTATCATTATTCAGGAAATAGTCTCTTAGTTCTTTACTTATTCTATTAAAACCCTCTTCTCCTTTTATCAAATCTTCATTTAGACGCCATTGTCCTGGTGGTCTGCTCATTTCTCCTATTTTTATTTCTAGGGTCAGTGGTGCGTGATCTGAGTAGGTTATGTTCCCAATCCATGAATCTGCCACCCTCTCAATTTCTCTGTGATCTATCAATCCATAGTCTATCCGGGAGTATGTCCCATGCACAGGCGAATAAAATGTGTAGTCTCTTCCTTCTGGATGTTGTACTCTCCAGATGTCCACCAGCTGTAGGCTGGCGAGTTTTTTCTTCATCTTACTTAGTTGAGTGCTGTTTTTCGCCTGCGCATGGGACGTACTGTCCAGATCCGGGTCCATACAGAAATTCAAATCCCCCATTAATATTAGATGCCCTTGTTTGAACTTCTTCAATTTCTCTAGGACCTTACCAACATATTCTATTGAGTTCTGGTTTGGAGCGTAAACATTGGCCAATGTGTATTCTTTTCCGTATAGTTTGCCCTTGACGGTCTCTTTTTACAATATATTTTGGGATGTTGGCAACGCTCTATTGAGAATTTAAGTTTTCTCTTTGTGGTTCACCACTATGTACATGTATACTTATTTTGCAAACTTGTATTTCATTTAAAGTGGTTCTAAAGGTTGAAGGCATTTTAGTTCAGATCCCCCCATCCAGCACCCCCCCCCCCCCCAATACCAGTGTGTGTTCGATCTTGATTCAATGATGTGCACTAGAGCAGTGGCTCTCCCTGCTCTCTCCCTCCTCATAGGCTCAGAGACAGCAGCAAAAGCTATTGGCTCCCACTGTTGTCAGTAAGAAGGAATGGGAGGCAGGGCTGAGCAGCGCTCTCTGTGTCTATGGACACACAGAGCCAGCTCGGGAACAAGCCCACCCGGCAGGGGAGAAGAGTCAGTAGTGTCGGAGGACCCCAGAAAGAGAGGATTCAGGCTGCTTTGTGCAAAACCATTGCACAGGGCAGGGAAAAAAGACATGTTTGCTGTTTTTAAAAAATGAAGGTTTTACAATCACTTTAAAGGGGTTGTAAAGTCAGAATTTCTTTTATCTTAATGCATTGTATGCATTAAGATAAAAAGTCTTCTGTGTGCAGCAGCCCCCTCGGCCCCCTAATATTCACTGGAGCCCCATCTCTGTCCAGCGATGTCCACGAGTGTCTTAGCCACCTGGGACTCTCCCTCCTGATTGGCTGAGACACAGCAGTGACGCCATTGGCTCCCGCTGCTGTCAGTCAGTTAGCCAAGAGAGATGAGGTGGGGCCGCACCGCAGCTCCCTGTCTGAATGGACACACGGAGCTGCAGCTCGGCTTGGGTGCCCCCATGGCAAGCTGCTTGCTGTGGGGTCACTCAACAGAAGGGGGAGAGGCCATGTGCGCCGGCGAGGGAGCCGAGAAGAGGAGGATCCGGGCTGCTCTGTGAAAATCTACTGCAACAGAACAGATACGGTAAGTATAACAGTTATAATCGTTATTTTTATAGAAAAAAAAAAAAAACGAAACTTTACAATCACTTTAATTCTAATAAAATTTGGACTTTTGAATAGATACCCTCAGATGCCTGCAGTGCACCTTCAGGACTGCCAATACTTTGGGTGCTCTGGTTTGCAAATCTTGACTTTCAGCGACGAACTCTGTATCTTGGTTCATCCACTTCTGGTTACTGCACCTTACTGTTGGCTGCTAAATGTCATGGGCAGCCCTACTGGCCAACAGCAAGGCATTGAATATGGGAGGGAGCTCTCCAAAACACCAACCACCTAGCCAAAGCTGGTATTTGCACTGTGTTTAACTAAATCTAAAGGCATTACATAGGACATCTATTCGGCCCCCTATGACTGGTTTGTGCTGATGCAGCCAAAAGCAGAAGAGGTTTGGGTGCCTGTGTATGTTTATCCTTATATCTACTGTATATAGTGCGAGGTCCTGCCAGTGTGGAGAAGCAGGAAAAGGGGACACGGGGTTCACACTTGGGCATAGTGCAGGGCTCCAGAACATCAATTGTGGGTGAGAAAACAGTTTTTTGGTTTTCTCTGGATTTCGGTATTGTCAAATTGGGTTTCAAAATTTGGACTTTTCAAAGAATTTTGTGAGGAAAGAAACCTCCAACCCAGTGCCCAGGTTTTGCAGGAGACCAACAGGCTGTGAGTGGCTCAGTTAAGGGCTTCTTTTAGGAGACAGGTGGGCTCCACTCAAGAGACAGCACTCCATACTAGAGGAGGGTATCCTTTTCCATAGGGCTGAAACTAGATGAGCCTTCGAGACTGGCAGAGCCAGGATGACTAGGCGAGTCCAGGAGACTGAGGAAATCTGAAGGTCTCAGGGAAGCGAGAAAGCCCAGGGTGCCTGCAGAACTCCTATCAAGAGGCTATGGAGTGGGTTCATACAGCAGAGTGCTGCAACTGGAGAGTTGGGAAAGCTAAATGAATGCAGAGAAACCATGTAGGAGGGTCTGAGTGACCAGCCAATAGTCAAAATTGAGGCCTAAGTCAAGGTTAAGGCCTAAGTCAAGGTTGAGGCCTAAGTCAAGGTTGAGGCCTAAGTCAAGGTTGAGGCCTAAGCAGTGGAACGGTTGAATGGAGAGCCAGGCCCCTGCTAAATTCCTCCCTCCCAGCACAAATCTTTGACCCCCCATCCCCCCTCTCAGCTCAAATCCTCTTGCACAAATTCTCTACCACTCAAATCTCCCCTACCAGTATACATCCTCTCCCCCCACTCCAAATCCCCCCTCCCAGCACAAAATTCCCCCATCCACCCTCCAAGCAAATCCAAATTTCCCCTCTTGGCACAAAGACCCTCAATCATCAGTGCTAGCACAAATCCTACACCAAAACAATATTCCCCTCTTAGCACAACCCCCCCCCCCCTCCACCATATCACCTCTTCTAGAACAATCCACCTCTTCTAGCACAAATCCCCCCCCCCCCCAATACAAATCCCCCAAATCACAACTTCTAGCACTCCCCTCCGCCCAAATTTTCTTTCCTAGGACAATTCATACCCGCTGCCGCCCCCCAAATTCCCCCTCTCAACACAAATCCCCTTCCTCCCCAAACTCCTTGTGGCTACATGATACCACAATGCCCAGGGCAGCCGCCTCTCCTGCCTGTCCCAGATTTCTTCTAACTTCCTGTTTGGCTATGGGACAGGAAGTGTAGGGAAATCTCCCCAATGGCACACAGATGGCAAAAACAAATCTGACGGGTTATAACCCTCGCTCTAAAATGAAAAATATAGTTTTCTTTGCCTATAGTTCTACTATAAATATTCTGATACAGAAACTAAATTGCAAAATGATCTACAGTACTGGCCCTTTAACTAGATGTAATGTAAAAGGCATAATTTCCACATTAGAATGGATAACTGGCTTGGGTTTAGGAGTCAGGGACGTCTTGTCAAGCATCCAACATGCTGTTAGATTAATCAAAGTACCAGATGAGAATTCTCACTGTAACACAATATTCCTAGACAGGGTTTATATTCTGTATTTACTGAACTCCCGTCTAATGGAAAGGCAAGATTTTATCCCCAAAAAAAGAAATGTTAAAGCTGAACTCCAGGTAAGCAGCTAACACAACAGGAGAAGATACACTATATTACCAAAAGTATTGGGACGCCTGCCTTTACACACACATGAACTTTAATAGCATCCCAGTCTTTATCCGTAGCAGCTATAACAGCTTCAACTCTTCTGGGAAGGCTGTCCACCAGGTTTAGGAGTGTGTCTATGGGGATGATTGACCATTCTTCCAGAAGCGCATTTGTGAGGTCAAGCACTGCTGTGGATGAGAAGGCCTGGCTGAGGTTGAGATCAGGACTCTGTGCAGGCCAGTTAAGATCCAACCCAAACTCGCTCATCCCTGTCTTTATGGACCTTGCTTTGTGGTGCAAATCATTTGGTGGAGGGGGGATTATGGTGCGGGGTTGTTTTTCAGGAGTTGTGTTCCAGTGAAGGGAACTCTTAAGGTGTCAGCATACCAAGACATTTTGGACAATTTCATGCTCCCAACTTTGTGGGAACAGTTTGGGGATGGAACCCTTCCTGGTCCAACATGACTACACACCAGTGCACAAACAAAGTCCATAAAGACATGGATGAGCGAGTTTGGGGTGGAGGAACTTGACTGGCCTGTACAGAGTTCTGATCTCAACCCGATAGAACACCTTTTGGATGAATTAGAGTGAAGACTGTGACCCAGGCCTTCTCGTCCACATCAGTGACTGCCCTCACAAATGTGCTTCTGTAAGGATGGTTAAACGTTCCCATAGACACACTCCTAAACCTTGTGGACGGCCTTCCCAGAAGAGTTGAAGCTGTTATATCTGCAAAGCGAGGACCAACTCAATATTGAACCTAAAGCTGGCCATACACCTATAGATTATCTGCAGATTTTCTATGGTTAGATAGAAAATGTGCAACAGATCTCTCCATGTTCGCTAAACTGTGTGGATGGAGGAATCTCCCACTTTTTCCATCTAACCATACAAAATCTGCAGATAATCTATAGGTGTATGGCCAGCCTTACGGACTAATGCTCTGTACACACGGTCGGATTTTCCGACGGAAAATGTGTGATAGAACCTTGTTGTTGGAAATTCCGACCGTGTGTGGGCTCCATCAAACAAAGTTTGAGAGCAGGCTATAAAATTTTCCGACAACAAAATCCGTTGTCGGAAATTCCGATCGTGTGTACACAAATCCGACCCACAATGTGCCACGCATGCTCGGAATAAATTAAGAGACGAAAGCTATTGGCTACTTCCCCGTTTATAGTCCTGACGTACGTGTTTTATGCCACCGCGTTCAGAACGATCGGATTTTCCTGACAACTTTGTGTGACCGTGTGCATGCAAGACAAGTTTGAGCCAACATCCGTCGGAAAAAATCCATGGATTTTGTTGTCGGAATGTCCGATCAATGTCCGACCGTGTGTACGGGGCATTAGACTGGGATGCCATTAAAATTCATGTGCGCGTAAAGGCAGGCGTCCCAATACTTTTGGTAATATAGTGTGTATCTCCAATGTAAAGGGAAAGACAGTTGTCACTGCAAAAATGGTCCTCATTGGAACATTTCTCCTCTGTTCCTATTCTGGTGACAACTCAGAATTGTCATCAAGGTAAAAGAAAGAATGAAAATCTGTAATTCAAAAAATCTAACCCACCAACACTCTATCCTAAACAGAGTCAGGCTTTGGCTTTAGATACACTTTAAAGATTGGATTATATGCCGTCTATTCATTTAGAAATCAGCACTCGGCTTTCAGTGAACTGCCAGAAAATCCAGTGCAGAAAAGCCAGTTACAGCGCATTTTTATATCCCTATCCTCAAGTATCCTCCTTCTTTATTCCTGGCATTATGCTAAAGCTGGCCATACACTAGTAGAATTTTGTGCCTAATTTTTCATTTTGGGAACATTCCTTTCATTTGGTAATCATTAATCAGGGGGGTAAAATCATTGTTCCTTTTCAACCGCAGGGAATTCATAGAAAAATAGAAAATTTCGAAGGCTTCCTTCAAATGCAGCAAGGGGGCAATAAAGCTATTTTATTTTTTTTTACAGTTTTACTGCCCCCCCTACCACCTGAAGACTGACATGTAGCAGTCGGGGAGAAAATTAAACAGCGCGTCGCTTTTGGCTGGCGTTGCTGCCGTTGAATGTGATTAATGCAATGCAGGGTTTTGTGGTGCAGTAGTGCAGTATTTATAGAGTTAAATCAGACAGCGAGGAGACATACCACCTCCCCACTGTCAAATGCTCTCTGAAAAGTGCTCCACCGTGTTTTGCTCTTCAGAGGGCACCACTTGCGTGAATGTGGCTTTTGTAAAATCAAGTGTTAAAAGCAGGGGCGACTGGTGCTCAATTTTCTTGGGGGGGGGGGTAGCCCGCGGCCCCCCAGTCAGCCAACCAACCACCCAGAATCCCCCCAGCGCTCACTCATTTGATCACCAATTTCCCCCACCCTCCGTTGCTCGATCACCGATTCGCTCGCCCGTGGCCCGCCAGAAGTGCCGCACTTACCCTATGCAGGTTGGGCTTCGACCACTTCCCCCCTGTGTCTCCTCCAGAGTTCTGGCAGTCGCTTCTGCTCCCGGCCAATCAGGACTTAGGACTCGCGGCCAATCGAGTCTTAGGACTCCCGGCCTGATCGGGTCTCCTGATTGGCCGGCAGAAGAAACAGGAAGACATTAGCAAATATTAAATCACTAATGTCACACAACTGGGTGGGTTCAGGGCACAGTGCCCTGAGCCCTGTGCCCACCCTTTTTGCAGCCAATTAGAGCCTCAGGCTCTAATCACGTGCTTCAGAAATAAAAATAAAACATTGGAATCCATGTGTCCTGCGTCCTGCATGTAGAATAGGGGCCAGGCGCATGGATTAGGGGGGCGGCACGCCTGCGCCCTGCATGAGCGGCTGCCAATGGTTAAACGCAAACTCTGATTTTGAAGTACTTTCAAACGACATCTGTCAAGTCATCAAATGTACTGAGAATTTTCCTACGAACGATTGTTTGAAAATCTCCTAGTATATGGCCAGATTAACAATGCCAGATGATGTTACAGAATGAAACTGTGTATCCACCATTTTTACAAACCTGTTAAGCTGATCTCTAAGATAATCACAGTCCAAGGCTAGGTTCACATCTGTGTGTTTTTAGTGTGTTTGCAGATCCACAAAAACGCACTACAATCCATTTAACATCATTTCCTATGGGTCCCGTTCACATCTATGAAGTTTCCTGTAATGCGTTTTTTTGGAAAGGTGCAGGAACATTTTTAATCACAGCACCGCCTGTTTTTGGCTCCAAAGACTTCAATGGAATTGAAAAAACGCACTTTGAAAAACACATTATAAACGCATCAAAAACGCACATGAAAAATACAAAACACGCTGGAAAATGTGCCACAAAAACGCATTAATCATATATGTAAAGCCTAAATACATGTGAGTCATGTGTATTCTTTATTGAATCTAGAAGGATTTGTGTATTTCTTCTAGATCTGTGCAGTATTCCAATGTGAGACTTTTCCTCTGTGTAGGATCTTCCTGTAATAAAGACCGGTCACTGCTGTGCTCTCTCTCCTTGTGCAGGGTGACAGGTCTTGTCTCCTCCCCCTCCTGTAGATTTCTACAGGCAGCTTGTAGTGGGTGGAGCCTGCTGGGCTCCTCCTACAGCTCTGCACAAGCAATGTACAGCACAGTCTGTGCTACATTACAAGGTAATATCTGGGTTTGCAAAAGCATTTGCTGTGCACAAAGTGGATTTCTATCCTTTGTGGCTATTGAGGAATTTATTTAGATGAAAATGTTTGTGTCCCCGGAGTTCAGCTTTAAAATGTGCACAGTGCAGTATGGCAGTGCCTTCCTCGGTGAGCAGATGGTTAACGGGCACAGCCGGTTAATCGGAGGATAAAGCCGCTTTACTCCTCTGGCAGGCTCTGGAGAAGTTCCTGTAAATGTGTTTACTCAGGCTCTGATATCAAACTACTTATGATAGCAATGTAGACAAGGGGCAGCCCCTGCCAGGAAGGGGGAGAGCTGTATGCAGCCCACCTAGTGATGATAGGCAGCAGGGAATGCCCCGACCGGTGAGATGGCACATGACTCAGTGCCTAAGATTACACATGGTTTGTGGAAGTGCCGGGACAAATATTGAGCCATGCTGTGATAATGTACAGGGGTTTTATTGTACTGTAACTGTGTACTGTCTGCTATGGTGATATGCTAGCACACTATGAAACAAGCTATAAAACAGATAGGGCATAGGTGTGTATGTTGTCGTCATAACCATGTATCCTCTCCATTTACTTAAAGTGTAACTAAAGGCAAAACTTTTTTATTTTTTAATACTGGATAAAGTGGAGAAGGATTAGAACCCCTGTCAGGTTTTTATTGCTGTCTGTGCTCCTGTTAGGGAGATTTACCCTCTCTATTTGCCCTGTTTACAGTTATTATTGAATGTGGAACTAAAATCCCAAATTTTGGATTGTTACCTAAGGACCCATCCAGGGATTCCCTCTCTTTGGACTGATTTCCTCTGACTTCCTGTTTGGCTATTGGACAGGTAATGAAGGGAAATCTCCCCAATGGGACACAGATGGCAAAAGAAAAAACCTGACAAGAGTTATAACCTTCCTTTACTCTATCCAAAATTAAGAAAAACTTTTTGCCTATAGTTCTACTTCAATATAGTTTACTTGCCCCTTTTTAACCTTGGCTGACTTTGACTGGAGGGACTCTGATGTAAAGGGGGCTCAAATGTATACTCTGGTGTACTAGGGGCTCCTAAGGCAGACTCTGGTGTAACAGGGGTTCTGATGATGACCCTGATCAAATGGGGGGGGCTCCTAAGGTAGACTCTGATATTAGGGAGGCTCTGATGGTGACCCTGATAAAAGAGGAGACTCCTAAGGTGGACTCTTATGGGGACCTTGATGGAATGGAGGGCTCTTAAGGTAGACTCTGATATTAGATAGGCTCTGATGGAGACGCTGATTATAAGGGGGGATTTCTAAGGTAAACTCAGATGTAAGGGGGCCTCTGATGGAGATCCTGATGGAAAGGGGGACACCTAAGGTGGACTCTGATATTAAGGAGGATCTGATGGAGAGTCTAATATATGGGGGGACTTTTAAGGCAACTCAGATGTGAGGGAGCCTCATGAGAGAGATCCTGATGGAAAGGGGGACTTCTAAGGTGGGCTCTGATGTAAGGGGGCCTCTGATAGGGACCCTGATGGAAGGGGGGGACTCCTAAGGTGAACTCTGATATTAGGGAGGCGCTGATGGGGAACCTGATGTAAGAGGGGACACATAAGGCAGATTCTGAGGTAGGGGCCCTCTGATGGGGACCCCCATGGAGGGGTGGACTCTGATATAAAGGGGGTTCTAATGGTGACCCTGATGAGAGGGGGTGACTCCTAAGGTGGACTCTGATGTAGGAGGGTCTCTGATAGGGACTCAGATATAATGGGGGCTCTAAAAAAGACTCTGATGTAAGGAAGGGTCTCTAATGGGGACTTTATGCTTAGAGGGTAAGTGTGAAGATTAGTGCTTGAATTTTTTGGAGGGAGGGGGATTTAGGCTCAGAGGGAACATTTGAGGGGTAGAGGATTTGTACTAGGAGGGTGCATTTGGGGAGGGAGAGGAATTGAGCTGGGAGGGGGGATTTATACTGGAAAAGGGGGATTTTTTGTTTGGGGAGAATCTTGGCTTGCAAAGGGAGTTTATGCTTAGGGGGTAAGTGTGAAGATTAGTGCTTGAATTTCTTTGGACGGAGGGGGGGGGGGGGATTTAGGATCAGAAGGAAAATTTGATTGGTTGAGGATTTGTGCTAGGAGGGTGCATTTGGGGAGGGAGAGGAATTGAGCTGGGGGGGGGGGGGGTGTTTGGGGAGACTTTTGGCTTTCAATGGGAATTTATGCTTAGGGGGTAAGGTAAGTGTGAAGATTTTTTAGAGGGGATGGAGGGGGTTTTTGCTTACACATGAAGCTCATACATTTTGAGGAGGGGGTGCGCTGTTTGGCATCTTCACCCTGGGCACTAGATGACTTTGTCTCGGCACTGGTCTTCAGGGCAGGAAATGTTGGTAATTCTCCTCAATAGTAAACAGAGAATGGAGCTTTAATCTTCCTCTCCTCTATTTAAAACTAAGTGGCTTCAGATTACTTTCAGATGGAATACACATTCTCCTTGAGAAGACCATATACACGTTCTCCTTCAGAAGACCATATACACGTTCTCCTTGAGAAGACCATATGCACGTTCTCCTTGAGAAGACCAAATACACGTGTCTAAGAGCAGTACAGATTGTCTTTACAGTAATAAGATTCATGGTGTACACAACAATACAGCTGTGTTGGCACTTTGTTCATTGTGGGAGTGTTCATCCCGTTGGTTGTGTCTCCAGGACACCGTGTTCATCCATGAAACATGAGTCTGGATCTGCTCCTCCGCTCATGTGCAAGCCTGAAATTGGAATCTGACTGACACAAGGTGCATGAATCACCTCCATTCTAATCCAGGAATTCTGCAGATTGTCACCTCACTTAATTAGTCGCAATTTATTTAACGACCTGGCTCATCCAATCACTTGGAGGCATCATCACACTTTGTTTATTGTGATGTGGATAACAATGAATGCATTTACTTTGTAAACTGTTTAAAAACTCACGTGCACCTTGTTTGTTCAAAGACATAATCCCCATGATCCACACAGGAAAAACATTTTTCATTTTATATAGAGTGAGAAGGGTTAGCACCTTTTTGTTTTTGCAGTCTGTAATCCTGCGGAGAATGAGAAGAGTCACCCTATCTATTTGCCCTGGTGACCATTGTCATTGGGACAGGAAATTTTGGAAAATTCTAATTTTTACAGTTGTCACCAGTACAGGAGGTATGGGGTAATCTTCCAATGGGGACACCATTTTTATGGCGACAACTGTCTAAAACTAGCCAACCCATATGCTGCTCTTATTTTTGCCTATTCTTGCTGTTACATTTAATAAAAGTCGAAGGAGTCTGTTGGAAAATTGTCAGGCAAACAGCGCCTCTATCCACTCATACGCAGACACTGTTTGGGTTTTCTTAAAGCAGTGCTGAATCACCCATCTATGCTGTTAGGTCTCTTTCAGACGGTAGATTGTGGGGCTGTAAAAACACAGGTTGAGCCATGGTTTTACTGATCAATGCATTCATGGGAATTGTTCCCACCAAATAGTACGCAGCAACAGCACTGAAGAAGGGGGAGTCTATTCCCCGAAACACATTTGGCATGACGTACATGTTGTTGCTTTTTAATAAATGTCTATGAGCCATACTTTAGAAGTTGCATTTCTCTGTACAACGGGCGCTCATTTCTTTTTATCCAAGTCTACATGCTAAGCACAGAAAAGGTAGCAGCCCATTTCCCAAGAGGGCCCATCGCCTCCCCACCATCTATCACCATCTGGGCACTATCTACGGAAGGCATTCCTTCCTTTTTGCCCACACGAATACCCACCCAGGACCAGTGAAAAATCCAGTCCAGCGTGATCTCCAACACAAAATTGGCTTGGATGGTGGAATCTGCTAAGGTTAAACAAAAGAAGTCTATATGGTCAGCTTAAGAGGGGAGTTTCCTCTCACTTTGGGGGTACTTTCTTTAAATTCCTGTTGTGCCTCCAGGAGAAGATGCAAAGGGAAGTATGCATAATTATGGTGTAGCCAATAAACATACAATCATTTTTAGTTTGAGTGTCCAAATGGCTGCTATGGGGTCCAGTCCATGGCCAAAAAGGGATTGCAAACTTGCTGACTTGGGGTGGAAAGTGCAAGATTTTCCGGCACCTTGATTCCACACTTGATCCACTTCCATCAATCAGCTTAGTTCCAGCTTTTAGCACAGAAGTATCTGCTAGGTCTCAGTAGCTATAGGTCACCTAACCCTCATGGGGTCCCTGTGATGTCTCCTTCCTCCCCTGCTGTTGTTTTGATGGTTTTACTGTTCCTTTCTCTCAATGCAAAGTCAGTCGATACTGACCTAAAACAACAACCTTATTCTTTGTCTAATGGGCCTTATCACAGCAGACAATTAACAGGCTGGTTGTACTGCATGATGGACAGCTGTTAGGAGCATCTACAACACTAAATTAATATCAAAACTTGTGCAACATAAACAAGTAAAAATGCTAAAGTTTTCTACAAAATAAAGAAGGTCTGATAGGCGTAGAGGTATCCCAAATGTATGCAAATATCGACTTTTAGAAAGTCAGTGTTTTGAAAATGGGTTGGGGGGCAGAAGGAGGGGGTTACAGCGAAGGTAGAGCAGACACATAATCATTCCTTTTATATAACGTAAGCGTAGATTTGCATTTTGATGTTCAGAATACAGGTTCACTTCAAGCCCCTGAGATTCAGCTGGACCCAGTCAAAATCTGATATCCATTCAACCAACATGCTTTGTTTTTCTGGAGTACATCTATTGAATTAATATAATATGACATAATTAATGAATTGTACTATTATTACATCAGGATTGGGGAAAGTGTAGATTTCCAATAGATTTTCATTGATTGGAGGATAATACAGAGCTCCTTGTGTATTGTTCTGGATAATGGTGCTTTTTGTGGACTACAATTGAGTGTTTCTTTGTGGTCAGTCTTGACCCATTTATTGACTGGTCATTTCTCCCAAACACAGCGCCATTGTTAGTGCTGCGAGTCTACTAATTCGATCTCAACCATCATTTTTTTTTGTATAGTTCTGCCCTAGACCCTTAGAAAAAGGAAACCTGATGGCATTATTGTGAAGAGTTAGGAACGGATATTGTAACCTGCGTTAGGCCTTTGTGTCAGGTATATGGTGTACTTTTGGTAATTAGGGTTATTATGACCCTCATTTAATTTTTAATAAGATTTGAAATGGCAACCTTAATGTTTTCTTAATACAGGTTTCCTTTAGGGGCCATTTACACCTATGCATGTGTTAAGGAACGCATTTGCGCATGTTGAAGTACATTACGATAAGGCAGCCCGATAATTTTGATTGTGCTTTCAGAGAGACTTTTAGCACATACAGGCTTCTTTGCTCCAGTGGCTGAACATCAGGGCACTTAAGGGAATTGTAGGGTGGTGGTGGAGGGGGGGTCTTGTCAAGTCATTAAACCTGTTGGGGCATCAGATGTGTCAACAATAAGCAAATTGTTGGTCATAGTCAAGACATTTGTAGGGCTTAGCAACAGGTTTAATTTCCTTGCCCGGTTGTCACTCACTCAGAGTAGCATGGACAATCGAATGGCACAGTAGCCACATTCAGCTCATGAGTTAGAGCTAATAAAACAGGAGATGACAGTCATCCAATCTGGCCTACAAGAGTGACCTTATTTCTGATGCCACTCTGACTTCTCCACCCAGCTGCTGTGGAGGGAAAAATCGATTTGGACAGATTAGGAAGCCTGTCATGATTGCTATTCCCCCCAAGCAGTATTTGCAAGGTCTGCCGAGTTTGTCTATCTCCTCCCTTTTTTTTTCCTTTCTATTCTTTGAGGCTGGGTTCACACTGCGGCCGTTGCAGACATCGCATGTGATTCGCAGCGCACTGCTGTTCACATCACATGCGATGTCTGTGCTGTGCGATATCAGCCATACAGATAGTATGGCTGATATCGCACCGCATTCGGTCCAAACTCGCACAGGACCCTTTTTTTTGTTCGGACCAAAATCGGATCGCATGGGTGTTCACACCTATGCGATCCGAAAGTGTCCGGATTGTCAGTTCGCATTGCGATATGCGGGCTGAACTGGGGGTGTCATTAACATTGTATGACACTCCCCAGCAGTTCGCATATGGCAGTGTGAACTGCCGTGCGAGTTGGTGCGGTGCGGGAACCCGCAGTAAATTCGCTGCGTTCCCGCACCGCAGCAGTGTGAACCCAGCCTTAAACAGACCATGTCAATGCCCTATTCAGCTGATGGTAAAGATGAGGCCAGCAGTTGAGCAGATTGCAGGGAACAAGGGTATTCAGGAATGTGGACAAAGGATTCAGGGGTGCAGGTGAACTGTAGAGGTGGGGTGCAGGTAAGCTGGGTGCAAGTGAGCTTTGTAAAAGTGGTACAGGCAAGTTGTATGCAGGTGAGATGTGGACAAGGGGTTCAAGGGTGACAGTGAGCTGTGGACAAGGGGTTCAAAGGTGACAGTGAGCTGTGGACAAGGGGTTCAAGGGTGACAGTGAGCTGTGGATAAGGGGTTCAAGGGTGACAGTGAGCTGTGGATAAGGGGTTCAAGGGTGACAGTGAGCTCTGGACAAGGGGTTCAAGGGTGACGGTGAGCTGTGGACAAGGGGTTCAAGGGTGACGGTGAGCTGTAGACATGGGGTTCAAGGGTGACGGTGAGCTGTGGACAAGGGGTTCAAAGGTGACAGTGAGTTGTGGACAAGGGGTTCAAGGGTGACGGTGAGCTGTGGACAAGGGGTTCAAGGGTGACAGTGAGCTGTGGATAAGGGGTTCAAGGGTGACAGTGAGCTCTGGACAAGGGGTTCAAGGGTGACGGTGAGCTGTGGACAAGGGGTTCAAGGGTGACGGTGAGCTGTAGACATGGGGTTCAAGGGTGACGGTGAGCTGTAGACATGGGGTTCAAGGGTGACGGTGAGCTGTGGACATGATGGGGCTTACTTTATTTCTAACTTCCTCTGCAGCGTACCCTCGGGCCCTAACTTAGCCATACTACAAGCCAAAATTTTTGACTGTGCCAACATTTTAGTCATGCCCATATACCCTCTGCAGATGGCGCGATGCGCACACCACGTTTTTAAATTTTTTTTTAAGGTGTCACTCCAAATGATTTTCAAATGTTGGTAACTATGTAACATAGGAGTTTTCTGTTGTCCCCGCTGCCCGAATTGTACAGATTTGGCCCCGTGCTTTAGACATAAACTTCTACTAAACCTGCAGATCCAGGCTGAGAGTTTATGTAAGCAGTTCCTTTCCAGCTGTTTTGCTCTCTAATCCAGACAATAAGGAGGCAATTAAGCTGGAGGTGGAGTCCGCTAGGACTACTTCAATCTGTGATTAGCTTCTATTGTGTTTGGTTTCACTATGCGCTCTCCAGCATGTAGACCTCGGCCTTGTTTACATAGGACCCCTCTAGAAGGACCTCACTGACGTACAAGCCGCTGATTAACATGACTGCTTCTCCTCGCCATCACTCATCATGGCGCTCCCCACCACCATTGCTTTGTGGGTTTTTTTTGTCAATTCTGCGCTTTAAGGCACTGAGGTTCAAAAATAAAAAAGGCAATTTAGCAATGAATATATTTCATAGGAGGCTTCCTATAAATAGAAGAACTTTAGCACAGTTGCAGACTTTTCTATGCAGCATTGGTAGTTTATAGAATGATTTTCCTGTTGCTTGGAGGGTTATTGTAGCTGTAAACCTACCTGCCCAATGCTGCAATTATCGCAGGTTTACACATTAATCCAGCAATTTTGGTATTTACAACGACAGTAAACTGCAGTGCTCCATTCTTCTGTGTCACCCGAGGCAGGATCTTAGAAACCAAGGCATGGCGGAATTATTCAATGCAGTCTGACCATGTCTTGATAGCAGAATTTTGCATTCCCCTGCACAGCAGCACTGGGGGCCTTTTCACACTGGTGCGATTAAAAACACGGTGTGCTATTTGTAAAAACATATTTTGGCGCATTTTCTGGATTCATGACTCCCAGCATGCACCTGTGAAACTTGGACGTGTGACTCAAAAAAAAGTGGCTAAAATGCACAGTGGGTGCGTTTTTGATGTGTTTTCCATTTATTTCAATAGGGAGGTGTGTTTTTGGTGCATTTTTTAAACATGCACCAAAAATGCAGCATGCAGGGCTTTTAAAAACTCACCCGCAGCATATTGGTGTCAAGAGTTCAAAAAGAGTTAAAGGGATTTGTTTTTTTCATGCATTTTTGTTTTGCTTTTAGCCTCCCGTTCTGGTGTGACATTTCATGTGATTTGACAGGTCCAGAAGAGAAAAATGGCACCCGCTAAGTGTAGTATGAAGCACTACAGGTTTTTTCAGAACATTAACAACTCACATGTATAAAATCTTGAACATGGCATATCATGGTGGTGTCTCCCATTGGGTCACTGGTCGGTCGTACTGTAACCTTGGGTCAGCTGAAGGGACGCCAACAGGATGCCGCGGGTTCCCGGCACTCTCCGGATCCATAGGCGGGTGAACGCTGACACTCCAGTGACAGCTCAGGCGGACACTTGGTAGTGACATCGTGGGGCGCGTGGCACACGTTCAGAGCATGTGTGCTTCTTCCTCAGGCTTGACAGGTCCAAATCGCATGACAAGCTGCACCCTATTGTCGGCAATAGAACTGTTTAAATCAGTGCGACTTCGACTTTGTAGTGCCGCACTGATTTGAAAAAAAAGATTCCTGTGCTATTTTTTGCGATTTCAGGTGCTACTTTCATAGGCATCTGTGCATGAAGTCGCACAGGTGCTTATTACCCAGCATGCACCTGTGAAATGTGGATAAGTGACTCACAAAAAAACTGTAAAAAGCAAACGTGGATGTCGTTTCGTAGCGTTTTCACTGTATTTAGACAGGGAGGTGCATTTTTTTTGATGCAGTTTTTAAAATGCACTAAAAATGCAATACTTATAAAAAAAATTGACCCACAACTAATAGGTGGGAAGAGTTTCATAGGATTTAATGGTCAAGCATTTTTCTTCTGCTTTTTGTAACGCACATACAGAAGAAAAAACTGATCAGTGTGAAAGCAGCCCTAAACACCGAAAACACATCAAAAACCGATCGGTGTGAAAGGGCCCGAGGTGCCAACACTAATAGCCAATCATATTCTGCTGCAGTGCATACGTGCTGACAGGTGGGAGCAGAAGGAATGCTTTTGCTAATAGGCAATCAGTAGTCAGGGGCTGTGCTGCTGCTGATACAGTGGAGGTCCAGGGCCTGACTGTGCTGTCTGGCAGGGGTCCCTAGATCACACAACTACCTGAACAAAATTATAGATCCAAATGAAAAACGTCAGGGAATGCACAGCTCCAAGAAAAACCTGTGAGATCCTAAGGACTGCTGTGAAATCCTGGCTGGTTGGCAGCCATGTCCATGAATGTAAACGGAAGAAAAACTGCGGCACTGCCATGGAATAAAAAACAGCTTCTTTATTTGTTTATTAAAAGAGCAGACACGCCAAACACACACGACCCATAAAAGACCAGCAAACGCGTTTCACACTTCGGGGCTTAATCAAAATGACAGATCCTTTAGCAGGTGGCACAGCTCCTCTGTATGCACTTTAACTATGGGCCCGTTTACATGGTTGTTCATGAGCATTCACTGCCCAGATCAGTGTATTTCAGTGGTGGGCACGGCACGGCTAGGGGTTTCAGGTTAGCTGCGGCTGCTCAACCTGCACAAATCAATGACAGGCTGACATTGTCCGCAGCTGTTTACATTTAATCGCTGAAAGATCGCTTACATGTGGCTATGGTCAGACTGTTTGTGTCCTTGATCATGGCCACATCTGAATGTAAACATAGTTAGTCTGGTTTAAAAAAAAGACACAAGTCCATCCAGTTCAACCAATAAAATCATAGAATCCCATATACACGATCCTATACCCACAGTTGATCCAGAGGAAGGCGCAAACCCCAGCAAAGCATGATCTAATTTGCTCCAGTAGGGGAAAAAATTCCTTCCTGATCCCCCGAGAGGTAATCGGATTTTCCCTGGATCAACTTTACCTATAAATATTAGTATCCAGTTATATTATGTGTATTTAGGAAAGAATCCAGCCCTTTTTAAAGCAATCTACCCCTAAGTGCATAACGTTACAATTTTTTAACACTAAACCTCATTTGCCACATAGTCGCAATTAACCACTTGCCGACCAGCTGCCGTCGTTATATTGCGGCAAGTCGGCCTGTTCCTGCGAATCGACTGTAGCTGTACGTCGGTCCGTTTTACAGCTATAGCAGGCGAGCGCATGCTGCGCTGTAGGGGAGCTGATGCGCGTGGCCGGCGGCCGCAATGTCCGCCAGCCACCCGCGATCGCTCCACAGAGAGCCAGAATGGGGATCTGTCAATGTAAACAAACAGATCCCCATTCTGACACGGAAGTACTGGGTGATCGTCTGTTCCTACCGATCAGGAACAGCGATCTCTCTGTACTCCCAGTCAGTCTCCTCCCCCCACAGTTAGCAACACCTCCCTAGGGAACACATTTAACCCCTTGATCACTGCTAGCATTAACCCCTTTCCTGCCAGTGACATCTATACAGTAATCGATGGCTATTTTTAGCTCTGATCGCCGTATAAATGTCACTGGTCCCAAAAAAGTGTCAAAAGTGTCTGCTACAATGTCGCAGTCCCGCTAAAAATCGCTGATCACCGCCATTACTAGTAAAAAAAAAAATAATAAAAATGCTATAAATCTATTGCCTATTTTGTAGACGCTATAACTTTTGCGCAAACCAATCAATATACGCCTTTTGCGATTTTTTTTTTTTTTTACAAAAAAATATGTAGAAGAATACATATTGGCCTAAAACTGATGAAGAAATTAGCTTTTTTTTATTTTTTTGGGGGGGATATTTATTACAGCAAAAAGTAAAAAATATTGTTTTTTTTTTTCTTTCAAAATTGCGGTATTTTTTTGTTTATAGCGCAAAAAATAAAAACCGCAGAGGTGTTCAAATACCCCCAAAAGAAAGCTCTATTAGTGGGAAAAAAGGATATAAATTTTGTTTGGGTACAGCGCCGCAGGACCGCGCAATTGTCAGTTAAAGCGACGCAGCGCCGTATTGCAAAAAATGGCCTGGTTATTAAGGGGGTAAATTTTCCGGTCCTTAAGTGGTTAAACAGCGCATTGAGGTCGGCTTTTAAGTTGGAGACATTTTCTATATCTGGCGTGGAAATACCCTGATCTGAGCGATATACAGTTATCAACGGTGTGAATGAGCTCGATGTCTACAGCTTATTACACAGCTTTTAAATAGGTTTAGAAACTTATCAGGAAACGTGTCGAAAAAAATGAAACTTGTTTAAATGTTGTCCCCAGTTCTCGATAAATCACATGACCAGGACGCAATCATCTATCGCAGTGGTTCTCAACTCCAGTCCTCGGGACCCACCAACAGGTCAGATTTTCAGTATTACCTTGGGGAGTTGCAGACTAGAATACTGCAATCACTGAGCAGCAAGTGATATCACCTGTGATGTATTTCAGCTATCTTGCAAACCTGGCCTGTTGGTGGGTCCTGAGGACTGGAGTTGAGAACCACTGATCTATCGGTAAATGTACTGGCTGCTACGTTGACCCCTGTCACCTCTCCATTCGGAATAAATATTTTGTGGCTCATCCATCTGCACACATTGCTGTTTACAATGTTCCTGAAAAGTTGCAGCGCTGGAGAAAATGATGATGACCCGAAAAATCTCTGGCTGCTGATTGGCTGCAGAGTGGGCTCCCTTCCCAGGAACTTCCTGTTTTGCCCACATTCCGCAGCGGAACACCGCAGAGTGAAAGCTCAGCACTTCTTGGAAATATTGAGGAAATAGGAGTTCAAAACTGAAATCATTCAGCATATTTTGCTTGGCTTGGTCTTGTGACTTTGGTCTGGATTGCTGAATGGCTTATTAAGAGTTTATTGACCCTTCAACCTGCCGAGTTTTATTGGCCCCGTATTCGGGAACATGGGCTGTAAGCGGTGAACTCTGTACATAATGTAATGTTGGGTAACATATGTGTGACACGGAGTTCTAGATGTGTGTTCTACACTCCAAGCACATATGGTCTCACTTAGAGACACCATGGGGGGATCGGTATAGCGGAAATCTGTCCATGTGTACAGTGACTGCTGATATCTAACAGGGCCTAATGGTGGCCATACACTCATTGATGAAAGATCGATTTATTCTCTGATCGATCACTTCTTTTAGGAATATTCCATTCTACAGGTGACAACCCATTCAATCGATATGCCACACACACGAATAGGTTTTGATGGATAGGTAAAGCGGAACTTCACAAACAAGTGGAAGTTACGGCCATCCTCCTCCTCCCCCTTCTCTGCCATCATGGGAAGCTTGGGACAATTACCCACTTCCACTCTTCTTGTCTAGGCGGCGAGAATAGTGGAGTTCGCCCCCCCATTAGAAAACTCCTGGGACGCGTCACATGTTCCAGAAGGCTGCGGGACCGGTCTTCAAGCACGGTACATCTCACGCATGCACAGTGCAGAACCGGCTTGGAAACAGCAGGAAGTCACAACTGGCTTCCCACAGCCAAGACAATGGTGTCCGGGACCCAAAGACCAGCCAAGAACAGGCTCGGCTGAAGTCAGAGCTGGATTCCTGGACTGTTAAAGTGGAACTTCATCCAAAAAGGGAAGTTGCACTTCTCTGCCTCCTGCCCCCCCCTCCTCGTTAACTTTTGGACTCTTCTTTTTTTTTGGGGGGGGGGGGGACCTAGTTTTGATAGGTACCCAATGCTGCTTTTGCTCAGAAGGCCTAGGTCAGTGGTCTCCAAACTGCAGCGCAGGGATGACAAATGCAGCCCTTTACCTTTGTCTGGCCATTGGGGCACTACTTTATTTCTAGCACTGACACCAACAATGGGGCATTATTCTTCCCAGTGACACCAATGATGGGGCACTATTCCTTCTACTGTCACCAGCACTGACACCAACAATCTGGCAATATTTATTGCACTGACACCAATGGGGCACTACTCCTTCCACTGACACCAACGATGGGACACTACTCTTTCACTGACACCGACGATGGGGCACTATTCCTCTAACTGACACCAACAATTGGGCACTATCCCTTACAGTAACATCAACGATGGGGCACTATTCCTCCCAATGACATCAATGATGGGGCACTATTCTTCCCACTGACACCAACAATGGGGGATTATTCCTCCCACTGACACCAACGATGGGAGACTATTCCTCCCACTGACACCAACGATGGGGCTCTATTCCTCGCAATGACATCAATGATGGGGCACTATTCCTCTAACTGACACCAACAATTGGGCACTATCCCTTACAGTAACACCAACGATGGGGCACTATTCCTCCCAATGACATCAATGATGGGGCACTATTCTTCCCACTGACACCAACAATGGGGGATTATTCCTCCCACTGACACCAACGATGGGAGAATATTCCTCCCACTGACACCAACGATGGGAGAATATTCCTCCCACTGACACCAACGATGGGGCTCTATTCTTCCCACTGACACCAACATTTGGACACTATCCCTTCCAGTGACACCAATGATGGGGCACTATTCCTTCCACTGACATCAACAATGGGGCTCTATTTTCCCAATGACTCCAACAATTGGGCACAATTCCTTCCACTCACACCAACAATGAGGCTCTAAAAAAACCCCTAATACCAAGATGGGACATACTCCCTCTGGCCATGATACGATCCCCCTAAAGTCTAAAGCACAGTAAATTGGCCCTTTGTTTAGAAAGTTTGGAGACTTTTGGCCTAGGTGATCTAAGCAGAAGAAATGAAGACTCTCCATTTCACTCATCCTCGCAGTGCAGGGCCCTCTTTATAAAAGTCTAACAGTAAACGCTTAAAGGTTGGCTCTGATTGGTTTAGGGGAAAAAGTGTAAATCTGCTGGAAGTAATCACAACTGTAACAATACAAAGCTGTCACCCCACGCTGGGATGGGGGACTGGCCCACTAAGCTGACTATTTGCATTAGACCGCATGCTGCATAGATGTGCTGTTTACTTTTCTGCCATCGCTTTCGTTACATTTACAGCTCCGCAGAGCTAATAAGCTGCAGAATCGCCTCTAAATCCATCATTAGACATATGGAGGGCACATGGTCAGGGGGCTACACTGCTTCTGATTTATTAAAGTACAACTAAAGGCAAGACTTTTTTTACATTTTTGAAAAGAGTGGAGAGGGAACAGAACCCCTGTCTGGTTTTATTGCCGTTTCTTTAACCCATGGCCGCTCAACCTGTGGCCCTCCAGCTGTTGTAGAACTACAAGTCCCATGAGGCATTGCAAGGCTGAAAGTTACAAGCAGGACTCCCAAAGGCAGAGGCCTGATGGGACTTGTAGTTCCACAACAGCTGGAGGGCCAAATGTTGGGCACCCATGCTTAACCCATTTGTCCTGTTTACTTTTGTCCCTGAGAGAGAAAGCAAATCTTACATTTTGAGTTGTCATCAGAACAGGAATAGAGGGGAAATCCTCCAATGGGGACACTAGTTCTGGTGACAACTACCTGTTGTGGCTACAGGACAGTGAAAGGAAATCAGATTGCAAAAAAAACCTGACAGGGGTTATAACCCCACCCCCCCTTACGCTATCCAAAAGTTCTACTTTAAAGAGGAGCGTCTTTCTTGTTAATTAAAAAAAAGAGGAGCGTCAGTCAATTCTGCAAAAATGAAAAGTCAGCAGCTACTGTACAAATACTAAAGCTGCTAACGTTTAATAAACAGACGCTTACTTGTCCAGGGATCCAGAGCTGCCCTCATCCAAACCATTTTTTCACCGGTCTTCAGTCCCTGGCGCAGGCATGTTGACTGTGGGCAGCTGGCTGAGACTCCTTGCAGCTTCCCAACCAGCTGCCCCAGTGGTGTATTTAGGTTTTGTGCTGCCCTAGGCCTGACCAAACTCGTGTACCCCCTAATTTAAATATGATCCACCCCTTCCTGTCAAGGCCACACCCCATGCTGTTTAAGACCTGCCCTGAAATTTGCGAGTGGGGACACTAGTTCTGAGGGCGGGAGGGGGGGGGGGGGGCAAAGGATAGATAGATTTCCTCTCACTTCCTGATTGGCTATGGGGCAGTAAGTGAAGGGCTATCTCTGCAATGGGACAAGGATTGTAAAAAATAAACTGACAGGGGTTATAACCCTCCCTTAATCTATCCAAAATGAAAAAAAAAAGTGTTGCCTATAGTTCTACTTTAAAGCGGAGTTCCACCCAAAAATGGAACTTCCGCTTTTCCGGTTCCTCCCCCCCTCCGGTGTCACATTTGGTACCTTTCAAGGGGGAGCAGATACTTGTCTAATACAGGTATTTTGCTCCCACTTCTTGGCATAGATACCCGAGCCACCCGTGGGTATCTACGCCACTTCGTGTCCCCCCCCCCCCCGCTGTCTTCTGGGAGACACATGGGTCCCAGAAAACAGCAGTGACCAGTGGGATAGCGCAGCGCGTGTTACGCGTGCGCAGTAGGGAACCAGGAAGTGAAACCGCAAGGCTTCACTTCCTGATTCCCTTATCGAGGATGGCGGTGGCAGCACCCGACAGCCAAGGGGTAGATCGGCTTCGGGTGCCGACATTGCGGGCGCCCTGGACAGGTAAGTGTCCATATTTTAAAAGTCAGCAGATGGCTGTATCTATCAGTGGGTGCCCGGAGCGACCACCGGCTGGAACAGTGTGTAGTCAAAGAAGTTAATGTGGGCACATGCCTGATGAAGGGGTCCTGCGTGGCTCAAAAACGTTGCTTTTTGCTGTAATGATGTGATCATTGATTAAAGCTTTGGGCCCATTTTTGGAGATCCTGGTGTGCTGGTGACATTACTTTCTTGGACCTTCTGATGTATCCCAGAAGGCTGCAGGCAGGAGGTGAGGAGGAGAATTTCCTGGGCAGATCCACCACGGCGATCCAAGTGGAAGTGGGAGCAGGTACCTGTTAAAACAAGGTACCCCCCCCCCCCAAAAAAAAAAAAAATCCAAATGTGGCAGAGGTGGAGGGGACGGGGGTGAGTTGGAGAAAGAGCAGAACTTCCCCTTTTGGTTGAAACTTGAGTTGGAAACCAGAAACACAGCTCTTCCACATTTTTATAGTATACTGTATATTTATATTAGAAGGTGCACATTTTACATTCTTACATTTTTATTTATTATTATATTTTATATTAGAAGGTGTACAGTTTATATTATATTTTTATATTAGAATGTCAACATTTAATATTATTATATTTTTATATTAGAAGGTGTACATTTTATATTAATATATTTTTATATTAGAAAGTGTACATTTTATATTATTATATTTTTATATTAGAAGGTGTACATTTTATATTATTATATTTTTATATTAGAAAGTGTACATTTTATATTATTATATTTTTATATTAGAAAGTGTACATTTTATATTATTATATTTTTATATTAGAAGGTGTACATTTTATATTATTATATTTTTATATTAGAAAGTGTACATTTTATATTATTATATTTTTATATTAGAAAGTGTACATTTTATATTATTATATTTTTATATTAGAAGGTGTACATTTTATATTATTATATTTTTATATTAGAAAGTGTACATTTTATATTATATTTTTATATTAGAAGGTGTACATTTTATATTATTATATTTTTATATTAGAATGTCAACATTTAATATTATTATATTTTTATATTAGAAGGTGTACATTTTATATTAATATATTTTTATATTAGAAAGTGTACATTTTATATTATTATATTTTTATATTAGAAAGTGTACATTTTATATTAATATATTTTTATATTAGAAAGTGTACATTTTATATTATTATATTTTTATATTAGAAGGTGTACATTTTATATTATTATATTTTTATATTAGAAAGTGTACATTTTATATTATTATATTTTTATATTAGAAAGTGTACATTTTATATTATTATATTTTTATATTAGAAGGTGTACATTTTATATTATTATATTTTTATATTAGAAAGTGTACATTTTATATTATTATATTTTTATATTAGAATGTCAACATTTAATATTATTATATTTTTATATTAGAAGGTGTACATTTTATATTAATATATTTTTATATTAGAAAGTGTACATTTTATATTATTATATTTTTATATTAGAAAGTGTACATTTTATATTATTATATTTTTATATTAGAAAGTGTACATTTTATATTATTATATTTTTATATTAGAAGGTGTACATTTTATATTATTATATTTTTATATTAGAAAGTGTACATTTTATATTATATTTTTATATTAGAAGGTGTACATTTTATATTATTATATTTTTATATTAGAAAGTGTACATTTTATATTATATTTTTATATTAGAAGGTGTACATTTTATATTATTATATTTTTATATTAGAAAGTGTACATTTTTTATTATATTTTTGTATTAGAATGTCAACATTTTATATTATTATATTAGAAAGTGTACATTTTTTATTATATTTTTGTATTATAAAGTGTACATTTTATATTATTATATTTTTATATTAGAAGGTGTACATTTTATATTATTATATTTTTATATTTGAAAGTGTACATTTTATATTATATTTTTGTATTAGAATGTCAACATTTTATATTATTATATTAGAAAGTGTACATTTTTTATTAGAAGGCGCACGTTTTATATTATATTTTCATACTGGGTGCACATTTTATATTATTACACTAGGTGCAAATTTTATATTCTTATATTTTTATATTAAAAGGTATAGACTTTTAATATTATTATATTTTCATATTAGAAGATGTACATTTTATATTATTAACTTTTTTTACTAGGTGTACAATTTTTTAGTAGTATATTTTTATATTAGAAGGTGTACATTTTTTATTACTAGGGGTGTACATTTATTTGATATTAGAAGTTATTATTATTATTACTATTATGTATACATTGTATTTGGACACATTACTTTCTAGCTGCAGTGGAGCCCCAGCAGGAGACACTAGCACTAGTACAGCTCACATCGTCCAGCGATCCCCGCTCTCCCCGCCCCGTACAGCCCCTGGGCGTGGTCATGTAAATTAGATCCGGCTCCCAGCGTTCTCTAAGGCCCCCTCCAATTCGCTTCTCCTTCTGTATGGGAGGGGTGACGACATGCAGAGAAGCGTCACTGGGTGGGCGTGTCCTGTATGCGAATGAGAATGGCAAGTGTCCTGTGTGCGGAGAAGTGAGTATAGAAGAAGATCGGAGATCCCGGAGGAGGACATAGATACATTGTATGCACACTCTCCATACATCTATCCGGAGCGCTTCATATACAGGACATTAGGAGGGGTGACAGGAGACGCTCGCCCCGTTGGACATGTTGATCTGATCGGACTCCCCCATGATCCTTCTGATGTTATTGGAGCCCCACCATGAGAAGGGCACCCCCCCAGAGAAGATGTTCGATGCCTCCCGGAAGATGAGGAGTCTATGGGACGGGGTGAGGCTGGAGGTGTCCGGGGACAGCAGCCCTGTGGTGCTCAGCAGCTTCACCCAGCTGGACCCCGACCTGCCCCCCCTGGAGGTGAGAACTATGACCGCTCTATAGGGGGCTCCACCACTGCAAGGGCTTACCTTCTTCTGCTGACCAATCACTGCCCACGATTGCACTTAGTTATTGGTGATCAGATGTGTTAGATAACATGTCATGGGTGATCGGTCACTGTGACAAGGAGACTTATTATTATGAATGTCTAATGGGGACCACACACCATACAATCTGATTGTACAATCTACTTTGGATTGGATACAAATGACCTGATGACATTAGGATGGTCCTCATATTTCATAGCTATGGTTAATATAAAGTTGTTTATTTGGCCAGATTGGAACATGTATGGTGACCCTAATCCTGGGGCTTCCCCCTCTTCCTGGAGGTTCCCCCTCATCCAGGCAGTTGCCCCCTAATTCTGGGGGTTACCCACATCCAGAAGGTTACTACCTCATCCTGGAGGTTCCCCCTCATCCAGGCAGTTACCCCCTAATTCTGGGGGTTACCCTCATCCAGAAGGTTACTACCTCATCCCGGGGGGTTCATCTTCATCCTGGGGGTTCATCTTCATCCTGGGGGTTCATCTTCATCCTGGGGGTTCAACCTCATCCTGGGGGTTCAACCTCATCCTGGAGGTTACCCTCTCGTCCTGCAGGTTGCTCCTTCATCCTGGAGGTTCCCCCTCATCCTGGGGATTCAACCTCATCCTGGAGGTTCCCCCTCATCCTGGGGATTCAACCTCATCCTGGAGGTTCCACCTCATCCTGGGGGTTCAACCTCATCCTGGAGGTTCCACCTCATCCTGGGGGTTCAACCTCATCCTGGAGGTTCAACCTCATCCTGGAGGTTACCCTCTCGTCCTGCAGGTTGCTCCTTCATCCTGGAGGTTCCCCCTCATCCTGGGGATTCAACCTCATCCTGGGGATTCAACCTCATCCTGGAGGTTCAACCTCATCCTGGAGGTTACCCTCTCGTCCTGCAGGTTGCTCCTTCATCCTGGAGGTTCCCCCTCATCCTGGGGATTCAACCTCATCCTGGAGGTTCAACCTCATCCTGGAGGTTACCCTCTCGTCCTGCAGGTTGCCCCCTCATCCTGGAGGTTCCCCCTCATCCTGGGGATTCAACCTCATCCTGGAGGTTCCCCCTCATCCTGGGGATTCAACCTCATCCTGGAGGTTCCCCCTCATCCTGGGGATTCAACCTCATCCTGGAGGTTCCCCCTCATCCTGGGGATTCAACCTCATCCTGGAGGTTCCCCCTCATCCTGGGGATTCAACCTCATCCTGGAGGTTCCCCCTCATCCTGGGGATTCAACCTCATCCTGGAGGTTCCCCCTCATCCTGGGGATTCAACCTCATCCTGGAGGTTCCACCTCATCCTGGGGGTTCAACCTCATCCTGGAGGTTACCCTCTCGTCCTGCAGGTTTCCCTTCATCCGGGGGTTGCTCCTTCATCCTGGAGGTTCCCCCCTCATCCCGGGGGTTCAACCTCATCCCGGGGGTTCAACCTCATCTGGGGGTTACTCCTTCATCCTGGAGGTTCCCCCTCATCCTGGAGGTACCCCCTAGTCCTGGCTACACACACTATACAATCACATTGTACAATCACCTTTAGATCTACCAACAGCCATGTAGTACAAGGGTCTGCCTGGATATATACTGATTGGATAGACTAGGTAGAACCTCGTAATCCATAGTTTTGGTAAATCTAAAGTCGATTGTACAGAGATTGTACGGTCACATGTATAGCGAGTCTGATACCAAAACCATCCCTTCAATTGTATCCAATCAGGCAGGCCCTTCCAGGTCATAGCTGGTGGTAGATCTAAAGGAGATTGTACAGTGTATGGGCAGTTTATGCGTTGCTCTGCTTTTATAGGCAATATAAAGAGATGGGAATTAAATTTTAAAAAAAGCAAAAAAAACGACCCTTGTACGGGTGATCCCCAGTGTACACTCAGGCTCTTGAGGTATCTAGAGGGACCACTGAAATGTGGAGGGCATTATAGATGTGTCTAGGAGAACGTTTGGGAGATTTTGATTGGTCATTGGACCCAATTGATGGTTGAAGAGCCTGTACAGAAGAAGGGGAGGTATAACATTTGTATCGCTGTGATCTGATGAGGGGAAGGTGGCATTGCCCTTTAAGTTTGGCAGCAAGTTTCGGCATCGATCTCCAGAGGGGACGGGGGAAGCGGTGCTGGCGGATGGAATTTTAATCACGAATGGATTACGCTGGATGGAAAAAGCACATGGATGGGTTTATTGGGCACCGCGCCTTTCCAGAGACCCCTGGCTGCCAGAGGGATTATTAGGTGATCAAAGCGAGGAGGGGGGAGACGGCACAGGGTGCCAATGCCGGGAATACAGGGAGACCATCGGAATACTGCGCACCGCACTCACATCACCACTAGGGGAACGAGGGCAAAATATCACCCTCACTCCATTCAATGGAGGATTTCTTTGTTTGAAGGGGTTCTCCACTTCTGGGGACCGGATGTGTCTCCGCAAGATTCCTTGCAATCCAGTCCCTTGGTCGCTGTATTTAACAGAAGGCTATGCAAGTCGCAGTGACATTGGGAAAAAAGGAGTGCAGGAACCTTTCTGATTTGAACGGTTCCATTGCCGGAAATGGGGTGCGACTTGCCATGCGATTTGGGGCTGTCAAATCACATCAGTGTGAACCGGGGCTTATCCTCGAACACCATTACAATTTTTATATATATATATATATTTATATATTCCAGGCGATCACAGCGTTAGA
The DNA here is from genome assembly GCA_037952925.1 of Lithobates clamitans. Taxonomy (NCBI): domain Eukaryota; kingdom Metazoa; phylum Chordata; class Amphibia; order Anura; family Ranidae; genus Lithobates; species Lithobates clamitans. Next base: position 691,752 of record JBBGZY010000883.1, read on the forward strand.
GTTGAAGATCCATGGTGTGATGTCATCAGTCTCCAGCTGGTAGTTGCTGCAGCTCCCACCTACCTCTTGCCTATTCCAGGAAGACGATGGGAATGGTGCTTGTTGATTACATAACCAAGAGCAATAATCCCAATCGGTAAATGAAAGTTAAGCCGGCCATAGGATTTCTTTCATTCAGCCTTCAGATGATTGGAAGAAATCAAACAGATTCCTCCATCTCGCTAAACAGCGCAGAAGGACGGATCTCTCACTGCTGGGCTATTGCATTCTGACAGCTGTCAGAACACCCAAACAGTGGCTGCACGTGATTGGATGCCAGCGCTGTTGAGTCAACAATTTTCTACCCAACTCTTTCCACAAATCTCAATTAAAAAAAATGATCTGACCATCCGGGTGTTACTGTCAGGACCACCCATGGAGCGAATTTCGCCCGATTCAGCAGGAACTGCCTGAAATGTGGGCAGCTTTACCTTTCCTCTGTCTTCTCTATGGCGGCCCTACATGGAATCATTTGATATACGATCAAATTTTTTGATTTACTGTCTGATGAGAACTACGATTGGAAAATCGAATTGATAGTTTGATATGCCATACTCTTAGCCCTTCGTTCAGATTGACTGCGGCTTTGAAATCGCGCGACTTCATCTGAAATCGCACAATTTCAAAGCCGGATTTCAGTGCGACTTCCGGTGTGACTGGGAAGACATCTGTGCAGCATCATGCACAGGTGTCTATGCAAGTCGCACTCGAAATCGCCAAATGTAGTGCAGGAACTACCTTTTTAAATCGGTGCGACACCGCAAAGTCGGCGGCTCATTGGTTTGAACAGTGCGATTGCCGGCAATGGGGTGCGACTTGCCATGCGATTTGATGCGTCAAATCGCATGACAAAATCGCTCCAATGTGGCTAAACAATCAAATTTTATTATCAACTTTCCTATGAATGGATTTCCTATCCTGACCAACTGGGATCATTTTACATACATTTTTGCTTGAAATGGATCGATGGCATAGTAGGTGACTTATCAATGGATCATAGATCTGATCATATTATCGATTGCTCAATCAGATCGTTACGTGTATGGCCATCTGTCATTAGAATTCTGTTGTTCAGCACCATGCTCCATAGTGATCCTATGAGAAAAGGATGGCTTACCTTGGTTGGCCCATTTTATTAACATTATTATATCATTATTATTACAGTGATTGCATTACTACCAATATATAGGCGTGTATATACTGTATAGTGTTGTCTTCTTCTCCCCACACATCAGCTCCTCAGATCGGGTCAGATGGTCCCTCTGGTGTTTCGGTGGTTTTGGACTTGTGCCCATTGCTATATCCCTTTTCATTTTCCATTAATAGCCTTTGATGAAGGACCTGACTTCCAACATCCATCACTAGTTGTGGGATAAGCCCGAGAGGCTCTGTTTTTATGTTCCTTCCTCCGGATCCAAGAAACACAATAGATCCTTTTAACCACTTAGGACACCGTTAGCTGGTTTGGTTTGTGGTTGAAGTTGTGCCTCCTGGCAAACCCTAGCCCATTGATTATCCCTGCCCCGGGGCGTTGTGGGTTTGGTTTGTGGAATCCTGCTGGGAAGGTGGAGGAGGCCAGGTATGATCAGGATGTCTTCAGCATTCCTAGAAGGAGTTTGTCCCGTCTCGCTTGTCATTTCAGATTAGTGAGGTCTCCTGTGGATGGGGTTTGTCTCTGAACGCTGCGTTTTGTGCAGTGCCACCCGAGGGCATGTGTTCAGGAGAACGCAGAGAAGGATTGCAGTAGCCAGTCACCTGCACACCAAGGTGCATTCGATCTGATTTTCTTTCTGCGTTGTCCAGGTTGGAGATGTTTAACTCCTGTCCGAAATCAGGAGCCGGTCCAATAAAGAGATTTTACTGCCAGAGGCGTTACATGCGCTTTCCAGTCATGTGATCACTGATCACTAATGAAAAGCTGTGTACCTTGACATGGGCATGTGTACGGTCCCGGCACACTTCTTTGCCAGGACAGAGTAAAGCTGGCCATACACCTATAGATTATCTGCAGATTTTCTATGGTTAGATGGAAAAAGTGGGAGATTCCTCCACCCACACAGTTAGCGAACATGGAGAAATCTGTTGCGCTTTTTCCATCTAACCATAGAAAATCTGCAGATAATCTATAGGTGTATGGCCAGCTTTAGCCTTGGTTCACACATATGTGGTGTGGGAAACTCGGCGATCTCTGCACGATTCCCACATTGCAATCGCACTGTGTTTGCAATCTGCTGTGGGTGTCAATAGGATCACAAATGCAGTGCGATTTGCCCACATGGTACAAAATGGTCATGCAGCGCCGTTGCGGTGCAGCTCCAAAAAAGGTGCTTGCACTTCTTTGGTGCAATACGGTGTGATTTCAGCCCATTTAAAGTGAATTCGTATGCCAGTATATAGAGTGAACCGGGGCTAACCCCCATGCATATGCAATGCCAATTGAAGACAGAAACAGCCTTCGACTCAGAAGTTGAAGAAGACTAGGTGAAGATGCAAGCACCTGTTATGGATGAGAATGCAGACATTACAGTGCTGAAAGGGGTTACTTTGCTTGGGAAATCTGCCATAATGTGTACTTCTGTGTCCATACTAAAGCATTAGGGCAAAAAGTTTCCAAATTTTAGCAGTTGCTCTGGTAATTTACTTCTGCTTTAAAAAAGGGGCCTCATTCACCTCTGTAGCTATTGTGGAGAAGTTCATCTTCATTTATGCTACAGGCATTGGAATCTCAGTTTTTCTGAACTGATCTTGGCAGCCCACTAGCCTTCTAATGTCAACAACCAGCACGTGTTTCTAAACTGTTTGAAACGGAACTTCAGGCCCTGTTCACACGTTTGCATAGCGGGGACAAGCTTTCCCACTCGTGATTTTTATTTTATTTTTGATCGATTTGCACGTGATTTTGCGTGCCGCATAAGGCCAGCCCGTTCACTTGAATGGGCTGCCCCCTATGCAAGTTTGTTGCCCAAAAAGAAGGTCCTGCCCCTTTTCGGGGTAGCAAGCTTCGCGTGGCTCAATTTGCCACACGACAGTTGCAGAATCTCATCGCGTTTGGGGTACCGTTAAGGGATAATGGCACCCAAAGACACGTTGTGCAGCAATCCCCACGCAATTTGGGACTGCGGGCAGAATCTCAGCAATTCTGCCCGTGCTCCCAAATCGTGAGATGTGAACGGGGGGGCCTTAGAGTCTTTGTTGTGATTTTTGGGAATGAATTACCCCACAGCAAAAGCGGCTACAGAGGTGAGTATGGACTAAAGCTGTTTTAATGCGAGTTAAGACACATAAAATGAAGCTGCTGAACCCTATTGAAAAGCTATCGGCTTATTTTAAAAGGACAGACCGCACCCCATTAAGACTGGAGCTAAAAGGTGTTTTAATAACTTAGAGAATATTGCTCTTCTATGGTCTTATAGTAAATTGAAATCTGCAGAATTTCCTTTTAAGGGTACCTTCAGCTGAACTTGCACAATTTCAAACCCGCAATTTAGTGCGAGTTCGGAGGGCGAGTTGAAAGACTTCTGTGCGGGTTCATGTGCAGATGTCTGTTGAAATCGTCCCCAAACGTAGTGCAGGAACTACTTTTGGAAATCGGTGCGGCGTCGCACCGATTGGGACAGTGCCGTTGCCGGCAATAGGCTGCGATTTGGCATGCAATTTGACATGTCAAATGCGCGCCGTTGTGAACGGGGGCTAAAGGGCACTTCAAACGAGTCCCGTTGAGACCATCTACACAAATGGCTCTTATTGGGGTCATTTTTGGGATAGAAAGAATGACGCCATCGGGGTGAGAGGATTGCGCCTGTGACAGTGGAAGTGAATAATGAAATATTTCATGTGATGACGGAGCCGGCTATGCTCTGTGACCAAGTCCACATACAGAGAGAATTTTAGCAATGTCAGTGATGCTGCCTTGCACAGTCATGGCATTTGTGTGACTTTCCCCCCCTAGCCATTACAGAACTGATAAGCCTCTAATAGGCTCTTTACTAAGGTTGACTTTAAAAGGCCTAAAGGCTCAAGATGAAAGTTTTGGATAAAATACCTTTTCGTGCATATTAACCACTTTTAGAGATACTGATTGACCCTTTTAGCAATTTTTACACGGTATCTGGGAGGAGAGCTCTATATGTAAAAGGTGTGATAAACTTGTGGGATTGTTGTATATACATTCAGAGAATGGATGTGTGGGTTTATAATGCTATAATCAATGTATGCAGATTTTACTGTTTGGAGTTTACAGTGTAATCTTGGAGCCAAGAGATAAGAGGATGTCAAGATAACTTCAAAGTTGGAGGGGGGGGAGATGGATGCCATGTGTTTGTTCTGAAAAGCAAAGATTTGAACATGTGTAGATAATGGGACATGGAGTAACCTTCTCATGAGTGCTCTAAAAGTGACCAAACTAAAGCCAGCACAGAGCGAATTTCTTTCCTGCAACCAAGGGTTGCAGGAAAGAAATTTTGCTAGATTCCCCCATTAACACTGACAGTGCTGACGGGAATCCCTGCAGAGCCATTCTGCCGGCAGGGGAAGCCGTCCTCACTGGGAGAACACACTGTTTGTTGCTAGCAGCTATAACAGCTGCCAGCAATAATCTCATGTGAAACCCAACAGGCTGGTTGAACCCAAGTTGTTCCATCATTCAGCCTGCCCGTACATGGTTTGATTCTTGGCCAGTTCCTGCTGAATTGGCTCAGATTCTAACCGTCTATGGACGGCTTAAGTATGGGTAGAGCTGGCCATCCACTGAGTTTTTTTTTTTTTTTTTTTTTTTTCATTCCACCAGCACGCTGAACACACACAAAAAAAACTGATTCCTCCATCCACACAAACATGGTATAGAGCAGTGATGGTGAACATTGGCACACAAGATGTTTTGGAACTACATTTCTCACAATGCGCAACTACACTGCAGAGTGCATGAACATAATGAAAAATGTAGTTCCAAAACATCTGGGGTACCAAGGTTCACCTTCACTGGTATAGAGGAATCCCCCTACTAGTACAAGGTATTCTGACAATAGCAGCCACTCGTCAAGGAATCTTTTCCAACATGTCCCTTCAAACGATTGACTATGGAGTGGGAACTACCAGACCCTGATTTATTCAGCAGCTTCCTGCTAAATCGGCCATATTTCCATCACTCTGGTCAGTTTTACAGTCCGCCAACCTATGGTAACCTATAAGATATTGGATAAACCTATCCATATACACATCGATGGCCAAGGGTTGAATGAGAGAAATCTACTAGACTCCTCCATCCACACTAACTAAACCCTCCCGGCTATTGTATTGGATTCAATGAAGTCACTGATCTGTACACCATTTTCTACCTGGTCTCTTCGGCAACAGTTGATTGAAGTGGAAAGTTTGGAAGTCAGTTTGTTGGTGCCAACAAGGCCACCTACAGTTTGAATGTTGGCTAATTCAGCAGGAAGTGGCCAAATTTCGAGTCTTCTATGACAGACTTTAGAGTGCCTTGATTGGAGGCCGTAGTAATGGTTGGCTTTGTGGGGTCATCTGGACAGTGGGATTATGGTACACGTTATGTTATGTTTGGGAACAATGCCTCACTTCTATTTTGTTTGTGCAAAAAAATTTAGAATCTTTTTCTTGGAGTTTATGGCTATCTACAAAGGATTGTGGAAGCGAGTTGAGAAACTGTTTCTGAGCAAATTAGATTTTTGTATATTACGTAAAAGCAAACCAACTTTGGTATTTGGCTGTGTGTTCTGTTTGTTTGATCTGTTATGCCCGTATAGGCTCTTGAACCTGGCAGTGTGCCCAGTGGGAAATGTACAAATTTTAGCTTGATGCTGTTCCTAAACATACGTAAATACACAGTAGTGTCTATGCTAGCTTTAATTGTATACAGCTGTGTACGCTGTTTTCCCATGGCAATGAGCTGAGTATGAGCATTCCTCAGTTGGCACAAGCTGGTTACTTCAAGAGCCTGTAGGGGCATATCAAGTTTGTGAGCACCGTTTACAAACTTGCTGATTTTCACTTCCTTTCATTTACCGTATCAGATTTTTCCAGATGGTATGGTTGCGCTTTAAGGGCACATCGGCACTAAACAATGACATATATAAGGCTCCTGTATAGCAAAAAATACTTTAAAAGGTTGTTTGTGCTCATCTCCGAGCTAATGGGATGCATCTGTGGCATAGAGCTGTGATTGCTTTCTCTTTAAAGGAATCATGGATCGCATTAAAAGGATAACACAAAGCCCTTGCCAAAGGCGTCACACAGCTGCTGCACTAACACACACAATATGTGTGTCATTGTTGATGTATTTGTTGTATAGGAGGATGCATCTGCGTTTCCTATGGCTTCTTGCAAAAATAGAATCCCTTTGGACTCGCAGGGAAAGTTGATCCTGAGTTCTTTTGGAGAGCAAAATCCTAATAATATTGTTTCTCAAACTTGAAGGTCCAGCTCACGGCCCTTCCGAAGAATGACGCAGTACGCGCAGTTGTTTTGCACAGGCGGTCATGTTTCCGGCCCGTGTATACGCCACTTTTCCAGCCTTTTCTTAGGACCACAGTCTGGTCTTCTGACAGTCCTGGATTTTAGATGGTTTCATAATGTGATTGACTGACTTGGAGGTGTCTTCAGAGGCCACAGAGTCCTGTAGATGTACCACCTTTGACCATAATGAACATAGTTGGCTTTGTTAGGTGGCAGTTACATATCGAGACCATTTGAGCGTGAAGCAAAATGGGCAGGATTAGGGCTGCTGTTGATACAGCCAACCAGGTTCTCTGAAATTCCTAAAATCTGGCAACCAATGAATGATGGAATCTGGTTGCCAGTGTGCAGCTGACCTAACTATAGAGTACAGATTAGACTGTTCCCCATGAAGATCACTTAGACGTTTTACATTGATCACACATGTGACCGTCTGATTGTACAGTCTCCTTTTAGGTGTACCAAAATTAATGTAAGGGCTGAATGGTAATTCCTGAATGGAGAAAATAACTCTGCTTTCATAAGTAGGGCACTCGGAGCATGCCAGTCACCAGGAGGTTAAAACTCCAGAGAAAGCAGAGAGGGGGGCTTTTGTTTATACTCCATGGAGTTCAAAGGGAGGAGAATGAGTTTTGTGGTCTGCCCTCTTCCCCACCCCCTACAAATGACATGGGCCTGCTAATACTTTGCAGATGCTGCTTTCGTTCTCATCTGCCTCACCAAATTCCTCTGCATCCTTTCTCTCTCTCTCTCTTCTCTCTCTCCGGGATACAGGAATTGGAGTGAGAGGAAAGGCCTTTCTGCTGACTGCAGTGTTTCCAAGGGCGCGTGATGGCTTTATTAACACTCTGGCTTGGCCAAGCACATATACATGATGAAAACAGAGGAGCAAAAGATCAATAAAAAGCAGAGGTGCCCGAAGGAAAAATTCTCTGTTTATTTTTCCATTCTGCACTGGAAACGTGAAGAATATGCCCCATTAGTGGTTATGTTTTCTGGTTGCCCTTAGTAGATAGATCTTCCCCCGTCTTGGGGCCATCCCTTCCCTTCTCCGTCTTGGGGCCATCCCTTCCCTTCTCCGTCTTGGGGCCATCCCTTCGCCGTCTTGGGGCCATCCCTTCCCTTCGACGTCTTGGGGCCATCCCTTCCCATCCCTTCCCCGTCTTGGGGCCATCCTTTCCCCTTGAGTATCGCGGTGTGATCTGATTGATTGAAATGCGCAATGTCAAACATCCTCTTGAGTTATGAAGTAGGGTGCATGTTTTGGTCTTGGTTAGTATTCAATGACTTATTGACACTAGAGTATAACTCCAAACAACATGTGTATATATACAAAATTTGGATGGAATGGGGAAGGGTTGTCACGTCCAAAAGTTTTTATTACTGTCTGCACCTCCTTTGGGGAGATCTACCTTTTGCTATTTTGTCCTGGTCATCGGAGCCGAAAGAGGAAACCCGAAATGTACATCTGTTACCATTGATGGGGTAGAGGGAAATCTCATACAAGGAGGACATCTGTCAAAGATGTGATTACCCGCTACTTTAGGGAGATTGGCCCTAACATTGTCATTGGGGCAAGACGTAAAGGGGCTTTCCTATAATGGAATAAAAAACTTTCCAGCTCCTCAGCACAAATAGCCTAATTAGCAGTTTCAATATTTTAGGCCCCCGATGGGGATGTAGACCACAGCAGAGATTCTACACCATCCAAAATCTAGCCAAAACCCCCAAAAAAAGTTTTTGGCCGGAGTTTCATGTTATGTTTGTCTAGCAAAGAGGGGGAAATAAAGTAAACTGGAATTAGCATTATATAACCTCATTTATTGTTGGAACGGTTTTACAATGCACATTTGCAAAACCATATAGAAAGCATTCAAACTCACCTCAAAATATCATCCTATCGTCATGGAAAAGAGTGCTTGGAATTTGAACGTCATTTTTTGTCTTTGGTCTCCTTTTTTAATTATCTTCCTGTTCCACTTTACCCAAGCAGGTCTCCACCCTTTCTTAAGGCACATCATAAAGCATTCATACAATACCTAACACAGTTACTTGTCTCTTCTGTTTGTTATATATTACATATTTTCGTAACAGGAGTCGGAGGTTGGGTGTGATCATCTTAACTTGTATTATGTTTTGTTGGTTGCGTGCTACCTGTAATTCTACTTTTTACGTCACTGGAGGTTCCCTGCAATGCAACCTCTTTCACACACAATAGTCTCGTGCACAGCCCCAATGGGAATAGTCTGTAGGTTCTCTTACGTTTCAAGGTGGTAATAAATTGTATTATTGGCCTTTTATCTTCTCAGGATTCAAGGCAAGCTAGTCATCAGCATGTGACCAGAGCTGCTTCTTTTGTCTATCGTTCCGTAAAGTTTATTGATGACGGGGTAGCTTAGGAACTTGAAAAACTTATGACACATGAACAAAATTTTCAAAACGAACATTAATTTTCATTCAATTATTTGTAGAGGGGCAGGGAATATTTCCGGAAAAAAGACAATCATTTGACCTGATGGAACCTGAGATCTTCACTGCTCCAGTAAAAATAAGGGCCCCATGGCCTTGACTGCAGCCATAACGCCAGCGCTTGTGCTTTGCAAATATGGATCCTCCTTTTCTTGTCTAGGGGTCCTGAAGCATGGAAAGCCCCATGAATTAATGGTAGCTAGTATCTGCCTTGCAGCACTGGGATCCATGGTAAAAATCCCGGACAGGACATTATCTGCAAGGAGTTTGCATGTTTCCGTGACCTTGCATTGGTTTCCATGCACACTCCAAAAACATGCTTAGATTAAAGAGGATCTTCAGCCTGTTCGGAAAAAATTAAGTCAGCAGTTACAGATAGTCGCCATTTTATGAATGACTTGTAATATGTTGGAGCCGTTTAGAGTAAACGGTGCAGGCTCCACACCGTGGCCTGCATTTTATGAATGACTCCTAATACACTGACGCAGTGTAAATGGTGTGGACTCTACACCGTTGCCATCATTTAATGAATTACTTGTAATATGCAGGTGCAGGCTCCACACCGCAGCCTGCATTTTATGAATGACTTTGGCGTGTTTGCACAGCCCAGATGCAGAGCTCGCCAGGAACTCAGCACTTAATATGCTGGTTCAGTTTAGAGTAAATGGTGCTGTGTGCAGCGGATAGCAGGGTCTGCTATGTCCAGGTCCATAAGTGTTTGTGCCCTTGCTGTAGAAGCAGTATTTCCACTTAATTCCTAGACCAGTGACCCCAGAGGAAGCGAGAGGAAATCTCCCCATCTGGGACACAGGCAGCAATTAAATGTACAACATAGTTGGACCCTTCCCCACTCTATCCAAAGAGCAAACAAAATTCAGTTTTGGCCGAAACTTTACGTTATTAGCAAAGCGCACTACAAAGTTTGGGTTTGTTTGCATTGTTGGAATGGCCCTTTCATTAGCAGTGGGAAGGTGGTAATTCTAGCATGCCTTCTTCATTTATAAATTTGATGCTAAAGGGATTCCAACACATTACTTGATGAATTAGCAGCACCTTGGCAACCTAGGTGTTACAATGCCTGCCAGCCTCAGAATAACAGCTGTTCCCTCTGATTAAATGAATGTGTTTCGTTCCCTCCTGCTTGTCTAGGTGATTTGATTTGATGAGGTCATTGTTCTGCCAGTGACATCATGCTTTGGGTCTTCTGAACTCCCATTACCTTGGCAGTGTGAGCACTCAATTATCACATTGCCTAATTGCCATTGTGTGCCGTATTCTGTCATCTTGTTTTTTTTCTGAATTGTTCAGTATTGTCTTTGCTAATGTGCTGATGGGCAAAAACCATTTTCTCTCATGTCATGGTGTCAGTGATATGTGTATAAACATCGCAATCACAGACAACAAGGAGGACAATGCGCTTTTTGTTCTAGTCTGATGGTGTTATTTGTATTAGATAGTCAAAGGGATATTCACATGGTGTTTGACGTGTTGTGATAATCCCAGTCATCTTCTCCAGGCATCTAGAATGCAGAGGGAGCCGAAGCGGCAGCCATATTGGCACCATGTTTCAGTTATTTTACCTCATGTATGAAGAGGGAGTCTGTGTGACCCATATCAACCGATCAATTAATCCCCCCCGGTGTTTCTAGACAAGGTAAATATGATATGTTACCATGAGGGATAGAGGAAATGATTGTAGATGCGTGGAACTGTTTGGAAGGCCATGTATGAATATTATTTGCCTCAACCCAATTTGAGTCAATTTGCAAAATGCCACGTTGTATGTGTGTGGTAATTCACTGTCATGGGACCGGCAGGGTAGGCCCAAAGTGTATGTTTTAGCCAATTTTTTTATTAAGGGTTAGAATATCTGTCAGTGTTTTTTTTTTTTTTTTTTTTTTAACTGCTATCTTGAGCTCTGGTAGAGAAATTTTTCACCTCTTCTTCTTCCTGTCCTGGCGATGGCGGTTTCACCAGACAGGAAGTGAGGGGAACTCTCCGGCAGCAGTAGCGTATGGGATGACTAAAATCCCCGTCCGCTTTGTATTGCTGCCTGTTGTCATGTTGCAGATTTTACCTTACTTCCTGTCTGGTAAAAGCGTTGTCCCCGGGACAGAAAGTGTGGAAAATCTTTTTTTTATTTTTTATTTTTATTTTTTTTTTTTTTTTTACGCAAGCAGCGAGGACTGCTGCTCCTCTGTAATGGGGCGCTTGACAGGCGGTGAGAAGGCGAGATATCACCTCCTCACCTGTTTTAACCCTCTATTGCCATACCTCAGGCACGTGCAGTTGTGGGGTGGTCCCATTCACCTACTTTTTTTTTTTTTTATATCTACAGGCACCTCTTACCCATATGGTGGGCAAATTTTTGGAAAAGGTGAGCTATGCCTTTTTTATGAGGGAACGGTTGGGAGGCGATAAAAACGTGTGTTTAATAATGTGTTTTCACCACCCCTCTAATTGCAAACGTGAATGAGCCCTAAAGGAGACCCTGATGGCAGTAAAAATTGGGGCTCCTAATGCCGCGTACACACGACCGAACTTTATGGCAGACTTTGCCCGGCGGACTTTTCGATGGACTTTCCGAATGAACGGACTTGCCTACACACGATCAACCAAAGTCCGATGGATTCATACGTGATGACATACGATCGGACTAAAACAAGGAAGTTCATAGCCAGTAGCCAATAGCTGCCCTAGCGTCGGTTTTTGTCCGTCGGACTAGCATACAGACGAGCGGACTTTTCGACTGGGCTCGAGTCCGTCGGATATTATTATTATTATTATTATTATTCAGGATTTATATAGCGCCGACAGTTTACGCAGCGCTTTACAAAATTAGGGCAGACAATACAAGTACAATACAGTTCAATACAGGAGGAATCAGAGGGCCCTGCTCGTTAGAGCTTACAATCTAGGAGGGAGGGTCAAGTTATACAAAAGGGTAATAGCTGTGGGGGATGAGCTAATGGAGAAAATAGTGCAGTTATTAGATGGAGGCAGGATAGGCTTCTCTGAAGAGGAAGGTTTTCAGGGATCGCCTAAAAGTGGATAAATTTGGAGACAGTCTGACAGATTGGGGTAGGGAATTCCAGAGGATGGGCGAGACTCGGGAGAAGTCCCGGAGGCGGATATGGAAGGAGGTGATGAGGGAGCTAGAGAGCAGGAGGTCTTGGGAGGAACGGAGATGGCAATTAGGTTGGTATTTTGAGACTAGGTTAGTGATGTAGCTGGGGGCAGAGTTGTGGATGGCTTTGTAACTTATTGTTAGTATTTTGAATTTCATTCGTTGGGCGAGTGGCAGCCAATGGAGGGATTGGCAGAGAGGGGTAGCAGACACTGAGCGGTTTGTAAGGTGGATAAGTCTGGCAGCAGCATTCATGATGGACTGCAGGGGGGATAGTCTGTTTAAAGGTAAGCCAATGAGGAGTGAGTTGCAGTAGTCAAGGCGAGAGAAGTCAAGGGAAGAGGCACGTGGGGGAGGAAATATTATAAGCTCAGTTTTGGACAAGTTGAGTTTGAGGAAGTGGTGTGACATCCATACAGATATGTCGGTTAGTAATTTAGTGATGCGTGAGGAGACTGATTTAGTGAGTTGAGGGGTGGAGAGATAGATTTGCGTGTCATCAGCATAGAAATGATATTGAAAGCCATGAGAGGCTATCAGCTGACCCAGGGAAGAGATGTAGATTGAAAATAAAAGAGGTCCAAGAACAGAACCTTGGGGGACCCCGACAGAGAAGGGAAGAGGAGTGGAGGAAGTAGAATTGTAAGTGACACTGAAGGTGCGTTGGGATAGGTAGGATGAGAGCCACTGAAGAGCACAGTCACGGAGACCGAGGGAGTAAAGTTTTTTGAGGAGGAGGGGGTGGTCAACCGTGTCAAAGGCAGCTGAAAGATCCAGAAGTAGGAGTACAGAATAGTGTCCGTTGGTTTTTGCAGTTAGTAGGTCATTTGTGAGTTTTAAAAGAGCAGTTTCTGTGGAGTGTTGAGGGCGGAATCCAGATTGAAGGGGATCAAGAAGGTTGTTTTTAATGAGGTGGTCACTCAGTTGGTTGTAAACCAGGCGTTCAAGGAGTTTAGGGGAAAAGGGGAGCAAGGAGATAGGGCGTAGGTTGTTAAGATTTGTAGGGTCCAAGGACGGCTTTTTGAGTATGGGGGTGACCAGTGCATGTTTTAGAGCGTCGGGGAAGATGCCAGAGGTGAGGGAGAGATTGAAGATGTGGGTTAGAGAGTGTAGGATGGGGTCAGAGGGTGACCATAGCATTTGAGAGGGAATAGGGTCCAGGGGACAGGTGGTTAGGTGGGCGATAGAGAGGAGTTTAGCAACTTCATCTGTAGTAGCAGATTTGAATAGGGGGAGTGTCAGTTGTACCTGTTGACATGGGGTCTTAGCTGGGGGCGATACCTGTAGAATGGAGATTTCATCGCGGATTGCATCAATCTTGTTTTTGAAGTGATTAGCAATCAACTGGGCAGTGAGTGAGTCAGTGGGTGGAGGCGGTGGAGGACAAAGTAGAGAGTTGAAGGTAGAGAAGAGTTTACGGGGATTGGATGAATAGGTGTTAATAAGAGTTGTAAAATAGGTTTGCTTGGCAGTGTGGAGGAAAGAATAGTATTTTTGGAGGGCAGATTTGTATTGATTGAAGTCTTTGAGAGACTTAGTCTTGTGCCACAGACGCTCAAGAGCACGACTACGTTTTTTGAGACTTTTGGTGTCATCTGTTTGCCAGGGTTGTAGGGGTCGAGGCCTGATTCTGCGTGTAGTGAGGGGAGCGAGCTTGTCCAGGGTGGTGGACAGAGATTTATTGTAGATGGATGTGGCTTGGTTGGGGCAGGACAGAGATATATTTGAAACATGTTTCAAATCTAAGTCCATCAAACTTTTGAGAAAAAAAGTCCGCTGGAGCCCACACACGATCGAATTGTCCGACGGACTCCGGTATGCCGGACCAAGTATGCCGGAAAGTCCTCTCGTGTGTACGCGGCATAACTCTTCCCCACGCTATCCATACATTTTGGGCACATTCAGATTGGTCTGAAGCGTAATGCCGCGCGCACACCGTCGTGCATTTTTTGCATTGCATTACCGCATGCATGTTGCTTTTGGTTGTGTTCATAATTTAAAGGCCAGCGCTGGCATGCAGATGTTGTGCGGGTGACACACAGATGGGTCCTCTTTGCCTGGCAGAGATTATAACATTTCCAGGAGCCTGAGAAAGGGCAGCTGTAGTATTTTCGGCCTTATCTGTTGTCAGGTTTAATATTTACCTTCTGCGACCTTTGGCTGCACACTGCGCCTTATCTCCTCTTAAATGAAAATGATCTGAGCGAATAGGAAATATGCTGTGGGTGTTATTTTAACCACAATATATATTTTGTCTTACCACAGCATCTTGTTGCATTGAGGAAACAAAGGCTGAGGAACACTTTGGAGGCGTCTTAAAATTTTATAGAACTGTAAGCCTCTTTTACTGGCGACTGTTTTCAATCTTCTGGTAAACCATACGTTTTTAAGGAGGTTTAATGCGTTGCAGGAAGGATCTTAAAAGAACCATATGATGGACTGAATCCCAGGACCGCGCTTTGCTGTCTCCGCCCCCCCCTCTTCGGAATCCAGTTTATTATTTTTGGCTGGAAGGACTTTTCCAGCTGCAGATTCCTGGCCCTCTGCGGGAGGTTCAGCCTTCTTAGGACCGAAAAAAAAAAAAAATCTACAAAAACATCAAAATGTTATTTAAACATAAGTGAATGCAGATCAGTGCGAGGAGTGTGCCGTTTTTGGTGTCATTCTTGCGGAAAGCGTAGGTAGATACTTTTTGGCTGCGAAAAAGCAATACAAATAATTGGATAGCGTAGAAGTTAAAGTGTATGTATGGAGAGTGGGGAAGGTTAGAACCCCTGTCAGGTTTTTGTTGCTGTCTTTGGCCCCCTCCCAGGGAGAATTGCGCGATTTGTTCTGGCGACCATTTGTAGGAAGTGGAGAGAAATCCACAATTTTACAGTAGTCATGGGAAATGGAAGTGAGGATAACTATTTCTGGTGACAGCTGTCCAATTTGAGATTTCTCCTCGATTCAGGGAGATTTCCTCTCACTTCCTGTTGACTTTTCCAGAACAGGAGGCAAAGGTAAATCTCCCCTATGGAACGCAGAAAGCCACTTTAATGTTTCCTTTCTCCTACACTAAAACTAAGCTGGCTAACATGGGGAAGTCTTCTTACTTTGGAGAGATTTCCTCTCACTTCCTGTTGGCTCTCCAGAAAAGGAAGCAAAGGTAAATCTCCACAAGGAGGCATGGATAGGAAACAATTGTGCCATTCCCTACTCTATCCAATACAAGCTCCTAACACAAGAACTCTCCTTACTTCAGAGTTCACTTTTTCAGTTCCTGTTGACTCTCCACAACAGGAAGCAAATTTCCCCAATGGGACGCAGACCGGAATAATTAAAGTTACTTTCTCCTACTTTATCCAAAAACTAAGCCATCTAACACGAGAATTCTCTCCACTTTGGAGAGGTTTCCTCTTCCTGTTGCTTCTTCAGAACAGGAAGTGAATAGAAGTCTCCCGAATGGGATACGGACAGGAAAAAATAAAGTGACATGACTTCCAGCCATTCCCTACTCTAATCTAATCTAAAACCAAGCTATAAACTTGAGAACTTGCCTCACTTCAAAGACATTTCTTTTCCCTTTTCTGTGGACTTTCCATAACAGGAAGTGAAGGTAAATCGAAATCTCACCAATGGACACGCAGGAAAAAAAATAAAACGTGGGTGCCAACCATACTCTACTACTTTGTTCAGAACTAAGCCGTCACTTTGGAGAGATTTCCTCACTTCCTGTTAACTCTCCTCTTCTCTTCCTGTTGCCTCTCCAGAACAGGAAGTGAAGGGAAATCTCTCCAGTGGGACACAAAGAGAACAAATACAACTAACAATTCTAAAAAATCCCGAAATTCTCTATTTTAAAATTAAGAAAAAAATAATTGTTATTACATACACCTAAAAAGGCATTCATACTGGTGAACTGCAAATTTACATTTTAGATGCTCTGACCTTTTGAAACGGTCACTCCAACCAACACTTTGCTTTAGTTTTAGAGCAGGGAAGGTTGAGAACCCCTGTCGGCCTTTTATTTCTGTCCCCTTTGGGAGACTTCCTCTCAGTTCTGTCCAGGGAACTTAACTGGAAGTGAGAAGAATTCTCCTTTTTATTGAGGGGGAAATCTGACCATTGACCGTGGTCACTAAATCCGTGTCCCTGTTAGATTTCCCCCCCACCTTCTGGTGAAAACTGTTCGCGAGTGAATCTTCTTATAACTTGTTTCCTCCATTTCAGTCAGATCTTTATATTTATCGTACCAAAAATGAATGGCACTTATGGGGGGGTGGGCGGAAAATGAAAAAGCAAACACTAGAGAGTGCGAGGCCTAGAGAGCTGAGGTACTTTTCCACAAACGAGTTATTAGTCACAGAATTCCACTTCTAGCTCACTGCTCTTATGCAAAACCGCCTGCCAAAGCAAGAAGTGAAACAAGTGGGAGATATGTAATTACAGAAGCGCGGACTGGTGGAAACCGCGATGAAAAGAACATCGAATTCAGCAGATTTCATGTCTTATGGCCGCCGCTCACAAAGGGTCTAGAACCCTACAGTGGATACCTCAAATGAAGAGGTTCAGGGCTGATCACACGGCTGCTGGCATGTAATGGAAGGACACCGCACTGAAGCGTCCATTCCACCACATCGCACTGTTTATTTTTTTTCTTAGAACTTTATTAAAATGTCACAGGAGACATTTCATTAAGTTCTATTGACACAGCGGTGTTGGGATGCAACCATACTGCTTTGCTTTTTTCGCCACCCCAGCACAGTAGTAACTGACGCCATAGGAAACAAGGCAGATTGCATTGCCATTCTGTTGCAATGAACGCAATTATTGTAAATGAGCCTTCAAGGAAAGCGTTCTGGTGAATATACCAAGGTTGTCATTGCTACTCTCCTTTAGAGGACTGGTTGACACCAGCTGCTGCACATGTGTAGTGCGATCAGACTGAGATCAGTGCAATGATGAGGCGCTGAGCTCGTCGGATTGCATTGTTTGCCCTTTTTTGTTTTCTTTCAGCAAACTTTATTGAGATGTTACACGGAAATCTCAAGTTCAATTGGCGGACACTCGTGCAAGGCAGTGGATTGCTCTGCATTGAAAAAAAAAAAAAGTACTGCATGCAGCACTTTTTTCAGTGCACCGTGCTTGCACACGACCGCAATGCAGTGGTGTGAACCCGGGCACTTGGGAGACGAGGCATTTTGCCCCGTCCACACGCTGGCATAACCGCCCAATCAGTATCCTCCCACCCAATCTGGTATGAATCTACATACATGCCTAAAGTGTAAGTCCACCCTAACACTAAAATCCCTGCATCTACAAAACATCCACGATCTAACGCTAACCTGTCTAGCCCTGTAAAGAAGAAATAAGTACATACCTTTTTTTTGAATCCGGTCTGGTCTCCAGCGGCGGAAGCTCTGCAGAGAGCACAGCCGACAACGACTGTGAAATGAATGGGGAGTGACGTCACCCATAGACTTACTATGCGGCTTCCGTTGTCAGCTGTGTCCTCTGCACCCGCCGCCGAGGGATTGGATCGAATCGGCTTCAAAAAAGGTATGTATACTGATTTCTTCATTACAGGGTTAGTGTTAGATTGTGGATGTTTGTAGATGCAGGGATTTTAGTGTTGGGGTGGACTTCTACTTTAATGGTAGTTTACACCAGATGCAGTCATATGTGTCTTTTAAAGTGTTACTAAATCCACAAAAGTAAAATCAGTCTGTATATGTACTAAAGCATGCTTGTTATACTCGCCGTGGAACCTAAGGGGTTAATCCTCTATATTGTGTAAAAAGGCGGTTTGATCCTGTTTTCTCCAATCCTCCCCTTCTTTTACTGTCCCCAATCCATCTCCTGATAAGACAGAGCCTTTGGAGTCACTCTGCACATGCTCAGTTTGGTGTGTTGCTAGAGGTTTTTTTTTTTTCCTAGGGAGGGTGCATGTGATCAGCACAGGGCCAATCGGTACTGTCCAGACAGAGGGTTAGGGGTCCTGCAGCCTCATAGGACAGTCAGAGTAGAATGAAAACCAGTACTCTGCCGGAGACTGATAGAATTCAGAAGACTGCTATATACTTCTGATGAGAAAAAGTATTTAGCAGTTTATATTTACTAAAATAATTACATGTCCATGTTCTGTGTACTGTGGGAGACCAGATATAGTGAATGCAGGGTCCTGGGTTTATTAACACTTTAAGCACGTTACAAACGCATGTGCATGAAAAATCAATGCATTTTAATGAGCCTAGGTTACACCATGCCAGTTTACAAAAGTACAGCATGCTGCGTTTTTTTTTTTTTTGCACGTAAATTGAACATGTAAATGCATGTGAACACCCCACCAATACATATAAATGTAGCTCTGTAAAAATAAATAAATAAATAAATCAGAAATCACGCCTACGCAAGCGGAACACAAATGCAAGTAAATGCAACTCTGTAAAAATAAAAAATAACATTAACATAAATGACGCCTAAAAAAAAAAAAAAAAAAAAAAAAACACCACAGACATGACAAAATGCACTGCAAGCGTGATACAAACTCATTACTAAAGCATGTAAGCGCACACGCAGAACTGCACATTAAATGCAGGGAATGCAGTGTACACAGGCTCTTAGATTGCTCACATTTCATATATCCTTCCAAAGTCCATTGGTGCTCATTGTCCAAACCAAAAATGCATAAAAAACGCATAATAACGCATCAAAAATACACTGCAAACGCATGCATTAATGCAGTACAGCGAATGTCTTAAAATGGACAAATAGGTGTGAATGAGCACCTAACCTGGTAATTCTTCTGTCCTTTCATTGGTTCTCTGGATTTTCCTCCCAGCTGGCACATTTGCAGACCCTGGTTCCTCTCCGGTTTCCTCCTCGCCTTTGATGCTCCTGAATAACAGATGCCTGGCCCTAGGCTGTCCCAGGCCTGGAAAGCATTTCATTTTTTTCCTCAGCTGCAGGTGTAATAACAAGGCCGATACTACAAAGATTGCGTTTACACTCTGGGGGATCGCGGCTTGTTTTCATACAGCGTTTCTTTTTTCCAGGATCGCACCTTTTAACTCTTTCCCGCAGGTACCTCAGTTAGCGTGACTAAAAAGGCCAGCACCTGCAAAAAAAAGGGGTCACCTGAACAGGAGCAGAAGGGAAATCTTACAATGGGGACATTGGGGATTCCCTCACTTTGGAGAGATTTTCTTTCACTTCCTGTTTTGGTTGAGACAGGAAGTGAAATCTCCACAATGGGGCACAGATGGCAAAAACTGAGGTTATAACCCTCCGTTACTCTATCCAAAACTATTAATATTAAGTTTTGTCTTTTAGCTCTGCTTTAATAATATATAATCTTTCTGAATACAATCATTTTCCAGATATAAAAAAAAAAAAAGACGCAGTGCTTCAAGCAGGTTGGTACCATTCTCCCCCTGCGTCCTCCATTTTGTTGCTTAAAGTGGAGCTCCACCCAAAAGGGGAAGCTCTGCTTGTTCTCATTATACATACATACATACATACATACATACACACACACACACACACACACACACACACACACACACACACACACACACACTGGCACATTTTGGGGAGGAGGAGTGAGCGGGTACCTGGTTTTGACAGGTTACCCGCTCCTCCCCAAAAAGTGCCAAATGTGCCAGTGTGAGGGGGATGAGAACAAGCGGGGCTTCCCCTTTTGGGTGGAGCTCCGCTTTAAGCAACAAAATGGAGGACGCAGGGGGAGAATGGTACCATACAGCAATCTTATCAGTGGGAGCGGGTACCTGGTTTTGACGGGTACCCACTCCCAGGGGTAAGATTGCCTCACAGTGATGATCACAGTCCGTCCGCCGCCCCCCGCTGCATTTTGGGAGACACAGAGGTCCCAGAAGATGGTGGGACCATTCAGAAAGGCCGCATTTAGCTTAGCAAAAGACAACTGGGCAGGGCTGACACCACTCGGCCCACAATAAAAGCTGGGTGTTGTCAGCCAGCAACAGGACTTGTCATCTGGGTGCATTTCTGGCAAATCGGCAGATTATTTGTACTTGTAGGGTCTTTAGAGGTATAAAACCCAGGGAAATGTGCAAGTATTGCATTTTTTTTTTGCCCTGCAATACCCTTTAAACCTCAGCACAAAGGAAGCAGAAGTCCTATTTCTGGTAGTTCCTAAAGCACAGACCTCGATATATTTTAAGTACATAACTTCCTTTAAAGTCGCACTTTTTCTGCAATTGATGTGGAAGACGCCGAGCCTTCTGCAATCCGGTATATTTGCGGTTTTGTATGCAGGAATTTCCACCAGGGTCGTGTTTGCCCTATCACAATAAACACTTGCCTCCAGCAGCAGAGTTGCTTCCAGTAAAAAGTCATTGTTGCAGACAGCACAGAAACGTTTCCCGCATGGGCTTTTGTTTATTCTACGTTGACCAATCAGATTCTAGATGACAGACCGAGTGTGAAATAAACGCAGGATCTGATTGGTTGCTGCAGGTGACAGCACTGTTTTTCCTCTTGTGTGTGTTTTTTTTTTTTTTTTTTTTTTATACCGTTATTAATCATTTTCATTTGTTATCATTGAGAGAGTTCTACCTATTCATTCTTTCCCTTCACCATAAAACCCTCCACTTTCCCAGGGACATAGAGGGATAAAAATGTCACTAATTGACTCGCCGTTTAGGTTGGATTTATGAGCTGGAGAGGTTTGGGGAAGAACAGAGTCCATTTTAAGCATTTTCAGCCAATTTCCTTCCTATAAGGACTCATTAAAGAGAAGCTTCATTGAGGGGGGGGGGGGATTTTTTTCAAGCAGATCTAATGGCCACAGAGAGACGTAAAGGTCATTGTGTATATTAGTCTCTCATTCTGTAGCCATTTCTCTTTGGGATCTCTGCCCCGCCTCCTGACATGTACCTGAACTCTGTGTGCAGCATAGACCCCCTCCGATCTTTCCTCTTGCCTGAAATATGAGGCTATCACAGTTGTAGGTAGCCTAGTTTCCATGGATAAGTTTGTAGCAGTATTGTGTCCATTTTTTGTTTTTTTGTTTTTTAACAAGAGCCCATCTATATAAAAACAGGCAGCATTATTATAATAAATACTGGTAGCAAAATGCAATATCCTATAGCAACCAATCAGAAATCCAGTAGTGTGCACAAGGCCTAAGGCATAGGGCTGTAATGAAATGACTGAGGATGGAAGAAAGATTCTACTTCAAATTAAAAAAGAGCCTGTAATGGTCGTTGAATAAGCCTGTATGAATGAGAGACTGACTCAAGAGCTTACACTCTAAAATAAGTAGAGATATTTGTCAATGTATGTGAGGAAGAAATGCTACAGGCACTTTATTGCTAATGGCAACCAACTCTGCTTCTTTCTCTACCAGTCCAATTTCTGGGGGCGGTGATTAGTTGCCATAGGCAACACCCCGGAATGATGATTAGGTGGCCCAGTGTCACGATGCCATTGCTTGATGCGGGTTGTCCTTGTACTTTTTATTAGTTTCCATGGAGGTCAGTACGAACACGCTATAAATACAAATACAGATAAATAAGAGCCACACATCCAAAATAGAAAACATTTTCTAATTATCTGTGAGGACTATTTCAGAAGAAGAGTAAATTCAGTGTTTTTCACTTCGTATCGCCCACATATTCTGGAAACAGATGGCGCAGTGGGTTTTTACGCTTGCATAATCGCACATAACCACTCTGGATGATGTCACATTTACATATTTTTGCTTAGGTGATGGAAGCTTTAACCCTGCTGGGACAGGTTTATAAAAGATGGCGGTTTGCCTATAACACAAATTTTATTTCCTGCTCCACTATAATTAGTCGTGATGGGTAACGCTGACTGCAACCCTGATCAGCTGTGTGGATGTACAGTAGGTAGGAATCACGTGCATCTTGTGTGTTGCTAAGCAAGTCAGTATGAATAACAAAGGATGTGTGAAGTGTAGTAACCCGTAACAACAGGGTATTTGTGTAGATCCGTTCCAAGGACATAGATTTTTTGGTTGGGGGGCATTCTTCCATCTGACCACCAATGTAATGGGGCTCTTCTCCCACTAAGCACCAATGTAATAGGGCTTTTCTTCACGCTAACCACCAATGTAACGGAGCTTTTTTTTCACGCTGATCACCAATGTACTGGGGCATTTCTTCATGCTGACCACCAGTGTACTGGGGCTCTTATTCACGCTGACCACCAGGGTACTGGGGCTCTTCTTCACGCTGACCACCAGTGTACTGGGGCTCTTCTTCACGCTGACCACCAGTGTACTGGGGCTCTTCTTCACGCTGACCACCAGTGTACTGGGGCTTTTCTTCACGCTGACCACCAGTGTACTGGGGCTCTTCTTCACGCTGACCACCAGTGTACTGGGGCTCTTCTTCACGCTGACCACCAGTGTACTGGGGCTCTTCTTCACGCTGACCACCAGTGTACTGGGGCTCTTCTTCACGCTGACCACCAGTGTACTGGGGCTCTTCTTCACGCTGACCACCAGTGTACTGGGGCTCTTCTTCACGCTGACCACCAGTGTACTGGGGCTCTTCTTCACGCTGACCACCAGTGTACTGGGGCTCTTCTTCACGCTGACCACCAGTGTACTGGGGCTCTTCTTCACGCTGACCACCAGTGTACTGGGGCTTTTCTTCACGCTGACCACCAGTGTACTGGGGCTCTTCTTCACGCTGACCACCAGTGTACTGGGGCTCTTCTTCACGCTGACCACCAGTGTACTGGGGCTCTTCTTCACGCTGACCACCAGTGTAATGGGGCTCTTCTTCACGCTAACCACCAGTGTAATGGGGCTCTTCTTCATGCTAACCACCAGTGTAATGGGGCTCTTCTTCACGCTGACCACCAATGTAATGGGGCTTTTTTTTTCACACTGACCGCCAGTGTACTGGGTCTCTTCTTCACGCTGACCACCAGTGTACTGGGGCTCTTGTCCCACTGACCACCACTGTAAGGGGCACATCTCCTGCTAACCACCAATCTAAGGGGCCCCTGTCCAATGACCTCCAATCTAAGGGGGCCCCTGTCCAATGACCTCCAATCTAAGGGGGCCCCTGTCCAATGACCTCCAATCTAAGGGGGCCCCTGTCCAATGACCTCCAATCTAACGGGGCCCCTGTCCAATGACCTCCAATCTAACGGGGCCCCTGTCCAATGACCTCCAATCTACAAAGCACATCACTGACCACCAGTGTAAGGGGGTACTTTTCCATGGACCATCAATGTGAAAGAGCTCTACAATTTTCACTGTCTGCATTTCTTCTCTGGCCGTTATTATTATTTTGTTTCATTATTATTAATAAAAATAATTTTGTTCTATAGAATCTCCCTGGGAATCAAATGCTTTAAGTACGTACCATTCCATCATTTTATTCTTCTATCCCTCAGCTTACTGTTCATGCTTATGTACTCTGAGCTGGTGATCTAGTTATTAGCAGGGGTTCCCGAAGACTGGAAAATTTTTTCAAGGGTTCCTCCGTGTTAAGGCTGTAATAAATCAACACGAATGGTGTTCCAGTTGAAATGGTGTTTCTAAAACCTGTCAGAAAAATATAAACAAACATGTTTTATTCATCCCTGGATGTCTTTCTTTCCTGTTTTTTTATCAGAAAGCTTATGTCCATTTTTAATCTACTTGTCGGGTCCTCCTGGCCACAAGCTGGACCTTTTCCTGTTGTAACCCCCAGAGCAGGGCCTGACAGAGTGTTGCTATGGAAACCAGCTTTGGATTGAGTGTCAGCTGGCCTGGATGTGACAGGGGTGGGATTGTTCGAGGGTAGGTCCTCTGGGGGAAAATGGAATTCCAGAACATGCCGTACGCCCCCTCTGCAGAAGCCAGGCTCTGTTTGTATTGTGTTCATGTTATTATGTCACATAATGCTGGTGGGAAGCCAGCTTGCAAAGCTATGTACAGAGCTTCAGTGCGGAATTTTAGAAGAAATAAACTTTCCTACTTAGAAATGGATATGATTTGTGGATTATTGTAATGGATGCCGTAGGATGATTTTGCTTTGTTCTTGCTGTGGAGGGGCCTTAAATACAGAGCTAACAGAACTGTTGGTTTGAGCAGGGTTTACGCCCTCACTGTAAAATGCCAGCTTAAGTGCCAAACCAGCCTTTCTCAACATTTTCAACACAAAGGAACCCCTTGAAATAAATTTTCAGCCTCAGGGAATCCCTGCTAAAAATGACTATATCTACAACTCATGATACATTAGTGTGAAGGTCAGTGGGAAGAATGCTTCTTTACACTTGTGGTCATTGCGAAGAATTACCCCCCTTATAGATGGCTAAAATGATCATTGGGGTCAGTGGGAACTTATCTGAGAGGCAGAAATAGCTCATTGCTCAAGAAACCCCTAGCAACCAGTGGAGGAACCCTGGCTGAGAAACCCTGTGTCAAACCAACAGTACTATCGGTATGAGCAGGGTGTTCCAACCAAGATAAGCCCTCACCCTAAGATACCGGCCTTATGTACAGAGCCTACAGAACCATCGGTTTGAGTAGGGTGCCCAACTGCAGAAAACCCTCAACCTAAGATGCTGGCCGTATGTGCAGAGCCTACAGATCCATCGAACCATTGGTTTGAGTAGGGTGTCCAACTGCAGAAAACCCTCAACCCAAGATGTTGGCCGTATGTGCAGAGCCTACAGATCCATCGAACCATTGGTTTGAGTAGGGTGTCCAACTGCAGAAAACCCTCAACCCAAGATGTTGGCCGTATGTGCAGAGCCAACAGAACTATTGATTCAAGAAGGGTGTTCCTACTGAAGAAAGCCCTTACCCTAAGATGTCCATTATTCATTTTGAGGTTCACAACTAGATTATCCAATATATCATACCCATGTAAGAACATACTGGAACATTTGGCTCAGGGCATATTACTTTTATAATTTTCCATCATGAGTTTGGTATATGTAGAATACCTCTGTAATACTGGCAGATCTCTGTGTCCTTCATTTGGGCATTTGATCTCTTTTATACCAAAATAAAAAAACGTTTTAATATTTTATATATAGTGTTTTGATCCATCAAAGTAACACCTGAAAAGCCCCAGGGCCCAAGGTCTTGCTGTTAGGACGTGGTGCCATTGCCGTGTGCCTAGGCTGGTAACGCTTCTCTATTTCAATCGAGTATTTGAACATCCTGTAATTATTCTAGAATCCTAATGCCCTTGGGATGTGTCATTTTATTTGTACAATTAACTTGTAGCATCTTGCTCTAGTCTATGGCAGTCTCTTGTGTGTGTCGCCGGCATCACCTGTTTACACTTCTGTGCGTTCCAGGATCCTGTGTGATGCATTGTGGGTATTGTGCAAGCCCAGCATTGTACAGGTGAGTGGTTCTGCTCCTGCCACACGTGCAGGCTCATTTTTTTTCAGTTTATCAGGTAATGACTCAGAACGTTCTTATATAACCTTTCATATAAATGCCAGATAGAAATTAATCTTGGATTGTGTGCCATGCACAGTATTGTGTGCTAATGCGGCTTAAGCCATGCTGAAATGGTAAACAAAGGCAGAAAGGGATGGTGTAGAGGGCCTATAAACCTCAAATGCACACCTGTGGAATGAACATTTCATTTTTATAGCACTTTTTTTTGTCATTGCATTTTATACTTCCTCCAAAGTGTACTCTGTTTTGGGTAATCAGGCATTTTCTGCCAAGAAAGGCACACTAACTGTGTTCTGAGGTCAGTTGGCAGTTGTATTGAAAACATTTTGTAGTCCTGGTTTTTAATTCTGAAGGGTTTTTTTTATAGTCATTTTGGAAATGTATTAGTTTATGCTCCTTCTTCCTTTTTTTTTTTTTTTTTTTTTTTTTTTGTTATAAAAAATGTTTTATTTTAATTTTTTTTTAAATTTTGTTTATTTTTTTGCACAAGCTGGATTTAATGAGTGCAAGGACAAATGGCTTCCCCTAGCAACAAGCATGAAATGGACAGGGTACAAAACGTGTTTGCTATCATTGGCCTGTGACGCCCCTTGATGACTTTTTTTATTTTTATTTTTTTTTATTTAATTTTTTATTTTTTTTTATGACCTAAACTTGGTTGGGATCCAAGAGGGAGGTCATAATGGCAGATGCTGGCGGCTTTTCTTTTGAAAGAATTGCTGTTCATTTTTAGCTTTGAGTGTCTGTTTTATGGTGAGCACTGTAGAAGTGACCCGGACTGAGAGTTGGTCCGTGATCAACCAACCATGGCAGGAATCCATCCGTATAATTCCAGTCCCCTCATGTAGGACACATCGTCATTTTGTACCAAAGTGAGTGGCTGTCACTGGCTCTGGTCAGACAACCATTGTTACAAATTGAAGGGGTCAAGCTGTGTTTTTTTTAAATTTTTTTTTCTCCTCCTTCTTCCATTCAACCCTGCTATTAAAAAAAAAAAAGCCATCTTCTCAGGGTCTCACTAAAGCACCCTAAATTACATCCACTTCAGCTGTTTAGTGGGTCAGTTTAACATTGTCCAAGCCTAAAAACATCTGCAAACATCATGCAATACAACGTTCTGCAAATACCTACCTATGTAACGCGTCAGTAATTTTGGTTTCTGATCGTGCAAGAGGTTACTATCCACCATTATTTATTACATCTGTTTTAAATCAAGTGCATAGGTCTTCATTTGTGAACACTTGGCCTTGTATACAGTATAAAATGATCTAACAAGAAAGTTTGTCTGCCACCCATGGCAACCATTTTTGTTTTTATAAGTGTTATTAACTCCACAACAGTAAAATCAGTCTTTATGTGTAGTAAAGCATGCTTGTTATACTCACTGTGGAACCACATTGTGTAAAAAGGCTGTTTGATCCTGTCTTCTCTGATCCTCCCCTTGCACGGTCCCCAGTCCATGTCCTGATGAGACAGAGCCTTTGGAGTCATTCTGCACATGCTCAGTTTGGTGTCTATTGCTACAGTTTTTTTATTTTATTAGGAGGATGCATGTGATCAGCACAGGGCCAATCAGCACTGTCCAGACAGGTCCTGCAGGCTCAAAGGACAGTCAAAGGAGAATAAAACAAACTTATCCTACACGCTTTAACCAGACACTGATAGAAGTGGCAAGACTGCAATATACTGCTGATGAGAAAAGGTATTAAGCAGTTTATATTTACTAAAACGATTGCAATTCCGTGTACTGTGGGAGACCAGATATAGTGAATTGTGAGGTCCTAGGTTTGGTAACACTTAAGGCTGGGTTCACTCTTATGCGAATTGGATGAAGTTTTCCCTGCATCCAATTCGCATGATAGGAGAGTGTGCCTCACACATCTCCGGGGCTGCCATGAAACACATTTGCACAGGGGTCCTAAGCATCTTTGGCTCAGTTTCAGGTCCAAATTCAGGCAAATATTTGGGCCTGGAATAGAGAACAGCGACACACCGGACCCCATGCTGTGAACCGCATCCGTATTAGGTGGGAACCCAGCCTTAAGGATTGTAGGAACTATATCATAGTTATGGCTCAGTAGCTTAGTAAATCCTTTGACCGTGGTTAGAGTTCCAATTATCAATTTTTGAAGGTTGAAAGTTTTAAAAAGTATGTCGATGTGTCATTCTTTGGAAAAGCCTTGTGTTTATTGCTTAGCTGAAGAGCCTTAAAATGCATTTATTGCAAACACCATATATAAAATTTACATAAAATGAGTTGCGTATTTCTAGAAGCACAACACCGCTCAACAATAGGATTTCCATTTTATCCCATGGGGCCCACGAACATCTAAGCGATGTGCTGTCACTTGTTGTGCCAAAGAAATACAGGAGCTTGTCTTGGGCAGGATCATGTGTTTTTGGCTCCATAGACTTGAATAGGAGAACCTGAAAAACACATGTAATGTGTGTGCTTTTTCACACCCTACAATCGTCTCCTCCTCCTAGCAACCTGTTTTTCACTGACCTAAACAAAAGCACTTACACCTTGCATCAAAAACGAGTGTACAAACACACGTAAAAAAGAAAAAAAAAAAAAAAAAGCACCAAAAATTAAGATGCTGACGCTAAAGTGTGACGCTAGCCTTATGCAGTACAAGAATTCTTTAAATATTCTGTGGAATTGACGGCATGCTCCTGAAGGTCCAAAGGGCTGAGCTTGAGGTATTTATTACTAGCAAAGCAAAATCATCTGTTATAATTTGGTAAAGGGGTAGTATGCAGGTTATTTGTGTTGGAAATCAGGGGTTAATCCAACTTGATTTATACTTGATTTATCTCTAACATAATGTCATGTACTGCGCTTTTTATGTTTTTCTTTCCTTTATAGCCTGTCTAATTTTTTTTCATATTTAAATTTGACAGTGATGATTCATTTAATTATAATTGGCTCAAACTCCAACTTGGATACTGCCTTTCAGAGAAGACAATCAATAGTAATATAATTTAGCATCCTAACCTCAGTTCTGCTCTCAGCCAGGTATCTGGGGTGATCTATTCTGCTTGTCTTCTATCTCGTTGCGGTATGTTTGACCTCCTACAGTTTTGTTCTTTCTGTGTCGCCTTTGGTTTGTATCAAGTGCCGCATATCATAGATGGTAATTGCTGTGTAGAAGTTCTGATTGAACGGCTGAAAGTGGCTCTGCTATTAAATGTGATGGGTACACTGAAAAGGATTTCACGGTCGTTGCGTTGGCGAAACATAATTGGAAATGAGGGTGTTGGACACAGATCTGGGGGTTGCACATCTCTCCTCTACAAGACCTCAGTGACAGCATGAATGTTGGCTGTTATGTATTAGTCCCAAGCTCAAAAAACTATGAAAAACACTTCCATACGACATGTCATGATGAATTTTATGGCGTGCTCACCGTAGGCGATCTGTACCATGCATGGGCATAATTATACACCAATGTCCAGTTTGGTTGACTAAAGCGGTCAGCATACCGTGCCCTGGCCAACTTTTAAGAGGTGAGTTCGGATACAGTTCAGCATACCTGCTTGAAAAAGTGGGCTCAGGCACAGTTCAGCTGGACTTGGACATGGTATGCATTTGTGATCGCTAGCAACTTCCAAGCACGGAACTCCCAGAGATAAGTAAGCACTCGTGGACCATGAAATCAGGGATCTCTGTGGTCCCTTTTGGCAGAGGAGATGATGCAAGCACGCTCTGGCATGGCATAGTGTAATGCCGCATACACACGAGCGGACTTTACGGCAGACTTTGCCCGGCGGACGGGATTTCGTCAGACAATTCGATCGTGTGTGGGCTCCAGCGGACCTTGTTTTCTCAAAAGTTGGATGGACTTAGATTTGAAACAGGTTTTAAATCTATCCGTCGAACTCGAGTCCAGTCGAAAAGTCCGCTCGTCTGTATGCTAGTTCGACGGACAAAAAGCCACGCTAGGGCAGCTATTGGCTACTGGCTATGAACTTCCTTGTTTTAGTCCGGTCATACGTCATCACGTATGAATTCGACGGACTTTGGTGGATTGTGTGTAGGCAAGTCCGTTCATTCAGAAAGTCCGGCAAAGTCCGCTGGGCAATGTCTGCCGTAAAGTCCGCTCGCGTGTACGCAGGATTAGACTAAGCACAGACCCACGGGCGAGTGGGTGGAGGTAGACAAAGCAACTGTGCCTAGTGTAAGTACACCCTTAGAGAAACTACATTCATCTGTGGAAATAAGCAGAAGAACCTAGAAAATATAATGGGAACACTTGAGGCATATGGAGCTTTGCTTGCTTAGCAGTGGCTAATCCTGAAGTATGGACAAGCAGATGATTTGTGAGGTTGTCTGATACCGGGGATAACATACATGAACAGTTATTCTATTGCAGACAAAGTAGGTAAGGTTGGTAATGGGTTACGTTTAATAATTCCACCAGCTGTGCATTGTGAACCAACACCAGAGAATGTTTCTTGAATTTCAGTTTCATACATGCAGTTTTCTGTTGTCGCGGAGGTCCTGAAATATGTTTGTTGAAGCAGCCATTTTTTTCATCTTGCCATCTGTAGGAATGTGGCCTACCCTTTTGCTTTGCTAATGACATTTCCGAGGCATGAGTCACCATAATCGTACCTTCTGTCTTCCTCCTGTTCTCCCTTTCACCTTATTGGAATCTCGTTGAGCCTCTGTTGTGGTGCTAAGGAATGGTTCCTATGTTGTTTTAGAAGAGAAATTCTAAATTTGTAGTTTAGGAATTGCTTCATTAGTTGAAGAACAAAGATGTGTGTGTGTTTGTTTTTTTTAATTCATGTATTAATTTTTTTGTAGTGCCCAAAAAAATGCGTACACTGTGTACTCCTAGGTTGCGAAAGGCAACAATGGTCAGTTTGCTGTAGTGATAGACAGACCGGTTTATTGTCTCAATACAGGAGTAGGTTGATGGTCATTTAATGAAGTTGGGAGAGCTTGTCGTTTTGTGATCACCTCCAATATAATGAGAATGTGGAAGCGTTAAATTGTTTTGAAGCCTAGCCAGAAGAGGCATCGGTAAAAAAAAAAGGTTTTTCCTCTAGAAAAAGTTTACATCAGCTTTCTTTGACTCTGATCACTTGTATACATTGTGCATCTATACTGAATGGATGCTTGCCAAATACATAAATAATCTTGTGTTGTTCTATTTAAAATTAGGGTATCACTGAGCCTTTTTCTTTCTTTCTTTTTTTTTTTTTGCGTATTTCCAAGAAACAATGAAGTTTCTTTCTTTCGTTGTCCAAACCAGAACAGTCTGTCTCCTGCTGAACTAAGAGGTTTATGGGTTTAATCTGCTGCTGAGCTGTTGGCTCCATGCATGGCCCTGTCACAAGACTTCCACAACAGCAAATGACCGCTTCTTCCAGTTTACCTCCCACTCAGGCACTTGAGAATCATTGGTGCCCTGGCAGACTCCCCTCTTCTACGTGTTGGGCCTCATTTATCTCTGTATGCGAGGCAGTCGCCTCTGACCGTCTCCGTAACTGTAGAACATTTCCCACTGGACAAGATGAATAATGTTACTTTACAAAAATGAGACATAAAAAGCTTTGCCTGATTTGCTAGTTGTTATAATCAGGACTGTCCCAGTCCTATGTTCTAGGTGGGATGAAGTGGTCAACTGTTTTGGATTTTCCCAAAATCCTAGCTTCTTTATTCCACTTACGATGCCAACCTTGCAAGTTTTCCCTTAGGTGAAAATCCATGTTCGTAAAACCTGTTTCAGAACACATGTGGATGGCTGACCACCATCTGAGATCTGTGGTCATGTTTAGGTCATAAAGAAGTTATACAGTGATAACTTCTTTATGAAGTTAAACAGTGATATTTACACAAGTAAATATCACTGTTTTATTAATGTAATTAATAGTCATGTTCTAGTATAATCTATATCTGACACAGTAGTGACCACTCCACAGGGCTTTAAACTGGTGGATAAATATAAAAAATCCTGTAACCATTCTTGAAGAATTTTCTATCCAAAGTTTTTTACATAGTTGGTCTGGTTCAAAAAAGATAAGTCCATCTAGTTCAACCAATAGAAGATTATTACCCATTTATTAGATTTTAAAGTTAAAGTACAAAACAAGAGAGCCCAGGCAAATACTGTTGAACAATACATGGGAGGGGATAGCAATCAGATATTTCAGCTTGTGTAATTTAATCGTGGAAGCCGATCAAACTTGTGAAAAGAATATTCAAAACTATACAAAATAATATATATAGAACACAAGTAAGCATAAAGACTAGAACTTGGTCTCCTATTGCCCACACACACTCCTGAATAAATCACACCAGGCCAGAGGAGGATATTCAATCCAGGTATATATGGGAACTGACTCGGAAGATATCTTTTGTCGATCGTGGTATAATGTAGAGTCTGAGCCGGTCCAGTTAAACCAACTCCCATCCAGGGAAAGGTGTCCTATTTATGCGCCTCTCCCAGGAGGCCTAAGTCAGGCCATACATGGTTCGAATCTAAGCCGGTTCAACAGGAACTGTGTATGGGCAAGTTGAATGTACCAAGTTGATTGATCGATTAACTTAACTTAAGCTCTCTGCTCTGCCCCCTCCCCATGCTCACTGGGCTGAGCTGTAGAGGGGTGGGAAGTGGCCGTCTCAGGCTCTCAGCGGCTCGCTGAGACTGGCATCAGTCCTGGCACCTGGCGGATCCAGACTTTATTGTCGTGATGGCGCGGTGCTTGGACCGATTCCTGTGATGTCAGCAGAGAGCGAATTTCAGCCCGCTATCTGCTGAAAACGAGCTCAGGCTGGACTTCTCCTTAAAGTTAAGCAAAAGAGAGAAAGAACACAAGGAAAACAACCAGCCATCCTTTCCTATCCTTCACTGGTGAATAAAAGTCATCATAAAGGAGCATTAGATCTTCCCAAAATGTATGTGACCAGGGTTCCCAAGTTCGCTAAAATATTTCCATTTTATTGTACATTCTTAAAGAATTTTTGATATCTTACCCACCTGTTTCAAGACCTGTGGAGTGCTCGATACTGTGAGTATGTATGTCATTTTAAAGTATGTGTGTTTATGTGCCTATGGTTGTTTGTTTGTTTTTTTGTTTTTTTTTATATATATATTTATATGCATGTTATATATTGTTATATACTCTGCACCATAACCCTTCTTCCCATCTCTGGAATGTATCTCTTTTAATTGCATACTCTTTTCGTCACTGTATAATATATTGCACGGCTGGTTACTTTCCGAAGGTCAGGCCCTCACAAAATAATGACTAGATGACAGCAAGGGGCAGCAACAAAAGGCGGCCTGGAGCCTTTGTTTTGTTTCATGCTGTCACTATGTGTCCTTGTATTGTAGCGGAATGACTAACACTTGTGGCCACATAACCACAATAGCTCGTAGGTGGGAGGGATTGGGGTATGAGTCACTTTTTTTTTTTTTTTTCTTCTTAAACCTTTTGCCTCTGTTTTTTGTTTTGCCTCTTGGAGATGGTTTTAAATTAAGCTCGGAAATCAATTTCTAAAAATATAGAGATGAATAGGAAATTGAACACCACCAAGGGGGCTTTTTTGAAGAATAAGAACAAAGTGCACCTGTCTGACTTCTGCAGCGTAAATCCTAATCATATTTTCCTGTTGGTTCCTTCACTCTTCCTTTGCAATATATAATATTTTCGGTTGGGGTTTTAGTTATCCAACACTGGATATGCAGATCGGAGACTTGCCAAGTAGCGAAGGAAGTTTGAGGATGGTGTTCCTCAATGCCAGTCTTGACAGGTTCCTCTAATAAGATAACAAGCAGGCTTAAATAGTAAGTGTAATTGCCAGGCTGCCTTGGTTAGCCACTGATGGTAATGCCGGTAATGGCGTACGTTGTCTGCTGCCTCCTTTTGAGACCTCAGCTTTTGCATTCCTACTGAGACCAGACATATGGTTGTGATCGCATTTGCTAGTCGGCCCTTCATGTATTTTCCTCCAGCACATTTCTGCTCTGCTGCATGACTTACCAGCTGGTAGTTGTCTGTCACCTCATGATCATCCCCACATTGGCTTCCAAGCTGTCTGATTACTATTCAAGTGTCGTGCAGCCTTGGATCAGACGTATAATGCACACAGCTTTCACTGGATGCTCCTGGAAAAGCAAATGTAAATGTTAAAAATTCTGTTATGATGGAAATTTCAGCTTGTACTTTCTCACAAATCATTACTTTACATAAAATATTGTCTCCTGTACTTAAATCAAGGTGGCCATCTTGTGTGCTTGACCAGGGATGAAGAAAACAGCCCATCGTACCACTAGACATTATTGATATTGGGGAGAAGGAAAAAAAAATAAAATCTTTTCGCTTTGACATTTTCTTCTCATTTACTGTAATAATGTAAATTAGGTTTCCATTTCACTTTCTGAAGCTGAAATGCTGATTTGCACTTGTATAAATGTATCACACGTCAACCACATTAGTGTGACATTGTGGCCTGTGTGTTGGTTCTTACAGGTTCATTGAGATGTGTTGGGGCTTTGCATCTATAGCTACGTTTTACTTGCAGCCTGTTGCTGGTGCCTGGACTTTAGTTTTGTCAAAGCCACAAACAACCTCATGCCTGTTCACAGGGTTTGCATAGGCTCAACCTTTTTAACACCTGAGGAAGCCTTAAAATAACTTTCAGGTCTCGGGGAACCTATGTTAGTCATTTACTTTATCTACTGAAATGTAGGGATGGATAAAAGAATAAGGAATGTGACGTGCTTGGCATATTTGACAGCCAGGGCTGCTCTTTATAACAATAATATATTCAGGAATAGCCAAATGAAATTAATAATGAGGAGAAATTAAACGCAGACAGTAAAAATTGTAGTGTTTGTGGTCCGAAAAGCACCTTTCTACGTTGGTGGCTTGTGGAGAAGGGCCCCTTTTAGATTTGTGGTCACTGGGAAAAGGGCCCCCTTACGCTGGTGGTCAGTGAGAAGAGACTCCTTAAAGCCCAACTCTTGAAAAATTATCCGTTGTAGTTGGGCTTTGTCCACACTACAAGGGTTAATTGCTTATTTTGTCTAAGGCAGTGGTCTCCAAACTGTGGTCCAGGGGCTGAATGTGGCCTTTTGCTTGCCTTTATCTGGCCCTTGGGAAACGATTCCACCAACTGAGAGCAATGATTAGGCACTATTCTTCCTATTTATCCCAACAATGGGGCACCCCCCCCCAAAAAAAAGCCTAATGGACAGTAAACTAGCCCATAACTGTCCCTTTGCTTAAATGTTTGGAGCCCCCTGGTCTAGGGGAAAGGAAAAACTGTTTTACTTACCTAAATCTCAGTTACTGCCTCACTCCTCCATGCGTTGGTGGTGAGCTGCCCGTCTGAATCAACACACCCAATGCAGGGCTTTAGACCCTACTTTGGTCTTGATGATGTCCTTTTTTTATTTTTCCCCTACACCTAAATAAGTAATTTTTACCCTTGCAGTGTGGATGCAGTCACATTGCAAGGGGTAATTGTTTTGTTTTTTTCTAGAGTTGGGTTTTAACATTGGTAGTTGGTGGGAAGAATGCTCCTTAAATTGGTGGACAGTGTGAGGAATGTCCTCCTTACAGATACAGTAGCTGAAAAGATCAGTGGTGCCAGTGCTTGCTTATCTGAGAGTGGAAATTGCTAACTGCTCAAAGAACCCCTAGCAACTTCTAGAGGAACCCTGGCTTTGAGAAAACTGATGTAGGCAGTAGTCTGCAGATTTTGGGCTGTTCAATGCACAAAACCTCAACCTGTTTCAAAGCACGTGATCTGGCCTTTTCGGTTTGTGTTTTTCTTTTTTTTTTTTTTTTTTTTTACATATCTTTTTTCACCTCTAATAACCCGATATCATCTTTGGCTTGCCAGTGCTTTTTGCGTCCTCTTTCATGCCCACAGAGGCCCCCCCTCCAAAGCCCAAATTATTTCCTCTTTACTCCATCCTGGCTACTATGGTAACATTTTTGCAGGATAATCAGATATTTTTTCTTAAAAAAATAAAAACAAAATATCAGCAATAAAATGAGGAACCATGTGTTTCAAAAATACTGATTTTAAACCACATCCATTATATACAGAAATGATGTCCGGAATCTAAATATGCAAGCTTAGAAATTCTAAAGAAATTCTTTTTTGGGGTTTAAGGGTTGGGCGTGTTGGTGGCAACCATTCTGTAAACTAATATGTATGAGCTGCCAGCCTAATGTTTCAATGAGAAACCAAGCCCTTGTTTGTCAGAAATAAGAATTGTCTGTGCCCATAGCAATTCGATTGTGGACAGTAGGTATTCAACAATTTGACGTCCAGTGTGTATTAGAAGCCTAGAAAAAAAATGCATGGGGTACTGACTGGTAACCAATAGATTGGCTGACTTATAGGTGTTTTATAAGCGGAAGTGTCTTTTAGTGTTGCCCTTAGCAACCATGGTTTTAGGCTTTTGTGCCTTTATAAGTGGAAGTGTCTTAGTGTTGTGCAACCATGGCCACCAGTCACCCAAAAAATAACATTAAATCAGTTACGGTATATACTCGAGTATAAGCGACCCGAATATAAGCCGAGGCACCTAATTTTACCCCAAAAAACTGGGAAAACTTATTGACTCGAGTATAAGCCTAGGGTGAGAAATGCGCAGCTACTGTAAGTGGGAAAGAGGGTCAACGATGCCCATTTGCATGCCTCACTCTGCCCGTTTGCAGCCATAGATCCCCTGAACTTCAAACACGGTAGTTAAGGGTTCCTATATGCCCCCTAGCTGCAGCCAAAATTTGGGGTCTCTGGACCCAAAGGGTCCGGAAATTACATTGCTGCAGATGGACACAGTTGACCGACTTTGGGGCCCCGTATCTCGGACCCACTTGGTGCTAGGAACCCCAAATTTGGTGTGCAAACCCAGTGGAACTAACACTACAACATATCCAAAGTTCCTAGCACCAAGTGGCCCCGAGATACGGGGCCCCAAAGTTGGTTTGGAAAATGTCAAGCACTTTTCTGCAGCAGAGAATGACATTTTTTGAACTGACTTTGGGGCCCCGTATCTCAGGGCCACTTGATGCTAGGAACCCCAGCTTTGGATATGTTGTAGTGCTAGTTCAATTGGGTTTGCACACCAAATTTTCCTAGCATAAAGTGGCCCCGAGATACGGGGCCCCAAAATCGGTTTGGAAAATGTCATTCTCTGCTGCAGAAAAGTGCTTGACTTGAGTATAAGCCGAGGGGGGCATTTTTACCCCCAAAAAATGTGCTGAAAAACTCGGCTTATACTCGAGTATATACGGTATGCTTTCTTTTTTCTCTGCATCATGCATGTTTGTAATTTGAACTTTTATATATAATGCGCTGTTGGCAGTTTATAAAGAATAATACTAACCACATTTTCCCTTTCATTATCACACATACAGTAAGAAACTGTGCTGATTAAATGTACGTTGAGCCTTTGCAGACGCACAAAGGGGTAAAACCAAAAATTACCTTTTCAAAACCATAGTAGACACATCTCTTGTTTTTGTTTTTTTTTTCTTTTTGAGCTACAGGAAAGCAAAGTCAGTTTGTGTCGTCTCTGTTTTTTGCATAGAAATGTCTGCATGTCTGGATATTTGCATATATTTTGCATAACAGCACTTATGACCGAAGGACATTTTTTGTATTAAAGAGTCTGCGAGTTGTGTGACCTGATAGGATCTCCTTTTTTATCCAAAAAGCCACATTTGTCTGAACAGTAGTCAGGTTTTGTTGAAACAAAATGGCAGCACAGTGGTTAGCTTGGTTTCCTTACATCAAGGCATTGGGTTTTCATTTAACCAAGCTTTACTCTCTTTAAACTACACGCGTTCTTGTAAGTGGAGATTGCAGGTTTTCCTTCAAAGACCTTCTAATAAATTCTCTTTACAGAGAGGTGCTTTATAGGCGCTGCGTGCCAGACCTGCGCCATACCACCCCTGTCAGAAAATCTGCGGTTAGAGCGAAACCCAGAACAACTTTATTAGGTTGCCTTAATTCTGAGGACAAGAGAAGGAAGTTTTGGGGGAATTTCTTGAATGTGCAGAAAGTGCATGTGACGAGCTGAGAATGGGGAAGCAAAACCAAGTTGACTTTAACCCTTTCACTTCTGTCTTCTGTAGAGATAATTGTTCTTTTTTTTTTTTTTTTTTTTTACATTGATGAGCTTTGAAACTAAGTGTCAAAAAAAGCTGTAGGTAGTCAGTTGTGCAGAAGAGATAGAAAAAAATGGAATTCCACCTTCCCCAGTTATAACATTTTAATGCTCGCCTCTGTTTCATTTAAAAGAAAGAAAAATAAAATAAAAATCACAGAACCTCAAAACCATTTTTAGGCTTCATCACATGGAGGTAAAGCATTTGCTTTATGTTCTTAGGCTTTCCAACCGCTTTTATAAAATGTATCTAGCGCGCACATTACAAATCAAAATGAGTTTGCTTCAAGTTATTTGAAAGCATTGGCAACTTGCAAAGCGTGCCGGGGTCCCGGAAAAGCTTTGAAGATGCCTCCTAAATACATAGTTGGGCTTTAGGCGGTTCTAAGACATTGTACAACATCCAACCTTGTCCGGGTTTTTTGCCCACAATGCAAACACCTTGTTTTTACAGGGGGACAGTCAAAGATGGTGAAGATTGTTATCTGTCCATGGGTGTATATGTGGGATACACTGGGTAATTTTAGGTATAGTAGATTGGCCTATTGGTAAATGTTATTGCTCTACCAGATTAAAATTTGACAGGTTGGCAGTTTACAAACTCTAAACCAGAGTTTCCAGGTCCACCAAGCTTACCATGTCCATTGCATAAGCGATTGGCCACCCATGGCTCAAATTTTGGCTGATTCAGCAGGAGTCAGTCCAAATTTTGAGCCGTTGGTGGCCATATCAGCACCACCCTGCTTGACGAACTTCAAGTTTTCAAGGAACCAGAGGCAAAATACCTGAACAGTGACTGCATTCAATTATGCCCTGCACACACGACCGGTTTTCCAGTCGGAATAAACTCTGAAGGTTTTTCCGAAGGAATTCTGCTTAAGCTGTCTTGTATACACACGGTCACACCAAATTCCGACAGTCCAGAACGCGGTGACATACGACGGGACTAGAAAACGGAAGTTCAGTAGCCAATAGCTTCCGTCTCGTACTTGATTCAGAGCATGCGTCGTTTTTGGTACGTTGGAACAGCATACAGACAAGCGGTTTTCCCGATAGGAATTGGTTCCGTCGGAAAAAATTTAGAACATGTTCTCTTTCTAGGTCCGTCAGAATTTTCGACGTAGAAAGTCCGATGGGGCATACACACGATCGGAATATACCATGAAAAGCTCCCGTTTGACTTTTTCTGTCAGACATTCCGCTTGTGTGTACACGGCATTAGTTGAAGTAACTGTTTGAGTATTGAAGCAGCCACCAGTGTTGCTACTGCCGAAATACAATAGCTGGCAGTGGAGACTCCTCCATCCACATGGTTTATCATGGGTAGAAGAATCTATGTGTATGGGTGGTGTATGGCCGCTCTAACAGTCTCTGCTGAACTTTGCATTTAGTTAAATTGTTACTAAACCCAGGACCCTGCATTCACTATATCTGCTCTCCCACAGTACACACAACATGGAAATGCAATAGTTTTAGTAAATATAAACTGCTAAATACCCTTTCTCGTCAGCAGTTAGAGCAGGCTTGTGACTTCTATTAATGTCTGGTTAAAGCTTGTAGGAGGAATATTCATTCTGCCATGTTTGTCCTATGAGGATGCAAGACCCCTGACTCTGGACAGTGCTGATTGGCCCTGTGCTGATCACAAGCACTCTCCCAAGAACAAAAAAGACCTCCTATTTAAAAAAAAAAAAAAAGTAAAAACTAAAAAAGTAAAAACTGTCATTTTAAATATAAAAAGTGTTTAGGACTGCACTAAACATTTCATTCAGCCTCCTTTTTTTTGAACAGTCGATCTAAAGAAAATGTTTGCTACGTTTTGTACTTTCCCATCCCAGAATGTTGGAAGGTATGCATAGGGTTAAGTATAGTAATGGCGGAGAAGGAGGAAATCTCTGCCTCTTTCTTCAGGTCTGCCAGGTAGAGTGACGGGGCGTTTCATAACCTATACATTCCATCCCATACCTTGTATAAGAGGAAACCAAGGCTGTCTCTTGCCCACTTCAATAATGAAAGCCTTTTCCTGGAACAGGAGCTCCGTTTTCCTCGTCCTCTCTGGTCTATTTGCCACTCGTGGTGTTTTTTTGTAAGAGGGTGTCGGAGCACCTGGCACTGTGAGCTTTGAAGGGGGCACTCAGGAAGTGACAAGAGGCAATTCAGAAAATGCGTGAATGGTGTGTTTACTTTGTGAAGGGTGGAATGTCTATTAAGTGGTAATCTGATTGTCCTACTAAGTTTATAACTAGGTAGCAATGAGTGCCATTTGTGGAGAGTGTTTCTTTTAGCGTAGCTGTACGTGAAAGTCTTGGCTTAGGAGCTTGTAATCTCGCGTTTTAAAATAACCTGTATTTTTCAAGTCTCGTATTATTGGCAGTGAAAAAAATAAATAAAAACAAAAGCCATTTAATCTCTTAACAGGTTTATGTGGTAATCGCATTTTGTTTATTATTTGATGCGCCTTTCTTGGCCATCTGGTGACTGGCAGCTGCTGTGGACACGTTCTAGTGGGTGTCATTATCAGGGAGGCCGCGGATTCGATTACATTGTGAGAGAGGATTACTGAAGTTTCCGCTGAGAAAGAAGCTCCATTGGAGAGCGGCTTTTCAACAGGATTCAGAGGCTGAGAAGCTACGTAACTGTTACATGAACGAGGGACTGTCAACCAAGGCAGCCTATTAAATGTCTGGTTTTATTACTTCCTTGTAATCGGAATTCATGAAGGATGGTTTCTGATTGGTTGCTTTGGGAACTGGGAACCGTTGCTCTTGTAAACAGGTTGTCTAACATACTTTATTTTAAGTATTTGAGTCATGAAACCAGAGTTGTAGTTTTCTTTATTTCAATACTACATCAGCCATGGCTAAAAAAGGCCACCACCTCTGTAGACTGTATGATTCTCCTCACACTAGGCAAATCGTATCGTGCCCGAGCACGTTTGAATCGAAATCCAATTCAGTTGACTAATGTGATTGCTCTGTACCCTGCTTGCCCCGGTTCAGCTTTACGGTGCCCTGGCCCACTTGAAGAGTTGGGCTTGGGCACAGTTTTGTGGACTCATGCATGGAATGTATCTGTGTGATCGCTATCTGTGCCCAAGCATGGAACTCTCACAGACCACTAAGTACGGAAGCGGGTAGGATCACTGTGGTCTGGCTGGCAGAGGTGATGACATAAGTGGGCACAGGGGAGTGGGGAGGGGCACAATCATGCTTGGGCACAGAACAGTTCCCTAGTGTGAGTCCTATCTAAATTTTCTCATGTAAACGCTTAATGTGTAGTAGGTTGATGAAAATAATTAAC
This sequence comes from Lithobates clamitans, assembly GCA_037952925.1. Lineage (NCBI taxonomy): Eukaryota > Metazoa > Chordata > Amphibia > Anura > Ranidae > Lithobates > Lithobates clamitans. Next base: position 732,709 of record JBBGZY010000883.1, read on the forward strand.
CTCCCTTCTTTTTTCTTCTGCTTTTTAACAGAGCTCCGCGCAGGAGATTGGAGAAGAGCTGGATGACGGTGTTATCTACAGTATCTCGCTCCGCAAAGTGCAGCTCCACCACACCGCCAACAAGGGGCAGCGATGGCTGGGGGTAAGCAGGGTACCGTCTCCCATGGGCAATGCGGAAGGCGGGCTTGCCGGACCCCGGGATACCACGGTGAGGAAGACAGGGCTAGTGCTAAACTGGGATGGGGGGAGGCGGAGGGGTCTCTTTTGGATTCCATAAAATGATTCCCATTTATTATTTGGTCAGGGCAGACAGAGGAAAGCAGCAATGAGCCATCATGTATATGATCTGCCCGCTTTGTTTTCACTAACACCCGTGTGTGCCTGCCCCTTGTCTGTCTGAAAACTAAAATAGATCCTCATGCCTTTCACACACAAATTGGACATACACAGGAGAATTTGGTTCAACACAGCATAGAGCCAATGTGCAGATCTCACATTTGAATTGTTTTTTTTATGCAGTGCTGCACTTTGATATCCTCCTGGCGTTGTTTATTGAAATGTTGGGTTTTTAGTTGTGTTTTGTGGCATTTCAGGTGCATACCGATGACTTCTACACCTTATGTAAGCAGCCCTGGAGGTTTTTTTTTTATCCATTTCTGTGTTTAGTGAATAAAGCTCATAATGATGGTTGCTTGTTGGGTTATCCAAATCTAAATTTGAACTGGACAGCCATTTTTTCTTCCTATAAGGAGATAAATCGATCGTAAACCATACAACTGCAGCTAATAAGGCCCCCACATAGCAAAAAAACAAACACCAAGACCTAATCTGTCTGGCTGCTTAATGAAATATCCAGACACTGATAGGTTTTGATACAGAAACAAATTCCCTTAAGTTCTCCTGCAGTCCAAGTACATATTCTGCTATCTCTAGTAATCCACGTCACACTGCAGTCATGGCAGCTGTTCTCCATACAATTTCATGCACATACCTTCTACCCATCATGGCTCTACCCTGGCTTTCTGCACGTGATGAGCAATGTCTGCTAAACTTAACCTCCTTAATTGTTTTTAATCTGTACATTAATTTTCAATGCTTGTATGTTATCTGCTGCTATGTCAAGTAACTGCTATCACCTTGGACACATGTTTTTGGACCTTGGAATCTTACATTGGTCCAAGTTGGACCTAATGTAAGTATGTCATAAAGATCATACTTCTAGAAGCCACTCTCAAAGTGATAGGAAACACACATTGTTTAATTGACGTTGTCACTTCTATTTCTGTATGACAGCACTGGAATTATTTTTGATTAAAAAAATCGAAATTCCTTTTTCCTAATCGATATACAGCTGTCACATGACCCAGCTCTTTCCCCAGCCTGTCTGCAGGGAAACATAAGCAGGAGGAGCTTGTAGTCCTCTACTGCTGGTCACATGTTCCAATGCAGTTGGACTACAGAGTAAAAATAATTAACTAATATCAATAAACTCTTTTAAATTGTGATACAAATATATATATTGAAATCAAATCTTTATTATTTTGTGGAAATAACATGGTGTGGGCGGATCTGTGGCAGTCACGGGCTGTGTCACGCCCCTCTAGCCTGTGTCTTAGAATAAGAAGGAGGTGAAGACTCCATTAATCTACATGTAATATCCTGCCCCCATTATTTAGCTGCTTAGTGGGCATGGAGGAGGAGGAAGAGGGAGGGAGAGAGGGAGGAAGTGGGCTGTCATTTACCACGTGTGACTCTATAGTCACATGGGCTGATAGAGAGGAAATGCTCAACATAGAAACTCCTCACTGGAAACTGAGCATGTGCAGAGTTGCCAACATTGCTCTGCAAAATCCCTAGCTGAATTGGGGACATGGACAGAAGGGGGAGATTGCAGCAGGATCAACCAGGTTTTTTGCAGAATACAGAAAACGAATCTCATAGTGACTGGGTGGGTATGAACAGCCTGTAATACACCATTTATCTTTTATGATATGGGTTTAGTGCCACTTTAGGATTTTCTTTTTTATTTGCTGGCTTGAGTAGGCACCTAAACAAACCACTGTCTGCAGGGGCCGAGAAGACAGCACAGCAAGTGCCAAAAGGCCACAGGTATAAGCTTACTAATAGCAATGGCAGCCACCGACCTCAAACAAATACAGATCAGATATTCTGACTTTTCTCACTTTATTTTCTAAATGTTTGTGCCAGGTTAGTGGTTTAAAAGTTCTGAAGCCAGAAATAGCAAGAATGCTAGCATATTCAGAAGGCCAGCATTGGAACCCTAGGGATTAGTAGATTCACTGTGGCCCAAGGTATAGCCATGGTGACATCATCATATATAAATCGGAGTTAAAAAGGTAATATTTTACTATTCACGACCACAGTGGGTTATTTGCTCTAAAGCTATATATAGGTACATAGATGTAGGTATCTATGCAATCCTTGGGAGAAGCAGACCTGTACAGTGGAATACATAGGGCATGTATCTGCCTTGTAAAGGGGGCATCATTTTCAAGTTGCTGTAATGGGTTAAAGGAGGGGGGAGGACTTTTTTTTTTTTTTTTTTTTTTGTTCTTCAGACTGTATAATCTCCAGCTGTAACATGAAAAATAGACTCCCATGTTGAAATAAACTGCTTGTATCATTAGTCTTACCTCAGCCAGACAGAGTCCATGTCAGGGACAGGGCGGGAGCGGGCCCATGCGCCCGGCCAAGTGGAGGTCAGCCAAGATCTTACAGTAACCCAGTCCCATTGAGGATCCTGACCTGTGCAAGTCTCCGGGGAAGCAGTTTAGTTTATAGAACTCAGGGACGGAAGGGTAAAATAAAACACACTTGAAAAAAAGGTATGTAGGGGAAATGAAATCTATAGTATACACATTCCATTGTATCCCAGCGGAATAGAGTGATGGAACTCAAGGCAATGTACACATTCAGAGCGTTAGAGCTATGACATTCACACCAGGAAGGAAGGCTGCTCTTAGCTTATCATATCCTGTCATAAATTAAAATAGACTACATGGTGGGGGACTTGTTGCTGTCCCGCTAATTTGAGTTATTTTTTATTCTCCCAGAGTGCTTTGCAGAGCGCAAGAAGAGCCATAGATCAGCATCATTAACGCCAAGCTATACTGAAATAACAACCGCCTCCTTTCCTGCTGCCTTTATATAAATAAAAGTAGCATTAAAGTACCTTTCCTGTGGAAAACTAGTCTTCAAGCTCCCTCTAGAATTGGTCACGTGGGCAAATGCCAGAGCATAGGTGATCGAATGTCAGAACATAATCTCTACTAAAGGGGAGGATTAGAATTGATTGGCCAGATCTGTCAAAGTATCCGTTCACTAAGCCAAGGTGAGATCTTGTACAGCGCGGATGGACAAATCTCCCACAACATTTATTGTATGGACAGTCAGCACCGGTGGCTGTCAGAATACCTAAAGTGTGATTGCATCTGATTGGATGCAGGTACTGTTCGGCCAAGTGGTTTTGCCCGGCTCCTTCGATTTTTTTTAAATTTTTTTTAAGTTGGGGGATGTTGGGCAAGAGGGTGCCGACAGGGCCATCCACAAAGAAAATGGAGTCCGGTTCATCAGGAACTGTCTGAAATACAATCAGTAAAAGGCCAGCTTAAGTCTAAACCCGAATATGGTAGGTCACGGACACAATGGGAAATGGGCTTGGAATCTTAGAGAGGTGATTTCCTGCAACCTATAGCTTCAAAAAGCTGGCATGGGACTCCGACAAAGGGATCTCAAAACTGATATGCTGAGCTGAAGACAAAGCTATAATGCTGTTCCTCTATAGAAACATCTGCATCCTGCATATCTGTATGTTTTGAACATGACAAATGTAATCTGTTTCTCATGTGGAGGTTTTGTATACTGTGTCAGCAGGTAATGGCATTGACTAACCATGACCGCAGTAAATGTGTGCTACCGACAGCATTCCATAGATCTTATAGGTACTAAAAACTTTACAGGAATCCATTTGACGTTCCATTTTTGTTTTTTTTTCTGAAAGAACCTGCTGGTTTTATTGCAGTTTCGATCTGTCACATATGTGAAATTAATTGCATTTTAACTTTTGTAAACAGTATTTGGCTTTACAGATAATCTAAAGCCTTTTTTCTTTTTTTGGGTAGCGTAGGGGAGAGTTAAAAACTATATATTTTTTTTCATATGTTTAATGTTTTGATTATTAATATTTATTTTTTTCTTGTCACTGTATATATATTTTTTTAAATTAAATTTTAATTTAATTTTGTTTTAATTTGGCCGCCCATTTAAAAATATGCATTGATGTTTAATGTATAATGAAACCAGGTGAGCTAGGGAGCTGAACTCTGTTTTTGAGAACTTGATTGCCTTAATAGCTGCCAACCTCTAGAGCAGGGATATGCAATTAGCAGACTTCCAGTTGTTGCAGAACTACAAGTCCCATGAGGCATAGCAAGACCCTGACAGCCACAAGCCTGACGCCCAGAGGCCGAGGCATGATGGGTAGTTTTGCAAAAGCTGGAGGTCCGCTAATTGCATATCCCTGCTCTAGAGCAGGTGGTTTAAAGGAAAAAGGAGCGTTCAGCTGCGTATCCATCATTTAGCCTAAGTTCACATTGGGCTGATTTGACATGTCAAATCGCATGCCAAATCAGAGCCTATTGCTGGCATTTGCACCATCCAAAATGGTGCGAAGCCGACTTTGCGGCGTCGCACCTATTCCAAAAAGTTTCTGCACTACTTTTGGCGACTTCGGGGCCGTTTTCAATAGACATCTGTGCATGAAGCCGCACAGATGTCTGTCAAATCGCCCCGGACGTCGGACTGAAATGTCGGATTGAAATTGTGCGATTTCAAACCCGCCCTCAGTGTGAACAGGGCTTAAAGTAATTTTTTTGCTTCCAAATGAGCACAATAAATGTATTAAGCAGGCCATAGATGAATTAATTTTCTTTCTTTCCTCCACGGGTGGCAGGAATGAAATCGCTTGATTCTCCCATCAACTCAGTCAGTGTTGATGGGTGGAATACCCCCCGAGGAGCTATTGTGTTCTCTCACTGGCAATAATCGCGTGCCGTGAATCTGACATGCTGGTTGTAACCCAAGTCAGTCAGGGATCGACTTGAGTACATACTGCCTGCCCCATAGATGGTTTGAACCTCAGCTGGTCCCTCCTGAACTGGACGAGATTCAAACCATCTATGGCTGGCTTTAGCTAGCTTCTGGCCAGTGGGTCAATTGGGCTTAACGCAACATTGTATAAGCACCATAAGTCTATATGCGGGTGGGAGATGTCTGTCAATAGCACCTCATCCCTTCTAATACATGAAAAATAGTTTATGTAGTAGGAATGGGATTTTCTGGGTGCATATATTGTAGACCAATTATTAAATACCAATTACATTTTTTTTACAAATATATTTGTAAACAATACAGAAAAATGTGTAAGAATTTTTTATTTATTTTATAGTGAAAAAAATGATTTGGTATTCAGCGTAACAGCACCCGTGTCACAATAGTAGGGAAACCAACTGTGCAAAAACAAAAAAAGATAGGTTCTTTGGATGCCCCCTTCCCTAGTGCATTAGGTGTGACACCTTAGGGAAAATAATTGAAGCTAATTGCACTGACAAAGCGCATGCTCATTATAGCTGCAAGGGAAAAAGCTATTGGATGTTCAACAGATGAAGAAACTACAAACTGCTATGGATCCCATTATGTAAAGCCTTACAGGTTTCTTAGCACATTGAAGACCATCTTTTGAACATCTGTTACCTTTGGAAACTGATGGGTATGTTGTTTATGGAGTATTTGTGAGTGCAAATATTATCTTCAATTATTTCCCCTAAGGTTTCCCACCTATTTTACATAAGGTCCCCAAAGGTGGCACACTTGGACATTGGGTGCCACCTTGGTGCATTATCTTCTTCTGTGGTTTAAAGATAATCTGTGTAAAGGAACCAAATATATCTCCTGAAGAAGCTTATGCAAGCGAAACATGTTGAGAAAGTGGTATTAATTTGTATATCAAAGGGTTATCCTTTCCCCCCCCCTCTTTTTATATTGTATATTGTCCTTGATCATGTCTGTTTCCTTTTATAAGATTGTTTAATAAAATATGATTTTATGATATGTTGGATATATTACCTGACTCAAGCACCGTTAAAAGTCCCTGAGGACCATATATTGGCCTCAATGCCCCTCTCTTACATTTAAAGTGGCACACTTGGACATTGGGTGCCACCTTGGTGCATTATCTTCTTCTGTGGTTTAAAGATAATCTGTGTAAAGGAACCATAAAGACTACCTGGCTGTTATGATCCAAGGCTTCAAAACGTACTAAATCTCAGACTTCAGACTTACATTCTTGATCTGCATGCTTGTTCCTCATCGTTGTTTCAGAAAGTATTAGAATCAGGGACAGGAAGACGGGTAGCATTTTCAGAAGCAGACCATCAATGGCAACCTTCATACTCCTCTCCATAAAGGCTTCCTTTAACCTAGAGACTTAAATGGTTCACTGTAATAGGCTCTGGTAGGGATGTTGAGATTTATGCTTACCTTCGCTTTTGGATCAAAGAATGTGCATGTATATGGCATAAAGATCAGAAAGAAAGGCCTCCAGAGATTTAAGTTGACATGACATCAATAGCCAAACCCTATAGCCACATGCAGATCCATATGAAATGAAGAACCAACTTTTTTACTTGTGGCTTTGGAAAAGGCAAAGGTTGGGGTATTGATACCTCTTCCGAATAAGTGTTTAGTAAACACTTCAGTATACCATGGTAATCAACATCAGCATTTTGCTTTTTTTTTTTTTTTTTTTCCTTTTTTAATTTTCTTTTTTGTTATAATACCCTTTACACTGCCACTGACTGACACATTGCACAAAACCCCCTTTTCATGCTAATATAACTTGGGCTGCTTGTTTGTAACTGTCTGATGCTTGCTGTCTAACATCTTGCTCTTTTACCAGCTGATGGCACTATTAGATCCTTGCTTATTTCTTAAGGCAAGCCATCCCAAATACTAGGTTATGGAACTGATTAATTAACATTGTGTTTTTTTCTTCTTCCTCTCTTGTTCTTTCAATGCAGTTTGAGAATGAGTCGGGGTTGAGCCTGTACGAGACATGCAAAGTTCGGACCATCAAAGCCGGGACTCTGGAGAAGCTGGTGGAATACCTGGTCTCTGCGTTCAAGGGCAATGACTCCACTTATGTCACCATTTTCCTGTGCACGTACAGGGCGTTCGCTACCACCAAGCAAGTGCTGGACTTGTTACTAAACAAGTGAGTCAGATTGGTGGATTCCATTTTTAGGTTGTGGTAGCCCAAGCTTTAAGGTCAGGTGCGATGGAATTGGATTGATTTTGGATTGGGTTGACCAGTATGAAGGGCCCAGTTGTAGAGTAAATCAGGTCATGAGTATAATCTATGACTTAAGCTGTATTTAGATGGAAGATGACACCCATGGCTAATAATTTTCTACTAGGATATTGGACAAGGTAGCCACATGGTGGACACAGAACCTTAGTACTGATAGATTTGGACATACAAGTTTAAGTCAGCCTGGGTGGCCCCCCTTAATGTTCATGAGCATGTTCTAGTCCTTGTTATATGTATTGGGAAAAACGTGAGTGGAAAAACTATCTGCACAATGACTGCATTATATCATCTTAAAGGCATTGTGCAACAGTTTTTACAGCTACAGAACATTGCAACCTGGGATAAAGACTGGGGTGCCAAGGTGAGGTGAAGGAACCTGATATATACAAAAAAATGATAAAACGAAAATGTTCCCTCATTTTACATTTACAATGACCTCCTATTGCTCCCAGACAAGTTTCTGCTGAAACCACAAAACAAAATAAGCAACAAAGGAGCCAATGGTGTTAGATAATGATTGCATAACTGTTAATCAACTGATCACAGATCTATAATTTTATTCATGATGAGCAATCCAGTAATACTTTGTTACATTCCTGCCATGTGTTTTAAATAATTCAAAGTTCAATGAGGGTGTGAAGTTCATTTCAGACAAATCTAGTACAACAGGTTCTGCTCATAAAGTGCTTCTAAAAGGAATAGTGGATGTTTTAGATAGTCATCAGGTAGAAGTTTAAAATGCAGAACTAAGGTTTTGTTTTTTGTTTTTTTTTGTTTCTAGGTTTGGGCGCCTCCACCCTCAGCTCAATGGCGAACATTCCCATAACACCGTGGATGACCGGCTTGAGCTAAAAAAGTAGGTTACAGCAATCTTGGTTGGTCTTTCTATACTCCAAAAACACATGAAAAGGCATGAGCTTAACACACCTTTGGAAATGTTTCCTGGATAAACAGGGAATAGTTAATTATTCAATGTATTCAATTCTTTAAATAGAATATAGGCCATCAATGAGGAGCTGGCCTTGGAGCAGCTGGTACTAATAGCTGATTTTTGTTAGAAGTCACAGTCTGTTAGTAGTGAGACAGGTGAAGATGAGACACCATTTTTTGAGGCTCATGTGTCAGTGGGGCATAGCTCCCATTTCTTCACTTTGAATGCCTCTTCAAAACCTACATCAAAAGGTATTCTTCACTCTTAAAGTGGTTCTTTACCTTCATGCAGTCCCTGCATGAAGGTAAAAAAAAAAACCTTCTGGGTGCAGCCCCCCCCCCCCCCCGCCCATTATACGTATCTGAGCCCCATCTCGATCCAGCAATGTGCATGAGAGCAGTGGCTCCTCTGGGTCTCTCTCCTCATTGGCTCCCACAGCAGTGGGAGCCATTGGCTTCTGCTGCTGTCAATCACAGCCAGTGAGGAGAAGGGGGGGGGGGTGCAGAGTCGTGCTGTGTGTGTGTGTGTGTGTTAGTTAATGGACAATGTCCAATCACACGAGTGCAGCTCGGGAGCGAGCCTGCTCGAGTGCCTTCATAGCAAAAGGCTTGCTGTTGGGGGCACTTAGCAGGGCTGAGGAGCCACAACTGCCGGCGGAGGACCCGAAAAGGATGCAGGTAAGTATGACATGTTTGTAAAAAAAAAAAAAAGACAACCTTTTTAGAATTACTTTAAGCTGGCTGTTGGATATTTTTCATGCATTCTATAGGATGAATGAAAAATATCTATCAGATTCCACTTTTGAAGCTAACAGCTTGGATGGACGAATCCCTCTTGCTGGGCGATTGTATACTGACAGCTGCTGCCAGCAGCTATCAGAATGCCAAAACAGCAGTTGCATCAGATTGGGTACAGCTGCAGTTTGTTCCGACAATTTTCTGTCTGGCCGGAGGACTACTAAAGGACCACCCATTAAGAGGATTTGGGCCGGTTCATGAAGAACTGGCTGAAATTTGCAGGGTATGTGGCCAGCTTTAATCCTTTTTTCTTTTAGTGAAATAAAAAGACTTAAAATGGACCTCTGCAACATTTGTTTTATAAGTTACCACCATACTTGCCCAGGAGCTGAGTCCTTTATGTCTTGTAGTTAATTTGATGCTTTCAATACATATGGTTATTTAGATTTACGAATAGACACGGTTGATAGCACTTTATTACCCGTCTTCAATAAACTGTTCTGCAAATCACCAGTTAATGCATTATGCTCGTATGGTTGTTACGACCATATGCATTACTGCCATAAGCAATGTTCTGAGTGTAGCTGCTGACGCCGATCATTCTGATTGTGGCAAAGTGATAAAAAAGGTAAAATGTAATGGGGTGCTGTTGATTTACTGCACTTTGCCTTTTTCTTAAAAACACGTATGGCTATTGTTGTGTTTCTTTTGGTACATATAAAACATTTTTGTCCGGTATGATTTGGTTTAAACATTGAACTACAAATAGATGAAGTAGATTTAACAGAAATATTTCAAACTTTCCAAAACCTTTGCTTTGTCAGCAGTTTTACTCCTGTAAGATGCTCTTCAGCATCCTCTTTTTCAGAGATCAAAAGGCAGAGGGCTGATGGGAGTATGAGCCAGACATTGCCATGGAAAGCCCCATCTTAAACGGCTTATAGTCTGCCTTCCTAAGGCTGGAAACTGCAGATTAGTAGAAAGACATTTCTACACAATCTTTCATTAACGCTGCTGCTGCCCTCCAGTGATGTACCTTTCAGTTTAATCTTTCTCAGTGCAGCAAATATCACGCCCTATGTTGCACATGTGGCTTTTATCGAAAAGATAAGTGCACTTGAGGCTTTTCTGATCCTCAAATTGTACAGTACAGAAAAGTGAATAGTAGAAAGTGTAATTATTTATGTACCTGGAGGCAGCCACATATGCTTCCTTTTTGGTAGTTGTGCACGTTGCTTAGGTCTGGATGATTCTTATATTTCACTGAAAGTCTACCAGACAGTGTCTGATTGAGAGAGACAGACCCCCTACTGTTTCTAATGACATGAATTGCCCATAAGCCAGAGTTCTTCTTGGCCTAGGATAGGCTACTTAAAGCAGAACTTCACCCAAAAGGGGGTGGAGAGCAGGTGCCTAGATTTGACAGGTACTCGTTCCTACTTCTGCTCGGATCACGTAGGCCCCCTTTCTGCTCACAACCTTCTGGGACACTTCACAAGTCCCAGAAGGCTGCAGGACCATTAACAAAGCGCAGCATGAGCAGTAGGCAGTTGGTTGTGAAGCCGCATGAGTCACAGCCGGCTGCCCACAATTAACATACTGGCGCCACGGACCCAAAGAATTCCAGGCATGGTATATTTTTACACAGTTGCATTGGTCCAGCTGATCTCCACTTGGTCCACTACTCCAGTGATCTCTACTTGCTTCCGGGTCCCAGGGTGGTGCGGGGCAGTGAAGTCACGCTCTGCACCTCGTCCAATCAGAGAACGCTTTGCATTCATTCAGGGGCTGCAAGCCAATCTCTGAATGGCAACCTTGCAGAGCAGCCAATCTCCTGTGTTCAGAATGCATCAGGCCGGCCACTCAGCACAGGACTTGGAAGAAGTGGAGGTCACCGGAGTAGCGACGTGTACTTCAGTGATTTCCAGTTTCCAGGGGCATCAGCCGGGTATGGTCAAACATGGACCAATGTAACTATGTAAAAATATACAATGCCTGGAATTAATCTTCAAGCCTTGTGTAATACTGTACATAGGACATGCTAATTATCTCAAATATGTATTGTATTGAAAGGTCTGCATTAAATATTTTCTACACAAAGAAAGAAAATCCCATTTCATCCTCATGCCTCAGTCTTTTTCTCTACATTATAAGCAATGTTATCACTATGAATACAGACCATGTTATTCTCATCCTCCCCAGACCTCTGTTGCACAAAACCAAATCCATGTTTTCCATTTCCCCTCCAGCACAATCTCCTCCATCTTGGGAGCATGGCTGGACCAGTATTCAGAGGATTTTCGCCAGGCACCCGATTACGTCTGTTTAAAGCAGCTTATCGCTTATGTGCGGCACAATATCCCTGGCTCGGACCTGGAGCGCAGAGCACGCAATCTTTTGACCCAGTTCCAGCGACAAGAGCTCAGCGAAGCGGATCAGGATGGTGAGTGGTGTGGGGGAATGCTTGATAAACTTTGAAATTCCTAAGACTATCTGTAAGGGTTATTGTCTAATAGTTGGTAAGGCGCATTGCACAAACGATTATTGACCCATTGAGACTCGTACAATAAAGAGTTTTATTCTTGAGTTCTAATCTGTGAGATTTGTTGTGTTCTTGCAGCTTTTACAGTTGCTTGCTATAGCATATTTCCATTATTGTATTACATAGGCTTGAACACATTACATAACCTTCCCATCTCATCCTACAGTTTTGGATCACTCAAGTTGCACTTTCCGTCTTGTGGACGAGAGCTCCCTCTTAGAGCCGAAGCCGGACTTCCTGTCTTTCCGGCAGGATATGGTGGCTGAACAGTTCACCGTCATGGATGCTGTAAGTACTGCACAAGGTGCCTTCACTTGTCTCCTCTTAATGTTTTCCAAATGCAATTATTATAGTAGGTAGGGTAGTGAAGTATAACATCAATTTTATAGCTATTTTCACTACAGCTTTTTTAAATGTATCTAGTAGTGATTGGGAAAAGTTCCATCCTTGGTCATTGATTTGGAGGAACTGCAGCCATACTTGGTCTAGTTACATTAATGTTGGGACATTGGTCTAGTTACTTTGAATGTGGCTGGATCCGTAAATAATAATCAATATAGAAGATCAAAAAAAGGCACAATCTTGAGTTTACAACCACAATGTTTCATATGTAGTATATAAATACATCTGTACTAGTTACATTTTACGTAAATTGATGTCCTTGTGACTAAACCTCCACCTATGAATTCTGTAACTTCTTATTCCCTTCTACCTTTTGCTCTTCTTACACTCCTGCTTGTCTTTATTTTAGGATCTCTTCAAGAAGGTGGTGCCTTACCACTGCCTGGGTTGCATTTGGTCCCAAAGAGATAAGAAAGGCAAAGAACACCTGGCACCAACCATCCGTGCCACCGTCTCTCAGTTCAATAGCGTCACCAACTGTGTCATATCCACGTGCCTGAGCGACCGGTCGCTGAAGCCCCAGCAGAGAGCCAAAATTATAGAGCGATGGATAGACGTAGCCAGGGTACATATGACACATACCTGCTTAGCTGTACTCTCAAACATGCCCATGAATATTCAATATCGACCTTTAAATAGTGTTCTAAACACAAACCTTTGTTTCTAGGAGTGTCGTATTCTGAAAAATTTCTCCTCTCTGCGTGCCATCTTGTCAGCTCTGCAGTGTAACGCCATTCACAGGCTGAAGAAGACTTGGGATGAAGTTTCAAGGTGAGGATTAACCACTATGTCTGTGGTTACATCAGATCTTGAATCTGATAATACAGAACAGTGGGGTTGATTTACTAAAACTGGAGAGGGCAAAATCTCTGCATAGAAACCAATCGGCTTCTAGGTTTATTTGTGAAAGCTTAAAAGAGAAGTATGGGAATCTGTTTTTTCCAAGGATTATACTTACCTAGGTGGATGCAACATGGCTCCGATGCTGCATCTGTCCCCCAGCGCCTCTACACTGAGAACCGAGCGATCGAACACTGCCGATGGCTCGGTTTTCACAGCTTCCCGAACAGAGAGCTGTTGACTGTCAATCAACAGCTCTCCACTCTGCTCCTCCATGCTCATTGGAGCACTAAGCTGTGGAGGGGTGGGGAGCGACCATCTCAGGCTCTCTGCAGCTCGCTGAGACGGGTGTCAGTCCAGGCACCTGGCAGATCCTGACTTCCATTGTCCCGATGATGCGGTGCCTGGACTGATTCCTATGACATCAGCAGAGCGCGGACTTCAGTCCGCCCTCTACTGAAAACGGGTCACAGGAGTGCAAAACGGATTGCACTCCTGTGACCCATAGGAGAAGCCCAGCCAAACGAGCTTAGCCTGGACTCCTCCTTTAATTGAACAAGCTGAAGTTAGAAGCTGGCTACCATGCACAGCTGCATCAGATTCTGCACTCTCCAGTTTGAGTAATACAACCCCAATGTGTATAAGGAGTAGTAACCCTATAGGTTACTGCAAGTTCTGCCTTGCTTTTAGCTTAACTGAATAAGTTTGAAGCCATTTCTTAAATTAGATGGTTTTAATCAACAATTCCCGCAAAGCTGTCAATTTAAATAGCCTTTCTTAATGTACCACCAACAGTCGTTTCTTGTTCTGGTTTTCAGAGAGAGCTTTCGGATATTTATGGAACTTTCCGAGATCTTTTCGGATGAGAACAACCACTCATTAAGCCGTGAGCTGTTGATTAAGGTGGGTGTTTACAAGGAACAATTTTACATGTGCAGGGGAAAGGAGCGTGCATTGTGTGCAGCTACACTTGGGCCTCACAATATTGCATTCTAATCAGCTTGAATGACATTTGTAAAGTGGTTTTAAAGACAATATATAGAAGGAATGTAGTAAAGGAAAGGTAGGTGCTGCTTGGGATGGAGAATTAAAGAAAACCTGATGCTTTGCCCTACATGGACAGGCATTTCACTTTAAAGTATATTATAAACAACCTTTCTCAAACTTTTCAACCTAGAGGAACCCTTAAAGTAAATTTCTGGTCTTAGGGAACCCCTACTAATAATTTCTATATCTACAACTCATGATACATTTAGCATGATGGTCAGTGGGAGGAATGCTCTTTTCCTTTGTGGTCATTGGGAAGAATTACCCCCTTACAGATAGCTAAAAATGCCAATAGAGTCAGTGTGAACTTATCTGAGATGCAGAAATTGCTCAAGGAACCCCTCACAACCTGGAGGAACCCCGATCTAAACCCTAGAACAAAAATTGAATATACTGCAGTTTACCAGTCCTTACATGTAGTGGCTGCATTAGTCTCTATATTTTTAGGCTGTTTTATCTTTATTTTTACCTGGTGATCCTACCAGTAACACATTTCCTCTCCTAGGGTGGCAACGCTCACTCACTGTACTGTGTAGGAGCAGTGTTGTCATAATAGGACAGGAAGTGCCCCCCCTTAATCTCAACAACATCAAGGAAATGTGTTTAGTAGTCCACAGAGGAGAACTGGGCATGGCTGACAACAATACTTGGGGATTTTAGTTCATCAGGTGGCTACTGCATTTCTGACAGGATCAACAGGCATTATTCTGTACATGCATTGCTGTTGTATGTATGAGGAGATATGCATGTTTTGGAGAGATGTGCTGAATGTTGTTTTTTTCTTTTTTTTTTTCTATATATATATATATATATATATATATATATATATATATATAGATAGATAGATATAGTATGTATGTATGTGTATATTTATTTATTTATTTATATATGTATGTGTGTGTGTGTATATAATTTATTATTTTAAAGCCTCTGAAATAAGGAACTGTTACTGTGGCGTAATGGCCTTATTTTTGACAGTTGCAAGGTCGTGACTCTATAACATATTTGCACATTGTCCTTTTTATTTTTAGATTTCTTTGAACTTTCCTTTACATAAAGCACCATCTTGCACATAGCTGTTGACCACGGGTCATTATCAGCTGGAGTGTTAAATGGCCACATTTGAGACGTATACTCCTTTTTTTTTTTTTTTTCTCCTTTTTTGTGTCTTATCTCCTTTAGCTCATCTTCTTGTTATGTTTGTTTTTCGGCCAGCCGTCCCCCTCCATTTTTCTTGTGTATTTTTGGCATGGGCAGGGTATCTCCTGGTGTGTACGTGCCATACATAAAAGCTGCTTGTCTTATGTCATCTGCTTATCGGGAAGGGGAACCCCTGGTTCACACCCTCTTACTCACACCAGGCCAAGTGCAGGTTCAGTGTGTCAGGCTTGGGCGTGATGATGTGTGTAGGAGTATAAGGGAATCCCTCTCCTTATCTCTCCTCTTCAGCCATAGCCAAGAGCAAATTATTGGCCAGCTTCATTCTCTGTTCAGCCCACTCTCTTCATGCTTCATTATCAAAAGCAACAGGCAGCCTAACAGTGCCATTAAAGGGCACCTCAGTGTGATATTCTCACTGTACATTCTGCTTTTTTCTCAGTTGTATGCCATTACATTTCTTTCACAATTCTTAGCTTTGCCCCCTTTATTGATTTGCTATGGGAGATCATATACTGTATAGCTTCAAAGTGCACAGAACAAAAAGGATGCCAGAATCATGATGAACTATAATTTGGAATGCTTAGTTATGAGCAAGGGAGCCCTGAACGGCACTTGTAAATAGAGCCATTAGCAGATTCCTGTGGATTGCACACAGCTGCTGCCAGAAAACCTGTACAAAACAATGACAGGCTGACGGTTAGGGCAGATGATCAGCCCTGGATGCAGACAGATTGGGTCCAAGGCCGATCATCTGTCCCTAACAGCAGGTAACTACTTAAAGTGTGATTAGGTGTGACCAGTGATGGACAGTCACAGCTCCTGTTAGCCTGTCTTAGCTTTGTATTGGCTTTCTGGCTGCAGATGTTCACAACCACCTGTGATCCCAGGTGCTGGAATCAGCAGATTCTTGCAACAAGAATCTGCTGATGGTGCCCTATTCGCAAAGGTGAATGAGGGTCAAAGAAGAGAAAAGCGCATGCAAGATGTTTGGAAACATCAGTAACCTTTTTTTTTTTTTTTCCCCCGTTCAAAGATTCTTATGAATCTAGATTAGTAGAATCAAGTACAGCCATTGTATAGATCAGATGAATAACATGCCGCTATACACATGTGAAACTGTATAGAATCACGCAAAAGTTTTCATGCATGATAACAACCTCAAAAACCGTGTTAATTGGAGAAAAACGCGGCTCAACAAGCAGAAGTACAAAGAAAAAGGGCCCCGCTTAAGAGCTCCTTGGTACAAAAGGAGAGCAGCCTATGATTCTTTTACAATACTGTATAGGTAATCCGCAAAGTAAAAGAAAGTAGAGAAAGGAAGGAAGGGAGGAAGTCGGGGGATCTACCAGACGTAGCAAAGGACACCTACCTTGGAGCAAAACATGCCAGGGCACACTTAGGATCGTTAGTCAAGGTTCCAATAGTGATTGGTCAAAATTTCGAAGCAAAAAGTGATCACCCCAAGGCTGCCAAATTTTGAGATGCTTAAGGATATGGTCTGGGAGCGTAGCTTCATGTAATACATTTTCTGTTCTCTAAAAGATCGGTTCACTCAAAATGGATATGCTCATTTTAGGTGGAGTTTGGAGAGCTAAGTGACCTGCTGGGGATCTCCAGCAGTGAGATCTGTGCACTATAACTTTGGGGCCCTTTGCCTTGCACTTGAGTTGATTTATTTGGGTTGCTTTATAGTTTCTCAAGGTTTTGTATTGAGCAGCTTAGACCCAAGCTACAAACCCATGAACATGAGCTTCCAGCTTCTTGAAAAAACAGAAATATCACATTTGGGTGAACCTACCCTTTAAATTTTCTGGGATGAATGTGGACTTGAAAAAGAATCTGTGTCCATTCAGACTTCAACAAAATGGCGTCCAAATGCACGCAAACACCAATTCCTTGTTGCATGAATGTGAGCTCCTTCAGCTCCTGTTCTCCACCTGTAGGGAACTCCTCAATGTTTTGGCCTTTTCAGGGCTTAATCATAGAGGCCTCTACACTTAAGCCCCCAAAAGTATAAAACGCGTAAGGCGGAGAACAGGATTTGAAGCCATTTTTTACTCATTTAATTCACATTCATGCAACAGGGAGCCAGTGCCTGTGTGTAAACGGCCGCCATTTTTTTGAAGTCTACTAAAGCCTGACAAGCTGATCCTATCTATCTTACACCAGTCTATTCACATGCCGATCCAACTGATACAGGTTTAGGGAGGGGGCAGCACTATTTTCATTGTTTTGGGCTACGAATGTAAGTGTGTCCATTGAGAGTCTCTTAAAGCCGACTCTGGCTCACCTATTCTCGCCTTTACTGTGTTCCCTTGCTTCGCTAACTTCATGATGCCTCTGTCTATGGAGGAGCATGGGAACGCTTCCCATACTGCTGTATGAATACTGTTAACCTGATGAGGAGGAAGACCTCAACCCTTTGTAAAGTAACACTTCCACAG
Source organism: Lithobates clamitans (assembly GCA_037952925.1). Classification (NCBI taxonomy): domain Eukaryota; kingdom Metazoa; phylum Chordata; class Amphibia; order Anura; family Ranidae; genus Lithobates; species Lithobates clamitans. The sequence goes on from JBBGZY010000883.1 coordinate 750,200, forward strand.
GGTTTGACTCTCCGCTCTAATAAATGAATGGAGCAGCAAGGGAATGCGACAAAGGTACGCCAACATGGGTAAGGAAGTGGACTTTGAAGACTGTCACTTTTGCTCATTCAGGGCAAATTGAAAGAGTCTCCTTTAAAAACCCTCTTTGGAAGCAGCTGCTGTTTTTGTAGAATGAGGATGAAATTGTGGTACACAAGATTCCAGACTCCTGAGTGGGCACCTAGCTATTCACCAGCCAGGATCTTCGCCTCACATTCCCAAAATACTTTGCTCCCACTTCTGACTACCTCCGAGGCAGCTGCCCGCCACTTGTAAAACACATTTTAATCTCTGTTACGCAGCTAGGGCAGAGACATAAATGTTATTCTATTCTTGGCCTGGTTACAAACCTAGGGTCGGCCTTTTTAAGTGAATTCGACATATCGCCAAATCACTGTGAAACAATTGCTCATGCATAGTTTACATTGCTCTGAGGGGTCTGGCATGCAGTCAGAGGTCTATTGGGGCGGGAGGGCGTGGCTTGTTTATTATTCTCCAGCACCAGGCAATCCATGATTTTTGGCATGTTACCAGCTGAGAATTCCCCATTAAGAATGGTTTCACTTTCTTTTTTTTTGTTTTTTTTTGTTTGTTTTTTTTTTTATGTGATTTAATGCTTTTGTTTCTGTTTCACATATGTACACATAGAACTCTGCCATTCATTTTCCATTCTTAACTTTGTAGGAGGGCACTTCTAAATTTGCAACCCTGGATATTAACCCTAAAAGAGCACAGAAGAGGCAACAGCAGCAGCGAGAATTGGTAGGTAATTCCTCTGCAAATCATAATGGCTTTTCTGCTTGCTCCCTCTAGTGTCCACTAATGTTAATACATCCTCTTCAATTTGCAGGGAGTTATGCAGGGCACCATACCTTATCTGGGCACTTTCCTTACTGACCTGGTGATGCTGGATACTGCAATGAAGGATTATTTAGAGGTAGGGTGCTTTGTGTTTGTTCTCAGTTCAGTGTGTATTGATGGTCTTTAATGTTAACTACTTTTTCATTGTTTTCTCGAGTGAACCCTGGAGCACTCAATGTGCAGATGGTAACATTCTGCTCCAAAGATGGGGTTCAGACACTCTCTGCAGTGCAAACCTCTCTTGGTTAGAATGTATTAAAGGCAGGAATTGTTGACTTTAGGAATGGAAAGTGAGCACTGTTTTGTCGGGGTCTCCTGGGGCTTTCAGGAACATGCTTGTTCACACTTGTGCACAGACTTAGTTTTCAGCACTAAAAAAACATTACGTTTTCGCAAAGGCATACAGAAAACAATTGTTCTCTGTGTTCCCTATTCACACTTTAAATGCAGCCTGCGGGTGAGCTGCAGTGCAGTACAGAAATCTGCAGTGTGTTCATCCTCGGCTCTGTTTCTACACACTCCAGCGGAACTGCAGTGCATAGAAATGAATGAAATGTCACACTTTGACATTTTAACAAAGTAAAACATTTTTTTAAATATTGCTCTTCACTGTAAAATGGCAAGCCACTGCCATCCAGAACCAACACCCTCCTGCCCAGTAAAATGCAGCAGTTTACCGGTGCTGCTTCTTCCTCTGCCAGCTTGTACTCTGCTGAATAGGTAATCACAAAAATGGGTACCAGGTTGAATACAGATTATTACTCTGCTTATATTGTAGAAATACATTTCATGATGTACTAATAGATAAAGCACTGCAACTGTTTGGGTATTTTATAACTGCTTTAAAGTGTTTAGCTTTAAACAAAAGTGTACTTTAGCTGGCCCTAGTTAACAAGTGGGATATTGTTTAAAAATATATGTAGAAATTACTAAACTTACAGTGAGAGAGTGCTAAGTGTGCAGATTTTCACCTCCCCTTGTGCATCACCTATTATCCTTCAGTCTTCCCTATTTACATAATGCTAATCGCACAAAGAGGAGAGCGCTCACATTTGAATTGTGGGAGGTAAACGTTTTTATTGGCTCAGACCTGCCTAGCTGTGAGCCAGAGAAGTGGATATTTGGGGTTTTCTGCACATCTACCTGGCACTGGCAAAGGAACATTATAAGAAGTATTCCTTACAGAAAGGGTTAATTCTATCATGGCAGTGGTACTATGTTATTTAGCCATTCTAGGTACACAAAGATCTAAGTGGGCTTATGTATTACAAACCCTCATTGATGAACTCTGTGTTTTTTTATTTCAGGGTAGCCTTATAAACTTTGAAAAGAGACGGAAGGTGAGTCTTGGTTTTTTTTTATTACTGAGGTTGGATTAGGACTATTTGTTGTTAAGCTTACCCCATTCACTGAGCGTTATATTTGATTATTACTGGTAGGGTTATTTAGGATATATATTGACGTTTAGACAACTGTTCTTATGTCTGTTGTACTGTTTCTGTCTTTTCAGGAGTTTGAAGTTATAGCACAAATAAAACTACTGCAGTCGGCCTGCAACAACTACAGCTTCATACCTGAAGAGTCTTTTGTTGAATGGTTCCACAGTGTGGAGCGACTGACGGAGGCCGAAAGGTGAATATTGATATGTTTTCCATCTTTTCATAGCATTGCTATAGCCATATTGTAGTTTTAATGTGTTAGTGTACTAACTGGCTCCTGTTCTTATGTATGTATTGTTGTTTTGTTCCTGCAGCTATAGCTTATCCTGTGAAATCGAACCCTTGTCTGAATCGGCAAGTAACACGTTGAAGGCCAAGAAAAACACAGGGATCATAAAACGATGGAGCGAGTAAGTACCCCTATGATGTAACAAATCCTTGCAGCTTGTTTTCAAAAGGTAGACCAATTAGAGCAACAAAAAATATACCATATTAAAATTATAACAGATAAAAAATGTGTTTGGCTGAAATTACATGAGTTAGAAGAACACAGAAACCCTTTGCTCTGGTTAAAAATCAGAATGTTAGTATAAAATCTTGAGGTAATGAAATACACAGGGTCCCTAAACTGCCCTGTAGACATACTGTGTGATTTAATCAATACACCTGGTTCAGGACCTGCCTCCGACCAGGAAAGAGAAGCAGCACACTGGCTAGGTCATCTGTCTGCTCAGCCTTTGTAAGAGTGTCCATGCTATAAGGGCCTTTTCACACGAGCGCCTTCTGTTCCAATCAGCAGGGGATCTGTCTGCAAAGAGGGGCAGATGACAAGTCAGTGTCCGCTTAGTTTATGCAGAGCAAACACGGACAGACCCTGCTCTCTGGGCGGCCGGGAGTAAACCGACTCCACTGTCCATTAACACCCGGTCACCTCAGATCCAGTCCACCCAAACAGAAGAGGACGCAGTCCTCCATTATTTAGCAGGCCTGATCGGATCCGGAGGTAGGCTGATGTAAACAGACATCAGTCAGTTTACACCCACCTGTCTATAGGAATGCGTGAACCTTCCGATCAGGTCTGCCTGGAAAACTGACAGGTGGACCTGGTTGGATCGCCCGTGTGAACTGACAGGTGGACCTGGTTGGATCGCCCGTGTGAACTGACAGGTGGACCTGGTTGGATCGCCCGTGTGAACTGACAGGTGGACCTGGTTGGATCGCCCGTGTGAACTGACAGGTGGACCTGGTTGGATCGCCCGTGTGAACTGACAGGTGGACCTGGTTGGATCGCCCGTGTGAACTGACAGGTGGACCTGGTTGGATCGCCCGTGTGAACTGACAGGTGGACCTGGTTGGATCGCCCGTGTGAACTGACAGGTGGACCTGAGTTGATCGCCCGTGTGAACTGACAGGTGGACCTGATTTGATCGCCCGTGTGAACTGACAGGTGGACCTGATTTGATCGCCCGTGTGAACTGACAGGTGGACCTGGTTGGATCGCCCGTGTGAACTGACAGGTGGACCTGGTTGGATCGCCCGTGTGAACTGACAGGTGGACCTGGTTGAATCGCCCGTGTGAACTGACAGGTGGACCTGGTTGGATCGCCCGTGTGAACTGACAGGTGGACCTGGTTGGATTACCCATGTGAACTGACAGGTGGACCTGGTTGGATTACCCATGTGAACTGACAGGTGGACCTGGTTGGATTACCCATGTGAACTGACAGGTGGACCTGGTTGGATCGCCCGTGTGAACTGACAGGTGGACCTGGTTGGATCGCCCGTGTGAACTGACAGGTGGACCTGGTTGAATCGCCCGTGTGAACTGACAGGTGGACCTGGTTGGATCGCCCGTGTGAACTGACAGGTGGACCTGGTTGGATTACCCATGTGAACTGACAGGTGGACCTGGTTGGATTACCCATGTGAACTGACAGGTGGACCTGGTTGGATTACCCATGTGAACTGACAGGTGGACCTGGTTGGATCGCCCGTGTGAACTGACAGGTGGACCTGGTTGGATTACCCATGTGAACTGACAGGTGGACCTGGTTGGATTACCCATGTGAACTGACAGGTGGACCTGGTTGGATTACCCATGTGAACTGACAGGTGGACCTGGTTGGATTACCCATGTGAACTGACAGGTGGACCTGATTTGATCACCCGTGTGAAAGGGCCTTTAGGCCCTGTGTTGATCGCCTTTTAGGCTTTTGTTGATGGATGCAACATTCCGAGCTGCTTCAGAATTCCCTGACAGGTGAACTCAACTTGCAGATGACCTCCTTCTGATCTGTGTTTGACCTGACCTGGGTTTTTGCATTTCCATAGACTTGTAAAACCTGTCTAATGCAAATAAAAATTTGTTGACACAAGCCCTTAGACTGTCAGCACTGTGCAGCGCAATAAAGCCCTGAATGGGTCAGATGGTTACACTCCTTTTTTCCTGAATGCTGCTCTGCAAGGAATTACAGGACACTTTGGGTTTGATTTACTAACAATGGAGAGTGCTAAATCTTGCAGCTGTGCATTTTAGCCAATCAGCTTCTAAAGTCAGTTTGTTCAATTAAGCTTTGACAAAATGCCTGGACGCTGATTGGTTTTCTGTGCAGAGCTGCACCAGATTTGGCACTCTCCAGTTTTCACTAGCTGGAGAAAAAAAAATTAATTTGACAGTTTTGTTAATGAACACATAATTAGACTGGCACTTTATTTTTATATCTGCTAGGTATTTAGGATTGAATTTTACAAAAATCAGTAGTTTCACAGGGCAATCACAAATTAGTAGGATTGGCAGTAATAAATATTAATCATAAAACGTTTATTTTTACTACATTACACTTTTTTTTAAACGTTGTGAAAGCTTTTAGACTAACCTGAGGCTTTTTACCTCTCATAGCCGCCAGCCACCAAGCTCTGAGCCATGCGCCAGCGTCAGCTCTCATTCCAAGTCTTTCGATCAGCTCAAGTGCAGTCCCCACCTCTGCGGAGGTGACCTGACCGACTCCGTCAGTGTAACCTCAGCCGGATCCAGCAGCTCTGACGTGGAAGAGATTAACATCAGCTTTGTGCCCGAGTCCCCGGACTGTCAGGAGAAGAAGGTACGAGAGGAACCACCCCAGGCTCCGCCAGCACAGGCCACAGAACGCTGCGCTTCTGAGGGGGTCAGTCCCTGCGCTTTGCTGTGTGGAAGACGTAGAATATCTTGTCTAGTATTGTTCAGTGGTTGGTGGAAACTACACCCTTACAAAATGTGGCAGCTTTGCGGGCAAACGAGTCCAACATAGCAAGCAATGACACTCAGTCTTTGAATTATTATGTGTCAATTCTATCCATAAAACATGATGTTAATGGGCGTTTAAACACTTTTAAAGTCTTGCAATATTCTCAATGGGATTTAGAAAATAAAATTTTGTTGCGTTTAATCAAATACATTTGATTTCGAAGCTGACTGGCTAAGAACAAACTGGTATTTTAAATCTTGGCTTATAAATCACCTAAAATATGTCCGGTGACTTTGTCGAAGCACTCTAAATTCTTGCCCCAGCCTGGGAACAATGAATGAAGATGATGCTGATTGTAGCATTAACAAGACATTTAGCAAGCTTTAGCAGACTCCAGATGGCATTCAATGGGCTTTCAGCAGCTCTGGGGGAATCCTGGGCTGAGCTCTGCTGAATCTTTTACTGAATGGTTAGAAAATTCCTGCTAAAGGTTGCTAATGCTTTGTGAATGTGATGCTGTTTAGACTAGCATTTGCAAGCTAAGATTAAAAAATGCCAGTCAGTACATTGCTGTTATATTTTGTTTCCAGGGATTAGTTTCCTTTTAAACCCACATGTTTGTGATGTTTTGTGTTGTCTGTTAAAAAAAAAAAAAAATGAAAAAAGGACCAGTAAAGCTAAACTACACAAAAGCACATACAAAAAGATTAAAACCTTTACAATGTTACAGAAATGTAGTCCCTAAAGCTGGCATCCTGCCATCCTGGTTTCTGAAACCTTGATCCAACATAACCATTCATGGGAATCATTCCCATTAAATAGTACGCAGCAACAGCCCTGAAGAAAGGGGAGTCTATTCCCCCGAAACGTGTTGGCTTGATGTACGTGTTGCTACTTTTTAATGAACGTCTATGACCCATACTTTAGAAGTTGCAGTTCTCTGGACACTGGGCACTCCAATCCTTTTATCCAATAAATGTAATATCTTAACCTGTAAAAAAGTAGATTGGCTTTACTGAGCTTTTTTAGAGTAGTGTGCTACGAATGTGGTAGCCATTTTGTTCTGTAATATGTCACTAGTGGAGTTGTGGTAAGATTAGCTTGTACACCAAAGTGGAACTCCATCTAAAACTTTTTTCTTTTTAATTTTGGAAAGAGCGTGGAATGGTTAGATTGTCTGTCAGGTTTTTATTTACTGTGTCCCTGAGAGGGGGGGGATTTCCTGTTATGGCGACCATGCAGGATTCAGAGAAATCTATACCTTACATGTTCCATCCAAGGCAAAATTTTGGCTGGAGTTTTGCTTTAAAGTGTAGTGTCATTGGTGGGTAACATCACCTGTTAGATTCATATATCTCCAAGAGACTGCAGTAAGAGGTCCCCCTTCCACCACAAGGTCAAAGTGAAGGTGTCATGACTTCCCCAGATATTTGGCTTTATACTGGCGGTGGGGAATAATTGTAATTCTAGTGATGCTATCTTATCACAGGAGAGCTGAGAGATGAAAGCAACCAGCTTGCAAATCAAAAGCAACTGAGAACTGTATCTTACATGGAATTTTTTTTTTTTTACCCCCCTAAGTTCTGGGAATCCACATCACTCTCCTCTCTGGACACGTCTGGCATTGGTTCAGGTTCCAGCAGTGCTTCTTCCTCCTCTGTCTCCTCCACTCCTGTTTCTGCCTCGCGGACCCACAAGCGGTCAGTCTCTGGCATTTCCAGCTACTCCTCGCTGTCCCTTCCGCTCTACAACCAGCAAATAGATGACTGCTGCATCATCCGGGTCAGCCTGGACGTGGATAACGGCAACCTGTACAAGAGCATTCTGGTGAGCTATCATTAACCTATGCTAAATCTTCAAAAAGAAAGCGTGTGTTTGCCATAGCAGCCAGGTCTAAGGGATTATATGCTATATTGTATTTATACAAGCAGTCTTGACGCATGATTAGAGTGAGGCAGGCACAATACATTCCGTAGTGTGGGAGCCTAGCCTATTAAATATAAGTTTAATGGATAGTTTAGGTAGGCCCTAGCTCTACTTAAAGTGACTTGTAATGTAGTTGTTGTTTTATTTATTTTTTTAATAAACATGTCATGCTTACCTGCTGCCTAATGGTTTTGCACAAAGCAGCCCCAATCCCCCTCTTCTGGGGTCTCCCATTGGTGCTCTGAGCTCCTCCTCTTCTCCGTGTGCCGCCATAGTAAGCCGATTCCTATCGATTTTGAGCCCGTTCTCTGTGTGTCCATTGACAGTGTGGTTCAGCCCCGCCCCCTGCTCCCTCCTCACTTGATTTGATTGACAGCTGCAGGAGCCAATGGCTCTCTCTGAGTCCAGTGAGGAGGGCGAGAGAGAGAGCAGCGCCACTGATCTTGGGCACAGCGCTGGATGGAGATCAGGCTCAGGTAAGTATTTGGGGAGGAGTTGACAATAGAAGGTTTTTTTTTTTTTTTTTTTTTTACCTTAAAGGAGTTGTAAAGTCTCAAGGCTTTTCACCGTAATGCATTAAGGCGAAAAGCCTTCTGTTCTGCAGCAGCCCCCGGACACCCCCCTTTTTCTTACATGAGCACGATTGTTCCAGCGTGGAGGATGAGCCCAGCAGCTCCAGCTGCTATCTCAGGTTCTCATTGGATAGATTGATAGCAGCAGGAGCCATTGGCTCCCGCTGCTGTCAGTCAAAACCAGTGACACACGGCAGAGTCCTGCTGTCTGTGTCAATGGACGCAGTAGCAGGACTTTGGAGCATGCCCGCATGGGTGCCCCCAGGGAAAGCGCCTCTCCGAGGTTGCGCCCTATGAAGAGGAGCCAGGAGTGCCGCCGGGGGACCCCAGAAAAGGAGGATCGGGGCTGCTCTGTGCAAAACCCTTGCACAGAGCAGGTAAGTGGAACAGGTTTGTTATTGTACAATCAGGTTAAGCCTAACTTCAGGTAACTTGAAACAGTTCGTTTGTACTAAGCTGGTCCATACAAACAATTTTCTTCACTAATACAGGTGCTTTATAGTTCATGAATGAATATAAGGCTTCCTCTGATTGGCTGAGGTAGGCAGATGACATCACAATCTCTTCTTCAGCCAGAGGATTTTGTTTTGGGAACAGGATGGGAAGTTTGCTACTAGAACACAGCACTGTATACTGTATGTAGCTGATGCCGCATACAGTTTATACATCGCTCACAGCGGGCTCATGTATTAGTGAAGGAAAACTAGAAAGGATTTCCAGTTCAATGAAACCTGGAGTTGTTAGACTTTTAAGTATGTGTAGCTTAAAGTGGTTGTAAACCTCAGACATGAAATATGAACAAAGCATATCCCTCTATAGTGTGTATTTATCTCAATTAATAGCACTAAGTGTCATTTCTGTCTGCCGGGTGACTGCAGGGACCTCCAACTGATTGACAGCCTCAGCTCTGTTCCTGTGTGAAGGGGGGGGGGGGGGTGTCCCTTCCCTCCCCTCCCCTCGGCTTTTAGAGCTATCCTCGCTGAGCTCACAGAGTATAATGTCAGCTCCCTTTTTTTATTTTTTTCTTTTTTTTTCTTTTTTGGAAGTCTCAGACAAGCTTATAAATTCAACACTTTGAACGTATGTAGAGAAGAAAGGGCTGCAGATAGACAGGTACAACTTATGTTGGAGGATTTGTTTAATCTCTGTGTATCACCTGAGGCCAGTCACTTCCCTGGGTATATAGAAGGGTTTACAACCACTTTTAACACCTTCGCAAACTGACGACCGGGCGAGGCGTTTCATTGTTCTGACTGGACGTCATATGATGTCCTTAAGAACAAGGTGATTGGTGGTGAGACTGTGTCGCTCGGACACACCGCATCTCCAATCACAGTAAAGAGCCTTTGACATAAGCTCTTTACCATGTGATCAGCTGTGTCCAATCACAGCTAATCACAGTGAAAAAGTGCCAGTTATCAGCATTCCTCTTTTCACGCTGACATTTGTTTTGCAAAAAAAAAAATCAGTGGTGATTAAATACCAACAAAAGAAAGCTCCATCGGTCTTAAAAAAATGCAAAAAAATTTTTTTGGGGGACAGCATTGCACGGCCGCGCAATTGTCATTCAGAGTGTGACAGCGCTGAAAATCGGCCTGGGCAGGAAGAGGATGAAAGTGCCCGATATTGAAGTGGTTAAGATCTTGCTGCTTGGATGTCAGTATAAGAAGCCCTTTTTTTTTTTTTTTTTTGTTGCTCAACTATGTCTTTCATTACCTTGTAGGTGACGAGTCAGGATAAAACGCCAGTGGTGATCCGTAAAGCGATGGCCAAACATAACTTGGATGGGGAGCGGGCAGAAGACTATGAGCTGGTTCAGATCATATCGGAAGAGAGAGGTAAAGGAATTTTAGCACGTGTTTGAAAACAGAACTGTGTTTTTTGTTTGATTTAATAAATCAAAAGTGGATGGTTCAGAGGAAGCTTTCTGTGGGGACAAGGACCGGTCTGTCTGCTTTCTAGATACTGTGACATCACTGGTTTCACTCTGTTAAAGCTGAACTCCAGCTAAGCAGCAGAATACACAGCAGAATACACATATCTGTTTTACCTGCCAAACAATTTACCATTCTGTTCAGTCTGTTCCTTCTTTTAACTGCCAGAAGTAAATAAAATATCTGATAATTCTGGGTATGGGGGAGCATGTGACTCTTTCCACGTTGACAGTTTTAGGCCCGTCACTAAGCACTAGCACTACATCATAGGAAAAGTACATAGACAGTGGGGAAAATAATTATTTGATCCCCTGCAGATTTTGTAAGTTTACCCACTTAAAAAGAAATGAAGGGTCTATAATTGTTATCATAGGTGTATTTTATATCATAGAGACAAAATATCAACCAAACATCCAGAAAAAAAAACACATAATACAAAATAATATAAATACACAATTAATTGAGTTGCAGTTCGGTGAGTAAAATAAGTATTTGATCCCCTACCAACCAACAATAATTCTGACTCCCACAGACTGGCTACATCACGGGTGCTCAACCTGTGGCCCTCCAGCTGTTGCTGAACTACAAGTCCTATTATGCCTCAGCTTTTGAGTCATGCTTTTAACTGTCAGCCTTGCAATGCCTCATGGGACTTGTAGTTCCTCAACAGCTGGAGGGCCACAGGTTGAGCATCCATGGGCTACATTATGTGCTCATGTGGTACACAGATTAGTCCTGTCAATTTAAGAAGGTGTTCCTAACAACAACTCATTATGTGTATAAAAGACACCTGTCCACAGAATCTTTCCTTCATTCAAACTTCACCATCATGGGCAAGACCAAAAAGCTGTCAAAGGACATCAGGGACAAGATTGTAGACCTGCACAAGGCTGGAATGGGCTACAAGACCATCAACAAGAAGCTTGGTGAGAAGGAGACAACTGTTGGATTATTCACAAATGAAAGAAATACAAAATAACCATCAATCGCCCTCAGGGTGGCGTTCCATGCAAGATTTCACCTCATGGGGTAAGGAAAATCATAAGAAAAGTGAGGGATCAGCCCAGAACTACAGGGGAGGAGCTTGTGAATGATCTCAGGGCAGTTGGGACCACAGTCACCAAACAAAGCATTGGAAACACAATACGCTACCATGGATTGAAATCGTGCAGTGCCCACAAGGTCCCCCTCCTCAAGAAGGCACATGTATAGGCCTGTCTGAAGTTTGCCAATGAACATCTAAATGATCCAGAGAAGGATTGGGAGAAAGTTCTGTGGTCAGATGAGACCACAATTGAGCTCTTTGATATCAACTCGACTCGCCGTGTCTGGAGGAAGAATATTGCTAACTATGACCCTAAGAACACCATCCCTACAGACAAGCATGAAGGTGGAGACATTATGCTTTGGGGCTGTTTCTCTGCTAAAGGTACAGGCTGACTTTGCCGCATTGAGGGGCCAGTAGACAGGCCATGTATTGTAAAATCTTGGATGAGAACCTTCTTCCCTGAAGATGGGTCATGGATGGGTCTTCTAGAATGACAATGACCCAAAACATACAGCCAAGGCAACAAAGGAGTGGCTCAAGAAGAAGCACATTAAGGTCACGGAGTGGCCTAACCAGTCTCCAGACCTTAATTCTATAGAAAATTTATGTAGAGAGCTGAAACTTCGAGTTGCCAAGCGACAACCAAGAAACCTTAAGGATTTAGAGAAGATCTGTAAAGAAGAGTGGACCAAAATCCCTCCTGAGATGTGTGCAAACCTGGTAACCAACTACAAGAAACGTCTCACCTCTGTACTTGCCAACAAGGGTTTATCCACCAAGTACTAAGGCATGTTTAGCTTGGGGATTAAATACTTATTTCACTCACTGAACTGCAACTCAATTTATAACGTTTGTATCGTGTTTTTTTTTCAGGATTTTTGGATGATATTCTGTCTCTATCATTTAAAATACACCTATGATAAAAATGATAGACCCTTCATTTCTTTGTAAGTGGGCAAACTTTACAAAATCTGCAGGGATCAAAGAACTGTTTTTCCCACTGTACATGACTTATCGCTTACACAGAGGGGTTGATTTACTAAAGGCAAATCCACTTTACACTACAAGTGCACTTGGAAGTGCAGTCACTTTAGATCTGAGTGGAAGGTCTGAAATGAGGGGAAGCTCTGCTAATTTCATCATCCAATCATGTACAAGCAAAAATGCTATTTTTTTTATTTTCCTTGCATGTCCCCCTCAGATCTACAGCGACTGAACTTCCAAGTGCACTTGTAGTGCAAAGTGGATTTGCCTTTAGTAAATAAACCCCAGGGTTATCTATCCTCCAGCAGCCGAATGGGGTGTCTCAGGAGTTGAAAGAAAATTGTGTTTGTGCTTCTGTGATTCGTGAGGCCACAGCAATGCCTTGTAAACTTTCCGTCTTGAAAGTTCTTGCTCTACAACCTAAAAAGAAAAAAAAAAAAACGCTGTAAATGCACCAAAATACATGCAGTAAAAACATGCAAATCAAGCAAAAGCAAATATGAAATGGTATGCAATGAGACTGTTCTAAACAGTGGCTACTGAGTAATAATTTTAAAATGTTTTTTTTTCCCCCCTCCCTAGAATTAAAGATACCAGATAACGCCAACGTCTTTTACGCCATGAACTCAGGAGCCAATTATGACTTTATTCTGAAAAAACGTGGTTTCTCCAAAGGCGTGAAAATTAAACACGGCGCTAGCTCCACACTGCCCCGCATGAAGCAGAAAGGACTTAAGATTGCCAAAGGCATTTTCTGACATCTTGACCTACCCAACTGTAACCCAGCTGGAAAGCTGTAGTGACTCAAAGGAAAGCACTTACGTGTACCGTGGGTGGAGGGCCTGAGCTGACCCCCTTCTCTCTTCCAAACATACTGGCCTTCTCTATTTCTGGTTTCCTAAAACTGTGAGGATGACCCATCTCAAACAGGTCAAGAGTGGAATTTGTTGGTCTTCAAAGATGAACCGGAGCCATTCAAACAGTTGGCCAACACGAACCAACTTCAGGTGCCGCTCCCCCTCCAAAAATCCCTAAAATTCTTCAAGGACCCAAGATCCGCCTCCATGCCTTAGGTGCCTTCAAGAGAAGGGGGGGTTGAGGTTAGAGGCCTTTCTGCAAAGGAGACTGTGAAGTAGGACATTAAGAAGCCTGTGCCATGCCCAGGAATCCAGTATTAACATGGACAATATGGAGTAGCCCAATTGGGTTTGGAGTTGACTGCATAATCTGTAATGTGATTCACTACAGATTTCTAAAGCTGTGAGAGGCTGATTGGCCCCACCACTAGCTGTCTTTTCCCTTAAAGGGACTGTCATGTAAATACTAACATCTCCCTGTGGATACCATTATTTAGCAAGTTTTCTATAAAAAGCACTTTGTAAAATAGACTGGAAAAAAAAAAAATGTTTTTAACCCATTAACAGTCGGAGGTGCCTGTGAATGGGACCCCTTCACCACTGCAGGGTTTCTTCAAGCCAGGCTAACGCTGCCAGGAAAAAAAAAATGGCTGACGGCTGAGCTGAGGACTTGTTAAATCAGTTCTGATCCCCATCTTCTCTCCTAGCCTTCGAGCAGTCCAGCATTTCAAGTCACACCAAAGATCCGACACCAGAAAATGTTCACAGGAAAACCATTTGCAGCTCGATTTTTTTTTTTAACACCGCCAAACCCAGTGCATTTAACCCTTTACCTTTCAGCCTTGTAGCCACATTTTAATTGGTTTTTGCCAAAGTTGGAGGGTTAAATAAATTACATTAAAACTGTACAGCCATTTCACTGATATATATTCACTAACCTTTTTATTTTTCTGTCAAGACAAAAAATGTAATTTGGGGCCAAATGATATTTTTAAGCCTTTATTTTCTGGCAGTGGCTGTGAAGTTGGTCAGACCCGTGGAAAGGCATTTTTTTTTTTTGTAGTGTACAACTTTTTGATTTTTTTTTTTTTTTTTTTACATGTTTTCTTTATAAATATTTATTGGTTGTAAATAGATGCTAGACTTATATTACATTTATTACACTGTCATCAGCCTATGTATTTGTTTTGATGCTTTGTTGCCTTCTGATTACTGTGTATATATAATGTAAAGAGAACCCCCCCGCACCCCTCCCTTCCCTTTTAAATGACACTTTAACCTGTTCGGTGCCAGTGGGATATGACATAAGACATTTCAAGCAGTTTGGGCATTGATGAATTATTTTTTTTGTTTTTTTTATTATTTTCGTGGAGAGGTTTGATGGGCTCTCAAAGAGGTTGTGGTTGATACGAAGTTCAGCAGGGGTGTCGTTGGGCCTGTGTTTCAAAATGGCTGCCAGAAAAACAAAAAAATGTTTACAGACGAGGCTCATACCTTTCATTGACAGGCATAAGCTGTTTCTATTGCTGTACAATGCCGGTGCTTTGTATTTGTTAAGAGATGAGCCCTCTAGTCCTGTGTTTTCCTGTTGGACTGGTTCCTTGTGCATACATTCCCTGTGATTTGAGTGTTTTTTTTTTCTGGTCTATTTTATGCATTTGGGTCAGATTACAACTTAGTATGCAGGACCTTTCAGGAGCAGATAGCCTGAAATCTGAGGAAGATATTTCTCTCTCTCTCTATATATAATATACGTACATATGCCAGTTCAAAATGGCGACCATAGTTTGATATGACCTAATACTAGAGGGCTCTGTAAAGGATGACTCTAAAACCAGCTTGAGTTGTTTTTTTTTCTTTCTCTAATTAAAAAAAAACATAGTTACCAAAATGTGAAGGAGAAAAAGCTCATATCTAATGCTATAAGACTCCATTACCTTAACAACTTTAGAAGCCATCGGTGGAGTTTTATGGTTTCCGTATGCATGGTAATGATAGAGTTTGGTGGCTCTTGAACTGGCCGTGACTCTGAAACTTGAGGTGACTGTTGACCACAAAAGAAAAATGTTTCTCTTCATTTTAGCATTTTGCCGTTTTCAACATTGACCCCATTGCTTGCAAAGCCTTTGGGTTTCATAAACCTGTCTATCGTGTGCATTGGCCGTTGCTCCACATTTAGATCTTACTAGGGAAGCCAAACTTCTGTCTTCTACTGTTGCTTTAAATGACCCAACATTCTTGAAATAATAAGGCCTAGTTAACCTTGTTTGACCGTTAGTATGATTAATTATACACCATTTAGAGATGCTAATCGTCAAGAAAACAATGGCCATAAGGCCTGCTGGGGGATTGTTACCATAATGGATGACCATGTTAAGCTGGTTTTTCAGACTGTGGAAGGTTTTTTTTTTTGGTTTTGGGTGGAAATCCCTTAAAAAGTCAATTAAATATGCTCTACTCCCGTGAAGACAGGTGGCAGGGGCCTCAGATTTGGCCATTGTGGAACCATTTTGTGGGCCCATCCAATATTCACCACAGTAGGCACCTAGACTTTTCTGTTACGACTGAGGCTTATCACACAAATTCCTGGGAGAAGTGATGGTCATTCAGCCAGGAATTGTGACATAATAGCCCACCGCTAATTTGGAGTTGCTTACCCGCTATTATAAAGTAAACGCTGTATTTAGATTTTGTCATGGAGGCGCCACCTCCTCCCAAACTTGACTCATCTATTTTTTTTTTTTTAAACTGGAAACACTATATATTTGATTTCTCAATTTCTGTATAGAAATTAGCATTTATCTCACTAAAATGGCTTGGCTGTCTCTTCCAAACGATTTTACTTGGGTATTTTTTTTTTTTTTAGAGTGGGGCTGTTATGGAGGGAGATATCAATCCTAGAATGCAAATCTCTCTGCTTCGGACTCTGCGCCTTAATGCCTAATGATCTGATATTTGGTCTGTATGTTAATGTGAAGGAAGGTGAGGTACATTGTTTACACAGAGTCAATTACCAACCGTTAACCTGCCATAACTGGAGGCCAGCTCCGTTCTCACAAGTGCCAATCTGTCTGGCAGTGATGGGTTAGAATATAGTCATTTAACCTTAGGACCTGCCCTTACCAGTGCATTCTGGGATTTGTCTTTTTTTTTTTTTTAATGAGCTAGACAATTTTTAGCTTATCAGTAATAGTCGATTTCTGACCACCTGAAAAGGGAAAGTAACCATGCAACCTATAGAATATACCAATTGTTTATTAATGTAATTTTCACACCTAGGTGCTTTAAACGGCTGAATTGGTGTAATGTATTTTTCTCCACGTGTTCTGTTGTAGAACCGTGACAGAACATTGTCAGAAATGACAGATTTATTGCAAACAAAATCTACTAGGACGCCATGTTGGCTTTTTTTTATTCACCCCACCTAGTGGTAGAATTAAGTAATGCACCACAACAATATGATTGTACACTCACAATGGTGAATTCTGACAGCCAGTCACATGATCAAATATGGATCTCCAAACACTAATGAAATTCATCTTTGACTCTCCCTTGTTTTTTTTTTTTTTCTTCTTTAAAGTGCAATCTTCTTTTGGCCTGTGTGTGTCTGTATGTATGCGACTTTGTGTGTGTCTGTGGAATTGTACCGGCAAGGTGCAAATGTTTACAATTGTTACCCTGTCTCTGACTGTACTTCATGTATTTTGTAATTTGGATTAATGAAGGAGACTGTTCTAAGTGCTCAGTGTACACAAGCAATGTAAACTAGTCTTTGCAATAAATGCCAACACTCTAGAAATGACTTGGTGGATTTTATTTTTTATATATAATATACATTGTCAATGGTTTTAATTTCTGGTCATCTAAGCGATTCTGCAAATATAACTTCTTACCTCTTCCTTCTCTTTACCTGTGCTGTGAGAGCTGTCACCACAGGCCCAAGCCGGATTGGAACTACAACAAAGGCATCTGCTTTACATACCTGATTTTGATTTAATGTAATTGATTTAGGCTTTCCCAAGTTTAAAAAAAAAAAAAAAAAAAAAGTTCGGCTTCCCCAGCCGCCCCTCTGAGTATTACATACTGATTCTTACAGGTAGCTAAGCTGGCCCAGTCTAAATTATAAAATGGCTGTTTTTCCTAAAGTGGAACTTCAGGAGGAATTCATTTTCAATCACCTATCAGATCGCCAATACGAAGAATGGTCTTTCTTTTATTTCCTCCGCAACCAACATCCAGATTTCAGCAGTGATTTTTTTTTTCCAAGGCAGATTCTGATTGGTGGCTCTGGGAACGTAATTATAGCCCTCGGCATAGACACGTTGATGCAAAAGACTTTGTAAGGTAGGTCAGTTTTTCGCTTAGGCCATCCTCTCAGAGTAGCATACAGCAGATAATGATTTTACAGTGATTTTGTATCACAAAAGTGGACAAAAAAAAATGAAAACCTTAAAATATAGCCCCTTCAGAGTCTCAGTCCCCAAGTTCAAGAAGAGGGACACATTCCTTATTTATAGTTGCTTTACCAAGGTTAACCAAAAAAGGATTTTTTTTTTTTTACATTGTTTGCAAGCTTGTTAAAATAGACCAAAACCCAATTGTTAAATCCTATACAGGTTCTAACATGTTAATGATCCTGCCATATAGGGCCTTGTTCAGGCACTTCCTTATTGTAGGGGTGGAAGCTGTGCTTCTGTGTTGTCACCTTGTCACTAATGCACCTGATAGGCCACTCTGACACGCATAGTGCGGGCAAAGCCTGCCAGTGTTACCATCAGGAAGCAGGTCCAGATCAATGATGTACAGCTGACATGGGAGGGACCCAAAAGGTAATCACTTACATGTATTGTGCATGGAGGTCCTGAGCTGACCCCCTTCTCTATTCTGAACATTTTAGCCTTCTCTGTTTCTAGTAGTGTAAACCATGGGGATGAAATGCATTCAAACAGGTCAAGAGTGGAATTTTTTGACCATGTAGCTAGGAAGTGACAGGGGGCCTTTTTCACATTAGGTGTACTAGGACTGCGTTGGGTGGCTATTCCAGCACAGTCCCACTGCAAAACAAGTTCTACCTGGCCAGTTCACACCACTACATTGTGGTGATGTGCGTCAAAAATAAGGACAGCATGCAGTGCTTTTTTTCACCACAGAACAGTGCAAGGTAATCCTCTGCCCCACACTGCAAAGCAACCAATAGAACTTAATGAAAAGTCACTCAGTGACTTCTACAGAGAGCAGGAGGGGCCGGTCGATATTCTGCCTGTGTGTACCAGGCATAAGTACAGTGAAGGGTATTTAAAGGTTGATAACCAAAAAAGTTAAATAAAGACTGGATTTCCTGCATATTGAGACCAGCTGATTTAATTAAAAAGATTGGCACTCTCGAAAAGATAGACCAGGGGTAGGCAACATTTTAAGCACAGTGTGCCAGAAAAATGTTTTCAAAGAAATTGAGAGTGCCGATTTTATAACAAAAAAATAAACTTTATACTCTCATCACGAAAAGGATTTTTTTATAAAGTAAATGCTGTAGACTACTTTAGTAGTGAGAAATTAACATCCTGCAATCTCATGCCTCAGATCAGCCCTAATTCCTGCAACTCCACACTCCAGATCACTGCCCCCCCCTGCACATCTGCCCCACCACTGTAACCCCTCTGCAATCCCTTTCTCATCTGCCTCACCACTGTACCTCCCTGCACATCTGCTCCACAGTACCCCCCCCCCCCCTGCGCTTTTGTCTCACCACTGCTGAACCATCTTCTCATCTGTCCTGAACTTATCTGCTCACCTGCCCCACCACTGTAACCCCCTTTTCTCATCTGTCCCACCTGTGTGCCCCTGGCTCTTCTGCCCCACCACCGTAACCCCCTCCGCCACTGTAACACCCCCTGTACATCTGCCCCACATCTGTACCACAATGCACCTCCTTTCACATTTGCCCATTGCTGTAATCCCCTGCTTTTCTGTCTCACTGCTGAACCCCCTTCTCATCCCTCCCACCACTGTACCTCCTGCACATCTGCCCCACCACTCTACCTCCCTGCACATCTGCTAGACAGCCATACCCCCTGCTCTTTTGACTCACTACTGAATCACCTTCTCATCTGTCCTAACACTGAACCCATCTGCTCATCTTCCCCACCAATGTACCTCCTGCACATCTGTCTCACCCCTGTACCCCCTGCCCTACCAATACATCTCCTTTTACATCTGCCCCACTACTGAACCCCTTTCTCATATCTTCCACCAGTGTACCTCCCTGCACATCTGCCCCACCGCTGTACCTCCTGCTCTTCTGTCCCACCTCTGAACACCACCTGCTAATTTTCCCCACCGCTGTACCCTCCTGCTCATCTGCTCCACTGCTGTACCGTCTTCTCACCAATGATATGCAGAGTGGTGACAGGAAGCAGAGATGAGACATCTACCTGTCCTGGCACACTTATCCTGCTGATCCACCTCTCACATCCAGCCCACGTGCTTGTATGTGATGTCACATACAAGCATATGGAATGGATGCGCAATGATGAGCTCAGGTCAGGGGCATTTTCTGAAAGCAGTGGGCCTGTGTGCAGGATCATAAGTTGGGCCCCCGCAGCTGAGAAAAAGTGGTTTGGTGTGATTTTCATTGCGCTTAATACTGGCTGTGGCTTAACCTCCCTGGCAGTTTTCCTGAGTGTGGCTCGGGGTTAAATTTCAGCACCATGAGTGGTAACCCCGAGCCACACTCGGGATTGCATTGCAGGATCCTGGTGCAGTGTACTTACCTTATCCCCAGGATCCTGCGATGTCCCCCCGCTGTGTCTGCGGGCTCCGTCCTCTACCCGATGCCTCTGTGTGCCGGGCTCCGTTCCCTGTGAGCATCACAACGTACGGGGGCGGAGCCCGGCGGCAAATTCAAAAAATAGAAAGTTCATAACACATACAGTACACTGTAATCTTACAGATTACATTACTGTATGAAATAATTTCACATCCCTTTGTCCCCAGTGCCCTGCATGCAGTTTTATATGATATATACTGTTCTTTCTGCCTGGAGACTGGAGATTTGTCCATAGCAACCAAAAAGTGTCCCTTTATGTCAAAAGTGGTTTTAGACCAGCTAGAAAACAGCGATAGTAAACTAGAACACTTGCAGAATTGAGTGATAGTGAATTCGTGGGGAAATTCATTTTATTATTTTTTATAATTTATAGTTATTTATTATAATTTATGATTTTGTGTTTCAAATTTTATCTAACCCGGGATATCTACTAGACTCTTGTTTTGGACAGATTTAAGTGTGTTATTGCTAAGAATTACAGGCCTACAAATTTCTATGCAAAACATTGTACCGCTGTGAGATGCAAAAGTCTTACATAATCATACCACCAGGGAGGCTACAGGGACACACAGTGCTGGGGTTCAGTAGTAAGTGACACAAAGGTTTAGGAATAATTTCAACAAAGTTCCCAGAAGCTCAACAGTAATTCCACAAACTGTCACCTGATCGGTTTTCTCAATCACAGTGAAATCTCTACCCCCCCCCCCCCCCCAGCAGAACTGCACCCAATCTCTTCCCCGTCACAAAAGCTGACGATCGCAGCTACGGAAAATTTATAGAACCAATGTTTCCCATCTTTTACAATGTGTGGGGGCGCAGGTGCGGTGTGGGGAATTCTGAAACTGGAATACATTAGTGTCTCACTGACACTTCCCTGCGCTGCTCTGCTGATGGGGAGGGAGTCGAGTGCCGGAAAAAGAGGCTTGCGGCACCAGTGCCAGGGGTTGCCTACGCCTGAAATAGAATCTCGATACAAAGTGTCACAATCAAATCTAGAAGAGATATTGATATAAAGTACGTCTTTTTGTCTCCTAAATAAGTTATATACTCTTTGAGGCTTCCACTGCAGTGATGCAGATGCATTCAAAAGCCAGGACATTGCGGCACATCTAAATATACAACGCATGAAACAAAAAATATGAAATACATTATCCATGTATGAAAAATGTTAAGCAAATCAATTTAACCTATACACACAGCTCAATATGAATGCATAAGACCGTAAATGTCCACCTCCCTCCTTATAATACATGTTGGATATCTATTTACAGCATCATCTTTTATATTTTACCAAAATATTGGTTATTATGTTGTGGTTACTAAAATTCCTTAAAAATGGCTGCGCAAATCTTGTGCAGCATAAAAAAATTTCAACAACTAACATTTTATTCTCTAGGGTTTCTGCTGTCTTCCAACCTCACACCAGCTGCTGCATTGTAACCCAGCCCTAAAAGAGGCTGGGGGTGATTGGCTTCATTCCCATGCTAAGAAAATTAAAAAAGGATTTATTTTTGATATCATAAAAAATATTGATGATGCAGTCATTTATGAAACAAAAGATCTTCAACGTTTTAGATTTAATGTAGGCATTAACATCTGTTCCATCTCTATAGTCAAAGACATGAAATAAAAAGTCATAGCCATTGCCTGGTTATCTGATTTTATTGATCAGTGAACAAGTTTCTAAACATTAGGTAGGCTGCGATAGGTCTGGACCCAGAAGCGGACGTAAGGTGACCGTAGTGCTTGTTTCATGGATTTGTAGGTGATGTCATTGTTAATTTCTAGATATTGACCGTGCTGGGTGTCGTAAGGAAGCCAAGCAGTGGGGACCTTGGATGGACCTAGATTGGGGTTGCTGTGTGACAAAACAGACAATTAATAGATCTAACATGGGCATTAAACATCAAACCACCAACCAACATAGGGGCAAGTTTATGAAGACAAACATCTATACATATATTTTTATTTTATTTTTTTCCACTGACCCCCCCCCCCCCCCCAGCCCATTTCACATTAATTTCCCAACAAGACCCACTGCTTTTACTAGCAGAGCACTAATAGAGATATATTTTATATATATATATAAATAAAATATCTCTCTGTCTCCTGTATTATTTCACTGTACCAATAATGCAAACCTGCCACCCTGTTTTTGGAGCGTAGGAGAAAACCCACACAAGCACAGGGAGAACATGAATACTCCACACAGGTGGAGTCCTGGTTGGGATGCTTTGATGACCCTAGTGCTGCAAGGCAGAAGTGTTAACCACTAAGCCACTGTGCTGCCCATGCAATATCTACACCATGATGGCAAGAAATCTCCCTGACAGTCCACATCTTAGAGGTATCTACCACAACAGCTGGATGACAACAGTAATATTTCCTGCTTACCCAGTTGCAGCAAAATTGGTCCAGTAAGCAATCATAGCCCCTGCCACATCTCTGTCCTGGGGTCTGTAACCCAATGTGGTGGAGAAGGGCTTTCCGAAAATATACTGCAGATCATCAGCGTGATCGGCTCCCACCCAGCTGGGGTAAATAGGCATACGCGAGGGGTGAGAAAACAGGTAGCTGTAGGTCTTTCCAGTCCTGTAAGAAGGATATTAACATCAGAAGTGAATACAAAACATGTTCCAGTATTTATATGTATTGTATAATGCTTACTATAATTTATCCGTCCTTTTGGTATGAATGGTTGGCTGTACAGTATCTCTGTTGGTATGATGGGGGATCTGAAGGATAGTACTGGCTGGAACAGAAACCGGGGCACGCACGGAAGTAATTCCCCCGGGAAGACTGGAGTGTCCCAGTACATCCTGATTTGAATGGGTCTACCTTGTCTGGACATGGGCTGGGAAGGCATAGAATCTGTGGTGCTGTGCCCCCTGGGAGTTGGTTGCCCCAGGGGTGCTCTTAGTAGAACGTGGGAGTGGGAACCCCACAATGTGTAAACAAGTATATGGTCACAGGACTAAAGCTTTTTCTGCACCAGGCCTCTTAGGCGAAGCCTCGGGCAATTTATGTTACCAGGCCTTGCTTATACATCAGCACAAGCACTTTATTTTTTTTTTTTTACTTCTCCTCACATTTGTCACTTTTGCCTGTGTGTCTTTTTTTGGAGGGTGTGGGTCGTTGGGCCTACCCTGAAGTCTAGCGAGAGGATGTGTGGCCATCAGGTTCCTTCCTCCCCTGAACCGGTGGGTCTCTCTTCCGGAGAGCCCCTCACTTAGTACTCGTTGGTCGGCTTTGGTTGACCATGAGGAGAGGGGTCCGTGAGGCCCTTTGGCCAGATGGACTATGTTCAAACTTTGTCCCTGTCAGGAGCCTTGTGCCCCAGGGGTTCAGGGTAAGGTCAACAGTCCGTAACATCGTACTAAGGCTGGCCATAGACCTCAAGCTTCAGCTGAATTGCCTGAAATTGGAGTCATGGGTTGCCCTGTCAACACCACTCGGCTCAACAAAAAGTCTATTTAAAAAAGACAGCCAGTAAAACTGACCTACATGACTCAATGGGAACAAGACTTACAAGAAACTCTGGACCTCGAAGAATGGCACTCGATAGCAATGACAGCCTTTAGGTCACTTGCCAACACTTAAGTTATAGAAGCAAATTACAAGGTTTTATTAAGGTGGTATATGGTACTGGCTAGACTGGCCACTTTTGTACCTGGGGCTACTCCAGGGTGCTTTTGGGGCTGCGGCCAGGTGGGAATATATGGTTTCTATGTCCCAAAGTATGGAGATTCTGGATCAGGGTCTACAACTTCATATACACTCTCACCCAGATCAACCTGGCCAAATCCGCAAAACACACACTCTTGGGTAGCAGGTTGAAGAAGCTTCTAAAACCCATAGACGGCTTCTACCATTCATATTAGCCAAAATCACAATAGCAAGGAACTGGAAGTCTGCAGCCCTACCATTTGACCAACTTAAACACAAACGGTCTTGGCTTATGCTAAATGAAAGTTTAACAGCAATTATGCATGCAGGATAAAGTGAAGTTGTTTAATAAAGTATGGGCCCAATGGATCAGATATTTAACAAATGATCCCCAGACAATCACTAAATAGGACCTTTCCTGAATGACGTAACAAGGAGTCCTCCCTCCCCCCTCTCCCCTTTCCTGCCCCCAATTCTGCCTCCTATTCCCTCTGAGTCCATTCTTCTTTCCTCTCATCATCTATCCCCCTTTCCCCCCCTTGGGACCCCAGCATTGTGGGGTCTGGGCTGCGCCCCCCCCATGGCTTGGAGAACCAGGCTCCCCCAACCGTGGAGGCGGGTATCTCCTGACGTGGGGGACGCACTCTGACCTACATTATGAAGTTGACATAAGGATACAGAGTATAGTGTAATGCGTAAGGTGGAGAATCCACCGTATAGTCTGTTATACAAACCAAAACTGATAAAAGCAGATGAGGCAATGTTGACACCAGAACCTTTGATAAATGGCCTCGAAAGAACAGAAGGCAAATTGTCCTCGCCTATACTGTATGATTGATATACCATGAAAACTGTACACTGTTAAAAAATGATGCCAATGTCTTTACCCTGTATTGTAAAGAATTGAATAAACACCATTGAAAAATAAAATCGACTGAGCCGGATGGAAAGTTGTTGGCTGAACAGTCACTGCACCCTAACAGAAGCAACCGTGCAAATGGGATTTCATTGATTTTTTTTTCTCTCACTGTAAAAGTGAATTCTAGAAGCCTGCACCACCTCCAGTTATAGAGATCTACAGAGCGGGGAGGCCGGGTTCACAGGATCAATCAGATCATGAGGATTACAATTACTTTGGGGATGGTTTGTGTTCCTGGTGCCTATTCAATTTGCAAATTGTCGTTTCAAACAGGAGTGTCCCTTTTAATTACATGGAAAAACTGGCTTATGCTTTTGTGCCACTTACCTGGAAGTCATGGCATGATAGGCTAAAGACTCCTGAGTGGGTACAAGGAAGATGTAATCGGTCTCTGCATCAATAACGGTTTTCTTCATAAGTTCCTGTGACGGGTCAGGCCCCCAATTTGCTGTGTAAAGGTTATAAGCCACACCTGCTCCATTTGATCCCTTGGGAAGTGTAAGATCTGAGATCAGCTTCTGTACCTCAGCCCTGTAAGAAACGACAAAGCCCAAATGAGAACAATTTGTAACAGAAGAATGGTCTAATGCAGGGCTATGCAAGTAGCGGACCTCCAGTTGTTGCAGAACTACAAGTCCCATGAGGCATAGCAAGACTCTGATAGCCACAAGCATGACACCCAGAGGCAGCGGCATGATGGGACAACAGCTGGAGGTCCGCTAATTGCATATCCCTGGTCTAATGGATATGTTGGCAATTACTGTATTCTGATTACATTTAATCCAAGTGAAGATAGTATTTAGTATATAAATTCCTTTTTTATTTTGCATAACTTTTTTTTGTTGTGCACATTTATATCAAAGGGTAAGCTGTCCAGCAAAAGTAGCAGTGGCCGGGGTAGGACAAACTATAACACATAACCTGCAACTGATATTATTTTCTAACGAGAAAAAAATAAAAATACATTTTCCTTGCTGTATTACAAACTGGGAGCATTGTGCATTCTGTACCCCATCTGAGCTCAGAATGGCCCCATAAATGTAATGAAACTTCAAGTCAAATTAGAGGCATCCCCTGCAACATGTAGATTTTTTGGTAAAGATTCTTTCTCAACCACTTCAGGACCCGAAGCTTTTACCCTCTTCCTGGCCAGCCCATTTTTTGCGATACGGCACTGGGTTACTTTAACTGACAATTGCGCGGTCGTGCGATGTTGTACACAAACAAAATTGACGTCCTTTTTTCCCCCACAAATAGAGCTTTCTTTTGGTGGTATTTGATCACCTCTGCAATTTTTATTTTTTACGCTATAATCAAAGACGATTTTTTTTTTGTTTTAACTGCTATAAAACATAGCCAATAAAAAAAAATGTAAAAAATCTAATTTCTTCATCGATTTTAGTTACAATCCCAATAAGTGTACATTGATTGGTTTGTGCAAAAGTCATAGCGTCTACAAACTATGGGATATTTTTATCGAATTTTGTATTTATTTATTTATTTTTGTAATAGCAGTGATCAGCGTTTTTTAGCAGGATTGGGGCGGACAAATTGGAAACTAAGTGTCACTTTTTTGGGTACCTGTGACATTATTACTGTGATCAGTGCTAAAAATATGCACTGTTACTGTACTAATGACACTGGCAGGGAAGGGGTTAAGTGTGTTCCCTGGGAGTGTTTTCTAACTGTATGGGGGTGGACTGACTGGGACAACACAGAGATCAGTGTTCCTGCTCAGCAGGAAGACAAGATCTCTGTCCTCCCCTGTCAGAACCACGATCTGCCTTGTTTACATAGGCAAATCCCCGTTTTGCCTCTGTGGGGAACGATCGCGATTTGGCCGGCGGACACCGCGTCCACCGGACCCGCTGATTGGCTCCCCTTCTGGCCAAGCAGTGCGCGCTCCCACATGGGCTAGTGCATGAAACGACGTACAGCGGCAAGGTGGCACGGCTGCGTGAATTGACATACCTGTATAACTGCAGCGGTCGGCCAGCAAGTAGTTAAAGCGTATCTCCACTTTTGTTGAAAAAAAAAAAAAAAAACATTCCCCTCTGGGTGATCTATGTACATTACAAGGATTTTGACAAGCGTTGTTGCAGAATCTGACTTGTATGTTAGTGCAGACTTCTGGAAAAATCAGTGAGCCAATCACACAAGCAGGAAATTATGTTTCTGGGGGGCGTTCTGTACACAGAACACCACCAGGTAGACATACAGTCAGGTCCATAAATATTGGGACATTGACACAATTCTAATCTTTTTGGCTCTTTACATCACCACAATGGATTTGAAATGAAACAAATAAGATGTGCTTTAACTGCAAACTTTCAGCTTTAATTTGAGGGTATTTACATCCAAATCAGGTGAACGGTGTAGGAATTACAACAGTTTGTATATGTGCCTCCCACTTTTTAAGGGACCAAAAGTAATGGGACAGATTAGCAATCATCCATCAAACTTTCACTTTTTAATATTTGGTTGCAAATTCTTTGCAGTCAATTACAGCCTGAAGTCTGGAACACATAGACATCACCAGACGCTGGGTTTCATCCCTGGTGATGCTCTGCCAGGCCTCTACTGCAACTGTCTTCAGTTCCTGCTTGTTCTTGGGGCATTTTCCCTTCAGTTTTGTCTTCAGCAAGTGAAATGCATGCTCAATCGGATTCAGGTCAGGTGATTGACTTGGCCATTGCATAACATTCCACTTCTTTCTCTTAAAAAAAACTCTTTGGTTGCTTTTGCAGTATGCTTTGGGTCATTGTACTCACTGTATGAGTTTTGAAGCATTTTGCTGAATATGAGCAGATAATATTGCCCGAAACACTTTAGAATTCATCATGCTGCTTTTGTCAGCAGTCACATCATCAATAAATACAAGAGAACCAGTTCCAATGGCAGCCATACATGCCCACACCATGACACTACCACCACCATGCTTCACTGATGAGGTGGTATGCTTTGGATCATGAGCAGTTCCTTTCCTTCTCCATACTCTTCTCTTCCCATCACTCTGGTACAAGTTGATCTTGGTCTCATCTGTCCATAGGATGTTGTTCCAGAATTGTGAAGGCTTTTTTAGATGTAGTTTGGCAAACTCTAATCTGGCCTTCCTGTTTTTGAGGCTTACCAATGGCTTACATCTTGTGGTGAACCCTCTGTATTCACTCTGGTGAAGTCTTCTCTTGATTGTTGACTTTGACACACATACACCTACCTCCTGGAGAGTGTTCTTGATCTGGCCAACTGTTGTGAAGGGTATTTTCTTCACCAGGGAAAGAATTCTTCGGTCATCCACCACAGTTGTTTTTCATGGTCTTCCGGGTCTTTTGGTGTTGCTGAGCTCACCGGTGCATTCTTTCTTTTTAAGGATGTTCCAAACAATTGATTTGGCCATACCTAATGTTTTTGCTTTCTCTCTGATGGGTTTGTTTTGTTTTTTCAGCCTAATGATGGCTTGCTTCACTCATAGTGACAGCTCTTTGGATCTCATATTGAGAGTTGACAGCAACAGATTCCAAATGCAAATAGCACACTTGAAATGAACTCTGGACCTCTTATCTACTCCTTATAAATGGGATAATGAGGGAATAACACACACCTGGCCATGGAACAGCTGAGCAGCCAATTGTCCCATTATTTTTGGTCCCTTAAAAAGTGGGAGGCACATATACAAACTGTTGTAATTTCTACATCGTTCACCTGATTTGGATGTAAATACCCTCAAATTAAAGCTGAAAGTCTGCAGTTAAAGCACATCTTGTTTGTTTCATTTTAAATCCATTGTGGTGGTGTATAGAGCCAAAAAGATTAGAATGGGAGGTCTGTGGTTTACAAGTAGTATTCCATTTGATTATTTTAGCTGCAAGAAATGATCATATTGATACGTGTATGGCCACCATAGGTCTTCACAGCTTACTACACTGAGATTGCTGAGCAGGTGATAATGAAGGAAGAGCTTCCAATGCCGCCATCAGTTTGACAAAGGAATTTCTAACATTAACATCAATTCAGAAAAGAAAGAAGTAAAAATGTGCAATAAAGTACCCCCCCCCCCCCCAAAAAAAAAGTCTATGTACAGTCTTGATACGTACTGGGAAATCTTATGCAGTGGTTCATTTATGACACTTAGATCCATGCCAGCAAACAAATGTCCATCCATGTTGTTGGCTCCAGCCAAATAATCCACATCAGCAGCATTGGAGAACAGGTTAGCTGGCTCATCGGGGATGAAATCTCCATCGATTACTGGTGAGAAGGCCAAGTAGTGTACAACGGGGTCTATCATGTAGGGGGAAATGGAAGACATTTTAAACAGAGCTCAAGGCAAACAGAAGTATGTTTTTTTTTAGTTTTGTACATTAAGTAGTTGTAAATGCTTCCTTTTTAAGAAAAAAAACAAAAACAAAAATGTCAAACTTGCTCTGTGTAATGGTATTGTACAGAGCGGCCCTGATCCCCCTCCTTCTTGGGTCACCTGCCGGTGCTCCTCCTCTTATTCATGCGCCCCATAGGAAGTCGCTTCCTAGGGGGGCGCATGTGAGGGATCGCTCCCAAGCCAGACTGTGTGAGTCTATAGACACATATGAAAAAATGACTGAAGGTCCGCTTTAAGGTAAACCATGCCTTGTGTTTAGAACCACTTTAAACCCTTGTCAGTTTATTTTTTGCTGTCTGTATCCCCTAGTGGAGATTTCTATTTGCTTCCTGTCCCAGCAACACAAAAAAAAGTATTTTGACTGAAAATTGAAGGGAAATCCCCTTTTAAACATTTGTCACCAGGACTGTAACCAGCAGTAATGAAGATAGCACTGCAATGCTCACTGAAGATACACTATTCTTTTTGAAGTGATGTATGTTCAGTTATTACATACAATGTTCTTTGGTGTAACCTCCAAGTGTATCTTCATCCTATACGATCTTCAGGTGAAGAAGTCTCTGCACACCTCCCGCCAGAGCCTTCTACGAGCCTGTCTCTAAGACTTTTAATTTTCCAAAGAATGCAACAGGGTTAGTGGAAGCATTCAAAATCCTGGGGTGGGTAGCAATTCAAAAAGGCAGAAGGTGACTCAATTATTTAAAGTCCAGCTTCCTGACACCAAGAGTAAAATGGTGACAGGGGAGGGATCTCCAGTTGATTGACAGCCTCAGCTCTGTTCCTGTGTGGAGGGGGGGTGTGTCCCTTCCCTCCAATCAGCTCTCAGAGATCTCCTCACTGAGCTCTGCAGAGTGTAACTTCAGCTCTCCATACCCACTTTTATTTTAGATTTTTTTTTTTTTTTTTTAAAGTTTTGAATCAACTTGGGGAAAATAAATTTTAGTGCTGTCTTTGACCCTGTTGGGAAGATTTAAACTCCCCTCCTGTCCATGTAACAAAAGGACAAGAAATGAGAGTAGCAGTTGTCACAGGACAGGACACAACATACACTGACAATAGCCTGACCAGGAGTTAAGCTTTAAGAATGTACACTTTGTTTTGACCGGTTCTTACAAATTTATAATGAAAATCTATTGTGTATCATAGGTGCGTGCTACATTCTATGTTTTTTTGAAATACATTTTAACACACACGTAAAAACTCACAGGCAAGGTTTCCTAGATCCAGTTTGTAAGCCAGGGTAAGGGCTCTGGGGTCTGTAACCCTCAAGCAGTTGGCCAGGGCAGCAGTGTCATCTACGGGACAGCCAACGTTTCTGGCTACCTGGAGAAAAAAATTAAAAGCATCAAAAACTGAAAAAGGTATTATTAAAACTTGCTACATATACATTCATATATTTGAGAAGCAGAGCTGCGGAACTGACTTTTTTTTTTTTTTTTTGCAGCTCATAAAGTACAGCGGGCGTGCATGGATCATACTGTATGTCCTTTCCCGGGCCACTTGAGGCCTAATGGTGACCTCTAGAGTTAGGGACAGCTGACATCCTTCTGTGTAGAGTGGGTAACAAGGCATGGTAGATGTAATGCAGGATGAAATGATGTACGCCAGATACTTTTTGAATGCAAAGAGATTTATGGTCTCTTAAGCAGAACTGTGGGAGAGAGGGTTAGGGTCAGGACCCCCTTTAAGTAGATGCAATGCTAATTGTCAGACTCCGAGACTTCTATAGCCAGACAGCTATACAGGTGAAGGCCTCCAGCCGGACACCACTTCTGCATAGGTAGGACCGCTGTCTCCTATGGCAACAATCCTGTAGCAGTTACTAACGGTAGTTGTATTTAACTATTGGCAAAAGAAACAGTTCTCAGCTTATTCCACAGTCACTCACTGTGGGTCTTCACTCAACGAACTCCCAGTTTTTCACTAGATTTCGGATCCAATAGCCACTGGATCCCTTGAGCTCTTCCACTGTTAGCATTCAGTATCTTCCTCAAGCATCACCCCTGCTTCCCTGCTGGGTCCCTGGCTTGGCACTCACATATACTCTTCAAGAGTCACCCCTGCTGACCCGCTAGGTCCCTGGCTTGGCACCCACTGATGCTGCGCAAGCATCACCTCTGCTGTCCCGTTGGGTTCCTGGCTTGACACTCACTTATTCACTGTCCCCGGCTGGTGAAAAGACTGCTCAGGTACTGACTTCAGCTTACTCACAATGGTCTCTGGTAACAAGTTGGATGGTCCCTTAGTGGTGACAGCTTCCCCTTTCACTTTCGACTACAACGGGTTCCCTGGCCGGCGGAACCGTTACTTTTGGTTGGGCTCCAATCCTGCAGTCCCAACCCTATGCTACTCTCCCGCTCCTGGCAAGGCCTTCAGGCAGCCTAGCAGCCAAATGTCTCCGGGATAGGCCTCAGGCTTTTGGCCTAGCAGCCTAGGGCAGCATAACACACGTCCACCCTGACAGCTGCGCAGGTGGCACAGAACCCCCGATCACCTGACTCCACCCAAATAAATAGGCTCTCCCAGCAGCCCAAGGGGCTTAAAGCAAACCCTGCCCATTGGCTGAGACACCCCATCCATTCATGTCTGAGCTTGCAAAGCCCTTGTCTTATCTAAGGTCACCAGCATAGGGACAGAAGTGAAAGGGTGCAACAAGTCCAGATTTAGAGAGGAATCATTTGATCTTCTAACAATTAGCCAAGGCAACTATCACCTGGCAACTAAATTTGATAGAAACCCTGCCTAAATATCAGGGTGCTACATGTTTTAAAGAGAACCTGTCAGGAAAATGGACATATGGAAAATGCAAGGTTCCAGCACTGGAGGCTACCATATATCTACTTTGAAAGGCAGTGCAAAATCTACGGCAGGAAAATCATTGAGCTTTGCCCCCACCACTGTAGTACCACTAGATCGATGGAAGTCACAGGGGTAATCTCATGCCCATCACTCAGAGTAGTTACAGATCAAAGGCCTCACGTAGTCTGAAGGAGTGTTCCTCCTGGAGAACAATTATTTATAGTAGGGGGGGGGGGGGGGGGGTGTCTTGAAGGAATTAAAACCCCAGGGTCAGGCTGAAAACCAGGCAACTAGCATTTTCAGGTGTAACAATGGTAGCCTCCATGTCCCTCTCTTTACAGATTTACTTTAAGAAAGCTGTTCCAGATCTGTAAAGTTCTGACTTTGCGGTTGAGATTAAAAAATGAATGGCCATTTGTATGGGACATCCACGCAGGTTTTAATGCATTACATGGATAGAAAATAGACTCTTTATAAACCTGCAATCATTCAACTTATGTGTTCACAAACAGTTCATATATATACTCACTCCCCTATGTTCTCATGTATTGTATCAATCCCCGCTAAGGAATGAAATTCGTTGTTACACTTTACTGTATATGTCCAGTTGGATATATCCTACAGCTGAACTTCATCAATACTTCTTACCTGTTGAGCCCAGAGAAGAGGGTCCCGCTGAATAGCCCATGGGCTCAGACCTGTGCCACTCTGGCTGATGGCACGCTTGATAAGTCCGACATTGTAGGGAGTCAGGGTCTACAACAAGCAGCAAGGGACAGAGCAGTAAAAACAAATTAATATTACTCAAATACCCACAAACATAAGATGATCATCTTACAAAATAGGATTTAACACAGTCAACCAAACATTCTGGGTGAAAGAATCCATAATTCAGGTTGGATGCTCCCAGTCTGTTGCTATTGTTTCCCCTGGCATAGGTTGGTGCTGGAGCATTTCAGTACAGTGTAAAAACTTAAAAAATGTTCAGGGGATACAAGCATGCATGTTTTTGCACATACCTGACCTTGCTCTTGTTGGCTAATCAAAAGCTTTCAAGCTCTCAGAGACTCCTAGCTGAGATTTCCAAACATTTGGGAACCTTGGCTTTGGTATATACTTCCAAGCCTGGATCTGTTTACTTTTATTGATGAACACCTTCTTTTCATATCTAGTTCTGAGCCCTAAGGAGGGTACTGCCACCCTGTCCCCCTGCCCCTCCATGTCTTCCCCTTCTCTACTACTTACTTCCCTTCCCACCCTCTCCTGCCTCCTTTCCAGGATTCCTTTCCTCCATTCCTAATCTCTACTTACAGTTGAGAGCCCACATTTTTTGCTACCCTTGTAGGAGGGCATCCTATCACGGGAAGCTTGATCACCCTGTTCGGGTTGCTGAGGGGTCTTGGACTGCCCTCTCTGTTTGGCTCTCCTTTTTACTAATGGTGAATCACATTACTGTCATTGTGCAGCCCCTGCATGGGTAACTGTCTTGTTATTCCCTGTTTTTAAAACAAATAAAAATATTGCAATAAAAAAGAAAAATAGTATTCAGTATGCTACTTAAAAATATGCAATTAGTCAAAAAAATGTAAAACACCTTAACAAGCCTTTACTCACATAAGGGGAAGTAAATTGAAAACCTGGTAAACATGGGAATTTAGAGATGTCTGCACAAACCTTAAATGGCTGTCAGAATTCCCTGGGTATCCTTCTGTTATGCATACAGTATACAGTTTCTGAAGTCAAGCCCCCTCCTCTCACCTCCCATGCCCAAGCATTCATCCAAAACTATGAAATAGGAGGTGCTTGCTGTCTCTGAAGAGCATACCAACAAAATGTGATTGTTTTCCATTGGACGCCTGAAGAGTGAGGAACCATTATGGTACAAGACAGAATAGACTGTGGATATTACGTTGCAAAAATGAACTGAATCTGAACTTGGAGATGGTTTTAAAGCCCAATTCAATCTTGGCAAAAACTAAACAATTGGATCTCCCAATGGCTGTTAAAAATAAAAAAAGTAGATCCAACTGCTATACTCATCTTCACTATGGTCCTCTTCTTGACACCCTGGGCCCACTTCCTGTGAGCCCAGGGTGTCAAGGCTAAGCTCCCTGCCTAAAAGAGTGGCAACCACTCCAACCTATAATTGACCTTAGCAACAAGGTGCACATGGAAGGGCAATGCACATCACAGACAAACAAAAGATTTCTCTCGATAGATCAAAGCGGCGATCCACTACACAAACCCCCCCCCCCGGCGCTTGATAGGCCGCGATTCTCTCTCACTGCGACCAGAAGAATGCTGCAGGGAGCAACTCTTTGTCATTATTCTGCACAGTTCTTTGCAGCATTTAGGATTTGCCCACTCTGGGAGTAAGGATGTAAAGAGGAACTATGACATCACCGGACCAGACCAATGGCAACTTTTAGAGGGGTGGCAGCCCTTATGAGCCAGGAAGTTGGTTTTAGCTATTTTTCAGTTTTATGGTCTGTACAGCCAAAAGATCTCCAGCCAAAGTTTTTTGATTTAATTTTGAAGAGACATTTCTATTATTATCTCTGCTCCTTTGAAAGACGCTTCCTTTAATTTCCTGTTTTAGTGACCAACAGTTCTAGACACCAAACACGCCTATGCCACAAGGTCCAAGACCTTAATGAAACACCTTAGATCTACTAAGTAAAAAAATGCATAGGATCCATATTATATTTGGTCTTTAATAAATCATAATTTTATTCTGGTAAATAATGTGTTGGTTGTCAGATTGTGAAACCTTGTCAAATGGAAATATGGATGTATTTGGGATAGTAGCATTAAGGGTGTGTCTGCTGAGTATAATATAGTACTGTCCCCTCTACCACACCCCTCAGGTCCTTTGATTGGGAAAAGTTAGTTGTGCGACAACCTCTTCATGGACAACAAAAAACTGGTATACCTGGCTGCTGCAGCTCACATTTGACATTCAATCTACCCAAGATACTGAAAGTCACTTTTCTAAGGGGTATTGGCTCTTGTAAATAGATGGCAAGCGAAAATGATCCTGGCACGGAACAAAGACGAACCAATTTTTTACTTAAAGTGGATCTCCACCCTCCCCACTCTTTTTTTTTTTCAGCTGAATGCAAACTTGCTTGCAGGTTGTAACTATTTCAGATACTCGCCCACCCAGCGGATCCAGCTGTGTCCTGCAGAATCCTCTCAGAATTAAGCCCCCGCTTGGTCCTGCGTCACTATCTTCTTATGTGACGTCATCATGAGGCCCACCGGCTCTCACGATGATGCACCACTATGCCCGGCCCCCTCCTTCTCATTGAAGGAATATGCCTTCTGGGATATGTGATGTGCATATCCAAGGAGGCACAGTGAGCATAATGCACGTCAAAAAGTAAACAAGATCCACTTGAAGTATTTTTTTCTTTTGTTTTACTGATGCTATTGTCTGTTTTTTGTAATAACTATTCTGTATATGTTTCCTGTACCATGTTTCTTTTCATCATATATATATTTAAGAAGTATTATCAGAATCTCTGAATGCTCGAATTAGAAATGAAAAAACTCAATTACATTCCTGCCTGAGAGTGGCAGCGAGTGATACAGACATATTCTTTCTTTAAAGTTGTTTTAACTAAAACGTGTGTTGGCAGCTATTGTGTGCATGTAAATGTTTAACTGCTCAGTTAAACAGCTTCGGTAACCATAAGGCTTGGTTCACACCTAAACTGGCCGCGAATCGCACAGGAACTGTTCTCCGTTTCAGGGACGAATCGGGGCCAAAGCTTTGCCTGAATTCGGCCCTGAAATGGAGCCAAAGACGCACAGCGTTTCTGTGCAGTGCGCTCCGCAGCCGCCCCGGAGATATGTGAACTGCCTCTGGTCACATTCTCCTGCTATGGGAATTGGATGCTGAGAAACCCACATCCATTTCGCATAGGTGTGAACCCAGCCTCACTCTCAGTCTACTGGAGCGTAAATTGTTGTGCCAGAGAAAGAAAATTTTTGTGTGGGCCGAGTGTGTAATATATCACATTCTGGTTGCCGCTACTGTCAGCTTGGTGCCATATACTACAGCATACCAGTAGAAATCTAGTGGCATCCATGCCCTGACAGGTCAGGGCTGTTTTGACACCAAAAGGGGGACCTACTCA
Source organism: Lithobates clamitans (assembly GCA_037952925.1). Lineage (NCBI taxonomy): Eukaryota > Metazoa > Chordata > Amphibia > Anura > Ranidae > Lithobates > Lithobates clamitans. The sequence continues at coordinate 785,814 of JBBGZY010000883.1, forward strand.
ATATTAGCTGGGTGGTCATAAAGTTATGGCTGATCAGTATATATAAAAGCAACAGCGAGACCTAAAGTCCATTACACCTTTACTTTTACAGTCACGTGATATGCAGTGCCATGGATTGGCTTGTCTTACCTGCAGAGAGACGCTGGCAGCTCCTGCAGACTCTCCAAAGATGGTGATGTTATCGGGGTTTCCTCCAAAGGCAGCAATGTTCCTCTTCACCCAGGCAATGGCCATATGTTGATCCCACATACCATAGTTTCCTAAATGACATGTACATGATCATTCCTTGACATCTCTTGCCATTCATAGATTAATAGGAGAAAAGTACTTTGGCACTCTAAGTGAAGCCAAGGGTGACAATGAATCCTGGACATACTGACAGATAGGGAGAGATTTGACTGACTGCAGGGTTCTTGGGATTACAAAACACGACCCTAGTATTGTGTAGTATATAGCGCCGTCAATTTACGCAGCACTTTACATAACAGTATATTGTACATTCACATTAGTGCCTGTCCTTGAAGAGCTTACAATCTAAGGTCCCTAATTCACATTCATACACGGGCCAATTTAGACAGTATTCAATTAACCTACCAGCATGTCTTTGGAGTGTGGGAGGAAACCAGAGTATCCGGTAAAAACCCAAACAGGCACAGGGAGAAGATGGAAATTCCATGCAGGTAGTGCCATGGTTGGGATTCGAACTGAGGACCCTAGTGCTGCTAAGCAGAAGTGCTAACCACTGTATTACAGGTTCCATGTGATACACATGCAGTTAAAGTAGAGTCAAAACGTTTTTGTTTTACTTATGGTAGGCATGGTTTTAAACTATTTTTTGCTGTTTGTGTTCAGTTGGGGAAATTTCCCTTCATTTAATATCCCAAAGATGCAACAGGAAGTGAGAGGAAATTTCTATAAATTCCCCACTTAACCACTTCAGCCCCGCAAGGATTTTCCCCCTTAATGACCAGACAATTTTTTGTGATACGGCACTGCGTCGCTTTAACTGACAATTGCGCGGTCATGCGACACTGTACCCTTTTTGATGTCCTTTTTTTCCTACAAATCAAGCTTTCTTTTGGTGGTATTTGATCACCTCTGCTGAAAAAAAGCAATATTTTTTAATTTTTGCTTTAATAAATATCCCCCCAAAAAGTATAAAAAAAACAAATTTCTTCCTCAGTTTAGGCCGATATATATTCTACATATTTCTGGTAAGAAAAAAATCGCAATAAGCGTATATTGATTAGTTTGTGCAAAAGTTATAGGGGATATGTTTATGTCATTTTTATTATTACATGTTTTATTTACTAGTAATGGCGGTGAACTGCGACATTGCGGCGGACAGATCAGACACTTTTGACACTTTTTTGGAACCACTGACATTTAGACAGTGATCAGAGCTAAAAATAGCCACTGATTACTGACTGAATGTCATTGGCAGGGAAGGGGTTAACAGTAGGGGGCGATCAAGGGGTTAAATGTGTGTCCTATTGAGTGATTCTAACTGTGGGGGGATGGGACTGCCTGGAGGAGGAGGAGACCGATCGCTGTTCATACTTAGTATGAACAACAGATCTGTCTCCTCACCCCTGAGAGAAGGAAAATCTGTCTGTATACATTGACAGATCTCCGTTCTGCGTCTCTCAGGAACAATCGCGGGTGCCATCGCGGCCGCCGGGCACACGCGTCGTCGCAGCGTTCACCCCCTAGTGATCTTAAAGCAGCCAAGGTACAGCTACGGCCATTTGCCCAGGGAGCCAACCTGCCGCAGTTATATAACTGCGGCGGCTGGTCCTCTAGTGGTTAAACAGCTGTCAGCGGAACGGACATCCCCATTGGAAGATTTCTCCTCGCCTCTTGTTCTGGTGACATTTTGGATTTCCCTTCATTTTTGTCTCAGAGACAAATGGAGAATGTAAATCTACCTAGCTGGAACACAAACAGCAATAAACTCTTGACAGGGGTGGTAATCTAAAACTAAAAACAATGTTTTGGCTATACATATATTGATGTAACTAGAATGGACTTGGGTCTTTTTTCCACCTAATTATGTAACTATGTATATAATTCAAGAGACTGTTTTCATTTTATACAGAGAAAAAGTTGCCAAAAGATATCAGACATTTTCCATTACGTTGGAAATGACTTTGTATGCAATAACAACACACGATCAGATTTTCGGACGACCGTTTGTCCGTTTTTTGTGGCATGCTAGTCTCATGTCGAAAGTGAAGAAATTCTCGTACGACAGAATACAACTTCAGAAGTAATGTCATGTGTTGAATAGTTTTGTATGTCTTCTTTCTTTTCTGAGCATGGCGTAGTCCAGGGGCGGACTGATAACTCATGGGGCCCCCGGGCAATAGGAGATTATGGGGCCCCCAGGCAATCAGAGATTATGGGGCCACACAGTATACAATCATACAGTATACACATACATGTACACACAGTATACACAGACAGATGTAAAAAAAACACAGATTTATACATACTGTCCCTGGTTTTACTGAGGCTGGCAACCCTGATGGGGCCCCCTAGTGGCCCAGGGCCCTCGGGCAGTGCCCGAGTGGCTCAATGGTCAGTCCGCCCCTGGCGTAGTCTTGCTCTTGCGATTTTTTTCATACGAAAACCATACTACTTATACCAAAATTGGACATTGTGTTCACATCCGACAAAAATTTTACTGCACATCCGGCTTTGTCGGACGAGAAACCGGAATCAGCTGTCGAAAGCACCATACCAACGACCCGAAAGTCGGCAGATCGTTCGTCGGACAAAATTTTACTTCCGATTTTCGTATCGTGTGTACAGGTCTTTAGGCCTCATGTACACTGCTGCTGGTAAACGAACGTTTAGGAGCAGTTGGGCGTTTTTTCAGCTACCCCTGAAGAGGGAAACCCTTCCTTTTTTAGTTTTGGGTAGACTAAGGGCTAGACATGTGCACTGCCGAAAAATTCCTTTTTTTCATTTTCGTTTGATCCTTTTTTTTTTTTTTTTAACCAGATCATTCGTTTTTTCAGTAATTCTTAACTACTAATGCATTTAAATACATTACGTTCCATTCGTATAGATGCGGTATTCGTTATTTCAATAATTTGTAACTTCGGATGCATTTGTATTCGTTAAATCCTTTCGTTTAGATGCACCATTCGTTATTTTGGATAATTAGCAACTTCGGATAAATTCATATTCGTTCACTAACAGTTAGCCAAATTTGAAAGGCAATTCCATTACCTATAATTTAATAGTTTATAACGATTATTATAGTTTTTATTATTATTATTATTTATTATTAATAAATAATAATAATAATAAAAGAAGACTATAATAATGGTTAAAAATTGAATTATAGAAGAAAATACGAAAAACAAAATTATCCGAATGTTTTTCGTTCTTTCTGATTTTTGTTCTTTTGAATTTTCGTTCCTTTAGAAAAAAAATATTTCTTGCTTCCGAATGATGAATATGCCGAATTTTGAGGAAAAACAAATTCAGCCCAAATTGCACATGTCTACGAAGGACATCCTAAAACCTTGTCAGGTTTTTAAGCTGTCTGTGTCCTCATTGGGTTGATTTGCCCTTTCTATTTGTCCTGGTGACCTTTGCCGTTGGGTAAGAAACATTTGCAGTTGCCACCGGTAACCAGGAGGTGAGGTGAAATCTTCCAACAGGGACAACGGTCTAAGAAAAGATTTCCTCCACTTCCGGTTGTGCCTGAGGCAGGAAGTGAAGTTAAATTTCCTCAATGGAACACAGACAGCAAAAAAAAAAATTGACAGAGGTTTTAGCCATTCTCTACTCTATAAAATGTCAGTTTGAAGATGAATTTCCTTGTTGGGTGGAGTTGGTAATTTACTTAACAGCAGTGTTTTTTTTTTTATTTATACAGAGGCATGTCTCCATTACATTCACAGTATTGTCAACTCATAGGCCTTACCAGGGGCATTGGCGTCTCCAGTACTCAAGAATCCCAGTGGTCCCAGACGGTAATTGAAGGTCACAACAATGACATTGCCACGGAGAGCAAGTTCCTCACCATCATACAGGTAGTTGTTTGCAAAATTGGCTCCTTGAGCTGCACCAAAGAGATAGGCTCCACCATAGATCCATACCATAACTGGCAAGTTGGTGGACACTGAAAACAAGATGAGAATAGTTAGAAAAGATGGGATTTTCCATTCAAGCTTGTCCTTAGATATAAGAAAGCAACCCAAGAATTCATGCTTTAGCTCACATTAGACTACAAAAGATTTCTTCCAACATGTACTGTAGATCTCATCTGACACTTGAAGCCTTCTGTTAGCTTAAAATGAAACATAAAAATAATAATTGATTTTTCTTCAGTACACTCTGTCCATGTAGTGTGTGGACGTTTATGCAAAAGTACATGTGCTTAAGCCTAGGTTCACACTGCTGCGGGATTGAAATCGTTCATAGTCAGTCCGACTGTGGGGGCGATTTCAGAAACATCTGTGCAGGTTCCTGTAACCCCGTGCATTGCATGCAGTTGCAGGTGTTTGCGGCTCTCCCTATTGACTTGCATATGTAGCGTGCTGTGGGCCTGCCACCTAAGAAAATTCCCAGCTCAACTCACCAACAAGCCTGCAAGCAACCAAATTATTCTGTCCAACAGTTTGCGTTAAAAACCAGGGTTTAGTTGGCACACATTTGCAAATACATGCGTAAGCTGCGGAGCCACTTCATGGCACCCCAGTGTTGTCCTATCTCTATCAGTTTTTCCAAAGAGGCGCTCAAAAATTGTATAGGCTGGCCTGGTTGTCGAGCTGAGAATTTTCTTTGATTTTGTTTGACATGCGTTGCCCTTCCATATGCTCTTTGTTGCAAAGGCCAGTTATAGGTGGGGGCAGTGATCATTTGTTTGTAATGTTGACCGCGGTGGCAAAGTATTACAATATTACAGCTTAAGGGGGGATGGGGGGGGGGGTGTTGGCAGGCAGCAAAAACGCAGCTCAACCGCACAATTTTGCTAAACCCCCTCACCCAACCGCAAGTTTAAACAAAGACTGAAGTCTGCTTTGTGTCAATCTAAACAAGTATTACATCTAGTTACTAAGTGATGCACAAGCTTCATAAAGTAAACAAACTCCCCTCCCCGTTCTTCTTTATTTGTGTCTCAAACGCTTCCCATCCCAGACACTGCGGCTCATTGTGGGAGGGTTTCAGCAACAAAGTCTCCACACCCCGTGCAACATCTTTACACCCCCTGTAGTGGAAGCAGGCAGAGCCTTCATGAGAGTGGCAACTCTGCTCTGAATTCAAGAGCAATGCAGCATCCTACCCACCCCATCACAGGGAGCTGCAATAGTTGGACATCACTGTAACCACACCCCTAGAGCCCCCCCTTGTCTTTTTAAACAAAATTTACAAAACTTTTTTCAGACATTAAGCCAGTCTGGTAACATCATAGACAGTTCCTCCTCTTCTTTTAGGAGTGAGTGGTATAATGACATTCAAGCACCATTTAGTCCTGGAGTACTATGAATGCAGCCTATGTGATGACATGGAATGGGGAAGGGCCTGGGGGTGTAAATGACAGGCTGGGGAGGGGGCAGCATTGTTCTGTCCTGAAGATGATGTCCAATTCTGGATGGAACAGGATATCGGAGACAGCGCTGAAGCGTGGAGAAAGTAAGTAAAACTTGGCATGGTTTTATTTTTTTACAGGAGAGAGGAAGAGTGCACTTTAAGGCCCCTTTCACACTTGAGAATTTACATGCTGGAGACCCAGCGGGGGGTTCCCGGCAGTAAGTTGCCGGTGGCAGCTCCATTAAAAGCAATGGGAGGCTGCCAGCTCCTGACTGTTTGCACCAAGGTAATTTCTCCAAGAGGGATTACATACAAGCAGTCAGGATTAGCTACAGGAGCCGTCAGCCTCCTATTGCTTTCAATGGGGCTGCCACCCACAGCAAATTGCCGGGAACCCCTGCTGGGTCTCCCACATGTAATCACCAACAGCCCAATTTGCAGCACTTTTGTTTCGTTTTTTTAATAAGTCTACTTTAAACTGTATGTATTAAAGTGGTTGTAAACCCTAAAAAAAAACAAAAAACTGCAAGGCAAAGGCATAATGAGCTAGTACGCATAGCATACTAGCTCATTATTAATTACTTACCTGAGATCGTAGCCCCCGCAGCAGTCCTCGTTCACCGTTCCGGCGGCCGACATCACTCCAGGGGGTTACTTCCGAGTATCGCGGCTCCGGCCAATCACAGTGCGGCTCCGCCGATGTAAATGGCCGGAGCCGCGATGACGTCACTGCGTGTGGGAGCCGCCGGTAACGGCACAGTCTAACTGAAGCAACGGCATGTACATGTCATTGCTTCAGTTTGCTTAAGTGCGCATGTGCCGATGACGTTGGCACATGCAAATACAGGGATATCTCCTAAACCATGTAGATTTAGGAGATATCCAGTGTAGCTACAGGTAAGCCTAATTATAGGCTTGCCTGTAGTAAAAAGTGGTTGTAAAGGGTTTACAACCACTTTAAATAAGCTAAGGTGTTATAAAGAATACTTATCTTTTAGAGCAGACCTGTCAAACACCAGGCCCGCAGATCGAATCCGGCCCTCTGAGCCATTTCATGTGGCCCTTGCACCTCTCCTGCAGCATCCCCTTTTTTTTCCACCCTCACCTTGTCTCAGCAGTCAGGAGAGAGGAGAACAGAACTCCTCCACCGGATTTTGTGCTTCTCTACGCAGCCATGGAGAGGCTCATCTCTGCTCCTTGTTTCAGCAGTCGTCAGCAGAGAGGAACTTTATTGGAGACTGCTCAGACAGAACACCATTGCAGACAGCGGCGACCCATCCATAAGGGACGCCACCCCCCTAATCTCCATGCGGGGCGCTGGACGATTAGAGTTCTACAAGATTTTTTTCATTTTTTGTGAAGCACTTGATTAGTGTCGGGGGCTCTAATTGGCTTCTAAAAGGTTGGGCTCGGGGCGCAGAGCACTTTCTCCCCCCCCGAGCCCACCCATTTGTGAAATTAGCGAATCAACATTCGCAATTGTCTTCCTGCTTCTCCTCCCGGTCAATCAGGACAATAAGCGGGTCCTAAGACCCGATTGGCCGGAAGCAGAAGTGACGGGATTGGCCGAAAGGAGAAGCCAGAGAAGCCGCCCGTGACCTGGATGGGGTGCGGGGCTAGTGAGCAGACAAACAGGCTTGGGGAGGGGTGGATTGTTTGCCGCCGCCCCCCCCCCCCCCCCAAAAAAAAATGGAGCACCAGCCACCACTGATTTCAGAACCATGTTCTGTCTGAGCAGTCTCCAATAAAGTTTCTTGTGGATGATGCCAGCGATGTGCAGCCCTCTTTTTCAGACTTGCGTCAGCTACTACAGGAGTGTGAGTAGGCTCAATGCCGATCTGTACCTGCCCTTCACAGCTTAAAGCGGGGGTCCACCCACACCGCCAAAAAAAAAAAATTAAAAGCCAGCAACTACAAATACTGCAGCTGCTGACTTTTAATACATGGCCACTTACCTGTCCCAGGAACCAGCGATGTCGGCAGGCGACGCCGAGAACCCGCTCGGTTCTCAGCAGCTGCCGCCGCCATCCTAGGTGAGGGAATCAGGAAGTGAAGCGTTGCAGCTTCACTTCCCGGTTCCCTACTGCGCATGCGCGAGTCGCGCTGCGCATCCCAAGTGGTCCCCGCTCTCTCCTGGGAGCTGTGTTTCCCAGGAGACAGCGCGGTGGGGACGGGAAGAGGTGTAGACTCCCATGGGAGTCTATGCCAGAAGTGGGTGCAAATACCTGTCTTAGACAGGTATCTGCACCCCCCTCCCCCCTGAAAGGTGCCAAATGTGACACCGGAGGGGGGGAGGGTTCCGAAAAGTGGAAGTTCCATTTTTGTGTGGAACTCTGCTTTAAGTCTTAAGTTATTAATAAACCAGTAATAAACGAATGCAGAGGCAATTATTTAATATGATAAACAGTAGATCTATTTATATAGGCTTACAGATACAACCGGCCCTTTGAGGGCAACCAGAATGCTGATGTGGCCTGCAATGAAATGGAGTTTGACATCCTCGCATAGAAAAAAAAGAGGTTTACCTGGAATATCAACAGTCTGCCTGGGAAATTCCCATGCTAATGTATTTGGTTCCATAGGGAATTCAGATTGGTGAAGACGAGTTTAATGGACAACACAGTTTTATGTAAAGCAAAAAGGCCTGCGAGTAAGGGACACTTCAAAAACCTTAATAGTTCTCTACTCCTGTCTAGTTTCAGCCCTTTTAGATACATATAACCCATCCTACCTGCTTACCTGTTTTGCCAGATTGAGGGACCCAGATATTAAGGTACAGGCAGTCAAGGTCTCCATGGGTATCAGTTTGGCTCAATTTGGCTTGGAGACAGCGTGGCTTGTAGTCCGTGGCTTTCAGAGTTCCTATTGTAAAAATAGAGAGCAGTCAAACTAAAAATCTAAGCTTCATACATAAAAGCTGCTATTAAGTCCTTCATTTTTTTTATTTAAAGTCTACTACATCTTTACTGCATTTCAAATCAAGCTTAAGGCCGGGTTCACGTATGTGCGGCCGCGGTTCCCAGTATGGGGTCCGGTGCGTATCTGTTCACTGGTTCAGGTGCGAATCAGGTCCAAATTTTTATCTGAATTCGAACCTGAACCAGACCCAAACACACACAGGACCCTTTTGGAATGCGGACCGCAGTCGCCCCAAAGCTGTGTAAACCGGCTCCATTGAGAGCCAGTCCCCCTCGCATGTCATGCAAATTTGATGTGGGGAAACCTGCATCCAATTTGCACATATGTAAACCCGGCCTAAAGTATTTTTCCACTTTTTCAGCCAAATTGTGATAACACCTTCTTTATATTTGTTCCCACTCACAAAGAATAACTTACCTTGTAGAGTTTCTAAAGCTGTCCGCCATACACTGATCGATTTCTTTTTTAAATTCGCTTGCAGGTTGAACAAAAAAAAAAAAATCTAACAGATCCTTCATCCGTGCTAGACAGCATAGATGGATGAATCACCATGCTGGGCTATTGAATTTTGACAGCTGTCGCTCCATGCTGCGGGAGTGTGCCCGCGGGTCAGGCAGACTCGATGTCCGCCGGCGACCTGCGATCGCCTAGTACAGAGGCAGAACGGGGATCTTCCAGTGTAAACAAGCGGATCCCCATTCTAACAGGGGACATGTCAGATATCTTCTAGTCCCAGTGATCGGGAACAGTGATCTCTGTCATGTCCCAGTGAGCCCATCCCCCCTACAGTTAGAACACACTTAACCCCTTGATCGCCCCTAGTGTTACCCCCTTCCCTGCCAGTGTCATTTTTACATTGATCAGTGCATAGCTATAGCACTGATCAATGTAATAATGTCACTGGTCCCCAAAAGGTGTCATTTTGGGTCAGATTTGTCCACCGCAATCCCGCTAAAAATCGCAGATCGCCGCCATTACTATTAAAAAATAAATAAATAAATAAATAAAAGATAAAAGTCCCTAAATCTATCCCATAGTTTGTAGACGCAATAACTTTTGTGCAAACCAATCAATGTACGCCTATTGAGATTTGTTTTTTATGAAAAATATGTAAAAGAATATATATCAGCGTAAACTGATGAATAAATTATTTATTTTTATATATTTTCGATATGTATTATAGCAAAAAAAAATTTTTTTTTTTTCAAAAAATTGTCGCTCTTTGTTTATAGCGCATAAAATAAAAACCGCAGAGGTGATCAAGTACCACTAAAAGAATGCTGTATTTGTGGGGAAAATAGGATTTTTGACTTACCGTAAAATCCGTTTCTCTGAGTTGATTGACAGACACAGCCTTCTTTATTCAGAACCATAGGGTTTTATCACCTCCGCAGGAGTAGGACTAGGCAGAACAAACAAAACACCTGGCCACGCCCATGGGCTGTCCTCAGTCAGTATATAACCCTCTTCCTGTTCTAGGTATTCAGTTTAGTAGCAAGCAGTAATAGAAGTATAAAAAAAACCCATAGAGGGGTGGGTGCTGTGTCTGTCAATGAACTCGGAGAAACAAATTTTACGGTAAGTCGAAAATCCTATTTTCTCATTCGTTCATTGACAGACACAGCCTTCTTTATTCAGAACCATAGGGACATCCCAAAGTAGTGCCAAACACGAGGGGTGGGACAATGAAAAATCTCAAGGCTAACACAAGAGCCAACCCGGTAATAGGAGCTTCACCCAGGACAAGCTGGAACCCAACCTGAATGATACCCCTTCAAGAGGGAATAAACCCTCTCAACAGCAGCCTGCAAAAAACTTGCGGCCAAAAGAGGCATCCGCAGATGCCAACCCATCCACTTCGTAGAACTTGAGAAAATGTAAACCGACGACAAGTGGCCGCCTTACAAACTTGCGCAATGGACGCCTGATGACAGAAGGCCCAAGAAGCACTAAGTGCCTGAGAAGAATGCGCCGTAACAGGGAAAGGAGGAACCTGATCCCTGACAGAATAGACCAAAGTCATCATCTATCCGATCTGTCCAGAAACCAGATCCCAGAAGAAGCAGACATTCCCTTTCTTGGCCGTCCGTGAATATAGTGAGCCTGACCTCCAAACAGACTTAGTGGCTGGCAAATACATCTGAATCCTCCAAAAACACATCCAGGGCAGATAAGGCAAATTCCTTTGGATGTGCTGACCAGGGACACAAGAAAGACAACCCAATGTCCTTATTCAAATGGAAATCCAAGGACGGAACTATGTAAAAAGGGCGAAGCACCTCCTTAACCTGGGTAAGGTGAATAACAAGGTAACGCCACCATTTTCAACATCCTGCGAGCAGAGGTGATAGCCACCAAGAGGCCATCTTCCGAGAGAGTAAGCAGTGGAACCTCTCGAATATTTTGAGAGAGAGAGTCTTTTGGAGAACTGAAATCGCCAAGTTCAGATCCCACAGCGGTAGAAGAAACCGCACTGGTGGAAACAGATGTCTAACCCCTTGAACAAAAAGGTACGCACCAGGGAGTGCAAGACCAGGGGACACTGAATATTCCTGCTCATCCCGTAAATGGAGGTCGGAATAGGAGCCACCTAGAAAGAACGAGGATGAATGCCCGGTGACTCATACCAGGATATATGTGCTTTCCACATCCAGAGGTAAAACCTCCTAGAAGGTAGACTCCCTAGCCATCAGCAGTGTCGGAACTGCAGCACCTGGCTCATCACAGCCCGACCGTTAAAACCAGCGACTCTAAAGCAGGATGGAAGGAACGGCCCTTGGGACAGTAGGTCCTCCCTGAGAGGCAGTCGCCAAGGAAACGTCAGCGACCAGGCGCACCCGGTCGGTGTACCCAGACCGATGGGGCCCATCCGAAGCCCAAAAAATGACCAGAATCCCCGCAGCCGTGATCCTGCGCAAAAAAAAACAACAGAAGTTGGAGAGGAGAAAAGGCGTAGAGCAAACGTCACCGGCCCCCTGGGCCACCAGAGCCGCCAGAAGATCCTGTGACCTTGCAAGAAACCTTGGCACCGCCCTGTTGAGCCAAGATGAAAACAGATCTACCTCAAGAGTGCCCCAGCGGAGACAAATCTGATTAAGCACGGCCCAGTGAAGAGCCCACCCCGTGGCCCAACCCTAGCCAACTGAGGTATCCATCTGACAGTATTCCACTCCTGGAATGCGTACGTCTGAAAGGGCCGGAATGAGACATTCTGCCCACCGGAGGATACTGGCAACAGCCAGGGCCGCCAACAGCCTTTTTGGCCCGCCCTGGAGAAGGACATAAGCCACCGGCGTTGCCTTGTCCGACTGGGTCCATACCGGAAGCCCCCGAAGTCGAATCGTCCATGATCCAGACCTAGTCTGATCGATTGAAGTTCCAGGATATTACTCGGTAGTCCGAATTCCACCAATGTCCAACAGTCCCGATCAGAGCTCAGTCCCAGGACATCTCCCCACTCAGACAGACTGGCATTGGTGGTAACCCTGTTCAATACAAGGGGAAAAAGGATTTTTCACCGCCGAAGAACCGGAGAGCGAAGCCACCAGACTAGGGAACCTCTGGTTTCCTGACTCAGCCGAATCCGATTGTACAGAGACCTTGGGCATTTGTCCCATTATGCCAGGATCTCCCCGAAGGGAGCTTGTATGGAACTGTGCAAATGGAATTGCCTCAAAAAAGGTAGATACCATCAGACCCAACACCCACATGCAGATCTGCAGAGGAGCGCACCTGCCGGACAGTAAATGAAAAACGCAGCATGCAACTTCTGAAGTCTGTCCAGGGGAAGAAGGGAACGCTTTCGCTGCAATAATGCAGCTTATCTAAAAGGGTACCAGCCCTCCGCCGCAGCCACCGATGCATCCCCATCTTGAAAGGTTCCCGCACAGATGTAATAAGTGTGACAACTAACCCCCCTTCGTGCACTTCTGCCGTCATTCTCACTCCCTGACAGGATGGGGAGCGTGGCCACCAGACTGCAAGGTGGGCCACGTCCGTGGCGGCAGAGCCAGATAGGATTGTTTGACAGGAGGTAGGGGTGCCCTATACTAGGTTATATGCCTAAGCGCTACCCCAAAAAACTTGGGAGGTCCACATAGGGGATGTCGACCGAGGTCCCTCACAGGGAACACAGACCAAGGCCCCTCACAGGGGGCACAGACCAGGGCCCCTCACAGGGGGCACAGACCGGAGACCCTCACAGGGGGCGCCGACCCTCCCAGCACCACCCCTCTGAAAAGGGGTGGGCACGAGGCCTAGCAGGCCGCCGAAGCCGCGGGCTAAATTTTTGGCCACCCTCTGCGAGCATGCGGCCCGCGGGGGGACTGGACCGATCCTGAGCCCTGAACAGACACTCGGACGGTAGGCCGTAAAGCCACGGCCTAAATTTTCAGATGCCGGCCGCAGTGCGCGGCCCGTGGGGGGACCGGACCGATCCGGTAGGCCGAAAAGCCGCAGCCTAAATTTTCAGCCGCAGTAGGAGGGTGACGCGGGTAACGCTCCCGGACAGATCCTTCTCGCCACTGAAGTGGGGGGGCTGTCGGCCATGAGGAACGCTGTGAAACAGGCTGAGACCCGGTCGTATGCGACCTCGCGAGATGTTTAACTCGCAGGGCCAGCCCTTGTCCAATGGGGCTATGTCGCGCCGACCTAGCACGTAGCTGCAGTCTGCACGCGCTCGCTGGCCAGACTGGGGTGACCACTGGATCAAGTGTCCAGCCGGTCGCCCAGCCCGGCAGTTGATTGTAGATCTCACTGGAAAAAAAACAGGAAAAAGAGAAAATAACAAACAACAAAAATTCCCAGGACTAGAGATCCCAGCAGGGAACTAGGTCCTTACTCCTGACTAGGCAGAAAAAACTGAATACGTAGAGCAGGGAGGGTGTTATATACTGATGGAGGACAGCCCATGGGCGTGGCCAGGTGTTTTGTTTGTTCTGCCTAGTCCTACTCCTGTGGAGGTGATATAACCCAATGGTTCTGAATAAAGAAGGCTGTGTCTGTCAATGAACAAATGAGAAAAAAGGACGTCAATTTTGTTTGGGTAGTGTCGCACGACCACGCAATTGTCAGTTAAAGCAATGCAGTGCTGTATCGCAAAAATTGCCTGGTCATTAAGGGGGCAAATCCTTCCAGGGCTGAAGTGGTTAATGCAATCTCCTCATGAAGGTAAAATTTCTTCAAAAGTTGCTCCTCCCAAACACTTACCTGAGCCCGATCTCAATTAAGTACTGAGCTGCAGCAGCTCTTCCCCTCTCTCTCTTTTTACAAGAGACACGGAAGCAGTGGGAGCCATTGACTCCTACTATGGTCAGTCACATCCCTTGAAGAGGGAGCGGGAGGCGGGGCAGAGCTCCGCCGTGTGTGTCTATAGATGCACACAGCCCAGCTCAGGTTTGAGCCTGCATTATTGCACAGAGCAGGTAAGTATACTATATACATTTTGAGAAAAAAAACCTTTACAATCACTTTAGGCCAGCCATACATGGCTTAAAATTTGGATGATTCCTGCTGAATCAGCCAATATTTGAACCATGAGTGGCCTCCTCGGCACCACCCGGCTAAACAAAAGTGGGTTTAAAAATCAATTGAGCCAGATGGAAAATTGTCAGCTAAACAGTAATTGCATCCTATCAGCTGCAGTCACTGTTCGGATATGAAGGCAGCTGCAGGTGCTGTGGTTGCTTGAATACAATAGCCAGAAGGGGAGATTCCTCCATCCACACTGTTTAGCATGGATGTGGGAATCCATTGATTTTTCTCTTGCTTAGCCCGTGGGCTGAAAAAAATAAATCTAAGTGTATTGCTAGCTTAAAGCTAGAATTGACATACTATTTTACTAGCATACTGCATACTAGCAGACAATTGAGCAGTCGTGCGACGTTGCACCCAAACAAAATTGACGTCCTTCCCCCCCACCCCCCACAAATAGAGCTTTCTTTTGGTGGTATTTGATCACCTCTGTGGTTTTTATTGTTTGCGCTATAAACAAAAAAAAGAGCGACAATTTTGAAAAAAAAACAAAAACACAATATTTTGTACTTTTTGCTATAATAAATATCCCCATTTTTTATTTTAAAAAGCTAATTTTTTTCTCAGTTTAGGCCGATATGTATTATTCTACATATTTTTGGTAAAAAAAAAAAAATCGCAGTAAGCGTATATTGATTGGTTTGCGCAAAAGTTATAGCGTCTACAAAATAGGGGATAGATTTATAGCATTTTTATTATTTTTTTTTTTTACTAGTAATGGCGGCGATCTGCGATTTTTATCGGGACTGCGACATGGCGGACACAGACACTTTTGACACATTTTTGGGACCATTGGCATTTATACAGCGATCAGTGCTATAAAAATGCACCGATTACTGTAAAAATGTCACTGGCAGGGAAGGAGTTAACACTAGGGAGCGATCAAAGGGTTAACTCTGTTCCCTCTGTGTGTTTCTAACTGTAGGGGGAGGGGACTGACCTAGAGGAAATGACAGATCGTGATTCCTAGCCATTAGGAACACACGATCTGTCACTCCTCAGAGAACAGAGCAGGGATTTGTGTTTACACACACTTTCGTGTTCTGCCTCTCGTGCCCGTGATCGCTCGTGGCCGGCGGTCATCGTGACCATCGGCCACAAGCATCGGCACCCCGCAGTGCGGCGGCGCTTGCGCACCTGCTATCCCGCTCCCACGAGCTGACGTATAGCTACGACGGCTCGCGGCATCGTGCTGATCTGCCACAGTAAAATGGCAAGCGGTTAAAGCCGGCGACTCGGAATGCTCTTGCAAAGAAAATTCTTTATTGGCTACATGTATAAAAGCATGATACAACAGAAGCTAATGTGTTTCGACTTTTGCAGCGTTCCTCATATGCAGATGCCAAAAGCCGGAATGTGTTAGCAGCTTTTGTATCTTGCTTTTATACATGTAGCCAGTAAAGAATTTTCTTCCCAAGAGCACTCCGAGTCGCCGGCTTTAATCTTATTGATATCTACCACCTTGGGAGTTGAATGCCCTAGCCAGAGCACTGGACTCCTGGATATAAAATATAGCAGTTGAGCCTGGATGAAATTTTTATATTTGTAAAGAATAAGCCTTCAGAGTGTATCCTATACCTGGTTGTGTGTAGCCTGAGATGAAAAGATTTGTTCACCGACACATTTCACACTTTCATCAAACTACCCTGGACTTGAAATGCTCAAAGACTTTCCTCTGATGTGCTGAAAAGTAATATATAAATGCAAGGGGTTTTATACAAATGCCAAAAGACGTACCGGACCATCCTGGATGTCTCTCAGCTTTTTGAAGGATTCCTGGAGGAGCAGCAAAGGGAATTCCCTTGAAACTGTCAATGTATTGTGGATTCAGAATTCCAATTTGCTTATTCTTTCCTTCCACAAATCCTCCTTCTGTGTAGACAACTCCAAGCTAAAAAAACAAAACAAAAAAAAAAAAATAGATATACATGGCATCCCAAAAGTCTGGATCTATATGCAAGACACTATTAGAAATGACCATTTTCCATCCCTGCAGCTGGTCCAGGAACTGTATAGTGATGACACAGAGTATGGAATATTGTGAGTGGTTCCCATAACAGTGGGAAATGGGAATTAATTGTATTTTACAGTGATGAAGCCTTATGGTAGCGTCAACCGACACAGTCCAAACTGGATGGCTGAAGGCCAGGCTCAAACCGATCCATGAAATATGGGGTGGGCGGGGTATTTGGTGACAGATTCATTGGGCCATATTAATTGGTAGTAATGCTGACAGAGGAAACCTACCTCTTTGTGTTACAATCTTTTCTGGTGTTCAGATGACATTTCTTTGTCGGAACAACATAAAATATGGTTTCAGCAAGACAGTGCCCAGCCACTCTTTGCTGTTGCTGTGAGAAATTTTTCAAAACAAAATCAAACTCTTCCAAACAGTTGAGTTCCAGCTGAAAGGCCTCCAAGGTCTAACACCACTCTACTTCTTTTTTCTGGGGTCATCTAAAGTCAGCAGTGTGTCAAAATTGACCCAGAACACTGGTTACACTAAAGGAGGAAATAATCTTTACACTTAACATCAGTTTTGTACACTGAGGAATGCTCAACATTTATATAATCAGTGTATACACAAGAGTTGCAAAGTCCAAGACTGTCAATTTGAGCATTTACATAAAACTTTTGGGATACTCTGTATATATTCTCATAATTATATAAAGTGTAAGCTCTCTTTGCTCTTTCATCTTCTAAAGAGCTACCAGGATGCAGTGGCGGCCCATTCATACAGGGCGCAGGTGCGCTGCCCCCCTAATCCATGAGCCCGGCCCCTAATTTACACGCAGGGCACCGGACGCATGAATTCCAATGGGGTTTTTTTTTGTTTTTTTTTAGAAGCCCATGATTAGAGCCCGAGGCTCTAATTGGTTTAAAAAAAGGGTGGGCTCAGGACACAGAGCACTGCGCCCCGAGCCCACCCACTTGTGTGACAATAGCGAATTCATACTCGCCATGGTCTTCCTGATTCTCCTCCCGGCCAATCAGAAAGTGGGTCCTGAGACCTGTTACAAAAGGGCAAAAGGAGAAGCCATCCTTTTGACTGCCCAGGAGGAGGAGATGCACAGCTGAAGCTGCCGGGATGCTGAGGAGGAGACAATGCAGGGGAAGCCACCATCCACCACCCAGGGGAAGCACTGCCCGCGACCTAGATGGGGGCTGGTGACCAACTGGGGGGGTGGGGTGGGGGGGGTGAGCCAACCGACCGGGGAGGGGTGGCTGTGGGTGCATGGTTTATGGTTTGCCAAACCCCCCCCCCCCAAAAAAAAAATATATACCACCAATCGCCACTGCCAAGATGGCTTTCATCTGGTGGCCCAAGTGTAGCATGTTAGCAGTGATGGACAGGAGGAGAGAGCTGGTATAGAAAATTGGACTAAAAACACAAAAATGACCATAGTATTATTGTAATTGTTAATGTAATTGTATATTCAACAGACCAAAGGGAGCCAATAGAAGAAGTTTTTTGTTAGGATCTACATACCTATTAATAACCTAATAAAGGAGTCTAATAAATTAACTAGCGGGATGTGTTGTGAGGAGGAGGGAAGGTGGTTTTATTTTTAAAAAAAAGAGGATTTAAAAAAAAATTTTTTTTTAGAGAATAGGTCATTCAGTTGCTCCTAATCCCTTGCTGCAGGTTTGAGCTCTGCCTATCTCCTTATTCCTTCTTTATTTTGTACCCCATGGTTATGAATGCTCTTGGATTCCTTTTGAATGCACAATTCTGCAACACAACTTGGCATTATATGGTTTATTTATTAAAGCTGGAGAGTGCAAAATCAGGCAGAAAACTGTAAGGTAACCTGGACCCCCTTCCCCATTCCTCCCCGGTCCTGCTGTACCAGAGCCTCGGGATCTCCTGCTTCACTAATCCCCATGACTTAATTTCTTATCCGTACCTCTCAGTGTGTACGGACAAGAGGCGTTCTAATTGGTCAGCACTGTCACATGGATGGCACTGATCAATCAGAATCCGCCTAGCCTGCCCTGTCAGCGCTGCAAGGAGAGGAGAGAAAGCCACGGAGATTTCAAAACCCCGGACCAGTGAAGCGGCGTCCTGATGTTAGTGGGGGATTACAGGACTCTGCTACAGAGGGACCAGGGAATGGTAAGGGGGTCCAGTGTGAGGTCACCTTACCGATTTTACAGTTTAGGCTTTGGCAATAAAACCTAGAAGCTGATTGTTTCTATGCAGAAGTGAGCCTGATTTTGCGCTCTCCAGCTTTAGTAAATAAACCCCATAGTGTCATCGCACATAAATGTGAACTAGCCACTAAACTGAATACATAGATGTGAACTAGCTAAACAGGGTTTCATGAGATCTATGTGGTTAGTTGCAGCTAACATATTGCCAATGTACCAAAATGAATAATAAAAAAAAAACCACATGCACCATTGTTTCAAACAAAGCACACTACAATGTGCAGTAGGGCATTGTGGCATGCGGCATACATGTTCATTGGAACCCATGTATGGTAGATTGCAGTAATGCACATGCTGCCACAATGCACCACGACTGATTGGTCTGCATGTACCATTAATGTACTAACACAAGAGCACAAATGATCTTTTGTTAACGTTTTGACTTTTCACCTTGCATAATGTCCATATCCTGGAAAGTGAGTCTGTCTCTTACAATGTCCTCCCATAATCTTGAGGAACACATTAATGTACAATCCAGCCTAGACCTCTCCGCATGTTATCCCAATACTGCTATGATCGTATGATCCAGCTTGCCCAATCTACCTTTTCTCCAGTATTTACCCTCTATAATAACTTTTGCACACACGTTGTTTGAATAAGCCAAATTCCTACAACTACAATCGTTCCTGGTTCTATATATACACATTTCTCATGGTCATTCTACAGAATTGACATATGGTAGCCACGTTTTCCAACCACCACCATCCCATGTGTATCGTTAGCCTTACTGGGCTTTCGGAAGCCAAATCTTTTTGGTATCCTTGAAAACTGACAAATGGAAATCCTGATACAAATTGAGGAAAACGTACATGTGTCTCCCAACTATGATTGCTCTTCATGAATCTGTAAAAAAAAATAATTAAAAAAATTACCAATGCCTTACCTTTGCTGCATGGACAGCAGCCAAGAGGCTGGAGAATGCCAATGTGAGCACTAGCCAGCGAGCCATTTTTGGATACAGTCCCAAAGGGTGGGTTTACTGCTACCTTTATATACCAATTAGTAGGTGATATGAACACACAAGGGATCACCTGACAGAGGAGGCTTCGGTCCTTGTTTTAAATGCCTCAAGGGAGGCTGTGTGAGCCTCCACAGCTGCACACACACAGCTTATCGGACTCAGGGCCAAAGCTGTATATAAACACTACTAAGATGTAACCCTTTGCGTGCAAAGTTATTAACATTTATGCAGAATCCATTCCTTTTAGATACAGTTATGCACACATTTAGCATGGCTACAACTAGTCCATACCTTCCAACTTTGTAATTTGAGAAAGAGGGAGACTTTGGTGTTGAAAAGATGTGGCACCTGCAGTGAAAAATGGCCATGGTTACATCATGCTCAATATAGGGTCTCGCTTCAGGAGACAAGTTTAAAGAGAGTCTGAGTGTACCTATAGGACATGGTCCACAGTCTTTGTATCCAAAAAATCCACCCTAATTACTATGCTATGAGCAAGTGTCTCACAGACACACAAATCTAAAACAGAATATAGACAGTTAGGACTCCATGGCCTTAGGGAGTCTTATGACTCCCGGCCAAATCGGGTCTCAGGACCCACTTCCTGTTTGGCCGGGAGGAGAAGCAATGGCCCCGGCTCTTTCCTCAGCAAGCATTGGCCTCCAAAGGTAAGGCCACAGATCATTGCCATCCGTTTCCCACGGGGGGAGCACTGGAACCACGAGGGGGGGGGGATGCTGTCTGCCCCTCCCAAAATATTGAGCACCAGCCAACACTGATAGTAGGTACCACTTCTACAGTGATCACTGCTGGCTCCCTCTCACAGACACACAAATCTAAAACAGAATATAGAGAGAGAGCTAACACTTTGTCTGATCTTACGTAAAGAAGAATTGCATCAGCATAGTTGCAAACTACACAGCAACAGGCAATTGTTCAGAAAAAGAACACTTTGGTCAGGACTGGTTCACACATAGCATAGTGTTCAGAGTGTAGAGGTCAAGTCTATGCAATGTACTACACGGCAAATAAGAGTGTAGCCATCACTATACAATGTATTTCACAGTGTGCAGTATCCAGTATTTATCAGAGAGTCACTTACATTGTTGGTCAATGGGAGTAAAAAAATGCCTCAACATCAGTGGAAGGAAGAACGCCATAGCAGCAGTGCTCAGTGGGAAGACAAAATGCCCAACACCCGTAGTCTGTGGGAAAAAAAATTCCTGGCATCTGTTGTGAAGGTTAAGAAAACAAAAAGTGTCCAAAAGAGGAAGAATGTCCTGATGTCGGTGGTCAGTGGAGAGAAGATAGCCTTGACGTTATTGGTCAGCAGGAGGAATTTCCTGACATCTGTGGTTAGTGAAAGGAGGAATACTCTGATGTTGGTGTTCAATTGGAGAAAGAACTCCCTGATGTCTCTGGTCTGTGTCTGTCTGGTTAGTTGGACCAGGAATGCCTTGACGTCAGTGTTCAGTGGGATGAAGAAATTTCCTGATGTCTGGTCAGTGGTAGGAAGACTTTCCTAATATCTGTGGTTATGCCCTGGTGTCTGATCGATCAGTGGGAGGAAGAATGCCCGGCACCTGTGATCGATCAGTGGAAGGAAGAATGCCCTGGCACCTGTGATCAGTGGGAGGAAGCATGCCCTGGCACCTGTGATCAGTGGGAGGAAGCATGCCCTGGCACCTGTGGCCAGTCGGAGGAAGAATGCCCTGGTACCTGTGGCCAGTCGGAGGAAGAATGCCCTGGCACCTGTGGCCAGTCGGAGGAAGAATGCCCTGGCACCTGTGGCCAGTCGGAGGAAGAATGCCCTGGCATCTGTGATTAGTGGAAGGAAGCATGCCCTGGCACCTGTGACCAGTCAGAGGAAGAATGCCCTGGCACCTGTGGCCAGTCGGAGGAAGAGAGCCCTGGCACCTGTGGCCAGTCAGAGGAGGAATGCCCTGGCACCTGTGGCCAGTCGGAGGAGGAATGCCCTGGCACCTGTGGCCAGTCGGAGGAGGAATGCCCTGGCACCTGTGGCCAGTCGGAGGAGGAATGCCCTGGCACCTGTGATCAGTGGGAGGAAGGATGCCCTGGTGGCTGTGGCCAGTGGGATGAAGAATGCCCTGGCACCTGTGGTCAGGTCTGGCACCTGTGGAATGCTCTGTGGAATGCTCTGACATCAATAGTGAGCAGGAGCTAGTAGAGAAAAAATTGGGAATGTTTGGGGGCAGTCTGCCTATAGGGTTGTGGAGCCCCACTCACGTGGCAGGGGCAAAAAGCCCTGTGTGAACAAAAAATAGTCTTGCTACTAACAAATTGTTACAGATCCCCACACGTATTACACCAAATCTTTCTAAATAAACCTAATATCTGAGATGTCAAAATTTGTGGAAACAAATCTTCAAAAATGTATAACAAAATTAAAATAAGTAAGATATCAAACATTTCCAAAACAAACCTATTGTTAATTTCCCCTGATCTGTAGAGCTAAAAAAAAAAAAAAAAAGGAAGCTTATGTATTTACAGTATATTTTTGCATAGTTACATTAAGGTTCAGCTTGGACCAATGTAAGTGTGCATGTACCATATCTAGAAGATCCCGATGGAAGCTAGAAATCACTGCAGCGGTGGCCCATCCATTAGGGGCACAGGGGCGCTGCCCCCCTACTCCATGCACCCGGCCCCTAATCTACATGCATGGATTTCAATGGGGCTCTAATTGGCTTCAAAAAGAGAGGCAATTCTTTTCTATACCCACTTTATGTTTTACAGATGTGTCAAGGGTCTTTCACCTGTATGTGCTCTTTCAATAATCATATAGAATTGAAATAAAAAAGAAAATAGGCACCTGATAGAATGGTAAAGAATAAAGAATAAGCTATTGCGCTGACTGGAACCCAAAGGGCCAGGAAAGTGGTAGGGAACACCAGGTAAAGTGGATGCAGCTCCTTTCAAATTAGGTCTTGAGCTCCTAATGCACATATAAAATACAAACAGAAGAGGGTGCCTCCATCTAGGTGTAGCGATGGATTTAAAAAGGCATAAAAAATGATTAAAATGCACTCACCAGATAAAAGTAGATCAAGGCTTGTGTAGAACGTTCTACTTGTGTAGAAAGTAGAACGTGGCTGGCAGAAGCAGAGTTCTTCTGCACTTCGTTCAAGAACTCTGCTTGTACCAGCCACATCCCTGCTGAGCTCTGCAGCCTCACGGTGATCCTATGGAGATCTATATGGGTCTATGACAAGCCTTGATCTACTTTTATCTAGCGAGTGCATTTTAATAGTTTTTATGCCTTTTTAAATAAATCGCTACACCTAGATGGAGGTGCCCTCTTGTGTTTGTTTGTTTGTTTTTTACCTGATAGAATGCTACTTGTCCATTTGTAAAACTTTTTTTTTTTTTTTTTTAACTATTTGAAAAGTTGAAAACAGATTCAGTAGTATAAAAAAAAAAAAAAAAAAAAAGGGTGATCTGAACCTGTCTTGGGGGTTCTTGTAGCGAGTGTGGCTCTCAGATTTCTCTGCCATTACTTGTGACAGCATATAAGCAGAGATATGGGTTACCTGTGTGTCTAAACCATCAAAAACACTTGATTTTCTCCATCTCCTGTTGTGTTCCTGGGACAGGAAGTGTGGGAAAATCTCCCCAGTAGGGACACAAACATTAACAAAAATCTTACAGACGTTCCAACCCTTACTCACTCTATTCAAAAGTATAAAAAAGTTTTGGTCAGATATTCTGTTTATGTAAAAAAAGTGTCCCTGCCTGAAAGGAGCTTACAATCGAATCTTCCTACTACAGCATACAAGAATAACTGAAGAACCTACCATTATGTTTTAAGTGGTGGGAGTAAACCAAGGCATGCAGAGGAAACCCAAATGAAATTCATGCAAAGAGTTCTCACCCTTCCATGATTAATTTTTTATTTGTGGTACATTAGAGAGAATGTTACAGGAGAAGTTACACCCCATTGCAGGAAGCAGGGAAGGCCCCAGAAATTCCTTGGAGTGGAGCAATCTTGTTCCTGGAGTCCATAAGGCACATAAGATGCTGGGATGCGTTTCAGGCCAACGTCCATGCATAGCTAAGATATCAAGTTTATGTGGTTCCTAATCATTTCCTCATATTTTTGGAGAGACAGCACTTTATTTCCACCAAGAGCATGTAAATAACTAATTCCAACAACAAATATTAAACAGCTAATCAAGATAACGTATAAGTGTGTATAGCTCCGTACTGTGATTTCTGCACCTGCTCTATTTCTATCTACCTGGCCATGGGATACACAACATATGGTACTGACCTTCAACTTTAGTTCCTTTTTTTTAAATTTGAAAAATAATTTTCTCGCACTTGCTTCAGCTGTCTAGGTGTGCATAGGCATGATATGAATATAGCCAACCTATTCATTTCCTGCCATCGGGAAGGCAGGAGCCTAGGAACATCAATTGTTCTGTGCCACATGCTTAACAAAAGAAAAGAGAATAGGGAAGGGCTGTACAAAACGGGCATCTGACACATTGTGGGGGTGTAGCAATCCTAGAACACTGCTCATAACTGATAAGCAGCTGTGAGTTTTATCAGGTTTGGGAAGACAAAGTAGAGGGGAGTGAGAAAAAGTATTTGTGCATCCTTTATAAGTTAGGCCCCATTCACACCTCAGCATTTTGGAGCATGAAGCTCCTAAACACTGGAGGAGAAAAAAAAATCAATTATTCTCTATGGAAATGGTTCACATCTATACTCCAAGTCAGCTCGGCAGGAACACAGTACACTGACATCAGTGGATGTAATTGGTGTCATTGGGCCACATTCTTGGTGTCATTCGGAGGAATTGTGCCCCAAGGGCTGGATAAATGCAAGCAAAGGGCGGCATGCGACCCCAGCCCCAGTTTGGGGACCACTGATCTAAACCCTCTCCAAACTCCCTTTGTCGTTCTTTTATTGTGGTTCCAAAAAATGCACTCTGTTTTAGATATAATCTTACCAGGGCTTTTAAAAGGAGGAGAAGCATGCTTCTATTAATTGTTTTTATCTCAATTTTAAACACCCCATAATCTGTTTGCCTTTGAACCTCCTGCTTTGCATTAAATTACACCACTAAGATTACTGTTAGGCAAAGATGCCAAGCCCTTCTCCAGCCAACGTCACAGTCAAAATTCCAACACAATTATAAAGACAGAGAAACACAAAGACCCAATGTACTTTTGCAATGTGCACTTTATTTCAGATTTGAGTTTCACAATTATACATTGGGCAAATTGCGGTAGGTGGTGCACCAAAACTTGACGTAAGGAGACCTCAGGTCTTGTTTCATGGACTTACTATTGATTTTTTTGGTGATCTCCAGGTACATTCCGTACTGGGTGTTGTAATTCAACCAAGGTGTGGGGACTTTAGAATTTCCTTTGGTGGGATCTCTGTCAAAATGGCAAAATATTTTGTTAAGAGTCAAGTACAAGAGGAGTCTGAGCTTTATTGTCTTGTGTGTAAATTTATTTACAAATGCACAATGTGTGTGGCTTTTTTTGCCACAGATAACCAATAAAGACAGCCAGGTTCTTTTTGTGAGGGGTGGGGATGGTGTCCATAAGTCAGATTTCAAGTGAAAATAATGCCAAATGAAAGCCACTAATTGTTTAATAGGACAACACTTCACTTTTCCTGACTAGCAATACTTTTAAACAACCCAAGTCTAGAAGCCCTCCCTTGCCCTTCTCATACTACTATACTCCCTTACACATACCACAGATCAGCAGACGACCAGTACAGGAGCCATGGCCTTTGCCAGGCCATACAGTACTGGACATGCACGCCCAATTATCTACAGGCTCTACTGGATAAGCCATCTTTTTGCAGGCTTACAAAAAGATGGCTATTCCATAAGGGCCTATACAGAAAAAGTTGCAAAGCCTCTACAGCTTGGAAGTGGATGAGAGAACTGCCTAGCCTGGTGTAGTCTTCAGCTCCTAAACTGGGTCACTCTCTGATCTAAGGTATGTACAAGGGTTTATACTTAGTTTGAGGGGTTGGTTTAAGGTGTTTAAAAGTATAGCTATCCAGCTTATCTTAATCAACTGCCCAATGATTAAATCATCCCAACTTTGAAAAGGGAAGCAAAACACTAGGCACTGATGGAAGCAGCTTTTTCCTGACCCCAGTTCCACACGCTAGTTCTTTAGCCTAATCATAGAGGTGATTTGCTTCATAACAGAGTCCCATTCTTCTGAGAGAACACCAATCATATTTCTAAATGTCAACCTTGTTGTAGAAGAAGAAAGCTAGCTTACCCAGTTGCAGCAAAGTTAGTCCAGTAAGCCATCATGGCTTCGGAGACGTCACGGTCTTGTGGTCTATAAGCAAGGGTGTTCTTGAATGGTTTGCCAAACATATACTGCAGGTCTTCAGCATGATCAGCGCCCATCCAGCTTGGGTACACGGGCATGCGAGATGGGTGAGAAAACAAGTAGCTGTAGGTACTGACATTCCTGAAATAAAACAGAAATACTTGTGAGCTAATTCCTGTGCTTTTTTTAAACCCTATTTTTAAAGGCATACTGAGGCTGCCAATACAGATCTGAATGAAAATGCTAGTAGCCTTGATTTTTACAGTGAGCGGCCTTTTCCCCTTTTCTTCTGAAGACTGAGGTGTTGGATTTGGAGAGGCTGAGGTGGCTGGGGAGTAAGGTGAAGCCTATAGCAGAACATTATTTTTCTTTACACATTAGTCAAGTCAGAGGCAAGTCAGAGCTCCTGATCTGTGTGCTTATTCTAGATCAGTTGGGGTAATGCAACCTTAGTAATATAGGCAATGCTATGTCAGATGGAAGCCTTTCTACAAATGCAGAGAAGCTTTTGCTACAAAGATGGTATAGGAAGGAAGAATAGAAGGGGAAGGTTATATCATGAAAAGGTAAGGCAAGCAGAAGACAAGGTTTAGGAAATAACTAAAAGGACAAAGTACAGAAATAAGTCATCCTAGTCATGCGATAAAATCATATCCAGTTCCAGTGCTTTTCACCTAAAATCCTAAAGCCTGGTACACACGATCAGACTTCTCGTAGGAAAAAAGATATGATGGCGGCACAGTGGTGCAGTGGTTAGCACTCTCGCCTAGCAGTAAAAAAGGGTCGCTGGTTCGAATCCCAACCACGACACTACCTGCCTGGAGTTTGCATGTTCTCCCTGTGCCTGCGTGGGTTTCCTCCGGGTACTCCGGTTTCCTCCCACACTCCAAAGACATGCTGGTAGGTTAATTGGCTTCTGTCCAAAATTGGCCCTAGTATATGAATGGGGACCTTGGATTGAGGGTAGGGACTGATGTGAGTGTGCGATGTACAGGGTTAGGGACAAGGGTCAGGGTTGTAGACACACACTCACTCAGGTTGAACTGGATGGACTGGTGTCTTTATTCAATCTTACTAACTATGTAACTAACTATGGCTTTTCCGACGGGATTCTGCTCAAGTTTGCCTTGCATACACACGGTCACACAAAAGTTTGCTGAACTTAACGACCGTCAAGAACGTGATGACGTACAACACTACGATGAAAATGAAGTTCAATGCTTCCGAGCATGCGTCGAATTGTTTCCGAGCATGCGTAGGAATTTTGCGTGTCAGAATTGCCACAGACGATCGCATTTTTGGATAGGAACTTTCTCCGTCCGAAAAATTGAGAACATGCTCTCAATCTTTTGCTGGCTGGAATTCGGCCAGCAAAAGTCCGATGGAGCATACACATGGTCGCATTTTCCATTGAAAAACTCATCGGTCTTTTGCGGGCCGAAATTCTGATCATGTGCATGCGGCGTAATAGTTTTTTCCATTCAACCCAGAAACTAAAACAAAAAGAAACTGTCAGTAATTTCTCCTGCTGTGCTATTGTGTTCTCACAAGGAGATATGCGCCGCTTAGTTATGAGGACCAGTCGTATAGCCTGGAAGGAGTCTGCAGGAGCGGAGGATCGGATAAGTAAAACTACATCTGAACAAGCATTTAACCCTTGTAGCGGAGAGACAGCCACATTACAAGAAGCATTTTAATTTCCATGAAGTTCAGCTTTAAAGTATATCTGCCATAAAGCAGGGAGCTCAAACCTAGCATAGGATGAAGAAATATATAAGCAGAAGTTATCCTTAGTTCTGAAGTCAAAGTGACAAAAATTGATATCCTTATTTAAGAAATTAATCTGTACACATCAACTACTTAATGATCCTATAATCTATTTCTCCTGAGATAGTTTCTGTGTTTCTCTGCCTCCTTGTAACATTCTCTGTGAACTCCTAAACATCCCCCATGTGAAAGAATATGGGGTACATTCACCAAAAAAAGTTTAAAAAGTGAATAAAGGCAAGTTTTTGAAAAGTCCATTATTAAAAAAGCAAAAATAAAAAACAATGTCCCCCGTTGTAGATCCATCATCAATGACGCCGCCCCCGAAATGTTTTTTAAATGGCGTCATCGAGTGACTCCGCCCCTTACCCATTTAAGAAATGTCAGACAGAGGAGCAGGCAGTCAGCGGAGAGCATTAAATGAGGCCAGGGGTCTTTCTGTTTTTTGTTTTTTTTTCGGTTCCGATGGTGCGGCGGGAGGTGTGATTGACGATGGATCTACACCGAGGGGACATTGTCAAAAACTCGTGTACTGTCTTTATTCACTTTTTAGGTAAATAGATAGGGGTACTATGTACCCCATACTTATTCACATGGGGGGAGGGGAGGGGACCTCGGGGCCCCAAATTACGATAAGCCCCCCACCGGCGAGGGTTGTGGGGATGAGGCCCTTGTCCCCATCAACATGGTGAGTGGAGCCCCCCTGCCCCAAGGAGAAATACTGGGTCTGGCCAAAGGGTCGGGTCCTTGGCCTTCTGGCCTAGATTTGTGTAGTTTCTGTACCTGTCAGTTTTTCGGGAAAGAACACTTGCCCTCCTTTCCCACCGGGGGGGGGGGGTAAGTATTTCCCGAATGTACTCAGTGGCGTCTCCAGCTTTCATATTTTGGGGGGGCACATGGGGGGACAGGGACAAAAGTAGGGGGGGGGCAACTATAAAATGCAAATATATATATATATATATATATATATATATATATATATATCCTGGGGCCCTTTACTACGATCCCACAATGGCCGTTGTTCTGCAGTGAGCTCCCTTCCTACTGTATTGGGCCCCCCCCCCGCAGGGTGGCAGAAAACACGAGATATATGCCACCAGCATACCAAGAAAATATAAGGGTCCAAAGCAGTGGGAGAACTATCAGGGTTGCAAAGGTTGTCTTGCCACCGGGCCCTGGTGTTCTGCTACTGTGGGTTCCCCAGCCTCTTCTTGCTGTCCTGCCCCTGCTATTGACAGCGCTGGTCTGGCATCTCTTGGAATTTACAGGCTGGTTCTCCTGTCCTAAGGACTGGAGAAATCAGTCTGTTTTTTCAGTAACTGAGAATCCTGGTGGAGTCCTTCCTGCAACTCGCTCTTCTCCCTGCCAATAAGGATGCAGGGGAAGGAGCAGATCGGGCGGCTGTGGTTGTGTAAGCGCTCGCATTATGCAGTGTCAGTGAGCAGAGGGAGGGGGCAGGAATCACCCGCAGGAGCTGACTGGGGACACTCTCCCTCTTAGACATTGCCTTTTTGTAAAAGAAAAAAAATTTTTTTTAATTGGGGGGCGCATGGTGGGGCACAGCCTAATGTTGGGGGGGGTCAGGGCCCCCTCTGGCCCCACCTAGGGACGCCATTGAATGTACTTAGGCAGGAGTGATGGGAGTGGTGGTGGAGCCTTATGGTTAGGGGCTCTACCTAAGCTCTCAGAGCTCCATGCCTTCCTGGTAGGGACAGAGCTGCACTGGTCCGGCTGTGGGCCAGGGTTGGAGAAAGCCTGTGGTGCGCATGTGCCCCTGGAGTGGCAGTCCAGGGGTGCCATAATTCTCATAGTGTGAGGGGCACTTTGGTGCAGTGACCAAGGTGCCACTAAAACTCATGCACACTTTTTCACACCTGCCTTTTGGGCCGGGCCTTTTGGCTAGGACCAGAGGATTTTTTTATTCCTGGCCAAAGGGCCGGCCATTGTCCAGCACAATGGTCACTTTCACTTACCTCCACTTTCTTCTTCCCCACTTCTTTTATTTATTTATCCTGTGTTTGCCACTTTTTTGTATTTTTTTTTTGAGGTGTACACATTTGTCACTGTGTGACTGGTAGGGTGTGGGTCCTTGGGCCTTGGGTCTTGGGAGGGGGTGGACATGGCCTTCTGGCTTGGTTCGCCCTCTCTCATGGGGTCTCCCTTTGGGGGAGCCCCACCTAGTACTTGGGTGAGTCTGTTTCAGCAAACCCTCCAGAGAACGGGGTCCGTCTGGTTTCGGCCAGATGGGCCATAGTGAGTACCTCAGTCCCCGTCTGAAGCCTAAGCCTCGGTTCACACCAGAGGCGGCACGACTTGCAGGTCGCCTCACTGAGGCGACCTGCACACGACTGCCGGGGCGACTTGCAAGACGACTTCTGTATAGAAGTCTATGCAAGTCGCCCCCAAAGTAGTACAGGAACCTTTGTTCTAAGTCGGAGCGACTTGTGTCGCTCCGATTAGAACGGTTCCATTGTACAGAACGGGAGGCGACTTGTCAGGCGGCTAGGTCGCCTGACAAGTCGCCCCCGTGTGAACCGAGCCTAACGCCCCAGGGGATCAGGGTAAGGTCCTTCTTTTGGAGGACCATAGTACACCAGTTGCACGTTTTGTGTTCATTTTTTATGTATGTGCACTTTTTTTGGCACCGGGTGGAGTTTTTGGGTTTGTTTCACATGCCACATGTTTTAAAAAAAAAAAATCTGATCGCCTTTTGGCCTTTTGGCTAAGATCAAGTGTAGTATCTGTTCTCATCAGTGGTCCAGTGGAGGCACTGTGCTACTATATCCTGACCTGACCAAGGTTGGGGTGGTGGCTGTGCAAATCTGCTGGAGTGATATGGGCTTGGAAGGTTAGTACCGGCTGGAGTAGAAACCAGGGAACCCACAGGCAGTTGGGGCATGGGTGTAATTCCCCTGAAAAAAGCTGGATGAGCCCACCGCCTCCTGGTTTTAGCGGTCTACCTTGTCTGGCCATGGGCTGGGAAGGCAGAGGGTCCGCGGTGCCTGTGCCCCCTGGGAGTGGCTGCCCTAGGGGTGCTCTTAGTAACACTTGGGTGTGGGACCCCACTGTATGAATTGAGCACATGGTCACAGCACCAAATTTGCTTTCCCTTATGCACTGCACCTCATAAGCTGGGCCTTTTGGCTAAAGTCCGGGCAATTCTTGCTTACCAGGCCTCAGGGCCCGGCCAGTGCACTATTTGGCACAGCTGCCTTTTTTTTTATTTCTCTCCCACTGTTTTTCACTTTTGTGTGTATTTTTCATGGATGAAGGGTGTGAGTCCTCTGGCTTACCTGATGTCTAGGGGAAGAATGTGTGACCCTTAGGCTCCTTCCTCCCCTGCCTCTGGGGGGTCTCTCTTTGGGAGAGCTCCCCTCACTTAGTATTCAGGGATGGCTTTGGCTGTCCCAGAAGAATGGCCTTCTGGCTAGGCAGAACATGTAAACCTATGTAGACCCATGTAAACCTATGTCCTGGTCAGGATAGAAGTCCTACTCCTTCGGGGGGTGGACTAAAGCACACTCTTAAGTGCAATTTTTGTGTGTGTTCAAAAAAATAAAAAATAAAAATCGGTGTGGGGGCTGGTGCATGTCCCAAAAGTAGAGACTGAGCTTGGGGAGACACAAGGATGTCATATTGGGACACAGCGGCTGTGTTCGTACAGCCTCTGTGCCCCAATTGACATCAATGGGATGGCCTGCATATGTGTTCTGTGTGGGTAAACACAGCCTCGCAGAGGCGTACGGTACAGTACGCCCTGTGTGAATGAGGCCTAAATACAGCATGCGTGCATAAAAAATGTGCATTTGAATACTAACATAATAGATATGTGTAACAACTAATGATAACAGGATAAGGGCAATACTAGGCACTCAATAATAATAATGGCCACTTTTTGCATAGACGCTACTCAGTTGTTATACAGGAATTGCCTTTACTAATAGCCCAAAAAAGTGTTTGTTGAAGCACTATGGTTTCTGTTTCCTTATGGAGGACTGTAAAAGGTCTTGGGGGGGGGGGGGGATAGATTTTTAAGTTCAAGAGACCCCTGCGACTCCTCTCAATAAATCCTGCTGGGTTTACCCTCAAATTTCCAGGTGCAGCCAGACATAGGAGGGAAAAAGCACAATTTGCAAATGATGAAGTTTCCCAAACATGCTGGGCTACTCAAACCTTACTGAACAAGTCAGATGGGCTTCGCTCAGAGTTATTCTTAGGAGACTCCATCTTGTATTAGTTGTATACTTGGAGTCCCCTTCTAAAGTATTCTTTGCCCAGGTGCTTTCTCGCAGGAGTACAAAGACTGTTTCTTGGTCCTCTGGGCATATAGCCAACAGTAACCTTGAGCGCCTAAAATATAGAAGTGTTATTGTTCCAGGAAACTGACGTGTGATCTAACTCTTATCTCTTAGCTGTACAATAGCTTTTGATGATCAGAGAATAAACTGAGAACGCTTCCCACCTTTAAGCATGTACAGTATGGGCTTCTTTATATTACAGTATATGCACACCACTTCTAACTTTATTACTTACATTACATTTAGCTGTCAGTACTTACTGTGCATGCATATAATGAAGAGCCAGAGCCTCCTGTGTTGGGACCAGGAAGATGTAATCCGTCTCCATCTCAACCACGGTCTTCTTCATGACCTCCTGATCTGGATTTGCTCCCCACTGGTTCGTGTAGAGTTCAGAAGCGATATCCAGCGCGGAAGATCCTTTAGGAAGGGTCAGCCCCTTGACCAGCTTAAGCACCTCTTCCCTGAAAGAGTTGTTACACCATGCAGAATATCAGAGGGGACTACATTTAAAGTGAATCTAAACCCAATCACTAAAATTTCATACAAGCTGTAAAATGTTAATGTCATTTTCTATTTCAATGATTTTTTTTATTAAGTTATCCAAGTACAAAATATAGATGACTCTGCATGTGTTAAATTACAAGGTGGCTATATTCTCCAATATTATCTTTACCAGCGGAAAACGCGTGGCTCATTAAAGTTTATTAGAGTGTGATTTATTCTGTGTCTCCACGGTCAAATTTCATAACCGAGGCTGGTCAATGGTGGATGGGCTTCAAGGGCATTGTGCCCCAGCCCTCCCATTAATCAAAGAAGTATGGTATGCCATATCTGTTATATTGAGTGAGAATGCAGAAGAATAAGAAAAATACAGAAGTATTTTAGACATTGAAATGGAGCTAGTGTCACTTTTAGGCTTTTTTTTAATCTGCAGCTTTCATTAGAATACTTGGTAATCCTGCCATGAAGGTCCTTGCTTAGCCACTTTTTGCTATGGGGTGACTACTATCTCCCAGTTGTGCTCCTGCGCCACCATCTTTGACCCTAGTGAAGACTTAAAGTGGCCTTGCCAACACACATTGGGCAGGCATTTGTCTGCCGGTGTCACCATCAGGAAGTAAATGTGTTCAGCCTGCACTAGAGTGAGAGCATGTAGACCAAGTGCTTGAAAGAGGCTGGAGAAGATCAGCAGCACTGAGTAGGGATGAGCTTCGAGTTCAAGTCGAACTCACTCGAACATGGGCTGTTCGCAAGTTCGCCGAACAGCGAATAATTTGGGGTGTTCGCGGCAAATTCGAATGCCGCGGAACACCCTTTAAAAGTCTATGGGAGAAATCAAAAGTGCTAATTTTAAAGGCTTATATGCATGGTATTGTCATAAAAAGTGTTTGGGGACCTGGGTCCTGCCCCAGGGGACGTGTATCAATGCAAAAAAAAGTTTTAAAAACGGATGTTTTTTCGGGAGCAGTGATTTTAATAATGCTTAAAGTGAAACAATAAAAGTGTAATATCCCTTTAAATTTTGGTAGCTGGAGGGTGTCTATAGTATGCCTGTAAAGGGGCACATGTTTCCCGTGTTTAGAACAGTCTGACAGCAAAATGACATTTCAAAGGAAAAAAAGTCATTTAAAACTACTCGCGGCTATTAATGCATTGCCGGTCCGACAATACACATAGAAGTTCATTGATAAAAACGGCATGGAAATTCCCCACAGAGGAACCCCGAACCAAGATTAAAAAAAAAAAAAAAAATGACATGGGGGTCCCCCTAAATTCCATACCAGGCACTTCAGGTCTAGTATGAATATTAAGGGGAACCCCGCGCCAAAATTTAAAAAAAAAACGCATGGGGTCCCCCCACAAATCCATACCAGACCCTTATCCGAGCACGCAACCTGGCAGGATGCAGGAAAAGAGGGGGGGACGAGAGAGCGCCCCCCCCTCCTGAACTGTACCAGGCCACATGCCCTCAACATTGGGAGGGTGCTTTGGGGTAGCCCCCCAAACACCTTGTCCCCATGTTGATGAGGACAAAGGCCTCATCCCCACAACCCTGGCCGGTGGTTGTGGGGGTCTGCGGGCGGGGGGCTTATCGGAATCTGGAAGCCCCCTTTAACAAGGGGACCCCCAGATCCCGGCCCTCCCCCCTGTGTGAAATGGTAAGTACCCCTACCATTTCACTAAAAAACTGTCAAAAATGTTAAAAATGACAAGAGACGGTTTTTGACAATTCCTTTATTTAAATGCTTCTTCTTTCTTCTATCTTCATTCATCTTCTTCTTCTTCTGGTTCTTCCTCCGGTGTTCTCGTCCAGCATCTCGTCCGCAGCGTCTTCTATCTTCTTCTCCTCGGGCCGCTCCGCACCCATGGCATGGGGAGGCTCCCGCTCTTCTCTTCATCTTCTTCTCTTCTTCCTCATCTTCATCTTCTTCTCAGGGCCGCTCCGCATCCATGGCATGGAGGGATGCTCCCGCTCTCCTCTTCATCTTCTTCTCGGGCCGCTCCGCATCCATGCTGGCATTGAGGGAGGCTCCTGCTGTGTGACGCTTCTCCTCTTCTGACGGTTCTTAAATAACAGGGACATGACAGGACTTCCCTGTGGCATTCCCCGTGACGCCACAGGGAAGTCCCGTCAAGTCACCGTGTGTCAGAGGGGGGCGGGGGTCACCGGGTGGCCCCGCCCCCCCGTTATTTAAGAAACGTCAGAAGAGAAGCGCCACACATCGGGAGCCTCCCTCCATGCATTGATGCGGAGCGGCCCGAAAAGAAGATGAAGACAAGAAGATGAAGAGAAAAAGATGAAGAGAAGAAGATGAAGAGAAGAGCGGGAGCCTCCCTCCATGCCATGGATGCGGAGCGGCCTGAGGAGAAGAAGGGAAGAAGACGCCGCGGAGGAGATGCTGGACGAGAACACTGGAGGAAGAACCAGAAGAACCAGAAGAAGATGATGAAGGAAGATAGAAGATAGATGAAAGAAGAAGCATTTAAAATAAAGGATTTATCAGAAACTGTCTCTTGTCAGATCACCAATGAAAAGGGGTATTTACACTGTCAACCAATGCCTACAATATAATGATGGTTAGTGTAAACACCACTATTGCGTTTGTGGTCATTTTACATTCCCCTTTACAATGGTGTTAGATGTAAATTCATCTCTCACACTGGTGGTTAGTGTAGATTTCCCCCTTACATTGGTGGTCAATTCAATGCAAGATTGGTGTTCAGTGGGAGAAGACCTCTATTACATTAGTTTCATTGGGTGAAGGGCCCAATTTATTGGTGTCGCTAAAAATGGTCCCCATTCATTGGTGGTCAGTGGTTACTATTCCTGAAACAGAAGCTCCTCTGGACATGCTGATTCCTGTAGTCCTTGCAGCAGAACTATAAGGTACTCTTAGGCACTGCCCACAGACCTGGAACCCACCTAGGGAACTGCACTGAAAGTACCTTGGCTATTATTAGGCCACTGAGATTCTTTGGGCCATTAAAGACAGGGGAAGCCGCCATTAGTAATGGGGCCCCAGGACATTAGAGGTCCCTATGAGCCTGCACAGGATGTATAGGTGATACAGGGGTTGGACAAAAATATGGGAAACCAGGTAAAATAACAAAATTGTTAATTATTATGGTGTTTGGCATCCAAGACAGCCTGAATTATCCAGGGTGTTTACAAATCTAATTCTTGGATGGTGGATAATAGAATCTGGTACCACTCTTCATGCAAAAAACGTTTCAGTTCTCGCAAAGATGCTAAAGTCTGAAAACGAGCCCCTTTTCTCCAAAATTGATGATAGTGGCTCTATGATATTGAGGTCTGGTGACTGCGGCATCCAGGGAAGGTATGAGACTTCGTCTGCATGCTCATCAAACCACAATTTGACACCACCAGCTGTGTGAATTGAAGCAACATCATCTTGGTAAATGGTACTGTCTTTGGGAAACTCTGGGGTTTATTTACTAAAGGCAAATCCACTTTGCACTACAAGTGCACTTGGAAGTGCAGTCTCTGTAGATCTGAAGGGGGCATGCAAGGCAAATAAAAAAAACAGTATTTTTGCTTGTACATGATTGGATGATAGAAATCAGCAGAACTTCCCCTCATTTCAGATCTTCCCCTCAGATCTACAGCGAGTGCAGTTCAAAGTGCACTTGTAGTGCACAGTCTATTTGCCTTAGTAAATCAACCCCAATGTCTGCACCATGGGGCGCTCATGGTCAGCCAAAATTTGTAAATAGTTGCTGGCAGTGACTCTACCTTTGGCAGTTGGCACAAAACAGTCCTGGTCATAAGCTTGGGATGGTGTTCGCCACACGTAAACATGTCCGGTGGTTGGGAACAATGTGCAGCTTGATTCATCAGACCACATTACAGTCTTAGATTGATCAATAGTCCACAATTTATGGGTGTTGCACCACTCTCTCCTCTTTGGAGCATTATTATCGGTCACTAGCAGTTTGGCAATTGCAGCTCACCCGTGAATGTTTTGCTTATGGAGTTCCCTCCACACAGTTTTTGTGGACACAGGCTCACGGCAGAAGCAAAAGAATGTGAGGAAAGGGCGGATAGCCTGTTTTAAGTCCCCCCTCCCTTTTCCTTGTGGGATGGTGGCAGTAGGACTTTCAAGCCCCCCATTGATTGATTTCAAGGGGGGGGGGGGTTGTAATAGGTCAAAAAAGGTCAGCTGATTGGGAATGTTGTGGAAGTTCTGGGGGGTCCTCCAGGATAGGTTATTTAGAGTCACCCGACCCCCCCGGAACATTCCAGAAATTCCCAAGACCTCTATTTAAGCAGGAGGCTGATGGGGATCTTTGCCAGTCGCCAGATGGAGATTTAAAGGGTGTCCCACTCATTTTGTCTGATTTTGTTTAGTTTCAAACTATGAACTATGGTGAATTGTTAATTGTTTATATTTGTGAAAATCAATAAATAAGGCTGCGGCCATTATCAATCCAGTTTGGTCTTCTTTGTATGTTTGGAGTTTTTGCCGCCTACCGTCACATGTTACATCACTTCCCCTTTCAATGCGAAACATGTTGCCACGTTCACACCTGCAAATCATGTAGTGTTTCCATATTTTTGTCCAACCCCTGCCACTGACTCTGAAACCAGAAGATGACCAGGAGAATGTCAGTGGAAGTGATAGAATGTCAAGGGAGAGCACTCAGATCACGTCACTGGAGGTGTGCCATAATGTGCATATATGCTGTGCGTACTTGCACATTATGATAAAAGCCTTGGAGGCCCTGCATGCATTCAGTGCTACTAAAAGTAAACTTTACAATTCTATATAGATATGCATAATCCATATTCAAGCATATGGTAATTTACTTCAAGTTTTACTGTTGACCAAGTAAGTGCATCTTTACTGATACAGAATAATAGATGACATAGGGACTCAGGGCTTTGCCTGAGGCAGCTATTATTTCAGGGTTTGGTTCTAGGAGGCTGGTGACCAAGGCCGCACAGCACCATTACTCACTAGGACATAGGTGACAGTGCTGGACAGTGTCAATGGTTGTTATGGTGCAGGCTAGAGCTGCACAATTCTGGATAAAATGAGAATCACAATTTTTTTGCTTAGAATAAAGATCACGATTTATGCAGCGTAACATCTTTCACATTATACAAAAAAATTGGGCTAACTTTACAGTTTGGTTTTTTTAATTCATTAAAGTGAATTTTTTTCCCAAAAAATTGTGTTTGAAAGACTGCTGCGCAAATACAGTGTGACATAAAATTTTGCAACAACTGCCATTTTATTCTCTAGGGTCTCTGCTAAAAAAAAAAATTTATATATATATATATATATATATATATATATATGTTTGGGGGTTCCAAGTAATTTTCTAGCAAAAAATACTGATTTTAACTTTAGTCTTTAAAGTGGTTGTATAGTAATTTTTTTTACTTTTACCTACAGGTAAGCCTATAATAAGGCTTACCTGTAGGTAAAAAAAATATCTCCTAAACCTTTACGGTTTAGGAGATATTCCCCTTGCTATAAGCCGCTGACTGCAGCGGCGCATGCGCACAGGGGATTCTCGGCTGAAGGCCGGCAACTTTCGGACCTTGCCGAGTAAGAAATCTACCGCGATACCCGAAAGACACGCCGAGGCAACATGACAGCTCCCTCGGCGTGGACCAGGTAAGATACCGACGCCTCGTTCTAAGGTAAGTATTTCATAATGAGCTAGTATGCGGTGCATACTAGCTCATTATGCCTTTTGCTTTACTGGGGTAGAAAAAAAATTTTTTTTTGCGGGTATACAACCGCTTTAAGTGGTTAAACTGCCCTCATTTACAGACCGAAGTTCTTCCCTTTGATCTAAAAAGAACGAAAAGAAACTTTGTATCTTTTCTCTTCTGTATCTCTCAGCACTGAGGAATATTGAAAAACATTTATTGACTTTTTTTTTTTGACAGCTCGGCTTTGCACTGTTTACATAGAATCGTGGAAATGGCGATTTTTTAACATTTAATCGTGCAGCTCTAGTGCAGGGAGTCGCCAGCTCCATAACAACCAATGACACTGTGCGGCCTATGGGCTTAACATACGCAGGGCTATAAATGCCCTGAGGACAGTGTCCAGTACGGAGACTCCAGCCTAAGCGCTACAGCCATTTGCAATTATATTGACCAGGCAACACACTGACACCTTTGCTGTCTTAGTGCTATGTGCTGGGTGTTCAGTGTGCCCCTGTGCCTTTAGGGTGGGTGGGCTTCCTCCAGGATTACCTGTCCTCCACCTGTCCATTAAAACGCATGTGCTTCCATTTTTGGAGACTCACAAAAATTAGAGTTAGTTCCACAAATAATGGGGTGCCTTGCCGGGGCTCTGTGGCTTATGCATGTATTTGCAAATGTGTGCAACTAAACCCCTGTTTGTAATGCATACTGTTGGACAGACCAATTTGGTTGTTCGCAGGCTGGTCGGTAAGTTGAGTTTGGAAATTTCCTTGGTTTTCTTTTACATGCGTTGCCCTTCCAATGCTCCTTGCTGCAGTGACCAGATATAGGTGGGGGCAGTGACCACTTGTTTGTACTAAATGCTACAGCCCATCGTGTCTCTATGATTGCCATCTGAGGCAGCTGCCTCAATTGGCCTCATGGATGGCACAACCCTGGCACAATACTGATTTTAACTTTAGCCTCGGTTCACACCAGAGGCGGCACGACTTGCAGGTCGCCTCACCGAGGCGACCTGCACACGACTGCCGGGGCGACTTGCAAGACGACTTCTGTATAGAAGTCTATGCAAGTCGCCCCCAAAGTAGTACAGGAACCTTTCTTCTAAGTCGGCGCTACTTGCGTCGCTCCGATTAGAACGGTTCCATTGTACAGAACGGGAGGCGACTTGTCAGGCGGCTAGGTCGCCTGACAAGTCGCCCCCGTGTGAACCGAGCCTCAGTCTTTAAGTGGTTACTTCTAACTGCCACACACATGCGCACAAATTGGATTTTTCCCCCAGTGTGTCTCCCCAACAGCCATACAAAGAAAGAAGGTCAAATCCCATAATGCAATGGGAACATACACTGCTCTACCTTCTTTGACCCATGATGTAATGCTCAGGGTTTGGGGTCTGCATTATATATAAATAAAGTGAAAGTATTGTTTGGCTAAATAAATGCTCCTCTTTTCTATATTCTCAGAAGGTCAGCAAGAACAATTTTAAGCTCTGGGAAAGGAATTGCCATAAACTCAAGTCATATTAACTACAACAGTTACATTGTTATTAGCACCCACCTATAAATCTTCTGTAATGGCCTGTTTATAGCTGGCATATCAATCCCAGCAAATAGGTGCCCATCCATATTATTTACTCCGCCCATATAGTCCACATTAGCAGCATTGCCAAACAGGTTCCTGGGCTCATCTGGGAGGAAATCGCCATCAACGACTGGAGAGAAGGCCAGATAATGTACCAGGGGATCTGCAGAAAATGAAGAGAGCAGGGCTGAACCTACCTGTCATCTAGATAAAAATAGGCCCTTGTGTAAAAAGCACAGTGGTCAAGCCATATGATCAAACATTAAAAGTCTGGTGGAGCAACGATGACTTTGTATGAGCAAAGCCAGCACAGACCAACCGGCTCACTATCCAGAGAGAGCAGAATAAAAAGAGAGCTCTTGATGGATAGTGGGCAAGTGAGCCTTGTGTTAAAATTTTAATTTGAAAGACTTAAAATGGCCATAAGATTTGCTTTCAGCACCTGACATTAGAAAAATATGCAGGCTGCATTGTTGGTCTCCCTCTAAAATCGCTAGTTGCCTGGCTGTGTCTTGGCTTCAATGTTTTGAGTCAAAGAAAATGCATGCAACAAATGAATGTTAAAAAAATACTAATTGCTTAATTCTATGCTTGTTTTGTGGCAGCAATGCCGGAGAGTCAGCCAAATAAAGAGAACATAGAGACCACTAGTATTTTCAGAAGGAAAGGTCAGCAAAACATTTGCATAAATGAAAGAAAATTAAAGAAGACCTCCAGATATAAAAGACACAGAATAATGCAGTTCTTAATATTAATACATACACTGTGCTTACATTTTTTTTTTTTTTTAATAAGCACAAGCAGTTCAAGTACCTGAATTTGACCTGCTATTAGCCATTTGCTGTCCCTGTACATCAAAACTCAGAAGAGGTAGGGAAAGGCAGCACAAGGAGCCAGTGTGCTGCATTGCTGCTTCTCTTTTCACTGTTCAGTCATAGGGTGGTGAGAAGACCTGTTAAGTCAGTGGTTCTCAACCTGGGGGTCGAATGATGATTTGCCAGGGGTCACTGAATCCTGGGCTGTCCCCGAAGCCCACACCGCCCTCCCAGCCTTTTTTCGGCCGCCCAGCAGGGCTGTCCCTGGAGCCTGCGGCCGCCCACTCCCTCTTCGCAGCCGCCCATTCAGTTCGCGGCATGGCTGGGGGGGCAGAGACTAGAGGTCAGCTGACTGGTGAGGAATGTGAAGTGGGAGGGGCTGGAGGAGACCCCATCTCCTTATTTCGGCATAGGTGTCACTGCTACGAGACATTACAAAGCCGGAGGCACAGTGAGTAACACTACCTGTGATTATAGTTGCCATTAAAAGTCCCCACTACAGTTCTCAGATCAGCAGATGACCTTGATCAAGAGCACCTAAGTTGGATGATCAGAACTCCCCCCAGCATTGCCACTGATCCCAACTCCTTGCCAGCCCTGCCACTCATCCCAACTCCCCACCACCAAGGAGTAAGAGAAGGAATAAAAATAGAGAATACATGGAAGGGAGAGGAAAGGAGGGGGAGGAACAAAGAAAAAAGGGAGAGAAAGCATAAGAGAAAGAACAAGAAAGATGGCTAGAGAGAGCTTTGGGGAAAAAAAAACAAAAAATTAGGATAGCGAGAGATAAAAGGGAAAGAAAGGAGAACAAAGTGGTACATCCTAAAACGTACCATAAGAGTTTTAATACTGTATGAGTGGAAGGGACTGTGGGAGCGCTAAATGTCTGTGGGTTAGGGGCGTAAATTACTTGTCTTGGATTGGGTGCTGACAACCCACGCTACGAAAATAATTTTACTGTTGGGGTCCCCACAACTTGGGAAATTTGATCAAGGGGTCACGGCACTAGGAGGTTGAGAACCACTGTGTTAAGTGAAACTGCAGCAGAGAAAGATCTGCTGTCAGGCAGGACTGTGCTGTGTGGGAGATCTGTGTAATTCTCAGATCAGGATGGATAGAAATATAAATACTTTGGCAGGTAAAACAGCTCTCATATATGTATTTAAAGGTGAAGTTCACCTTTAAAAAAAAAAAAAAAAAAGAAGAAGAATCGCACCCACCATCAGTGGATCACAGGTGCAATATCAGGCTGTTGCATTCTGTTCCTACAGCTCTATACCCATACCTCTGTATGGGCTGTCAGTTTCAGAGCTGCAGGAAAAGCGAACGGATTGCAAGGGGGTTCATCAGTGCCCTAGCAGTCCATTGAAAACTACAAGCCGTGTGCCATGGTGACAGGACTGTGAATAAATGCAGCGACTGTGCGTAGTCTCGCACAGCTGTGCTGATGTTAAAATGTGACAGCAGATGCGGGGGGGGGGGGGGGAGGGGTGGGTTAACCAGGGGAGAGGATCCCCCACCTCTGTTACGGGGAGGGGGAGCTGCTGTATAGTACCGTAAATAAGGAGCACTTATCCCTTAATTTGTGTATTTAGCTGTTTGCCTGGAGTTCGACTTCAATTCTTTTACCATATTATTACCATTTTACCTTAATTTCTTTGAGTGCTGAGTACTCACACTTTAGGTTCACGAAGTCCAGATGATAGGCCAGAGTGATGGCTTTGGGGTCTGTCTTACGCAAGCAGTCAGCAAGGGCCTTCGTTTCATTAACAGGACAACCAACACCTTCTGCAACCTGCAAATATGTGCATTGGTATGACTTTTCAGTAGTTGCTAATAGCAAATCTGTTTAGGTCTTTAAATGTTGTGGGCCTCTAATATGCAAATGAAACATCAGAATATTCTGAATATGCTCAATATGCTCACTTGAGGACCATTGGGAGTCAGTTGTAGCCCACCTCCATTTCATCATCATAAACGACACACAAAGAACAAGATGTATAGCACTTACTACATATGAGCAGAGGTTTTTGTTTTTTTTTTATTCCGGCTTGCTCAGCTATAATAACATGTTAAAGATACAATTTAAAAAAAAAAATGTCAACAGGAAGTAAGGTAGGTTATCGATGGTACTGTAAAACACAGCATTACCCAATCATAACCTGATTGGAATACCCCCTCACTGATCCCCATGATGTCCATGGTGTGTCTTTAAAGTTTGACATGCTTTGTGGTCAGTGGTGACTGTGGTGGGCCCCAAACCCCCCCCCCCCCGGTTGGGTCACCCGCAACCACCCCTCAGGTCGGTACCCAGCCTGGCATTTACCCCATCAATGGTGCGGGCCACGGGCGGCAGCTTCTCCTTGCTTCTCCTCCTCAGCATTACTGCATCTCCTCCCGCCTCCACCTAGGACAATTGGAACGCTTCTCCTTTCGGCCAATCAGAAAACGGGTCTCAGGGCCCGCTTTCTGGTTGGCTGGGAGGAGAATCAGTGGGGCAATAGCGAATATTCATTCGCTATTGTAACACAACTGGGTGGGCTCAGGGTACAGTGCACTGCGCTATGAGCCCACCCTTTTTTGAAGCCATTTAGAGCCTCTGGCTCTAATCGTGTACTGTCAAAAAACAAACAAAATAAAACCCCTGATTGCAATCCAGGCATCCAGTGTCCCGCAGGTAGATTGAAGGGCTGGATGCATGGATAGGGGAGGCGGCACCCGTGCACCCCATATGGATGGGCTGCCACTGCTTATGATAAAAATGAAAGCTAAATTCCTTTAGCAATTTTAGAAACACAGCACATTTCTATTGTGTAAACCACACAAGCAGAATGCAGTAGTGATTAAAACCCAATTCTAAGAAAACCTAAAAATGATCCCTTGCAGTCTAAGGTCCTGATTATTATCAAGATTAGTTCAGGAACCATAGCCCTGCATTGGAAGTAATGATGCTTAGAGACGGTTCACTGCCGGAGCATGGGGGAGGACCATCTGCCAGAGGTAAGGAGGGTCAGGTAAGTTAAAGTGCTTTTACTGACACATTTTTTCAGGGGCATTGGCAGAAAAACTACAAAAACATGGACTCTGTGGAGCCTATCCATGTCCCCCCCACCCGCTTCCTTTCAATAAGATGCTAACTACATTTAAATAAAAAAGATGTCATTACATACATTTGGACCCAATAAAGTCATCACTGGGTTAGTAAGGATGTGGAACTGCATCCCCACTGTTCATGCATGTCACAGAATGAGTTTACTGCCCTGTGTCCATTCTCTGCCCCTCTGCTGTGCCCAGGGCAGCTACCCACCTCTTCACTGGGTTTCTAAGCTTCTCTATGCAATGCAGGTAGATCATGGCTGATGGGAGGTGACAGTGGCGTGCTGTACATAGCTTCTTGAAAATATCACAGTACCTGCCTCAATACTCCTCACAAGAGTAGAAATGTTCAGGATCCTAGTCCTAACCCACTTGCCCGATTCCGCCAGGAAGCCGACACTGCACATCGCTAATCACAGGCAGTGGGACATTTTTTGGTCTGTGCATCTGTGGACCCGGAAATGTCTCACTGCCTGTGATTAGCGGTGTACAGTGTCAGCTTCCTGGCGGGAATTGGGCAGGTGGGTTGGGATTAGGATCCCGAACACACCTGAGCCCATCTACTCAAGAGCTTCCAGCCCCGATGCAAGTAGTGGGCTGGCTATTGGGAGAAGTTATAGAGATGCCAAAATGCATTGATGGGTGGATGTTCCTAGGCAGGTTGTATTTGGATGCAGACCCTCCTAGGCAATGCCCACATCTGATGCTGGGCCTCCATGATTGAGAGAGCTGAAACCAAATAAATGAAAAGGGAGTGCCAGGGACAGTATGGCTGGAAAGGGAAGGGCTGGGTTATGCTGGACGTCCTCCAAGCAAGAAATGAGGCGGGCTCTATCTGACTTGCTGCAGCTTCTAATGCACACTGTGAGAAGCTGACTGTGTGCAGTGAAAGCAATTATAGTACAGGAGAGGAGCATGGACAACTGTGCAAGAATGAAAGAAGGCTGAAGATGAGCTTTAAATAGAGGACAAAGTGGGGAAGTGTGCCTTTGCATATACAGAGGGCTTTTAGAAAGTCACCATTTCCTAACCTTTTTTTGGAGGATTCAGCACCTCATTGGGTGGCAGGCACTTTGAAATTAGTCCAGTTTTACTTTGGCTTCCCTGTATAAGTTACATCTTTAATATAAAGCACAACTTTAGTTAAAACCCTTATCTTAGACAGCGTGGTAAAGGACACGTTTTTATTGCGGTTTCTGAAGTCTTTTGGAAGAGTTCCCCTCACTTCTTGTGATGTTACCAAGACACCCTCACTTCCTACATGGTTACCAGCACAGGAAGTAAGGCAAAATCTCTGCTGCAGTGGCATTCCCCTTTCCCACTCTAGCTAAAACTAAAAAAAATTGTTTG
Source organism: Lithobates clamitans (assembly GCA_037952925.1). Classification (NCBI taxonomy): domain Eukaryota; kingdom Metazoa; phylum Chordata; class Amphibia; order Anura; family Ranidae; genus Lithobates; species Lithobates clamitans. The sequence continues at coordinate 830,420 of JBBGZY010000883.1, forward strand.
AGCTCAAGTTATATAAAAAATATACAACAAACTTTTTAAGAATCAAATAGATACCTTTTTTGCCCACACCAGGGGATCTGGCTGAATAGCCCATGGACACAATCCCACTCCACTCTGGGTAATAGCACGTTTGATCAGTCCCACATTGTATGGAGTCAGAGTCTGTGACACACAGGGGAAAATGGGTAAAAACAAATGTATTTAAAAAGACAAAAGGCAGGGTGCAAAGTGCAATAAAACAAGCTACCAAATCAGAAATAATTTCTTTCAGACTGTTTCTCTTTATTTAATCTTTATAAAGCCCTGTAGACTGAGGGGAGGAGTCCATCTTCTGACTCATGGGTGGGTACACTTAAGCTTGAGCTACTGAGATCTGTAAACAGAACTTTTAAAGGTTAGCCTAATGACTAGCTGGAATTGTAAATATTATTGTGATGACAAAATGTATTTTTATCCCTCAACATAATAACCAATCATATACAAAATCATATTTTGGCTTTTGGTGTGCAACAGAGAAGGGGGGCCCCCCAGAAGACGTCATATGACGAAACGTGTAGGAAAGAGCCAACGTTCGTGACGTCATCACACATCCCGAAACCTGGCAGCGGTCTGTCTAAACTCAGAGACCGGCTGTGTGATAGTATATGCACTATTGATTTTACAGCCATATTTTGTTGATTTTAATACAATTGGAAGTTTGTGGTTTTACACTATGTGGCTTCCCCGGTTTTTCTTTTATGTACATGGTGCAGTTTTGGCATTCGGAATAACAAGAGGTCCATACAGGAGGATGAATATATTTGGCTAAGTGTAATCCCATATATGCAAGCGTATTTTGACTTTTTTAAAATGGAGTCAAAACATTCTGGTAAGCATGTTTATAGAGCGCACAGAGGTGTGGCTTCCATATGATGGATAAATCTGCACGGTTTATGAGGAAGATTGGTGTAAACCACTACACATTTGGCACTGTGGACTGTTATCTTTTACTCATTTCGAACTTTAATTTTTTCACATTTTGGTAATTATTATATATATTGGATATTACAGGATATGTTCACCTTTACAAAAAAAATTCTAAATGCACATTTTTTTGCAGGTAAAAAAAATGTGCATTTAGTTATAATTTGTTAGGAGCCTGTAAAGCATTGCACCCACAATCAGCAGATCGTGGGTGTAATGCCACAGTCTGTGTAGCGGTCTGCCCATACCTTCAATAAAGGTAGGCAGTTACACTCTGACAGGAAGCTCAATGAACTACCAAGAGTGCTAACCAGCTCCCTGGTACTTCATTGGGAACTACAAGCCGACAGCGGCAAAGGCTTTCGGTACTTGTAGTTTTCACATTCACAGAACACTGTAAAAGAATGACCCTGCTGGGCGGGTGGAGCCTTGCATGGCTGTGTTTTTTTTAGATTGTGACAGTGGGCGGGGGAAGAAGAACCCCTGCTCACTGTCAAAACGGGGGATCGGGGGGCATCTGTAATATGTTAAATCCTGAATATGTTACAAAAGGTGAACTTATCCTTTAAGCACTGCAGTATATATATATATATATATATATATATATATATATATATATATATATATAAATAAAAGTCATGGCCTTCCTCAATGGACTTTTGTTTATAGGTTGTCAGGTGGGTTTGCATTCCCATACAAGTCTATAGGAAATGCAAAACCCAATTGAAGCAGGTCAAATGCACCACTCATTGAATCCTGAATCATCTCAGAAGTGCCTCAAAGTAATGTCACACTAATGCCATTGACACAAGCCCATAATTAAGCAACACACGCCCTCAGTCACCTGCAGAGAAACACCGGCACCTCCAGCTGACTCTCCAAAAAGGGTGATGTTGTTGGGGTCACCTCCAAAAGCCGCAATGTTCCTCTTCACCCAAGCAATGGCAAAATGCTGATCCCACAGACCGTAGTTTCCTAGTGAGGAATAATACAGGGTTTAGGAAGGGCAGATTACAAAACGGAGCCTGGTGTGTAGGCTACCCCATTAAATGAACAGCTCTTCATAAAGACAGCCATTGCATGCACCACCATTCAGAGAATCGAATAGCTTTTCACCATGAAAGCACATCTGCAGCTTGGACTAAGGTGCTAGGTATTCAGTATGGCGTTATATCACCATATCTGTCCCATTTTAGACTTCAGTAGATACATGAACAAAGCAATGTTAGTTTTTTAGTACTGAATCATTTGGCTTTGTGTTTGATGTGCCCACAGGGCAGAGCTAGGAATTTTGGTGGTTATGTTGCCACTGAAGTCCTCAAGACGTAAAAGAAGACAGTATAATGTTCGACTTGTCAGAAACCACAATTATGACTGGAGATTTTCTCTGATGATTTGATAATTTGGTAAAATTTTCCACTGGAGAGACAAACCCTTCCATGGCAAATAAGGCTTTGTGTCTATAATTAAACAATAAATTAAATAGCCATACCGAATATTCCACCCTCTCCTGCATGCAGTCCCGCCATCTTACTACATTCACCTTATGAGAAAACCAATCTCAATCAAGGGATATTATTGACACAAAAAGTCAAGGCTCTGCCAACCTAGGCTCCTCCACTAATGCATTTCACTCTGCAATATAGCTTAGTTGTAAAGTGGCAGGAGGCCACTGGCTGTCCTGAATTATGCCCCGTACACACGGTCGGATTTTCCGACGGAAAATGTGTGATAGGACCTTGTTGTCGGAAATTCCGACCGTGTGTAGGCTCCATCACACATTTTCCATCGGATTTTCCGACACACAAAGTTTGAGAGCAGGATATAAAATTTTCCGACAACAAAATCCGTTGTCGGAAATTCCGATCGTGTGTACACAAATCCGACGCACAAAGTGCCACGCATGCTCAGAATAAATAAAGAGATGAAAGCTATTGGCCACTGCCCTGTTTATAGTCCAGACGTACGTGTTTTACGTCACCACGTTCAGAACGATCGGATTTTCCGACAACTTTGTGTGACCGTGTGTATGCAAGACAAGTTTGAGCCAACATCCATCGGAAAAAATCCTAGGATTTTGTTGTCGGAATGTCCGACCGTGTGTACGGGGCATTAGTGTGTGGTTCCTGTATTTTAACCTGGATATTTTCAGTAAAGTGGCTTTGATTTGTTTTGCTTCGGAGTGCCACCATCTACATGAATCCTATACATTGGCAGAAGACCAAGCAGTTCATCCGTTTTCTCAGATGGTACAAAAATATTAATAAGTGTAAAAATAGTATAGAAGGACTAGAACCACTTTATTGCTATCTGTGTGAAATTTTCTTATCCCTTTCTGCCCACGTGACACAACAGTAACCTAACTTTTCCAAAAGGACACCGCTACAAAAATTCCATAAAGGTTCTAACCCTTCAAAATATTTTATTATCTGTGTCTTTCTTGGAGGGGGCTCTGCTAATTTTCTACTTTGATGACATGACATCATTAAAACTAAAAAAACCTTTTGCTTAGATTTCCTCTTTAACTAATGAAAATGGTTACCTGGAGCGTTGGCGTCTCCTGTGCTCAGAAATCCTAGTGGTCCCACTCGATAGTTCAAGGTCACCACAATAACATTGCCTCGGACTGCAAGCTCTTCTCCATCATACAGATAATTGTCGAGAAAATTAGCTCCTTGTCCTCCTCCAAGCAGAAACCCTCCTCCATAAATCCAGACCATAACAGGGAGATTTGTAGACACTGAACAGGAAACATAGAGCATTAAAGAGAGATGGAATGGCTATTAGGTTGCACTTTTAAGGCTTTCGCCAAAATATCTAAGCTGTTTGTGTGTTTTTCAAGGTTTTTGCCTCTCTGCATTAAAACAAAATGAAGCACAAATGAACAAGGTGAAGAACAAGGCCACCGTGCAGTATGTTTGCAGTTCAGTGGGGTTGATTTACTGAAGGCAAAGAGACTTGCACTTTGCAAGTGCAGTCGCACTCATTTTCCCCAGAGCTTAGTGAATGTGGTGAAGCTCTACTGGATTACCATCATCGAATCATGCACAAACAAAAATGCGTTTTTTTTTTCCTTGCACGTGATTGGATATACTTTGCAAAGTGAAGCTTTACAACATTTCAGGGGAAAATTAGTGCACATGCACTTGCAAAGTGCACATTGTATTTGCTTTACTAAATCAACCCCAGTGTGTTCCCAGCTTTGATTTATACTTCCAGATTCTTTAAACCAAATCTCCAAAGCAGCTTCCCTCCTATTGCAGCTAACTCACTAGTCTTAGGGCCATGGTACACTTGAGATCCTGTCACTGGTGACAACTCAACAGCAATAGGATTACTACAAAAGGGCAGAGAGAAATCTTCAACTGTTTGATAGTGTCGTTTTCTTTCTGGCTGGATGGGCAAAGCATCACTCCCTTGTTGGCTTGTGATTGAGACGTCGTTCTCTTTCAACCACTGGCTAAATAGGCGAGGTTTTGTTTGTCTGCTGATGAATATGTTGCAGAATCTCTCTCACCAGTATAGGGATGACGACTCACTCATCCAGCCAACAAGAGAAAGGGTACAACACATTGATTCTACTACTAGACAATTCTACTAAACAGTCATTGTAAGGCCTCGTGTACACTGGGGCTGGTAAACGGACGTTTAGGAGCAGTTGGGCATTTCTTTCAACTACTCCTGAACTCTCCTCTGTTATCTTATCAGTACATGTACACAGGGTCATTTACAGTCGTTTCTAGGCAGTTGAGTTTAGAGGCTTTTTTTGGAAAGCAAAAAAATTAGTTCAAACGCTGAGTTTAGAGGCATTTCAAGTGTTAACGCTTCTAAACACGGTACCTCGCGTTTAGCCACGTTTCGTTAACAGCCGTTTTTCATTTTTGGCTATTTTGAAAAAAAAAAAAAAAAATTTATTTTTTCAAACACGTCTAAACGCAAACGCGGCAAAACGCCGCTAAACACGGCAAAATGGACATTTTAAACGTGGGTTACTATCTGTCAAGTTAAAGCGTTCAGGAGAGGTTGTAAAAAATGTCCCGTGTACATTAAGTCTTAAAGATCCCTGGAATACTGTCAAAACAGGTTGCCGTTTAACCACTTGAGCTCGGGAAGATTTTTCCCCCTTTACAACCAGGCCCTTTTTTGGTATTTGGCACTGTGCTACTGTAACTGGTAATTGCGCGGTCATGCAATGCTGTACCTAAACAACATTTGTATCTTTTTTTTTTTTTTTTTTTACACAAATAGAGCTTTCTTTTGCTGGTATTTGATTACCACTGGGTTTTTAATTTTTTTGCAATGTAAATTAAAAGGACTGAACATTTTGAAAAAAAGACCCCAAAAAACATTTTTTGCTTTCTGCTATAAAAAAAAAAAATATCCAATAAAAAAAAAAATTTAAAAAATAAAAAAATATCCTTAATAAATTTTGGCCAAAATGTATTCTGCTACATGTTTTTGTTAAAAAAAAATCCCAATAAGTGTGTATTGATTGTTTTGTGTCAATGTTTTAGCATCTACAAACTATGGTATATAATGGAATTTTTTTTTATACTACTAATGGCGGTGATCAGCGACTTATAATGGAACTGCAAGTGTGGCGGCAATCTGACACTGGGTGGGGGGGGGAGACTGACTGTCACTGACCTCACCAGTGACACTAATACAGTGATCGGTGATAATACTATACACGGTCACTGTACTAGGGACACTGGCTGGGAAGAGGTTAACAGCTAGGTCAAAGGGTTAACCGTGTGCCCAACAATGTGTAATGTATGTACAATGTGCTGCTTTTACTACTAGATCTCTCTGTTTCTCAGGGATGAGAAACTGACAGATCGGTCCCTCTGTACAGAGCTCTGTGTTGTTTACCAACACAGAGCTCTGGGCTGTGACTGTACACAGCCGATTAGCAGGTCCCGGTCGCAAAGAGTACCCAATCCCATGCAAATTTTTTTTTAAAAACAGCATTTTTGCTTGCACACGATTGGATGATGGAAGTCACCAGAGCTTCTGCTCATTTACTAAGCTCTGGAGCAACTGCACTTTCTGAAGTGCACAGTCTCTTTGCCTTTAATAAATCGACCCATATACAGTGCCTTGAAAAAGTATTCACACCCCTTGAAATATTTCACATTTTCTCATGTTACAACCAGAAACGTAAATATATTTTATTGGGATTTTATGTGATAGAACAACACAAAGTGGCACATAATTGTGAAGTGGAAAGAAAATGATAAATGGTTTTCTAAATTTTTCACAAATAAATATCTGAAAAGTGTGGAGTGCATTTGTATTCAGCTCCCTTTACTCTGATTCCCCTAACTAAAATCTAGTGGAACCAATTGCCTTCAGCAGTCACCTAATTAGCAAATAGAGTCCATCTGTGTGCAATTTAATCTCAGTATAAATGCAGCTGTTCTGTGAAGTCCTCAGAGGTTTGCTAGAGAACCTTAGTGAATAAACAGCATCATGAAGGCCAAAGAACACACCAGACAGGTCAGGGATAAAGTTGTGGAGAAGTTTAAAGCAGGGTTAGGTTATAAAAAATGATCCCAAGCTTTGAACATCTCACGGAGCACTGTTCAATCCATCATCCGAAAATGGAAAGAGTATGGCACAACTGAAAACCTACCAAGACATGGCCGACCACCTAAACTGACAGGCTGGGCAAGGAGAGCATTAATCAGAGAAGCAGCCAAGAGCCCCATGGTAACTCTGGAGGAGCTGCAGAGATCCACAGCTCAGGAAAGATAATCTGTCTATAGCAGGCATGTCAAAAGTCCAGTTTTGAACCGCCTGCCTGGTTATTTGGACATATATATCTTTTGTGGCCCCCAATGATCTTCCAGCGCCGGGGCCACAAAAGATATATATATTGGCTGCCTTGGAAGGGGAGGGGGTGGGACGAGTGCCCTATACACAGGAGTATTTCCTGTTTACACGGCAGCCTCTGTAATAGGAAGTCCCATCTCCTGCGCTGCCATTGGACGACTGTTCTGTCTATCAAAGGAGGCGGGACTTTGTACTAAAGAGGCCGCCAAGAAAACAGGCGTTTTTCCTGCATGTAATCTTTTGGCGCTCGTCCTGCCTCCCTCCCTGTCGTCCCCCCCCCCTCGAGGCTGCAGATGGATGGGCAATCAATCAGGCTGCACTGATGAGGCAATAATGAGTCTGCATTCATGGCAATGGGGGTGCTGCATTCCTGGCACTTGTGAGGCTGCAGATGGGCACTGACCCTTATTTTGCTTCACAGTTCTTTATTTAAAATGTACATATTTTTACTGAAGCTTCCCTCTTAATGTGAAGGTGCGTTTTATATGCCAATAAATACGGTAAATCTAAATAACACACCCAAGCTCATCTCTTTACTCACACACAGCCACAAAGGCAAGAGAATTTGTGTTGGGCAGTGTATTAGTGCTCGAACGAACACACTTCGACCAAATTTTAATGGTTCAAAGAATGTCAGGCAAAATGGTTGGCCCTCATGCATGTTCACTTCATCAAATCTGGCCCGCTTTGAAAAAAGTTTGGACACTCCTGGTCTACAGGACAACTATTAGTTGTGCACTTCAAAAATCTGGCCTTTATGGAAGAGTGGCAGGAAGAAAGCCATCATCGAAGAAAGCCATAAAAAGTCCTGTTTGCAGTTTGCGAGAAGCCATATGGAGGACACAGCAAATATGTGAAAGAAGGTGCTCTGGTCAGATGAGACCAAAATTAAACTTTTTGGCCTAAAAGCAAAATGCTATGTGTGCTGGAAAACTAACACTGCACATCACCCTGAACACACATCCCCACCGTGAAACATGATGGTGGAGGCATCATGTTGTGGTGATGCTTTTCTTCAGCAGGGACAGGGAAGCTGGTCAGAGTTAATGGGAAGATGGATGGAGCCAAATACAGGGCAATCTTAGAAAAAAACCTGTCTGCAAAAGACTTGAGGCTGGGGCGGAGGTTCACCTTCCAGCAGGACAACGACCCTAAACATACAGCCAGAGCTACAATAGAATGGTTTAGATCAAAGCATATTCATGTGTCAGAATGGCCCAGTCAAAGTCCAGACCTAAATCCAATTGAGAATCTGGGGCAAGACTTGGAAATTGCTGTTCACAGACGCTCTCCATCCAATCTGACAGAACTTGAGCTATTTTGCAAAGAAAAATTAGCAAATATTTCACTCTCTAGATGTGCAAAGCTGGTAGAGACATCCTCAAAAAGACTTGCAGCTGTAATTGCAGTGAAAGGTGGTTCTACAAAGTATTGACTCAGGGGGACTGAATACAAATGTACGTCACACTTTTCACATATTTGTAAAAAAAATTGAAAACTATTTATAAACTAGATACAATTATGTGCCACTTTGTGTCGGTCTATCACATAAAATCCTAATAAAATACATTTACGTTTTTGGTTGTAACATGACAAAATATGGAAAATTTCATGCAGTATGAATACTTTTTCAAGGCACTGTAAGTTTCACAGTCCTTAATCTTCTTATAAAAATCAGTCATGATAAATAAAATTACCAGTCCCATAATACAACACAGCTAAAGGTGTAAATTTATAAAATGATTACGTATTTATATATATTTTACAGAATAGATTTTTTTAGTTTATAATATTGTTAATCCCAATCTAAACTTTTGTTGCTGTTTCGTTTCATCGGCTCCAGCCCGGGCGGGCCTATATAGGATTGAAAGCCCCAGTAAATAATTAGATCTGATGAAAAAGCAGGAAGCTTTGAAACGAGTCATCCGACACGCCCCAACGTCACTTCCCGTTCCAGATCCTCTTGATTGCGTTCCACGCTGGTCTGCACGCCGCCACAGCAGGAATCAGGCCGGCCAGCACCATCTCCTTACATTCCTTTGCTGACACACTGCTGCAAGCCTGCTGGGACGACTCCTTGCACTCAGCTCCGGATTCACCAGTGACTATCCACTTGTTATAGAGACACCCATGCCCATTTCCCACAGATGTCATGTGAGTAGCCATTTGGCTGATTATCTTAATAAATTCAGCTTATTCCAATATACCGCACTTAGTTTGGCGCACCTTGTTTCTTTTATAATATGGTTAATCAGCAAGCAAAATGAAGGGTTATGCGGGAAAAAAAAAATGAATCCTAACCAAAGATTTCCAACATGTCATCATAATACAAAAGTATTAAAGTCGACGTGATACGCTTTACCCCTACTTACCCATTAAAAAAACAATCTATATTGTAAATTTTGAGCCACAACAAAACCTTAAGATATACAACTGGACCAAAGGACCCCCATTTGATTTTATGAGCACTTTTGCTCACCCGGTTGGTAGTAGTTATATTTTAGTTGTTGAATTCTGAATTCATATGTTACTTACATACATAAATAAGTGAATATAGATATTGAATAATAAATCAAATCAAATATCTTAAAAAATACTGAATAAATCGATATGTGAATAGATTAAGTGCTCAATGTGTAATAAACCATGTGAATAAAATGAGCAAATATGAATACAGACTCAAAAATCATAACATAATACAATGGTGAGTGAAGTCCATTCAAAAACAGCTCAGTAGAAGTGCATCAATCCCGTGAAGGCAAAGTCACAGATCCACAATTCATTAAAGACAGCCAATATAGGTGGAAGAAGGAGAAAAAGATGTGAGGATATATCCAAGCAGAGAGTGAATCCGGAGGATACTAAGGATGGACCCTTACCAGGAGTGGTGGACCTCCCTGTTAGCGAGGTCTTGTACGCATGCAGATACAGCCCTCTGCGGGGACAGCTGAATGGTGGCGTCTGACTTGGCCGATGAATGGAGCGTTCCAATAAGAGACTGATCCAACTGTCTGCCTGGAAGGGGACACCCACTCGACCCGAAGGTTGTAGGTGGAAAAGGAAGCAAAAAAGGGCTCCGATGGTGTAGTAAATTTAAAAATATTTATTGGTAAATCAAGGCAGAAGAAACAAACTCCTCCATACAGTAATAAAATGGTTATAAAAGCCGGCATACGCACTGTACGCTATCACGCCGTTCGCCCCATGTTTGCACGGGTGTTCGCTTTTATATGCCGGCTTTTATAACCATTTATAACCATTTTATTACTAGAGGGCTGTATCTGCATGCGTACAAGACCTCGCTAACAGGGAGGTCCACCACTCCTGGTAAGGGTCCATCCTTAGTATCCTCCGGATTCACTGTCTGCTTGGATTGGATATATCCTCATTCTTTCTCTCCTTCTTCCACCAATATTGGCTGGCTTTAATGAATTGTGGATCTGTGACTTTGCCTTCACAGGATTGATGCACTTCTACTGAGCTGTTTTTGAATCAACTTCACTCACCATTGTATTATGTTATGATTTTTGATTCTGCATTCATTTGCTCATTTTATTCACATGTTTTATTACACATTGAGCACTTAATCTATTCACATATCGATTTATTCAGTATTTTTTAAGATATTTGATTTGATTTATTATTCAATATCTATATTCACTTATTTATCTATGTAAGTAACATGTGAATTTTTGATTGCAAGCGCACTTAATTTATTTATTATAGTTAATTACACAGATATTGGTGTTTTTTTGTTGCAGCTGTAGTCTAGCATTGCTCTGTAGCGCAGGTTTTTTTCTTTTTACTTTAGTTGTTGAATTCTGGATAAAGCTAAAAGGATTCTGCTCTGAAGATATGTGTACTTTGTAAGTACTTACCATTGATCATGTTGTAAGGTGATGCAATAACATAGTAATACACTGTGATAACCTATTTGCTTATAATTTGTGCATATGCCAATTATGAATTCCTATGTATGCCATACAGGATCAGCATTTTTTTTAAATGCTTGTGGTATTTTTGTGCAATTAAATTACATAATTGTGTACTGGATTATATTTGATGCATCTTATATTAGGGTTCTACCAATACCGTTTTTTTTTTTTTTTTTAATCGGCGAGTAAACGTACCGATACTTTCAGTCAAGTACTCGCAGATACCGAGTACGATACTTTACAGTGTCAATACAAAACGACTTGCATGCAATTTGAACAGGAATGCGCTGCGATTCCGCCGATGATAGCAAATCAGGTTCGCTGGAGGTGGTATGAGTAAAAACATGTTTTTTTTTGGCACCTCTGTGCAAGAGCCCTTAATTTTCTTATGGTTGATTCACTTGAATATCTACATACAGATCTCAGAACTGCATAAGATAACAAATTCAGGAATCTCCCGAATGTAACTTATGAACTGTACTGAATTGTATGTAAATTCTGCATTCATACCAGGGTACCTCAAAAAGGTTCTTTACTTTTTTTAAACTCTTTAATAGGAAAAAGTGCAGAAACTTTTTGAAGAACCCATATATATATTAAAGTGAGTAAAAAAATGATTAGCTGATACACTTCATTTGGGAACCAATTTACTCTTTATTACTGTCAGCTATAAAAAAACAATTTATGACGTTACATTATTTTAAATGTCAAACAACAGTGGATGTAGCCCTCAGAATTATATAGCACCTCTGGGTTGTGTTTACTGACCTGCTTTACGAGACTGAGGGACCCAGATATTCAGGTAGAGACAGTCCAAATCTCCCATTGTATCAGTCTGGAGCAGAGTTGCCTGAATACAACGTTTTCGGTATTCCTTAGTTTTCAGTGTACCTGCAGGAAAATCATGAAATGTGGTTGAAAAAACGGTTCTAAAAACAGACTTTTGTATTTTTGTACAGCTATTGTATACAGTTGTCCAAATTACCTGGGACTTAAAAGGGGCAATTCACACTGCATCAAATAAACTCATAGAGCCTCATCTAGGGTTAGGGTATGGCGTTTTGAACTCAACACAACGCAAATTAAACACGTCTTGCTTTCCAGTAAAAAAAAAATAAAAAGAATTGTGACCTATTTCATTAGTAGGCATTTAGCTCAAGACTTCAAGACTCAACGAGGGGGGGGGGGGGGGGAGTGTAGAAGGAGAGTCATGTGACCTGGGAGTCACGCAATTGGCCCATCCGCCAATCACGGAGCGCTCTCTACGGTGTTCAAACTGAACTCCAGGCTAACAGCTGAATACGCAGATAACATACATACTGTATAAGGAGCTGTTTTACATTCCTAGGAATTTGTATTCTATCCATCCAGTAGTTAGTTTTACACAGCTGTGTCTGGCAGGGGGACCAGAATTTTCTCTGCTGCAGGTAACACTTACAGATCGTGTCCCTCCCCCAGCCTGTGATTGGACATTGAAATGAGAAGCAACAGACTGATGAGCTCATCTCTCTGCTTTCTGCTCCTATCATTATATTCCTTGTTAGCACATGAACACTACAGCACAGCTATCTGGCTATAATACAGTAATGAATACAAAGCTGCATTTGTTTGTGTTTTTATATCAGCCTGGAGTTCAGCTTTATACAGAGAGAACTTCATTGAACACCCCAGGCTCTACAACATGGCATGCACTTTATGAATCAGTAAAGTGCAGACGCAATGTGCTATGTATTGTCTAGAGATGGGGTGTCAAACTCAATTTCACTGCGGGCTGCATCAGCATTATGGTTGCCCTTAAAGGGCCGTTCAGGGTTTAGGGGTGCGCTATGTACAGAGTTCAGTAGTGCGTAACGTACAGAGTGCAATGTTCATGAGTACATGGCATACAGAATGCAGGGTGGAGGAGTGTGCAGGGTTCAGCTCTCTTTCACAAGGCTGTCTACACCCCCCCCCCCCATTCCCCACCTCTGCACACATCTTCCTCCACAATCATCTTCCCCCCACCCCGAAAAAGCTTTCTCGCATCTCACCTACCCAGCATGGCTCTAGTACTTCCAGGCACTGTAGGTGGCTCCACCTCTCTCTCTCACTTGCAGGGACATCATTGGTTGGCATCTGTCCCTGCAGAAAGTGCATGCAAGGCAGGCGGGGATCTGTGAGAGCCACTGAGAGGAAAGATGTCCTTGTAAACACAGAGGCTTTTGGGGAGCGGAGGGTGAAAGCCGGCTGGAGGTGGCAAAACGGAGTTCCGCCATGTTCCAGCTGAAAAAAAGCCATGGGTGCAAGGGCCACTTGAAATGGCCTGGCGGGCCGGGTTTGGCCCACGGGCCTTGTGTTTGACATATGTGGTCTACAAGATAGCAGTGCCCACTCTTGCTATAAATAAGGGCCTAAGGTATATTCGATTGCACTGCTTAATGCAATACAAAATTATTAACACTAAGGCCATAGAGGGTTGATTTACTAAAGGCAAATCCACTTTGCACTATAAGTGCACTTGGAAGTGCAGTCGCTGTAGATATGAGGGGAAGATCTGAAATGAGTGGAAGCTCTGCTGATTTTATTATCCAATCATGTACAAGCAAAAATGCTGTTTTTTATTTTCCTTGCATGTCCCCCTCAGATCTACAGGGACTGCACTTCCAAGTGCAAAGTGGATTTGTCTTTAGTAAATAAACCCCCCAGTGTCATAGAACATTGCATCTGCTTATCACTGATGATTTCTCCTAAAATTTGCAAAATGAAAAATCAGGTTAGCAAGTCGTATGCAAATCTCGACTCTCATAAATGTCAAGAGTATAAACCTGGCCTTGTATCTGCTTTTTAGGCTATTCTTGTTGGGCTGCCTCCAGCATTTAGGAGACGATAGATGTCTGCCTCCTCCAGACCTCCTCCATCTCCTGCGTTTTGCTGTGCTGCTGGAGCCAGAAGTTAGAGCTCTGATGCGAAGAGGGGACTGTGTGACTGGGGGGCTCTGTGATAAGGGTGCCTGTGTGACTGGGGGGGTGGGGGACTCTGATGGGGGACTGTATGCCATGGGGGTTTTGTACTAGGGGGACTCAAGTATAGGGGGCCTTTAATGTATAGGGATGTCCCTAATATAATGGGGGCCTCTGCCTTTAAGGAGCAACTAATGTAAAGGGGGGACCTCTGCTGTTCTGGGGAGCCTCTGATGTGAGGGGGAAGTCGAACGTGAAGAAGTGACTCTGACAGGACAGTGGACCTCTGATGTGATAGAGGAAGCTCTGATGTGACGGGGGAAGCTCTGATGTGACGGGGGAAGCTCTGATGTGACGGGGGAAGCTCTGATGTGACGGGGGAAGCTCTGATGTGACGGGGGAAGCTCTGATGTGACGGAGGAAGCCCTTATTTGAAGTTAATATCATCAAGGTGGTTGTGTGTATAGTCCCTGGTTCAGGCTTTCTATTGATAAGCACATTTACCTTTTCTCACATTTTAGACTTGGGTGTCTTGAGATTTTGCATATTTTAAAGGGTGCCACGACTATAAAAAAAATTGAGAAATGCTGGTCTACAGGGAGAAGTCACTCTTGAGCTGCTTCTTTGTCTTGTTTAGCAAAGCGTCTTATTTCTGAGATTTCTCTTTTTGATGTACAATTCTCTGCAGCAAATCTATGGCGACTATACTTGTCTGATATGTTTGCTAATGCTGTTATGCCGCGTACACACGGTCGGAATTTCGGCCCGCAAAAGACCGATGAGATTTTTTCGTCGGAAAATGCGACCGTGTGTATGCTCCATCGGTCTTTTGCTGGCGGAATTCCAGCCAGCAAACTCCCTCAATTTTTCGGTCTGGAAAAGTTCCTATCCGAAAATGCGATCATCTGTGGCAATTCCGACGCGCAAAATCCCTACGCATGCTCGGAAACAATTCAACGCATGCTCGGAAGCATGAACGTCATTTTCTCGGTTCGTCGTAGTGTTGTGCATCACTGTGTTCTTGACGGTTGTAAATTCAGCGAACTTTTGCGTGACCGTGTGCATGCAAGGCAAACTTGAGCGGAATCCCGTCGGAAAAGCTGTCATATCTTTTTCCGACGAGAAAACCGCTCGTGTGTACGCGGCATAAGATGCAACGTTTCAAGTTAAATATCCAAAGTGCAGTTTCTCTCTATTCCTTTATTACCATGACAAATAAAAATATAAACTAGCTTGTAGTCATTTCTCCTTTCGAAAAGGCTTCCCTGTTTATAATCCAGTGAAATTACGAAGGATCCTGTAAGCTTCACAACTGAAAAAGCGTGTTTCCAAGAATTTCACCGGAATAACACCTATTATCCTGCAGGCCATTCATCCTCACTACCTCTGAACCGCTGACAGAAAAATGTCTGAACAGAGGATTAATGATCACTACACAGAACTAAGCCTAAGGGGGGGAGTGTGAGGATTTTATCGATTTTACAGATCTTATTGCGAAATGTCAAAAGGTGCTCTAACACCCGCCAGCTTAAAGTGGAATAAAGTTAAAAACAAAAAAAAAATATGAACATTATGACCCGTAGCAGATTTAGTTCCACTTTAATAAAACATGATTGGAAACTTAGATTATAGATTGTTTTTTATATTATAATATAAAACAGGCATAGCTATTACAGTATACAGTATATATCGTGTTTTTGATAGGAGGAACCCCTGCCTCATGATAAGATCCCTCTCAGGCTAGGCTCACATCTGAGTGGGTGTGAGAAGGAGTATAATCACATATCTTCCCGCGCACACACAGAAAAAAATGAGCTGCTGCTTAGGAGATACTTGATGGTACCATTAATCATAATGGCACCCCCACACACACTGAGAACCGCAACATGGTTTCCCATACTGGGAACTGGGCACTGTTTTTGGAAGAGGTGCGGGAACCTTTCCCTGTGTTTTCAGAAGGTACAGCAGCCCATTCAAATAAATGGGCTGCTGTGCCCGAGCAAATGCAGGTGCCAGAAACCGCATAGATGTGAACTGGGCCTTGTGGTCATAGTGATCACCGTTTAAAGCCCAACAAAAAAAATGTAAATAGTGCATTGTACATCAATTGCATTATTCTTCAGTGCCAAACACCTCTTCCTAAACCATCCTGCACTCGAATAGGTTAAACTCACAGTCGTCTCAATGAGCAAATCTAAAATCCTTTTTTTTTTTTGTAGCCCCCTTACAAACTGCTAGTGCCACATTTGAGGTTTTTCTCGAATATAAAATCAGAGGGGAAAAAAACAAAGAAGAAAGATGAATAGCGCAGAAAAAAGTAACAATACCGTGAAAGATGTAAACCAAGCCATTTAAAGCCCAACATCAGGAATTTATCAAATTGGGCTGCTCTCACACAGCAAGGGTTACCTGCTTGATTAGTCTAGCGGAGAATAAAATCACTTACTTACCTGATCCTCTGCACCCCTGAAAGATGGTGCTCCCTTATGCTCTGGTGGTGGCCTGTCCCTTGGTGATATCAAATCCATTGCAGGACTATGGACCTTAGACCACCAGAGCATGAGTGTTGGGGGGTGCAGATGCTAAAGCCTGATAAACACGGACCAAATATCGTCCGGTTCAATATAAACGAGCGGACATTTGGCCTGTGTGCATGGCAGCCAGGCCGGCTTCTGCGGAGGCTCGTGACCAAAAACTCTGCCGAATCGCTCCCAATCAGCGCTCGCATCCAATGGCTGAGAGAGTTGACTGGAGTGATCTGGTGGAGGGGGGCCTTCCCCCTGTCAGAACACAATAGCTCAGCAGGGGAGATCACTATACTAACATGGGATTGTTAGTACAGCAGCTCAGGCCTAAGCTAACAATATTTTTTTTTCGTTCAACGCCCCACGAACAAAAAAACTACTGGTGTGTACTAGGCTTTAGGGGACCGGTCTAGCAACATGAAGGAGCTGAGGATTGGGTAAGTACATTTATTTTTTCTATGCCCCCTAGACTTTAATGAACAGTTAACCCCAGGCGCAGCCCGGCTGCAAGAGGGAATTTTCAAGTTTCAGCTTTAAAGTGGTTGTGAAGCCACAGAGTCTTCTTGCTACAATCTCCTCTGTTATATTAAATGATTTGTACCCGTGTATGTGTTTTTTAAAAATAAGCCACTGTATACCTAATTATATAGCGCCGATCGGCGCTTACGTGACTTCCCCTCTTCCCCCCTGTAGTCAGCCAGGAGGAAGAGAGGAGAGAAGGAGAGAGGCGACCGGTCAGAGGTGGGCTGCGGATGACCGGGTGACGAAGGCACGTAAACTGAACTCGGTGTCAGGACTTAGCAGCCATGATAAACCGTGGTCGGTTTACAGGGGGGGCTGCAAAATCAGGCAGGATCAGCCAGGTATTTCAGATGATATAAAATGGCCAAAATGACACAGCAGTGTCACAGCAAAATGGCAAAGCACTGTGCTTTATATCATGCTTTAAAAGGAACAGGATCTATTTTTTTTTTTTTGGTAACAAACACTTTAACTACTAGAACCCATTCTAAAGCATATTTTTCCTTCACTACCTTAAGTAAGAGCCTAGATAAGGGAATCCCTTTCCCTTGATGGGGCCCGGAGGGCTGCGTAATAAGTGACAAAGGGCTGCATGCGCCCCCAGGCTCAGGGGCAGATCTAGGGGGGGTGGCAACAGGGTAGTTGCCCCCCCCCCCGGAAAATATCACACTGACTGCTCTGCCTGAGCCTCTCTCTCTCACATTAGCCGATTAGCGGTGCAGAGAGAGAGACTCTGTAAGTGTAATTAGGCGCGCTGCCGCTGGACGCCTGGACCAGGAGGAGGTGGGTGGAGCTGCGCCACTGGCTTGGCCTCTGTGCTTCTTCCCTGCACTGCTTGCTAGCGCCTGGGCCATCTGGCGTCTAGCAACCAGTGACGTCAGTGAGTCACGTCAGACTCGGAGCCGCTGCTGATGAGGAGAGCCAGCATTCTTCCTTCTCTGCCCCCTAGTGTGTGTTGGCCCCACCCACCGGCACCTCCTTCCTGCATCTTCTCCACAGTCCACACTTCAGGCTTCCGCCCTGCCCCTGAGAGTGATGGCCCCACCCACTGGCACCTCCTCCCTCCATCTTCTCCACACTGCAGGCCTCCGCCCCCGAGTGAATGTTGGCTCCACCCACCCCCTCCCTCCCTCCATCTTCTCCACACTGCAGAGCGGCGTGAACACAGGAAGAAGCAGTCATCTAATGCTGCCTGCGGCTGCGGACAGTACAATTACCGGATCCATCTCCATTGCTCCTGCATGGGAGCCCCTTCCCCCCACCAGAGGACCAAAATATTTTACTAAAAGTGAGTAAAAGAATAAATGAATGTCATGTGTCAAATCGCAAAATACATGTGCGACATTATGTATGAAAAAAAAAATGCCCTTTTAGTCTTGACTTGTTCAATCTTAACCCCTTCAGCTCTGGAAAGTTTACACCCCCCCTTCATGACCAGGCTATTTTTTGCGATACTGCGCTGCATTACTTTATTGACTGACAATTGTGCGGTCGTGCACCACTGTACTCAATTAAAATGTATGTCCTTTTTTTCCCACAAATAGAGCTTTCTTTTGGTGGTATTTGATCACCTCTGCTGTTTTTTTTTTTTGCGCTATAAGCAACACCTTATTTTTTGGCAGTGCCCCTCCCGAGACTAGACTCTGGATCCGCCCTTCCCCAGGCTGTAAGGTGGAATTGGGGAAAAATAGTATTTTTTTCACCTCCCTTCCTTTTCCTCTATAATGGCTTTTTAAAATAACAAATACAATAATTAGAGATTGGATGGTTAATTGTAGTATAAACACATTTATTATTTAAATAGCTCATTTTTTTTTGGAGTTCCATAGATCACACCAAAACGAATAGGCTCCAAATGAGCGACATTTGGGAACTATGTTTACCCACCTCAGATTTGTTTACAATGACACTCAGAGCTCATCCACACAGCCGTCAAATTCTATAACAGCCTTAATGCGCATTAATGCACCTATAGCATTAATGAGCGTTTTGGTTGTGTTGCACAGATGTTCAAGTTGCATCAGGAAACATTCCTCAAATGACCTGTAAGACGTGTTTTTTTTACACTTTTTCACCATTGCCTGCCAAACTCTGCAAACTCGGCTCGTCGCAACACGATCAGAAAGCCTATTTTTAACGCCTGGGTGCAACCGCCCCAAAAACGATGGTTCTGGTACAAAGCACTGCCAAGTTATTTAAAATGAAATATATGTTTTGGCTGGACAAATTTTAATTATACTGTGGGAGATCAGAAAAGCTCTGTTTCCAAAAGTAGCTAGATTCTACGTATACTTTTTCTAGTATAGGTTTAAATCTGAAGGGATAATCGTTTGCCATTGGCAACAGATACTTCTTTTTTTTTGCAAAAATCCGAATTGTGCTTATTGAATTATATGGGAGACGAGTTGACTTACCTGACCATCCTGGATGCTTCTCGGGCTTCTCTAGAACTTTTGTAGGAGCAGCAAATGGGATCCCCTTGAATATATCCAGATAAACTGGATTTAAAATGCCAATTTTCTTGGCTGATCCTTCTACGAATCCTCCTTCTGTATGCACTACCCCAAGCTGTAAGGGCAAGAAAAGAAAAGCAATTTCATTAGCAATATTGATGTAGTACTTCTATGCTCTAAATTTTAATACCCAAATGATTCTGCATAGAGCATAAGAAACCATTTTTGGCATCCCCTGCAATCTCCTGGTTATTATTTAGAATGCCTTTTATCATTAATTGATAGAATGTCCAGGAGTGGGCAAACTATTAGTTACATAGTAGGCGAGGTTGAAAAAAGACACAAGTCCAACAGTAAGGAAACCTCTACGTAGTTTAAGGTTAAACCTCTTTCTTTCTATTTTAATGAGTGGCCACGAGTCTTGTTAAACTCCCTTCCGCGAAAACGTTTTATCCCTATTGTGGGGTCACCAGTACGGTATTTATAAATTGAAATCATATCCCCTCTCAAGCGTCTCTTCTCCAGAGAGAATAAGTTCAGTGCTCGTAACCTTTCCTGATAACTAATATCCTCCAGACCCTTTATTACCTGTGTTGCCCTTCTTTGTACTTGCTCCATTTCCAGTACATCCCTCCTGAGGACTAGTGCCCAGAACTGGACAGCATACTCCAGGCGCGGCCGGACCAGAGTCTTGTAGAGCAGGAGAATTATCGTTTTATCTCTGGATTTGATCCCCTTTTTAATGCATGCCAATATTCTGTTTGCTTTGTTAGCAGCATCTTGGCATTGCATGCCATTGCTGAGCCTATCATCTACTAGGACCCCCAGGTCCTTTTCCATCCTAGATTCCCCCAGAGGTTCTCCCCCCCAGTGTATAGATTGCATTCATATTTTTGCCACCCAAATGCATTATTTTACATTTTTCTACAATCAACCTCATTTGCCATGTAGTTGCCCACCCCATTAACCACTTACCAACCGGCCCATAGCCGAATGACGGCTGCAGGGCGGTTGGATAACTCTGGGAGGGCGTACTATGACGTCCTCCCAGAATTCCCCTCTCACGCGCCCCCTGGGGCGCGCACCCGAACACATCCGTGACCGCCGGGTCCGGAGGACCCGGCGCATCACGGATCCCGGTAAATGGCCGCTGATCGCGGCCGTTTACCATGTGATCGCGCCGTCAAATGACGGCGCAATCACATGTAAACAGACCGGCGTCATCTGATGACGCCGGTTCCTCTCCTCCCCCTCTCCTCCCCGCCTGTGTACCGATCGGTACACAGTGACCGGAGAGGCGGATGGATGGATGTCTGAAGCGCTGTGGGCTGTATGTGTAGTGCCCACAGCGCTGCACAGAGACATCCAGCCATCCATCTATGCTCAGCCATCCCCACTATACTGCAATGCTATGCAATACTCTGCAACACCCCCACAATACTCTGCAATACCCCCACAATACTCTGCAACACCCCCACAATACTCTGCAATACCCCCACAATACTCTGCAACACCCCCACAATACTCTGCAATGCTGTGCAATACTCTGCAATACCCCCACAATACTCTGCAATGCTGTGCAGTACTCTGCAATACCCCCACAATACTCTGCAATACCCCCACAATACTCTGCAATACCCCCACAATACTCTGCAATGCTGTGCAGTACTCTGCAATACCCCCACAATACTCTGCAATACCCCCACAATACTCTGCAATGCCCCCACAATACTCTGCAATGCCCCCACAATACTCTGCAATGCCCCCGCCATACTCTGCAATGCCCCCACAATACTCTGCAATGCCCCCACAATACTCTGCAATGCCCCCACAATACTCTGCAATGCCCCCGCCATACTCTGCCATGCCCCCGCCATACTCTGCCATGCCCCCGCCATACTCTGCCATGCCCCCGCCATACTCTGCCATGACCCCGCCATACCCTGCCATGCTCAGCTGTACTCGCCCTCTGTATGTGGCCAGGCTGTGGAAGTCTCACACATGTGGTATCGCCGTACTCAGGAGGAGCAGGGGAATCTATTTTGGGGTGTCATTTTTGGTTATGTACATGTTATGTGGTAGAAATATTGTATAAATGGACAACTTTGTGTTAAAAAAAAAAAAGCGTTTTAACCACTTCCCGCCCACCGGCCGTCATACAACGTCCTTGACTTTGTGCGGAGATATCTGAATGATGGTTGCAGCTACAGGCATCATTCAGATATCGGCTTTTTCAGCCGGCGATTCCCTACACCATGAGAACGATCATAGCAGCTGTTCCACTGCTTGATCGTTCTTACGGGAGGCGAGAGGGGATGTCCCCCCCTCCCACGCTTCTACCGACTCACCGCTACGATCGAAGCCAGGATCGTTTTTTTTTTTTTTTTTTATTTCAGGCTTCCCAGCCTAGAGGTGAGATGTGGGGTCTTATTGACCCCATATCTCACTGTAAAGAGGACCTGTCATGCCATATTCCTATTACAAGGATGTTTATATTTCTTGTAATAGGAATAAAAGTGGTCAAAATTTTTTTTTTTTGGAAAAAAGCATCAAACTAAAATAAATAAAGTAAAATGAACAATAAAAAAAAAAAAAAATTTTAAAGCGCCCCTGTCCCTGCGTGCTCGCATGCAGAAGCGAACGCATACGTAAGTCCCGCCCACATATGAAAACCGTGTTCAAACCACACATGTGAGGTATCGCTGCGATCGGTAGAGCGAGAGTAATAATTTTGGCCCTAGACCTCCTCTGTAACTCAAAACATGTAACCAGTAAAAAATTTTAAAGCGTCGCCTATGGGGATTTTTGAGTAGCAAAGTTTGGCGCCATTCCACAAGCGCGTGCAATTTTGAAAGGTGACATGTTGGGTATCTATTTACTCGGTGTAACTTCATCTTTCACATTATGCAAAAACATTAGGCTAACTTTACTGTTTTGGTTTTTGTAAAGCACAAAACAATTTTTTTTCCCAAAAAAAACGCGTTAAAAAAATTGCTGCGCAAATACCGTGCGAGATAAAAAGTTGCAACGACCGCCATTGTATTCTCTAGGGTCTTTGCTAAAAAAACATATATAATGTTTTGGGGTTCTATGTAATTTTCTAGCTAATAAATGATGATTTTTACATGTAGGAGAGAAATGTCAGAATTGGCCTGGGTGCTCCAGAACGCCTGAAGGTGCTCCCCTGCATGTTGGGCCTCTGTATGTGGCCACGCTGTGTAAAAGTCTCACACATGTGGTATCGCCGTACTCGGGAGTAATAGCAGAATGTGTTTTGGGGTGTAATTTGTGGTATGCATATGTGGTGTGTGAGAAATAACCTGCTAATATGACAATTTTGTGGGAAAAAAAAAAGTAAAAAAAAAAACCTTGATTTTGCAAAGAATTGTGGGAAAAAATGACAACTTCAAAAATCTCACCATGCATCTTTCTAAATACCTTGGAATGTCTTCTTTCCAAAAAGGTATCATTTGGGGGGTATTTGTACTTTTCTGGCATGTTAGGGTCTCAAGAAATTAGATAGGCCGTCAGTACTTCAGGTGTGGTCAATTTTCAGATATTCGCACCATAGCTTTTGGACTCTATAACTTTCACAAAGACCAAATAATATCCACCGATTTGGGTTAATTTTACCAAAGATATGTAGCGGTATAAATTTTGGCCAAAATATATGAAGAAAAACTACTAATTTGCAAAATATTATAACAGAAATGAAGAAAAATGCATTTTTTTACAGATTTTTCGGTCTTTTTTCTTTTACGGCGCAAAAAATAAAGAACCCAGCGGTGATTAAATACCACCAAAAGAAAGCTCCATTTGTGTGAAAAAAAGGACAAAAATTTCATATAGATACAGTGTTGCATGGCTGAGTAATTGTCATTCAAAATGTGAGAGCACCAAAAGCTGAAAATTGGTCTGGTTATTAAGGGGGTTTAAGTGCCCAGTTGTCAAGTGGTTAATTTGTTCAGATCTTTTTGCAAGGTTTCCACATCCTGCAGAGAAGTTATTGCCCTGCTTAGCTTAGCATCGTCCGCAAATACAGAAATTGATTGGTTATGAACAAATTTAATAGAATTGGTCCCAGCACAGAACCCTGGGGGACCCCACTACCCACCCCTGACCATTCCGAGTATTCCCCATTTATCACCACCCTCTGAACTCGTAGCCAGTTTTCAATCCATGTACTCACCCTAAGGTCCATGGCAACGGACCTTATTTGTACAGTAAATGTTTATGTGGAACTGTGTCAAATCCACCGCCATCCACTCTGCACTGTAAATTCTCTATTTAACATTACCACATTCTGTGCTATGTTATGTAAGTCATCTCAGACTATATTAAACCACACCCCTTTAAGCCAATGTCCAATATTTTATGCAAATTGTAGCACCCTCTAGTAGTGTAGGTGCTAGAGTGAGAGTTCTTCGTGTAGGTAAATTTAGACCGGCCTGGGTGGGAGTGGCTCACGGTAGAAGCTGGGTGACTCACAGGCAGAATCACCAAGACCTCCCTCTTCTTTCAAGAGCTCTCTAGAAGGTTCTGGAAAGAGAGGAGAGGGGAGGTGAAGCTGCCTGGGGTATTCTGAGGAGCCCCAATCAATCCCCAACTTTGGCAGGGGGTAGGCCTCCTCAAATAACCAGAGTCAGCCCAGTTTGGGAGAAGTTGTCGGGTGGAAGAGTTGGGAATGGAGTACTGAGGCTGTCGGGGCCTTGGAGGGAGCTCCCCAGTCTTGAGGGGGGGTGAACTTGGGCCTGGGCTCAGGTGCGGATAGGGCTCTCTAAGAAAAGGTGGAGGTCTCCTGGACAGGAGGCACAGGAGGAGCAAGAGAGGACAGCGGGAGAGAGTACTGCTGGGCAAGTTTCCAGGGAGAGGAACCATCAGTTGCAGCCAAGGGGGCTGGTGAGTGGCATCCACAGATGCACAGTCGGAAGGACTGGGGGGGCACACCTGAAATGACTGGGAGAGTGCAGTTGGAGAACCAGAGGAGAGGACTGTGGTGTCGTGGTCAGTGGAGTCAGGCAGCTGCAGCCAGGAGGGCTGCCAGGGCCTGAAGAGGTCTGACTGGGATCAGTAGCCGCATGTGGGACAGCTAGTACTAGAACTTACTATTTTCTTTTTGCTCCACCATAGGGGCCCGCGGTCCCTGCCTGTGAAGGGCATTTGCTTTAGGCCTGGCTGAGTCAGTGTCAGGCCTACAGTGCTAGCTAGTCTGAAGAACGAAAGAGAGAAAGCAATTTACAGGAAGAGAATGGCGCGATATTCAGAAGAGAGGAAGCGATGTACAGAAGGAGTATGGAGCGATACTCAAAAGAGGAAGCGATGTACAAAAGGAGTATGGAGGGATACTCAGAAGAGAGGAAGCAATGAGCAGGAGTATGGAGCAATATTCAGAAGAGAGGAAGCAATGTACAGGAAGAGAATGGCGCGATATTCAGAAGAGAGGAAGCAATGTACAGGAGGAGAAATGGAGTATATACATATGACCACCTGGAGATCTCATGAGTCCCCATGCCTATCCAAGTTTATTATCCCCTTAATAAAACAAAATGCAAGGTCTGCTTTATTGTCTCTGAGGATTGAAAAAGTGTGTGCCTGGCTGGGCAAGGTGACAGACGGACCATTATAATCAGCAGCCCCTACAGGGGTACCGCTACACAATTTAAGCCACACCCACATTTAGCAGCTGCTGTATCATTTCCACACACTCTCTGATCAACTCCCGCATCATGTCCGCACACTCTCTAACCAACTCCCGTATAATGTCCCCAGACTCTTTGACCAACTCCTGTGTCATGTGGATGGATATGGGATATGACAGGATGGAGATGTTTGGGTCATGATTAGACAGCTATGATTTGGGTAAAAGGTAGGGATGGGAAAAGACATTGTGGTGCAGGCTGGAGAGGATGACTTCTTTATTCAGCGTGATATTTTTACAAGAAATTATAGACTTGGTGGGAGCAGTCGGGTGACACGAGTAGGGATTTGGTGGGAGCAGTCGGGTGACACGAGTAGAAACTTGGTGGGAGCAGTCGGGTGACACGGAGTAGAAACTTGGTGGGAGAAGTCAGGTGACACGAGTAGGGACTTGGTGGGAGAAGTCAGGTGACACGAGTAGGGACTTGGTGGGAGAAGTCAGGTGACACGAGTAGGGACTTGGTGGGAGAAGTCAGGTGACACGAGTAGGCTGTAAGCTTTGAGCTCATTCAGCCTTACTGGGTGAAATTATGAAAACGTGAGACATCCACCCCTCCCCCACATAACACATCCCGGTGATCAAAATGAATGTTGCAGTTGATCAGGTGACCTCAGACACACACACTGCACCATAACAATAATCAGATCACTGGAGCTTCTCCTCTGCCCAACTCTGACTAGATACACCTCCCCTAAGTCAAATCACTTGTCTGTGTATCTTCTGCTGGCCGTCCTGTGAATTCACTGCACCATGCATTTCCTCCTCTTACACTGATCTGTGGATCACACCCCATGATGGGAAACATTCAGTCAAAACCCAGAAAAGGTAGCCAAGAGAGCTGGAGAAGAAAGAGGCGAGAGTAGGGGGAGGAGATGTGAATTGTGAAGTACACAGAATGTCTCTCTCAGGCTGGTGCACAAGATATGCAAATCACTTGTCACTCACAGCACTGGGAAGAATGACTTATTTCTCTGTCTGTCCATTTTTATCTCACTGAAAAAAGATAACAGGATTGCTCAGAGCTGGATTAACTCTTTGTGGCAAGACTGGGCACAAATGACATGAAATCCTATACTGTAGGAAATCAAGCCTTGATTTAAAAAAAAATATGTTGGGTTTACATCCACTTTAAATAAAAGACAGTTTTTTTTGGCATGATCAGTCATATTTTCAATATTATTGCCAAAATGTCACAATTTCTGCCAGGGTATGCAAAGCTTTGAGCACAACTGTACATAAGAATGATGTTCATCTGATACTGTATGGATGTTTTGTATGACCAGAAGTCCAATTTTTTTTGCCTCTTAAAAAGTTTTTGTTTGGCATCCACCTTAATATACACAATACCCATGTGTGGGAAAATTTTCACTGCAACCTTTATATGGAAATATGTGAGACACGGAGCTTTTGAATATACTGAATTGCCACCTGATGTGCAAATTATTTGAACAGCATCCTGCGAAGATATTTTGAGAAAAAAAGACTGTGGTATACAAGATAATTTATGGGTAGAGACAATCCATGGAGCTGTACACACAGGGGAAATCTCTGGATATAGGCCTGCCTTTTGTCTAGTACACAAAGTGAGAAAAATCGGATGAAAAATAACACTTTTGAAGCGGATGTACAATAATCTGATCGTAGTACACAGCTTTCGAGAGCCGATTACTACAGTTTATGCAAAACTATCCGAAGGGACAAACAAAACATTTCTCGTACGATACCAGAATGAAGGATTTTTGTTTATTCAGTACTCAGTATTCATCCGAAAAAAATTGGAAGACCAAGACCACGCATGTTCGGAAATGAAAGAATACATTACAATACAATGTACAACATTACTTCACTTCGGAAGTTGTATTCTTTTGCACGAGAACTTTTGTAACCTATTGGTTTTCAATATGAGGCTAGCATGCAAAAGAAAAAAAAACAGACGCTCATTCGACCGATATGTACTAGGCTTTATACAGAGAAGATAATCTGATAGGTGTTGTTTGGATTATGTCCGCTGTGACCTGTATATAAATACTGTTGGGGTGTTTCATCTATACAGCCTCAAACTTTGGATACAGTAGTGCTTATAAGTTTACATACCCTGGCAGAATTTATGATTTCTTGGCCATTTTTCAGAGAATATAAATAACACAAAAACTTTTCCTTTCACTCATGGTTAGTGTTTGGCTGAAGCCATTTATTATCAAATCAACTGTGTTTACTCTCTTTAAATCAGAATCACAACAGAAACTATCCAAATGATCCTGATCAAAAAAGTTTACATACCCTGATGATTTTGGCAAGATAACATGAACACAATTTGAAACAAAGGGGTTTGAATGGCTATTAAACGTAACCAACCTCACCTGTGATCTGTTTGCTTGTAATTAGTGTGTGTGTATATAAAAGGCCAATGAGTTTCTGGACTCCTGGCAGACCCTTGCATCTTTCATCCAGTGCTGCACTGACGTTTCTGGATTCTGAGTCATGGAGAAAGCAAAAGAATTGTCAAAGGATCTGCGGGAAAAGGTAGTTGAACTGTATAAAACAGGAAAGGGATATAAAGAGATATCCAAGGAATTGAGAATTCCAATCAGCAGTGTTCAAACTATAATCAAGAAGTGGAAAATGAGGGGTTCTGTTGAAACCAAACCACGGTCAGGTAGACCAACTAAAATTTCAGCCACAACTACCAGGAAAATTGTTCGGGATGCAAAGAAAAACCCACAAATAACTTCAGGTGAAATACAGGACTCTCTGAAAACATGTGGTGTGGCTGTTTCAAGATGCACAATAAGGAGGCACTTGAAAGAAAGATGGGTTGCATGGTCGAGTCGCCAGAAGAAAGCCATTACTACACAAATGCCACAAAGTATCCAGATTACAATACGCCAAACAGCACAGAGACAAGCCTCAAGCCTTCTGGCACAAAGTAATTTGGAGTGATGAGACCAAACTTGATCTTTTTGGCCACAACCATAAAACACTACATTTGGAGAGGAGTCAACAAGACCTATAAAGAAAGGTACACCATTCCTACTGTGAAACACGAAGGTGGATCGCTGATGTTCTGGGGATGTGTGAGCTACAAAAAGGCACAGGAAATTTGGTCTAAATTGATGGCAAGATGAATGCAGTACGTTATCAAAAATACTGGAGAAACATTTGCATTCATCAGCCAGGAAGCTGCGCATGGGACGTACTTGGACACTCCAACATGACAATGATCCAAAACACAAGGCCAAGTCGACCAGTCATTGGCTACAGCAGAATAAAGTGAAGGTTATGGAGTGGCCATCTCAGTCTCCTGACCTCAATATCATTGAGTCACTCTGGGGAGATCTCAAAACGTGCAATTCATGCAAGACAGCCCAAGAATTTACAGGAACTGGAGGCTTTTTGCCAAGAGGAATGGGCAGCTTTACCATCTGAGAAGATAAAGAGCCTCATCCACAAATACCACAAAAGACTTCAAGCGGTCATTGATGTTAAAGGGGGCAATACATGATATTAAGAACTGGGGTATGTAAACTTTTGCTCAGGGTCATTTGGGTAGTTTACGTTGTGATTATGATTTAAAAAGGGTAAACACAGTTGATTGATAATAAATGGCTTCAGCCAAACACTAACCATGAGTGAAAGAAAAGTTTTTGTGTTATTCATATTCTCAAAAAATGGCCAAAAAAAAATCATAAATTCTGCCAGGGTATGTAAACTTATCCAGTGTGCCACATGTACCCAGTGTGCATGAATCTATAAGAGACACTTGATGGCAGATACCTGTGGTGGTATGCTCATTGTGCCCAATAGAGAAAATATAACTTGGATTCAATATGAAGATTATGTGTGGATATCACTTTTAGCCCAGCACAATTCATGTGTTTTAGATGTCAAAACTGAATTCCAGGTATGGAAATTTTTATAACAACTACAAAGGTCCAGCTTGGACCAATGTAAGAATGTGCTGTATGTGCCATACTTGTGGGATCCCAGTGGAAGGTGGAAATCAGTGTAGCAGACACCCTTACTACAATGTTTGCCAATAGCTTCCCCGTCCCTTAGCGAGCAGCTGCCCTGCTACCTATTGAATACAGGAGGTCGCCATTCAGAGAATGTTTCCAATTTTCTCAATGAATGCAAAATGTTCTGATTAGAGGCGTCACAGCCCCACCTCTCAAAGTGTGTCCATTCCAAGAACACTTTGCATTCATTGGGAGAATGCAAAGTGTTACCTGAATGGCTCCAATGCTGACCAAGCGATCTCCTGTATTCAGTTAGCTGCAGGGCAGTCGCTCAGCATGGGACCCAGAACCTAATGGAGAGCACTCTAGTAGTGGAGAGACTACTTCAGTGATATTTTTAGCTTTCAGGGGGATCCCACAGATATGCCACATACATGCCTACATTGGTACAGCTGGTCTAATGTAACCATGTAAAAAGTGCCATACCTGGAATTTATCCTGATTTTGCAGGGGAGATGACAGATATACTTTATAAAGTAACCATTGTATTGTATATGGAATATGTTGTATAATATACAGGTCATTTTTGGTTTGTTGGAATACAGTTCCAGATGTGTCAGATGTCTGGTCCCCTGCTATGTTCTGTGGTTCTTCTAGCATTACTAGAGGAAACAGTAGGGGCTGGTGGATGGAATAAGCAGCATGCAGCAGGTGGCCTTGCAGATCTCTCTCTCTCTAACTTTCCCTACATAGGTCAGAAACCAATTGATGGAATCAAAATATTTCTTCCATAGAAGACCACAAAGCAAGAGTGCCTTACCGTTGCAGCTTGAGCAGCGGCTAGAAAGCCAGCAAGACCCAAGAAAAAGCCCAAGAAGGCCATAGCTTCTCCTCCAGCAGCTCTCCCAAACTGTAAGCCAGCTGCTCACCTTGCGTTCCTTTATAATCCAGAGTATCAGGTCTTTCGCTTTGGGTCCAATCAGATTGCTGACTTTGATAGCTGTGCCAAATCCGGGCACTGCCAAAACCTTTGTGATATCCTGTGTGAGTGTGAACGGCTGGCACATTATTTATCTGCAAGATGACCATGGCTATATTTCTATATGGCTATTGGGAAAGATACCCTATCTGTATTGAAACAGCTGTTATGCAATTAAATGGCAAGTAAAACTGGTGTCTGTCTTAATTCAGAGTTCTGTGTAAACCACTGCAGTCATATTTCACCAGGATACTGACAAATGCATTAAAGAGGAAATAAACTCTCCTCTAATGTGTGTACCTATAATAAGGCTTACCTATAGGTACTGTAAATATCTCCTAAACTTGTACCATTTAGGAGATATTTACTGAATACAGCACTGATGACGTAAATGGCGCATGTGCTCTGAAGGAATGGTCGCCACGTCACTTGCCTCCAGATAACGATTGTCAACTTCCTTCAGATGCAGCTTGTCACTTGCCACGCCACCTGCCACCACATGCCGATCGTTACTTGCCATGCCACCTGCCTTCAGATGCAGCTTGACACTTGCCACGCCACCTCATGCCTTCAGATGCAGCTTGTCACCTGCCACCAGATGCGAATTTTCACTTGCCACAAGTTGCAGATAGTCTTGCCATGACATCTGCCACCAGATGCGGATTGTCACTTGCCTTGTCACCTGCCTTCAGATGCAGCTCGTCACCTGCCACAAGTTGCAGATTGTCACTTGCCACGTCACCTTCCACAAGATGCGGATTGTCATTTGCCGTGTCACTTGCCCGACACAAGATGTGGATTATCACATGCCACGTCACCTTTCACAAGATGCTTATTGTCACTTGCCATATTACGTGCCTGCCACCAGATGCGGACTGTCACTTGCGTGCCCATAAGGTACGGATTGTCACTTGCCACGTCACCTTCCACAAGATGTGTATTGTCATTTGCCGTGTCACTTGCCTGCCATAAGATGCGGATTGTCACTTGCCTGCCATAAGGTGCAGATTGTCACGTCACTTGCCCGCCACAAGATGCGGATGGTCTCTTGCCTGCCACAAGATGCAGATTGTCACTTGCTGTGTCCCAGAGTGAAGGCAGGCAGCAGAGAGATGATGTAACCTCTCTGCTGCCCGCGGCTGCACAGTGAGAGCGGAACTGCGGTTGTGGGGCAGAGCCAAGCCATGTTATGTGTGTCAATAGACTCACACATTCCAGCTCAGGATTAAGCCTGCATGAGTGCCCCCATAGAAAGCAACATACTGTGGGGGCACTCGGAAGGCGGGAGGGGCCACCAGAGGCACTGGCAGGGGATCTTAGAAGTTACGGTTTGGGGCTGCTCTGTGCAAAAAGAATCATTAGAATCCCTTAAAAGAGGAAGTAAACCTTAATGGGTTTACTTCCTTTGTTTCCCTGCAAAGGTAAAGCATAATGGGCTGTCTTTTGGAAATATCTCCTAAACCATTTAGGTTTAGGAGATATTTCTTGCACCAACAGGTAAGCCTTAATTTAGGCTTACCTGTAGGTAAAAGTGGTCTGTAAGGGTTTACAACCACTTTAATGTCAAGCAATACAAGCACACTGCCCCCCTCTGGACAATCAATAGCAATACATGGAAATAATATAGCGACTACACCAAGTTGTCAATTAGAAATGCACAACAATTACACTACAGTTTTCATTTTTATTGGCTTTTCTTCTGCATGTCTGTATCATTTTTCTCCACTTCGGCTAGTGAAAATTCTCAAGTGTGCCTACAGTGGATGTGCATAAACTGCAGATAGTTTCTTTAGAAAATGGTTTAGGTCCATCATCTTTACATTTTGTAACTACAGTACATCCCACAATATAGCACATCTTGCCTTTTATAAGTTACTACACAGCAGTTACTAAAGCAATGCTTTTGGGTCTTAAATGACAATACTGAATGGCTATAGCAGCCATGAGTGCAGCTCATCCAGAGGAATACATGAGGCTGTTGTGCATATGAGCAGTCAGAGGAGGACCCGGCCAGGATCTTTTCCTTGCACAGGCTGTGTTGGATGAGGCAGGGCGAAAAAAAGTGATCTTAGATATACAGAGTAGGGGGTTATAAAAAATAAAATAATCCCTAGGCTCCCTTCACACCTAGGCGTTTTTGGAGCGTGTTTCTGCTCTAAACCTCAGCTCTAAAAACGCCCAACAAGACAAATCCCATTCATTTTAATGGCCCCTGTTCACATCTGAGCATTCTGTTGCCTAAAGCAAAACGCCCATCGCTCAAAAAACGTACATGAGCTTCTTTTTTGGCAGATTATAGGCGTTTTAATTCTTTTACATTGGTGACCTTTTGAACTTCAAATCAACTGTACAAAAACGCCTGAAAAATAACAACACCTAGATGTGAACGGAGCCTTAGGGTCCTTTCACACTGGGGTGGTTTGCAGGCGCTATTGCGCTAATAATAGCGCCTGCAAACCGACCCGAAAGTGCCACTGCTTTCATTCCAGTGTGAAAGCCCCGAGGGCTTTCACACTGGAGCGCTGTGCTGGCAGGACGGTAAAAAAAGTCCTGCCAGCAGCATCTTCGGAGCGGTGAAGGAGCAGAGTTTATACCGCTCCTTCACCGCTCCTGCCCATTGAAATCAATGGGACGGCGCGGCTATACCACCGGCAAAGCGCCTCTGCAGAGGCGCTTTGCAGTGGTTTTAACCCTTTCTCGGCCGCTAGCAGGGGGGTAAAACCGCCCCGCTAGCAGCCGCATACCGACGGTAAAGCGCTGCTTACAATAGCGGCGCTTTACCACCGACAACGCCCCCGCCCCAGTGTGAAAGGACCCTTAGCGTAAACCCTGCAATGGCAGAAATATGTAGGCTGCCATTGCTGACCTTCTGAAAAGTCTACTATGCAGACTCTTTGCCTTCAGTACATTTTCAATCACTGACCCAAAAGAAGAATGCAGCTAGGGAAGTCATAAATACATAGTGACTAAAAACTGAAACCAGTGGATCAATATGACAGCCAGGCAACTAGCATTTGTAGAAGGAGAGGTCAGTAGTGGCAGCCTCCATATTCCTCTCAGTACAGGTGTCTATTCACGTGAATGGGATGGTATCATTTATAGCCATGCATGTGACAATTCTGTAGACCTGTTGTTCTGTCACCTGTCTGGCCCCGGGGCTCTTAGTGCCTGCCATGTGTTGGATGAAAGGTGACGGGGTTGTGGTGCTTTTTTAAGGATCAGATAGTTCTTTTTTTGGAAGGAGCAGACCTAGTTATGAAATGTTAAACAAAATAGGAAAAGCACCCGGGGGGAATTTCCAGTGTTTTTTTTATTTTATTTTATACAGAGGTCTCGGGATCATCAAGAGTTTAGCTGAAAGTCAATGTCTTACTGTGCACTATTTCCTTACAGCTGTGACTTTGAATCCTACCTGGGAAATTATCTGCATGGAGTTTGCATGCTCTTTGGGTGGGTTTCCACCTAGTGGGTGTATGGTGGGGGCAACAAATACTGAGATCCTTTGGGGGGCAAGGACTGATGTTTAAACATGCATTTTGTAAAGTCTACAGAACCATAAAGTGTATGTCAGGGCAAAATAGAAAAAAAACAAAAAAACACAACAACATGCAGTATATTTCTACAATAAATGCACATTTCCCGGGTTTTATCGCTTTAACCATGTCGTTGCCATTATACGCACCCCTGTCTGACAGCAGACTTCTGAGGTGTGGTCTTCAGGAGGAAGGCATTCTGAAAGCCCTGCTCAAACTAGCTGCAAAGAAGCAAAAGGAAAATTATATACCAATGTACACAGACCTTAGCTTAATAGTGATGTTTACTGGTTATCAACATAATTATCTAACAAAAGTCAGTACACCCCTCACATTTTTGTAAATATTTTATTCTATCTTTTTATGTGAAAACACTGAAGAAATGACACTTTACTACAATGTAAAGTAGTGAGTGTACAGCTTGTATAACAGTGTAAATTTGCTGTCCCCTCAAAATAACTCAACACACAGCCATTAATGTCTAAACCGCTGGCAACAAAAGTGAATACACCCCTAAGACTCGGTTCACACTAGGGGCGGCACGACTTGCAGGTCGCCTCATTTTCCCTCCCCGGTGTCATGTGACTCCTTAGTGTTACAAGGTCTCAGGTGTGAATGGGGAGCAGGTGTGGTAAATTTGGTGTTATCGCTCTCACTCTCTCATACTAGCCACTGGAATTTCAACATGGCACCTCATGGAAAAGAACTCTGAGGATCTGCAAAAAAGAATTGTTTCTCTACATAAAGATGGCCTAGGCTATAAGAAGATTGCCAAGACCCTGAAACTGAGCGGCTTGCAAAACTACTTCTGTAAAGAAGTCAATGTAAGCCGCTCCAAAGTAGAACAGGAACCTTATTCTAAGTTGGAGCGACTTGAGTCAATCCTATTAGAACGGTTCCATTGCAATGCATGGAGCGCGACTAAGTCGCTGACAAGTCGCCCCTGTGTGAACCGGCACTCAATGGCTGTGTGTTGAGTTATTTTGAAATGACAGCAAATTTACACCATTATACAAGCTGTACACTTACTACTTTACATTGTAGCAAAGTGTCATTTCTTCAGTGTTGTCACATGAAAAGATAGAATAAAATATTTACAAAAATGCGAGGGGTGTACTCACTTTTGTAAGATGCTGTATTTACTACATGGAGTTTCTAATCACCAAAAATTGTACCATGATCTTTCTATCTGATTTACATCTGAGCAGTAAGAGTTTAAAGGGGTTATAAACCCTCAAGGTTTTTCACCTTAATGCATTTTATGCATTAAGGTGAAAAACCTTCTGTGAGGCAGCAGCCCCCCAGAGCCCACCTTTTACTTACCTGAACCCGATATTTCCTGCGACGGGAATGAGCACACAGCACACCAGCTCCAGCCGGTATCTCTGGTCCTGATTGGATAGATTGATAGCAGTGCAGCCATTGGTTCCGCTGCTGTCACTCAAATCCAATGACGCGGGAGCCAAGGGGTGGGGCTGAGTCCTGCAATCAATAGACTCCAGCAGCAGGACACGGAAGCGTGCCCGCACAAGTGCCCCCCCCGAGAGAGAGCGGCTCTCCAACAAGGCACTCGAGGAGGAGCCAGAAGCGTCACTGAGGGACCCCACAAGAGAAGGATCGGGGCCACTCTGTGCAAAACCAACTGCGCAGTTGAGGTAAGCATGACGTTAGTTTTATTCTATTTTTTTTTTAAACGAGACTTTAGATATCTTTTAATTACAATTTATCTGAATGCTCCTTTTTCTTTTCACAAAAAGCTTACAATCAGATGTGTGTGTTGGTGTACAAGTAACACTCTGTTCTGTACACAGTCTAGTTTGTTTCATTTTGGAAGTGGGTAAATTATATGCAAGATGGAAAGCAAAATAAAAAGAACATACGCAGAGGAATTTTCCAAAGTTTTCTTAACAAAAGAGCAGCTAAATACAGGCATGTTACATCATGCTCCATAACAATAGAGATCGAACAGGACAAAAATAGACATTTATTTTTAGAAAAAGCCCAGAGCTAGTCTATGCTGACATACTGTTGGAAGACCAGCGCCCTCTGCTGTCTGTTTGAGGAAAACACCACGGCTAACAAATACTGTACCACTAAATGTGTTACATACAAACCCACCCACAATTAATTATATATAGACACAGAGATACAGTGGTGGCCTGTCCATATGGAGTGCAGGGGCGCAGACCCCCAAATCTACATGCAGGGTGCCAGACGCATGGATTCCAATGTTTTTTTAAATTTTTTTTAGAAGCACAGGATTAGAGCTTGAGGCTTAAAAAAAAATGGTGGGTTTGAGCAAATGGCTGTGGGTGCATTGTATGACGCCCCCACCACCAAAAAAATATATATATATACCACCAGCCTCCACTGGATAGATAGATGCTCACAGGCTCTTGCACCCAGGCTGGCTGTGCCCACTCAGCGCAGCTTATAGCCCGTCACTGACATGAATGGCCATGCACTGCTTTATTTGTGTATACAGCAGTGCCATCATAAACACCATTACAGCTTATCGGCATATGCAAAAAAAAAAAAAAAAATAGAAAAATGTTCTATTTTTCCAATATATGCCCATAGCACTGTACTCATGTTATTTGTTTTTGAGCGGACAGCCCATTCAAAATAAATGTGCTGCCCAATACAATGTGCCTCAACATGTAAATGGGCCCCAACATTCTTCATGATGTTAAATGTGCATATTGGAACAGAGCAAATGATGAATGATGTTTTCAGCTGTGAGACAAGTGAGGTAGTATCTTTGATAAAACGTCCATGTGGCCTGATGTGGTGAAATATAAGCGACAATAAGAGATGAATAACACATATTAAAAGCAGAATGTGGAGACCAATCTAAACTGGAATTTTCACATATGGGGGCGCGCGAGTCAGACACATGCACATAGTAACAAGGGGAGAGCTTATTTTAGCAGTGAAAGCCAGGTGTGAGACTGATGGTCAGGTGGGTGTGATCCACAGAAGAGAACCAGATTCCTCAGTCAGTGATGGCTTCCCTCTATGTAGACTGAGTGCTGCAGAAGCAGCATGGATGTGCAAACACTCTAGGAGCACATGTCTAGACTATAGATTGAAATCCTGCAGCCCCCTCAAGGAGGAAGGCACGTGTACAAGTGTCTGAAGTTTGCCAAAGAACATCTAAATGATTCAGAGAAGAATTGGGAGAAAGTGCTGTGGTCAGAGGAGACCAAATTGAGCTCTTTGGCATTAACTATTTGGAGGAAGAAAAATGCTGACTAAAACCCTAAGAACACCATCCCTACAGTCAAATACGGAGGTGGAAACATTATACTTTGGGGCTGTTTCTCTGCCAAAAAGTACAGGCCGACTTGGCCGCATTGGGGGCCAATGGACGGGGCCATGTACTGTAAAATCTTGGATGAGAACATTCTTCCCTCAGCCAGAACACTGAAGACGGGCCGTGGATGGGTCTTCCAGCATGACAGCCAAGGCAACAAAGGAGTGGTTTAAGAAGAAGCACATTAAGGTCATGGAGTGGCCTAGTCTCCAGACCTTAATCCTATAGAAAATTTATGGAGGGAGGTGAAAACGTTGAGCTGCCAAAAGACAGCCAAGAAAGCGTAAGGGTTTAGAGAAGATCTGTAACGAAGAGTGGATCAAAATCCCTCCTGAGATGTGTGCAAACCTGGCAACCACCTACAAGGAACGTCTTACCTCTGTACTTACCATCAAGGGTTTCTCCACCAAGTACTAAGTCATGTTTTGCTTATGGATCAAATACTTATTTTTCTCACAGAACTGCCACTCAGTTTATAACATTTCTATCACATGTTTTTTTCAGGATTTTTGGTTGATTTTCTGTTTCCATCATTTAAAATACACCTATGATAAAAATTATAGACCCTTCATTTCTTTGTAAGTGGGCAAACTCACAAAATAATTATTTTCCCCAGTGTGTGTGTGTAAATAAAATGGGGCAAAAGTTGGTGTTCCCCCTGTAATCTTGTCACACCCCTGAGTTGTAACAAAGTGTGATTGCTGCTCACGATATATACACAATGATGATATTATTGTGTTGTTATTGTGTTCTTGCCCATGCCAGACCACTACATTGTGCATGGGCACTTTTTAGTCAGTATAAATCTCTCTGACTACAGTAGCTTTGGCTTTACTAAAACCACTTCAAGCATTAAATATTTTATTAGAAAACATAATAAAAGCACAATAGAAAAATAAACAATTTTCATCCACGATCCAAAAAAATAAAAAAAGAAGTTATAAACAACATTTGCAAATATATGAATGTTTCAGAAAGGTAGATCCTCCTCATCAATACATGTTGACCCTGCCAGCATAATGGACCTTGGGCAATTAGAAGGGTAATACAGCTATGAAACTATCCAGTGTTGTCACCTTCCCTGCACACCACAGCTGTCGGAAAACTGGCATGCATTGTGACACTACCTCTTCCCATATTGGCCCAGCACTGGCACAGCGGAAGAAGAGGCAGGTCATTCCTATTGTTGTCAGATGATAGCCGGTTTCCCCTTTCCTAATAGCACAGTGCTATCACACCAGCCTGGAGAATGCAGGAAAGTGACGATCTCCTGAATGCTGAAGCCTGCATAAACCTGCTGTATGGGAATAGGATAGCAGTCAGGTGACCGCTAAAATTAAAGAATGTAAGCGCTTAAGAACAATAGCTTTTTTCTGCAGTAATATCTACACAGTCAGGAATCATTAGGGCTTCCAACTGCTTTCAGGATCTGAAGGGTTGCAAGCATTGAGATGTATGTGTCTGTGGAAACATACTGAATTAAGTGCAACAGCTGGCACTTGCTGAAGGTCGGTGAGATAAGCCAAGCTCACCTTCTCATAGATGTCGCAAGAGTGTGGGAATTTCTCCCCACTGGGGAACTTTAGGTCTTGAAGGCTCTGGTGGACGATCAAACTCAGCCAGTCTGCCTGAAATTGAAAAATCCATTTTGTGAAGCCTAAAGCTGTCCATACCCATTATAATTTGATTGTACAGTCTGCTTTAGACTGACCAACAGAAATGTAAAAAAAGACACAAGAGGGTGCAAACGCCTAGTGCAATACCACCACCACCGTTTATTGAATACAATAGCCAAAAAATACTCAAACATGAAAAAGGACAAGTGTTTCAAAAAACACAACTTTAGTTTTCAGGTGATGCCATAATCAGTGTGGTACGAAGGTTGACCTGTTTCAGGGGACAGGCCCCCTTTCTCGGGGTTCCGGTCCCTTCTCATGTTTGTGAGAAAGTTTTTGGCTTTTGTATTCAATAAAAGTTGTTGGTGGTTATCAGGGGCAGCCCGTTCATTAGGGGCACCCGGTCGCCGCCCCTTCTCTCCAGGTCACCCCCTATATGCAATAGATAGATTCATGCATAGCATGAATCTATCCATGGCCACCCCCTATTCATGCGTCCGGCCCCTTTCAGGGCACTGGGCGCATGAACTACAGCACAGCCAGGGTTTTTTTTTTAAGCACCCGATTAGAGCCAGAGGCTATAATAGGTTTCAAAATAGGCTTCAAAATACGGTGGGCTCAGGACACAGAGTGTGCGACCGGAGCCCACCTAGTTGTGTTCCAACAGCGAATGAATATTCGCTGTTGCAACACTGATCCTCCCGGCCAATTGGGAAGCGGGTCTGATACCTGTCACCCGATTGGCTGAAAGGACAGGCGATTCTTTTGGGTGCCTAGGAGGAGGAGGGGAGGAAACACACGGTGGAAGTGAGGAGAAGAGCCGCTGGTCGCTGCCTGGTCCCCGCACCTCGGGTGTCCGGGGGGGGTGGGGGGTGGCGGTTTGGGTTGTTTGCCAACCCCCCCCCCCCCCAAACAGAAAACCACCAGCCGCCTAGGTGATAATGCACTAGGCCCTCCTGTGTCTTTTTACAGCTTTGTATGAAGTTTTCCTGCTTGAGGAGGGCAGCATCAGATTGAGCATTACAGGTTGTGACACCATTGTGTACAAATGTGTGCTTGCTGAAGTTTTAGAACCTGTGACCATCAGAAATGTAGTGTGAGAGTCTATGCCATCAATTTACATCTAGTCAGGTAGGCTTCCCTACTTCATAGGTGTAGATGCTACAGCCTCGTACTCACAATCAGATTTTCGGCAGGGAATTGTGTGATGACAGACTGTTTGCCTTAAATCCGACCGTTAGTACGCTCCATTAGACAATTATTGTCCAACTTTCTGCCAACAAATGTTGGATGGCAGGCTAGTAAATTTTCGGCGGACAACGGTCTGTTGTCAGATTTTCCTATTGTGTGTACACAAGTCCGTCACACAAAAGTCCAAAGTACAAACACGCATGCTCGGAATCAGTGCTCATCAAACACGACATTAGCAGAAGGTGACCAAAGGGTGGCGCACAAGAGCTGAAATTCTACGTAGTATGTCACTACGTTCATGCTTGTCGGCCGACAATTGTGTACTGTTTGTATGCAAGACAAGTTCCTGGCACATGCCCTTCGGACAAAAGTCTGACACTTTGTTGGCCAACAATCTGATCGTGTGTACGAGGCTTAAAGATCTGTGTTGACAGGCTTCCATAGGCAAATATAGCGTGCTTTTAACATCAGTTTGAGATGCTTATTCGATCACAGTTGACCTGCATTTGACCTGTTTTAGCTGCCTTTTTTTTTTTTTTATTTGCATAGCAAAAAAAAAAAAAAAAACTGTTGACACAGGCCATAAAAGAAATTGGGGTTCATTTACTAAACACTGTAGAGTGCAAAATCTGGGGCAGCTGTCCACAGTAACCCCAATCAGCTTTCAAATTCAGCTTGTTCAATTAAGCTTTGACAATAAAACCTGGAAGCTGATCGGTTTCTATGCAGAGCTGCACCATTTTGCACTCACCAGTTTTAGCAAATAAACCTCATGGTGAGATAAGATAGCAACTTTAGCGGCAAGCTTTGCGTCCTAAACATATTTCAAGAAGACAATAAAAGCATCTGTTGTCACTGCAGTAAGTGCTGAAATCCATGCTCAATGTCCCAGAACACTGGGAGGACAGAAATTTTCCTTTTACCTTAATACTCTGTGCAAGAACTAGTGCAAATAAGTAATCTACAATAACTGGCCTCCTTTTTTGTCCTATCATTTTAGCAAAAAATAAATAAAAAATCTGCATCTGTTGACAGCTATAAAAGTGCAACCATACTTGCAGCGATTTTCAGTGCCCTCACTCTACCTGAATATATCTTCGGTTTTCTCATCAGCCAAAAGCTTTTCACTTTTTGGGGACCCAAAGCTTGCCTGCTTCCTCCCAAATATTCCTACTGGCCAGTGAGCCAACCCATCATTGCACTGGGAAAATAGGAACATCAGAGCTCTGCTTGACCAGATTGACCTGGGATGTAAAAAATGCTGCAGGTAGGTGCTTGCACCTCTAGATACCTGCACTTTATACCTGTCCACAGGTTTTTTCCTTGGTAAAGTGAAAAAGCCACTTCAAGCATTCGTTTTCAGTGAAAATGCCTTCTCCTATGGTCTATTTAAGTGATGCTCACGTGACAAGTCCAAATGTCAATCCATCAACCTCTTCTCTTATGGTCCAAACAGGTGGTGTCAATTCAGAACAAATCAAAATCAGGTCTCAGTTCTAGATTCCTCCATAGGATCAGGCTGCTGGGTGTTATCCAACACATAATCCAGGAGTTCAGTCTCCATTTCATTCTCGCTGCCTTCAGAAGGATGGAACTCCTCTTCCTCCTCATCATCCTCCTCATCTCCAGACTCATAACTCAGCTGCTCCTTCTTGTCAGCAGAAGTGGATGGAGCAGGGAACAGGGCTAAAACAGCACAAAAAAACAACAAAACAAACAGTCTTAGAGTTAGTGTTGTCTGGACAAAAAAAAAAGCACATCTTTACAATACATTCACATTTCTAATGATTTATCCCTTTAAAAGTACAGAAAATAGCTGCTGATCTGCCAGAAATCCAGAGAACTCCTAAAATGCTCATACCTGTCCCTCTCAATATGAATAGAATGATTTCTTGCTGCCTTGATTCCTTAAAACCTTCCCACTTACACCTATGTAGGAAAAAGGGTTTTGGAAGATGTAGTGCTGGAAGTATGTCTATCAAGTAGACTGACCTATCAGCTTCTCCCCCTGTAGAAATTTTGCAAACCTGGTGATGTTTCTCACTTCAGGAACCACAGTTGGCTGTAAACCCCAATTTTTTTTTTTTATAATTAAGGCTTGTAACTTGTACAGTATATGATTGCATATTATCTGTGCCCAGTCTTGCCAAGAAGAGTTAATCCAGCTCTGAGCAATCTTCTTATCTTTTTTCAGTGAGATAAAAATGGACAGACAGAGAAATACCAGTCAGTTCTTCCCACTTGCTGTGAGTGACAGGCGATTTAGATATCTCATGCACAAGCCTTAGAGAGGAATTATGTGCAATTCTCATCCCCTCTCCTCCTTTCTTCTCCAGCTCTCCCAGGATTGGCTGCTCCACACCTCAGCATGATATGCTGAAGTCATGTGGTGACTTTGCTAGGTTTTCTGGGTTTTGACTGGATGTTAGAGATCATAGCAGAAGTTCAGTGTAAGAAATAGACAGGAGAAAATGTATGTTGACAAGGGGCGTGTAGAGGTGGGCGGGGAGTCTACTGACATCACGACTCCACCCACTGAGCTCCAGACAACAGACCCACCCACAGAATCTGCAGTTTTTCGGGTCTCATAACAGACAGAGGGGAGACATTTGACAGATAAAGATACATGCAGGAGGCTTGTATACCCTTATAGATAACCACTATGGCAGTAGTTTAGAAAGGATGAGAGTGGGTTTACATCCACTTTAAAAAATAAGAATAAAAATAAAGCTGGGATATGCTCTAGAGGGTGATAGAGACTTTTGGGGCTAAATATGGCTAATGCCTAAACATCCTTTCACATATATAACTCTCAGAAGCAATTCGAACACAGCATGCACTAATAATTTAAAAAGGGACAGTAGACACTGATCATCACATACCCCAACAATGGGCACAAAAATAAACAAGTACAGATTCAACCAAAAAGATGACAGAACATAAGACTAATGGACCAAATTGAGATAACAGTGGGCAGCCCATCCAGTCTGTTTATTAACTTTTCAAGTATTGTGGGACCAGTGCTCTCCGCAGCTCTGGCTCTCACAGAGTACCAGCAAAGGGAAAATGTTTGACGGTTTTAAACAGACAAGTAAAACTGAAATCAGAGTGTGCTAAACTAAGTAGCATTTAATACAAGGGCTCACTTTATGGCCACTATCAAGACAGGCCAGGCTGGGCTGCCTGCTCACCTGCTTGTAAGCAATTTTTTAGATTGTAAGCTCTAATGAGCAGGGCCCTCTGATTCCTCTTGTACCAAATTGTAATGTAACTGTAATGTCTGCCCTCATGTTGTAAAGCGCTGCGCAAATTGTTGGCACTATATAAAACCTGTATAATAATAATAATAATAGCTCTTATTTAAATTTTTTAGATGAAAAACTAAAAAATGTAAAATTTGGGTAATCAGAATAAATAAACAGCAATGATACAATGTCCTCCAACCTGGTCTTTTGGAGCGGATGATCTGCTTGATCATGAGGCACATAGAGTCTCTAAGCTGTTCGCTGGTCTTTGGAAGACACCAGCCATCCCGTTCGGTACATTCAGTCTCCGCTCCATCATTGCGCCTAATGATCTCCTGCAAACTGCAGACAACAGCGTTATTAACAAGGCAATCCCTGGACACCATTAAGCCCTATACATTCCTGTAATGCAGGGGTTTTCAATTAAAAATATGAGAGGTTCTTTTTCCAGCAGAGGTCTGAACCTCATGTTTGTGCTATGACCTAGTACAGTAAATATGTAGACATTTTATGTCTATCAAAAATAAGCAACGTACAATTTCCATAGCATTTCAATAATATTTATTGTCAATTTTCAGTGTGCCCCTTACATAAGGTGTCCAAACCAG
Organism: Lithobates clamitans; assembly: GCA_037952925.1. Classification (NCBI taxonomy): domain Eukaryota; kingdom Metazoa; phylum Chordata; class Amphibia; order Anura; family Ranidae; genus Lithobates; species Lithobates clamitans. The sequence goes on from JBBGZY010000883.1 coordinate 873,734, forward strand.
AGTGCCTCCTTACATCAGATGACCCCATCAGAGTGCCTCCTTACATCAGATGACCCCATCAGAGTGCCTCCTTACACCATGTGTGCCCCTCTAAGTTGTCCCCATTAGAGTGCAACCTTACATCAGGTGTCCCCATCACAGTGCCCCCTTAGCTTTTAGCCAGGCAGAGGATCAGGTTGCAGGTCTAGATACAGGAAGTTCCACTTCCATCCTCCTGTGATGCTGAGTGTAGAGCCTGACCTAACCCTAATGATGTCAGGGTTTTTAACGAACCCATCACTGCAGAAGAGGGGGGGGGACCTGTGTGGTCCAGATAGAACGCTCACATGGTCCAGGTCTGAACTGCAGACCTCCATTCAGTGTTGCTTGCTTTAGTGTATAGGGGCATCTGTCTTGTGCACAAGAGAAATGTTTTCATCACAGCCCCTACCTAATCTATGTCTGCACTCACTGTCATTATGTCTTTGCAGCCAAACAATGTGTCTGAAAGTATGCAAAAGAATGAAATGTACTGGAATCCCCAGCATCTTTTTTAGTTGTTTATGAGTATCCAAGTACATACCCAGGATGCTTCCCTTGACATAACTTTGTTAAACAGTACATTTCCTTATGTATGTTTCCAGTTCAAATGCTGGGCTCCCTGCATCTACAGATGACTTCCTGGGTCTCTACTGGTCATGCACATTGGTTCTGAATCTTTCCTCCTGTATATGGTCATCCCAGAAAATCCCAGGTGAGCAAGTCTAGGAATGAGGGCACACTTCACGTTGCAGTGGGGATGTATGAAGTGATTCTCACCAGCACACCATATTTGTACAGGAAGATCAGATTATAAATCCATAAACAGGACAATCCAACTAGAGGTGCAACAAATAGAAATTTTGGTGCCGAAACCGAAAACCAAAACTGACAATTTTTAGAAAATATTTATATTTTTATATATAAAATATATTATATTAGACTTTTTAAATCTTATCAATTTGAATCAATATGAATTTATTGTTGGCCATTATTGGCAACTTTAGTGCAAGAAAAGCTCAAGAAAAATGCAGTCTGCAGTCTCTGACCATCTCTTGTATCATGTCTGCAATTGCTTATCTAAACTTAAACACATTGCTAATAGTATTAGCAAAATTTCCATTCAATGCACCTCTAGCAGACATGATACAGGAGATGATCAGAGACTGCAGACATAGTACAAGATATCAATGCAGCCTACTAGTGCCCATCAGATGCAGCCTCACCAGTGCCTGGATCACACTGCGGCGAACTAGCGCTTTGTTACAGAGCTTGGATTTGAATTGCCTGGGCCGGGCGGCCGCTGTAACAAGGTCCCGCCTCCCAGACCGGCTCTTACGATACATGTCACACTGATTCAATTTCCCGGAATTGGATCAGTGTGCCACCTATCACAGCCTGATCTAGAATGCGGGACTTTGTCAGAGGGGCTGCCGAATAATTCAGATTAAAACTCCCTAACACAGCGGGAGATCGCCGCTCTGCATGACATTCACAAGGAGAGAAGGGAGGGGAGCGAAGGACTTTGACAGGGGGGCACAACGATTACACCCCTGCAATGTGTGGCACCCGGGGCATACCGCCCCCTTTTCGGTACCTTTTTTTCTTTCAGCCACATGCTGAAAACACAATTTTCTGTCGGTATGTTTCGGCGGCCGAAATTTTGGTGCACCTCTCCAACGTTTTGGGCCTGCTTCAGCCCCTTTCAGCAATTGCCCTGTTAATTTTTTTGGGGGGCACCATCAGGTCACTACAGCACCTGCTATAGTTGTGGCTTCTGACCCAGAGGTGTGCCACTGGTATACAATTCTTGCCAGTAGGGGTGCACACGCAGTTAATGATGGGTCATGTAATAACCTACATATTAAAGCGTTTCTTACCCCAACACCTGATATTTGGCTGGTGTACCATGTACTTGTATGAGAAAGTCCCCTGTTCTCTCTCTATTGCTTGCTTTGTGTGAAATCCAGGGTCTTCCTGTGAGTTCCTCTGCTTTCCTATTAAAAACTGACTACACTAAGCAGGAGAGCACACCGTGGTCAGTTCTCTAGCTATGCCTGGAACTCAGTGTACTCTCCTCCAATGATCAGACTTGCCCTGACACCCCCCCCGTTGCACAGCCATTCACTGGGAAGCTCAGTGTGTTGCTGCTTTTCCCCCAGCTATTATGCAGCTGAGAACACAGGGAATGTGATCACTTATAAAAAAGGGGAAAAAAAAAAAAAAAAGGTATTTATAATGTATTTTTATATCTATACAAAAATGTTTAAACCTTTCATTTCTATTTTAAACGGAATGGGATCTTTTACAATCACTTTAATTGTTCTTCTATTGCAACTACAATTAGACAAAATATTTAATTGGAGGCATATATTGATTTCCACAGATTCTCACTTCAAAACAAAATTTTTAGTCCAGACTTTGTCTTTACCCTCATTAAAACAAACCATAAAAGGTTCCAAGAAAAAAAAAATTATAAAAAAAAAAAAAAATATCAACAGGAAATCTGTACAGCGGGAAATAAAGAGACAGCCACTGAAAACACTGCTCAACTGACTGTCTCTGGCTTTATTATTTTGAGTCACTGACCTAACACAAGCATGCAGATAGGGAAGTAAGCAGAACTATCTGTATACGTGTGCTGGGTCAATGCTTCCAGAAGTAGTACTGAAAATACTGGATCAGAAAGGCAGCCAGGAAAGTAGCATTTTCCGTTGCAGAGATTGCTAATAGCAGCCTCCCATTTCCTCAGTACAGTAGTGATTACCTCTCCACATGTATATCACAGAGCTGGTAAAACATTTGCCGATAGGGAGGCAAGCTGCCCTCCTGGAATATGTAAACAGAGTCCTGTATGACAGATGAGAAAAAGGACAAAACGTAAGTGAAGAGATGCAAACATATTAAAAAAGAACCCACAAACTGCAATTTTTTTTTGTCTACACAATTACAGAGAGAAACATTTTCAGCATATCATTCAAAATATTTTTACACCAGCCTCTACTCTCCCATGTGAGCTCAGTCTAATGTCCCTACCACAGTCACACACATGCAGTACACTAGTACTAATTCATTAACACATCACTATGAAAGCATCTGGAGGAAACCTATGCAAGCATGTTGAACACAAACTCTAAGCACATAGAAGATTTTGATAAGCCACCATCGTGCTGCCGCACTGATATGCATTTCTTCAGGAAGACAGGTTTTAGATGCCATCATTTATATAGTGTACGCACTGAAAAAAGTTAAAGGATATCCTTTTTGAAGCCGTTCCGACCCAATCCCACACCGAGCTGTCAGCAGCGGCTTCGCTGTGGAGGCGGGTGCAGAGAACACATATCCGACAACGGAAGCCCCATAGTAAGTCTATGGTGACGTCACTCCCCATTCATTTCACAGCTGTTGTCGGCTGTGTCCTCTGCAGAGCTTCCGCCGCTGGAAACCGAATCGGATCAAAAAAAAAAAAAAAAAATTTATGTATACTAGTTTCTTCTTTACAGGACTAGCTAGGTTAGTGTTAGATTGTGGATACCAGTAGATGTATAGAATTCTAGTGTTAATTTAACGGATGCCTAGTAATTGAATTACCAGTAATTCACACTGTAATTGTTCTGTAGTAATCTGACAGCTCTACTGAACACAAATACTCGTTCCATTTGGCAACAAAATCATTTTCAGCTCCTGGAATGTTTCCAAATTTAAAATGAGCCTTGTATATATTAATACATCTGTATTAGCTTATAAAAAGGTAGGGAGTTACCACAAATTCATCTAATATAAAAAGGCAGTGATGTCAGATCAGAGGTCATTGATACATACAAAAAAAAATTTAAAAAATTTTTAAAAAAGTGTCAAACTTGATAAGGTTGTGATCATTTTTTTTTTTTTTTTTTGTTGTTTTTTTTTTACTTTGGTATATACGAACATATTAGGCATATATTTGGTGAAATGTTTAAAAAGTACCCTTATCAGATTTATTATTATAAATTGAACAAAAATGTGAACATTTTAAAAACGTTGTAAAACTGTTATTATTCATGTATGTGCTTTTAAAGGATAAGTTCACCTGTCAAAAAGAATAAAAAATAAATGTACATATTTTTGCAATAAAAAGTGCATTTATTATTATTTTTTTATACTGTAAATCATTGCAACCGCGATCAGCTGCTAGTAGGTGCAATGCCAGGATCCTGCAGACTGTCAGCTGTTTGCCAGTACCTCCTGTATGGTCAGACAGTTACTAAACAGCAGGAAGATTAAATGGACTACGAGAGTGCTCATCAGCACCCTCGCAGTTGATTGAGAAGTACAAGCCGTCTGCCGCAGCAGCCGACGTTACTTGTAGTTCATTCATTCACAGGAAACTGTGTTTGAATGAATGAATGATGCGGCTGTGTGAGGGCTTTTCAAAAAGTGACAGTGGGTGCAGAGTTCCTTGCCACTGTCACAGAGTGGGAAGCGCTGGCGACAAGATGTGGGTGTATAGGAGCATGTTACATGTTACACCCTAAAAAAATGGGTGTAACATATAACATTATGCTCTTAAAGGTGAATAGATCCCTTAAACATTGCATTATCCTTTTTAAAAATATTTTCTCAGTACATGAAAGAAATGACCTGACAGCTGCAGCCTGTAAGGTTTTTCTTTTTTTAACCTCATGTTATAACTGGCATGATGATCACATGATCGTAAACCATGCTGGTTGGTTCCTGATTGCTAGTAGAGACCCAGAGTGACAGTGTTTCTCCTAGCTAGAAGCACATCATGCTGAGAGCATTCATTTACAGATTATGTTGTGATCCAGTTGAGTGCTATAGAATGCTGTTCCGTTAGCCTCACATATGGATGAAGGAAAAAGCCATCTGACTACCGATTTAGGGGTCAGCAGTGTATGACATGCCTGTGGCCACGCAGCTCTCTGATTGCACCAGACTGATGCTAAACTGCTTATCCCTGTAACCAATATCATAAAATAGGTACATTTTAATAGTTCTTTAGATGTGTGTAACTTGCATAAATCTCATACCTGCGGTTTTGGTGTACTTTACATTTCCTCTTAAATGAGCCAAACACAAGGAAACTGGCACTTACCTTCAGTTTATACTTGTTGGATGGGATCTTTTTACTCCCTTGGATGCTGGAAGCTGCCAGGCCTTGGGTCAGGTCCTGCACACTGATTGGCTGTGGTACTATATGTGCCAAGAAAAAGAAGTTTAATAAAAACCTCTCTGTATGTGTTTTCTATAGAAACCAATCCAATTCTTCCTTTTAGTTTGCAGCCCGTGCCAGAAAAGTGGCAGCTTAATCCAGGGGCTACTAGATTGAGCTGGCATTGAGACAGACTGAATTGGATTTCATAAATCAAGGTCACTTAGTCAGTGACAAGGTTACATCTGTACCATCAACACAAAACATAGGTTTAGATGTACTTTAAGTTATGCCCAAAGAGTTAGCATCAAACAATCATGCTGCATTTTCCAAGAGGTCTGTATACTTTGGGGAATATTTTCTAAAACTGGTGTGCACAGAATCTGGTGCAGCTGTGCATAGTAACCAATCGGCTTCTAACTTCAGCTTGTTCAATTAAGCTTTGACAATAAAACATGGAAGCTGATTGGTTACTATGCACAGCTGCACCAGACTCTGTGTGCACCAGTATTTAGTAAATGTCCCCCTTTCCATCTCCAGCTCCTGCCCTCTAGAAAGCAATCATTTGCGGTCAATGGAAGGCTCTATATTTTATCAAAAGATATACAGTCCCAAAACATCTGGTATGTACCAGTAATAGAGCTGCACAATTCATCGTTAAAAAATCGTGATCTCGATTCACCTCCCCTGACGATCTCTCCTGCTGAGTTTGCCGATTCTTTCATATAAACAAGTGGAGAGATTATCTGCTCACTCAGCTGTCAGAAGAAAACATCCAGGCAGTCTGCCAAGTTTAGAACTTGAAACATTGTATCTAACTTCCTTCTTAGATCAAAGGGATAAACTTCTCTGTGTAAACAAATAACCTGGGCAATCTGCCAAGTTTTAAACAACGTGTAAATGCAGGAAGTTTAACCACTTAAAGTCTAAAGCTTTTTCTGACACTTCTTTAAGTTAAAATCAATACTTTTTGCTAAAAAATTATATATATATATTTTTTTTTAGCAGAGACCCTAGGGAATAAAATGGCAATTGCTGCAATATTTTATGTCACACTGTATTTGCCCAGCGGTCTTTCAAATGCAATTTTTTGGGGAAAAATACACTTCAATAAATAAAAAAAAAAAAAACGAAACAGTAAAGTTAGCACAATTTTTTTTTTGTTTTAATGTGAAAGATGTTACACCGCGAGAATCGTGAGAATCGTGATCTATCCTCTAAGCAAAAAAATCGTGATTCTCATTTTAGCCAGAATCGTGCAGCTCTAACCAGTAACCATGAAGAAGAGATCTGTAGCAGTTACAATTTTATCTGCTTATTTCCTCTGGTTATTTAAATATTGGGTAGTGGACATGTTTTGTGATGGGTCAGCACTGTGCAGTAACCGTAGTCTAGTTTGTCAAAGAACAAGCAAACAGTAAGTGTAGCACCCTCTAGTTAGGTAGGTGCTAGAGTGAGGAATTTTCTAGCAGAGTAGGAAATTTTAGGCAGGCCTAACTGGTGGCTATCCCTGTTTGTTTTCATTCTTGCCTGGGAGTGGCTCAGGGCATGGCTGGATGACTTACAGGTAGCATTACTGTCCCCTCCCTCTTCTTTCTAGAAGGTGCTAAAAAGAGAAGAGGAGAGGTGGAGCTGCCTGGGGTATTTTTAGGAGACTTGACCAATCCCAAACCTGGATTGGCAGGGGCAGGCCTCCTTAAATACATGGGGTCATCTCAGCTTGGGGGAAGTTGTCAGGGGGATAAGCTGAAGTGAGAGTGTGGAGGCTGTCGGGGCCCACGGGGAGCTCCCCAGTCTGGGGGGGGGGTGACCCTGGGACAAAACTCGAGTGCATCCAGGAGGAGTGAAGAGATCCTGGAAGGAGAGGCACATGAGAGAGTAAGGAGGACAGTGGGAGAGAACGCTGCTAAGAGACTCCAGAGGAGGACAACTGGTCGCAGCCGGGAGGACTGATGAGTGGAGCACAGTCAGGAGTACTGGGGAGGCACGTCTAATCGAACTGGGAGATTGCAGTTTGAGATGGGTACAGAACCAGAAGAGAGGACTGTGGGAAGAGGTCATTGCAGCCAGGCTGGCTGGCAGGGCCTGAAGAGAGCTATCTGGGAGTGGTAGCTGAATAGAGGACAGTTAGCACCTGAACTATTTCTACACCACAAAGGCCCAAGGTCCCTGCCCATAAAAGGCAGTTCACTGAGGCCTGGCTGAATTAGTGTCATGCCTAATCATGTGCTAGCTAGTCTGGTGGAGTAAGAGTCTGCAGCAAGTGAAGTTCTGGAGGAGTAACGGTATGCAGCAAGTGAAGTGCTGGAGGAATGAAGGATAAGAGGTCCTAAAGCGAAGGTCCGCCAACCGCTGCAAAAATTAAAAGCCAGCAGTTACACATACTGCAGCTGCTGGCTTTTAATAATCGGACACTTGCCTATCCTGGAGTCCAGTGATGTCAGCAGCGGTTACACAAATATCTGCGGCTAAAGCTCCCGGAATTGGGGACAGGATACCTGTGATAGACAGGTATCCTGTCCCCCTTCCCCCCGAAAGGTGCCAAATGTGGTACCGGGGGGGAGTACAATGAACGGAAGTTCCACTTTTGGGTGAAACTCTTCTTTAAGCAAGAGTTTGTGCTGGAGAGAAGATTGGAGTGTATATACTAGAGTGTATATAGAAGTCCCGAGCAAGTTGTGCTGAATATTCCTGGGCATCCCATAATTTCCCATTCCCATCCAAATTCAATCCCCTCAATAAAAAACAAAAAAACAAAGCTAGAGATGGATGACGGGTTGGGCAGGGTGACAGGTGAACCACAACGATCAGCAACCCCCAAGGGGGCATGGCTACACATACTTTATCATTATTTAAGATACCAATTGTACACTACTGTGATCTATGACGTAACCTACTAACAATGAGGTTAATGCATTACAAAAAGCGTTCACTGCTGTAGGATAAGATAAAAAAAGTAATTAAATACTCCTGCCAACAACACCACCACCTCTCTCAAAACAATTGCAACACTGATAGGCAGCAGGGATCAGAGGCCCTGGCAGGCATCACTGATGGGCACAGGGAGCCATCACTAATGGGTAATGATTGCCATCCCTGGTGGGCTCTAATGGCTTACCTGGTGGCCATGGGTGGGCATCCTCGATAATCAATCAGTGCAGACCCCCCCTGTCAGGAGAGTAGTCGATCGGCTCTCCTCTACTTGCGTCTGTCAGCGAGAGTAGAGGAAAAGCCGATACACAGCTTTTCCTGTTTACACTGATCAGCTGTCATTGGACACAGCTGATTACGTGGTAAAGAACCTCCGTCAGAGGCTCTTTATTTAGATCGGAGCTGCAGTGTGTCAGACTGACACACCACACCACCGATCGCCTCTCTGCGTGCCCCGGCGGGTGTCCGATCGCGGCTTATGCTGCAGGATGTCATATGACGCCCAGTCAGGATAACAGAACCACTTTCTGGCCGTCATTTTGCTATATGGCGGGCGGGAAGTGGTTAAGAACCCCTGATCTACTGTAAGTAATAGGGTAGTTATGATTGGAGTCAGGTCAATTTAGGTTCACCAGAAAATATAAAAAAGCGGCTCACCTGGTTTCTTCAAAGTGATAGGCAGGCTGTAATTGTATGTGCTTCGCTTGGCTTTTACAGGCATCTCATTCGGGGCGTACCCTGCACAAGACACAAAGACGTGTGGTCACGAAACCTCTTGTACTGTATTTAGAGGGGGCATGCTTAGCTTTTCTCTTTAGGTTTCTGTGCAGTGTTCTTTATTTTCAACCTCAGGAAATTTACATTTGTATCCCTGCATTTTTCTCTCATACTGTATGTTCATCATTTCTATTGGCTCAATTGAAGCTGAGCTCCTGGCAGATACAAAAGGCACATATTAATGAAATACATCATTAAATAATTGAACACTGATTTTTAATGCAACTAACAAGTGTACCTGGATTTGTCCAGGAATCAGCCTTTTGCAATCCCCTATACAGCCGCATTGAGGCTGGGAGCGGTATGGAAAGGACCAGAAGCCAATCAGATGTGTTGCATGCACATATGCTGACAAGGAACATCTTGGGAGCAGAGAGATGACCTAATTTCGCTGCACTTTTACTCTACTGTCAGCTGGCTGAGGGTGGAGACAGGACACCATTGTATCCCTTTTACAACCTATAACTGCAACAGAGCAACTGGTATCATCCGCCTGGCTGTTCTATCAGGTAGGGCTGTATAACTCTCAGAAGAGGATGAACAGAAATATGAATCCTTTTAAAGTCATCTCCCATTAATGTAATATAACTGTATATATAGCCTGAAATTCAGCTTTATGAAAAATACACCAAAAATTCAATGTTTACTTAACCTTTCCACACACCAGCACCATCCCCAACTTATTTCTTGGTCTAGCACCAGAGGGGCTTTAGGGTGGATAAGTATTCTGTCATTCTGCTCATTTCCTCTGAGCTCAGCTTGTTGTTTATACACCTCTCTTTGGGGGGTGCATCTTCATGCAAACTGGGCTCACTCTATTCCAGGACACGGGTACTCACACGTCATTACATGAACACCACTCGGTCATGGAAGAATGCCATAAGAAGTAGAGGAAAATGCAGTAACATCATTGGACTGGTAAAAAGAAATAAAATATGCATAAATGTTCAGATAAATAAAAAATAAATAAAATGTGGCAGTGGGGCAGGGGTTGCGGGGAATCCTGGGGTTTCTTTACTATACAAATTCTAACAGCTGCTTGACTGGTCCTATGTCATGATCTCCCTCCTGTCCCATAGCTTTCCTAAAAAATGATTCTGTGGTGGCCGATAAGGAGGACAGGGCATGGCACACAGCACAATCGTGCAGGCTCTGGCTGTGTTATGCATAACATGGAACATTAGGTTTTGATAAAGAATTTAAAGATGCAAACAGGTACCTGTTGCCTGCATCGTGGATGGTCGGGAAGAGAAGCCAATCTGTCAGGTGAGCAGAGCCCAGATGTTCATTTTATGAAAATAGTGTGAAAATGCATAGCAGCTTGTCAGCTAACTGTATTTAGAAATGCAGAGTTGAATATAATAAAGGCCCTATATCCCCCTTATAACAGAAATGTGTTTTCCTTTCCTGAGAAAGAAAAGTAGAATTTATGATTGAGCGGACATTCCATGTCACTTAAACAACTTTACAGGAACCGTGTTTACAATACTAATGCATTATGGAAAAGAATGTTATAGTAACAAGATCCTCCTGTTATGGTGGTGATGTACAGAAGGCAGGGCATACATGCCCATGGTAATGGTGCATCTCCCTAATGACGGATATTAGAAATGATACCTTACCTTATATTGACCAGGGTGAGTAATTAGGCCACATAGGTGCATTACATATTAATTATCTATTCTCCATGTGAACATAGCACTGCTGGAAGACTTCATTTGTACAAACAACCACCACTGAGGTGAAAAACACCTTTTGATGACATGGCCACGCCTGCCCACCTATCTGGTACAATTACCATATTTCATCCCACAGCGGATCCGGAAATCGAGTACTTGGTAGATTTTAGCTTCTGGGTTTTTCCGGGGGTCGTAGCCAAAGCGCACCCACAGACTTCTCCAAGGGCCTGTCAACTGAGATCAAAAGTCAGAAAGTAAGCAAACAGACAGGACTGAAAAATATTAAACTTGTGCCGCAGTAGTGTTGCAAACACAAATACTAAGCCCCATACAAAGAAAAACAAGATGTCTCCTTACTGCACACACAGCTTACTAAATTGGCCTTGGCACAGTAGGAAAAAAAAGTATGGCTTAGCTGGAAGCAGTGGGGCTTTTCATCAGCAAAACCTAAACATGAGAATGCTATATCACCTCATTTTTACTTGTACTGAGGGTGTACCTCCCTTTCTGACACAAAGAATGTGCCGCTGGATGGCAGACAGAGAAGCAGTGTGCCAAGGCAGCAAAATGCACCAAAATAAATCAATACCATTTACAGTAAATAACAAACTCTGTGATAGAGCAGCAGGACAGAACTTGCAACGCAGACTATGCATGGAACACAGGAAAGCACCGATACAGAAAGAAAACCTCAGACGTTTTAGGAATGACAAAATCATAGGAAAAACTCCCAAGGGACATGACTGTGAATGTGACATTTACCAAACATTCACTGCAGGTGAACCTTCCTCATGTAAGCTTTCTAAATTACAGGAAATGATGAATGGTGAAGGTCATGTGAATGTTACAATCACTGGTGTAAAATATGCCATTAAAACAAGAGTTAGACTGGGGATCAAAGGTTTTGACGAAATACAAAACTAAGGGTAACCGCACAGGTGTTGATGTTTCACACACTGCCAGAGAAACCACAAACCTTCTTGGATCACATTGCCTCCAAGACCTGCTGTGAACTTCTCTTTGCTTTGGCAGAAAATGCAGAACATGTGCAATGAAAATACCCATTCCATTTGCTCAAATAATGATTGGTGTCTAAGAGCCCTTTCACACTGGGGCGGTTTGCAGGCGCTATTGCGCTAATAATAGCGCCTGCAAACCGACCCGAAAGTGCCGCTGCTTTCATTCCAGTGTGAAAGCTCCGAGGGCTTTCACACGTGAGCGATGCGCTGGCAGGACAGTAAAAAAAGTCCTGCCAGCAGCATCTTCGGAGCGGTGTGTATACCACTCCTTTACCGCTCCTGCCCATTGAAATCAATGGGACGGCGTGGCTATACCGCCGGCAAAGTGCCTCTGTAGAGGCACTTTGCGGTGGTATTTACCCCTTTCTCGGGCGCTAGCGGGGGCTAAAACCACCCTGCTAGCGGCCGCATACCGACGGTAAAACGCCGCTGATAATAGCAGCGTTTTACCGCCAACGCCGCCCCCCGCCCCAGTGTGAAAGGGCTCTTAATGCATAACACTTCAGTAAAAAGCCAGAGGCACTTTTTACCCTTTCCTTGAAAATTACATATTGGGGTTCATTACCTATGAAGACAAGGGCATTATATGCTATGTTTAGGGGGGATCTGAGTGCTGTATTGGTTTACACCACACTGTTAATATTTATTATCTTCTTTGATTTTACCCTGTAACTATCTTTTTTTGTATTTTATTGGTATACAATTTCTTTGTTCGGAATGAACGTACTTATTCTCTGATATTCTTTTAAACATTTTCTGAATCGGCACAAGTACTGAATCCAGAGCCAGCCAGGATACTAGTGTTTTTAGAAGGGGGTCACAAATCACGTCCAACAAATTTCCTTCAGGACAGTTTAATTAGGTTATGTCTGGAAAAGGACCTAAGGCAGGCCATAGACGATACAATTTTCTTTGCTTCCATCAGGGGTGGAAGCAAATTAAATTGCTCGGTTCCCCCATCAACAGTCAGTATTGATAGGGGAATCCCTCAAATGGAGCCATTGTGTTATGCTGGCAGTAATCACATGCAAAAAAATCTGACAGCCTGGTTGCACTGAAGTCAATCGATGGATCGACGTCAAGTACAACCAGCCTACCCATAAGATGGATCGAATCTCAGCTTGTCCCTGCTAAACCGTCTGGCATTCAATCCATCCGTGGCTGGGCTTTAATGTGGCCAAAACAAAAGTAGAAGATTGTTTTAGCCAGCCATATAGGTCATCACTTTAACATTTACCCTTTTGTGTATTTATTATAACCATAGTTAACAAAACAATAGGTAAACCATACCACAACGATTTTTTTTTTTTACTCACTTTTATTACTTAATTCTGTATTCAGTTCATATTTATTTAGTGCCTCAAGACTATGTAGAACCTAGGTAATGGAATGTAGAAGGAACCACTTGGAGGAAACCCACAGGAACACAGAGAGAACATGCAATCTCCACATACAGTGAGGGAAAAAAGTATTTGATCCCCTGCTGATTTTGTATGTTTGCCCACTGACAAAGAAATGATCAGTCTATAATTTTAATGGTAGGTATATTTTAACAGTGAGACAAAATAACAAAAATATCCAGAAAAATGCATTTCAAAAAGTTATAAAATTGATTTGCATTTTAATGAGTGAAATAAGTATTTGACCCCTTCGCAAAATATGACCTAGTACTTGGTGGCAAAACCCTTGTTGGCAATCACAGGAGGTCAGACGTTTCTTGTAGTTGGCCACCAGGTTTACACACATCTCAGGAGGAATTTTGTCCCACTCTTCTTTTCAGATGCTCTCCTTAAGGTTTCGAGTCTGACGTCTGGTAACTCGAACCTTCAGCTCCCGCCGCATTTTTTCTATGGGATTAAGGTCTGGAGAATGGCTAGGCCACTCCAGGACCTTAATGTGCTTCTTCTCGAGCCACTCCTTTGTTGCTTTGGCCATGTATTTTGGGTCATTGTCATGCTGGAATACCCATCCACAACCCATTTTCAATGCCCTGGCTGAGGGAAGGAGGTTCTGATCCAAGATTTGACGGTACATGGCCCGTCCATCATCCCTGTGATGCGGTGAAGTTGTCCTGTCCCCTTACAAGAAGAACACCCCCAAAGAATAATGTTTCCACCTCCATGTTTGACGTTGGGGATGATGTTCTTGAGATCATAGGCAGCATTCCTCCTCCTCCAATCACGGCGAGTTGACCACAACACTTTCACCCAGCTCTCTTCTGAATCATTCAGATGTTCATTAGCAAACTTCAGACGGGCCTGTACATGTGTTTTCTTGAGCAGGGGAACCTTGCGGGCGCTGCAGGATTTCAGTCCTTCACAGGAGTAGTGTGTTACCAATTGTTTTCTTGGTGACTATGTTCCCAGCTGCCATGAGATCATTGACAAGATTCTCCCATGTATTTCTGAGCAGATTCCTCACCGTTCTCATGATCATTGAAATTCCACGAGGTGAGATCTTGCATGGAGCCCCAGACCGAGGGAGATTGACAGTTAGTTTGTGTTAATTCCATTTCCGAATAATCGCACCAGCTGTTGTCACCCTTTCTCCAAGCTGCTTGGCGATGGTCTTGTATTCCATTCCAGTCTTGTGTAGGTCTTCAATCTTGTCCCTGACATCCTTGGACAGCTCTTTGGTCTTGGCCATGATGAAGAGATTGGAATCTGATTGATTGCTTCTGTGGACAGGTGTCTTTTATACAGGTAACGAGCGGAGATTAGGAGCACTCCCTTTAGAGCCCATTCACACAGGGACGACTTGTCAGGCAACCTAGTCGCCTGACAAGTCGCCTCCCGTTCTGTACAATGGAGCCGTTCTAATCGTCGCTCCGACTTAGAAAAAGGTTCCTGTACGACTTTGGGGGCGACTTGCATAGACTTCTATACAGAAGTCGTTTTGCAAGTCGCCGCGGAGGCAACCTGCAAGTCGTGTTGCCCCTGTGTGAATGGGCTCTTAGGAGAGTGCTCCTAATCTCAGCTTGTTACCTGTATAGAAGACACCTGGGAGCCAGAAATCTTGCTGATTGATAAGGGATCAAATACTTCACTCATTAAAATGCAAATCAATTTATAACTTTTTAGAAATGCGTTTTTTTGGATATTTTTGTTGTTATTCTGTATCGCATTGTTAAAATAAATCTACCATTAAAATTATAGACTGATCATTTTTTTGTCAGTGGGCAAACATACAAAATCAGCAGGGGATCAAATACTTTTTTCCTTCACTGTAGATAGTGTCCCAGGTGATATTTGTAGCCCCAGACTCAAGACAAGGCAGGTGCTAACTGAATTAATGCCATGAACAGAAAATGCATACATCCTGGTACTCACCATATAATATGCCATATATGGTAAAAGTAACTTCAGCTTGTCAGGGTGAACGCTGACATTGGCCTTTATTGCATTTCGGGACCATATTGGACGAATGCTGAAAAGCTGAAAAATATAATTTAAATTCTTCAAGCATGTAAACATAGCAGTACCTTCATATCCTACTCATCACCTGTTTCAAACACGCTCTGTGTCCCCAAAACATGCAGTCCAAACAACATGGTTACCGATATGCACGTTTTTACTTTTTCCCCCACAAATCAGCAGCTAAGCCCTCCTCTCCATCTCGAATGCTAGCCATACACGCTTAGTCTACTCTCATTCAGCTCTAGGAGTTCACTGAGAAAAATCAACAAAATTCCCCCATTCACGCTAAACAGCCTTAATAGAAGAATTATACAAAAAATACAGCGCTGTGAATAAATTAAAAGTTAAAAAATATATAATGCAAATTATTACATAAAATATAAATAAAAAACTCAAAAAAGCCGCTGCTAGAAGCGAGATACACACAAACGTAAATAGAACAATAAGTAGCAGCGCTAAACCTACTATAAAAAAGAAACAAATGCCAATAACAATGTGCAGTGTCAAAAATTAGAAAGACTATATAAATAAATAAAAGTCCATCTTCATAAATAGGCAGTGCTCAAACAATTAACCGGAAAGTGAGTGTAGTTCAATCGATTAATTTCATCCTCCACTGCAACACCAGTGATACACCACACAACATGCTCGCTTTTGTGACTTAGTTGCACCCTTATTCCCTCAGAGGAACACATGGCTTCTATTTCATTGCAGCAATCACTTCTTGAGGAAAAGTATTTGTTGCATTTACGCTCGCTATTTGGAGATCACGTTTGGAATCTGGAGATCACATTTTAACCCCCAATAAGTGGAGAGTGAGAGGCAATTGTAGCTGTATTATGCTATGGTGATCCTTTCTCGTTCTGGGAAACATCCGAATGCTACCACATTCTGCCCACATATATGATCTGTGACTGGCGAGTTTGGCGGGCTCTGCTCTGTATGCTGACCATCCTGAGGGGTTTGTCTGGATACCGTCCTTTTGGTCCTCAATTGGATAAAGGCCCTGGCCGGGTATAGGTCGCAGGCTTATAGAGCTTGCCGTCCGGTAAGCGAGCATTTTGTGTGGTGTATCACTGGTGTTGCAGTGGAGGATGAAATTAATCGATTGAACTACACTCACTTTCCGGTTAATTGAGCACTGCCTATTTATGAAGATGGACTTTTATTTATTTATATAGCCTCAATAGAAGAACCTTCACTGCCGGCGGCTGTCAGAAAACCCAGTGATTGCATCTCATAGGTCACGATGCAGTCACTTTTCAGGCAACAATTTTCATCCCACCTTCTTTGCTTTTGAAATCAACTTGTGTTAAGTGGTGAAAGGGACACCTATTGCTAATTCAGGTGGAATCAGCTGAAATTGCAGCCGTGTTTGGCCAGCATACCCCCCCCCCAGAGTGGCCAGTGAATCACTTCCCCGTCTACGGATATATGCAGAGAGCAGTGACACATGCCTGCCACAGAAGGGAAGGGGTGTCTTACATGTAGGCTGTGATTAACAGATTGACCAACTATCTTCATGCTGTGCATGAAATGGCAGCACACAGTTGAAGAATAACAGTCTATGGCAATTTATACAACTACAGAAGAGGTGGCCTGAAAACAACCACGATGAGGGGATGACCACAATATGGTCATAACGTAGTATTCAGACGCCTTCTTAAAATTTCCAATTTTGTTATGCCTGATACTACAGTAGTTCAAATTCAATTTTTTCCCTCATTAATCTACACTCAGTAGATAGTACCCCATAATGACAAAGTGAAAACAGAATTTTAGAAAAGATCTGTGAATTTATTAAAAAGAAAAAAACTGAAGTATCGCATGTACTTAAGTATTCAGACCCTTTGCTCAGTACTTTGGCAGCAATTACAGCCTCGAGTGTTTTTGGGTATGAAGTGACAAGCTTTGCCCACCTGGATTGAGGGATTTTCTGCCATTCTGCTTTGCAAATTATCTCAAGCTCAGTCAGGTTGGATGGGGACCATCAGTGGACAGTTATTTTCAGGTCCCTCCAGAGATGTTCAATAGGGTTCAAGTCAGGGCTCTCTAGGACATTCACAGAGTTGTCCCTAAACCACTCCTATGTTGTCCTGGCTCTGTGCTTAAGATATGTTATACGTTATGTTGGAAGGTCCCAAGTCTGAGGTCCTGAGCGCTGAAGAACAGGTTTCCATTGAGGATCTCTCTGCACTTCGCTCAATTCCACTTTCCCTCAACCCTGATTAGTCTCTCAGTCCGTGCTGCTGAAAAACACCCCCACAGCATGATGCTGCCACCACCATTCTTCACTGTTGGGATGGTATTGGGCAGGTGATGAGCAGTGCCTGGTTTCCTCCACACATAACGTTTAGGCCAAACAGGTCAGTCTTGGTTTGACCAGAGAATCTTGTTCCTTTCAGTCAGTCCTTCTTTTGGCAAACTCTTAAGCGACTTTCAAGTGTTTTGCGCAGAGGAGAGGCTTCCGTCTAGCCACTCTGCCATAAAGCCCAGTTCAGTGGAGGACTGTGATGGTTGTCCTTCTGGAACTTTGTCCCATCTCCACACAGTATCTCTGGAGCTTAGTCAGAGTAACCATAGGGTTCTTGGTCACCTCTCTTAACAAGGCCCTTCTGTCACGGTTGCTCAGTATGGCCAGGCAACCAGCTCTTTAAAATGTCCTGGGTGTGCCAAACTTCTGTCCATCTAAGAACTATGGAAGCCACTGTGCTTTTGGGAACCTTCAGTGCAGCAGAAGTTTTTTTTGTAGCCTTCCTCAGATCTGAGCCTTGCAATAATCCTGTCTCTGAGAAGGCAGTTCCTTTGACCATATGGTTTCTGCTCTGATACAGCACACATTGCCAGCTGTGAGGCCTTTTATAGAGAGGTGTGTGCCTTTCCAAATTACGTCCATTTCATTTACCACAGGTGGACTCCAATCAAGGTGTAGAAACAATCAAGAGAAATGGGAGGCACCTGAGCTAAATTTCAATTGTTGCAAAGGGTCTGAATACTTATGCCGATTTCAGTGTTTCCTTTTTCATACATTTTAAAACATTTCTAAAATGTTGTTTTCACTTTGTCATTATGGGGTATTGAATGTACATTATTAAGAAATTAATGAGAAAAAAATTAAAACAACTGTAGTATCAGGCTGCAACATAACAAAATTGAAAAAACTGAATAGTTTACTAATTCACTGTATATACACCTATACAATATACCTATACAGTATCAATGAAATGCCATTTTGATTTACCTCCGCAAGACCCATGAGTGCCTCTATACCGGTTTTGGCTAGATGCACTCATAGGTAATAACCAGCATATAAGTGAATGTGACCAGTATCCAAAGATGGATTTCTGAACAATAAAGTTATTTGTAAGAAACACTGACAGTACCCTTATCATTTCCTGCTCCACGTGGTTGTCTATGGGGTTAGTACATAGCTTCTTCCAGTTTTTCAAAGCGGCTGGATGTGGCTCTGCAGGAACTTCTGGATCTTCAAAATTGACAAATATGGCATTGTGAGGCCTGCGAGCCCTACTAAGACCAATCAGATTTTCGCTGGATAAATTTGGGGGCTGATATCCATCCCTGTGAATATAAGTAAAGACAAATAATGGCCAGTGCAGGGACACAGGAAAAAGGCAAGCCTATTGAATTACTTACATATGAACTCCACCACAAGTAGTTTTCATATCATTATTACATAACATCAAAAACATTTTAGGCATTTAGAAATGTAGCAGTCATCGGCTCAGACACAAGTGAATATTTACTGCCAAATTTCTGACAACTTATAAGGCTTTCTTGCCCTGTTCATTCTCACACATGGACAGGGCAAGACAGACACTTGGGGGGATTAGGGCCGGGTTTACACTGGTACTTAGATCCCCGACACTACCAGGCACTGTGTCTGGTATGAATCTGTAGACGGAACTCCACGCACAATGTAAAAAAAAAAACCACACACACACAAAACACGGCATGGGTTCCCCCTCCAAGAGCATACCAGGCCCTTCAGTCTGGTATGGATTTTCAGGGGAACCACCACGTCGAAAAAAACAGCATTGGGGGTCCCCCCCCAAAATCCATACCCAGACCCTTATCCGAGCACACAGCCCGGAAGGTCAGAAAAGGGGTGCCTTTCACGCGAGCGCCGCCCCCCTTAACCGTACCAGGCCGCATGCCCTCAACATGGGGGGGTAGGTGCCCCCCACCCCAAAGCACCTTGTCCCCATGTTGATGAGGAGAAGGGCCTCTTCCTGACAACCCTGGCTGTTGGTTGTTGGGGTCTGCATGCAGGCGGGAGGCTTATGTGAATGAGTATGGGGTACATTGTACCCCTACCCAATAACCTTAAAAAAAAAAAGCCAAAAATAAAACACATTACACGTTTTTAAAGTAATTTATTAAAGGCAGCTCCGTCGTCTCTTCCAATCTCTTCTCCCCTCTCCGGCTCTTCTATCTGCCCGAGGATGATGGGGCGGTGACGTCACAAGGTGCGGGGCCTCCAGGTGACATCCCATGCCAATATAAGTAGTGGCACACCGCTTCTCCGCTCTGCCGTGTGGACATTTAAAGAGCGTGCGTGTGTACATACCCCTGATGACGTCAGTTGTGATGAAAAGGTTGTAGGGTTGTCACGTATACATGCACTGCGCATGCGCGGTTTGTTCTTAAAGATACGAACGGAGCTTTTTTTACTTTCATCCTTGCAAGGAACGTTTTTATGTATTGGAACTTTTGATACTCTCTAAATAAACTATCAAAGGAATCTCTGCACTATTGGGGTTTTATTTTTTTTCCCCCTTCTTGGAAAATCCACTAAACGCTGTGGAAGTGTTCATCCATCGATGTACAGCGTCTATCTCCTGTGAGCGTGCCATGGAAGGTGCTCTTCAGTCATGCCAGCCGGTCACCTGTGAGGGAAGTCCGTGAGATTTCAGCAGTGTTCCTGTTGTTTCTACTAAGCCTGATTTGACCCCCCTCAATAAGACTCGGTTCACACAGGGACGACTTGTCAGGCGACCTAGTCACCTGACAAGTCGCCTCCCGTTCTGTACAATGGAACCGTAGCGTCGCTCCGACTTAGAAAAAGGTTCCTGTACGACTTTGGGGGCGACTTGCATAGACTTCTATACAGAAGTCGTTTTGCAAGTCGCCGCGGAAGTCGTTTGCAGGTCGCCTCGCTGAGGCGACCTGCAAGTCGTGCTGCCCCTGTGTGAACCGGGTCTCAGGGCGGTCACAGGCTTTCTGGTAAGCCACCATTGTTTATAGTAAGGTGACGGGCAGCACGAGTGGTGGAAAACATAAACCCAGGGTTTTGTACTGGAAATTTCTTCGTTTGGATACTTTCACTCATTAACTTTTTATTGTCACATTTTGTGTTTAAATGCACGTATTTTTGTTACTGGAGTAATCACATATGGACTATTGTTTACTGGATGGTTTATGTATTTGATTATGTTCACATATGATACATTATAGATTTATTGTATACACTGTAATCATATACATTATACACTTTTTTATTATTGGTTTATTATCCGGCGCTGCACTCCTATTTTTATGTATATCTTTCATGCCCTATATCGAGGTTATAGTGCTTAGCTGCAGGATATCCTTCACGGTTCCCTTTTTTTTTTAATAATTTTTTTCATGTACATCACGCACCTAGCGCAATTCTTTCTTTTTAATGTGTTAGTGGCCCATTAGAGAGGGAGAGAGCGTTGAGTCAACATCGGAAGAAGAAGAACAGAGCGAGAACACAGCAGAGAAGACCCAGCAAAAGAGCAAGAAGATAGCGGAGAAGACCCAGCAGAGGCAGAAGACAGCGGACAGAGGGAGAAGAACCGAAGGGGGCTAGAAGACATCAGCGGAGAAGACATCAGTGGAAGAGGCAGAAGAGCCGGAGAGGGGAGAAGAAATCGGAAGAGACGCCAGAGCTGCTTAAACAATTACTTTAAAAACCTGTGTACTGTGATTTATTTTTGACACTTTTTTTTTTTAGGTGAATGGGTAGGGGTACAATGTACCCCCCTACTCATTTACATAGGATGGAGGGCCAGGATCTGGGGGCCCCCTCGGGGACAACGTGCTTTGGGATGGGGGGGCGCAGGGCCCCCTGCCCCAAAGCACTCACCCCCCCCCCCCATGTTGAGGGCATGTGGCCCGGTACGGTTCAGGGGGGGGGGCTCGCTCAACCCCACCCCCTTTCCTGACCTGCCTGGCTGTGTGCTCGGATAAGGGTCTGGTAATGATTCTGGGGGGACCCCCACACTGTTTTTTCGGCATGGTGGTTCCCCTTAAGATCCATACCCGACCAAAGAGCCTGGTATGCTCTTGGAGGGGGAACCCATGCGGTTTTTTTTGCCGTGGAGTTCCCCTTCAAGATCAGAGCACAAGTCGCATGCCAAAGTCGGATCAGTCAAGACGGCGATCTGACTTCAGTGATATTCAATGGGCTGAAGTAGGATCAAAGTCGGAGCAAAGTAGTGCAGGGAGCATTTTCAAAGATGGACTGACTTGTGTCGGACCAGTTAAGATGGATCCCATAGGGAAGCATTGATTTCACACGTCATGCGACATGCGCTCCCAATGTCGGAGCATTTGTCGTAAAAGTGTGAACCCAGCCTCAAGGATATGTTCACCTTTAGGTCTGGTTCACACCTATGCAGGTTGCAGTTTGCATTTTCCAGGTGCATTTAGCCTTTTTCGATACACATTTTTAATCCATTGAACCTGGCCCTTTCCATAAAAAGGAACAGATGTGAACCTGACCTATAGGACACCAAGTTAAATGGACTGTAGTGGGTTTCAGCAAAACTGAAAACGTACTAAAAAACGCATAGGTCTGAACCAGGCCTTAGTAACATGTTACACCAGCATTTAGAGTAGAACATGTAACATGTTACTATGAGGCACCCCCATCCCCCTGTGACAGCTGGTAGGGGATCCTCTCCCCACACCTGCTGTTACTTTTTTGGCTGTACATGGCTACGTGAATAAAAAAAAAACCACTGGGGCAGGTGGACTAGTAGTTTCAATGAACTACGACTGCGCTAAAATTGGAGCATGCTATGTCATCAAAATGTCCAATGGCAGTGGAGTGTCAGATGTGAGTGCCCTGCTGTGAACCAAAATTCTGGTGCAAACCGGAGGTAACCCACTGGGACCATCTGGACTGGAATGAATGAAAACGGATATACATTTGAACTCTGTATCAGCACCTTCACGACAACCAAAAGTATATGCAAATGAATCACACAGAGCACTGGTTCTGAAACTTCAGTCCCAACAAGTCATGTTTTCAGGATTTCCTTTACCTTGCATGGGTGTTTTTAATCAATGTCCATGGCTTGGTATTTATGATTGCTATTTTATTATCATACTACGCCATCAGTTCTGTCTGCTGCCTTGCTCCTCTGCCATCAGCATGAGTCATTTCTGACTAGTTTTCCTGACACCAAGAGAAAAATGGTGACAGGGGAGGGAGCTCCAGCTGATTGACAGCCTCAGGTTTTTTCTGAATCAGACAAGTTTAAAAAAATCCAGTACTTTGAACAAATGTAGAGAGGAGAGGGCTGCAGATAAACGGGTACAACTTATTTAGGAGGATTTAAGCCATCTCTGTGTATCACCTGAGGCCAGTCACTTCACTGGTTATTTGGAAGGGTTTACAACCACTTTAAGCTAGGACAAAAAAAAAAAACCTGGAAGCCGATTGGTTTCTTTATAGTCTCTACCTCTTCAAAAAAGCATGTCAGCATTTCACATCCAGGATCACTTTATGATCTTCCTGGTAAGCTGGTTGTAGAATTTCTTCACAATGCATTAACTCCATTTTGTGCCATGAGGACAGTAAATGACGCACAAGGACACGATCCTTGGCAGCGGTGCGCAGTAATAGATAAAGGCAATGCTTCTGCCACATCGGCGTGTAATGGTGGGAAAACCTCAGCTGCACTGACAGTTTTATCCTATTAGTAGTAAAACAAATATGGCCGCCCTCCAAAAAAATGCAGGATCACGCAACTTTTTCCTACCTCCTCACCTTGACTCGATTCACGAAGCACAGCGAGGGTCAAAACCCACAACAGAACTTTCCATGATGACATATTAGTTTAATGAAGCCTGTGAATTAAATAAACTGACTATGATCAGAAGTGGAATTCCAGTAAAAGCCTCTCCTAGCTTTGGACAAAGTGTGGAAAGGACTGGAACCTCCGTCACATTCTTCCTGCTCGGGGACATTTTGTTCCCATATATTGTTCTTATGGCTGCTCAGAAATCAGGTGTTACCTGCGCAGTAGAGATAAAGACAGCAACTAAAACCTGAAAGAACTTCAAAACACTTTGTTGTGCTTTCCAAAACTGAAAGTTTTGCCCGGCGTTCCAGTTTAAAGGAAACCTAAAATATACAATGGAAGTATATTTGAGGCTGATTAAAAAAAGATATGTGGCGCTAACTAAAGTGCATGAAAAGATCATAAATAATGTGATAAAACATAAAAATAATGACAATTCTTCGGTGTGACATCAATACACTAACAAAATCAAAGTGATAAAAGAATCCAATAAGAGTGCATAAGTCCAATAATACTCTAAAAGTGCATAAAGATGAAAAAAGGAAAAAAAAAAAAAAAAAAAAAAAAAAAAAAATCACAAAAGGGGGTCTTTACTAGACGTGAGAGGCTGGGGAAACGTGTAGCGCACCACGGATTGCTGATAATTGGAGGAATCTGAAACCGATCATTTTCTGCACATGCACTTTTTGTTCTGTTATATGAAGAAGATTTACTTCGCCCACGTTGGAATCTTATTGCACTTGTTGGATTATGCACTTTTGTCTATTTTTATAGCGTTTTTTCACTATTTTGCACATTATGTGATTTTTTTCATTATATGCGACTTTTTTCACTTTATGCATTTTTTTCCCCAATTTTTTATGCATTCATATTGGATCTTTTTTTGCACATTATGCGATTGTATTCATTATATGCGACTTTTTTCACTTTATGCGATTTTTTACTTTTTTTTTTTGTGATTTTTTTTTCATCTTTATGCACTTTTAGAGTATTATTGGACTTATGCACTCTTATTGGATTCTTTTATCACTTTGATTTTGTTAGTGTAATGTCACATCGAAGAATTGTCATTATTTTTGTGTTTTATCACATTATTTATGATCTTTTCATGCACTTTATTTAGCGCCACATATCTTTTATAATCATATTGTTTTTGCTGTGTGGGAACACTTTTTTTTATGTTTGGCGGCTTCTTTGATCTCTTTATTTATAATCGCTTCAGCTCACTTTGGTTTTGCGCATTAGTTCCCTCCTTCTGTTCAGTTATATTTGAGGCTGAATTCCGGCCTTCCCTAAAGTCTCATATTGTACGGGCTCCTCTCCTGTACTGTAATTGCTCCGATTTCACTGCACACGCAAGTTTCTCACAGTGTGCATTAGAAGCTGAAGCGAGTACAATAAAACCCAGATTATTTCCTAACCTTACTATCCTGGGCCTGCCCCTTTCACCAATTTTATTTCAGTTCTTTCATTTAAGAAGACATACCCTGTTTCCCCGAAAATAAGACCTAGCGTGATTGTTGCAATATAAGCCCTACCCCCCCAAATAAGCCCTAGTTAAAGTCCTTGTAGGTCCTATTTTCAGGGTAGGGCTTATTTTCAGGGAAACAGGGTAGCATCACATGTGGGCATTACCTGGGTAGTCTACATGTAGCCTGCCTAAGAATGCCCAAGTCTTCATACCGACATCAACCCATCAAGGCATTTTGATATTTGCAGAACTCCTCCCAAGAGCCGGCCGGCTGCTTGAATCAAGGCTAAGGGCTTTTGACAAAGTACAGAGGTGCTATGAGATGTTTTCGGGGGAAGCCCCTTCTCCCCCATCACCACCAGCCATAATCTACCTACATTACATAGAGAAGCACAGAGACATATTCATGACATCACTGGATGTCAAATGGAAAAAGGTTTAATTTACAAATATCCTTAAAATGTTAATAAAAGGGGGACAGAGGAACCAGGGAAGGCAACAGAAAAGCAGAATAAAACTTCAGCTTGAGATGCTTTGTATCAGCAACGGCTGACACCAGCATCAGATCACTAGCCCCCGGTCACACCGGTACGACTTGTAATACGATTTGACAGGTCCAAGTCACCAACCCAATCTTTCAGTTCTCTCCTTTCTCTTGCTGTCCATTGAGAGATGTACTGGAATCCTCAACAGTTGAAATTTCCTTTTCTTTCCTGATCCACCCGTTTGCTGACACGTGGCTCTCTGCATACAGAGTTATAGTAAGGCTCGGTTCACACTGGGGCGACTTGTCAGGCGACCTAGTCGCCTGACAAGTCGCCTCCCGTTCTGTGCTATGGAACCGTTCTAATCGGAGCGACGCAAGTCGCTCCGACTTAGAAAAAGGTTCCTGTATTACTTTGGGGGCGACTTGCATAGACTTCTATACAGAAGTCGTTTTGCAAGTCGCCCGGGCAGTCGTTTGCAGGTCGCCTCGCTGAGGCGACCTGCAAGTCGTGCCGCCCCTGTGTGAACCGGGCTTAAGGAGGCCACTAGGTATCCTATTAGATGAGTTAGATTTCCAAGAAGGGTCACAATCACCTACAGTGCCTTGAAAATTTATTCATACCCCTTGAAATTTTCCACTTTTTGTCATGTTACAACCAAAAACGTAAATAGATTTGATGTGATAAAACACAACAAAGTGGCCCATAATTGTGAAGTGGAAGGAAAATGATAAATGGTTTTCAATTTTCTTTACAAATAAATATGTGAAAAGTGTGGTGTGCATTTGTTACATCTAACTAAAATCTAGTGGAACCAATTGCCTTCAGAAGTCGTCTAATTAGTAAATAGAGTCCACCTGTGTGTAGTTAAATCTCAGTATAAATAAAAAAAAGCTGTTTTCTGAAGCCCTCAGAGGTTTGTTAGAGAATTTGTTAAACAAACGGCATTATGAAGGCCAAGGAACACACCAAACAGGTCAGGGATAAAGTTGTGGAGAAGTTTAAAGCAGGGTTAGGTTATAAAAAAAAACATCCCAAGCTTTGAACATCTCATGGAACACTGTTCAATCCATCATCCGAAAATGGAAAGAGTATGGCACAACTGCAAACCTACCAAGACATGGCCGTCCACCTAAACTGACAAGCCGGGCAAGGAGAGCATTCATCAGAGAAGCCGCCAAGAGGCCCATGGTAACTCTGGAGGAGCTGCAGAGATCCACAGCTCAGGTGGGAGAATCTGTCCACAGGACAACTATTAGCCGTGCACTCCACAAATCTGGCCTTTATGGAAGAGAGGCAAGAAGAAAGTCATTATTGAAAGAAAGCCATAAGAAGTCCCATTTTTGGTTTGGAAGAAGCCATGTAGTGGACACAGCAAACATGTGGAAGAAGGTTCTCTGGTCAGATGGAACCAAAATAAAAAAATTTGGCCTAAAAGCAAAATGCTATGTGTGGCGGAAAAGTAACACTGCAAATCACCCTGAACACACCATCCCCACCGTGAAAAATGATGGTGGCAGCATCTTGTTGTAGGGATGCTTTTCTTCAGCAGGGACAGGGAAGCTGGCTAGAGTTGATGGGAAGATGGATGGAGCCAAATACTGGGCAATCTTAGAAGAAAACCTGTCTGCAAAAGACTTGAGACTGGGGCGGAGGTTCACCTTCCAGCAGGACAATGACCCTAAACATACAGCCAGAGCTACAATGGAATGGTTTAGATCAAAGCATATTCATGTGTTAGAATGGCCCAGTCAAGGTCCAGACCTAAATCACATTGAGAATCTGTGGCAAGACTTGAAAATTGCTGTTCACAGACGCTCTCCATCCAATCTGACAGAGCTTGAGCTATTTTGCAAAGAAGAATGGGCAAAAATGTCCCTCTCTAGATGTGCAAAGCTGGTAGAGACATCCCCAAAAAGACTTGCAGCTGTAATTGCAGCGAAAGGTGGTTCTACAAAATATTGACTCCGGGGGGCTGAATACAAATGTACGCCACACTTTTCACATATTTATTTGTAAAAAAAAAATGTAAACCATTTATCATTTTCCTTCCACTTCACAATTATGTGCCACTTTGTGTTGGTCTAGCACATAAAATCCCATTTACGTTTTTAGTAACATGACAAAATTTGGAAAATTTAAAGAGGTATGAATACTTTTTCAAAGCACTGTAATAAGCAACTTTGACAATTAAAGGATAAGTAGGGCCAAACCGCTTTTGGCCCTACTTCTGCTGGAGATCTCAGGAGTGCACTTAGTTCTGCACCCCTCTGACTCATATTCAGACAATAGCAGGATAAAGCCCACTGTCAGCTGACATCACTCAACCAGTCCAGACTCTGGAGAGATCCTGACTTTAATGTTGGGATCCACCCAGATGCCTAGACCAGCAGTTGGCTCTCCCTCTCAGAGTGCTGCTGAGAGCCTAAGCCAGCCCCTCCCACCCCCTCCACAGCCCAGCACTCCAGTGAGCGCTGGAGTGGCAGAGCAAAGAGCCTGCGACTGACAGTAACTGCTCACCCAGAGCTGAGCGATTAGTGGTCTTTGATCACTCAGTTTTAGAGGCGGCAGGGGACCGATGAAGCATCGGTCCAATGCTGCATCCACCTAGGTCAGTATGTGTGTTTGTTTTTCATATCCCGTACTTCTCTTTTAGGCTAGGTTCACACTTATGCAGGTTACAGCTGATGTGTTTTCCCAGTGCATTTTGCATTTTTTTGCACATGCGTTTTGGGAGGTATCTGTTGTCATGCAGATGAACCCAGCACAAACGCATCAAAAATGCAAACACTGAATTTTTTATATACGTTTCTGTCGCATTTCCATTGACTGTCTATGGAACTAAAAATGCAACCAGCTGCGGGCTAAAAGTCCCTGACCCTTTCTAATAAAACGCACCGGTTGAAAACGAACAGATGTGAACGTGACCCATAGGAGACCATGTTACTGAAAAACACATAGGTGTGAACCAGGCCTTAAGAGATACCAAAGATGCCTTCTTTTATAGAATAATGTAACACTTTTTGGTCTCTCTCTCTGCTTTTGAAAAAAAAAAAAAAATTTCTTCTGTACATGCTTCCAGATACTTCATAGAAAGCATGTGTTGCATACAAATAATTTTACGAACGCTAATTTTGTACCTAGTGGCATGCAACAAAGCCATTCATTTGTATCACAAATAATGCCAATATCAGAAATCCTATGCAAATAACACATTTCTGAAAGTATTTGCATTGCCTTGGACAGTATGATTGTAGTAGTAGTAGTAGTAGTAGTACAAAGCCTTCCCCCCCACTTTACATATAACTTAGAAAATATTTTGGTAGGAGTCAGGCTTTCAGATCATGAATACGAGGTACATTGACTCAGAGTTACAGAGATGGAAAATACAAAGAAACCAACTAGAAACTGAAGCCTACCTGTGGTTGATGTTTGGTCTGTAGAAATAATCCACTGGGTTATCCAATCGAGAAAAAATAGGCGGTGGGATATATAGGGGCAGGTCCTGATGGAAGAACTCCTCTTTCTCAGGCTTTGTCAGCAGGACTTTATCATACAGAGAGAACCGGGATCCATCAGGGTTTTGGGTAAATGCCAGATATTGGAAATCAGACATGCCTGGAAACAGGAAAAACTGGAAATTAAAGTGGAACTTTACCCATAACAACTGGATACAAAATAATGTTCTTTCCACATTATTAATTATGCTACCAAAATTAGTGTGTGCTGTAAATTGCCTCCAGCATCTTTCCAGCATTTTTCTTACCGGAGGCTGCCATTTTGCTGAAGCCCAGAGCCCCTGAGCAGCAGTAACTTTTTAGGTCGTAAGCAGATTGGCCTCTAGCTGCTCCGATTTTCAGCACAAAGCCAAAAACGGAGAGCAACTGAGCATGTGCAGAGCAGGGTAAGGGCATATTACTGGATTTTATACAGATACGTATTAATGCTTTACATAGCTATACCTGCAAAAGTGGTGAGCTTGAAGTGATCTAGCAGGACTTTGTTTTCTGACTAAAGTTCCACTTTAAGCTGGGATTAAAGAGCTAAGGGAGAAGAGCTAAGGCTCAGTATGAAAGGAGTGGGAGGAAATCTCCCCACAAAAATCCCACACGGAGCTAAACATCCAATCAGGACCCACCATTCTTCTCCTATCTCTGTGAAATACTTTTTAGGCCTCATGCACACAGGCTGTTAAAATAACGTTATGAAAACACCAGTATCTTTGCAGTGATTTTTTAAAACTTTTTTCAGCTTTTTTCAACGTTTTTGCAATAGCGTTTTTTAGCGATTTTTTTTTTTTCTTCAATGGATCAAAAACATTAAAAAACGTTGGTGAATGATGTTTTTGAGCCTTTTTACAGCTTAAAAACGCCTATGCCATTTGCAGCTCAAAAACGCCTAGGTGGGCATGAAGACTAACATAGACAGGCCTTTTTAGGCTGCAAAAAAAGCTCAAAAAAGCAGCTGTAAAAACGTCCGTGTGCATGAGGCCTTAAGGTTGTTTTGCTTTTAAAAAAAAAAAAAAAAAGTGTATAAAAAGCTCTGAATTCTTTTTGTATGCTTTTGATAAGATATGGAAAAAATAGCAACCCTTTTGGCTTTTATAAAGTACCATCATTGGCTGCACACCCGTCTATACTGAGTCTGAGGACAGTGTGGGACAGAATGATGAATGTTAGGTTTTACCTGCTGCCTGGGAGTCCCACGGAGAAGATTTACCTTCTCTCTTTGTCCTTGTAACCATTGCCACAAGAACCGAAAAAGGTAAATACAAAGATTTGAGTTGTCACCAGAACAGGAACAGAATTTAAATCTTCCAATGGGGGTACCTGTGCCAGTGTTTCGTCAGATTAGGCGACCCGTCAGAATGTGTAACGGAAGTGACGTTTCCTCGCCACCATCTTGCTACACCCCGAACTCCTCCATAGTGAAGACACAATGAGACGGGGGCAAGCGGACATCTTGTTACACTCACCGGAGTTTTGCATTTTACACTTATTTTTAACAGTAAACTAGGGCTGAAACAACTAATCGATTATGAAATTAATCGATTACTATTTTCATAATCGATTAATCGGCCAGTAACATAATGGGGTTAAAAAAAAACTAAAACGAGCCCTTTATAGTACAAAAAGTGCAAATAATCGCTACTGTAAATATTACTTTCACAGTTCTACAGTAAAAAAATGAACCCCTTACAGTAGCGATTATTTGCTTTTTTTTGCACTATAAAGGACTCATTTTAGTTTTTTTAACTCCATTATGTTACTAAACATCATAGGCCTGGTTCACATCTATGTGTTTTTTGGTGCTTTTTTGCAGAAGCGCACTACAGTTCATTTACATGGTTTCCCATTGGACACGTTCACATCTATGCTTTTTTCAGCCGCTGCGTATTTGGAAAGGGCCAGGGACTTTTTTTTTTTAACGCAAAAACGGTGCTTTTTTGGTTCAATATACTTCAATGGAGAAGCTGCAGAAAAGCATGTAATGCGTTTTTGCAGCAATTTGTGTTTTTTTAAAAACAAAAAATCTTTTTACATTCGCTGAATGAAAGAATGTTGTTTGAAATTTTCACTTGTTTTTAACATTCTGTTTTTAAAATGAATGTAATTTCTGAACGAAAACCACATACACTGTCTGAAAATTCCTTTGACCAAGAAGTTTTCTATTTCCAAATTTTCCCGTCACTGTAGTTGAAAATGAACGTCAATTTGACCTCACTAACGATTAGAAAATCGGACGAACGTTCTTAAAATGAAATTTTTTTTTTGAAGGAAGACATTTGATCTCTGAGTCTGATATTTATCAGATTCACCCTTTAAAAGTATGTACAGTATATCTCTGCTCTAACAGTTTATACAGTATGTCTCCTCTAATAGTATATATCTCTTCTGTCTGTTATTCTCAGAGTGGATTAGATATTTTGCTCCCTAACCATATAGTTGGTTATTGATATTTACCACTGCATAGAGATATTTAAGAATAAATTGCCTTTTTTTAAAACTTTACATATTAACTAAATTATACATCACACTGTTTTTTTTTAAGGTTATTAACCGATTAATCGAAACAATAATCGGCCAACTAATCGATTATGAAAATAATCGTTAGTTGCAGCCCTACAGTAAACTGAGTTTATATAGTGAAATAGAGTACTTAGAACTCTTAGACTGTTTAGATGTTGAATTTTAAAAGCAGCGGCAAGCCTGCTGATCTCACAGGTTTGCTAATCGGGCAAAACACCGCTGCTTTTAAAATTCAACATGTAAACATTCACAGGGAGTTCTAAGTACTGTATTTCACTATATAAACTCAGTTTACTGTTAAAAAAAAAAAAAAAGTCTAAAATGCAAAACTCTGGTGGGTGTAACAAGATGTCCGCTTGCCCCCGTCTCAGTGTATCCTTACTGTGGAGGAGTGCGGGGTGTAGCAAGATGGCGATGACGAAACGTCCCTTCCATTACACATTCTGACGGGTCGCCTAATCTGACGAAACACCGGTGACAACTGCCTAGAAGGGGATTTTCCCCACTTTGGAGAAATTTTCTCTGAATTCCTGTTGTGAAACTCCCAGACAGTCAACATACTCAATCCAAAAGTATAAAACATTCTGGCACTGGACTGACTAGTAAAGCATTCAGGGAAGAAATGACAATGTGTACCTTGGAATTTATAGACCGTTCCCACCACACCAATGATTTCCATAGTAACCTTTTGCTCTGAAGCTTGGCTTTCAGTTTCCATTCCATCTGACCTTTTCTTCCGAGTTTTTATCTTCACCCGTAGGATCATAGTGGTGGTGGGGAACCGGTTGGCACACAATGGATGACAATAAGGGTCCTTAGGCCTGTAATACAGCTCAAGCCTTTTCGCAGGATCAGCATACACCTGAGAGAAACGCAAGAAAACACCCATAAAACTAAAATACTAAATCCAATTGGTGATAAAACAGGCAGGACACATGTAGAAGGATACAGAGTGGGGCCGATTTATTAAAGATGTAGACAGTCTAGTTTCAATTTGCAAAGTGAATTTTAGTAAATAAAGTGATTCTGTGTTCACTTTGGCTCAATAGACTTCAATGGAGAATCCGCAGAAAAGTATGTTGTGCGTTTTTACAGCGATTTGCGGTTTTTAATCTGCCCGACAACAAATTTTCCAAAACAAAAAGAAAAAAAAAATGCAAGTCGTGGCAAAAACGCAGTAAAAAAATAAAAATAAAAGCACTGCAGAAACACTCAAAACTGCATAGGTGTGAATGGTGCCTAATGGTACTGAAGCAATAAAGGTGTTTTTAAAGGTTAAGTTCATTTATAAAAAAATAAATAAATAAATGCACATGTTTTTGCAGGTAAGAAAATGTGCATTTATTTATTCTTTTACTTGGAGCCTGGAAAGCATTGCACCAGCAATCAGCAGATCGCAGGTGCCATGCAGGACTGCAGACTTGTCAGTGTATCTGTCTGATCGTACCTCATACGGGCAGGCAGACACACACTGACAGGAAGAGACAAACTACCAGAGCGCTCAACAACACCATGGCAGCTTATTGGAACTACAAGCTGGGCAGGGGCGGTGTATACAGCGCTCCCCCACCGCCCCAAAGATGCTGCTTGCAGGACTTTTTTTTTCTGCCCTGCAAGTGCACCGCCCCAGTGTGAAAGCACTCGGGTTTTCACACTGGGGTGGCTGGAGAGGCGCTTTTCAGGTGCTATTTTTAGTGCTAAAACGCCTGAAAAGCACCCCAGTGTGAAAGGGGGCTTAGTGTTGTATAGAGTAGAGAATAACTAAAAACCCTATAACTTTTTTTTTTATTTTTTTTTAACCACTTCCCGCCTGGCCCATAGCAGATGACGGCCAGGCGGTGGTTCAGTTATCCTGACTGGGCATCATATGATGTCCAGCAGGATAACATGTCGCCGCGCGCCCGCGCATTGCGGCGATCGGTGTGTCAGTCTTACACACCGCTACACCGATCTTGGTAAAGAGCCTCCGGCGGAGGCTCTCTACCACGTGATCAGCCGTGTCCAATCACGGCTGATCACAATGTCAATAGGAAGAGCCGTTGATCGGCTCTTCCTCACTCACGTCTGACAGACGCGAGTAGAGGAGAGCCGATCGGCGGCTCTCCTGGCAGGGGGGGGGGGGTCTGCGCTGATTGTTTATCAGCGCAGCCCCTCCCTTTAGATCACCACACTGGACCACCAGGGAAGGGGCAACATGTGGATGGCCAGGTATGTACCCCATGGCCATCCACATGTGCCCAGTCAATGCCCAATCTGTGCCAATCAGTGCCCACAAATGGGCACTGATAGGCACCATTATATAGCACTGATGCCCAGCAATGCCACCCTTAGGGTTATCAGTGCCTTCAGTCAGTGTCATCAGTGCCACCCATCAGTGTCCATCGGTGCCACCTGTCAGTGCCCATCTGTGCCCAGTGCCCTCCTATCAGTGCCACCCATAACTACCCATCAATGCCACCTACGAGTGCCCATCGGTGCCGCCTATGAGTGCCCATCGGTGCCGCATACCAGTGCCACCTATCAGTGCCCGTCAGTGCCACCTCATCAGTGCCCATCAGTGCCGCCGTATCAGTGCAGCCATATCAGTGCCCATCATTGAAGAAGAAAACGTACTTATTTACAAAAAATTTTTAACAGAAACAAAGAAAAAGTTGTTTTTTTTTCAAAATTGTCCGTCTTTTTTTATTTGTTGCGCAAAAAATAAAAAACCGCAGAGGTGATCAAATACCACCAAAAGAAAGCTCTATTTGTGGGAACAAAATGATAAAAAATGTGTTTGGGTACAGTGTTGGATGACCGCGCAATTGTCATTCAAATTGCGACAGCGCTGAAAGCTGAAAATTGGCCTGGGCGGGAAGGTGTCTTAGTGCCCGGTATTGAAGTGGTTAAACTTCTTATCCCAGTGTATCCCACAATGGAAAAAGGCAGGAGAAGGCGAGAGGAAATCCCTCCAGAGCGAGGTAAACTACCCCTTAGAGAGCAGTCACTGGTAAAGCTGCCCTCCCCTCCCCCTCCCCTGGAAGATTTCCCCTCTACTTCCGTTTTGGTGACACCGGTACAAGTCTATTTCCCATCACTTTGTGGCCTGAGGTCAGTGGTCTCCGGGACAAACAGAGAGGGTGATAGAATCTCTTCTGTCACAGCAGCAATAAAAACCTGACAGGGCTTCTAGCCCATCCATAACAAAATCAGTTTGACTTGCATGGAGGAAATTTGTATAATGGAAAAAAAGGATAAATAAATAATAAAAAAAACCTGTTCCCTTACGTTCGGTTATTAAACAAATAAAATAAAAGTGCCAGGACAATACAAACAACCCCCAAATATCCCCTGTTTAGAAGGTAGATACCCCGTGAATCACCATTTTTTGGAAATGAATATGCTGGTATGTAAGCAGTGAAAACATAAAATAGCTGTGAAAGGCCCCCACTGAAGACTAATCTTCTATTATTAGTAGAAGAGCGCTCCTTTGAAGAAGAAATTGCATTTTGTGTAATGGCTAGATGTCATGGGTAACTCCAAACACTTTAACCTTGAGCGTCTGTGTGCCAGGACGCCTGCGCATGCATGATGTCATCCCACACCGGCCAATCAGGATGGCTTAGGACCAGCACCAGGAAGATGCCTGACCCCCTGGAACACAGGTAAGGATTACTGCCTTTAGTTCTACTTTTATGAATAGATTACCTTCATAAATCCTCCTTCTTCCCCTCCTCTATGGTGAGAGGAAGGACTCACCGATGTACTACACTATTTACACTGCTGATGGCTGGGATTGTCCATCACAAGGCACAGAGCCGCTCCAATCAGCTCTGTGCTCTTAGTCAATACTCTCCTCTAATGACAGCGGGCGCAGCGGCTTGGCACAATGTAATCAGTGCACTGACTGCATTACTATGGCCCGTCCTAAACTGGGTACAGGTCTCGCTCTCTCTGCCCATCTACAATACGTTCCTATGACCCAGAAGATGCCCTATAGATCAGGAATTCTGATTTCACCGGCTGCATGCTTGCTGCAGGGCAAAGATTTCGAAATGATGGAAGCCAGAGGCTCAGAGATCCTTCTCTACCTTGCTTGTTTATATGTCAACTGTAACTCAGAACCTCTGTCAGAGATTTATCTAGATTTGTGTCTTGGGAGATAATAACCCTCCATGTGTGATCAGAAAGTGAGGGGAGATCTAAAATGTTACTGTTGTCACCAGTGGGGAAATCTTCCAATGGGGACACCTGGGCTGGTGACAACTAATAGGGGATTCACCCTCACTTCCTGTTGTGCGGACAAGACAGGAAGTAAAGGAAATCTCCAGAATGATACATATACAGAATACAAAACACAGTTTTCCGGGCAGACATGCCCGCTGGTGTCCCTCACAGTACTATAGATATACAGTATATAATGTGCTCTGCAGATATCCAGCACACAGCAGAGTACACAATGGCGGTGCAGCAGTAAATAACTTCCCCTCATCCAGCAGCCTCACCCGGGACACCCCTTCCTCCCCGCCCAGGGTGAGCAGCATCTTGTCCACATCCTGCACCAGCCCCGGGTACTCCACACACACCATGGGCTTCTTGCCCCTGGGAAGAGTCACAGTAGCCGAGCCCTCCGTTTCTGCCATGGGTCCGTTGTAGCAGTAAATACGGTATCCCCTGAAATTCGGTATCACTTGCCTCTACTGCGCATGTGCCGGTTTCAGACAAAAGAAACCGAGCGCAGAGCTACTGCCGACGAACACAGCTGAGTCATATTAACTCCTCACATGCTGATGGATCGGCTGCATCATGAAGACACAGCGACACACCTCGGCTACATCTGATTGACAGAGGGGGACACGACGAGGGGTCACAGGCTCACGGGGGGGGGGCAGTCTGGACGTCACAGGGGGGCTGCATGTCACTGGGGGGGGGGGCACACGATGGTTGGCACAGGCTGGCTGTATGTCACAGGGGCCACAGGCTACACTGTCTGGGGTATCACGGGGGCCACAGGCTGCATGGCACAGGAGGCACACGATGGTTGCCACAGGCTGGCTGGATATCACAGGCTGCACTAGCTGGATGTCACAGGGGGGCCACAAACTGCATGGCAGGGGACACATGATGGTTGGTACAGGCTGGCTGGATGTCACAGGGGGGCCACAAACTGCATGGCACGGGGACACATGATGGTTGGTACAGGCTGGCTGGATGTCACAGGGATGCACTGCATTATTAGAGGGGGGGGATACCTATTTTCACGGCCTGCATTATTAGAAGAGGGTATACACAATTTCACAGTCTGCATTATTACTATTGTGGGAGGACACAATTTTAACCCACCAACTGCCACAGAGGTCGAAAAGCAAGCCGCTAGTAAGCAGTTATCTTTATTTTGGGGGTGACGTGTGATAGTGGCGGTGGCTCAGTCTGGTGTTTCAGTTGGACGGGGGTCAGTATTTTGTTTTGTGGGTTGTCAGTCTGAGGGGTGGTGATCTATCCATGTGTGTAGCCAGCGGTCTAATTATTTTTTGGTTTGGAGTAAGTGGGTTTCCTCACTCCTCAGTGTACTTATAATATTTAAA
Source organism: Lithobates clamitans (assembly GCA_037952925.1). Classification (NCBI taxonomy): domain Eukaryota; kingdom Metazoa; phylum Chordata; class Amphibia; order Anura; family Ranidae; genus Lithobates; species Lithobates clamitans. The sequence continues at coordinate 910,350 of JBBGZY010000883.1, forward strand.
TTAAACACAGGCTGAATGGCACAGGGGGGCACAGGCAACACAGTCTTGATGGCACAGGGGGCACATGATGGATGTCACAGGGGGGGCACAGACAACACAGGCTGCATGGCACAGGGGGCACACAATGGATGTCACGGGGGGGCACAGACAACACAGGATGGATGTCACAGGGGGCACAGACACAGGCTGCATGGCACAGGGGGCACACAATGGATGTCGTGGGGGGGCACAGACAACACAGGCTGCATTTCACAGGGGGCACACAATGAATGTCACGGGGGGGGGGCACAGACAATACAGGCTGCATGTCACATAGGGCCACAGGCTGCACACAATGTTTGGCATAGGCTGCATGGCACAGGGGGCACAGGCTGGATCGGAGGGGACAGAATTTCACGGCCTGTAATGTTATAAGAGGGGATACAGAATTTCATGGCCTGTAATGTTATAAGAGGGGATACAGAATTTCATGGCCTGTAATATTATAAGAGGGGTACAGAATTTCATGGCCTGTAATATTATAAGAGGGGGTACAGAATTTCACGGCCTGTAATATTATAAGAGGGGTACAGAATTTCATGGCCTGTAATATTATAAGAGGGGTACAGAATTTCACGGCCTGTAATATTATAGGAGGGGTACAGAATTTCATGGCCTGTAATATTATAGGAGGGGTACAGAATTTCACGGCCTGTAATATTATAGGAGGGGTACAGAATTTCATGGCCTGTAATATTATAGGAGGAGTACAGAATTCCATGGTCCTGTAATATTATAAGAGGGAATACAGAATTTCATGGCCTGTAATATTATAAGAGGGGGTACAGAATTTCACAGCCTGCATTAGTACTATTGTGGGAGGACACAAATTTAACCCCCCCCAACTGCCATAGAGGGGGAAAAAAGGAAACTGGTAGCAGTTATCGTTGTCATTAGTTGGGGGTGACGTGTATTAGTGGCAGGGGCTCAGTCTGGTGTTTCAGTTGGACGGGGGTCAGTGTGAGGTGTCAGTAGTTTGTTATGGGGGGTGTCAGTCTGGGGGGTAGTGATCTATCCGTCTGTGTAGCTAGCGGTCGGGGTGATTCCTAATTTTTAGTGTTTTGAAGTAAGTAGGTTTCCTCACTCCTCAGTGTACTTATTATATTTTAATTAAACTATTTTTTACAAACTTTGTGACCGGGTTCACATTATTGCGAATCGGATGAGGGTTTCCCCGCATCCAATGCACGTAGCAGGAGATTGGGACTGGATCTCTATGGAGTCGGTTCACACATCTCTGCGGCGGCTCCGGTGCGAATTGCAAAGGAGTCCTGTGCGTCTTTTGATCAGTTTCAGATCTGAATTCAGCAAAAAATTTCGAGCTGAAATTGGACCTGAAACAGTGAATGGAGACGCACCGGACTCCTGCTGTGAGCTGCTGCATTCTCCATGTGAACCCAACCAGTGCTAAATGGAAATTTAAATCCCTGGCCCACCCATTTTTTAGTTAACCAAAGTTAAAGAGGTATGTTACAATGTATTTCTAAATTTGTCAGTTTCTGACTCTTCGATTTTTTTTTTTTTCAGCTTCCCCCATCTGTTTTGGCTGTCGCTATGCAGATCTGCAATTTTCTCATCCACCCGTGATTGGCCGTGTACTTTTGGATTGGAAACGTATATACCAGTTCTTTATGCAGCTCACCTTTTACATTTTTCCAATCTTGTATCGTCTGTCAGCAGAAATGGCTTTCCAATCAAGCTGACCTGGCCCACCCTTCCTTTCCTCATCCTAGCTATTCTTTATTAGGGATATTGGTGCCCACTTTTTTTTGGTAAACATTGTGATTAAATACTTAAAGCGGAAGTAAACCCATCCATAAAACAGCTTCATTTCCGGCACACACATGCCAGAAATGTAACACTCCCATTGGTTGTGCTCTCAACCAAACTGTCAAACCATCCAATGGCTGGTGTCATAACTGATCACATGTGCAGCTTCATGGCAGTTGTAGATTAAACAGAGGCAAAGATGGCAGCTTCCTTGGCTGAAAACGATAGGAGGGTTTACTTACACTTTAAATCAACTATTGTTGTATAGCTTGAGTCTTGCTATCTGAGCTTTAGTGTCAGGTATTTATTCACTTTTATTTTTGTTTTCATGCCACATTTTTTGAATAAAATTCATTGTTTTTAAAAGTTTAAAAATGATATGCTTTTAACATCAATAAAATGGTCAGTGATTATTTTTTCTCATACTCTTGTCTTGTTGCTTATTTCTGTTTTTTGTTTTTGACCTCCGTAATGTTTTACCCCCTTTATGACCACAGCACTGTGCTACTTTCACATTGGGGCGCTGGGGGGAGTTGGCGGTAAAGCGCCACTAAAAGTTTTTGCCTTTTATCTCTACTTTAATACCACTTTAAGTGTAGTGTGTTAAATCTAATTATCACTGTTGAAAACAATAAAACCGCAGCATCCTGTTTCTTAAATACTTTACTCTATCTGCATTGGCACAATATTTGGCTGTGCAGGAAGTCACATTATTTTGTATTCAATATCTATTCTCGCATGTGAGAAAAGGTATTGCCAAGATATTCTCTGCTGGTAGGCAGTCAAGGACACCTAAACGACTAGAAGTTACAATAGATTGAGATAATGGGGACTTGGAATAATAAAAAGTGCAAGTACCGTGTTTGTTCTCACGCTCTCCAGTTCCGTGACCCTGAAACTAGCCAATCAGAGCCTCAGAATGGATCTTGACACATACAGTGGGGAAAACGTAGAAAGAAATGAAGGGTCTATAATTTATATCATAGGTGTATTTTAAATGATAGAGACAGAATATCAACCAAAAATGCAGAAAAAACACATGATACAAATGTTAAAAATTGAGTTGCAGTTTAGTGAGTAAAATAAGAATTTGATCCCCAAGCAAAACATGACTTAGTACTTGGTGGAGAAACCCTGGTTGGCAAGCACAGAGGTGAGACGTTTCTTGTAGTTGGTTACCAGGTTTGCACACATCTCAGGAGGGATTTTGGTCCACTCTTCTTTACAGATCTTCTCTAAATCCGTAAAAGGATAGTTCACCTTTACAAAAAAACTGCCTAATTCAGGTAAGGGATATTTGTAGATTAAAACAAACTGTGCCGATCTGACTAAAGATGAATAACACCCTTCCTATAGGTTTAGGCCCTTTACATACTGTACCTCCTGAAACCTGACTGGAATACCCCCAGGACGCTGCTAAGTGAGGCCTAGTCATCACTGCCCACCTCCACCATCACAGGAGTGAGCTCTTTCTCTGATCGAAAACCGCCCTTTCTGTGATTAAAGCCCCCTCACATACCCTTTCTCTCTCCTAATGCAGTAGTTCTGAGGTCAGAATTTGAAAGCTCACTCCTGTGATGGTGGAGGTGAGCAGTGATGACTAGGCCTCACTTAGCAACATCCTGTGAGTATAGAGGGGGAAAAAAGGAGGGGGGATAGGGGAAATGGGACTTTATATGAAACATAACACTTGGGTAGGTTGAATCATTCAAAATGTAAAACACATATTTATTTTGCATAATTGAGCATAGCGTAGTAGGTAACATGGTTGAATAAGCAACATAGGTAAAACAAGATCCACATCAACATGACTCGTGTATCATATAGTAAAATCGTAGACATTGTTGCACATGGTACATAATAAAACAACAGTATACTCAAATTGGTAAAAGCATATTGGCTAGGTATTTGATTGATGATTCAACAAGATCAAACCCATGATATTCACATGATTACTGTGGCATAGCATCAGATATACGGCTCTACGTGTTTTGTGGGTTGTCTCCACTCATCAGGAGCAGCTATACATAAGGGGTACCTGAAATAGGTTATATATTACATTAATAATCAATGGTAATTGATTAAAAAATAGGAAGAGAGGGAGCAACAAACTATGGTCCTAGCACTCTTACCTATAGGTATAAATGGGAGGTGAAACAAACATGACCTCCCCCGGGAGCTGGGGTAATGGCAAAGTAACAGCCAGAGGGCCAGACCTCGTACCTCCAATAGAGGTGAATGGTGGTGAGTATCTAGAGTCAAGGGTAGGGGCTCCTAGGAGCTGCTGTAACAATGAGAATAGACAAGTGGTTAGTGACCGTGAAGGAGATACAGACTGGAATGAGAGAATATAGGAAAGGAATGAAGGATGACACCCAGAAATGCAGAGAAAGAAGGTGAAAGGGAGCAGAAAAAGCATCCAAAGATGGTGAAGAAAGGTGGACAGGGATCAAACCAGTGTATATAGTATCAGCATAGCGAACCACCATACAGCCGATGGAGGACGCCATGGAGATGAAAATAGCTGGAACTGTGAGTAAGGCGTGTGGACAAGGTGTGAGAGGAGAATGTGCCAGAGTGAATGTAGAGAACCAGAGTGACAAACCTGCAGTGATAGGATGGTAAACGAATGGCCCACCCAGCAGAACAGAGTCAGAACCGACGTCACGGTGGCGTGCTGGGGAGAGAGAGGCGACTACGTACAAGCGTACGAGTTTTTTTTTATCAAACATCCTGTGAGTACTTAGCAGTGTCTTGGGAATATTCCAGTCAGGCTTCATAAGGTATGTAAATGGCCTACACCTATAGCAAGGGCTTTTTTTTCAACTTTAGCCAGAGCTGCACAGTTTGTTTTTATCTACAGATGCCCCATATCTGCATAGGCAGTTTTGTGGTAAAGGTGAACTATCCCTTTAAGCAAGGCCATCTTTAATGTTGATTGGACCCTGGGCAAACATTTCTTGCAGGTGGCGCGTGCGAGCGCAGCCCGCTCCCTCCTGTGCACGCTCTAGCGTGCGCGATGGCAGCATCGCGGCCGCGTGTTTTCCGCGGGCATGCGCAGTAAGTCCCGGGCGTGCGTGCGTCATGTGAAGGCGCACGCACATATAGGGAAGTCAGACGCCTGCGTGTGTCAGTGCTGTTCTTGTTGGCTCAGAGGAGCCAGGAGCCGGTCGCAGTGGGACACAGAGTGGGGCACGTGAGTCGAGCATTTGCAAACTCTGTAAGGAGGCTATAGTATTGGCTTTGATTCAACATATAGCACAGTGAATTTTCCTCAAAAACCTGTAAACAATGTCTTCCAGAAAAGGAGGTGTAGGGAACAGGGCTAATCCAGGGGTTAAAGTGACTCCTTCAAAAACAGGAGATTAACCTCAGGCTACTGCAGCACCTGTCTCCCCTGAAAGACCTGAGGCATTTGGCCTGGCTGAGCCATTGCTTTTGTCAGGCGTTGTGGCCACCACCAATATCCCTGCTTCGGCTTATGTTACTAAGGATGACTTAAAGTCAGCTTTCGCTGGTCTTGAAGGCAAAATAGCGGGTATGATTGCCTCAGTAACACAGGGAGGGAAGAAACGAAATAGATCTCCCTCTCCTGAGCCTGGTCCCAGTGCTTAGTCACTTGAGCACCAGGACTCCCTTAGCCAATTGGGTCCTTGTGATTTGGATCCTGAATGGGCAGAGGATTTTGAGGAGGTGGCCATAGGGGATAAAGATGTCCTCAGCGGGGGACTCAGGTTCTGAGGAACCGTTGTCAGCTTCGCAATCCCAAAAGCTGTTTATCCAGTCTTTAACCGAAATGGTGAGAGCAGATTTCAAGTTGCCCCCTGTACAAGGGCCGGAACTTTCCTGTTTTACATTGGGATCCTTGCGACCTCAGCAAGGTTCTCAGGCGATTCCTGTGCATCCATTATTCGAGTAGTTGATTTACGCTGATTGGGAACATCCGGACAGAATATACTTACCTCCTAAAAGGTTTTCTTTTTTGTACCCAATGGAGGAAAAGTTAAAAAAAAGGTGGGATACGCTTTTAGTGGATGCTGCTATTTCTTCAGTAAATAAAAGCTTAACCTGTCCAGTGGATAATGCCCAAGGACTTAAAGATCCAGCGGATAAAAAGCTGGAATCCTTGCTAAAGGCCTCCTTTGCGGTGGCTGGATCAGCAGTACAACCAGCTGTTGTGGCTATTGGGATCTGTCAATCCCTGAAGGACCGTTTTAAAGACTGGTCAGGAACCTACCTGTTCAGGAGGAATATTCTGATGAATTAACAGAACTTCCTCACGCTTTATGTTTTGTAGTAGACGCATTAAAAGACTCAATCCAGCAGATGTCTCGCTTTGCGCTACTCTCAATACATATGCGCAGAGTTTTGTGGCTAAAGAACTGGTCAGCCGAGATGCCATGCAAGAGGCTACTCGCGGCTTTTCCCTTTCATGGGGAACGTTTGGAGAAGATCTGGATAAGTATATTCATAAAATCTCAGGCGGGAAGAGCTCCTTGCTTCCTGTGAAAAGAAGGAATAAGCAGCCTTCCTTTAAAATTCTGAACACTCCTGGGCTAGGCACATCTTCTCCCAAGAAGTATCGACGGCCTCAACCACCTGCCTTTAAAAGACCTCAAGGTCAGAAAAGAACTTGGATTCAGAAGCCGAATAAGGCCAATGCCAAGTCCTCCTTGTGAAGGGGCGCCCCCACTATTACAAGTGGGGGGCAGACTGCGGTGGTTCGCAGATGCTTGGGCAGGGTTGGTGCAGGACAAGTGGGTTATCTCCACTATAACACAAGGCTACAAAATACCGAGTACCGAGATTTTCCCCCAAATCGAGATCAAGAGTTCCTTCGGATCTAGAAAAAAAAGAAAAGCCTATTCCTAGCCTTAAAACAGCTAAAAAGGCAGGGGGTGATTATCAAGGTTCCGCACAAAGAAAAGTTCAAGGGGTTTTATTCAAACCTATTCACAGTGCCGAAGCCAAATGGGGAGGTAAGGCCCATTCTGGACCTCAAATCCCTCAATTCCTTTCCAACAGTGCGAATCTTCCGGATGGAATCGGTTCATTCAGTAATGGCATCTCTAAGAAAAGGGGACTTTTTAGCATCCATAGACATCAAGGATGCATACCTGCATGTGCCGATTTTCGGCCAACATCAAAGGTTTCTACGTTTCTCAGTAGAGGGGTGTCATTTCCAATTTGTAGCACTACCGTTCGGTCTGGCTACGGCCCCTCAAGCCTTCACAAAAGTGTTGGCTTCTGTAAGGTCCCAAAAGATATCGGTGATAGGATATCTGGACGACCTTCTGTTGAAGGACCAGTCCTATTCCACCCTGTTAGAGAACGTTTCAACTACAGTTCATGTTCTAAGAGGTCTAGCTTGGATTCTGAATATGGACAAATCAGCTCTTCATCCAGTTAAAATCCTGACATATCTAGGCTTGATCCTGGATACAACCCGTTAAAGGGTGTTTTTACCCCCCTTGAAGGTCAACTCAATAGTAGAGCTGGTCAGGAAAGTCAAAAGAGTAGAAAGACCCTCAATTCGATTGTGCATGAGGCTGCTAGGGAAGATGGTGTCATCTTTCAGCGCAGTTTCTTATGCGCAGTTTCACTCCAGGTTTTCCCAGAGAACAATCCTGGAGGCTTGGGACAAGTCTGTCCTAGCCTTGGATCATCCAATGTCTCTATCCCCAAAGGTAAAACAGGACCTCTCTTGGTGGTCAAAGACCAACAACTTAAAAAAGGAGAAGTCCTTTCCACCAGTAACTAGGAAGGTGGTAACTTCAGACGCCAGTCGTCTCGGCTGGGGAGCAGTATTGGAAGAGGCCTCCATACAGGGAAAATGGTCCCAGGTAGAAAAAAACATGCTGATCAATCTGTTGGAAATTCGAGCAGCTCGATTGGCCCTCGTATTCTGGATAGCCAGGCTGCGGGGGTCTCCGGTCTCAGGCAGACTATCTAAGTCATAGGAAAATAAAGTCGCGCTAATAAAAAGTGTGGTGAAAACTGCAAAGTTAAGTGCCACAAATAATAATGATAATAATGAATAACAAGGTAATATTGAATGCAAAAATGAAAATCGAAACAATTATAATCAAACGTGCGGACATAGAAAAGTACTGTTAAAAAATTGTCCATACAATAAATGCATAGAAAGGTGAAGTTGAATGTATAATGATTAATATATAAAATACAAGGACTAATGCGCAAAACCACAACCTCATACACAATAAAATCTATATGCTAAAGTGCAATACCAGATAGAGAAGCTGCCAACATAAATGGGTGCACTCAACACCTAAATACACGAAATAAATATTGCAAGGTATGTGGCGCTATTCTACCCTCCTGTACCACAATGTGGATAGTAAAGGGACTACTAAAAATGACCGTCAGTGTGTCTAAAGAATTGCTTAATCCAGAAGATAATGATAGCACAATACAGGACAATGTGGAAATGACAATACGTAATAATATAAAGCCCCACCACACCACCTGATGTAAAATATTAAAGTGACTAGTGCACAATGGATAAACAGATGTAAAGAAACCAACAAAATGACATGTGTCGCAAAATGATTTCCAAATGAAAGCAAGATGTAGATGAATAAAAAAGTGGCTGGTGCACAATGAAAAATCTAGTGCAAAGAATCATCAAATAGCATGTAAAACAAAATATATCCAAATGAATGACATCAGAAAAGGCTGTCAGTACAGCCCACATCACTAACTAAATTACAGTGCTAAATATATGAATAATAAAAATGTGGAGATCCTCAAAAAGTGCACACAACACCTCAAACCCAGCGATAAATAAAAAAAAATGCAAAGAAGTGTCATAAGTGATAATATGCAACTGAAGATGAGGGAAATAACTTTCCGCAGCAATACATATATAGTAATATGGTGACAAAAGTGCAAAAAGTATTAATGAACATAAAATAATGAAAGTTCAAAAACGTGACAATAGTGCAATGAAAGTCCGCGCCGATGCTATTGTCATGCAAACAGTGACTTCTGGTGTTCTCTATTGACTTTTCTTTTGTGTGAACACCAGAAGTCACTGTTTGCATGACAATAGCATCGTGCGGACTTTTATTGCACTATTGTCACGTTTTTGAACTTTCATTATTTTATATTCATTAATACTTTTTGCACTTTTGTCACCATATTACTATATATGTATTGCTGCGGAAAGTTATTTCCCTCATCTTCAGTTGCATATTATCACTTATGACACTTATGACACTTATGACTTATGACACTTTGCATTTTTTTTATTTATCGCTGGGTTTGAGGTGTTGTGTGCACTTTTTGAGGATCTCCACATTTTTATTATTCATATATTTAGCACTGTAATTTAGTTAGTGGTGTGGGCTGTACTGACAGCCTTTTCTGATGTCATTCATTTGGATATATTTTGTTTTACATGCTATTTGATGATTCTTTGCACTAGATTTTTCATTGTGCACCAGCCACTTTTTTATTCATCTACATCTTGCTTTCATTTGGAAATCATTTTGCGACACATGTCATTTTGTTGGTTTCTTTACATCTGTTTATCCATTGTGCACTAGTCACTTTAATATTTTACATCAGGTGGTGTGGTGGGGCTTTATATTATTACGTATTGTCATTTCCACATTGTCCTGTATTGTGCTATCATTATCTTCTGGATTAAGCAATTCTTTAGACACACTGACGGTCATTTTTAGTAGTCCCTTTACTATCCACATTGTGGTACAGGAGGGTAGAATAGCGCCACATACCTTGCAATATTTATAATGATTAATACATAAGAAAGTCCATATAGTGAAAAACAAATCCCAGAGTGATAAGTGGTGTAGATTCTCGTTAAAGTGACAAGTGCATCAATGGGACCTCCACCTTAGGAAAACACTGTCGCTTACCGGAAAGCGATGGTCCCTTTTTACAGGGGACCACGCTGAGCACATGGCTGTAACCCCAGCCTGGGATCTCACAGGCAGGCACTGGATACCACAGCGTCAGTGGGGACCGTCATCATGAATCACAGAGTGATGTGTTTACCAGAAAAAAAACACACAAAGTGCTCCACATAGCGTAAATCCTTTTACATTTAATAGAATGATAAAAGTCAAATGAACACTTACAAATCGGCGAAATAATAACAGCAAACAAAATGGGAAAGACGGCCGGCTTCAGATCAGCCCGTAGCTTCCGGGACTTGCACCTCGAAATCCTTTACCATTGAGCCTTTTATCACCTTTTATCACCTGCTCCACTTCTGGGGTCGTCTACATGCTGCAGTGCCCATGTGGCCTGCAGTATGTGGGCTGGACTAAGAGACCCCTGCAGGTGCGATTAAATGAGCATATTAACAACATAAGGAGGGGATTCACCAAGCACTCTGTATCAAAACATTACCTCACCTCCCACGGAAGAGATCCCTCAGGCACCATCTTTTTGGGGATTGACAAATTCAGGCCCCATTGGAGGGGCAGTGTTCTTGTCAGAAGCATCTCACGATTGGAGATGGCTTGGGTTCACAAGTTAAAAACCTATATCCCTTTTGGCCTCAACATTGATGTTGATGTCAATTCTTTTATCGATAATTCCTAGGTATTCCGGTTTATTTCATGATCTATTCTGATTTTACTATTATGCCTGTTTATCTGATCTGTGCTTTTTGCCTATTACTTGTGGGTCTCATGATGTCCTCGAATATCCACTCTAATTATCTACTGTTTTTGATTTTGAGTGCTATGTTATGATTTATTATCAGACAGTGTTATTGCCATCCGATTCCATCTCACTTTGTAGGGGGCGCTCTTCCATTTCAGGGAGATACTGTAATTTTCAATTTTTAATTTTTTTTTTTTTTTATATCTTTTAGATACTTCATTATTATACATTATGATACTTAATTAAGCCCTTATGATGTATTCATTTAATTACATAACTAATGATTTGGTTTGACTGACATAGTCATTTTAATTGTATTTATACCTTCAGGGACCGCTATTTATAATGTATCTGCATTGATAGCGGTGTCTTTTTATTTTGGCTCTTTATTCTGCATTTTCCCATATTTTTATAAGTTACACATTTGATGCTTTCCAGACACCCATTCAATGTAGATGTGTTTGTCGCCTCCTATATGTTAGTTTTTAATTTTAATTTAATTTCCACTTGTGTTTGTGTAATATGGGCTACGAGGTGTAATCATCCAGTTGCCCTTAGTCTTTCCCTTAAGTGGGATGGCGCCCAGTGTGTCTCGTCTGAGTGAGGTGGGGTTTTTCTGTATATAAGCGGTGCGTCAGGACGCTGCCCGTATCCCGTGACCACGTCCGCTAGTGACGAAACGACATAGGGAGGAGGAGCCACGCCCTGACGTCACCGATGCACGTCCAGTCCCGGAAGCTACGGTCTAATCTGAAGCCGGCCGGCTTTTCCATTTTGTTTGCTGTTATTGTTTCGCCGATTTGTAAGTGCTCATTTGACTTTTATCATTCTATTAAATGTAAAAGGATTTACGCTATGTGGAGCACTTTGTGTGTTTTTTTTCTGGTAAACACATCACTCTGCTGTGATTCATGATGACGATCCCCACTGACGCTGCGGTATCCAGTTCCTGCCTGTGAGATCCCGGGCTCGGGTTACAGCCATGTGCTCAGCGTGGTCCCCTGTAAAAAGGGACCATCGCTTTCCGGTAAGCGGCAGTGTTTTCCTAAGGTGGAGGTCCCATCAATGCACTTGTCACTTTAACGAGAATCTACACCACTTATCACTCTGGGATTTGTTTTTCACTATATGGACTTTCTTATGTATTAATCATTATACATTCAAGTTCACCTTTCTGTGCATTTATTGTATGGACAATTTTTCAACAGTACTTTTCTATGTCCGCACGTTTAATTATAATTGTTTCGATTTTCATTTTTGCATTCAATATTACCTTGTTATTCATTATTATCATTATTATTTGTGACACTTAACTTTGCAGTTTTCACCACACTTTTAAATAGCGCGACTTTATTTTCCTATTACTTTGATTGGTGTTGTATAACACTCCTTAGTTGCAGCTTCACTTATCACCTTGATTGTTAGCGCAGTATTCTTTAAACACCAGACTATCTAAGTCGTCAGCAGTTGTTACCAGGGGAATGGTCCCTTCACCCCGAAGTTTTCCTTCAAATATGCCAGCGTTGGGGGATGCCAGAGGTGGATCTCCTGGCATCCAGGTTCAATGCCAAGGTGGACAGCTTTGTGTCCAGAACCAGGGATCCACTTGCCGTGGGGATGGATGCATTGGTGGTTCCCTGGGATCGGTATTCTCTCATTTACGCCTTTCCTCAGATTCAGATGCTGCCGCACCTGTTACGCAGGATACAGGTGGAGCAGAAAACGGTAATTCTAGTGGCCCCACGATGGCCAAGGAGGTCTTGGTACTCACAGATTGTGAGGTTGGCGGTAGGGGACCCATTGTGTCTTCCATTCCGCCCAGACCTGCTGTCCCAAGGTCCCATATACCATCCTTCTTTACGGTCGCTGAATTTGATGGCATGGCTATTGAGACCAAGGCACTGAGAGACCGTGGTATCAGTGGTTCTGTTCTGGCTACTTTGATAAATGCTAGAAAGCCAGTGTCTAGGAAAATTTACCATAGAGTCTGGAAGTCATACATCTCATGGTGTGAGAAGAGAAGATGGCACCCTCGCAAGTATACAATTGAAAGGGTTCTTGCCTTTCTGCAAGCAGGAATTGACTTAAACTTATCCTTAGGGACCATTAAGGGACAAATTTCGGCTTTGTCGGTTTTTTTCCAGAGGCCAATCGCGTCTAATTCTTTAGTAAGAACCTTTATCAACGGAGTACTACATTTGAGGCCACCAATTAAACCACCCTTGTGCCCATGGGACTTGAACTTGGTGCTTTCAGCTCTACAGAGTCAACCCTTTGAGTCTATTAAGCGTATTCCTTTGATCCTACTGACTTAAAAAAATAGTCTTTTTGGTGGCTATAACCTCAGCAAGAAGCATCTTTGAGTTGGCTGCCCTTTCTTGTGAGAAACCCTTTCTGTTTATTCATCAGGGCAAGGTGGTAATGCGGCCCCATCCGGATTTTTTAACCAAAGTGGTTTCCAGTTTTCACTTGAATCAGGATATCGTTTTACCTTCCTTCTTTCCTAACCCTAAGTTTAAGTAGGAAAGATTGCTCCATTCACTCGATGTGGTGAGAGCTATTAAGGTTTATTTGGATATGTCAGCCCCTTTTCGGAAGTCTGACTCCTTTTTTGTTCTGCCTGAGGGTCCTAAGAAAGGACAGGCAGCAGCTAGTTCTACAATCTCTAGGTGGATTTGTCAGGTCATCATCCAGGCCTATGAGTTGAAACACAAGGTTCCACCTCGATATCTCAAGGCTCACTCTACCAGAGGAGTTAGTACGTCATGGGCAGTGCGCCAACACAAGTGTCGATGGCTCAGGTTCGCAAAGCGACCGCTTGGTCTTCGGTACATACATTTATGAGGTTTTACCGACTGGATGTTAGATCTCAAAAGAAGACTGTTTTTGGCCAGAGTGTGCTGCAAGCAGCTTTATAATTTGGAGCCTAAAATAAGGGGGATTTAGGTATGTTCCCTCCCCTCAAAGGCATTGCTTTAGGACATCCCAGATAGTCATTACTATGGTGCTCTGTGTCCCGTGATGTACGATAAAGAAAAATGGATTTTTAAAACAGTTTACCTGTAAAATACTTTTCTTGGAGTACATCACAGGACACAGAGGTCCCTCCCCTCTTTTTCTGGGATCTTCATTGCTTGCTAAAAAAACTAAGGTACTTCCTGTATGGGAGGGGTTATATGGGAGGAACCTTCTTACTATTGGTTGCCAGTGTCCAATCACCTAAAGGTAGCATATAAACCCAGATAGTCATTACTATGGTGCTCTGTGTCCCGTGATGTACTCCAAGAAAAGGATTTTACAGGTAAGCTGTTTTAAAAATACATTTATCCAGCAATATCATGTAAATTCAATATCGGCAATTTTGCCGTTGGATCTCATTGTATGTGTGGTGATTAAGGCGGCCGGACCGTTTCTGTTATTTGTATGTTTATTGTTTGTTCTTGTCCATATATGTTTTTTTGTTTTGTGTACCACATGCTTTGATGCATGAATGGTGCAAAACAGCCTGATATCCAGCAACGCCAGTCTATCATAGCTCTCAATTGCTGTTTTTGTGTTTTTTCGTATATAATAAATTATTAGTGAATTAATTTTTCTTTTACTATGCTTTGATCCTTAATTGCCCGCTACAGCCATAGTAGCCGTCTTTGTTTCTTTGGGAGGCTTCCTCTCTTGTGACCCTCCCTAAGAAAACATTTTTTGTATATGCAGATATTTTGGTTACGGCAGCAGCCTCTGACATGGGGGTGGCATTCGATCGGTAATTATCACTATATAAAAGGGCATATGGTGAAGGTTTGGTCTTCTTTTTTGGTTTGACATTATTTCTGCTTGCTGATTGGTTGCTAGAGGTTACCACACATCATTACCGCTCACTGATTGCTAGAGGTTACTGCACATCATTGCCACTCACTGATTAGCTGCTAGAGGTTACTGCACATCATTACTGCAAACTGGTTGATAGAGATTACAGCAGATCATTACTGTTCACTGATTAGTTGCTAGAGGTTATTGCACATCATTACCTCTGCATCAAATTGTGAGTGTGGCTAAACTGCACTAACAGTGAGGCATTGTTATAAACCAGGATTTCAGGAGTGCACTATATACAGACTGCAGGGTTCTGGAGTGCACTACATAGGGTACAGCGTTGAAAAGTGCGCTATGTACAGAATGCAGGGTTGAGGAGTGAGCGACGTACAGAGTGCACGGTTAAGGGGTGAGCTATGTGCAGACTGGGGTTGAGGGGTGAGCTACGTACAGAGTGCAGTGTTGAGGGGTGAGCTACGTACAGAGTCCATGGTTGAGGGATGAGCTACTTGCAGAGTGCAAGGTTGATGGGTGCACTACATACAGAGTGAAGGGTTGAGAGGTGAGCTACATACAGAGGGCAGGGTTGAGGGGTGAACTACATACAGAGTGCATGGCTGAGAGATGAGCTACGTGCAGACTGCAGGGTTGAGGAGTGCACTACATAAAGAGTGCAGGGTCGAGGGGTGAGCTATGTACAAATTGCAGTGTTGAGGGCTGCGCTATGTCAGGCGTGCAGGATTGAGGGGTGCGCTATGTCAGGCGTGCAGGGTTGAGGGGTGCGTTACGTACAGAGTGCAGGGTTGAGGGGTGCGCTATGTAAAGAGTGCAGGGTTGAGGAGTGCGCTTGTCAGGGAATTAGTAGACCAGACTGTGTGGACTGCACAGAGGAAACCAAAAACGCATGTAAGTGAATGATAATGGTGTTTATTAAAATAGGTGACAAGTAAGTGAATACAAACAGTGCACAACCAAACCACAAGACCCACAAACAACAAATAGTATATACAATAAATGGGAGATACCGGAATCGTAAACAAAAGCCAGGCCGGTGTCAAACATAGGGAGATCAGCAGATGGGTAAGGACGGGAAACCAACAGGACAGGGAGAGGATGGATGGATAGGATGCAGGGCAGGGATCCAAGGTAATCAGGTAACAGGAGGGACAGGTCCAGGATGGGCTCGGGATAGGGATCGGAACAGAACAGATCAGATCAGGTCAGGTGATGTCAGATGCAGGCTCAAGGTCAGGATTACAGGCAGCGAGGTCAGGGCGCAGGGAGAGAGATACCAAGGCAATCATGTGAGGGCTTGCCGGGTATTTATGAGACTGCCAGTAATTGACCACATGTAACACCTGAGTGCAGGAGGTGCTGTCTGCTCCACACTGCCAAGATACACCCGCTGGTGGAAACCGGTTCCTATGGCCCAAGGATCCAACAGTGCCACCAGCAGGTGAGTCCTCTTATTACAGGTCCTGGGTGTTGGAAGACACCCGCTGGTGGACACTGGTACTGCGATCCAAGATACCGACAGCGCCACCAACGGGTGAACCCATTCATGACAGTACTCCCCAAAGGAGCGGGTTCCGGATGCTCCAACTAGATGTAATTGTCCAAAGTTTATGGCCTCAAACCGAACAACGGATGAGGGCACGTCAGGCTGGGCATCGGGTACTTCAGGCTGGGCTTCAGGCACCTTAGACTGGGCAGAGGATACGTCAAACCGGATAGCAGGCACATCAGAGCAGACAGCGGGCACATCAGAGCAGACAGCATGCTCTGGGTCGTCGAGCTGGGCAGCAGGCCCTGGGTTGTCGAACTGGGCAGCAGGCTCCGGGTCGTCGAGCTGGGCAGCAGGCTCCGGGTCGTCGAGCTGGGAAGCAGGCTCCGGGTCGTCAGACTGGGTAGCAGTCACTGGGACAACAGGCCAAACAGCGAGCACCATAAGGGCAGGCTGGATCACAGGCACCGGCTCAGCAAGCTGGGTAACGGGCCCCGGCCCAGTGGGCTGGGTAACGGGCCCCGGTTCAGTGAGCTGGACACCGGGCACTGGTCCGGCAAGCTGAATAATGGCCACTGGCTTAACAGGCCGAGTGACGGACTCTGGTTTAGCAGACTGGGTAACAGGCAACGGTTCAGCAGACTGGGTAACGGGCACCGGTTCAACAGACTGGGACATAGGCACCGAAACATCAGGCTGAGACACGGGCACCGAAACTTCAGGCTGGGACACCGGCTCTTCAAGCTGGGACACCGGGATTCCAGATTGGGACACCGGAACTTCAGACTGGGACACCAATATCAAGACATCAGACTGGAAGGCAGGCCCCGAGACATCAGGCTGGAAGGCAGACAACAAGACATCAGGCTGGAAGGCAGGCACCGAGACATCAGGCTGGAAGGCAGGCACCGAGACATCAGACTGGAAGGCAGGTACCAAGACATCAGACTGAAAAGCGGGCACATCAGACTGGAAAGTGGGCACATCAGACTGGAACACTGGCAGCAAAACTTCAGGCTGGAACATGGACACAAGGTCATCAGACTGGTCAGCAGGTACTGAAAGAGAGACATCAGGCTGGAAGGTAGGCACGAGACATCAGGCTAGAAGGCAAGTACCAAGACATCAGGCTGAAAGGCAGGCACCGAGACATCAGACTGGAAGGCAGGCACATCAGACTGGAAAGCGGGCACATCAGACTGGAAAGCGGCCACATCAGACTGGAAAGCAGGCACATTAGACTGGAAGGCAGGCACCAGGACATGGGACTGGAAGGCAGGCACCAGGACATCAGACTGGAAGGCAGGCACCAGGACATCAGACTGGAAGGCAGGCACCAGGACATCAGACTGGAAGGCAGGCACATCAGACTGGAAGGCAGACATATCAGACTGGAAGGCAGGCACATCAAACTGGGAAGCGGGGACATCAGACTGGAAGGCAGGCACATCAGACTGGAAAGCGGGCACATCAGACTGGAAAACGGAGACATCAGGCTGGAAGGTAGGCACGAGACATCAGGCTAGAAGGCAAGTACCGAGACATCAGGCTGAAAGGCAGGCACCGAGACATCAGGCTGGAAGGCAGGCACATCAGACTGGAAAGCGGGCACATCAGACTGAAAAGCGGCCACATCAGACTGGGAAGCAGGCACATTAGACTGGAAGGCAGGCACCGAGACATCGGACTGGAAGGCAGGCACCAGGACATCAGACTGGAAAGCAGGCACCAGGACATCAGACTGGAGGGCAGGCACCAGGACATCAGACTGGAAGGCAGGGACATCAGACTGGAAGGCAGGCATATCAGACTGGAAGGCAGGCACATCAAACTGGGAAGCGGGGACATCAGACTGGAAGGCAGGCACATCAGACTGGGAAGCGGGGACATCAGACTGGAAGGCAGGCACATCGGACTGGAAAGCAGGCACATCAGACTGGAAAGTGGGCACATCAGACTGGAACACTGGCAGCAAAACTTCAGTCTGGAACATGGACACAAGGTCATCAGACTGGTCAGCAGGTACTGAAACATCGGACTGGGTAGTAGGCACTGGGGCATCAGACTGGGTAGAAGGCACTGGGATGTCAGGCTGGGTAGCAGGCACTGGGACGTCAGGCTGGGTAGCAGGCACTGGGACGTCAAGCTGGGTAGCAGGCACTTGGACATCAGGCTGGGTAGCAGGCACTGGGTTGGCAGAATTCGGTGGGTCATCAGGTTCAACTGGCGTGAAGGTAGACTGGGTTACTGGCAGAATTGTGTGGGTTGGAAGGAACTTTCATTTCTTTTTTGGTTTAGCCACTGCAGCTTTGTAGGTAACTACAGGGCTGTAAGAAAAAGATGTAACTGGGCAAAAGAAAGACCAGGGAACAGTGGCTGGAGGAGGGTTTTGTGGAATTGTCACAGGTGGAAGATAAGAGGCAGGTGGACTGAAAGCAGGATAGGTGCAGTGAGTAGAGACTGGGTAATAGTACTTGGTGGGAAGCTGTGTATACTGGGCTGTAGCCGAGGTAGCCATGGGTGACGGGGAGATAGATTCTTGGGAAGGAAGGTGATTAATGGCAGGGCTGGAATGTTGTGGCTTGGCTAAAAACAGGAGATCTGACCATGCCTGGAGCACAGGTTGAACAAACGTTGATTCACACACAGCCTGACTAACCAGGGATTGCACTGAATGGATGGAATCAGACAACACCTGCTGGGAACAAGAGGAATAATGTTCCATGAAAAAGGCTGGATCATCCTCTAACAACCATACCAGAGATTCGACTTGGCCATAATTGAAGGGGGGAGAAAAATCGTCACTTCCTTTGAGAATACATGACAGGGCTGGCTTTGCACATAACTGGATTAAGGGCTGAACATCCCCGAATAACATATACCCCTGATCCACTAGGGAATGAGCTGATCGGATCGTTTCCAGCAGTTGGTCACTGGTCCAATCTTTCAAGGTTTGGCAGCACTATTCACCATCCTCTGCCGCCAGCAGAGAATAATACACAATTACATTAAAATCTATGTTACTTAACCAGGATTGTTCCTCGGTGCAGCCACGTCTGGTCAGAGATGGCCTTGGTATACTGTCAGGGAATTAGTAGACCAGACTGTGTGGACTGCACAGAGGAAACCAAAAACACATGTAAGTGAATGATAATGGTGTTTATTTAATCACTTCACATCCCGCCCATAGTAATATGACGCCCGCAGATGGGATCTCCCATCCTGGGCAGGCGTCATATGAAGTCCTGGGCTTTCTGGCCGTCTGGGGGGCGCGCGCCCCCGCCGCATCACTCGGGACCCGATGCGCGTGCCCGATGGCTGCAATGTCCGCTGGGCACCCGCGATTGACTGTTGACCGAGCAGGACTGTGGATCTGTGTGTGTAAACACACAGATTCACGTCCTGTCAGGTGAGAGGAGACCGATGGTGTGTTCCCAGTACAGAGGAACACCGATCTGTCTCCTCCCCTTGTGAGTCCCCTCCCCCTACAGTTAGAATCACTCTTTTTGGTGTTTACCCCACACTCATTCACCTTGGGGGAGGGGCAGGATCTGGGGGGCCCCTTTCTTAAAAGGGAGCTTCCAGATTCCAATAAGCCCCCTGCCTGCAGACCCCCACAACCACCAGCTAGGTTTGTGGGGAAGAGGCCCTTGTACCCATCAACATGGAGGCAAGGTTCTTTGGGGTGCCCCAAAGCATCCACCCCCCCATGTTGAGGGCATGAGGCCTGGTATGGTTCGAGGGGGCACTCCCACATCCCCTCCCTTTCCTGACCTGTGTGCTTGGATAAGGGTCTGGTATAGATTTTGGGGGGGACCCTACACCATTTTTTTTTTAAATTGGCAGGGGGGATGGGGTGTTGGGTCCCCTCCGAAGCCATACTAGACCCGAAGGGCCTGTTTTTTTTTAATCTTATCTTCTCCAAATCGTGTATTATCCATTGGCACTATTGACAGTGCTTTTTATAACTGTTATGCAATAAATCTTTACCAATTTACACAATGGGATCCCCTTTTTTCTTATCCATCTATATGTGAGTTTAACGAATGATCGTGGACAATGCAGAGGGAACGAAGGATAAAGAGCTGACTTCATTGTGAGGCCTTTTACCCCCGCAGGGGTACATCCCTTTAGTGAGTGTGGACCTGAGGGGAGAGCACATGTGAAGAGTCACAATTTTTTGCCAATTAAATAAATTTTTTCACTTCACCACTACCTTTTGTGAACTTTAAAAATTGAATGCATTCATATGAATTTTTTTGCTGATCTATGCACTTTGGAATCACTGAAGAAACAGAGACTTGTTGGGCCCATATTTATTAATCCATATTTGAACACCAATGATTGTGTTTGCACATTTGCACTTTAGATTATTTCTTAAAAAGAGACAACACACCTTTTTTATTTTTCACAAATATTTTATGGATTTTCATTCACAATTTTGTCACAGTGGTAAAAAAACTTAGCAGTGCCAACCTTACCCATCTACCAATTTCTCACATTCTTTTAATGAAAGCTATACATTTACAAATATTAAAAATACCCTTTAAAATTCTATTAAGATTTTAAAGTGGATATAAAACCCTCTCTTATATCCAGTGAAGTGAATCGCCTCAGATGATACACAGAGATTAAACAAATCTCCCTACATAAGTTTTACATGTATATCTGCTGTCTTCAGCTTGCTATATCCTTTAGAAAGTGCACATTGTGTTAGAATTTTTTCTTCTTGTTCCAGCAACGGGTGTTGAGTCTGGGCATACACTGTGCAACAACTGATTGGAGGAAAGGCACACACACCCCCCTCCACATAGGCAGGGGAAAGCAGATACTTGCAGAGCTGTGCTGTGAATAGACCAGCTCTCTGCTTATCTATCTCTAAGTTACCTCCCCGACAAATTTCCAGCTGCTTTTATCTCCTGTGTCAGAGTACTTGTCAGAAGTTATCAATCTGATAACAGAAGAACGGAGCAGCAGAAAGACACGGGATTCAGGGCGTTGGAGAGAGATAGGTAAACACTACAGATAAATGTGCCCAGGTCAGATGTAATGAGTCAGGTTTAAATCCACTTTTAAGCTTTTATGAGATTTTAGATTTTTAGTTTACATGTGTGGGCATGAAAAGGCTTCTTTTTGAGGGGAGAACAGACCCTAGGCCTTTGACCCTTATTATGGAATACCCGAACATGCTTGTAAACCTCAGACATGAAATATGAACAAAGCATATCCCTCTATAGTGTGTACTTGTCTCAATTAAGAGCACCAAGTGTCACTTTTATCTGTTGTTTCGTTCCTCTGCTATTAGCCTGGGTCACTTTTTTTTTTTTTTTTTAATATGGAAAAAAACAACTTTATTATTTTTAAAAGCACTTGGTACATTGCATTAAAATACAATTGTCATAGAAGGTAAGTACAAATACATTTGTCTTTTTGGTCCAAACAATACATGTAGAAAAAATAACAGCATTATTCTAGTATAGTGTTCAGTGATATTGGTGCCTCTTTTCTTGGGTTCTACGAAAGTATAGAGAGGCATAACAATTACCTGCACTATAGGAAAGGGGTACAACTCTGGGGTGCGGTTTAATTCCCTTAAAGGCTCGACCCTATCAAGTACATGTTTCACCATCCTCCAGCCATCTGTCCCATACTTTAGAGTACTTCTGTGAGCACCCCCTGTGGGTATATACCAATTTTTTAAATGAAAGGGTATTGTTGATGTCTTTCTTCCATGTCTGGATCGTGGGAAGCGTTGCCTGCATCCACAGCCTGGCCAGCAGGCATAGCTTAGGGTCCAGGACTACAGGGGATCCCATATTATCATGGAGGAAGCAAACTACCTGTAGCCAATAGGCTTGTATATTGGGGCAGCTCCATAGCAGGTGGTAAAACGTACATGGGGCGACTGTACATATAGGACATGATGAGTTGTTCGTACGTTGGAACCTGGCCAATCTCAGTGGTGTCAAATATGCTTTATGTATAATATACAGTTGCATCAATCTATCCGATATTTTAGGGGATACTATCTTAAATCCCTCAAGTATTTCATCCCAATCCGTATAATTAATAGGACCTATATCTTGTTCCCATGCATTTTTAGCTGTTTGAGCGACTGCTATCATCCTCTCAAATCTAAGAATAGAGTACAGGTTTGATATAAGTTTAGTTGGATCCTCACCCATGATTATATTTAAGACTGGAGGGGGGGTCTATCGTGATCTTAAGGTTTGCAAATTGGGCTTGTATCGCATGACGAAGTTGGAGGTATCTAAATAATAGATGGTTCGGGAGCATCAATTCTTCTTTAACTGTTTAAATTTTTTTAGGATCGGAGGTTGACATTACTTGGTGTAGGTAAATTATTCCATATGATGCCCAGATGGCTAAGTCCGGTATGGAACACAGTTCAGGCATAGGGTTGTTGGGCTATAGTGGAGTGTATTTGCCCTGTGTTCTGTTTTTTTACGGGTGATTTCCATACCATCTGGTTATGTAGCATCATCCCATTATATCTGGGAAATTTCCTGTTTGTTTGCTTGCCTCGTAGGATAGCTTGGAGAGGGGTATATGCCGGGTGACGAGGCTATTGCAGACCAGGCATCTATAGCGTTGTGTTTCAGCTGCATTAAAGTGATATAGATGGGAGAGCTGAGAAGCTAAAAAGTAGTCCTATAGGTCTGCGAGAGAGGTTGTGGGATTTTTCAGAATGTGCCACGCTAATTTATGTCTACTATGTCCCCATACAAAAGAGTTTAGGATGGCCTCCATTTGTTTAAAATTTTTTAGGGGGATATAGAAGGGGGTGTGCCAAATCATATAAAGGATTTTAGGTAGTATTATCATTTTAATTATGTTTATGCGCCCCATTAATCCTAGGGGTAGTCTGGACCATGCTTGAGTTTTGGTTTTAAGCAGTGCAAATAACGGTTCTATATTCAAAGGAATATAATCCCTGAGGATCCTGGTGACCTCTACTCCCAGGTATTTGACCTTTGACACTCTGGTTAGGGGCAGCTCAGGAACCACAGGGGGTGGGGGGGAATATGTCTATGGGGAGGATCTGGGATTTATCCCAGTTTATGCATAGTCCCAAGAATCTTCCCATCTTTTCAATAATTGCAGCTTGGAGCGAAGATCCCTGGTCTACTAGATATAGTACGGTGTCGTCAGCATATAGGCCTATTTTTTCCATTGTGGAGCCCCATCGTAGGCCTACAATATCAGGGTCCCTCCTAATGTCTATTGCTAATGGTTCGGCTGCTAGTGCGTATAGTAGGGGGGGAAGGGGGCAGCAACGACGTGTGCCCCTTTCAAGGGGGAATTGTTCTGAGAGCCAACCATTCACAAATATTCTCACTTTGGGTGTCTGGTATAGAAGCTGTACCCACTTTAAAAAAAGTGAACCGAAGCCAAAGCTATAAAGGCATTCCCAGAGATACAGCCATTCGACTGAGTCAAAGGCTTTGGCCGTATCCAAGGCTACCACCACCCTGTTCCCTGAATTGTCATGTTGAGCCTGAATATTCATATATAATTGTCTGATGTTCATAGCAGTGGTTTTCCCTGGCATAAATCCGATTTGATCCAAGTGAATTAAGGAAAGAATTTCAGCTTCTTCTATTGCAGTCAAAAACTGACTGGATTTGTTGGTGAGACATGATGGGGCCTCTTCAATTACTTACCTACACACTGTTTATATTCTCTTTGGCCCTGTGTAGCATGCTGATGTTTACGCAGGGCTGTTATTAAATTTAGTTGCCAGGCGATAGTTGCTTTGGCCAATTGTTAGGAGATCAGTTGATTTCTCCCTAATTCTGGCATTGCTGCACTTTTGTCTTCTGTCACCAGGTGGCATTGTGGCTGGTGACATTAGATAAGACAAGGGCATAGCACGGACAGATTAGGAATGAATGGGGTGTCTTAGCCAATGGGCAGGGATTTTCTTGGGTCCCTTGGCCTGCTGGGAGAGCCTATTTATTTGGGTGGAGTCAGGTGATCGGGGATCTGTGCCACCTGGACAGCTGTCTGGGTTTACATGTGTTGTACTGCCCCGGGCTGCTAGGCCAGAAGCCTAGGGCCTATCCAGAAGCAGGAGAGGCAGTGTAGGTTTGGGACTGCGTGCTTGTGGTCCAACCAGAAGTATCCGTTCCGCTGGCCGGGTAACCAAACATGGTCGGAGGTAGAGGGGAAGCTGTCGCCACTAAGAGGCCATCCACCTTCCTACCAGAGACCATTGTGAGTAAGCTGATGCCAGTACCAGAGCAGACTTCTCGCCAGCTGGGGACAGTGAAGAAGTGGGAAAACTTCAGCAAGTGCTAGGTCAGGGATCCAGCTGGACAGCAGAAGTGACGCTTGTGGAGCATCAGTGAGTGCCAAGCCAGGGACCTAACATGTCAGCAGGGTTGAAGCTTGAGGAGTATCTGTGAGTGCCAAGCCCAGGACCCAGCAGAGAAGAAGGGGTGACGCTTGAGGAAGATACTGAGTGATAAAGTGGAAGAGCTCAGGGGATGTATTGTAAGTGTACTGTCTGCCCTCATGTTGTAAAGCGCTGTGCAAACTGTTGGCGCTATATAAATCCTGTATAATAATAATAATAATCCAGTGGCTAGTGGATCTGAAGTCTAGTAAAAGGCTGGAAGCTCGTTGAGTTAAGACCCACAGTGAATGAGTGTGGGGGAAGCTGAGAACTGTTCATGTTACAAATAGTTGAATACAATTGTCGTTAGTAACAGCTACAAGATTGTTGCCATAGGAGACAGCGGTCCTACCTATACAGAAGTGGTGTCCAGCTGGAGGCCTTCACCTGTATAGCTGTCTACCTATAGAAGTCTCGGAGTCTGCTAATTAACTTTGCATCTACCCAATGGTGTCCTGGCCCTAACCCTCTCTCCCACAATTCTTGTTCAAGAGACAATAAATCTCTTTGCATTCAAAAAGTGTCTGGCGCCCACCTGTTCATCTTGCATTACACCCACAATGCCTTTTAACCCACTCTACATTGAGGGATGTCAGCTCTCCCCAACTCTGGAGGTCACCATTAGCCCTAAAGAAGCCTGAGACTTTGCTACATTTGGCGCCCAACGCGGGGAAAAGGCGTTATTCCTACAGCAGTTGCCCATAGCAACCGGCTCCAGCTACATCAGGATTTCGTCTGGCTCCATGGGAGTGTGTTATTGTACATTCCAACAATGTGGGAAAGAACCATCATGTCTCATTGCTAATGGGAGAGTATCAGCCTGGTCTTTTGACACTTTACGCCAGGTCTGCAAGGGTTAAAACAGACTCCATTAAAGTTTTGGCGTGCCACAAGAGAGAAAAGGCGGGCTCTGAAGTTTCCATAAAGTATCTGCACCAATCCGTTGGCAGGGGAAGGAGCTCCCGCTCTGCAGAGAAGGATAAGGAAGTTCTGCCACGTGTGCTGAGTGTGGGTTGGAGAAGATGGCGCAGTTTGAAAGTATGATGGGAAAATGTATGCTCCGGGTGTTGGCTTTGGTCTGAGCGAGTCCAAGGATGTTCTGACTGACACCGGAGTGTGGTATACACCTAAGGGTATATAAACCAAGTGGACTGCGCTAGCAACTAAATGTGTAAAGATATATAAGCAAAAAAACACAAGACACCAAAGGGTGTTGGTGAAGTGACACGTGAGTAAAGATATGGATGTGTCAGAGAACTGGACCTGCAGCTCGTGCACCCGAGTCAGCACTCAGTGTGCATGCACTACGCCGCAGCACCAGAGCTCCAAGACCCTCCACAGAAACAAAATCAATTGGTGTAAAAATGACAGGATCATGGGACGATGCACTACTAGAACAGATGCATCTATCAAATCTCAGAAATTAGCATACAATAATATAAACAAAAGTATAAATATACAAATAAAGCATGACAATTGTGCAGAAAATAGGATAGCATGGAGCGAACCACTCAGCACATTCCAGATAGCACAGAGAGACCATAAAATGTCATCTACAATATAGATGCTCCTTCATGAGGCAGACATTAACATGATGAACGGGCTTCACACTTTTTCATCTTGGGCCAATGGTGTAGTGATGTAAAAAGGATTGCTCATAAAAGCATGGAAGCACACGTTCCACCGAAGGAGAGAAGAGAAGTATATAGCATAAAACCTTTTAAAACCAGAGGTCACCTGCGCATAAATGCGCTACTCACGGGACCAATAAGGAAAGCAGGCATTCAGATATTTCGGTCGGTACGCCGCTCATGGCGTGCGTTCCACCGCCAGGAAGTGATGTCACTGGTACAGGTCGAAAGAACGTGAACAGGATGTTGCGTCGACGCGTTTCGCCCCTCCCCCAGGGCGTTATCAAAGACTCAACATCCTGCCGGCGTGTAAACCTTTTATGTTATGTTCAGTGAGTGACAGCCATTTACGGCCAATGGGTGAGAAGTTACCCATTCCTTCCTCTATCATCATATCCTGTTTGCAAAAAATAAAACTTTACTCAATGGTCGGAGACAAACAACTCCAATAAGCAGATAGATGTTTACAGCATCTTCATAAGGAGAAACATCTTAGCACTCCCTGCCTTCCACAGAACAAAGTATATGCAAACCAAAGAATACTAACATCAGGATATTTAGATAGACAGGGAAGAAATTCATACAATATATATTAGATATCTAAACTCCTAATGATAAAAACAATAGTTTAATACATAACCAAAAAATTTTTTAAAAATCTATAAAAATGACAAATTAATATATGAAAAAATTATTTTGTGCAAAAAATGAAATAAAAATAAATATAAATAAAAATAAAAATAAAAATAAAAATAAAAATAAAAATAAAAATAAAAAATAAAATATAATATATAATATAAAATAAAAAATAAAAAATAAAAAATAAAAAATAAAAAATAAAAAATAGAAAATAGAAATAAAATGTAAAAAATAAAAAATAAAAATAAAAAATAAAAAACAAAAAATAAAAAATAAAAAATAAAAAATAAAAAATAAAAAAACAAAAAATTTTTATCTAGTATAGCATCCCATATTTCACTCGATGGTTTACTAATCTCCCAGATTGATATTCACGATTAGGACATGGGAAAAACATAATCAAAGATGCATGATGGTAAAAATAAATACGGTACTAAAATGCACAGACACATATATAAAAAAATATATTGAGGTATAATGGAAACAAAATATATATTTATACTACCAATTCGATAAAAAACAATTCAAGTCTAGCTCGATATTCAGGCCCAGGGGGTTTAAAGTGCGTAATCTATGTATCCACTGGGTTTCATTTTGTGAGATGTTTTGTCTAAGATTGGAACCTCGCCAATGATCTTCAACTCTGTCAATTCCACAGAAAGTGAGTAGGCTGGGATCTTGGTTGTGGAAAAGCCTAAAATGATTGGAAAGACCATGGAATCTATAACCCTTCTTGATTCTATTTACATGCTCATTGAGCCTTATACCCAGTTGTCTGGTAGTTCTTCCTACATATTGTAGATTGCAAGGGCAAGATATATATTTTCATATATTAATTTGTCATTTTTATAGATTTTTAAAAAATTTTTTGGTTATGTATTAAACTATTGTTTTTATCATTAGGAGTTTAGATATCTAATATATATTGTATGAATTTCTTCCCTGTCTATCTAAATATCCTGATGTTAGTATTCTTTGGTTTGCATATACTTTGTTCTGTGGAAGGCAGGGAGTGCTAAGATGTTTCTCCTTATGAAGATGCTGTAAACATCTATCTGCTTATTGGAGTTGTTTGTCTCCGACCATTGAGTAAAGTTTTATTTTTTGCAAACAGGATATGATGATAGAGGAAGGAATGGGTAACTTCTCACCCATTGGCCGTAAATGGCTGTCACTCACTGAACATAACATAAAAGGTTTACACGCCGGCAGGATGTTGAGTCTTTGATAACGCCCTGGGGGAGGGGCGAAACGCGTCGACGCAACATCCTGTTCACGTTCTTTCGACCTGTACCAGTGACATCACTTCCTGGCGGTGGAACGCACGCCATGAGCGGCGTACCGACCGAAATATCTGAATGCCTGCTTTCCTTATTGGTCCCGTGAGTAGCGCATTTATGCGCAGGTGACCTCTGGTTTTAAAAGGTTTTATGCTATATACTTCTCTTCTCTCCTTCGGTGGAACGTGTGCTTCCATGCTTTTATGAGCAATCCTTTTTACATCACTACACCATTGGCCCAAGATGAAAAAGTGTGAAGCCCGTTCATCATGTTAATGTCTGCCTCATGAAGGAGCATCTATATTGTAGATGACATTTTATGGTCTCTCTGTGCTATCTGGAATGTGCTGAGTGGTTCGCTCCATGCTATCCTATTTTCTGCACAATTGTCATGCTTTATTTGTATATTTATACTTTTGTTTATATTATTGTATGCTAATTTCTGAGATTTGATAGATGCATCTGTTCTAGTAGTGCATCGTCCCATGATCCTGTCATTTTTACACCAATTGATTTTGTTTCTGTGGAGGGTCTTGGAGCTCTGGTGCTGCGGCGTAGTGCATGCACACTGAGTGCTGACTCGGGTGCACGAGCTGCAGGTCCAGTTCTCTGACACATCCATATCTTTACTCACGTGTCACTTCACCAACACCCTTTGGTGTCTTGTGTTTTTTTGCTTATATATCTTTACACATTTAGTTGCTAGCGCAGTCCACTTGGTTTATATATCTTCAAAGTACAGTACTTTCACTCTGCTGCTGCAACAAAGTTCCATTTCCTTTCTTTTTTGGTTTCACAAAAAGCTTTTGTTTGATACCATTTATTTGCAAGCGCTGTATTGTATGATTACACCTAAGGGTAGTCTCGCCCTGTACATGGGTGGAGGCTATGAGGCCTTGGGTCTGATCTGCAGGAAGTTTTCCGGTTTGGCCACACTTTTGAGGCGTTGGATCATCTGTGGACATTGCGGGGAACCCCTGCTTGAGGTAGTCTCACCAGCCCAACCTCCGCAGACACGGCAAGTGGATTGGAACAAGAATGTTGCCGTCCTGGCTGGGAGTGGCATTGAGAGTCCACCTGCTATCACCCGGCTCATGAGATAAGCTGCTTCTCTTGTGTCTGTGGCTGCTCCAGGACCCAGAGTTCTGGTCGCCCCTTCGAGGCCGTGGTCGGGCTCACCTGCTCTCCTTTATGGCGGAATCACCAAGGAAAAGGGTGAAAGTGGTGTGCCAGTGGGGGAGGTGATACCTGTGGCCATTAAAGGAGATGCGGTTGGGTCAATTAAAGCAAGCTCCATGCGAAACTATCTCCCGGCCAAAGAATGCTCCACTATATCCAATTCAGACATCCCCTCTGACGGGATCTCTGAACTGTTTTCAAACAATTTGTCTTGGAGTGATAGTAAAGAGGAGCAATTATGTGACCTGGAAGAGGATGAGATTCCTTGCCTACTGCAAGTGTTAAGATTGAATTGTCTACTACCACTCCAACTGTGTGTATCACTAATGCCCTGTACACACGGTCGGACTTTCCGACGGAAAATGTGCAATCGGAGCTTGTTGTCGGAAATTCTGACTGTGTGTGGGCTCCATCGGACTTTTTCCATCGGAATTTCCGACACACAAAGTTTGAGAGCAGGATATAAAATTTTCCAACAACAAAATCCAAACGTTTAAATTTCGATCGTGTGTACACAAATCCGACGCACAACGTGCCACGCATGCTCAGAATAAATTAAGAGACGAAAGCTATTGGCTACTGACCCGTTTATAATCCCGACTTACATGTTTTACGTCACCGCGTTCAGAACGATTGGATTTTCCTACAACTTTGTGCGACCGTGTGTATGCAAGACAAGTTTGGCCCAAAATCCGTCGGAAAAAAATCCGACGGATTTTGTGGTTGGAATGTCCGATCAATGTCCGATCGTGTGTACAGGGCATAAGTCTTTTGAGGAGGATCGCTGGAAAAATTGGGTCCCTAAAGTTATTTCCACCAAATCGATAGAGGTGACTAAGTTTGATTGCAGACCCGATGCTATTGCAGGATACCCTCTCCAGACGCACAGGTCCTACTCAGGTATGGAGACCCTAAGACACTGCCCAGGCTGTCCAAAGTACAGCACATCATTATAAAGAAAGTGGCTGAGGAATATGGATATCTGTATCCCTATGTACCAGCCCATCTGTTGAAGAGATCCAGGACAAGGAAACACAATGGGTAGATGAAGCTGTGCGAAGTTTCCTTTGGATCTCTTTGCGGGTGGACTTTCCAAAGTTGTCACCCAAGATAGCAGAGAAGTACATTTCAGTATTGCACACCTGGGGCTATGTTCGCAAAATTAACCCCAGTAGTGTGATCATCCGCAGGCCCAACAAGAAAGACATTCAACATTAGATTACTATGGTAAATGCTAAAAGAGAGGCCTTGAAGTTGCCAGATCCCAGATATTACTGGTAGAAGATATTGAATTGTGTTTTACTGATACCATGTGGATTACAAATGTGTGCTTTGTGGAGTTAAGACGCTATGTTGAAAAGGCACTCCCCCTTTGTACAGAAAGTGTTGCTAGTGGGGGACATTCCTGTTGGCTGTATTGCTGGGACTGTTTGTATGCTGCCGGCAGATACAGGGAGTGCCCACTTGACTCATGCTGCCTAGTGCTCTGGAATCGCCAGTGTGCCTCCCTTGGAAAAGTAACCTGTTCGAACATTCAGCGTGTTGTTTCTTCAGTCCATGAAGAACTTTGTTCTCAGTCCTTGGCTGGTATGTGGACAGACTGAGATTACCACTGCAAGGGGACCTGTGTTCAGAAGTGCCGTCCCTTGCACCATGACCTGGCTGCTTGTTGCCTGATTGCAGCCGTGCCTCCTGTCCCTGGAGTTGTCCCTAAGAAGAATTGAAACTGCTGAGAAATGTTCTTCCCCGAGTGAAAGATTAATGGACTTTGAGGCTTCAAGAACACTGGGGTGTTTAGTTAGTTAGGTAGAATAAGCTGTGGCAAAAGGGGCATATTCTCACCTTATACTCTGAATAATGGACTGTCCAGTGTACCAGGATAGTTTTTTTTTCATATGCTGGCCACCAGGTTCCGTGAGCAGTACCAACCCGAGTGAGCCTCTGTTCACATCATGTGTTTACCTGGGAGGAACTGCTAATAAGGTTTCTGTAAAATAGCTGTGGAAAGGGGTGGCATCCTTGGATGAGGATGGGGCCCAATTTCACTTATATGTGTGCTTAGATATAAAGGAAAAGAAAATGATTAATGCGCTACCTGAAAAAGAAAAAACCAAAGCTGCTACAAACCATGTGACCAAAATGTGTACCAATATTCAATAAATTGTAGCGCTAAAAAACATATGTCATATGAACAGAATGTCTCTGTAAACATAAACTAATGGTGACGTATAATCAGAGAAAAAACGTGATGATCCACAGTGAATAAATGTTACCGGAACTGTTGGATTCTATTGCCATTAGCATAGAATACCCGCGGTTCTATACCCTGTACACTGCCTTTTTTTACATTTGTGATCACTTTTATGTATACCGTTTTTTTAGTAATAAATTACCCTGATTTACACTATGTGGAGGCATCCCTCTTTTTTTCCATATACTTTAGGGATTTGAGAAACAGCTTCAACCTTGGAACCAGTTTTTGGCTTATTTCCCGTGTATCCAGAGGTGACATCCAGGCCTTACAGAGGCTCCATCTGCCTTCAACCACTTCACTTACCTGCCCGTGGTGGCACACAGCTCGATTGATTCTATGCTAATGGCAGTAGAATCCAACAGTTCCGGTAAGCGTACCCCATCCATTTATGAGTTTGATGACATCTGAATTGAGATTTGGGAAGCAGAAGGAACTGCTACACTGTTCACATTCATTCACTGTGGATCATCACGTTTTTTCTCTGATTATACGTCACCATTGGGACATTAGTTTATGTTTACAGAGACATTCTGTTCATATGACAATGTTTTTTAGCGCTACAATTTATTGAATATTAGATATAAAGATCATTGTAGTTTAGACATATTATAGGGTGTATTTACACTGCTATGCTGCTCTCGGTGGAGGGTAATTAACATTTACTCAAGATTTGCTTATGTATATACAGTCAGGTCCATAAATATTGGGACATCTACACAATTCTAACCTTTTTGGCTCTGTACACCACTACAATGGATCTGAAATGAAACGAACAAGATGTGCTTTAACTGCAGACTTTCAGCTTTAATCTGAGGGTATTTACATCCAAATCAGGTGAATGGTGTAGGAATTACAACAGTTTGTATATGTGCCTCCCACTTTTTAAGGGACCCGTAGTAATAGGACAATTGGCTGCTCAGCTGTTCCATGGCCAGGTGTGTGGTATTCCCTCATTATCATATTTACATGGAGCAGATAAAAGGTCCAGAGTTAATTTCAAGTGTGCTATTTGCATTTGGAATATGTTGCTGTCAACTCTCAATATGAGATCCAAAGAGCTGTCACTATCAGTGAAGCAAGCCATCATTAGGCTGGAAAAACAAAACAAACCCATCAGAGAGATAGCAAAAACATTAGGTGTGGCCAAATCAACTGTTTGGAACATCCTTAAAAAGAAAGAACCCACCGGTGAGCTCAGCAACACCAAAAGACCCAGAAGACCACGGAAAACAACTGTGGTGGATGACTGAAGAATTCTTTCCCTGGTGAACAACAGTTGGCCAGATCAAGAACACTCTCCAGGAGGTAGGTGTATGTGTGTCAAAGTCAACAATCAAGAGAAGACTTCACCAGAGTGAATACAGAGGGTTCACCACAAGATGTAAACCATTGGTGAGCCTCAAAAACAGGAAGGCCAGATTACAGTTTGCCAAACAACATCTAAAAAAGCCTTCACAGTTCTGGAACAACATCCTATAGACAGATGAGACCAAGATCAACTTGTACCAGAGTGATGGGAAGAGAAGAGTATGGAGAAGGAAAGGAACTGCTCATGATCCGAAGCATACCACCTCATCAGTGTAGCATGGTGGTGGTAGTGTCATGGCGTGGGCATATATGGCTGCCATTGGAACTGGTTCTCTTTTATTTATTGATGATGTTACTGCTGACAAAAGCAGCAGGGTGAATTCTGAAGTGTTTCGGGCAATATTATCTGCTCATATTCAGCAAAATACTTCAGAACTCATTGGACAGCGCTTCACAGTGCAGATGGACAATGACCCGAAGCATACTGCGAAAGCAACCAAAGAGTTTTTTAAGGGAAAGAAGTGGAATGTTATGCAATGGCCAAGTCAATCACCTAATCTGAATCCGATTGAGCATGCATTTCACTTGCTGAAGACAAAACTGAAGGGAAAATGCCCCAAGAACAAGCAGGAACTGAAGACAGTTGCAGTAGAGGCCTGGCAGAGCATCACCAGGGATGAAACCCAGTGTCTGGTAATGTCTATACATTCCAGACTTCAGGCTGTAATTGGCTGCAAAGGATTTACAACCAAGAATTAAAAAGTGAAAGTTAGATGGATGATTGTTAATCTGTCCCATTACTTTTGGTCCCTTAAAAAGTGGGAGGCACATATACAAACTGTTGTAATTCCTATACCGTTCACCTGATTTGGATGTAAATACCCTCAAATTAAAGCTGAAAGTCTGCAGTTAAAGCACATCTTGTTTGTTTCCTTTCAAATCCATTGTGGTGGTGTATAGAGCCAAAAAGATTAGAATTGTGTCAATGTCCCAATATTTATGGACCTGACTGTATGTTGCACTATGTTATCATATGGATAGGATGTATTTATATGCTGTCTGTTTTTTTTCTCTCTTTCAGGTGTTCCTGCACCCATGTGTGAACTGCCACTTGCTCATATAAATGTGTATGTTTTGTATATCTACTTCTATGGTACGCCACATGTATTGTTATTGTTATTATTATTCCTTTCCTGTTTCCCCACCCATCCCAGTTTTTGCCAGGACATTTGCTCTCAGGCATGAGAGCTCAAATTATTTTTCTGCAAACTCCAAGACATCGTTTTTCTAGGCAGGGGGAGGATGTAGCACCCTGATGTTTAGGGACCCACCTATACAGAAGTGGTGTCCGGCTGGAGGCCTTCACCTGTATAGCTGTCTACCTATAGAAGTCTTGAAGTCTGCTAATTAACTTTGCATCTACCTAAGAGTGTCCTGGCCCTAACCCTCTCTCCCACAGTTCTGTTTAAGAGACAATAAATCTCTTTGCATTCAAAAAGTGTCTGGCGCCCACCTGTTAATCTTGAATTAAACCCACCTTGTAACCCACTCTACATTGAAGGATGTCAGCTCTCCCTAACTCTGGAGGGCACCATTAAAGAAGGCTTAAAGAAGCCTGGGACTTTGCTACACTTGTTAAAAGGGGTTGTAGCAGCTGAAGCACATTGGCTTGATACCAAGTCATGAAGACAGAAAAGATTGCATTTGCCACCCACTATGAGGTAACTATTCAGCTTCTTCTATTGCAGCTGAAAAGTGGCTGGATCTTTTGGGAAGACATGACAGGGTCTCTTTAATTACTTACCTAAACATTGTTTATATCATAGGTGTGGTGCTCTTGTTTTTCTCTTTACTTTTCTGTATTTACCTAAGGTGTCTTTGAGGCCCTTTCACATCAGAGTCATGGTACTCAGCAATATGGACTTATCTTCCCACTGGGAAAGGAAACCAACTCAGGATCTAGTACCTCCTGCCCACACCTTTATACCTTCTTTAGAATAATGTCTTTGTTCTAATTTTTCTTTCCTCTCACCTTTTGACACAATGGTATTGTCACAAGTGTAGCGGGACCCCCAAAAGGGATATATAGTAACTTGAGTCCTCCCCTATTTGTAGAGAGGCTGCCAGCCTACCAAAGCACAGTCCAAAGCACATTGACACAAGAAAGCAGTCCTGGGGAATATCTTTTTATGATTTATTGCTCGTACTTCAACAGTGGGCTAGGGTGCAGGGTATGGGATACTCCGAACTGTGTAATTCAATAGGAGGACTCACTCTCTTCTGTGCTACACTCCTCAGAGATGGATTTTCTGCTAAATTGCAGTATACAGTTCAGAATACAGAGAATACAGATCAGAATACAGAAACTAAGGGAAGGCTAAAGATGGGGACCCCATAAATGAAGAACTATTTGGCTGAGGTATCACAATAATACAAGATCATGTAGAAGAGTCAGTACTCACAAAGCCAGGGAGCAGCTGTGCCCATTCAGCTTCCTCCAGACACCTTCTTGTGAGGCTTCGCAGACTGGATCTGTCAGGTGAAATCTTGGGGTGTTGCAGACAACTTTAGCAGTAGGCCGCCCCCCCAGACTGGTGGAATCTCTTCAACAGAATGACCTTGCTATTTTGGATTTTACACTATTTAGTAGCCTCTCTGGACACCTACTGGGCCACCCTCCCCAAGGAATTGGCTAGAGCCCAATACATATTCAGGATACCTATTTGACTCTCCCTACCCTATGTTCTGGAAACATCCAGAAAGCAGGAGGGAGTAATGAAATCTGCAGCCTATAACCTCCAAAACAGCCCAAAGCACTTGAGGGCCAATTAAATGATTACAGTAATACCAAAGAGAGCCTACCTAAGAGGGTGCTAGACAAGGACAAAAGGTAAATAGAAATGAAATGTAAAATGTAATGCCCGGTACACATGATCGGACTTTCCGCCAAGAAAACCATGGATTTTTGTTCAAAGGATGTTGGCTCAAACTTGTCTTGCATACACACGGTCACACAAATGTTGGCCAACAATTACAAACATGGGAACATGGTGAGGCACAAGACGTATGATGAGCCAAGAAAAAGGAAGTTCAATAGCCAGTGCGGCTCCTTCTGCTTGATTCCGAGCATGCGTGAACTTTTGTGCATTGGACTTGTGTACACACGATTGGAAATTCCGACAACAACGTTTTGTTGGCAGAAAATTTGAGAACCTGCTATCAAACACATGTTGGCGGAAAGTACGACAGCAAATGTTCGATGGAGCATACACACGATCAGACTTTCCGACAACAAGCTCACATCCAACATTTCCCGTCGGAAAATCCAACCGTGTGTACGTGGCATTGCAGTTTCCACCAGCACTGGAGTAGAGGGGATGTCCCCTGAGACATCTCATTTACTGATACACTCGTCTCATTTACTATTGTGTGTATTGGGACAGGAAGTGTGGTAAAAACTCCCCAGCAGGGATATAAACAGAAGTATACAGTATAGAGGAGCTAACTTCCCATACTCAAAACTTACATCTAAATCTAGAAATAAAATTTTAACTCAAGCCTTACTCTAAAAGGAACATAGGAGAGATTTGCTTTTCTTAAATGGTAGGGGGACTCGTAAAAAAATTGCACACAAAATCATCCAACTGTGGCCCATGAGGCATCATACATCAAAGCTGTCAACTATTTTGGCATCTATTAAAAGCTCTGTTGACTGGGAAAATCCACATGACTCCAAGTCCTCATTAAAAGTGGGGTGGATTGGGAATGTTGTGGGAAAGTTGTGGGAAAGTCACTGATTTACTGCTGTACATTGACAGGGTCTGGGAACAGCAATGGCAGATCATAAAGGGGTTATAAAAAGGCATTAGAGAGAGTAGATATAAAGGCAGGAATTCTAGGAATAGGGTTTATTTCGCAGTCTGCAAGAAGTCCAGAATTGCTGAAGATACAATGATGGATTCACTATTTTTATTTATAGCTCTGATAACACTCAGCAATGGAGAACAGTCCTGTCCAGGTAAGTTTAAAAGCAACTTTTTTTAATTTGAGGCAGCTACAGGTAAGCTTAATCACTGGTCAAAGTATTAAATCTCTAAAGAAGTAGTAGGAACGTCCATCTGGAGCTGTCTAGAGACATCTTATTGATGCTCACTTCAGCTAAAACGTAGACAAGATAAGGAGCCTTACACCTACTGCTGCAATCTTTATACTTTTTATAGAAGACTGTGAGCAGGCAGGTATGCTTATTTTATTGCAGAAGAGACATTGTATGTTTCATCTGCATTAAAATAAAGAGCTGCCTGCTCACATTTTTTAGTAGCGCTTTAAAGTAGATCTAAACCCTAACTAGATGACATATCATTTTCTAGAGTTCCCTGCACCCTAAACAATTGTTTTTTTCTTGTTTTTTTTTTTCCAATAAAATAACGTATTCCCCTTTTTTCATCTTTTTTTTTGCATCTCAGCACTGCTGATCTCCTCCAGCCTTTTCCAGCCACTTTATGTCTACATGCGCTTATTCCTGAATCAGCTGCAAATCATTGTTCTGGACTAGTGACTAGGTTAGGGCCAAACCCACAGGAAGCTGCCACATGATAGAGCCACCGACTCAGGCAACTGCCGCTTGGGAATTCCCTGCCCTGCAGCTGCAGGTAACAAAAGGGTGGGGATAATGATGACTTTATTATCTGATGACCTTGCATGGCCACATGGCCATATTTGGACAATGTCATTAAACATTTGAACCTTAGTTCATACTCTGGACCGACTTCTTCAAAATAACAGTGGTGGACTGCCCCTGCCCACTGTGTATTGGCCACCTGTTGTTTCCACCATGAGTACATGAGGCAAGGTGACAACACAAGAGCAAACTAGAAGATTGTTGTCACCCCATAACAGGAAGTGTGGCATGATCACCAATATTCTTTTAACGAAAGCTGCAAAACAGAAGGATTATAAACAAATTTTCAAATTATATTAAATCTTAAATGAGATTTGAGTGATTGAGTATGGTTATTATAAGACATTAGTATGAACTAAGTTGTGTTTTTTTTGTTTTTTTTTTCATGTCAATATTGTTTCCACTGTGTTATGCAGAAGTGAAAGTTGTCAGTGTTGGAGAGCTGGAAAAGCTGACAATTCTCAGGGGCTGTCCGGGTCACCCTGGACCTCCTGGACAAAAAGGAGAGATTGGAACAGGAGAGAAAGGTAGGTGCTGCTACTGCTGCGTCTTAAGGAATTCACTATTTACATTACAGACCTAATTTATCAAACTCTATGAAATTAGAATTGTTTCTACTGGGGCTATCAACCAACTTCTTCTAGGTGTCCTACCCTAAAGATGGCAGTGGTTGTTGTGTGTGTGTGTGTGTGTGTGTGTGTGGGGGGGGGGGGGGGGGGGGTTATGGGCTTGTTTTAAATTAGTTTTGCTACAGTATATGTATTGTTTGTAGAGAATTTGTAAGGTAATTTCACTGAATTTAGTTTGTCCCATTTTGGGCAATTCATTCAAGGTCAGCAGGGATCAACAGGGAAAAGAGGACCTCCTGGTGTACAAGGTTGGTATAGTGTAATCCACTTAAAAATAAAAGTATATGTATAACCAAACTTATTTATATTATTTCTGCATGGAGGTGGCTAAAACCCCTGCTAGTTCATTTTTTGCTGTTTGTGTACCATTGGCCAAATTTCCGTTCTCTTCCTGTGTCAGCGATACAATAGAAAGTAAGAGCATATCTTCCCAAAGTGAGTGGAATTCTCCTCTTAGGCTGGAGATTGTGGAGAGCAGGGGCGGACTGATAACTCATGGGGCCCCCGGGCAATAGGAGATTATGGGGCCCCCAGGCAATCAGAGATTATGGGGCCACACAGTGTACACACACACAGTATACAATCACACAGTATACACATACATGTACACACAGTATACACAGTCAGATGTAAAAAAAACATAGATTTATACATACTGTCCCTGGTTTTACTGAGGCTGGCAAACCTGATGTGGCCCCCTAGTGGCCCAGGGCCCTCGGGCAGTGCCCGAGTGGCTCAATGGTCAGTCCGCCCCTGGTGGAGAGTGACCAGCTCTCTATGGCCGTTCACACATCTCCGCAGCGGGTCCGATGCGAATTGCACACAGGAGTCCTGTGAGTCTTTGGTCCATTTCAGGTACAGATTCAACCGAAAATTCGGGCTGAAATCCGACTTGAAACGGTGAATGGAGACGCACCGGACTCTTGCTGTGAGCTTCTGCATGTTCTAGTGTGAACCCAGCCTTAAGCTGGCCATACATAGTTATGCCCCGTACACACGGACAGATTTTCCGACGGAAAATGTTCGATTGGAGCTTGTTGTCAGAAATTCCGACCGTGTGTAGGCTCCATCGGACATTTTCCATCGAAATTTTCACACAAAATTTGAGATCTGGATCTCAAATTTTCCGACAACAAAATCCGTTGTCGTAAATTCCGATCGTGTGTACACAATTCCAACGCACAAAATTCCATGCATGCTCGGAATCAAGCAGAAGAGCCGCACTGGCTATTGAAATTCATTTTTCTCGGCTCGTTGTACGTGTTGTACGTCACCGCGTTCTTGACGTTCGGAATTTCCGACAAGATTTGTGTGACCGTGTGTATGCAAGACGAGTTTGAGCCAACATCCGTCGGAAAAAATCCATGGATTTTGTTGTTGGAATGTCCGACCGTGTGTACGCGGCATAAGTGTTTCTTTATTTGTTCAGCCAGCAGGCTGAGAAAAAAAAAAATATCAGATTCCTCCATCTACACAAACAAGGAGGATGGAAGAATCTCCCAATCTCTCCCCCCCCCCCCCTTGCTACTGTCAGAATACAATGATCAGAAGCTGTGGCTGACTAGCAATTTGGAAATTGAAAATTTCTCCTGCATGTCCTATCAACAGAAGTCAATCAAACAACTGATTTTCTGTTGAGGGGGGATCAAAATTCATTCGGACCCTGCTGAATTGGCTGAATTTCAAGTGTTTACCCAGTTTTCCCCAATGAAAGATTTCCCTTTACCTGTTCTGGGGACAGCTCTTAAAGAGGTATTCTGCCTGGGAAAAAAAAAAATTAAAAGTCAGCTGACTTTTAATATATGAACACTTACCTGTGCAGGGAGCACACGATGTCAGCACCCCAGCCCAATTTTGGATCGGCTGTCGGGTGCTGCCACCACCATCTCCACTAAGGGAAACAGTCAGTGAAGCCTTCTGGCTTCACAGCCGCTTCCCTACTGCGCAGCAGCGAAGCGCACTGTGCTTTCTAACTGGCCCGGTGGCGGAGGAAGGAGTAGGAGGCCGAACTTCAGAGGGACGGTACCGCGGACCCGTTACCGGAAGTGGGGAAGGGTACCTGTCAAAAACAGGTACCCCCCCCCCCCGAAAGGTGCCAAATGTGGCACCGGAGGGGGGGGAGCAGATAAGCGGAAGTTCCACTTTTGGGTGGTGTCCTGCTTTAGGTTCTGAATTTTCCCTCACTTTCTTTTTTGTTAACAATGGTCCTACAAATAGAGGGTGAATCTCCCCAATGGGGACACAGACAGCAGTAAACAATTGAGAGAGGGTCTAGCTCTTCTCTGCTCTAAAACAAAATTTAACTGCTTCACCCCTTCAATATTTTACCCCCTTCCTGACCAGAGCACTTTTTGCGATTCGGCACTGCGTCGCTTCGGCACTGCACGGTTGTGCGACGTTGCACCCAAACAAAATTGACGTCCTTTTGTTCCCACAAATAGAGCTTTCTTTTGGTGGTATTTGATCACCTCTGCGGTTTTTATTGTTTGCACTATAAACAAAACTTTTTGCTATAATAAATATCCCCCAAAAATATATTAAAAAAACTATTTTTTTCTCAGTTTAGGCCGATGTGTATTCTTCTACATATTTTTGGTAAAAAAAATTGCAATAAGCGTATATTGATTGGTTTGCGCAAAAGTTATAGCGTCTACGAAATAGGGGATAGTTTTAGGGCATTTTTATTATTAATTATTTTTTTATTATGTAGCGCCCTGCTCCTGAAGAGCAGACGCTATTTCTTTTGAAATTTAAATTAGTTGAAGCTACAGTTTGGCTCAACTTATTATTGCCTAAATGTAATGGTTTCTGTACCAATTTGGCTGGACTGTGCAGATTTCCATCCAACCATGGGTGGTGCTGTCATCATTGGTGGATGTGGGAAATACAGTCTGGTCGAACATATTGACTACTCTTTGTTCAGAAAATATTCGGTGGGAGTGGTTCACACACCAGACATTCTGGGTAGGGGTATTTAAGGAACAGACACCATCTTGGTTTTTTTTGGGTGTGAGTCTGCGCTTCCTGACCTCCGAGCCTGGGGGGGGGGGGTCCGCGCTCCCTGACCTCATGGCCCTCCTGGCCTGGGGGACTGCGGTATTTTAAAGTTCTGCCTTGAGGTTGGTGGACCTAAGGCCTAGCTACTAAAGAAAGGAACATAGTTTTAGTGGCCTATTGGTCCAAATGATGGTCTATTTGCTGTCTGGCCTGCGGGAAGAAGCAAGGGATTGCAGTGACCAGGGGAGGACTCTTCGGGAGAGGACTGAGCATAAGGCTGGTATGTTAAGAAGAGCCTGGGAACTCAGTCGGAGATGCATCTTGGATCTAGCACGGCAGTCAGTTCATTCAAGACGGTAAGGTCAGTGGCAGGGACCGTGTTAATCACAGCAGTCAGTTCATTCAAGATTGTAAGGTCTGTGGCAGAGACCGTGTCCGAGCATCGCATCGGCTGCTAGGCCGGTGAGTGAGGCCTATCCGGTGGTTGCTGAATCCAGCTGTGGAAGTGCTATTTGCTGGATGTAGAAGTTACCTCAAACCGCAAGATACAAAGTACCTGAATCCCGTTTCACCCTCTACTAGGGTTGCCACCTTTTCATCAAGCCAAACCCGAACACTTTAGCAGGGCACGGCAAATTTTTTTTTTTTTTGTAGCACATTAAATTCATTACCTCTGTACAATGCAATGAACGACAATTTTTTTTATGTAGTATACACTATATATATAGTTTTGTGATTAAATAACATTTCTGGAGGGTATGATGGGGGCAGTATGTACGGGAGAGGAGTGTGGAGGGTGTGAAGGGGGCATTATGTACAGGAGGGGAGTGTGGAGGGTGTGACGGGGCAGTATGTACAGGAGAGGAGTGCGGAGGGTGTGATGGGGGCAGTATGTACAGGAGAGGAGTGCGGAGGGTGTGATGGGGGCAGTATGTACAGGAGAGGAGTGCGGAGGGTGTAATGGGGGCAGTATGTACAGGAGAGGAGTGCGGAGGGTGTGATGGGGGCAGTATGTACAGGAGAGGAGTGCGGAGGGTGTGATGAGGGCAGTATGTACAGGAGAGGAGTGCGGAGGGTGTAATGGGGGCAGTATGTACAGGAGAGGAGTGCGGAGGGTGTGATGGGGGCAGTATGTACAGGAGAGGAGTGCGGAGGGTGTGATGGGGGCAGTATGTACAGGAGAGGAGTGCGGAGGGTGTGATGGGGGCAGTATGTGCAGGAGAGGAGTGCGGAGGGTGTGATGGGGGCAGTATGTACAGGAGAGGAGTGCGGAGGGTGTGATGGGGGCAGTATGTACAGGAGAGGAGTGTGGAGGGTGTGATGGGGGGAGTATGTACAGGAGAGGAGTGTAGAGGGTGTGACGGGGGCAGTATGTACAGGAGAGGAGTGCGGACGGTGTGACGGGGCAGTATCTACAGGAGAGGAGTGCGGAGGGTGTGATGGGGGCAGTATGTACAGGAGAGGAGTGTGGAGGGTGTGATGGGGCAGTATGTACAGGAGAGGAGTGTGGAGGGTGTGACGGGGGCAGTATTCACAGGAGAGGAGTGCGGAGGGTGTGACGGGGGCAGTATGTACAGGAGAAGAGTGCGGAGGGTGTGACGGGGGCAGTATGTACAGGAGAGGAGTGCAGGGGGTGTGACGGGGGCAGTATGTACAGGAGAAGAGTGTGGAGGGTGTGACGGGGGCAGTATGTACAGGAGAGGAGTGTGAAGGGTATGATGGGGGCAGTATGTAAAACAGAGGAGTGTGGAGGGTGTG
This sequence comes from Lithobates clamitans, assembly GCA_037952925.1. Lineage (NCBI taxonomy): Eukaryota > Metazoa > Chordata > Amphibia > Anura > Ranidae > Lithobates > Lithobates clamitans. The sequence continues at coordinate 952,903 of JBBGZY010000883.1, forward strand.
ATGGGGGCAGTATGTAAAGGAGAGGAGTGTGGAGGGTGTGATGGGGGCAGTATGTAAAGGAGAGGAGTGCGGAGGGTGTGATGGGGGCAGTATGTAAAGGAGAGGAGTGCGGAGGGTGTGATGGGGGCAGAATGGGGAGGGATTTCTTGCAGTGTCTGTAGGGTGACCATGGAATGATGTCCCTCAGCAGGGGGATAGGAAGCAGCTCTGAGTGATCTGTATGAAGTGGTCTGATGTAAGCTGGGGGGAGTTGGGGGCTGAGAAGTGGTCAGATAGTAATCTGTTATAAGATGCCAGCCCCCAGAACTCTGTATGTCCAGAATATGTGAAGGTAATTGATGACCATTGATATAACCCTGTGTTATCCAGGCTCTGAGTCTGGACAATCAGAGGTGTAGACTCACCACATACACACAGGGTTAAGTGAATGGTCATAAATTACATCACATAATCTGGACAGAGGATGGGAGATGTTTGTATCTATAGATAAGTGTGCTGCTTGGGAGATACTGTGAGTCGGCTGTGATCGGGCTGCAGACTCTTCAACCACCTCTCCACCCACACTCACTTGCTGTCTCTTCTGATTCTCCTTATCCTAACCCTTCAATGCAATGCAAAAGAAATCCTCCTGGAACTTTGCACCCTAGGAAACTTTCCTTAGAAAAATAAAGAAATCGGCTCACCTCCTAGTGAGCAGCAGGCAGCCCGACAGCAGCTCCAGTGATCTCCTCAGCTCCGCCCCCCTCTTCTCTCAGAACACGGCACTAGTGATTGGAGAGGGGGGATCCGAGATAACAGAGACTGTAGGAGCCTGGAGGGGGGAGACAGAAGGCAGCTTCAGATTCCCAACACACACACCAGCAGAGTGTGTGTATTTAGAGAGAAGAAATGACACTGCTGCTGTGACTGACTCCACAGTGACAAGTATGTTAATGAAGCTTCCCCTCTGCCAGAATGGTCTGTCCGGGTTTCAGGCAGTCTGAAAACCGGGCAGATGATTCAGAACCCGGACTGTCCGGGTGAATCCCGTACAGGTGGCAACCCTACCCTCTACCTTTCTATTCTACACATCTATTATGTGTTGTTACTTAAGAAAACTTGGAAAAAAGGACTAAGTGTTGGAGCCAGTGTTTCAATTGAGCGAGTGATGGGTGCCCCTAGGATGAACACTGTGAAGATGGTAATGGTAAGCCCGAAATAAAATTATTAGCAGTTGCTTCGGGGCCAAAAGAAAAGCTTTGCTACAATTAGTAATGGCGGCGATCTGCGATTTTTATCGGGATTGCGACATTATGGCAGGCAAATCGGACACTTTTGACACAATTTTGGGATCATTGTCATTTATGCAGCGATCAGTGCTATAAAAGCACTGATTACTTTGTAACCTACATGCACTCACTCCAGTGTCAGCTGCAGATCAATGATCTGGACACTGATAATGACAATAGTGGGCTATGCCTGCTGTTGTCACTCAATTACAGGAAGTGTCGGAACTTTTATAGAAGGGTCACTGGGTATTATTTTAAAGAAAGGCCCCAAGCAGAAAAAAAAAAAAGGTGAAGGGCAGGCATGACTAGGCTAGCAGGGTAGTTTGGCAATAGAGGGTTAATAGAATATTGTCAGGAGTGGGACAACGTGTGGAGACAGTGTTTAGGTAAAATGTAAGGTAGTAGAGGTGGGTGGGAAGGTGGGGTCGTTAAGTCGGTGGGGCACTTGGAAGAAACGGACGAAGAAGAAGCTTCTCACCCTCCTGCCCCTGTGGATGGTGGACTTGTTGGTAGATTGTAGTGATATGGCAGTTGGGGTCCTTGGAGGCATCCAAAGTTTTGTGGTAATATCAGAGTAAGGACCCATCTATGGTATGGCATCCTATGGTTAATCCCAGTTAATGGTGGTTTAACAGGAATTTGTGGAAATGGAGATACATTTTGCACTACCTCTGGTATGCCTTCGTGATTAAACCTGCAGATTTAAAAAGATTCAAAACAATTATTAAAGTTACACTACCATGTTAGAACTTACAGTATATGAGATTTTAGTGATTGGGTTTAGATCTACGTAGGGCTCTATTAAAAAGACACTAAACTCTGGTTTCAAAAATATTTATTCAAGTATGTATTCTTTTTATCTCAGAAAAGTTCATTCTTTAAGACCCCTTTCACAGTGGGGCGGTTTTCAGGCACTTTAGTGCTAGAAATAGCCTCTGCAAAGCGCCTGCCATTCATTGCAGTGTGTCTTTTCACACTGGGGCAGTGCGCTTGCGGGACATTACAAAAAGTCCTGCAAGCAGCATCTTTGTGGTGGGTTGGGAATGCTGTATTTAGCGCTCCCAAAACGCCCTGCCCATTGCAATGAATGGACAGCGCTTCCAAAGCATCTGAAAAGCGATTTGATAGCGCCGCAAAACAGGGGGGTTTTACCCTTTTTTAGGGGGGCTAAAAACTGCCCCACTGGCGGCAGAAAAGCTATGCGAGAGCACCACTAAACAGCGATAAAGCGCTGCAAAAACGATCACCAATCGCTAATGGCCGGCGCTGCAAGTGTGAAAGTAGCCTTAGTCTCAGCCTCCTCCAAATCTCCAAATTCCTTCTTTTTTTCTCCTGTGATCCAACTTCCTGTTAGAGGGTGGCTAGATTTGTTCTCCATGGTCCTACTGAATGTAGGAATGTAGCCTCCCTCTCTTGCTTGCTACTGAGATGGACTGTGGACTATGGACTATGGGATGTGTAGTGTGCATAGAGCAGTGTACATGATTAGAACTAATGTGCACTGCTTGACCCATACAAAGCTGGTTTAGGCTCTGTAGGGATTCCGACAATAATGTTGGGATGCGCCCAGGTTTCTGACCGGCAGCTGGCTCAGCCTCTCAGCATACCGCTGAGAGGCTGAGCCAGTTGCTTACTCCCCCTTCACTGTCCAGCGCTCCAGTGAGCTCTGGAGGGGCAGAGCAGAGAGCGGTGACTGACAGTCACTGCTCTCTACTCAGAGCGAACCCGAGAACTGAGGGACCAGTGGTCTTTGATCAGTGTAGAGCCAGCAGGGGACAGATGCAGCATTGGATCGATGCTGCAGCCATCTAGGTGAGTATGTACAGTATGTTTGTTTTTTTAAATCCTGCGCTTCTCTTTTAAGTAATGGACGTGCATGGATTATTTTTGAAGAATAAGGATGTCCCTTAGGCTGCTTTCACACTGCAGCAGGCAGGCGTTGACGGTAAAACGCCGCTAGTTTTAGCGGCACTTTACCGTCATTTTAGCTGCACTATTCGACCACTAGCTGGGGGCTCTTAACCCCCGCTAGCGGCCGAATAAAGGGTTAAATTCGACCGTGTAGCATTGCTGCCGAAGCGCTTTGCAGGCGCTTCGGCAGCGGTGCCCATTCATTGGAGCCAAAGATGTTGCTCGCAGGGCATTTTTAAACGACCTGCCAGCGCAGCGTCCCAGTGTAAAAGCACTCTGGCTCTCACACTGGGACTGCAGGGGAGGTGTTTTTCAAGTGCTTTACAGGCACTATTTTTAGCCCAAAAGCACCTTAAAAACACCCCATGTGTGAAAGGGGTCTTATGGCCCGTACACACGATCGGACTTTTTGACAACAAACATGCAAATTAGCTGTTTTAAGGCAACATCAGACCGTGTGTACGCTCCGTCAGACAAACTTTTTCGGTTTTCATTGGACAAATGTTGGCTGTGCGAACAGACAAACTTGGCGGCAACAAAAGTCCAACGTCGGCAAGTCTGATCGTGTGTACACAAAACCATCGGACTTTAGTACAAAGTACAAACACGCATGCTCAGAACCAATGCAAAAGATCAGACAACAATACAGAAGTTGACCAAAGGGTGGCGTCAGAGAATTGAACGTCTCTTTTGAAGTGTCGTCAGTATGTTGAACTGTCACTACATTCAGATTTGTTGCCTAAAAAGTCCTGCCGTGTGTATGCAATACAAGTTCACGGCCAACGCCCTTTGCACAGAAATCCACGGAAAAGTTTGTTTAAAGTCCGATTGTGTGTACGAGGCTTTAGTGTTACTTTAAGGCACTTTAATATTAAGTGTAATTCTGCAGTTTTGATTAAATAATGATTATTGTCAAATACCAACTATTTAGTAGCATGTAGCTGACTTACAGAATCTTATTTTCAACCTATAGGAGAGAAAGGAGAGAGCGGTGTCAGAGAGGCGTTATATGGTAAGTACACAATATCCAGTAATCTTATCTCTTATTATAGTGCCTCAGAAAAACAATTTCTTGATTGCCCTATCAAACAACCAATCAAATGCCGGTGTGCCTGGGAATGACCATTGGACAGTTTGTTTCCATCTGGTTTCTTGATTTGGAGGAACACAGACAGTCTTTCTTTTTCAGCAGCTTGATCAATAGCAGATCAATTAAGACCATTTAGTAGCTGTTACACACAATGCAGGTTGATCTAACCTTTTCTCCTACCCCATCTGGAAAGTTGCTCTCATCTACCACAAAGGGGTTTGAGTAACAAGTTGGTGCTAAGGTTGGCCACACATTATACAATTTTCTGGTACAATTTTCCTTTAGATTTGACAAAACCATATAATATAATATGAGGTCAGACCTAAACACTTTCAATTTGTATGTAATCAGGCAGGCCCTTGCACTACATAGTTGAAGGTAAATCTAAAGGAAATTGAATAAGAAAATTGTATAATGTATGCTCAGCTTTAGGCTCCATGCACACTGAAGCTCATAAATGGCCGTTTTTAGGAGTTTGAGCGTTTTTTTTTAAAAGCCCATAAACTCCCCTCTATGTTATCCTATGTGTCCATGCACACATGGACGTTGTTGGATGTTTATCAGCAGTGGAGATTATGGGCTGTTTTCTGAACGGCATAAAATGGCGTTCAGGAGTCGTTTATCTGACCATAAAAAAGCCAAGCATTAATAAACGTCGATAAACGCTCAAAAACGTGGCTCACCAGCATACACATGGTCACATAAAGTTGGTCGGAAATTCCAAACGTCAAGAACGCGGTGACGTACAACATGTACAACAAGCCGAGAAAAATGAAGTTCAATAGCTAGTGCGGCTCTTCTGCTTGATTCTGAGCATGCGTGGCACTTTGTGCATCGGAATTGTGTACAGACGCTCGGAATTTACGTGAACGGATTTTGTTGTCGGAAAATTTTAGAGCCAGCTCTCAAACTTTGTGTGTCGGAAATTCAGATGGAAAAAGTCCGATGGAGCCTACACACGGTCGGAATTTCCGACAACAAGCTCCGATCGCACATTTTCCGTCGGAAAGTCCGATCGTGTTTACAGGGCATAAGTGTGTTTTCCCATAGCAATCCATCAGATTTAATTAAAATCAAATCAATAGATGAAATATTATTAGTTGCTGGGCTACTTTGACTAATGTTGATCTGCTTTGCATTACCTAATTAGAGATAAGTGCAGCTAATGTTGTTGTAGCCTTCCAGTTCTGGGGCAGGACCTTCATTGTGTTGGATACTTCAGAAGCGTGTGCTGCCCAGTAGTGGAGTGGGCTGCCCATTTACTCATATAACCACAGGATCCTAAAACTCCATTTCCCACATCAACCTTATTTTCTGGACACTCTCAGGGTGCATAGGTGTGCACAGCCTATTGCATTAGGGTGTGCGCCTCAAAGCTCAAACATATTTGCGTGTGTGTGCATGTGTATATATACTGACTGTGTTAGTGCAGTGGATGGTGTCAGTGGTTTTTATTTTTATTATTTTTTAAAAAAAATGTAAGAGCCCCATTAGGGGGCTTTAGTGAAATATCAGGGGTCTAAACAGGGGGATTCTGTGCCACACAGGGTGGTTAGGATGTGCCCAGGCACACCTGGCACACCCTGTGCGCACACCTATGTCAGGGTGTATACATTGTTCAGCTTCCCTCCCTCAGTGACTCAAAGAGCTGAGCATGTGATATATAGCCAGGGGAGAGGCCCTCCATTGTCAGAACCGGAGTGCGAGCAGCCAAGCAGGGACCTAGAAACCTAGAAACTGGCAGATTCTCTAGACTAGAGTACTCTAGTCCCATTGGGGTGCCCCCCACCTGTGTCCTTGGGCCTCGGATCCCTCCAGCTGTTTGCCTGTGTTACCAGAACTACCCTGGACTTTACTGAAAGGGATGCTATCAATGAGGGTAATTGCAAGGCTTGTATTCTGAACTGCTTTACTGAAGCAACGATTCCCACCTAGTCTCTCTGTGGATTGCGAGCATAATTCATTCCAGATACACGCTTGTATTCCAAAGCACTTGTATATCAAATACACTGCTGTGTTGTTGAAACCGTAAATCAATTGTACTAGCCATAATTGTATCTCCCCCTTTCTTTTTCTCTTTTAATGACTGAATTCTTATTTTGCTCCTCAAAATAAAATAATTTTTTCTATACTATATTTGATATTGTTTCCAAATTATCTGCACCTATAAAGTCCCAATTTCTGTGTTTCTCCATTATCTAATTCTGGGATGTGGTGCTAAAAATCAATTGGTGTATTTGTGTTCATAATAACCTGTCCACTTGTATATCAAAGCGAATTTCCCCATAAGAAATAATGGAAACTCAAATTATTCATTCCACAACCATTTATTCATAAGTCCTTCAGTTTATAGTCCATATAAAAAGATTATAGCAATGTGATTATAGCAATGTCCATTTACAAATGGCAGCCTCCAGAGGGGGATTAGAAGCAAAATCCAGCAGGCGCTACAGAGTATAAAAGAGAAGAGAGGCGCCTCTAAGTGTAGTAATATGGTTACATTTAATTAAGGTACAACATTTAGCAACTCACATGGTTGATGATTAAAAGAGGCGCATCTAAGTATGCAGACACCCGGGGTAAAGCTGTGCACATAGATCATCCTCTGCACCACCGGCTCTCACTGCTGTCAGTATGAAATCCTGACCGGGAAGACTACCCCGCAGTAGAGCGTTCTGAAAGCGAGGCTTGAACCACTCATGGAGCGCAGCGTGGAAGGGATGACACTGAGGGCGGTGCGGAGGACAGGCTATGTGGACAGCTTTACCCCGGGTGTCTGCATACTTATGCCCCGTACACGCAGTCGGATTTTCCAATGGAAAATGTCCGATCGGAGCGTGTTGTCGGAAATTCCGACCGTGTGTGGGCTCCATCGGACATTTTCCATCAGATTTTCCGACACACAAAGTTTGAGAGCAGGAGATCAAATTTTCCGACAACAAAATCCGTTGTCGGAAATTCCGATCGTGTGTACACAAATCCGACGGACAAAGTGCCACGCATGCTCAGAATAAATAAAGAGATGAAAGCCATTGGCCACTGCCCCGTTTATAGTCCCAACGTACGTGTTTTACGTCACCGCGTTCAGAATGATCGGATTTTCCGACAACTTTGTGTGACCGTGTGTATGCAAGACAAGTTTGAGCCAACATCCGTCGGAAAAAATCCTAGGATTTTGTTGTCGGAATGTCCGAACAAAGTCTGACCGTGTGTACGCCCTATTAGATGTGCCTGTTTTAATCATCAACCATGTGAGTTGCTAAATGTTGTACCTTCATTAAATGTAACCATATTGCTACACTTAGAGGCGCCTCTCTTCTCTTTTATACTCAGTTGTGACATGACGCTACTCTTATATCAAGTCATCATTTGTATATCAAGTCAAAATTTATTTAAAAATGTTGCTTGTCTTGCAAAACGCTCTCAAACCAAGTTACTCTCAAACCAAGGTTTTACTGTATTTCATAATGTTTTATATTACACTGCCGTGTATTTATGACCTTGGCCATCCTGATCCTGTTTTCCATGATTGATTCTAGCTTTGCATAGGTTTATTATACTGCAAGTTACAGTGACTCCTTGTCTGATCATTCTGCCCATCCTTTTAAAGAACTAGCACTGCTACTGGAAGTCAGCCAATAATAGCCTCTAACCTTGGATGGCAGCCTCAACTCTGACAGATTACAGCTATACTAAGGTGCCCATAGATGACATAATTATCCTGGGCAGGTTAGGTCATTTCAGATCTAGTCTGGCAACAATTGCGTCAACATAAGATAAGCAGTAAGGAAGTGTTACTGCTGATCAGCTGCCCGCAGCTTAGTCCAATGAGCTTTTGGCGCAAATCCCCAAATCCCAATAAAACAGAGATGATATTTTAAGCACACATTTTCAAGAGATTTCATTTGGAGTTATCAGTAAATTTAATTACCAATTAAAAGTCTCTTTACACTGCCCACTGAACATGACAGATGGAATATTAAATTTTTTTAATTTTTTTGCTTTGTGCCGGTTGCATGTAAACAGCCCTGTGTCATTGTAGTGTTGGGGTCTGCCCGAGGGATAAACCTAAGGGTTTTAGGGGCCTAAAAGTAATGCACAGAGATCTACCAACATTATGCTTGGCTCTACCGTGTGCCGCAAAGAAAAAAAAAAAAACGGCTATGTTATAAAGCGGGGAGCAGAACCTGCATATCAGCAAATATTGCTACCCCTCTGTGTACATATGTAATAAAAAATATAATACATATATATTATAATACGTAGAAATAAGGTTAAAAAAAATACATTATAGACTATGAATTCCTTTAGGAGGATTCAGTTGCAGTTGATTGATCTCTTCTACATTCTCTTCTTTCACAGCTGCCAGGAGCTGCAAGGAGCTTCAGAATCAGGGTGAAGTTTTGAGTGGCTGGTATACGGTATACCCAGATGGCATCCAGCCCATGAAGGTCCTGTGTGATATGGACACAGACAACGGTGGCTGGATTGTAAGCTTTAAAGTAGAGAGAAAGTAGAGTAAAAATGAAACAGTTGTAAATCATTGATACCATTTCCGTGTAAAGAGACACATCTACTACCTAATGGCCCTGTAATCCGTTTTTTTTTTGTTTTTTTTTCATGAAATTGTCTCTTTCTGCTTCCTTGTATCATCCTCCATGAGTTCTCAAACCTATCCCATTCCCTCTCACATCTATTTGTCTACAACAAGCAGTGCACCCTCGTTGTGGTAAAGTGCACTGCTCTATGCACACTTTAAATCCCATAGTCATGATCCATTCGTCTAGGGCAGTGGTTCTCAACCTTTCTAGTGCCGTCACCCCTTTATAAAATTTCCCAAGTTGTGGGGACCCCTAACAGTAAAATTATTTTTGTAGCGTGGGTTGTCAGCTCCCAAGGCAAGACAAGTAATTTGCGCCCCTAACCCATGGACGTTTAGCGTTCCCTTCCACTCGTACACTATTAAAACCCCTTATGGTACATTTTGGGATGTACCACTCTCTCCTTGTTCTCTTTTCTTTCCCTTTTATCTCTCTCTATCCTAATTTCTTGTTTTTTTCCCCATCCCTCTCTCTAGCCATCTTTTTTGTTCCTCTCCCTTCCATGTATTCTCTACTTTTATCCTTCTCTTACTCCTTGGTGGGGGGGTGGGGGGAATGGGATGAGGGGCAGTGCTGGGGGGAGTTCTGATCAGCCAACTTAGGTGCTCTTGATCAAGGTCATCTGCTGATCTGAGAACTGGAGTGGGCACTTTTAATGGCAACTATAATCACAGGTAGTGTTACTCACTGTGTCTCCAGCTCTGTGGTGTGTCACAGCAGTGGCACCTATGCCGAAATCAGGACATAGGGTCTCCTCCAGGCCCTCCCACTTCACATTCCTCACCAGTCAACTGACCTCTAGTCTCTGCCCCGCACCCATGCCGTGAACTGAATGGACGGCTGGAAAGAGGCTGAGTGGGCAGCCGCGGGCTCCAGGCACAGCCCTGCGGGGCAGCCGCGAAAAGGCTTGGAGAGTGGTGCGGGCTTCAGGAACATCCCAGGATTCGTGACCCCTGGCAAATCGTCATTCGACCCCCAGGTTGAGAACCACTGATCTAGGGAGCGAGTAAGAGAGGGTGACTATGTTTCTACATACAGTGGAACCATGGAGAATCAAACCTGAGATTTGGAGGAGGCTGAGAATAAGAGAAGGTACTTTTTTTGAGTTAAAGGTGTTGTAAACCCTTGTGTTTTTTCACCTTAAGGCTTTAAGGTGAAAAAACATCTGGCAGTCACCGGCCCCCCAGCCCCCCCAATTTTACTTACCTAAACCCTCTCTTCAGCTGGGACGCGCTGTCCCTCTCTCCTGGCTCTTCATTGGATAGATTGATAGCAGCGCAGCCATTGGCTCCCACCGCTGTCTATCAAATCCAAGGATATAGGCGCTGGGGGGGCCAGGCCGGGTCTGGCATACGTGTCTATGGATGCAAATGCTGGACTCGGGAGCACTCCCATAAGGTAACCCCCTCTTGTGAGCGTTTCCCCTAGCTGGTTATCTGATGCAGGGAGGAGCAGCGAGAGCTGCGGGGGACCCCAGAAGAGGATGTTCGGGACCACTCTGTGCAAAACGAGCTGCACAGTGGGGGTAAGTATGACATGTTTGTTATTTTAAAAAAAAATGATCCTTTACAATCACTTTAAAGAAGTTGTAAACTTCCATTTCCAGGTTGTACCCATACAGGAGCCTATAATAAGGCTTACCTATAGGTACAGTAAATATCTCCTAAACCTGTGCCGTTTAGGAGATATTTTTTTTTTTTTTATCTTTTTATTGAGTATAACACATACAAACAAATAACAACAGTAAACCTGCCACAGCATTGGGACTAGACCCACGCAGGAGTCAGTGCCAGCCGGCCATTGGGCTGCTTCCAGCATTAATATCATACAGCTGTAGCACGTCCGAAAGAAAAGAACAAACAAACAAACAAACCTAGTGTTGTATTGGGTCCTGCTCACTTAAAGTATCTCAGGATCAAATCTATCAGTCGAGACCCAGTGGACAATAATAGATATCAAATAAACCCATATCAGAGATTACCAAAAAATCGACCAATGTATCAATGTCACTTTCTCCCGTAGAGTGGTAATAAGTACATGTTCAATCAGTCTGCGGTTGCCGTGGAGGCCTCAGCTAACCATTTGGCCCACACTCGATCATATTTTTTGGGGCATCCCCTATTTTGGTAGGTTTCCTTATAGCCGTTTAGGAGATATTTACTTTGTACTGCGCCAATGATGTCATCGGCGCATGTGCTGTGAAGAAACGGCATGTGACGTCCTGCGACTCCGGCCAGTCACAGAGCCGGAGTCTGCGGCCCCAGAAGGAAGAGGGGAGAACATGGATGTGGCCTCCAGCGGGGACAGAGTAGGGTTTGTTTTGCAGGCAAGTGTCACATAATGTGCTAGCGATGCATACTAGCATATTATGCTTTTACTTTGCAGGGAACAAAAAAGGAAGTAAAACCCATCAGAGTTTACTTCCTCTATAAGAATACATACTTGAATTATATATATATATATATATATATATATATATATATATACACACACACATACAGTATACAGTACTGAATTGTTTTTTTTAATCAATTTACAAAATGCAAAGTGAGTGAACAAACGAAAAGTCTACATCAAATCAATATTTAGTGTGACTTCACCAGTGGCGTCTCCAGCTTTTATATTTAAGGGGGGCACATGGGGGGACAGGGACAAAAGTAGGGGGGCAACTATAAAATGCATATATATATATATATATATATATATATATATATATATATATATATATATATATATATAGCTATAGCTATAGATATATATATAGATATATAAATATATACTGGGGCCCTTTACTACGACCCCACAACGGCCCTTTCACATTTTCTGCAGTGAGTTCCCTTCCTACTGTATTTGGGTCCCCCGGGGTGGCAGAAAACAAGAGATATATGTCACCAGCATACCAAGAAAATATAAGGATCCAAAGCAGTGGGAGAACTATCAGGGTTGCAAAGGTTGTCTTGCCTCCGGGCCCTGGTGTTCTGCCACTGTGGGGTTTCCCAGCCTCCTCTTGCTGTCCTGCCCCTGCTATTGACTGCTCTGGTCTGGCATCTTTTGGAATTTACAGGCTGGTTCTCCTGTCCTAAGGACGGGAGAAATCAGTCTGTTTTTTCAGTAACTGAGAGTCCTGGTGGAGTCCTTCCTGCAACTCGCTCTTCTCCCTTCCAATGAGGATGCAGGGGAAGGAGCAGATTGGGTGGCCATGGTTGTGTGAGCGCTCACATTATGCAGTGTCAGCAAGCAGAGGGAGGGGGAGGAATCACCCGCAGGAGCTGACTGGGGACTCTCTCCCTCTTAGACATTGATTTTTTGTAAAAAAAATAAATAAATACATTTAAATTTTTTGGGAGGGGGGGGGGGGTACATGGTGGGGCACAGCATAATTTTGGGGGGGTCAGGGCCCCATCTGCCCCCCCCTAGGGACGCCATTGGACTTCACTTTGGCTTCAAGCCAGCATCAATTCTTTTGCCATGTACACATGATCAGACATTCCTACAACAAAATCCTGGATTTTGGCTCAAACTTGTCTTGCATACACACGGTCGCACAAATGTTGTCGGAAATTCCGAATGTCAAGAACGCGATGACATACAACACGTACGACGAGCCGAGAAAAATGAAGTTCAATAGCCAGTGTGGCTCTTCTGCTTGATTCTGAGCATGCGTGGAATTTTGTGCGTCAGAATTGTGTACACACGATCGGATTTTGATGTCGGAAAATTTGGGAACCAGCTCTCAAATTTTTGTTGTCTGAAATTCCGACAAAAAATATCCGATGGAGACTACACGGTCGGAATTTCCGACAACAAGCTCCCATCGAACATTTGTTGTCGGAAATTTCGATTGTGTGTACACAGCATTACACTTGCAGCACAAAGCAGAAGCACAAAGAAATATATACAAATATATACAAATATATACATATATATATATATATATAGTGCATCCAGCGCTTCACTTTTTCCACATTTTGTTATGTTACTTGAACCCGATTTAACATCTCTGGAGATGTTACAGCCTTATTCCAAAATAGATTATGTTCCTCAAAATTCTACAAACAATACCCCATAATGACAATGTGAAAGAAGTTTGTTTGAAATCTTTGCAAATTTCTTAAAAATAAAAAAGGGAAAAAATCCCCTGTACATAAGTATTCACAGCCTTTGCTCAATACTTTGTTGAAGCACCAATTACAGCCTCAAGTCTTTTTGAGTATGATGCTAAAAGCTTGGCACACCTATTTTTGGGCAGTTTCTCCCATACTTCTTTGCAGGACCTCTCCAGCACCATCAGGTTGGATGGGGAGCGTCGGTGCACAGCCATTTTCAGATCTCTCCAGAGATGTTCAGTCAGGTTTAAGTCTGGGCTCTGGCTGGGCCACTAAGGAAATTTACACATGTGTCCCGTACCCACTCCTTTGTTATCTTGGCTGTGTGCTTAGGGTCATTGTCCTGCTGGAAGATGAAACTTTGCCCCAGTCTTAGGCCCAGGTCGCTCTGGAGCAGGTTTTCATCAAGGATGTCTCTCTACACTTTTGCATTCATCTTTCCCTCGATCCTGACTAGTCTCCCAGTTCCTGCCGCTGAAAAACATCTGCATAGCATGAAGCTGCCACCACCACGCTTCACTGTAGGGATGGTATTGGCCAGTTGATGAGCGGTGCCTGGTTTCCTCCAGACATGACACTTGCCATTCAGACCAACAAGTTCAAACTTTGTTTCATCAGACCAGAGAATTTTGTTTCTCATGGTCTGAGAGTCCTTCAGGTGCCAAACGTCAGGTGCCTGTCATGTGCCTTTTACTGAGGAGTGTCCTCTGCCTGGCCATTCTACCATACATGCCTGATTGGTGGAGTGCTGCAGACATGGTTGTTCTTCTGGAAGGTTTTCCTCCCTCCACAGAAAAATGCTGGAGCTCTGTCAGAGTGACCATTGGGTTCTTGGTCATCTCCCTGACTAAGGCCCTTCTCCCCCGATTGCTCAGTTTGGCCAGGCGGCCCGTTCTAGGAAGAGTCCTGGTGGTTCCAAACTTCTTCCATTTATGGATGATGGAGGCCACTGTGATCATTGGGACCTTCAATGCTGCAGAAAGTTTTCTGTATCCTTCCCCAGATCTGTGCCTGGATACAATCCTGTCTCGGAGGTCTACAGACAATTCCTTGGATTTGGTTTGTGCTCTGACATGCACTGTTAACTGTGGCGCCTTATATAGACAGGTGTGTGCCTTTCCAAATCATGTCCAATCAACTAAATTAACCACAGGTGGACTTCTAACAAGTTGTAGAAACATCTCAAGGATGATCAGTGGAAACAGGATGCACCTGAGCTCAATTTTGAGTGTCATGACAAAGGCTGTGAATACTTATGTACATGGGATTTTTTTTTTAATACATTTGCAAAGATTTCAAACAAACTTCTTTCATGTTGTCATTATGGGGTATTGTTAGTAGAATTTTTTTAAAAATATTGAATACAATCCATTTTGGAATAAGGCTGTAACAAAAAGTGGAAAAAGTGAAGCGCTGTAAAATCTTTCCGGATGCACTGTATATCTACAAATGATATCATTAAACGAGGAAAGGATTGCTGCACATAACATTTAATAGAAAAAAAAACAATATACAGAAAAAAATAATAATAATAATAAATATATATATATATATATATATATATATATATATATATAAAATTGGTCAAACATTATTGTCACTTTATACAAGTTATTTTCTAACCAAATGCAGTGGTGCAATGGAGAACATGTTATTCTCATTTCTGACCAGAAGGGGGAACTCTTTCCTTATTTATAGCTGCATTCTGCCTTCCTAGGAATCCTGTATAATAAAAAAAATGGCAATAGCTGCATATAATGGGAATTAGAGGACACTGGAGATCACGTGACCGTTTTGCATTTTTTAAATTTATTCTGGAGGAAAGTTTTACTCTCCAAGTACCAGCCACATACTTTGTGATGTGAATGGCTACCTAGATTGGTGCTTAGACACAAATAAATCTTTAAAGTGAACCAGTGGGGCTAGAAATATTGGCGGTGCTACTGCTGGCTTTATAAAGCAGAAGGTTTCAGGGCTGTTTTGCTGATCCTGACTTTACCACCTACTGAGTCACTGAACCCAAAAAAGCATGCAGGGAGAGAAGGAAAAATAAAGTTGTGCATCTACAACTACTTGCAGGATTCTAACAAAAAGTTAACCGTAATAAATAGGAAATTTGTGAGCTTTATGTATCTCAGATGCGTTTTGGTCTCTCTCGGCAGGTGTTTCAGCGACGTTGGGATGGGTCAGTGGATTTCTTCCGGAACTGGGAAGACTACAAGAAAGGGTTTGGCAGCCGTTTGAATGAGTTTTGGCTGGGAAATGACAATCTTCATAAGATAACATCCACAGGTAATAAATGAAAAAGGTGTACAAATCAAATTTGATACTGCATATAATTAATTTATTCAAAATATAGATATTATACATCGTTTACACCACGGTGCTGTCATTGCATGTTTGCTCTGTCATATTTTTATATATCATAGCCAGGTGTTCCTTCTCCAGCGATCATTTGTATGTGGCCTTCTGAACTCAGCATCATTGCTGAATGACTGTTGCACAAAAACAATTGCAAGATAAGCCACCTAGAGAGTAAACTGTTTTCAGTATAAAATTATAAAAGTCAGCACTAGGGATTTCAATATCTAGGCAGCTAACATCAGGGCATGACATACAAAACCCAAAAGAAATGTTCAAAACATGCGCAAAAGGCAGCCAGCTATGTTGAGTGCATGTGGCCTTGTTTCAGGAGGGGGTTGGGCGATCGCTCTTCTTGCCTGTTTCCTAGCTGGCCCTGTTGTATGCTCTGAAAAAGGATGTGGTTTGGATTGGTGAAGGCAGCTCACAGCCTTTTGAGAATGGAGTGGAGTGTGAAGTTCCCCTTTAAAAGTAAAAGCTAGCCCATGGTAATCCAATAGGTTAGATGGGAGAGATAAGAGCATTGGAGAATGGAGTGTGGAATTCCCCTTTAAAAGCAAAAGCTAGCCCAAGGAAATCATATGCATTAGAGGGGGAAGGTTAAATGCCCTTTTAGGAGGAGCTAGAGGAGCGAGAGTCTTTTTACATAATTTTAACAAGGTGCATGTCACCTGTTGGCAACGTAGCGTTCTAACATGATCTGTGTTCAAATCTCCGTAAAAAATACATAAAGCTGAACCAGCATAAAAAAAAATTGTCAAGATTAGAGGTGCGCCCGTTCAACCCATGCAATTGCATGTACGTTGCTTAACATTAACTAAGATTTTGGCCGTGCAGTGAAGAAACTCACATGAACGAGCGCAAGAGCCGCTTGTGCATGCGCATTGCTTACATTGATTTCATGCAGTTCTAAATGTACTTGCAGGCACAGCATGCTTTATCTGAAAAGGTTACTTTCTCATTCTTTTTTGGGCATATTTGTTACTTGGGCAGTTGTTACTAAACTTCCTCACATCACCTCCATCTTCTGTCAATATTAATTTGGAGATGCCGTGGTCCATAGTGGCGCACAGATTGCATTCTCCCATGCGCCGAGATTGCTATATTAAATGGGGGATTCGAGCTCTGTTACCGGCGCACCAAATATGGAAATGTGCGTTGTGCCTCTACTGATGGCGCACAGCTTTCGTAAACCACCCCCATAGTGTATGTAACAAAATATTACACAATTCTTTGGTATAAAATTACAAAGGCAAGAAATTCACAGAAAACATATTGGCGCCTTTTTTTTTAAAAAATTGGCGTGGGATTCCCCTTTAAGATCCATACCAGACTCAAAGGGCCTGGTATGTATCGGGGGGGACTCCACGCCATTTTTTTTTTTATATATATATTTTTATATATATATATATATATATATATATATATATATATATATATTTTTTTTTTTTAATTGGCGTGGGATTCCCCTTCAAGATCCATACCAGACTCAAAGGGCCTGGTATGTATCGGGGGGGACTCCACGCCATTTTTTTTTTTTTATATATATACATTTGGCATGAGGCTTCCTCCATACCAGAAGCAAAGGAATTGTTTTGATTGGTCAAAGGACAAGTTGCAATCATCTCAAAGTTGGATCCTGTTCATTAAGTTCGTATGGAAGTTGGACATGAAGTCGCAGGGCAAAGTCAGATCGTAAGTCGCGGGACTTCCGTAGCAGTGTGAACCTGGCCTTAAACACAATAGAATTTTTTCACAAATGTCTGAAGTTCAGTTTCAGGCTTCATGCTATAGTAGAATGTTTATAATAAATATTAGCTCTCTATAGGATTCATTTATAAAATCCAGGCTACAACTACCTGGAGAAAAGGCAACCTGACCAGACTCACTCACAGAATGTTGCAGCAAAGTGTACAGTAGGTCTTATGTGCACCGACAGCATCTGTCTCGTGGGACGGAATGTGGCCTGATCAGTCGGTACCCAATTGGGGGACTTGCAGGAATATTAGCGTGTCCCCGGCGGTTTGCCACATCATCCCTTTAATTCAGGACACATATGAATTACACAGGTTCTGAGGCTGATTTAATGCAGATAAGGAACCCAGTGGGTTTAATTACCAACCTAATCAGCCACAGAAGCTGTGTAATTAATGTGTGTCCTGGATTAAAGGGATGATGTGGCAACCCTAGTCCCCGCTCTTTCCCTACTCATATGGAAATTCTCCCTGACGCTAATTAATGTCCCTGACAGACAAATGACCTGTCTCTACACTACCCATATGCGAAATGCCCGCCAAGCCTTGGAGCCAGGGTCTTAAATAGAGTCTACCTGACTCAAGATGGCTCCAGAGTCATATGGGTTCCCAGCATCAAATCAGATAACTCCCCCCAGTGACCCAGAAAACCATAGGGGCTGATCCTCCCTTGGATTTTCAGAGTGGACTTCATCTACGCTATTTCCTTAACCTTCCTCCCGTAACCCAGGCATTGACCGTCTGCTTAATGGTTTTGAACCTTTGTGTCATAGGGGGGAACTGGTACATGATTCTCTCTCCTAGCTTCATGCATCCTTGACCCACCCTGGGGAGGAATATATGCCCTCATTTCTCACAAAATGGAAATCCGATCTAGGCCTTAGTCTTACTCTTATTCAGAGAAAGAAAATTCTACAATTCTCCCAAAAGTCGTCTACTGCTACCAGGGTTCAGAAGACTAGATACAAAATCCTCACCAGATGGTACAGGGTCCCCATCCAACTTCACCGTATTTTTCCACAGATCCCCGATGCCTGCTGGTGCTGTGGTGTGGATTGTGGGACCATGCTCCACATTTTTTCGGA
The DNA here is from genome assembly GCA_037952925.1 of Lithobates clamitans. NCBI lineage: Eukaryota > Metazoa > Chordata > Amphibia > Anura > Ranidae > Lithobates > Lithobates clamitans. Next base: position 971,079 of record JBBGZY010000883.1, read on the forward strand.
ATGTCCAAAAATCCGGCAGTTTTGGCAGGATGTAACCGATGTCATTAAACAACTTACCGCTGTTGACCTGCATGACAACCTGCTGGCCTGCCTGTTGCACTTGACGGAGAGGCCTGTTAAAAAATACAAAACCCCTCTCAGTATACAACACCTAAATGCTGCTAAGGCCTGAATTCTGCTTTGCTGGAAAGATGCTTAACCTCCTACAAAAGCTCTCTGGTTTTCTAAAGTTAACAACCACCAGGACATGGAAGACCTTACAGCCACACTTCACAATACGGAAGAGTTGTTCATTGAAACTTGGAGACCTTGGAACTACTTTGTGTATACTGACACCTACCTCAATGAGCTGTCCAACTCTTTGTGAACCCCTGCTCACCCTGTCCTTACCTGGGAGAGGGGTGAACTTGTGTTCCCTTGCCCCTCCTTTCCCTCCCTCTTCTTTTCTCCTTGCCCCCTTCCTTGTTTATTTTGCCATACACTCACACCCTGTCTACTCAAAGCACTTCCATCCATACTCTCTATCCCTCCGCACACCTGTCCACCCTTTCGAGTGACAGAACAGGTCCCGTACTTGCTAATCTACTATGCTCTTTCATGGTTTTTGGCCCGGTGTCCACCCACCCTTCATTCCCGTTATTGGAAGCATTGCGCCATTTTGCATTATGGTCTTAACATATGTTGTTTTGTTTGATACTGCATTGCAGTATATGCTACCTCTTAGTTTAATGTTAATACTGGTTACATTATCTGAAGGATAACTCAGCGTGACTGTTTTGGTATTGGACTGTTCTGTAGGCGTGATTTTGCCAGTATTTTACTGCAATTTAGCCACAATTTTTTCCTTTTTTAATCTGCCAACAACAAAATGGCAAAAAAAACAAAAAACAGAAAAATGGAAAATGCTAATCACGGCAAAATCACAGTAAAATCACGTGTGCAAAAATTGCACAGCAAAAAGCACTGCAGAAATGGGTCAAAAGCAAACTGCATAATGTGAACCGAAGGTAATTATTGCTGGGCCAAGATTATGACACTAGTGACACTATAAAATATATTATTTCTGTTGTAAATGGCTAAACCTCTTTCTCTGTAAAGGTAAATGGGAACTGCGCATCGAACTCCAGGATTTCAAAAATAAAATGTTATTTGCCAAATATGCAGAGTTCAAAGTTATGAATGAGATGGAAAAGTACCAATTGCTAATTGGACCCTATAAGGAAGGTGATGCAGGTGAGTGACAGCTTGGTAGAATGCATCAGTGTGTATTATTGGACTTATTTAAGTAGTACTATAAAGAATATTCTCAGTGGGTTTAAGGCCGGGTTCACATACACTATATTGTCAAAAGTATTGGGACACCTGCCTTTACATGCACATTAACTTTAATGGCATCCCGGTCTTAGTCTGTAGGGTTCAATATTGAGTTGGTCCAACCTTTGCCGTTATAACAGCTTCAACTCTTCTGGGAAGGCCCAGTACTCGCTGATCTATGTTTTTATGGACCTTGCTTTGTGCACTGATCCAAATCATTTGGTGGAGGGGGGATTATGGTGTGGGGTTGTTTTTCAGGGGTTGGGCTTGGCCCCTTAGTTCCAGTGAAGGGAACTCTTAAGGTGTCAGCATACCAAGACATTTTGGACAATTTCATGCTCCCAACTTTGTGGGAACAGTTTAGCGATGGCCCCTTCCTGTTCCAGCATGACTGCGCACTATTGCACAAAGCAAGGTCCATAAAGACATGGATGAGCGAGTTTGGGGTGGAGGAACTTGACTGGGTTGCACAGAGTCCTGACCACAACCCGATAGAACACCTTTGGAATGAATTAGAGTGAAGACTGGGAGCCAGGCCTTCTCGTCAAACATCAGTGCCTGACCTCACAAATGCGCTTCTGGAAGAATGGTCAAACATTCCCATAGACACACTCCTAAAACTTCCTAGAAGAGTCGAAGCTGTTATACCTGCTAAGGGTAGGCCAAATTAAAAATTTAACCCTACGGACTAGGAATGGGATGTCACTAAATGTTATGTGCGTGTAAAGGCAGGTTTCTCAATACTTTTGACAATATTGTGTATATGCGAACTGGATGCAGGTTTCTCCGCATCCAATTTGCATGACAGGCAAGTATGACCGACGAGTGTGACCGGCTCTCAATGGAGCCAGTTCAAACAGGTCCAGGGCGGCTCCGATCTGCATTCAAAAAGGCTCCTATGGATGTTTGGGTCCATTACAGGTGCGAATTCAAGCAAAAATTCGGACCTGAATCGCACCTAAACCGGTAAACAGACACCGGACCCCAGGCACGAACCCGCAGCCGCACATATGTGAATCCAGCCTAAAGCAAGTGAAGACAGAATTAGATATGTAGTTGGTTAGAAGTTGTACTAAAAACTTCCACTTTTATATTGTTAGTCCCCTTTCCTGTTACAGTAGTTGTGTAGTCCAATAGGAACCATAGATCCACATAGTGCACTCAGTGATCAACACTCAGTAAATTTATTGATCAGATAAATGCTTTTCATCCATGCCAATACAAATTTGTGTGCAAACTTTTGATGAGGGATGTGGCCTCCTGCACACAGCCATACACCAGTGCGAGGGCCGTGTTTGCTTGCATGAGGATACACAGGTGTTCACCATGCAGGCAAATCACAGCCCTTGCACAGATGTGCGCTGTAGTACACTCCTGTGAATGAGGCTTAAGGGCAGATCTGTCTAAGTAGAATTCGCCTGCTCAGCAGGGCATCTCCCTGCTGATCCCCACTGAGCAGGCAGATGACAGGTCCTTGTCCAATCCGCTATGCAGAGCAGACACAGACACAGCCCGCTCTCCTCTATGGGGCGGTCAGATGGAAACAGACTGCATGTCTGTTCCTATCCGATTGTAATCCACTGGATCGCCATACGTCTGTTTTCAACTGATTTTGTTGAATCGGATGCCCGACAGCGGACACATATCCACTGACATGCACCGCCCCATAGCGAACAATGGGTGGTCCGATCGGGTCCGCTTGAAGAACTGACAGGCGGAACTGATCGGTCCGATCATGTGAAGGGGGCCTAAGAGTTCACTATTGCACTGTTAATGACCTGATATTCAGCTTCTTGCAGTTATATCTCCCTGTACCACTTTCCAGGTGACTCGATGTCCGGTCTGAACGGCATGAAGTTTAGTACAAAGGACCAGGACAATGACACCTATGAACACCACTGTGCCCAGCTCTACAAAGGAGGATGGTGGTACAGCAACTGCCACTCCGCAAACCTGAATGGATTGTACCACCTGGGGGTGCACAGATCCAATGCTGATGGGGTCAACTGGTATAGTGCCAGAGGACAAAACTACTCATTTAAACACGTGGAAATGAAGATCAGAGCTTTTTTAGATTGATAAGACAAAAAATGTAGAGGGAAATAGAGATGACGAAAGGCAGTTTCATTTTTTTTTTAATCATAAGAAAACGTGTTGAGAAAAATATGGAGCCTGCCAATGTTAACCATCTTCTGAAAATATCATTCCAACCAATAGATTCAATACTTTCTGAGTTGCAGCCCTAAAATAGTATGCAGCCAGCTAAATTAGGACTCCAGATTGGCATGCTTGTCGAGGGCTAGTGACTCAGAAAGTACTGGAGCAACAGCGAAAGCCAGACAGCTAGCATTCTTGGAAGAAGTCAGCAAAAAGGCAGCTCCCTTATCTTTCTCAGCTCAACTCTGGCTACAAAGCAAAATATTGTTTTTGCTTGTTTTTTATTGCTTGCTTTTTTTTTTTCTAATTGCTTGCTTGCAAATATTGCTTGCTTTTGCCAAAAAAGGGCCAAAGTGACATTAAAGTATATGTAAACCGCCAACTTGTGAAACAGCTAATTCAGTTTAAAATAGAAATGAAAGGCAAAACATTTGTGTGTGTGATATATATATATATATATATATATATATATATATATATATATATATATATATATAGTCTGATCACCGGAGGACAGGCAGAAAACTGACCACGTTGGGAAGGATGTGACTTCTATGCCTAGCATCGTCAGTTTTAAATAGGAAAGCAGGGGGACTGGCGGGATCACCAGGTATTTTTTCTTCACACATAGAAAGCAATACAAAGAGAACAGGATAATTTTTAACACAAGTACATGGTAAAGCAGGCACATGATTATTATTATTATACAGGATTTATGTAGCGTCAACAGTTTACGCAGCGCTTTACAATATAAAAGGGACACAATACAGTTACAATACAATAAAATAAGGGTTAAGAGGGCCCTGCTCAGAAGAGATTATAATCTAATAGGGAGGGGCAGGTGGTACAAAAGGTTGTAACTGTGGGAAATGAGCTGATGGAAGTGGTAAAAGATTAGTTGGAGGTTTGATAGCTTTCCTGAAGAGATTAGATTTCAGGGATTGCCTGAAGGCAGCTAGAATAGGAGATAGCCAGACAGATGGCGGTAGCGAGTTCCAGAGGATGGGAGAGGCTCTGAAGAAATCCTGGAGATGAGCATGGGAGGAGGAGACAAGGGAGCTTGAGAGCAGGAGGTCTTGAGAAGAGCAAAGAGGATGGCTTTGGTGATATTTGGAGACAAGATTGGTGATGTAGCTTTGGGCAGAGTTGTGAATGGCTTTGTATGTTGTGGTTCGTTTTTTTTATTTAATTCGCTGGGCGATCGGAAGCCACTGTAGGTATTTGCGGAGAGGGTAGCAGGCACTGAGCGGTTGGTAAGGTAGATGAGCCTGGCAGAAGCATTCATGAATGACTGAAGAGGGGATAGCCTATGGAGAGGTAGGCCTATGAGAAGCGAGTTGCAATAGTCAAGGCGAGTGATAACAAGAGAGTGAATGGGTAGTTGGTGGTATCATTAGTTAAAAAGCGGCTTATTTTAGAGATGTTACGGAGATAGTCTACAAGCTTTTGACAATGATTGGATTTGGGGCTAAAAGGACAGGTCAGAGTCTAGTATTACACCAATCACCCTGGCGTGAGAAGAAGAATTGATGGTTGCATTATTGATTTTGATGGAAAAGTCATGGGGGGGCATGGGTGGGGGGAATATTATGAGCTTGGTTTTAGAGAGATTTAGTTTAAGGAAGTGGTGCAACATCAATGCTGATATGTCAGTTAATAATGCGAGAGGAGACTGAAGGTGTGAGATGAGGAGCAGACAGATAGATTTGGGTGTCATCTGCGTAGAGATGTTATTGGAAGCCATGGGCGGTTATCAAGTGACCAAGGGAGGAGTTGTAGATAGAGAAGAGAAGGGGTCTAAGAACAGACCTTGGGGGACCCACACAGAAAGGGGCAATGGAGAGGAGGAAACAGAGTTGTAGGTAACACTGAAGGAGTGCTGTGATAGGTAGGAGGAGAAGCAGGATAGAGCAGAATCTTGGAAGCCAAGGGAACTAAGTTTATTAAGAAGCAGTGGGTGGTCAACAGTACCAAAGGCCGCAGAGAGGTCAAGCAGTAGGAGTATGGAGTAGTGGCCATTGCTTTTAGCAGTTAGTAAATCATTAGTGAGTTTTAGTAAGGTAGTTTCTGTGGAGTGCTGCTAGCGAAAGCCAGACTGTAAGGGGTCAAGACCGTTGTAGACTAAGCGTTCTAGAAGTTTAGAGGTGAATGGGAGCAATAAGATGGGTATCAGCAATATGAAATGTTGGGGTAACAAACACTATAACACTCACCTTAATCCACAATCTCCCCCTCCATAGCCAGACCACCAAAGCCATTTTTCGTGCCTGTCTCCGACCAGTCTTGTGGCCTTCCCTCTCACCAATGTCATCATGCCTACTCTGTAATCAGTGCAGGACTATCAGGATGGGTTGTGGTTGGTGGTGGGAGTGCCTGCCCACATCCCAGTGCTGTTGCTGGACAGAAATGTGAGGAAAATAGTATTAATGGGTGTTAGGTGAAGGGGTTGGAGTTCTGGTCTTCCTTCTGTGTTTACGGGCTCCGGCTGTATGAATGGCCGGGGCCTCGAGTACGTCACTTCTGCGCATGTGTGCAAGAGCCCTTAGTATGACGTTCCTTCAGCGCGCATGCGCCGGTGACATCACCAACTGCATGTTGTGTGAATATCTCCTAAACAATGCAGGTTTAGGAGATATTCAGTGCACCCGCCTTATTATGGGCTTACCTGTAGGAACAAGTTTAAAAGTGGAGTTTAATTCTATTTAAGTTGGAATTCCATTTTAAGCTTGACTGAACTTTTATTTTAAGTCAACTAAATATCTTCTGCTTCATATGCTGCTTTATGCTTTGACATAGCTACATTGTTATTTAATTTTTATCAGAACAAAAAATTGGAATAAAAGTTTTTTAGGCCTGACCATAATAATAAAATACATTCAGTATGCAATAGAAAAAGAATGAAAAGTTCCGCTTTAACAGATCAAGTTGTCCACAAAAGTGTCAGTTAAAGGTTGAGACAAACTATTTAACACTGACAGGGGTGCTTACAATAATCAGATTTTATTCATTCAAAAGAGAAAAAAACTGTTGCTGTAACTGCTTAAAAAGTGTTAACTGAAGTTTGGCTTTAATTTGTTAGTCACTTATGAAAAGTCCATCAAAATCTACTTCAACTAAAACTACAATCTCCACAGGTTTACAGTGCTGCTGTCCATAGGGTTGCAACGTTGTTCCTCTATAGATACAATGAAGAAGTGAGCATAGTCACCCTAATGCCGTACACAGGACAGGATTTTCCAACAACAAAATCCTGGATTTATTTCCGGCGCATGTTGGCTGAAACTTGTCTTGCATACACAGGGTCACACAAATGTTGTCGGAAATTCCAAACGTCAAGAATGCGGTGACGTACAACACGTACAATGAGCCGAGAAAAATGAAGTTCAATAGCCAGTGTGGCTCTTCTGCTTGATCCCGAGCATGCATGGAATTTTGTGCGTCGGAATTGTGTACACACGATCGGAATTTCCTACAACGTATTTTGTTGTCGGAAAATTTGAGATCCAGATCTCAAATTTTGTTTGGCGGAAATTCCGATGGAAAACGTCCGATGGAGCCTACACACGGTCGGAATTTCCAACAACAAGCTCCCATCGAATTTGTTGTCGGAAAATCCTATCGTGTGTACAGGGCATAAGACTGAATTTGGCTGCTCAATGACCAGGCCATTTTTTGCGATACAGCACTGCATCGCTTTAACTGACAATTGCGTGGGTGTGCGACGCTGTACCCAAACAAAATTGACGTCCTTTTTTTTCCCACAAACAGAGCTTTCTTTTGGTAGTATTTGATCACCTCTGCGGTTTTTATTTTTTGCACTATAAACAAAAAAAGAGAGACAATTTTAAATAAAACACAATATTTTGTACTTTTTGCTATAATAAATATCCCCATTTTTTTCTTTCCTATTAAAAACTGACCACACTAGACAGAAGAACACACTGTGGTCAGTTTTCTAGCTGTGCTGGGAACTCAGCCTGCTCTCCTCCAATGATCAGACTTGTCCTGATACACCCCTGTACAGCTTAGTGTGCTGTTGCTTCTCCTCCCCCCATCTCTTATGCAGCTGAGTACAGAGGAAATGTTATCACTAAAAAAAGGGGGAAAAAAGGTATTTATAATGTTTTTTAAATTCATACACAATTTTTTTCCTTTCATTTTTATTTTAAACGGAATGGGTTGTTTTACAAGGTGAGCGTTTACAATCACTTTATGTCTGAATAACTGTTGCATTGGTTATAGAAAAATCTGTCCACATATTTCTAAACATTCTGGTGTTTTTTTTTCTCCAGCACTATAGCTACTCTTGTAGTGTAGAGGTCCAGTGTTATTGTCACGGACGCCAATGGCAGCAATCCTCGCTGCACCAATTAGCATGCAGGATTGGAATTTCAGTGACTGCGAGGACGTTTTTCCCGCCTTTGGAGAGAATCTATTTGTGAGATGTTGTGAAGTGTCAGGCCAGTGAAAAGGAAGCGTTTGTACTGTTGGCTATTATCAGCGTCCTCCAGCATCCTACGAGGAGACACCACCCCACCCTCACTCAGTGATTCAGCACATTGTGGCTGGTCGCAGAGCTCCAAAACAACATTTCAGAAATCTCACATTTTGTAACGTACTCTGCAATTAGCACGGGCAAATGGCCGTTGTCTTTAGTTGATGCTGGATTTCCACGTTAAATTGTGTATATATCCATTTTACCAAGATTAGGTTGCTTCATTAGACTTGACAACAGTCTAGAAATGTATTCTGCAAAAAAAAATGAAAATTATAGGAAACCCATAGCTGTCAACTGTCCCTTATTTGGAAGGACTGTCCCTTTTGTAGATTTAGACAATTATTTTGGACTAATAATTGTACATGGTTCTCATAACCAAGGGGGTGGCACAGGTGTGTCATTTTGACTGCATACTTTATGCTATACCAGCCATTCTCAACCAGGGTTCAGTGGAACCCTGGGGTTCCTCCAGAGGCTTCTAGAGGTTCCTTGAGCTGTGGCTGATGAACCACCTTTTTGATGGTGCCTACAGAGTTCAAGGTTCAACATACCTTAGCAAAGCCAGCAGCTTGACACAAAATATCTTTTTAGCTGTCTTTAAGGGTGGCATTCTGAGCACCACTTTAAGGGGAACATTCTTCCTATTGACCACCAATATAAGGAGCATTGTTTCTACTGACCCCTAATGAATTGGTTTTAGTAAGGGTTCCTCGAGACCTGAAAATTATTTCTGGGGTTCCTCTAGGGTTAAAAAGTTGAGAAAGCCTGTGCTATAAAGTGTCCCTGTTTGCCATCTTAACCTCTTGATGCGCATAGAACGCTTATGGATGGTGGCAAAGGGGGTGGACTTTAACACCCACAAACCGCACATATGCATCTACGGGCGGCAGAGGTTTCTGTGCTGAAAGCCAGCTTACGGTGCACTTCCAGCACAGAGACGAGGCGGTCAAACACAGCTCCTGGTATCCAGTAATGACCACTAGCTGGCGGGACCGGCACCCAATCATGTGACCACTGTGACAGCCAATCACAGTGGTCACATGATCAGGCAGACCTTCCCACTTCCTAGGCCTAATAGCTCACTTAAAGGGATGCCAGAGCTGGGCAGGAAGGGGGGTTAAATAGCTAGGAGGTATGGGAAGCCTGTAGTAAGAGAGTATGGATGCTATCACTGCCGTCTTTTTCTGAAAATGCTAGATGCCTGGCTGTTGTACTGATCAAGTCATTTCCATACTTTCTGAGTCAAAGACCCTGAACAAGTATGCAGATCAGAAGTTTCTGACTTTACTGGCTGCCTGCTTGTTCCAGGTCATCGACTCAGAACGTGTTGAAACCAGACAAAGCCAGGAAGCTAACATTTCCAGAAACTCATCAATGGCAGCCCCCCATATTTTACTCACTACGTTTCCTTTGAAGTATATTTAAAGCCTGCTTTTTTTTTTTTTAAAGACTTGGACAGAGTAGGAAAGGATCAGAAATCTTGTCAGGTTTTTCTAGCAATCAACGAACATGTATATGACGTCCCATATATAGGAAACAGATCTATCAGTATATAATAATTTCAACAAAGGAAAATGGAGAATAATGCTTATGAAATACTACTTGTAGAGAATAATGCAAAAATATTATAAGAATTCCTCTATATACAGAAAAGATGTACACATCATACTTTGTAATAAATCCTTCAGACATATTGTTGAAATGTGATCACAACGAGTGGTTCTTGGCCTGACTTCCTGTGACTTTACAGTGCCTTGAAATAGTATTTATATCCCTTGAAATTTTCCACATTTTGTCATGTTAGAACCAAAAATTTTAAATGTATTTCATTGGGATTTTATGTGATAGACCAACACAAAGTGGCTCATAATTGTGAAGTGGAAGGAAAATGATAAATGTTTTTTAAAACTTTTTACAAATAAGAGTGTGGGGTGCATTTGTATTCAGCCCCCCTGAGTCAGTACTTTGTAGAACCAACTTTTGCTGCAATTACAGCTGCAAGTCTTTTTGGGGATGTCTCTACCAACTTTACACATCTAGAGAGTGACATTTTTGCCAATTCTTCTTTGCAAAATAGCTCAAGCTCTGTCAGATTGGATAAAGAGCATCTGTGAACAGCAATTTTCAAGTCTTGCCACAGATTCTCAATTAGATTTAGGACTGGACTTTGACTGGGCCATTCTAACATGAATATGCTTTGATCTAAACCAGTGGTTCTCAACCTGGGGGTCAAATGATGATTTGCCAGGGGTCACCGAATCCTGGGCTGTTCCTGAAGCCCGTGCTGCTCTCCCAGCCTTTTCGTGGCCTCCCAGCAGGGCTGTCCCTGGAGCCTGTGGCTGCCCAGCTGGGCTGTTCCTGGAGCCCACGGCCTCCCACTCAACCTCTTCGCAGGCGCCCATTCAGTTCGCGGCATGGCTAGGGGGCAGAGACTAGAGGTCAGCTGACTGGTGAGGAATGTGAAGTGGGAGGGGCTCGAGGTGACCCTATCTTCTGATTTTATCATAGGTGTCACTGCTACAAGACACCACAAAGTCGGAGACACCGTGAAGCTGGAGACACAGTGAGTAACACTACCTGTGATTATAGTTGCCATTAAAAGTCCCCACTACAGTTTTCAGATCAGCAGATGACCTTGATCAAGAGCACATAAGTTGGCTGATCAGAACTCCCCGCCAGCACTGCCACTCATCCCATTCCCCCCACCCCCCCCACCAAGGAGTAAGAGAAAGAAAAAAAATAGAGAATACATGGAAGGGAGAGGAAAAGAGGGGGAGGAACAAAGAAAAAAGGGAGAGGAGGAATAAGAGCACAAGAAAGACGGCTAGCGAGAGGGATGGGGGGAAAAAAACAAGAAATTAGCATAGAGAGAGATAAAAGGGAAAGAAAGGAGAACAAAGAGAAAGAGTGATACATCCTAAAACGTATCATAAGGGGTTTTAATACCGTACGATTGGAAGGTACTCAGGGAGAGCTAAATGTCCGTGGGTTAGGGGCGCAAATTACTTACCTTGCTTTGGGTGCTGACAGCCCACGCTACAAAAATAATTTTGCTGTTAGGGGTCCCCACAACTTGGGAAATTTTATCAAGGGGTCACGGCACTAGGGAGGTTGAGAACCACTGATCTAAGTCATTCCATTGTAGCTCTGGCTGTATGTTTACGGTCGTTGTCCTGCTGGAAGGAGAACCTCCGCCCCAGTCTCAATTATTTTACAGACTCTTAACAGGTTTTCTTCTAATATTGCCCTGTATTTGGCTCCATCCATCTTCGCATCATCTCTGACCAGCTTCCTTGTCCCTGCTGAAGAAAAGCATCCCCATAACATGATGCTGCCACCACCATGTTTCACGGTGGGGATGGTGTGTTCAGGGTGATGTGCAGTGTTAGTTTTACTCCACACATCGCATTTTGCATTTAGGCCAAAAAGTAAAATTTTGGTCTCATCTGACCAGGGCACCTTCTTCCACACATTTACTTTGTCCCCTACATGGCTTCTCACAAACTGCAAACAGGACTTCTTATGGCTTTCTTTCAATAATGGCTTTCTTTTTGCCACTCTTCCATAAAGGCCAGATTTGTGGAGTGCACAACTAATAGTTGTCCTGTGGACAGATTCTCCCACCTGAGCTGTGGATCTCTGCAGCTCCTCCAGAGTTACCATGGACCTCTTGGGTGCTTCTCTGATTAAAGGGGTTGTAAAGTTGTTTTTTTTTTTTTTAAAAAATAACAAACATGTTATACTTACCTTCACTGTGCAGCTCGTTCTGCACAGAGTGGCCCCGAACCTGGTCTTCTGGGGTCCCTCGGCGGCTGTTTCAGCTCCTCCCCGCAAGCATTTACCACCTTCATGCGAGCTCCCTCGCACGGTGGTGAGTGCTTGCGGGCGCGCTCCCGTGATACAGCCGGCGGCTATAGCCGCTCGCTGTATCATTCGGCCCCGCCCCCCGGCGCGCCGCGTCATCGGATGTGATTGACAGCAGCGCGAGCCAATGGCTGCGCTGCTTTCAATCCATCCACTGCAGCCAATCAGCGACCAGGCTGAGCTGCAATGAAGCTGACGAGGACGAGGAGCGAAGATTCGAGGCGTCAGGTAAGTAAAACGGGGGGGCTGGGGGCGGCGGTTCTGTCAAAAGTTTTTTCTCCTTAATGCATAGAATGCATTAAGGTGAAAAAATTTTTACCTTTACAACCCCTTTAATGCTCTCCTTGACCGGCCTGTCAGTTTAGGTGGACGGCCATGTCTGGTATGTTTGCAGTTGCACCATACTCTTTCCATTTTTGGATGATGGATTGAACAGTGCTCCGTGAGATGTTTAAAGATGGAGATATTTATTTATAACCTAACCCTGCTTTAAACTTCTCCACAACTTTATCCCTGACCTGTCTGGTGTGTTCCTTGGCCTTCATGATGCTGTTTGTTCACTAAAGTTCTCTAACAGCCCTCTGAATTCTTCACAGAACAGCTGTATTTATACTGAGATTAATGTAAACACAGGTGGACTCTATTTACTAAATAGGTGACTTCTGAAGGCAATTGGTTCCAATAGATTTTAGCTAGAGGTATCAGAGTAAAGGGGGCTAAATACAAATGCACGCCATACTTTTCAGATATTTATTTGCAAAAAATGTTGAAATCCTCTAGATGTACAAAGCTGGTAGAGACATCCCCAAAAAGACTTGAAGCTGTACTTGCAGCGAAAGGTGGTTCTGTAAAGTATTGACTCAGGGGGGGCTGCACGCTACAATTTTCACATATTTATTTCTGAAACATTTTGCAAACCCTTTATAATTTTCCTTCCACTTCACAATGATGTGCCACTTTGTGTTGGTCTATCACATAAAATAACAATAAAATACATTAAAATTGTTGGTTGTAACATGACAAAATATGGAAAATTTCAAGGGGTGTGAATACTTTTTTAAGGCACTGTATATAGCCAATTGATACATATTTATCATGCTATATTTTATATAATAATATATGTTATATAAAACATATATATGGTTTGGTGTAGGTACTGCAAAGTTTGATAACCTGACTGTTTTATTCTAAAGAATGTGAGTATATGTGATGATGTGCAATGTCATTCCACTCTATGTTTTATATGTCCTGGAGATGTATTGCATTATCTTTTTGTATAATTCCTTTTTGTTGAATTTACAGTTAACACTTTTCTGATGTAAAAAAAAAAAAAGAATGTGAGTATTTTTATATGAGTAATCAATAAAGTTCTTAGATCATGGTTCATGATCAATAAACCTATATAATGTTTTTATAATCTTAGGTGAATGACTTTATAGACCTTTTTTGAATTATTCCCTACAAATATGTTTTTATAATGTTTATTATTTCCTACAAATATATGTCTGTGTCCACAATGGGGAGATTCGCCCTCTCTGATTGGTCTTGGTGACCATTTTTACAGAGCCAGAAAGTGATGGGAAGTACATTTTCCTGTCGCCAACATGGCAGCATACATGTTGTAGTATGCTGCCATGTATTGGCGCCAAGAAAGGAAAATCACAGTAAGTTTTTGATACAATTTTTTGTCTTCCTGGTGCCAACATGGCAGCATACTACTACATGTATGCTGCCATGGATTGGCTCCAGGAAAGGAAAATTACAGTAAGTTTTTGATACAGTTCTTCATTTTACAGTTGTCACTGGAACAGGAATACAGGGGAACTCTTCCAAAGAGGAAATTTCCATTCTTTTTGTGTCTCCAATACAGGAAGTGGAGGGGAATCTTCCCAGCAAGACACAGACAGCAATAAAAACCTAACATGCATTTTAACCATTCGGCACTCCAATGTTTTGGCTGGAGTTCTACTTAAAGGCACAGTGCTGGAGAAAGTGATTGACTGCTCTGCGCAGTGTTGCTTTGTGGCTTTTATTTTGGGCGTTGTTAATCTTTCCAGTCTGAACAGTGAATATCTGAAGTGTCCAGCTCTGCTCTGTTTCCCCCTGGTCATCATTCAGTTCTGTCTTCTGGTATACTCCTCAGATGTTGAAAGAAGATAACTTCCCAGAAAGACTGGCTTACCACAAATCCTTATGTGCTGGGGATGATAAACTAGTTATTTTTGCTTTTCCTTTAGTTGGGCTAAAGGGATTTTCAGAAAAAAAACCTTGTCACTGGGTTCTCTGCATATACTGTATGTGCAAGTATATTGAGTAAGAATAGGGAAAGTGCAATAATGGTGTGCAAAGTGCAGAATCCCGAGGCGGCCAATCAATGATAGCTAGATCACTTAGGGCCCCTTTACACCTATAGACATTTGGGTTCCCTCTCTTCATTAAAGAGGAAATTCCATGTGAGTCCATGTTGGTGCAGCCTCCTGGGATATGTGATGAGATGCAAAGACATGTCATTTTTGTTCTGGTGAGAGCGGTGGCATGGAGGAGGGACTGGACAAAAAATAAGAATGGAAATAACTTGGCATTTATATTGCGAAGGGGGGAATTGCAGGGATCTGGGGAGTGAAGGTCTGCTTTAATGTCTTATGGGCCCTTTACAAGCTTCAACACATCAACAAACATAGCTGACCCATGTGTATTCACATGTATAATTATTGCGCTGATGTGCATTGGAGGCAGTGCCGGAACAAAGTCACAGAAAGCCTAGGGCAAACATGTCAAACTGGCCCCCCCCCCCCCCAAAATGCATGAGCATTATGTGTCAGCAAAAATCCCCACGCAAAAAACACTGAGCACTAACCTGCATACGTACCCCCAAAGCACAAATCTCTTCACCCCAATCTTCTTGTGACAGCCACCCCTCTTGCCCACCCCTTGTCCCAGCCCTGATTGGAGGCCCAATGGAAATGATTGAGATGCCTCCCAAAATGAATGTACTTTTCTGCTACCAAGGAACATTAATGCTCATAAAAATTTACATAGGTGAGGAGCCAGCCTAAAGACATGATTTGTGATTGGTTACTGTGAAATGCTGCCTATGGATATCATAGTTCTATGCTCTTCCTTATTGAATAAGCATAATGGGTGGTGATGGATATGAGACACAAACTATTTAAAGAGTAATGCCCCGTACACACGGTCAGACTTTGTTCGAACATTCCAACAACAAAATCCTAGGATTTTTTCCGACGAATGTTGGCTCAAACTTGTCTTGCATACACACGGTCATACAAAGTTGTCGGAAAATCCGATCATTCTGAACGCGGTGACGTAAAACACGTACGTCGGGACTATAAACGGGGCAGTGGCCAATAGCTTTCATCTCTTTATTTATTCTGAGCATGCGTGGCACTTTGTCCGTCGGATTTGTGTACACACGATCGGAAATTCCGACAACGGATTTTGTTGTCGGAAAATTTTATAGCCTGCTCTCAAACTTTGTGTGTCTGAAAATCCGATGGAAAATGTGTGATGGAGCCTACACACGGTCGGAATTTCCGACAACAAGGTCCTATCACACATTTTCCGTCAGGAAATTCCAACCGTGTGTACGGGGCATAAGTCTAATGCCGCGTACACACGAGCGGACTTTCCGGCAGACTTGGCCCAGCGGACCGGACTCCGTCGGACAATTCGATCGTGTGTGGGCTCCAGTGTACTTTTTTTTCCCCAAAAGTCCGATTGACCTAGAAATAAAACATGTTTCAAATCTTTCTGACGGACTCGAGTCCGGTCGAAAAATCCGCTCGTCTGTATCCTACTCCGACGGACTAAGACCAAAGCTAGGGCAGCTATTGGCTACTGGCTACCAACTTCCTTAGTTTAGTCCGGTGTACGTCAACACGTACGAATCCGTCGGACTTTGGTGTGATCGTGTGTGTCCAAGTCCGTTCGTTTGAAAGTCCGGCGGACCTACGCTGCAAAGTCCGTCGGAAAGACTGTCGGACCTAGTCCGTTGAAAAGTCCGCTTGTGTGTACACGGCATAAAAAACTGACTTTTTTTTGGTGGATGCTGGAAAGTTAAACCAACCTACAGTTTCATATATCTTTGAAGGACTCTATTTGTGGGATCTTCTCTCTGGTTTCCTGGATCTTCACACTTGCTGAGACCATTATGAGGTGTTCCCAATTTCCCTAATGGATTTTTATTGATTTATTATTTGGGAGAATATAACAGGAGGAGGAGCTGGGACACACAAAGGGGGGTGGGAACATCCAAACCTCCCAAGTGGAGAGGAACAGAATCCGGAATCATGGCAGGAAGATCACACTGTTATATCAAAAAGTTATAAAAAGCCAAGGGTTGATTTAGCTCACTAGGCTACACCCACAACTAAAATATCACTTTTTTTGTGGACTGACCATTTAAAGCCTAAGTGCAGCCAAAAGCAAACAAACTGAAAAATCAGCACAAGGGACAAAACTCACTCGGTCACTAGGATGTGTCCCTTGTGCTGATCTTTCTTCTTTTAGTTTAAGTCCTCCTATGCCCATGATCCCCCTCCACTCCCACCGTTGTAAATTTCCAGTGCAGTGGGGGTTAATACAACTAAGGGGCTGTCACAGGGTCTCTTTAAGAGACTATGTCCTCCCTTTTCGCCTAGCTCCACCATTAATAAAAGCTGTACTAAAGCTTCTATGAATGAAACAAGATCTATGGATAGAGGATGGGCAGATGATTGATAGGTCACCCCCCTCCATTCATAGAGCATGTTTCATCCATAGAAGCTGCAGTATAGCTCCTATGATTGAGAAGGCTGGGCAAAAAGGGCAGGCGTAGTTGGACTCTCTTGATTAGAGCCTGTATACACTATAGGATTATAACAGACCTGGGACACCTTTGGGCACTCCAAAGAGAATAGTAATGTGGCACACATAGTTCCCCCTCACCCTCCTGTCAAGCCCTATTCGGACCCAGGTGAACTGAAACCCAGACACATGATTCAAAACCCGGACTAGTGAATCCTGGACAGGTGGTAACCCTACTTTCAGCTAAAAGAAGCACAAACGACACATCCTACTGACTGTAAATGGCGTCCCTTGTGCTGATATTTCTGTTTTTTATCTCAGCTGCACTCAGACTAACTAAGTAAGTTATCATTTAAACAGTTTATTATAACATATAATATAATATTATAACCTATTTTTCTATCATTAAAATACTTGATCTTTCTGGGGACAGGGGATAGATGCAGCATCGTGTTTTCAGTAGGGTTGAGAAAATTCTACTTAGCTACTAAACTAATTGCTGGTTATGCCCTTCTCTGTGAAGTAAAGGGCATGAGCATTTTACTACACCTGCAACACATTCCTTCATTGGTCAAGCTTGAGGATGGAGGGGGGGGGGGTTAGGTTAGAAGCTTCCAGTAATATTTGGGGCTGCAAAGACCTTTGCGCTCTACCTCTACCCATTCTTCTCCACCAGAGATCTTTGCTTCTCTGGGATGCCTAATAGCCAGAAACCAGCTTCTGATTATACTGTAGTGTCTACTGTTCTATATGCAACCCCCCCCTTTCTTTTCCAGGCCAACATTTCACTTGCTGACAGTTAGCATTTGGAGGGAACAGATAAAGATATCACTGTACAAAGTCTGGAGTCATCTCTGCTCCTCCCCAACCCTCAGATTTCTCATATGCGTTTTCTATAACACCGTGTTTACTGTATTCAGTTCTTTACAGAATAATTCCAGGCATGGCTATGTTATACTTAATTACATTGGTCCAGTTTATCATAGCATATCATACCTGACTGATGCCCCTGGAAGCTGAAAATTACTGAAGTAGACACCGCTACTCCAGTGATCTCCACCAGCTTCCAGGTCCCATCCTGAGCAGCCAGCCTAATGCATTGTAAAAACACGAGGTCGCCCGCTCAGCATGGGCGCTATTCAGAGAGTGGTTGACATCACCACTCCTCCTCTCCTCCTCATCCAATCAATCAGAAAATGCAAACTATTCACTGAATGGCACCCGTGTTGGGTATCTGACCTCCTGTGTTCAGTAAGCAGGAGTGAAGACGCTTGGCGCGTGACACGGAAGTAAGTGGAGGCACCGCTACTTCAGTGATTTCCAGCTTCCAGGGGGGATCAGCCAGGTATGGTATATATTTTACATAATAGCATTGGTCCAAGCTGGACCAATGTAACTATGTATAATATAGCCGTGCCTATATTATATACTTACTGTACTGTATCTACCTACTACCTACTGAAGCACCAGAATTTTGTGCACAATGTGCAAGCCTAGTTATAGCTGGATCCCAACATAATGCATAAATACATACTTTATGCATTTACATATATATATATATATATATATTGTTTATATATAATGCGAGACATGCAATGGATTTAGGTGTATATACATGTACACTTAAAAAAAAAATAAATAAAAAAAAAAAATATATATATATATATATATACCTCCCAACATTTTGAGATGGGAATGAGGGACACCTACTAGCAAATGTATGTAGGCATAGGACACGCCCCCTGCCACACCCCCTTAAAGGAGAATTAACCACAATTAAATCCACAAGTGCTTTTTTTTTACCACTACTATTCCTTTCTATTGGCTTTTAAAATGTACAAATGCAGCAATTTAGAAATTGGATGAAAGGTTTAGCACTGGGAAACACTTTTTGAAAGAGAAAAAGTGCATTCTATATACAACTATATAGATCAGGACAAAATGAGGGACAAATGAGGGGGAATGAGGGACAGAGGGACTTCATTCCAAATCAGGGACAGTCCCTCGAAATCATATATATATATATATATATATATATATACAGTGGGGACGGAAAGTATTCAGACCCCCGTAAATTTTTCACTCTTTGTTATTTTGCAGCCATTTGCTAAAATCATTTAAGTTCATTTTTTTCCTCATTAATGTACACACAACACCCCATATTGACAGAAAAACACAGAATTGTTGACATTTTTGCAGATTTATTAACCACTTCAGATCCGGGCCATTGCCAAATGACGGCAACAGCGCGGATCTACATTACCGGGACTACGTCTATTGACGTCGTCCCGTGCACGAGCGGCCTGCACGCCCCCTGCAGGGCGCGCGCTGCGCGCTCGAGTCTATGAAACTCGCCTGATCACAGATCAGAGTAAGGGATCGGTCCCGACCCCTTACCACATGATCAGCTGTCAGCCAATGACAGCTGATCATGTGATGTAAACAGAGCCGGTAATCGGCTATTTTTCCTCCTCGCGCTGACAGCGTGAGGAGGAAAAAAAAACCCAATCACCGGCGGCCGTGATCGGGACATCAGACCCGATGACGGCGATCATCTGCCCCCTGCCAGTGACACAGCAATAGGCAGCAGTGCCGCCTACCAGTGCCCACCAGCATCACCCATCAGTGCCATCAATCAGTGCCATCCATCAGTGCCCACAGTGCCACCCATCAGTGCCCACAGTGCCACCCATCAGTGCCACCCATCAGTGCCACCCATCAGCGCCCACATCAGTGCAACATCAGTGTCACCTACCAGTGCCCATAAGTGTCCATCAGTGCCGCCCATCACTGCCCATCAGTGCCACCCATCAGTGCCGCCCATCAGTGCCCCCCATCAGTGGTACCTATCAGTGCCCATCAGTGCCACTGATCCTTGCCACCCATCTGTGCCATCCATCTGCGCCCATCAGTGGCCATCAGTGCCGCCTTATCTGTGCCCATCAGTACCGCCTTATCTGTCCCCATCAGTGCTGCCTTAACTGTGCCTATCAGTGCCGCCTTAACTGTGCCTATCAGTGCCGCCTTATCTGTGCCTATCCATGCCCATCAGTGCAGCCTATCAGTGCCCACCAGTGCCGCCTCATCAGCGCATATCAATGAAGGAGAAAAATGACCTGTTTGCAAAATTTTATAACAAACTATTAAACATGATTTTTTTTTTTTCAAAAATTTCCATCTTTTTTTGTTTGTTTAGCAAAAAATAAAAACCCCAGCTGTGATTAAATACCACCAAGCGAAAGCTCTATTTGTGGGAAAAAAATGATAAAAATTTCATTTGGGTACAGTGTTGCATGACCGCGCAATTGTCATTCAAAGTGCGTCAGCGCTGAAAGCTGAAAATTGGTCTGGGCAGGAGGGGGGTTTAAGTGCCCTGTAAGCAAGTGGTTAAAAAAGAAAAACTGAAATATCACATGGTCCTAAGTATTCAGACCCTTTGCTCAGTATTTAGTAGAAGCACCCTTTTGATCTAATACAGCCATGAGTCTTTTTGGGAAAGATGCAACAAGTTTTTCACACCTGGATTTGGGGATCCTCTGCCATTCCTCCTTGCAGATCCTCTCCAGTTCTGTCAGGTTGGATGGTAAATGTTGGTGGACAGCCTCCAGAGATGCTCAATTGGGTTTAAGTCAGGGCTCTGGCTGGGCCATTCCAGAACAGTCACGGAGTTGTTGTGAAGACACTCCTTTCGTTATTTTAGCTGTGTGCTTAGGGTCATTGTCTTCGGCCCAGTCTGAGGTCCTGAGCACTCTGGAGAAGGTTTTCGTCCAGGATTCATCTTTCCCTCGATTGCATAAAGTCATCCTGTCCCTGCAGCTGAAAAACACCCCCACAGCATGATGCTGCCACCACCATGCTTCACTGTTGGAACTGTATTGAACAGGTGATGAGCAGTGCCTGGTTTTCTCCACACATACCGCTTAGAATTAAGGCCAAAAAGTTCTATCTTGGTCTCATCAGACCAGAGAATCTTATTTCTCACCATCTTGGAGTCCTTCAGGTGTTTTTTAGAGGTGTTTTTTAGCTAACTCCATGCGGGCTTTCATGTGTCTTGCACTGAGGAGAGACTTCCGTCACTTCCGACACTCTGCCATAAAGCCCCGACTGGTGGAGGGCTGCAGCGATGGTTGACTTTCTACAACTTTCTCCCATCTCCCGACTGCTCAGCCACAGTGATCTTTGGGTTCTTCTTTACCTCTCTCACCAAGGCTCTTCTCCCCCAATAGCTCAGTTTGGCCGGACGGCCAGCTCTAGGAAGGGTTCTGGTCGTCCCAAACATCTTCCATTTAAGGATTATGGAGGCCACTGTGCTCTTAGGAACCTTAAGTGCAGCAGAAATTTTTTGTAACCTTGGCCAGATCTGTGCCTTGCCACAATTCTGTCTCTGAGCTCTTCAGGCAGTTCCTTTGACCTCATGATTCTCATTTGCTCTGACATGCACTGTGAGCTGTAAGGTCTTATATAGACAGGTGTGTGGCTTTCCTAATCAAGTCCAATCAGTATAATCAAACACAGCTGGACTCAAATGAAGGTGTAGCACCATCTCAAGGCTGATCAGAAGAAATGGACAGCACCTGAGCTAAATATATGAGTGTCACAGCAAAGGGTCTGAATACTTAGGACCATGTGATATTTCAGTTTTTCTTTTTTAACAAATCTGCAAAAATGTCAACAATTCTGTGTTTTTCTGTCAATATGGGGTGCTGTGTGTACATTAATGAGGAAAAAAATGAACTTAAATGATTTAAGCAAATGGCTGCAAAAAAACAAAGAGTGATAAATTTAAGGGGGTCTGAATACTTTCCGTCCCCACTATATATACTGTATATATGAGGTTTAATGTTGTGTTGGGTGCCTTTAGGAACCCTGAAATGCAACTGATTCTATTGATCTGCAAACCCCCCAATTTCAAGTGAGGTATGCTTTTTGAGTTTATTTTTTATTTATCATGCTCCACTACTGAATTGGCATGTGCTCACCCTTATGTGCACTTGCAATTCATTATGTATTATTGATATGGCCGGTAGTTTACATTTATGTCTATTCATGTGATCCCTACAGATTTGGACCTCCTGTATTGCCAGATTCCTCGGCTTTGGGTTGGGTTCATCCTCTGGTAGCTTGTTGCTCCCCCTGTTTGGCCTCTACCTTGGTGGTCTTGGGTGCACCTTTCCCCTCACACCTGGGTCAGCCGTTCTTTTTCCTTGTTGCCTGTCTCTCCCCCTCTGTTCTACTTCTGATGTAAAAGCATCAGGATATCTGCATGTATGTACACATCTATACGGTCAGTAAATAATGTTTTCCAAAATTATATAGTGCTTGTCTATTAACAAATTTTTGTGTCCTAATTTGTGTATGCATATATTTTGTATTTACTCATATCCTTATGAATTGTAGATTGCATAGATTTCTACACCACTTGCTCCTGACGAAGAGGAATTACACCAAAAAACCTCAAAACGCGTAGAGCTTCGCTCTGTACAATTGCACATGAGTGTTGTAAACAGTGGTTTGAATATGCTCTTCTATCTATGACATCAATTTACCATGCAGTTTTGACAAAAGCTTTTATGTATTGATGTTTTTTAGAATTCATATTGAATTATATTTTTCTATATTTTTTAGTCTGCATACACTATTCTTGGAGTCATTGCCCTAAAAAGTCCTGTTAGAGGGTCTCTTTGTGTCTTTTTGATGTACTATTAGAGATTTGGGCAATTTCTCCTTCTACTCACTAGAATTTAACAATTTTTGTATATCTGCATATAAAGTGCCTCCCTTCTGACACCTTCCATCACTATGACAAAGCCTTGATTGACGAAATGCGTTAGTACAGGAGGTCTTTGGGCAGGGACTAAGGCTAGGGTCTATGAGCCTTTGTTATCGATATGTCATCGGTGTGCAGCTGGTTTGCTTTTCTCCAGTGGAGGGTTTTGAAGTGAGGACAGCTCCCTTTCAGCCAGCACCCGAGCTCCAGGAGACAGCAGGATTTTTTGCTTGTGAACGGAGGATATTCACTGGTCACTTCAAATGAAAAAAAATTTGACTATTAATCTGTGTAAATGTTTACCATTGCTCACCAATCAGTCCACAGAATAGTAAAGCAGTATTAACCACTTCAGCCCCGGAAGCTTTTACCCCCTTAATGACCATTTTTTGCGATACGGCACTGCGTTACTTTAGCTGACAATTGCGCGGTCGTGCGACATTGTATCCAAATAAATTTAATACAGCTTTCTTTTCGTGGTATTTGATCACCTCTGCGTTTTTTTTATTTTTTGCACTATGAACAAAAAGTGACACTTTTGAAAAAAAAAAACAATATTTTTTACTTTCTGCTATAAATTATATCCAATAAAC
Source organism: Lithobates clamitans (assembly GCA_037952925.1). Classification (NCBI taxonomy): domain Eukaryota; kingdom Metazoa; phylum Chordata; class Amphibia; order Anura; family Ranidae; genus Lithobates; species Lithobates clamitans. The sequence continues at coordinate 994,078 of JBBGZY010000883.1, forward strand.
AAATGTAAAAAAATCTAATTTCTTCATCAATTTAGGCCATTATGTATTCTGCTATATATTTTTGGTGAAAAAAATCCCAATAAGCGTATATTGATTGTTTTGCCCAAAAGTTATTGCATCTACAAACTATGAGATATTTTTATGGCATTTTTATTTATTTATTTTTACTAGCAATGACGGCGATTATCGATTTTTAGCAGGATTTAGTATATCTGCGGTGGGCGGTCTTTAAAGTGGGGTTCCACCCAAAAAAAAAAAAACTACATGAAAAATCCTTAAAAAAAATACAAAAAAACATTTGGATATTTTTTTTACTCACCTCTAAATGCCTGTTGCTAGGGGGTCCCTCGTAGTCTGCCTCTTTCAGTGCCTGGGCTGGTGACATCACTTCCGTCTCGGCACAGGACTGGCTCAGCTCTGCTCCCTCCCTCCTGTCAATCATCTGGGACCCATTACCGGTCCCAGGTGACTGAGCGGCCAATCACGGCGCGAGGCGCCGCTCGCGCATGCGCAGTGGGTGCCAGGCTGTGAAGCCACAGTTGCAATGCCGGCGCCACTGAACGAAGGGGGAGACGAGCGGGGCTTCGATCCCCCGCATCGCTGGACCCTGGGACAGGTAAGTGTCCAATTAAAAGTCAGCAGCTGCAGTATTTGTAGCTGCTGACTTTTATTTATTTTTTTTTTTTTTGACTGGCCCTCCTCTTTACGTAGTTAAACCCAAAAACAAAGATATGGTGGCTGCATTTGTTTTCTTTTTCTTAGTTTTTTTTTTTCTCTTTATTTTCACCTGATTGTCCAGCAATCAAGTCTGCTATTTTTTAATTTCCATTAACAGACCAAGCTGTCCAGCAAAATAGGGAGTTAGAGGATTCAGACAAAGCATTTAACACTGATAGGGGTTCTTACAATGGTCAGCTATTTCTGTAAAACCTTTATCCCAAAAGGAAAAAAAAAAACTATTGCTGTAACTGCTTAAAACATGTTAGGTGGAATTTGGCTTTAATTTGTTGCAAAGTCCATCTAAATCAGCTATGCAGCAAACACTATTCTCTCTCCAGATTTAAAATGCTTCTGTCCAAAGAGTGTCACCGTAGCTCCACCATCCAGAGTGGAGACACCCTAAGACCCAGTGTGTTACTGGCTGGATCACCAGATGAAGACAAAAGGGGAAAAAAATGTATAAAGGAAAACTAATGCAGCCACCTCATTTAAAGTAGAATTCCAGCCAAAAGCTAAAAGGTCTAAAACAATGTTGCTTCCCCCCTCCTCCTACCTATGCTGACTAACCTGTGAAGAAAACTTGTATATACTTACCTATTTTCAGCCCACTGCAGTCCGGTCACGTGATCCAGATCCCCTGTGTAATTCAGCGGTGGCTGCAAGGGAGAGGAGGAAGGGCAGACAAAGGCTGGGACATTGAAAACTTTAGGTGATGTCACCGCTCTAGGCTTTTCCAGCCGTTGTCAAGCGCTCTCTCTTCTCCCCTGCAGCCACCACCGGCTGTCACAGGGGATCATGTGAATGGACTAGAGCGGGCTGAACCTAGGTATGTATATACTGTACATTTCTTTTACACAGGATAGTCAGCATAGGTGTTAGGAGGGGGAGAGGACATTTCTAATAATAGTTAAATTAAGGCTGGAATTCTATTTTAAGGTTTGGTAAGCTTTAATATATTAAGGTTGCTTTCACACTGATCCGTGTTTCTTCCACTTTTGCGTTAAAAAAAAAAGTGAAAGAAAAATGCAGGTGCATGCAATCCTATGGAACTCTTCACACTGGTCACTGCGTTTAGTTGAATCCTGCTTGCTGCATTTTTGGTGGAGGCTTGGTGCAGAAAAAAAATGCACCAAAAACGCACCTCCCCATTGAAATGCATAGAATACGCATCAAAACGCATCAAGAATGCACCCGTGGTTGCATTTTTTATGTGGCTTTGAGTCACATGTCCTTTTAAAAAATGCACCGCAAATGCGGTAAAAACACAGCAAAAACGCATACGCGTTTTACTGCGTTTTTGCTACGGGTCAGTGTAAAAGTGCCCTAAATGTTTGTTTTTGGGATGATAAATTAGGAGTTAAAACTAAAGTGGTTGTAAAGGCTCAGATTTTTAAAAATTAAAATAATAAACATGTCATACTTACTTGCTCTATGCAAAGGTTTTGCACAGAGTGGTCCCGAACCTCCACCTCTTAGGTCCCTTGCCAGCGCTCCTACTCTTCTGCGTCTGCCCCCCCATAGAAACACACATTGTGGCTTGGCCCCGCCCCCTGCTCACCCTCACAGGATTTGATTGACAGCAGAAGGAGTCAATGGCTCCCACTTTTACCTCTGGCCTGTGAGGTGAGAGAAAGACTCAAAGGTTTTTTTTTTTTTAACCTTAAAGCATTAAATGCATTATTGTAAAAAAAACCTTTAGCCTTCTTTAACCACTTGCCGACCGGCTCACGCCGATATACATTGGCAAAGTGGCACGGGTGCACATAATCACGTACCCGTACATCGCTCGCGGCCGTGGGTCAGGGGCGCGTGCCCGCGGCAATTAGATTTGTAGCAGAAGCGATCAGTCTTCAGGTCCAGGAAAATGATTTCTGTCCTGGACCTGCTGATCGGTTCTGGAGAATGAAAATGCTTTCCCTGTCTGTAAGTGTAAACACAGACGGGGAAAGTGATGTCATCTCCCTCTGTGGAATTCTTTTCTTACCGTGAGTTGCACAACACTACACTAACACCAGTACACATAGGTACACTTGTCACCCCCCGATTGCCCCCCCAGGTAACCACTTCACTCCCTGTCACTGTGTCACCAATTGCAGTTTTCAGATTTTTCACTGATCAGTGCATTGGTGTCACTTGTGACTCTAATCAGTGTTAGGGCAATTAGTAGGGTACTGCCCAAACCCCCCTAATAAGAGTTTAATCCCTTGATTGCCCCCCAGTTAACCCTTTTACCCCCTGTCTCAGTGTCACTAATAGATCTTTTTTCTGATCGCCGTATTAGTGTCACGGGTGACTCTAGTTAGCCAGTTAGTTGATTAGTTTCAACGTCAGGTTTTTATAGCGTCAGGTACCCCCATATATTACCTAATAAAGGTTGCCCCCTAGTTAACCCTTTCACCCCCTGTCACCAGTGATCACCTTATTAGTGTCACGGGTGACGCTGGTTAGTTTGTTTTCTATAGCATCAGGGCACCCGCCATATATTATCTAATAAATGTTTAACCTCTTGATCATCCAGCGGGTGATATAGGTTAGGTTTTAGCGTCAGTCAGGGTCTGCGTTGCCCTAGGCAGTGTCAGATTAGTGCCAGTAGCGCTAACACCCACGCACGCACCATACACCTCCCTTAGTATAGTATAGTGTCTGAACGGATCAATATCTGATCTGATCAGATCTATACTAGCGTCCCCAGTAGTTTAGGGTTCCCAAAAATGCAGCGTTAGCAGGATCAGCCCAGATACCTGCTAGCACCTGCGTTTAGCCCCTCCGCCCAGCCCACCCAAGTGCAGTGTCACTCAATCACTGTCACTTACAAAACACATAACTGCAGTGTTCGCAGAGACAGGCCTGATCCTTGCAATCGTTAACAGTTTTTTTGGTAGCATTTGAAGCAGTTGCTGACAGTCCGGTGCTCTTTTCTCCTGTGAGTTTCACTAGTTGTACCAGTAAATTTAGAGGCCACAATGTCCAATCGAAGGTACACTAGTGAAGAGGCCTACACATTTCTGAGCTTGACAGATAGTGAAGAGGAAGTCACCCATCTGTCAGATTCAGGCTCACAATACGATCCTGTAGACAGCAGCAGCCTCCTGACAGATAGCTCTGACGACTGAGTTGTGGTCCCTGCCAAGGTCAGGCGTGCCCGACCCCGTTCTTCTGCTGTTGTTGAGGTGCAAGAACCGCAGGGCTCTCGTATGGAGCAGAGAGCCAGTACTAGTGCTGCTCATCCTTCTGGTGAACTGGCTAGCACCAGCGGCCTAGTACACCCTGGTCGTAGTCAAACCTGCACTCTAGTATCACGTGGTGATGTGGCGAATCCCATAAGTGCAGTTCAAGCTGGTGAGGTGGCTAGCACAACTAGTGTCCTGCAGCCACCAAGAAGACAAAGACAGGCCCGTCAAGCCCATAGTGCCCTTCCTACTGCATTTTCCGAACTGAATTGGGAGCCCACCACTTCTGCAGCACCCGTACTTTCCCATTCACTGGCCAACTCGGAATTCAGGTGGAAACAGTTGATTTTACGTCACTTGATTTTTATTCGCTGTTTTTCACGGAAGATATCTATAGATCTATTGTGGACCAAAGCAATTTGTATGCTGGTCAATTCATCACTGCTAATCCCCAGTTGACCCTTGCCAGAGATTGGAGACCTATCACGGTTTCCGAATTTAAGACTTTCTGGGCCTATCCTTCCTCACGGGCATAACTAAAAAACGTGAGTTGCGGTCATATTGGTCAACTGACTCAATTCACCATATGGCCGTGTTCTCTGCCTCCATGACCAGAGCTAGATAGAAGCAGATCTTGCGATTTATGCACTTCAACGACAATGAATGTCGTCCCCGGGGTAACCCTGAATACGATCAGCTCCACAAAATTTGGCCCCTCGTAAACCACTTCAAGCACCAGTTTGCAGCCTTGTTTACTCCCGATCAAGTTGCCTGCATTGATGAGTCCCTGATTAAGTTTTCTGTCCGCTTGTCATTCAAACAGTATCTTCCCAGCAAGCATCCCAGATATGGGGTCAAGATGTATAAGCTCTGTGACAGTGCAACAGGCTATACATATAGTTTTATGGTTTACGAGGGAAAAGATAGTCACGTGGAGCCGGAGAACAGCCCAGACTACATAGGAAGCACTGGTAAGATTGTATGGGACATGGTGTCACCCTTATTCGGAAAGGGTTACCACTTGTATGTGGACAATTATTACACCACTTTTTAGTCACTTGTTTGATCATGGCGCATGTAGCACCATGCGATCTTATCGCCGGGGCTTACCCCAGTGGCTTGTAGATTTCCGTCTTAGGCTGGGGGAGAGAGCCTGCTTAAGAAGTAATAATTTGCTTGCAGTGAAAAAAAAAAAAAAGAGTACCTGTCACTACCTATTGCTATCATAGGGGATATTTACATTCTCTGTGATAACAATAAAAATGATAAAAAAAATGAAAGGAACAGTGTAAAAGTAAAATAAAAAAGCTAAATAAATAATTAATTAAAAAAAATAAAAGCACCCCTGTCCCCCCGTGCTCGTGCGCAAATGCAAACACAAGCGTCGGTCTCGTGTCATATGAAAACAGCAATAGCACCATGCATGTGAGGCATCACTGTGAGCATCAGATCGAGGGCAGTAATTTTAGCAGTAGACCTCCTCTGTAAACCTAAAGTGGTAACCTGTAAAGGCTTTTAAAGGTTTTAAAAATGCAGTTTGTGGCCGCTGCACGGTTGTACGCAATTTTGTTTGGTATCTATGTACTCGGCATAAGATCATCTTTTATATTTTATCAAACATTGGTGATTGGTTTTCGGGGTCCTGTACGTGGCTAGACTGCCAAAAAGTCCCACACATGTGGTATCCCCATACTCAGGAGAAGCAGAAGACTGTATTTTGGGGTGTAATTTCACATATGCCCATAGCATGTTTGAGCAATATATCATTTCAGTGACAACTGTGTAAAATGTCTTTATTTTTTGTTGTTGTCATTTTTCAATCACTGACAAAAAAATAAATTTTTCAATGTTCTCAATAAGCCTCTCAGCAATTTCCTTGGGGTGTATACTTTCCAACATGGGGTCATTTGGGGGGTATTGTATTGCCCTGCCATTTTAGCACCTCAAGAAATGAGATAGACAGTCATGAACTAAAAGCTGCGTAAATTCCAGAAAATGTACCCTAGTTTGTAGACACTATAACTTTTGCGCAAACCAATAAATATTCCCCTTATTGAGGTTTTTTTACCCAAGACATATGACTGAATGCTTTTTGGCCTTAAAGGTATGAATAAAATTTTGTTTATTGTATTTTTTTTATAGCAAAAAGTAGAAAATATCATTTTTTTTCAAAATTTTTTCATTTATATTTCAAAAAATAATAACCACTGAGGTGATCAAAAACCAACAAAAGAAAGCTCTATTTGTGGGAAAAAAAGGACGCAAATTTCATAGTGCAGTGCCAAATTGTAAAAAGTGCTCTGGTCAGGAAAGGGGTAAATCCTTTCAGGGCTGAAGTGGTTAAAGTAGAACTCCAATCTATTTGTTTTTGATAGAGTATGGAAAGGTTTTTTATTGCTGTGTGTGTCCCCATTGGGAAGTCATCTTAACAGGTTTCAGCATTAGAATATTGTCCTTCGATTCATTTCTATTGACAAGCATAACATTTTGGATTCTCTCTTACCTTTGTTTTTTTTTTTTGTTTTTAGGCGATAACTTTAACGTTTGGATTTCTCATGCATCCCTGTCCCAGTGACAATGGTCACCATGATTAATACATAGTGTAAAAACCCAGCTCTAGCCAAAAGTTTTTTTAATTTAGTTTTGGATAGAGGAAAGAGGGATTAGAACCCCTGTCAGTTAAAAAAAAAAATTGGCATGAAGTTTGGCTTCAGTTTTTTAAATGGGGACATGGACAACAATAAAAACAAAGGGTCTAATCCCTTTCCAAACTCTATCATAGGTCCAAACAAGCTCTTATTTACACCTCACTAACTGATCTGTGAGTACCCCTCTGCCAATCCCTTCACTGGCTTCCACTAGCCCAACTTATAAAGCCCAAAATTTAATAACCACAACATACAAAGCCAATCATAACAATGCCCACAGGTACATCACCAACCTCATCTGCAGATATCACCCAAATTGTTCTCTTCACTCTTCCCAAGACATCTTGCTCTCTAGCTCCCTTGTTACCTCCTCCCATGCTCATCTCCAGGACTTCTCCAGAACCTCTCCCATCCTCTGCGACTCCCTATCCCAATATGTCCACTTAACTCCTACCCTCATCTTTGTATGATCCTTGAAAACTCATTTATTCAGGGAAGCCTACTCCTCTGACTCCTCCACCTAAAACTGTACTTCGGCCACCTCCATCAGATCATCTCCCACAGCTATTACCTTTTGTACCATCTCCCCCTCCCTTTGGATTATAAACTTCTTCTTCTGTATTGAACTATATTGTAATTGTACTGTCCCCCTTTATATCGTAAAGCACTGCGCAAACTGTTGGCACTATATTAATCCTATATATTGCACAACTCCCTTGGGGACTGCTTGGATTCACCTGCTCATCTGCACAGCCATGACCTTGTGAACATTCCAACCCACCTAACACTCTGGGTCTTGACAGCAATGTCCACGTTGCAGGCCTGATGGTCTTCACTGGCAGTCGGAGCTCATTAACTACCGGAACATCCAATAAGGTGCAGTAACCAGACAATGGTATTTCTTGGAGAGGGTGAAGCTAAAAATGTCTATGTACAGTGTTCAAAGATAGGTGCAGTAAACTATTCCCAAGATAAAGCTTTCTGTACACAGTGTTCCTTGAAGTAAGAAGAAAATGTTTGCAAAGGTGGGCAATTGCCCTCTCACCAATGACCAAGCCGATTCAATGCCTTCTGGTCAGCAGCTTCCGGAGAGATGTCCATGCAGCGGATCCTCTGTGATGATCTCCCGATGCGAAGCTCGAAGCACAAGTTGTTGGATGACCAAGATGGTGCTGGATGGTTGTCTAACGAACAGCAAGCAGTGTTAGGGCCTTCTCATCCGGGTTGGAATGTTGTACCCCGCATGGTAGGCCACGACCTCACCCCCCCTGCATGGAGAGGTCTGTCACGCAGGAGGCCCAGGAGGAAGAGGGCGTAAAGCGGGTCTCTGGCTTCTTTTATAGCTCCTCCCAGCAATCTCCCTGATGGTAGCAAAGATTCCTGGGATATGTAGTCCAGGTCTATAGTCATGTTGAGCAATTGCCATTCTTGGGAACTACTAATCCCACAATTCCTTTGGTTTGGCTCACAAATATGATGTCAGTTAGTAATACAGAGCACTAGAGGGAAAACACGATATACAGAAACAACAGAGGATCACTGCACTTTGCAATTGTAGTCCACATTGCTACATCAATAAAAATAATTTGGAGGGACTGTCTCTCTTCTGGAACCAAATCACTCTGTCCCTCTTTCCTTCTCAGTTGTCCCTCTTTTGGGTCTAATGAAGACATCTATAACAAAGTGTTACACTACAGTAAACCTACAGTAAAGCTTTCTCAATCAGGGTTCTGTAGAACCCTAGGGTCCCTCCAGAGGCTGCTGGGGTTTCCTTAAGCAATTAACAATTTCTGCCTTTAAAATAGGTAAATTTAAAAATCAATGATCATTTGAGATACAGTATCTCACAAAAGTGAGTACACCAATCACATTTTTGTAAATATTTTATTATATTTTTTCATGTGACAACACTGAAGAAATGACATTTTGCTACAACGTAAAGTAGTGAGTGTACAGCTTGTATAACAGTGTAAATTTGCTGTCCCCTCAAATAACTCAACCCACAGCCATTAATGTCTAAACCGCTGGCAACAAAAGTGAGTACACCCCTAACTGAAAATGTCCAAATTGGGCCAAAAGTGTCAATATTTTGTGTGGCCACCATTATTTTCCAGCACTGCCTAAACCCTTTTGGGCTTGGAGTTCACCAGAGCTTCACAGGTTGCCACTGGAGTCCTCTTCCACTCCTCTATGATGATATCTTTGAGCTGGTGGATGTTAGAGACCTTGCGCTCCTCCACCTTCCATTTGAGGATGCCCCACCAATGTTCAATAGGGTTTAGGTCTGGAGACATGCTTGGCCAGTCCTTCATCTTTACCCTCAGCTTTTTTAGCAAGGCAGTGGTCATCTTGGAGGTGTGTTTGGGGTTGTTATGTTAGAATACTGCCCTGCGACCCAGTCTCTGAAGGGATCATGCTCTGTTTCAGTATGTCACAGTACATGTTGGCATTCATTGTTCCCTCAATGAACTGTAGCTCCCCAGTGCCGGCAGCACTCATGCAGCCTCAGACCATGACACTCCCACCACCATGCTTGACTGTAGGCAAGACAAACTTGTCCTTGTACTCCTCACCTGGTCGCCCCCACACACTTGACAACTTCTGAACCAAATCAGTTTATCTTGGTCTCATCAGACCACAGGACATGGTTCCAATAATCCATGTCCTTAGTCTGCTTGTCTTCAGCAAACTGTTTGCTGGTTTTCTTGTGCATCATCTTTAGAAGAGGCTTCCTTCTGGGACCATGCAGATCAATTTGATGCAGTGTGCAGCGTATGGTCTGAGCACTAACGGGCTGACCCCCCCACCCCTTCAACCTCTGCAGCAATGCTGGCAGCATTCATACATCTATTTGCCAAGGGCAACCTCTGGATGTGACGCTGAGCACGTGCACTCAACTTCTTTGGTTGACCATGGCGAGGCCTGTTCTGAGTGCTACCTGTCCTGTTAAACCACTGTATGGTCTTGGCCACTGTGTTGCAGCTCAGTTTCAGGGTCTTGGCTTCTTCATATAGCCTAGGTGCCATATTGAACTTCCAGTGACCAGTATGAGAAAGTGAGAGCGATAACACCAAATTTAACACACCTGCTGTCACGTACCTGGTGGTTTTGAGCCAGAACTGCAGAGAGAGACCTCCCCTACTGCTCCCACTCACGGCCCCCTGGAATGGTGACAGAGAGCACAGGAGTGAGGAGCGGTATGGGTGCCCGGCAGGATCAACAGCAGGTGAGTAGGCAGAAGACTGGAGTGCTGGACTGGAACCAGGAACAACTGCAGGCAGGAAGACTGGAAACTGGCTGCTGGACTGGAACCAGGAACACAGCAGGCAAGTAGACTGGAGACTGAATGCTGGACTGGAACCAGAAACACAGCAGGCAAGTATGCTGGAGACTGGAATGCTGACTGGAGCCAGGAACATCAGCAGGTGAGTAGACTGGAGACTGGATGCTGGACTGGAACCAGGAGCAACAGCAGGTGAGCGGACCGGAGACTGGATGCTGGACTGGAAACAGGAACAACAGCAGGTGAGCAGATCGGAGACTGGATGCTGGACCCGAACCAGGAACAACAGCAGGTAAGCAGACTGATGGCTGGATGGTGGACTGGAACCAGGAATACAGCAGGCAAGTAGACTGGAGACTGGATGCTGGACTGGAACCAGGAACAACAGCAGGTGAGCAGACCGGAGATTGGATGCTGGACCGGAACCAGGAACAACAGCAGGTAAACAGACTGATGGCTGGATGGTGGACTGGAACCAGGAACACAGCAGGCAAGTAGGCAGATATCAGGAATCAAGCAGAAGGATAGTCAAACAGACCAGTGATCGGTATCAGACGGACAGCAAAGGTACCAAGGATCAAACAGGAGAATAGTCAGGGCAAGCCCGGAGGTCAGATGCAGACAGGTAGCTGGGTTGGTCACAAACAGATAGCCGGGTCAATTAACAGGTAGTCTTAGATCAGATCAGGTAACACACACAGAATGCTGTAGAGCAGACAGCGGGGACTGAGTGTGACAGGCAGGTTTAAATAGCCCGCCTGGGGCCAACAGGGATGCGCGTGCACGCGCCCGTGCACAATGGCGCCCGCAAACGCGCACCAGTGAGCCTGGGATGCCGATTAATGGCAGGATCTTCCTGACACCTGCTCCCCATTCACACCTGAGACCTTACACATACACACGGCCGGACTTCCTGACAGAAAAAGTCAGATGGGAGCTTTCGGTCGGACATTCCGACCGTGTGTATGCCCTATCGGACTTTTTCTGTCGGCATCTTTCCATCGGAAAATCTAAACCTTTCAATCGGAAATGCCGACGGAGTTTAGTCCGTTGGCAAGTCCGGCCGTGTGTACGCGGCATAACAAGTCACATGACACTGGGAGGGAAAAAGGCTAATTGGGCCCAGTTTGGACATTTTCACTCAGGGGTGTACTCACTTTTGTTGCCAGCTGTTTAGAAATGAATGGCTGTGTGTTGAGTTATTTTGAGGGGGCAGCAAATGTACACTGTTCTACAAGCTGTACACTCACTACTTTATATTTTAGCAAAGTGTAATTTCTTCAGTGTTGTCACATTAAAAGATATAATAAAATATTTACAAAAATGTGAGGGGTGTACTCACTTTTGTGAGATGCTGTATTTGAGGAGGGATTTTTGCCCCCCACCAGATATATAAGGAACATTTTTCCCATTGACCATCACTCTAATGTACCGTTACCTGTAGATATGTTAGTTAGCAGGGGTTCCCTGAGACTGGAAAGTTATTTCAAGAGCTCCTCCATGTTAAAAGGCTTGAGAATGGCTACTGTAAACTATTGCATCTGTTAATTAAAAAAAAAACATTATAAAGGAAAAACAGTGATGGAAAAGGGCTCTTTTGGGTTTAGACAATCATTTATTATGGATTAATTCTTCATGGCCAGTGCAAGTGGGGGCATGGGAGAGGTATATCCTTTTCCTAAAATTTGGCTAAACAGTGTCCCTCTTAGTCATCTCAAAGGTTGAGAGGTATACTCTATGCAAATAAAAAGTTTAGGCTGGAGTTCTACTATAAGAAACATTTTCTCTTCACATAATAATTCTTAGTAAATCTAGCCTAGCCTTTCCTAGTAGATGAAGGCTGGAGTCGCTCTTCCCCAAGAGTCAACAGGAATGACTGATTTCATGACTCTTCTTCTAACAGGAAGAATCTGATCTGCAAAGCAAATGAAAAAGAGGTTGTACAGGTCAGAAAGAAAGACTCCATTCATGCTTTCCAACAATGCAAATCTGAGATCATGAAACAGTAATCTGTCAAACAGCGCATGATGGCATCATAAAAAACAAATGAAGGGCTTTATTGAACCCCGGACACCTGTAAAAGGTCATTATCTGTTGGGATAATAGCCACTAATAAAAAATTCAAAATCATTTTTTATTTTTTAACCTTGCACTGCAAGTGCCTTATTTTTAAGTCTTGAAATCTGTCTTTCATGATAGAAGGCCCCCTTGTCCCTAAAACTAAACACGCCATAAGAAAAATGCAGGGGATGCATCTAAAGATGCTAGATTCATGGTTGTGATGCTGACCTTTAATACTTTCTGAATCATTAACCAATGTGCAGATTAGCATAAAAATTATAGAAAAAAGAGGCTTGATTATCATGTGTATAAAGTATGTACCTATGAATTTGTGATTGTTCTTCAGCCCCTCTGGCTTCAGTTCTTTTGAGCAACTGACCTGGAAAAAGTATACAGGTAAAGGCTTATGAATTTTCTTTGAGTTGGCTAATCTGCACATTGCAAAAAACTGTATGTCCCAGACAGAGGGGGACCAAGAAAAAGATGGGGCTTACTGAGGAGCAATACACGTAAAAGTTAATTAATCCTGGGGAGGTGGTTGAAATGAATGTGTGCGCGTGTGGGTGCATAATGCACTTTGCAGTGACGGTACGCTAATGTCACGAATAGCAAGTGGGAGCAGAACACAGTGCATGATATGTACAGCCTCCATAGAGTCTAATGGTACTCACCCGCGACCCGGTAGTGGTAATGTACTACGATGTCCCCACTCTCTGTTTATCACTGACATCACCACAAAAGTTGCTTGTTGCTAATGCCGATTGCTGATTGAAATATCTTCTCACCAGTGTACACGTCAGTACTATACATGAATGTATAGACTGTCATCGCCAACACTCGATTGGTTCCTCCAACTTACTCATCATTGTTAACAGACGATATACGGGACTATCTCCCCAGTACAGTCCATACTGTATTACAGCGCTCTTATTTCCTTCCTCCTCTTGCCTCCTCCTTTCCCTACTTGGCTTGAGCCTTTCCCGGGGGGTTGATGTCAGCCTAAATTGCCATACTCAGCATTAGCTGGATTATCCCATTGGTGGTTGGCTGGGCAGACATCAATTTCCTTTGCGTCTGGACGCCGTTGTTTGTCATTTTTTGTCGTATATTGTTTTGTCCCCCAGTCTGTGGTTCTACCGATTGACCCCACAGGCCAGTCGGCAATCTGTATTAAGGGTAGTTGAGCAAACAGTTTATACTCTTTTATCTATGTGTTTTTTTTTTTTGTACCACTTTAATAAACTTTTGAATAATTAACTTTCACGTGTATTGCTCCTCAGTAAGCCCCATCTTTTTCTTGGTCCCCCCTCTGTCTGGGACATACAGTTTTTTGCAATGTGCAGATTAGCCAACTCAAAGAAAATTCATAAGCCTTTACCTGTATACTTTTTCCAGGTCAGTTGCTCAAAAGAACTGAAGCCAGAGGGTCTGCATGACAGCCAGCCAATTCAGCAGTGGCAGCAGTGCCAGGTCAAGCTTGCCCTGCGCCCAAGAGGAAGACGCAGAACTGAGCCCCTCTCCCCCACTGCTAACACATGACATAGATGGGTATACCAGCCTGCAAGCTTTGGCATGCCCATTCTCCTCCTGCCCATACTTCTGTTGTCCATAGTTGGAATGGAGGTGCATGGCCATTCACTTATTCCAGCAGTTGAGGGTGGGTAGGAGGTTGCACATGCACCGTGTGTTTTTTGTGTTGAATGTGGGCATTTAGGGTTTGGGGACGGAGGGTGGGCATGTTGGAGCATGGTGTGATAGCAGTAGCTGCCAGAGCAGACAGAAAGCCACAGCCTGGTAAAAGGGAGGCAGTGATCCGCCAGATGCTCATTACCGTTCTAGAGCATGCATAGGTGCCAGAGCACTGGACCAGGGAAGGCTGCTTGTCTTGATACCTTCCCACCTGTCCTGGCTCTAAGTGGCAGCTTCTGTGTTTCTCTCATGACTAATTTCCTGTATGCTAATATGTTGTGAGGGTATGATAATGACCACCACTACTTTTAATGTTAAATGATTTTAATAGGAAAGAGATCATAAGGTTGGTATTTTATCTTAGAAAACACCCAGTTTTTCACTAACCCCTTCTGTAACAACCAATCACTCACCCTGAGCTTGACTTTGTCATAAAAAAACATGATAGGCAAAACTCCTGGCCCTGATGGATTCACCCTCCATTATTACAATTTGTTTCATCTCCTCTCCCCCCCACTTTATCTTAGGCAATAACATACTGCCAGCTAGCCGCTTTATTTTTGTGGATGCGCTCTCGCTGCCCACATTATAGTCTGCCCAAAAGAGGGAGAAGACTCTATGGCCTACACCAGTTACTGACCTATCTTCCTCCTAAATGTGAACATTAAATTATTTGATAAAATAATGTACCTGCACCTATTACCTCACCTGCAAAAAATGATCCACCTGTTAACATTGTAGGAGGAAGTGAGCTGCCCTCTAGATAGGGGAAGGCCTGTGGATGTGGTGTATCTGGATTTTGCAAAAGCATTCAATACAGTTCCCCATAAATGCTTCATCTACAAACTGAGATCTGTAGGCATGGACCATAGAGTTTTTTCATGAATAGAAAACTGGTTACTGTGTGGTGATAAATAATTTGTACTCAGACTGGTCTGGAGTGCTAAGTGGGGTACCCCAAGGCTCTGTCTTGGGACCAAATCTATTTTTTTATTCATAAATTATATAGAGGTCAATATAAATAGCTCAATCTCATTTTTTTCAGACGACACAAAAATAGGCAGGGCAATAACTTCACATCAGGATATAGACATTTTACAGAAAGACCTAAATAAAATAACGGAGTGGGCAACTACATGCAGAGGTTTAATGTGGAGAAATCTAAAGTGATGCACTTGGGGGCTAAAAATATAAACAAAAACTATTCACTATGGGGAGAACCTCTGGGGAAATCAAGGATGGAGCAAGATCCGGGGTTCCTAGTAGAAGACAGACTGAGCAATAGCAGGCAATGCCAAGCTGCAGCAAGCAAAGCCAGCAGACTATTAGCTTACATAAAAAGGGAATTTACTCTAGAGATAAAACTATAGTCCTGTCACTTTATAAAACTCTGGTTTGGCCATATCCAAAGTATTCCATACAGTTCTGGTCACCAGTCCTCACAAAGGATGTGCTGGAGCTGGAGAGAGTCTAGAGAAGGACAACTAAATTAATAAGCGGACTGGGGGACTTCAATTACGAGGGAAAAACTACAAGCACTAAATGTATTCTCCCTGGAGAAGAGATGCTTGAGAGGAGATATGATAGCGGTATACAAATACCTCAATAGTGATCCCAGCGTAGGAAGAAAACTTTTCAGTCTCAGGGAGTGTAAGAAGACACAAAGCCACATAATTAGATTGGAGGAGAAGTGGATTAACCTTAAGCTGGGTAGGGGGTTTTTCACTGTCACGGTGATAATGATGTGGAACTCCCTTCCACAATTGCTGGTGTCAGCGGGGAGTATTGATATTTTAAAAAGACTCTTGGACGTGCATCTTAGTGAACACAACATACAGGGATATGGGAAATGATTACCGACATTGACACAAACACAATTGCACAGGTTGAACTGGATGGACTGTTCTCTTTTTTCAACCTTACCTACTATGAAACTATGAAGAGACAAGATCACCATGGTGTAGAATTTCATGCATGCAGCACTGTTGAAGGACATTCCATTCCCTCTTCTTTCCCCAGATGCGGGGAAGGCTTTTGACAGGGTCAACTGGTCTTTTATCTGTCTCATCTTCAAATCTATAGGTTTAGATCCCCACCTGACTAACGTGAGTACTGCGATTTTATTCTACCTTCTGCTAACGTCAACGGGTAAACAGGTTTGCTCCCTTTTTCCCATGTATAATGAAACCATACATGGCTGCCTGTTTTTATTTGACACTAGAACCAATGTTGTACACCATCAGGGCTAATCCTAACATACTGTATCTGGTATACAACTTGGACATCACCAGCACAAGATCGTGGCATACTCTAACTACATTCTGATCTTTATTCCCTCTCTGAGTTTATGCAGTGTGAGAAAATATCCAGTTTCCACATTAACAGTCAAAAATCTGAGGCCAATCATTTTTCCCTATCCTCAACCGCCTTTTAAAGATTCTATTTAAATGGACTTCTCAGTCCATTAAATATCTGGTTATCAATCTCCCCAGGGATCTTTCCCAAACCTATGCTCTGAACTTCCCCCCACTTTTACATAGAATCTGATAGGGCTTTCAGACATGGTCTCAGAAAACCTTCCCATGGATGTGGAGGTGTAATATTGCAAAACAGAGCATACTGTATTATCACAACTCTTTTATCCACTACAAACACTTCCTATACATATACTATGCTCCTTTTTAAGAAAGTCTCAATTGATTTTGAACAAATTTCTTTGGGCCAATAAGCCTGCCAGGTTGAAACACAATATGGCATTACACCGTACAAGGGTGTTAGGAAAAAAAAGTCCAAACTTTGAGGCTCTGAAGAATCAACTATATCACCTATCCCTTTCTCTGCTCTTCCTCTTACTTGGTGGATGGGCTGTCTCCTTCCAGCTTTAAAAAATTAACCCCATGATTGAACACACCTAAAAGATTGCCCAGAGAGCATTCCTGTCCTCTGTTTCCGATTCTTGGAAACCTGCAGTTTCCACCTGGGCTATCAGATCTTGCCTTTATCTAACTCTGAAGAGATGGTAGGTTCAGAGTGTCACACATTATCTCGCGCTTCTCTTGGCTTATGTACAGATACAATATGTCCTCACATTCCAACCTAATGGCTTTAGGTTATTGGAGGCAGTGGTCACATTTCTTGGCCTCTCTACCTCCGGCCAAGACTTTTCTTTGCGTCTTTTGCTTTAAACATGGTGTAGGCAGTTGACACTGTTCCCCTTTGTTACAAACTACTTCTTCAAACCAATGTAGATTCTCTCTTGCTCGTCCTGGACAAATAGAAACAAGATCTCCACTTGACAAGCAGGAAAAGAAGACCAAGCTTCTCATCTTGCCTATTAAATCCTATATAAGCAACAAATTTCAGGGATCTGGTTTTACAATCATGACAAAGTGGTACCCTACACAACTTGTGTTTTATATTACCACAGTTAGACCAATGTTGGAGGTGCAGAGGGTTGCCAGGTGACCTGCTAGACATTTTCTGATCTTGCCCCAAACCCACATGTTTTTGGGCATCAAGTCCACCAGATCACTCAAAAATTTACAGACGTCCCCATTCCTAAAGCCCCAGCGTTTTCCCCGTTCTATCATTAATTCCCTTTTAAAATGTACAAGCGGTCTATAATCATCCATTTGGTCAGTGCATCTTAAGGCTGTGTACCCACCTTATGGAAGCAGTCTTAAGCCCTTCCTAAAGCTGGGTACACATTATGAGAAAATCAGAAGAAAAATTCTATACGAGGCACGATCTCTCGCTTTTCGTATAGTGTGTACACAACTTTCAACATCCGATTCAGACTTTCCAAACGAAAATTTCCGAAGGGACAAATGCCCACATTTTTCTCATATGTAAAAAGAGCAAATCATTTTTGTTTAATGCGTACTCTTTTCATTTGGTTTTTGTATGAGAAAAATCACATACGAATAACTGCGCATGATCAGAAACAATAAACAACAAAAAAAAGCTTTTGTTGTACGAGAATTTCCGTACATTATTTCCATCCTCAGTTGCAAATTGCTGTGAAACATCGCGCAAAACCAGATGATCGTTTGTCCAATTCTCTTACAGTGTGTACCCACCTTAAGAGACATTGGTTTAGAGTTAATGCCATTAAAGCCACGGACGACCATACTAGCTCCCTTAGGAGTACAGACTACCACATGGTTTCATTGGTTTGACTTTCACACAAAGGACATAAAGTGGGGAAAATAATTATTTGATCCCCTGCAGATTTTGTAAGTTTGCCCACTTGCAAAGAAATGAAGGATCTATAATTTTTATCATAGGTGTATTTTATGCCCAGATAATATGCAGCGCTTAATAGAAAATATGCAATAGTTCATAAAAAAGTCCTTATGTTGCAAATGCTAAAAGAAGGAAATCCCAGCACCAGGTTCAGTGTGACTAACAGATCCACCCAACACCACTGTGATTAGGCAATTTCTCTTACCAAACTAAGTGGACCCGCAAATTATAGAGTGGTCAGTCTCGCCTCGTTGTCATCAAAGAGAAAGCCTCAATCCAAGCTGTACCTCACATCACATGGAATGATTCCAGCAGATAATAAGAAGCAGGTGCTTAGTGGACAACCATAAAAACCTTCAATAGCCAACACCAAGGCACATGTCCTTATCCAGTGCTAACATCAGTGGCATTGCTAGGGGGGCGGGGGGTGCGGCCCGAACCTGTGTGACACCCTCAGGCGGGTGACACCATCCCAAGTGCGGCGGAGAGTCCTGGAGGTAGAACTCTTCAGTCGCAATGAGCCGGCGCCAAGTTATCCCTGTCTGAGTGAGACTCCTCACTCTCACTGCCGCTGCAGCTGGCTCCTTTCACTATACACAGGAGCGCCGCCTGGAGAGTAACAGTCTGAGCAAGCAACTTTCCGGGCAGCTGCACACTAAAGCCTCCTCTGCCCATCACCCAGATGCATGAGGGGGTCTGCACTTATTCAGGGGGGTCTGCACTGATGGAGGGGGGTGAACTGCACTTATTGGGGGGTTATCCTGAGGGGGTCTGCACTTATTGGGGGGTTATCCTGAGGGGGGTCTGCACTTATTGGGGGGTTATCCTGAGGGGGGTCTGCACTTATTGGGGGTTTTATCCTAAAGGGGGTCTGCACTTATTGGGGGGGTGGTTTATCCTGGGGGTTCTGCACTTATTGGCGGATTTATCCTGAGGGAGGGTCTGCATTGATGGGGGGGATGGTTTATCCTGGGGGGGTCTGCACTGATTGAGGGGGGTGGTTTATCCCGAAGGGGGGTCTGCACTGATGGAGGGGGTGGTTTATCCTGAGGGGGGCCTGCACTGATGGTATATCCTGAGGGGGGTCTTTACTGAGGGGCAAGTATAGTTGGTGGGTGGGGGGGTGACGGCACTGATATGGATTACTCTCTTCTCCTGCGTCAAGATGCTGTTAGAAAAGGTAGATGATATTCTAGGATCAGTTTCAGTAAATTTTCTACTCTCTAGCAGTGCAAGAAAAGGGGAAATTAAAACTGGGTACTGGAACAAGGGGAGCAGAAGTAAGGCAACATGGTACAGGATGCAAGGCTAGCTCAAAAGCTGGAACAGGATAAAACAGCATTCTGAATCTGGCAGCAAGCAAGGCAATCAAAACACTGACACTTGGTCAATTTTGGTCTCATCTAACCAAAGCACTTTCTCCCAATCCTTCTCTAAATGAAAATTGAGCTCTTTGGCATTAACTCGACTCGCCGTGTTTGGAGGAAGAAAAATGCTGACTATGACCCTAAGAACACCATCCCTACAGTCAAGCACGGAGGTGGAAACATTATGCTTTGGGGCTGTTTCTCTGCTAAAGGTACAGACTGTCTTTGCTGCATTGAGGGGCCAATGGACAGAGCCATGTATTGTAAAATCTTGGATGAGAACCTTCTTCCCTCAGCCAGAACACTAATAATGGGTTGCGGATGGGTCTTCCAGCATGACGATGACCCAAAACATACCACCAAGGCAACAAAGGAGTGGCTCAAGAAGAAGCCCATTAAGGTCATAAAGTGGCCTAGCCAGTCTCCAGACCTTAATCCTATAGAAAATTTGTGAAGGGAGCTAAAACTTCGAGTTGCCAAGAGACAGCCAAGAAACCTTAGGGCTTTAGAGAAGATCTGTAAAAAAAGAGTGGATCAAAATCCCTCCTGAGATGTGTGCAAACATGGTAACCAATTCCAAGAAACGTCTTACCTCTGTGCTTGCCAACAAGGGTTTCTCCACCAAGTACTAAGTCATGTTTTGCTTGGGGGTGAACTGAACTGCAAGTCAATTTATGACATTTGTATCATGTCTATCTGGATTTTTGGTTGATATTCTGTCTATCATTTAAAATACATCTATGATAAAAATTATAGACCCTTTATTTCTTTGTAAACTTACAAAATCTGCAGGGGATCAAATAATTATTTCCTCACTGTATACCAGAGTCTCTAGATTTCTGAAAGCAACTAAATTATTCCTTGGAGTATTATTAATGATGCCCATCAGTTTTCCCTCCTCCCTGATCTTTTCTTTTTCTTGTCTTCTTCTTCTATCCCTACCCTTTAAACTCCTTCCCCACTCCTGCCATAGCATTCCACTGCCTCCAGTTCTCCCAATTTTCTTTCTCCATGCTGTTCTTCCCATGTCTACTTTACCTTTCCTTTCTTTCCTGCTCTCACCTATAAAAAAAACTTCCACTTCAACTTTCTTGGACCTTGTAAAGTGTTCGGTGTTATCTGGCACCCAGTAGTCTACGGTACTTTCCCTTAAGGCACTATATTCAACCCTTTAAAGTTCATCTACACTGAAACATCTGTTCGTTGATTTGTACTGGAATTTTTAGCTTTTTCTACTTATTTTCAATAATATATTATTATATATTTATTATATATTATTTTTAATATTTTCAATATGTAATTTACAGTCATGTCCCTGTCATCATGCATCACTTTCAGTGCAATGACCTATCTATGCACTTATACTTTTTGATTGGCTGCACTTTACTGTGTACATTGGTTTTGTGCTGCATTATTCTGAATAAAGAATTTATTAAAGAAAAAATGTTGTCAAAATGATGTAAGTTGTGTGATTTACTTTAACCATATTAAAATGTCCTGTGTTTGTACAAGCTAGTGTTACTTGATGCATTTTGATGCAACGGCCACTTGCAATTTCCATTGGAAGCCCTTGTGACGGGGTGAGGTCACTGGAACACAATTGGGAGACAAGGAGAGAGTGTTGTTACCCTCTAACAGGAAGTGCCTGAACAAGGAATTTCATGGCAGGATTACCAGGTATTATTTAAATAAAAGCTGCAGATTTAGAAATAGTGAATAGCCTCAATTAAATTGAGATGTTAATGTTTAAGAAATTATAGTAATTGGGTTTGCATATACTTTTATATTTAAATAGTGGGATTCTTGCATTAGCCCAATCGTGACTAGTTCTGTTATGAAAAAAAAACCAACACCAATAAATGTGCAAGCGTGAGATTAAAGGGGTTGTAAACCCTAGTTTTTTTTTTTAAATAACAAACATATCATACTTACCTCCATTGTGCAGTTCGTTTTGCACAGAGTGGCCCCGATCATCGTCTTCTGGGGTCGCCCAGCAGCACTTGTGGCTCCTCCCCGCATTGGTAAACCCACTAGGAGAAGCGACCTTCCTGAGGGTTATCTTGCGGGTGTGCTCCTGAGTCCAGCCCTGCCCCCTGATGCCCATGTCATTGGATTTGATTGAAAGCCGTGGGGGCCAATGGCTGCACTACTATCAATCTATCCAATCAAGAGCCAAGAACTCCGGCATAGAGGTACAGCGGGCTCAGGTGAGTAAAACTGGGGGTGGGGGGGGCTGGGGGGCTGCTCAGTGACAGAAGTTTTTTCACCTTAATGCATAGGTGAAAAAACATGAGGGTTTACATCCCCTTTAAGTACATACAGGGGGAGATTTACAGCTGTGCATGGTAGTCAATCAGCTTCCAACTTCAGCTTGTTCAATTAATCTTTGACAATAAAAGCTGGACGCTGAATGGTTTCTATGCAGAGCTGCACCAGATTTTGCACTCTCCGGTTTTACCCTAGGTTCACATCTATGCAGCTGCGGTTAATGTTTTCAGGTGACTTTTGCTGTGCGTTTTGCATTTTTAAACATGCGTTTTGCTGTATTTTTTCTCTTTAACAAACTGTGTATAGCTGATTAATAATACCATACCAAACCCTTATTCAAGCGTGCAGGTCAGGAAAGGGAGGGGATGAGCTCCCCCCAAACCCCCCCCCCCCCGAACCATACCAGGCCGCATGCCCTGAACAAGAGCACTTTGTCCCCGTGTTGATGGGGACAAGGGCCTCTTCCCCACAAACCTGGCCGGTGGTTGTGACATAGCTCCCAACTGTCCCTGATTTTGAGGGACTGTCCCTGATTTGGAGCAATGTCCCTCTGTCCCTCTGTCCCTCTTTCCCCCTCATTTGTCCCTCATTTTGGTCTGATCTATATAGTTGTATATAAAATGCACTTTTTATCTTTCAAAAAGTGTTTCCCGGTGCTAAACCTTTCATCTGATTTCTAAATTGCTGCATTTGTAAATTTTAAAAGCCAATATAAAGGAAAAGTGGTGGTAAAAAAAAAATCCCCTGTGGATTTAATTAACCTTTTTTTTGGTTAATTCTCCTTTAAAGGGGTGTGGCAGGAGGCATGTCCTATGGCTACATACGTTTGCTAGTAGGTGTCCCTCATTCCCATCTCAAAATGTTGGGAGGTGTGGTTGTGGGGGTCTGTGGACAGGGGGCTTATTTGGAATCTGGAAGCCCCCTTTGACAAGGGGCCACCTTCTGCAATTGTTTTAGTTTTAGTCGTTTTGAGCCCGGGTTCACACCTATGCGAATTAGATGGGCGTTTCCCCGCATCTAATTCGCATAGTAGGAGAATGTGACTGGCTCCCTATAGAGCCGGTTCACATATCTCCGGGGCGGCTGCGGAGCGCACTGCACAAAAACGCTGTGCGTCTTTAGCTCCGTTTCAGGGCCGAATTAAGGCATAGAATCGGCCCTGATTCGTCCCTGAAACGGGAAACAGGGACGCACAGCACTCCTGTGCGATCCGCAGCCCGGTATAGTGTGAACCCTGGCTTAGTCGACTAAATCTCCAGTACATTTTAGTAGACTAAAATGTCCTACGTTTTAGTCGACTAAAATCTCCAGTATATTTTAGTCGACTGAAACTCATTTTAGTCGTCTAAAATCTAATGGGTGTAATTCAATTGGAATGCATTAGTTAACAATTCTCTACAATTTGCAAACTCATTATATACTGCTGGAGTGAAAAATCGAATATGTTATTTATCATTACATTGAGGTATGAACATGCATTACAAACCAGTGTTAATTTTGAAGTCAAATTTCAATTTAGTTTTAGTCCCATTTTAGTCTTTTGACTAAAATGCCATTTTAGTTTTAGCCGTATTTTAGTCATTTCAGTTGTTTCAGTTTTAGTCGTATTTTAGTCGACTAAAATAATATTAATTTAGTTGACAAAAATGTTTTAGTCGACGAAATTAACAATGCCACCGTCTCCCTGCTCTGCCGCCTGACAGTTCTTAAATAGGTAAGGGGCAGGGCCACACAGCAACATCACCTGGCGGCACCACCTCCTGTGACGCTGGCGGCCCAGAATGTACCGGTCGATGATCTGGGGGCAAAACGCTTGTAAATACGCATCACAAATGCAACACTTGCATTTTTGGTGTGGGTCCTTTTGAAGTCTATTACATGCAAAACACAAACTGGTGGGGGGAAAGTCCCTGACCCTTTCCAAAAACGCACCGGCTGAAAAACGCATAGATGTGAATGTGTACCATAGGAAACCATGTTAAATAGACTGTAGAGCGTTTCTGCAAAATGCACTAAAGAACGCATAGGTGTGAACCTAGGGTTAGTAATTTCCCCCAAAGAAGATACAAAATGACCTATTATTGCTGTCACGGATTGGCGAGACTCCAAGAAAAAGATTGTAATCACTATGTGATACTGTAAATTTATTGCAAACACTATAACACAATAAAATATGTAAATTGTAAACAAATTATTAATACACGTGATATAAAAATGACACTGAAGGTTACATCTAAACATAAATATAGTTATACAAATGAGCCCTTTAAATATTTACATTAAGGCAGTAAATAATGCTTAAAGTGGACCTATCACAAGCCCGGGCAATGCAATCTGAGCATATAATAAAAAATGCAGAGAAAGATTATTTGTTTAGTGAAATTCCAAAAGTCAAATGATTATTAAATCAGAAGATACAGGGAGCAGAAGTTACATGGTTATTTAAAAGTCAAGCCTGACCCCAACTCATCCTGTCTCCTGAGCCTCTTATTAGCCAAACTAGTGATTTTAAGGCTTACTGGCCAATAGACATGGTAGGAGGCAACGCCAAGCTCACTTTTTTGCAGGAAAAGTGTATATAAATTTATCTACTTATATCTTTGGATAGATTCATTTTTGATGAGGTTTTCATTGTTTATACATTGATTCATCACATGTTCAGTTTATATTGTCCAAGTTTGTAGAAAATTTACTTTAACCCCTGAGAAATGTGGCATCTCTAAGCAGACGTATCAATCAGCTCTGTAAACTACTTTTACTGCTTATCTTATCCCATTTTGTTTCTACAGATTTTTCAACTTTTTGCTCTGCCTAACTGGAATCTATAAAGCGTTACATTACATAAGTACCTGAGGGCAGGGCTGTTGGCTGATAAGGCACTACAAGTCCTGATGTACTGGGCTCAGGCCTCATCAGCTGAACAGGGGGGCCCAGGCAGCTTTATGCCCCGTACACACGGTCGGACTTTGTTCGGACATTCCGACAACAAAATCCTAGGATTTTTTCCAACGGATGTTGGCTCAAACTTGTCTTGCATACACACGGTCACACAAAGTTGTCGGAAAATCCGATCGTTCTGAACGCGGTGACGTAAAACACGTACGTCGGGACTATAAACGGGGCAGTGGCCAATAGCTTTCATCTCTTTATTTATTCTGAGCATGCGTGGCACTTTGTCCGTCGGCTTTGTGTACACACGATCGGAATTTCCGACAACGGATTTTGTTGTCGGAAAATTTTATCTCCTGCTCTCCAACTTTGTGTGTCGGAAAATCCGATGGAAAATGTCCGATGGAGCCCA
Source organism: Lithobates clamitans (assembly GCA_037952925.1). Classification (NCBI taxonomy): domain Eukaryota; kingdom Metazoa; phylum Chordata; class Amphibia; order Anura; family Ranidae; genus Lithobates; species Lithobates clamitans. The sequence goes on from JBBGZY010000883.1 coordinate 1,018,830, forward strand.
CACACGGTCGGAATTTCCGACAACACGCTCCGATCGGACATTTTCCATCGGAAAATCCGACCGTGTGTACGGGGCATGATTGTTCATTTCTGTCTAAATGAATAATGTTCTCACTATTCTGATACAGAAGTTGCACAACTTCTGATCCGACTTTTCCCTGCGACTTCATGTCCGACTTCTAAGTGACTTCAATGAATGGGATCCAACATTGAGTCTGGTATGAATCTTGAGTGGGAACCCCATGCCCAAAAAACAACATTGGGTCCCACCCAAGACCATACCCTTTGGATCTGGTATGGATTTTAAGGGTAACCCTCACGCCAAATTTTAAAAAGGGGGGGGCTGGGATCTGGGGGCCCCTTGTTAAAGGGGGCTTCCAGATTCCGATAAGCCCCCTGCTCACAGACCCCCACAACCACCGCCCAGGGTTGTCGGGAAGAAGCCCTTGTCCCCATCAACATGGGCTCCCCTGCCCCAAAGCACCCATCCCCCATGTTGAGGGCATGTGGCCTGGTATGGTTTAGTGGCAACGTTGTCAGTTTTTACTACGTGCAATTTCCTATTGTTTATGCTTTCCTTTCAGTGATAAATATTTTTTTCTACTAAGTGTTCTAAAAAAGTTATATCAGGTTAAACCGCAGTTTATTCCTTTTCCTTGGGTCCTTTTCCCACTCCCCTTTTATTTTGACTGGTATGGTCCAGGAGTGGGGGGTGTCGCTCGCTTCTCCCCCCCTCCCCTCGTTTCCAGACCTGCCGGGCTGTATGCTTGGATAAGGGTCTGGTATGGATTTTGTGGGGGGGGGGGGACGCAGTTTTTTTTAAAAATTTTGGCGTGGGGTTCGCCTTCAAGATCCTCAGAGCACAAGTCGCGTTCCAAAGGTTGAATCAGTTAGGACGATGATCCGACTTGGATGTGACTTACATTGAAATCAATGGGCTGAAATCGTGGCCAAGCCAGACCAAAGTAGTGCAGGGAGCATTTTCAAAGTCGGACTGACTCAAGTCAGACCAGTTAAGATGGCTCTCATAGTGAACCATTCATGTCATGTGACTTGTGCTCTGGAAGTCAGAGTGCATGTTCAACCAGTGTGAACCGGTCCTAAATTGGTTTTACTGGACCACACCCGTGCTCCCACTTGCTTACCAGGGCTTAAATTACATTTCCCTGGGCCCCATCACATCAACAGAGGGATACAGGTGGTGGGAGCAGAGGAGGGACCTTTTGTTTTTACATTTTCAGGGTATAGGTGAATAAAGTTAGTGACGCTATTCCGCTGAAAGTCAGGGAGGTTTTTTTGGGGGGGAGGGGGGTAGGCAGGGTCCCATCAGGAAGGCTGTATTGGGCCCCATGATTTCTTACAGCAGCCCTGCCTGTGGGTTACATGTGGAAGGGACTGAGCCCCCATTCAGACATTCAAGCAATTAACGTCCCAATGTCAGTGTTTCTAGTTTTTAAGGAGAGAATAACTCCAAGCATTAAAATACCAATGGAGGGACTCTGCTGATCATCTACGTTACAGCAACGCAATTGGATAGCACAAACAAACTGACGTTTCCCCAATGACCAGATGATAAACCCTTGCTACTCCAAACATTATTATCTAACTGAAGGAAGTGGATAGAAGGTGGGAGTGCCTTAGGGGGTCACACGCAAATTACAAATTACATCACTTCCAATCATACGCTGGAACTACAGCCAAAACCTTTTCTAAAGCTTGGATAGAGTCTGGAAGAGTTACAGCCTCTGTGAGGCTTTGGTGTCTGGAACCTCCCGGGGGGGTCGAAATTTTACAGTTGTCAATATAAAAGACGTAAGGGAAAATTTCCCAATGCTTCTGTTAAAACCTACAAAGGTGGAGTTTCAGCTAATTTTAAAGAGATATTATTTTCACTTTTGCATATCTGTGTAGCACCCTCCCAGATAGACTGCTAGGTTTGGTTAGCCAAATTTAGTTCTGTGGCTCTCTTGTATTCAGCAAAGCAGCATGTGATTGTTTTGGGTTGCTCTGGGCTCTGCAGGCTGCAAGTTTGATTGCTTCCCCCTGCCTTCTGGAAGTTTACAGAATGTAGTGGGTGGGGGAGTCAAATGAGCAACCTGAATATTTATGCAGCTCCTGCCAATCCCTGGAAAAGCATCAAAGCATCAAAGAGTGTTTTTTTCCCCAGAGGTGAGGTTCCCAGCCAGAAGGGCTACTGCCCTTCCTAGTGGTCCAGCTGAAGATCCTGCCTTTCTCATTGAGGTCCCAGCTGTGCATAGCTGGTGGGTCTATCCAACTGCTAATTCTTTGAGAGCTGGAACAGGGGTTTCACTGAGGATCTGGTCTGGGGGCTCTACTAAGGAAACTGTTTAGAACGATCAGATTTTCCGACAACTTTGTGTGACCGTGTGTATGCAAGACAAGTTTGAGCCAACATCCGTCGGAAAAAATCCTAGGATTTTGTTGTCGGAATGTCCGAACAAAGTCCGACCGTGTGTTTGAGGCATTATAATTGTTGTTTGCCTGACTGCTGCAGCACTAGTAGGATTGTAGCCTGGGACACAACTCAGTGGCCCTTACAGGGGTTGGTGCTACATCTAGAGTTGCCACCTCATCCCTTTAAACCCGAACACATATTGATTACACAGGTTCTGTGGCTGATTAAGGTGGTAATTCAACTCACTTGGTGCCTTATCTGCATTAAATTAGCCTCAAAACCTGCGTAATTCATATGTGTTCGGGTTTAAAGGGATGAGTTGGCAACCCTAGCTACATCTGAGACAGGAAGTGATGAGAAATCTCCTCAATTAGAACACGAGCAATTAAAATCTGACAGAGCTTGTCAACCTTCCTTACTCTCTCAAAAACTAGAAAAACAAAACTTTTGGCAAGTTATATTTTAACTACAAGGAAAATCCAGCAAGGGATTGAAATCCCTCTATTAATAGACTGGGTGGGTGGGCAAAGCTGAGAACTTGGTTGCAGAGATCTTGTTTGTCTTCCCAAAAGATAAAAGCAGAACTGGTTGATTAAAACCCTTCAGATTGCAGGTGAAGAATCAGAGAATGGATGGTCCCTGTATACCCAGATAGGAGCTGCTGTTAACAGTCATTTTATTCCGTGCTGGTTCTCTTTGTGTCTGCGAAGGTCCACTTTGCGTTGAAAGCCTTTCCCGCACAAATCACAGGTGAACGGTTTGAATCCCGTGTGCTTGCGGCTGTGTGTGATGAGGTTGGAGCTCTGACTGAATGCTTTTCCGCAGACCTGGCACTTGTGTGGCTTTTCTCCTGGAAATGTAAAAAGAAAAAGGAACCTTTAATCATCTGTTTCTGAACTATGGTAATCCCCCACAGACTGCAAGATGGAGAATTTATACATTTCTGCAGCCTAATTTTAATTTAAAGTAAACTTTTGCATTGCTCATGCGGATGTAAAGTAACTTGTCCATTTTAACAGCTCTTCAGATACATAGAATGAGGGCCACCAATAGGGTAGTAGAGCCTGCCTTTCTGTACTGGGCCCAAGCCCTTGCAGTTCAACAGGGGCCAGGGGGAAGAGAGGTTCTCCTTAAAGCAGTTGTATACCCGCTATTTTTTTTTCTTTTCTACACCTGCAAGGGAAAAGGCATAATGAGCTAGTATGCACCGCATACTAGCTCATTATGAGATACTTACCTTAGAACGAGGCGCCGGCATCTCACACGGTCCACGCCGAGGGAGCTGACATTTCCCCTCGGCGTGTCTTCCGGGTATCGCGGCTCCGATGCTGTGAGTGGCCGGAGCTGCGATGTCGTCACTCCCGCGCATGCGCGGGAGACTTCTGTCCGGCAAGCTCCGGAGTTTGCCGGGCTGTCTGCCGAGAATCCCCTGTGCGCATGCACCGCTGCAGTCAGCAGCTCATTGCGAGGGGAATATCTCCTAAACCGTACAGGTTTAGGAGATATTTTTTTTTACCTACAGGTAAGCCTTATTATAGGCTTACCTGTAGGTAAAAGTTAAAAAAAAAAGGTATACAACCACTTTAAAGTAGAATTCCAGTCAAATACTAACTATACTTAAACCTCCCATCCCCATTCTAAGCCTATTCTAATTACTCTGTAAAGGAAAGATGGTCATAGTCAGCTGCTCTCTGTTCTCAGGTGCATAGAAATCTTGGAGAACTGGGGGTGGAGAAGCAACAGTTCACTGATCTCATACCTCCTAACCATCCCAGATTCGCTGGGACTGTCCCAAGGTTTTTAAGTAAATCCTGGTGTCCCGCGAATCTGGGCTTAATCCCACAGCGGAGCCCAGTGTCGGAACAAGTTCCATTGCTTGACTCCACTAATCCAGCTGGTGTGCGCTGCATTGCAGCTAGCAAGGCTGAGACTGACACGCTCGGTGCCCAGCCAGCACAGTCCCCCATCTCCCCGTCCACTCACCTGCCCACCTGCACTACAGGCTGCAGAATGGGAGAGGAGGTAGGCTAGGTCTGCTCCACCTCCTCCCTATGTCATCTGTATCCGCCCACAACCCCTGGCATGCAGCCAATACTGTGCCTGTAGAGAGGTTGTGTGGGTGGGAATTTTAAAGCAGTGCTCTGGAGATCAGCCAGCCTCAGGTGACTGGACACAGCCTGTGACGGAGCTCACCCTCTCTCTCTCTCTCTCTTCCTACCTTCCATATAACATAGTGATCCTTCCTTCCTGCCTTCTATGTACCATAGTGATCCGTCTTCCCTTACAAATACCATAGTGATTCCTCCTTTCTTTCTTCCATGTACCATAGTGATCCTTTCTTTCTGCCTTCCATGTACCATAGTGATCCCTCCTACCTTTCTTCCATATACCATAGTGATCCTTTCTTCCTGTATCTATATACCATAGTGATCCTTCCTGCCCTCCATGTGCCATAGTGATACTTGCTGCCTTCCATGTACAATGGTGATCCTCCCTTCCTTCCATGTACCACAGTGATACTTCCTGCCTTTCATGTACCATAGTGATCTATCCTTCCTTTCTTCTATATACTTTAGTCATCCTTCCCTTTCTCTCTCTCCCTCTGGGTTGGTTTACACTGGAACACAGTGCAGGAAAGGGGCGTTCCATGTCCTACACTGCTTGTAACCATGCTGCTCCTGTGAGATGCACATGGGTGCCAATAATTGTTAATGGCAGCATGTTTGTGGCCACCAAACCACATGACATGAGGTTTATATGAATACCTGAGACTATAGCTTGTGGCACAGCAATCAAAGCATGTGTTATAGGTACAAGGGAGCCCAGGTTTCATTTAGCCACTTCTCCTATGGATCACAGGAGTGCAATTCGTTTTGCACTCCTGTGACCTGTTTTTAGCAGAGAGCGGACTGAAGTCCGCTCTCTGCTGACGTCATGGATATCAGTCCAGACACCACGTCATCCCGACAATGGAAGTCTGGATCCGCCACGTGCCTAGACTGAGACCTGTCTCAGCCTTTCAGTGAGTTGCTCCAATGAGCGCTCAGCACTCCAATGAGCGAGGAGGGAGAAGAGCAGAGAGCTGTGACTGACAGTCTACAGCTCTCTGGTCACGGAGCTCTTAAAAACGAGTTATAGGTGGTGTTTGATCGCTCAGATTTCAGTGCAGAGGCACCGGGGGACTCATGCAGCATCGGAGCGATGCTGCATCCACCTTGGAAAGTATAAATCTAAAAAACAAAAAAAAAAATAAACCTGAAATGTCCCTCATTCTCAAGTGTAAAAGTTGGGAGGCATGCTGATCTTTCAAGTGAATGGCTGTGCAGTGTTGGTGGGGGGGGGGCGCGTGTCAGCAGAAGTCTGACCATTGGAGGGCAGGCAGTCTGTTCTACCAGCACAAAATTATCAATATATTGGTACATGTTCAGTGATCACTTACCTGTGTGAATGTAAGTATGCTTTTTCATGTCAGACTTTTGATGGAAGCGCTTGCCACAGAACTGGCAGGGGTAGGGCCGTGTGTCAGAGTGGATGAGCAGATGGGTAGACAAGGTAGAGGATCGCTTGAACGTCTTTCCACACATCTTGCACTCAAAGCTCCTTTCCTGAAAAAAGTCAGAAGTTAGTCAATGAAGGAAAATTTCTAAGTTTCAACTAAAACTGGTTAATTTTTGGTGGAGGTTGGAAGGTTCCCAGAAAGTATTAAATCCAAAGGGTCAAAATAGGTAGTCAATGATTATTTTAGAAGAAAGTCAGCAAGGTTAGCCCTCGTATTTCTTTTAGGAAAGGTTTATTTGAACTTATCTTATTGTGGCCACTGAGCTACTGTCAGATTCTCCATCAGAAGCTAAAATTGTCTGAGATTACACAATGCCATGTACAGGAACAGCCTAAAGTTTTCCCCTTGCTGTCAGGTCACCTTGAGGCTAGGTGACAGATGCACTCTGTAGGAGTCAGAAGTGCACCGCTAGGTAGTGGACCCTAGGACTGACTGCTGCGGATTGAACCCTGGGAGGTTCAGGAAGCAGGTCTACTGGATCACTGACACAGATCCCACTGGGAGCTAGAGCATAGATTCCCCAGGGTGCGGAGTCTAAGAGCCAGCAGGTGTTCACCAGAGCCTCTAGTGGTGAAGATGGACTGCGCTGCAGTCTGGCTCCAGGTCGCGGCCCCCAGGGTCTCACAGCTCACGCTCACGGTAGACTACAGGAGAAGAGGAAGGAGGCAGCAGGCTGGAACAACAAGGAAAGTAAGGGACAAGCCAAGGTCAGGGCCACAAGCAGACAAGGGCAACAGAGTTCACGCCAAGGTTCAGGGTCACAGGCAAACAGGGCTGGTCGGGGACACGCCAAAGGTCAGGGTCACGAGCAGACAGTAATAGTTAAGACCAGGCCAAAGTCGGTAACAAGAATCAGACGTAGGAAACACAGGAAGTACACACGGAGGCTAACACACAATGGTTGATCAGCACTGCTGGCTTGCAGTGCACAGGTTAATATAGGGTTCCCTGATAGGGCGTGGAGTGGGGCCATGCTTAGAGGAGAGGTTATAAAACCAGTCAGGTGAGAGGCAGCTGGTCTTTAGAGATGAACACATGGAGACAGGTAAGCTGACAGAGAAAACTCTTGCATAACCATGACACTTGTGCTGCTAAAACCATGCCCACCTCCACTTAGCCGTGCCCATATTTCAGGGGATTGCACCTGGTAGTCTCCAACTATTCATCAGTTTGGTCCTCACCTGTGAGTGGACGTTCAGGTGCTGCTCCAGGCTCACTGCATGACCAAATGACTTTCCACAAATTTCGCAAACAAATGGCCTGGTCCCACTGTGAGATCTTCGTACATGTACCTCAAGACCATGGGACGTAGAGAAGACCTGCATGAAAATATACAGAAAGCCTTAAAATGGAATTCCAGCCAAATTAGAACTAGTTAGGTTTTATTGTTGTGAGTGTCCCAATTAGAGAGATTTCATGTGTGGCCAACAGGTCTTGAAAATGAAGGTAAATCTCTTCAATGCTGGCAGGGACAGCAATAAAAGCACTTGCTCCAAGTCTGGTCCACAGGAAGTATTAACGTATAACTAAAGGCAAAACTGTTTTTTTCTCATTTCTGATAGAATGGAGATGGTTTAGAACACCTATTATTAGTTTTTTTTTTTTGCTGTCTGTGCCCCCGTTAGGTAAGTAAAAGAAAATCCTAATTTTGGGTTGTTCCCAGAAAGGTAATAGAGGGGAAATTCTCCAATGGGGACATCAGTTCCGGTTACCTGGGGGTCCCCAATGGATTCCCATAATTTGCAGGGATTTTATCCTAATTCCTGTTTGGCTATGGGATGTGAAAATAAATCTCCCCAATGGGATGCAGATGGCAAAAAAAATAAATTGACAGGGCTTATATCTCTCCCCTACTCTATCCAAAAAGAAAAAAAGTATAACAGCTAGGAAGCAAGGTAGGCAGAAAGCTCCATATTCCATCAGATTTTTAAAACTTTCTGTAGGTTAATTGCTTCCTCTTCTGAACATCCGTAGGGGAGTCTTTAAAATGATTGCCTAATGAGACTGACCATAAGCACAGGGCCAGTGTTGTAATGAACAATTTGGAACATTTTGTCCCCAGGAGCAGCATAAGGCTACTTTCACACTGAGGCGCTTTACAGGCGCTATAGCGCTAAAAATAGCGCCTGCAAGGCACCTGTAAAGCTCCTCTCCTCTCACTTCCGAGGGCTTTCACACTGGAGCGATGCGCTGGCAGGATGCTCAAAAAAGTCCTGCAAGCAGCATCCTTGAGGCGCTGTAGGAGCGGTGTATACACCGCTCCTACAGCACCCCTGCCCATTGAAATCAATGGACAGCGCCGCCGAAGCGCAGCTGCAGCCTTCGGCCATTAGCAGGGATTAAAAGCGTCCCGCTAGCGGCCGAAAAGCGCCACAAAAATGACGATAAAGCACCGCTAAAAATAGCAGTGCTTTACCGCCGCCGCCGCCTGCCCCAGTGTGAAAGTGCCCTTAGATGAAGCTCTCACACAGCTCCATGATGCTTCCATCATGTGCATTTATTGGTCCATTGCAGTATTGGCAGACCAATCATGGTGAATGGACTGCCTTAAAACAATGTGATTAGTGATCATGAAGCATTAATAGGGCATATGAGATGGTGAAGTAATGCAAAATGCAGGGGATGGGGGCAGAGGTGGACATACCATACTGTGTAGCTGCACAAGGGCCCTCTGGTGCTTGGGGGCCCAGTTATTCTACATGTGGGTCAGGTGGGTGATTGCAGAACCTTAGATGCAAAGCAAAACAAACTCCCTATCTCTGTTACATATATCTAGGTCGTTCACAATTGTAACCCAATTTAATGCATGCACAGCTGCGTGCAAAATACACAATGAGATCTGTGCTGTTACAGTTAATGACAATGGAACTGCATGCAGAAAATACAGATATCAGAAATGTCTGTTTCACACTAATGACAAGCTGTCATCATGCATTTGACTCCAGTTTAATGTCAATTTTAATTGCACTAGAAATTATTAAAGTGGTTGCAAACCCTAACATATACCCAGTGAAGTAACTGGCCTCAGGTGATACACAGAGATGAAACAAATCCTCCTACATAAGTTGTACTTGTTTATCTGTAGTCTTCTCTTCTCTACACCTGTTCAAAGTGCCAAATTTATAATGCTTGTCTGAGATGTCAGAAAAAAGGGGGCAGAGAGCTCAAGTTACACTCTCCTCAGTGGTTGAAGTAAAAAAACTCATGTTGATAGAAGAGGAACAAAGTGGCAGACAGAAATTACAGACAGAAATTACACTTAGTCCTCTTAATTGAGACAAGTAAACACTATAGAGGGATATGCTTTGTTCATATTTCATGTCTGAGGTTTACAACCAATTTAACGTGATCCAATGTTTAGCCCATGCAGGGTCAACCACCACCTTCATTGAATAACAAACCAATGAACACAAACTTACTTTGCTGCACTTTACACAGTGGTAGGTTTCCATAGCTGAAGTGTACCCCATGCTGTAATTAAGGGGAAGGTCATACTCTGAGTTAGTTGTAGAAGAACTATTGTACAAGTTTAAAGAGTGCTGTAGCATGGAGGGGTGTAGATGGGATGGAATTTGCTTGAAGCTGTAGGCAGAATGTAGGGAGTCCCAGGAGAAGTTCTGCTTGTAGAAGGCGGACAAACCAGGAGAACTGTAGGCCTTCAGAGGAAGCAAGGACAGGGAAATGCCTGGAAAATGCAATGAGAAGAAGGATAAAATAATAATTTACACCAAACCATATAATAGAGTCTACTAGAATATTCTTGATTATTAAAGCTGAACTCCAGCCTAAGCGTCAGTCTTGCACAATTGTACAGGCTCCTCTACTGTGCTGAAATTGCTTCCTCTGATTTCACTGCTCACTGTGAGCTTCTCACAGCATGCATTAGAAACTGCAGCAATTTAGACAGAGCCCACCTTGTTTCCTTAGAGGATGACTTGTAGCATCCAACCCTTTCCTTCCCAGCCATACTGGCCCCTCCCACCAGACATGAACTGCCTGTATTGCCTAGGTAAGCAAAGAGACCCAGTGGTGACATACAAAAAGGAAAAAAAGGAGTGCACTGGTCTTGTAAAGCACATTCTACCATGTATTTTTAGCACCCTCTAGTTAAGTAAGTCTTAGAGAGTGAGTATTTTTCTGGAGAGTATGAAAATTTAGGCAGGCCTAGCTGGTGGCGGACAAGGGAGGACAACTAGTCGCAGCCTGGAGGGCTGGTGAGTGGGGCACAGTTGGGAGGATTGGGGAGGCACGCCTGAGAGAACTGGGAGATTGCAGTTTGAGATGGGTGCAGAACCAACAGAGGGGACTGTGGGAGGGGCAGTGGAAAGAGGTAATTGCAGCCAGGCTGACTGACAGGGCCTGAGAAGTGCTATCTGCGATTGGTAGCTGTGCAGAGGACAGTTAGCACCTAAACTATTTCTACACCACAGGGGCCCGAGGTCCCTGCCTACAAAAGACAGTTTACTAAGGCCTGGCTGAGTTAGTGTCAGGCCCAACCATGCGGTGCTAGTTAGTCTGCATGAGTAAACAGTCTACAGCAAGTGAAGTGCTGGTGGAGTAACAGTCTGCAGCAAGTGAAGTGTTGGAGGAGTAACGGTATGCAGCAAGTGAAGTGTTTGAGGGGTGAAGGATAAGAGGTCTTAAGCAAGAGTTTGTGCTGGAGATAAGACTGGAGTGTATATAGAAGTCTCAATCAAGTTTGCACTGAATATTCCTGGGCATCCCATAATTTCCCTATTTCCCATCCAAGTTCCCTCAATAAAAAACAAAGCCTATGAACTGTTCTATGTCTGAGTGTCTGAGAGATGGATGTCAGGCTGGGAAGGGTGAGAGGTGAACCACTAGCATGAGCCTACCGCCAAACAACCAAGACCATCGCACTCAGGCAAGGGCCAACTTTGAGTAAGTAAGAAGATGCGGGAGAAAGGAGCGCAATACGCCCTGACAATTGTGCCTTCTTGTCTTTTTCAGCCTGGCAGCTCACACTCCCGCTCTATGAGGTCCAGAGACCCTCTGGATAATCAGGAATTTTCCAGGGCAGAAAGTGACTCCCCCAGTCCTGGCAGACCCCAGTACAAGGGGTGCAATTGTACGCTTAAGAGAAAGCTTCCAGCTTCTCCTCAGAGGTCTCAGTGCCTGAAAGGCAAATGTTGGTAATGTGGAGATGATCCTATGTCAGGAAAGCTACTTTGCAGCAACTGCTTTAGGCAGCTTGCCAGAGACCAGGAGTATGAAAGTCAGCAGGTGACATCCTTGCTTAAGAAAGTAGTCCGCAACTCCATGGCAAAATTTTTCGGTCGTCTCGGACAACCAGGGACAGAAGCGGACAAAAAGTGTGGGCCCTGCACCAGGTCTAAACCAAGCCATTCAACCCTCTCTAACTAGAGGGGTACCAGGCACTTCAGGGGTGACTCCAGCCCAGCAGATTAGGCGGGCTGATTCCCCAGACCCAGCATTACAGCCAACCTTCCAGGCAGAGGGAGAAGATACTGCCTCCTCCTCGGCTGAGGATCCTGAAGGTTCAGGCTTTGAATTGGCAGCGGTGCAACCATTCATCAAGGCCTTAAAAGCTGCACTGGAAAGGGAGGACCCAGAACCTACTCCAAAGAAGGAGAAAACTTATTATCCCCATCTAAAGAAACAGGTAGCTAACTTTCCTCTTGACACAAATAAGAGGTCTGTTTCAGGAGGAATGGGAAAAAGGAGAGAGAAAATTGTCTTCAACCAATAGGTAGCAGAAGTTGTATCAACTCACGGAGGAGGATGCGGCTCCTTTATCTAACCCACAAACAGTGGATACGGCAGTCACCAGATTGGCCAAGAATGTGACACTTCCGATGGAAGACTCTTCCTCCTTTAGATATCCTTGATAGACGCATTGACATGGACTTAAGAAAGTCTTACCTCGCGGCAGGTGGTACCTGTAAGCCCGCCGTTGCTTTAACATCCATAGCAAGCGCTATGCGAGTGTGGGCGCAGAACCTGGAGTATGCGATCAAAGACCAGCTGCCAAAAGTAAAAAAGGCATTTGATGAGATAAAACTCTCGGTGGACTTCATGGGTAAGGCAGCTAAAGACATCATTTGATGGTCCTCCAGAGCGTTGTGACTAAAACCGTGGGTGGCCGACCCATCCTCAAAGCAGAATTGCTGTAAACTGCCTTTTGATGGGAAGGCACTGTTTGGCCAAAAACTGGAGAATGCCATCTCTAGGGTTACAGGAGGAAAATCAGGCGTTTTACCCCAAGATTGAAGATCCAGACGCCAGAGGGGGCGACCAACCAGAGGGGCGCCAAACAGGTACCGGGATTTTAGAGGTTTTCGCCCATCCAAGGACTCCAGAAGGGGTTGGAGGGGTACACAGTCAACCTCTCTTAGATCGGAGTGAGCTAAGGCACCTGCGGCTCCCTCAGATACCCAGAAGACCTTTTGATGCCAGGTCCTCCCAGGGGGTGCCAGTTGGAGCCAGGCTGCTCAAATTTGCACAGGTCTGGCAAGACCACTGCCAAGAATGGTGGGTGCAGTCTACAGTGGCGCAAGGCCATTACTGGCTGTTCAAACGGCAGCCTCCAGAATACTCCTTCACCCCACCAAGACAACCCAGTCGCCCCTGAGGTTAGCTGCTCTTCAAGAGTACATCAACATCTTGTTGCTTCAAGGGACAATTATATCAGTTCCGGCCTGTCAAAGGTTTACAGGCGTTTACTCGCCACTCGTCCTGGTCCAGAAAACAACGGGGGACTTCAGACCAGTGATCGACCTCAAGAAGCTGAACCATATTATCCAGATAGAGAGATTCAAGATCGAGTCTCTCCATACCATAATTCAGGTAATTCAACCAAGGGACTGGATGTTTGCGGTGGACCTACAGGATGCCTACCTGCATGTCCTGATTCTTCAGTCATACCAACAGTTCCTCAGGTTTGCCTTGGGGGACAGACATTACCAATTTGTCTGCCTTCCCTTTGGTCTATTCACTTCTTCTTGAACCTTCACCAAGGTTCTGATTGCAGACTTGTCCCCACTGAGGGAGAAAGGGCTCAGAGCCCATCATTTTTTGGACCATCCTCCTGGCCCAGGACCAAGACCTTTTACAGAAGCAGAAGGAACTTCTGCTGTCCACATTACGGTCATTCCGCTGGATAGTCAACTATCAAAAAATCCAGCTGGAACCTAAACAGAGTATGGTCTACCTGGGGCCCAGTTCAATACTCGGGCAGCCATAGTTTCTTTGCCTCTTCAGAAACTCCTCAAAATCAGCAAGTTCCAACAGGCATTGACTACGCCAGTGATGTCAGCATCCCAGTGCATGAGACTTCTCGGAACGATGGCTTCATGTATCCTGATGACTCACTGGAAACTCACAGTTTTCAAACAGGGCTGCCTGATGCAGTGGAAGAAGGTTAGTCTAGCCCAGCCAATTAGGATCACCAGTCATATGCACCAGAGTCTCTGGTAATGGACAAGACAAGAGACGCTAGTACAGCATCGTCCATTAGGGCCGCAACCATGGATCATTGTTACCACGGATGCCAGCGCAGCAGGGTGGAGCGCCACCTGCGAACAACTCAAGACCCAGGGCAGATGGAAATTTACACTCTGGGCCTAGTTTCCAATATTGGAATTTCGAGGAGCATTCATGGCATTAGCCACCTTGCCCTCTTGAGAGAGGTGGAGCCGATCATGACATTGGCACGACAATATCTTCCAGATTTGAGGGCCATATATTTTCCAGGCTGTCAGAACTTGGAAGCGGATCGCCTATCCAGACAATTCAAGAATCCCAACAAATGGTCCCTTCACCCCAACAGATCATCCACGACTGAGGGTGTCTGCAACTGGTTCTTTTTGTCTCATCAACCAACTGCAAGGTGAGCCAGTTCCTCTCACGCTACCCTCATCCATTAGTGGAGGGGACAGACGCCTTGACCCATCCTTGGGTTGCGCAACTGGCCTTCCCCACAATTTCTTTAACCCGGAAATTCCTGAGGAGATTATTGGCAGAGAATCTGACAGTCATCGCAATACTACCTTACTGGCCTCGCAGACCATGGTTCTCTCTGGCAATGGATCTCAGCATGTGTCCACCGATCACTCTGCCGGGGACTCCTCATCTCCTGTTACAAGGAGATATCCTACATCAGCAGCCATCACGACCGGCCTTAGAAGCCTGGAGACTGAAAGGTGGATACAAGAGTTAGGAAGTTCTCCAGAGGTTATTAGAACTTTACAGAGTTCCAGAAAGGGGTCAACCAATGCCATCTACTCCAGAATATGAAATAGGTGCAGGAGCTTTGCAGATGGACATCAGTTTGACCCTAGTGATCCAAATGTATCTCAAATCCTGTCTTTTCTGCAATCCGGACCGGACTTGGGTCTCAGCCTAAATTCACTTAAGGTGCAAATTTCAGCCATCTTTGCTTTACCCAAAAGAAATGGGCAGCAAACCTGCTGGTGGAGCACTTCATGAGAGCGGTACTTAGATTACACCCTCCCAAGAGAAATGGGTTCCCTCAAGGGGACCCGGCAGTAGTCCTCAATTTTCTAGCAAACCCTCCTTGTGCTCAGACAGAAGACTGTTCATTATGGGATATCACCTTAAAAACGGCTTTCTTAATAGCCATAACTTTAGGGGGAAGGGTGTCGGAACTCCAAGAATTGGGTGCAGCCAAACCTTATACCATAGAATAATAGAAAAATTGGGCACAAAACCATATAAATATGTATATGAATATGAAATCACCCAATCATGCGAGACTCCATACTGACTCCAACACCGTGCCTTGCTAAAGTGTAGTGTGCTTGATTCTTATTAAACAAAAGTGCTTCACCCGAAGTGTCATATAAATCTGCTCACCAGATATCTCTGGCCACAAAGTGACCACCAGGCATGTAATAGGGGGAAAAAACTTTTCTCCGCTAGCTGTGTTCCTCCAAGCCAGATATAGCTCCAATCAACCGTTTCCAATATAGATCAAGATTCATTCAATCATGGATGGTGAATGGTAATTCCTCAAAAGGATAATTCCTCAAAGTATTACACTCTGAAGTGTAAATCCAACGCTCCTCATCTTTAATTCTGTGAAGATTGGCTCCCCCATAAACGAGCCACAGAGAGGCAATATAGTGTGGCTCGTTTATGGGGAAGCCATTCTTCACGGATTTAAGGATAAGGAGTGTTGGATTCACACATATTGGAAACGGTCGATTGGAGCTATATCTGGCTTGGAGGATCCCAGCTAGCGGAGAAAAGTTTTTCCCTCTATTACATGCCTTGTGGG
Organism: Lithobates clamitans; assembly: GCA_037952925.1. Taxonomy (NCBI): domain Eukaryota; kingdom Metazoa; phylum Chordata; class Amphibia; order Anura; family Ranidae; genus Lithobates; species Lithobates clamitans. The sequence goes on from JBBGZY010000883.1 coordinate 1,034,084, forward strand.
CACTTTGTAGCCAGAGATATCTGGTGAGCAGTTTTATATGACACTTCGGGTGAAGCACTTTTTGTTTAATAAGAATCAAGCACACTGCAACTTAGCAAGGCACGGTGTTGGAGTCACTACGCATACAGAAGAATTGAACGAATACATAGGTTTTTTAGATAGAATTTTATCACTTATGCTGAACTGTTTTGGTGTCATATTTTGGTATATGTGCTAAAACTGTTTTGGACATGTTTATACCTCACTTAAATGATTAACGATACAAATATAAGTGAATAAACCTTTGTCTATATAAGAATAAAAACAAACGATAACAGGGCAAAAAGATAAACCATCACATTTATTTACACAGAAAAGGAACGTTAGAGAATAATAAATACAACAGTACATTTGGTGCACTCACGCATGATTGGGTTATTTCATATTCATATACATATTTATATGGTTTTGCGCTCAATTTTTCTACTATTTTATGTTTTGTTAGTTTTCACAAATTTTTGGTGTGGCATTACAATATTGGTTGTTTTGTATTTTTGGCGCCATTGCTCATTTAACATTTTTCACAAACTTTATACGATGTTCTTCTCAGACAGGGTTGAACTGAGACAGTTGGATCACGTAGCCCCAAAAGTGGCATCAATATTTCACCTCTCCAATGAATGGGTACTTCCAGCCTTCCCAGCGGAATCAGATGCTGATTTGCGTTAGTTGGACATTCAAAAGTCCTCAAAGCCTATTTTCAGGCTACTTCTGCAGTCAGACATTCTGACAGACTTTTCATCATACATACCGGAAAATTTAAAGGGAAAGAGGCCTTGGCCAGAATCATCTTGGCCTGGATAGTAAAAACGATTCACCGGGCATATAGAACAGCTGGGAAGGACCCTCCGGAGGTGGTTAGAGCTCACTCAACCAGGGCAATGTCTTCTTCATGGGCAGCTAGAGTAGCAGTGTCTCTGGAGACAGTATGCAATGAGGCTAGCTGGTCATCCCATCATACAGGGTGGATCCAGCAGCTCTTACTTTAGTAGAGTTTGGGAGGTAAACTATCCAAGCCTATATGTCTATTGTCAAATAAAGACTAAATTTGCAACTTTAAACCCTCCCTCTCAAAAGTTCGACAAAGTGTCATATGTATGCTGCCATGTTGGCGTCAGGAAAATGGAAAATTGTATCAAATACTTAACGTAATTTTCCTTTCCTGACGCCAATACATGGCAGCATACGCACCCTCCCTCTGATCTTTGTGCTTTATACGGAGAATGGGGGGAGGTAGCTCTTACTCAGACTTTTATATAGCTAAACAGGTCCTGTGGGTGGATATAGGGGCAGAGCTATATCATATGTATGCTGCCATGTATTGGTGTCAGGAAAGGAAAATAACACTTACAATTTTAAAGTGTCCCGTTCACACCACAATGTTACTGGTGGATATGTGGTGAGATGCGGTGCGGAAAAATGCAGACAGGCATTTTTCCATAGTACATGGTCATATTCCAGTAAAATTTGGTTACAAATTTTTTGTTTTTGGAACTTTGTTCGATCTTTTAATGGTTAATGGGGTCAAAGTCATGTTCATTTTTGACCGTAGTGATTGTAAAATCCAAAGGAGCAGGATGGTGAATTTTTATTAAACAAATGAGTTTCTAACAATGTTTGTGGTTTTGGTTAAGAAAATTCCATGTATTCCGAAGAAGAAAGTTAAAAGTTGAAAGTCAAATCTCTCTTGGTATTAACAAATGTACTACAGAGATTTTTTGTTGGAACATCTGTTTGAAAATCTTCTAATGTATGGGGATTTTAAGTCTCTTTAAGACTTTTGGTACATTAGGGTCTTTTACTGAATATGGCAATTATGCCTTCAGTTTAAGCGCTTTTAGAGTTGTTCACCAGTAGTAAGTAAAGCAAATGAGCCCATTCAAATTTGCATTTCTTCTAATCCTTTAATTTTACACTATAACACACCTCCCTTAAGCTGGCTGTACATGTCGCCATAGTATGCACAGCAGTGCATAAACACTTCTCTTATGGCAGAGCTGGTAAGAGGGAGATCTTTCCCATCTTCCTGCTGGCCCACAGAGCGATAATGCTAATGCGCGTGGGGCAATTAGGGTGTGCTCAGGTACATCCGACACACCCTATGCGCACATCTATGCATGTATCACTCTCCTAGATAGGTGCTAAAATGTAGTTAGTTTATATAGTGTGGTCTCATGCTTACCAGGAGATTACTAGGTAAAGCATAGCATCTTTTCTGCTTAACAGGAAAGTTAAAAATTCTTAGTGACGGTATCCTGTGTGACTTACAATGCTGAGATTGGCTCCTCTGTTTACAGACAGTTTTGTAAGGCTCTGGATGAACAGGAGTGACCAATGCAGATCAGCAGCATGAATATGAATGCCTTCCCAGTCAATTACAGGGAGTGGTGCCCCTGAGCTTGTTGAGTGCTGGTATATATATTTAGTGAGCACAGGGGATCTGGGTCTTCCCCCAGAGAGGAGAGGTCCAGTTGGGAAGGGGGGCTTTCACCTCTCCCAAGCACAAGCTGCCATGCGGCCTCAGGTGGGCGACCTGAGGGCCTGAACAATAAATGCTGAAACCCAGGGTTCTCCTGAGAGCTGACTGAGGCCTGATGTTCATGAATCGTGTCTGAAATCATGGAGGAAGGTAACCTATGACCAAGGCCTTGTGAGTACAGGCCCCCTGAAGGGATCCTACAGACTGGTGTTGCCGAATCCCCTTCTGGGTGCTAAAAGTCAGCTGCTGGGGGTAGGTTAAAGGGGACACCGGCTGGTGTCTTGATGAGCAGGGTCCATTCAACTCCTTCTACTGAGAAAGGGACATTGCTCCATTCTATACAGTCTGCTACACAGTTCTACCGAAAAAAGCTGTCCTCAAGTGTGAATAGTTTAATTGGAGTATCCCGCTCTACCCCCTTCTCCTATCCAAGTTACTAAGCTAAAATAAAACAACAAAAACAACACTACAACCCCTAGACTGATCATTGGAGTAACGAGTGGAAGTTGTGCACCTGGCTGTGGGAAATACTGTGTGTCTGGCTGCGGGGCTGAGACATGGGAAAATTCTGGAAAATACCAGTGGCTCCTACGAGGTCACGCTACATACAATTTTCTTATTGAATTTCCTTTAGATTCACCTTTAACTGTGTAGTGTAAAAGCCTGCCTGTCTGCATACAAATTTAAAGTGTTTAAGTTTGACCTCATATTATATGGTTTTGGTAAATCCGAAGGAAAATTGTACAAGAAAATTGTATAGTGTATGGCCAGGCTTCTTCCTGTCTCTATTTAGGGCAAACAGAGTGGAAATGAGAGTTTAGCAGAATACCTGGTGTGGAAGGGCTTGAGTTGCTTTTGGTCAGAAATGTTGACTTCCCCTTCTCATCTTCTTGGTACTCCTGAGCCTTGTTCCTGGCCTGGTCTTCAGGGCTGTTTTCTTTGAGGTCGCTGCATAGTAGATCTCCTTCTAGTGGATCCTTGGATTGCTGATCTACTCAAAAGCAAGATGGATTAATAATTACCAGTAATCCTTAATTAATGAGCAGCCATACAATAAAACATGAAACAGAGTTAAGCATCTTCAAACTCAAGCCAAGGCTTGAAAGACGAAGTGATCCAAACATCCAGTTTTGTTATTTATTATCACTTCATAGTACCCTACTTACTAGATGCCCTTATTGTAGAGCTATTGCCTCCGGAATTCCCAACTGGCACTAAAATTACAAAGCCAAAAAATGGACAGCAGAAAGAAATGATAGCGGGGGGGGTCGAGAGAATTAAAGTGGAGAAGGTGTAGCTGGGATGTCCAAGGTCCATAATTAGTTAAGTAAGCACAATTATATCTGTAATATCACTAGATATGCTATTTTCATGTGTTTAGCACAACATGGCTCCCTTCTGTTATGCATACTGGGTAATATTAAACTGCTTTAATGAAATAAATGTTGGTAAACAGCAGAGTCACAGTGCTATGACTGTGTGTATGATTTATGTGTAATTTGCTAAAACCTGTGCTACAGAATGCATGTGTTGACACAGCGTGTGTGTGACTGAGAAACCACAATGTTTATATAGACACTTGGCCAATTTATTTATGTCTGGAGATCCGGCTTTGATTGAGCTGAGAAAACATATCATAACTGAGAATCCTCGTCATGCACAGAACAGCTGAAGTAAAATATCTCAGTAAAGCTTTCTTACACGAAGCACATCTCTAAAAGCTCCATATAACCGGCGGCCTTGCACACTGTGGCTGCAGACACTAATGCCCGGGCCTTGCGCAGTAGTTTGTTGTTTTACAACATCGCCCTTCCTGATTCTGAGCATAGAAAAGTCATTAAGGGTGGAGCTGCTTTAGAAAGGATATTGTCTTAAAAATGTTTGGATGGTGGGTAAAAATGTAGGCTGATAGAAGATGTCCATGACCACGGGGACCATGTGACTCTTGTAGTTTACGCAAGGCTTCCTCTCTTCTTTCCCATTGGTATGAGCAAAGTACTGGTCTACATTAAAATGGACCTTGCAGTAAAAATAAAAGGTCTGCTTAATACATTGGGGACCCCTCCCCATCACAATAAGCAGCTTACCAGTAAAAAGGAAACACCTGTGTGTGGAAAAACTATTAAATATACTTACCTTATTCATGGTTTTAGCCATGGCAACTAGTTGAGCGTGACATCATCCAACTTCCAACTAGATCGGGGTCTCCAACCTATGGCCCACTACAAGATTTTAGCTCGCCTGCCGCTAGGCTCAGTGGTGTATCCTCAATGCTACATATGGTCTCTGCTCCTCCAATCTCCACCACCCACAGTCACCATGACAGGTGCTGTGCTGTCATCATCCTATAGTACGGCCACTAGGAACTTCCTCCATCCAGACCCGCTCTGCTTCATAGCTCCTGCCTTGCTGCTACAGTCACGCTGTATACCTTACAGTGCTAAGGGGGACTCTAATCGGAACTCAAATGTAAGGGGGTACTCTGATGAGAATCTGAAATAAACGGGGAACCCTGATATAAGGGGCACTCTAATGGAAATCCTGATCTAAGGGGGGACTCTGATGAGGACCTGATGTAAATGAGGGGCTCCTCATGTAAGGGGGACTGTGATGAGGATCTGAAGTAAATAGGTGGCCCTGATGTAAGGGGCACTCAAATGGGAATCCTGATGTAAGGAGGTACTCTGATGCGGATCTGAAGTAAATGGGGGACCCTGATATAAGGGGCACTCTAATAGGGATCTCAATGTAGGGGGGTAATCTGATGGGATCCTGATGTAAGGGGGGACTCTTACTGGGGTCCTCATGTAAGGGGGGACTCTTACTGGGGTCCTCATGTAAGGGGATTCTGATGAGGATCTGAAGTAAATAGGGGGTCCTGATGTAAGGGGCACTCTATTGGGGATCCTGATGTAAGACTTGGTTTACACCTATGCAGTTTGCGTGTGATTCATTTCTCCAGTGCTTTTTAAGGTGCATTTTGTGTTTTTTGCACACGCGTCTTTGATACATGATTCACACGTTTTTTGATGCGTTGTGCATTTTTTATGGGTTTTTTTGTTGTTATTTATCTATGTTTCATGAGTTGTAGCAATTTGTTGTTAGGCAGGTTAAAGAGGAAGTATAGCCAAAGCTTGTTTGGCTGTACTTCCCCTGTGGATCACAGGAGTGCAATTCGTTCTGCACTCCTTTGACTTGTTTTCAGCAGACATCGGGCTGTTGGTGTTGCAGAGAGCGGGTGATTGCCAGTCACCAGCTCTCTGCTCAGGGAGCCCTGAGAACCGAGCGATCAGCGGTGTTTGATCGCTCGGTTCTCAGTCTTAGAGCCGGCGTGGGACATATGCAGCATTGGACTGATGCTGCATCCACCTAGGTAACTAAAACATTCTCATACATCTCTTTTGCAAAATGCAAAATTGCAGCAAAAACGCACTACATGCTTTTCTGCAGCTTCTCCATTGAAGTCTATTGAACCAAATGTTGGAAGAACAACAGAAAGTTGCTTTGTAATGTGAACTATATATATATATATATATATATATATATATATATATATATATATACACACACACACCACACACACACACACACACACACATATATATATATATATATACAGGCATACCCCACTTTTAAGTACACAATGGGGTTTATTTACTAAAGCTGAAACGTGCAAAATCAGGCTCATTTCTGCATAGAAACCAATCAGCTTCCAGGTTTTATTACCAAAGCTTAATTGAACAAGCTGGGGCTAGAAGCTCATTGGTTTCTATACAGAAATGAGCCTGATTTTGCACTTTGCAGCTTTAGTAAATAAACTCCATTGCGTACTTAAAAGTGGGGTATGTCTGTATGTATATATGTATATATATATATATATATATATATATATATATATATATATATATATATATATATATATATATATATATATATATATATATATATACATTATACCTGTCTATATCAGCAGGTGGCGCTGCAGTGTTATAGTGTGTATTCTAAACTGTACTCACAGGATGTTCTGTCTATGTTTAGTGTGTACTTGTTTGTATCCTGTTCCTGTCTCCAGGCTGTAAGACATGTTCTGATATTTCTCCATAAAAGTAAAGTATTCTTTGCATCCAAGAAGCTTCCATCGCATTATATCGATACTCTGGTAACACCAAGAATGCTGTCCCTTTGCTTTAAAAAAGTCTTTGACCCTTTTCAAAAAGGTAGCAGCTGAAAAAAGCATAGATGTGAACGTATCCCATAGGAAACCATGTTAAATGGACTATAGTGCTTTTCTGCAAAAAGCAATAGGTGTAAGCCATCATTTACACTGGAGTGGTTTGTCATGCGATTTGACAGGTCAAATAACATTAAAAAGTCGCAGGCAATTGCACTGTTCAAATCGGTGCGACACCGACTATGCGGTGTCGCACTGATTTCAAAACGTAGTTCCTGCACTACTTTTGGCGCTTTCAGGTGCGACTTGCATAGACATCTGTGCATGAAACTGCACAGATGTCTTCCAAGTCGCACCCAAAGTTGCACTGACATGCAGCTTTGAAATTGTGCAATTTCAGATGAAGTCGCATGATTTCAAATCTGCAGCCAATGTGAACGAGGGCTTAGGGGGAATCTGATGGGGATCCTGATGTAAGGAGTGACTCTGATGAGGACCAGATGTATATGATGGACTCTGACTGGGATGCTAATGTAAGGGGAACTCTGAACGAGACCCTGATGTAAGGGGAGTCATTCCTTTCAAAAACTGATTTTTCTCGACCTGCAAATTTTTGTAAAATATACAGTGGGGCCCTTGTACTAAAAAGTTTGGAGACCCCTGAGGGGACTTGATTTATTAAGTGAGCTTTGCAGTTTGCTGCAAAGTCTCCTTTAAGCTGACCATACATGCCACAATATGATTGTGCAATGTTAACTGCTTAACGACCGCCCACCACAGATATACTGCGGCAGGGTGGCCGCTCTGCGCGGGATCACGTACCTATTATTATTATTATTATTATACGAGATTTATATAGCGCCAACAGTTTACTCAGCGCTTTACAATGTATAAGGGGGACAACACAATTACAGTACAATACAAAAGGTACAGGAGGGCCCTGCTCGTAGAGCTTACATTCTAAAAGGGAGGGGGTGGTGGTACAAAAGGTAATAGCTGCAAAGAATGATTTGATGGGGGTGGCTCAGGGACAGTTATGTGGGTGTGGGATAGGCTTCCCTGAATAAATGAGTTTTCAAGGATCTCCTAAAGGTGGACAGGGTAGGGGCTACCTAGTACGAGATCTGCACGCCGGGGTAGAGAGCGTGCCCGTGCCGCCCCAGCTGTGCTGCGATTGGCTGCAGCACCAACCAATTAGCAGCTGACGACCGCTGACTAGTCGCCAGCGCCCGACAATCGGCTCTGTAGATTACCGAAGAGAGCCCTGTGTAAATAACAAACGGAGGGCTCTCTTCTGACAGCAGCAATGTGCTGTTTTTTTTCAGTAAAAACAGCACACACAGTAAAGCTGGCCATACACCTATAGATTATCTGCAGATTTTCTATGGTTAGATGGAAAAAGTGGAAGATTCCTCCATCCACACAGTTTAGCGAACATGGAGAAATCTGTTGCACTTTTTCCATCTAACCATAGAAAATCTGCAGATAATCTATAGGTGTATGGCCAGCTTAACACATGTTAGGTACACATTTAACCCTTTGATTGCCCTAGATGTTAACCCCTTTCCAGCCAGTGTCATTAGTACAGTGACAGTGATCACTGTATTGGTATCACTGGTTCCCCAAAAAGTGTCAGTTAGGTGTCCATTTGTCTGCCGCAATATTGTAGTCCAACTGTAAGTTGCTGATCGCCGCCATTATTAATAAAAAATAAATAAAAATGACATAAATATATCCCATAGTTTGTAAACGCTATAGTCAATATACGAATTATTGGGATTTTTTTCAACAAAAATATGTAGCAGAATACATTTTGTCCTAAATTGATGAAGAAATGTGGCTTTTTACCTTTTTTTATTGAATATGTTTCATAGCGGGAAGTAAAAAATGTTTTGTTTTTTTTCAAAATTGACGGACTTTTTTTGTTTACAGCACAAAAAATAAAAACCGCAGAGGTGATCAAATACTACCAAAAGAAAGCTCTATTTAATTGGAAAAAAAGGCAAAATTTTTTTTATTTCAGAACAGTGTTGCACGACCACGCAATTGTCAGTTAAAGTACCGCAGTGGCGTATCGCAAAAAATGGCCTGGTCTGGAGGGGGGTTAACTTTCCAGAGCTAATGTGGTTAATGTAAATTTATTAACAGCTAGGACTTGATAGCATACAAATTGATAAATCGTTTAGGGTAGGCCATTAAGATACCCTATCCTGGTAAATTTAAAGTTGAATATTTAGAGATTGTAGAATCAGATTGTAATGTGTATGGCCAGTTTAAAACCTCTGGTGCTGAAAGGTGTTCCTAGCAAGCAAGCAGTGATGCTCAGGCTAAATATGAATGCAAGAATTCGTTCCAGGGACTGAGACACATAAGCACAGAGCTCTTGGACCGAATGCAGCCCTGTCTATCTAATGAATAAATAGTGATGTGAACATAAGATCAGTTCCAGGGAAACAGTTATACATGCTTGTGGATTACACAGAAAACCGATCCACACTGCTAGATTTGACTACAGCTCATTTGAATAAGCCTGAAGGGTTGGGAATAACTGTTGGCACTACACAGGCTGTGTAGTAATGATTCACACGGCCTCACCTGACTGCTCTCTGCACCTCTAAAGCAAACCTGTCACGAGACAAATGATATTGGGTTTGCCAAAGCACTGTGATAAACAACTGATATTTTTAACAAAATTCATTGTAAAGTCTCGGTGCTGCTTTTCTCTACATCCTTTTTGCAGCCACTTCCTTTCTTCAGTTCTAATACATTTTTTTTTTTTTTTTTTATATATTTTTTTTTTGTAGACAATACACAGAGCTATCAATTAACTTCAAACATATGGAAGTACCCATTATAGCACAGTATACATAGGGGAAATCCAGGTGCAAGTGCATTATGGTAACGTGTGTTGTGAGTGTGCAAGTCCCCCAGCCTGGTATAAGTGGGAAGTACACATTAGACCAAACCACACCAGAGGCCTGTTAACAGCTAACTTTGGAGTTGATTTACCAAAACTGGAGAATGCAAAATCTGGTGCAGTTGAGCATAGAAACCAATCAGCTTCCAATTTTTTTTCAAAGCTTAGTTGAATAAGCTGAAGTTGGAAACTGATTGGCTACCATGCACAGCTGCACCAGATTTTGCACTCTCCAGTTTCAGTAAATTGACCCCTTTGTGTACGAATAATGAAGAATTGAAGCGGCAGTGAGGGCACCCACATAAGAAGACCACCCTGTAGTCTTGTTTTTGGGCAATTAAGACGTAAAGGGGATTGGGAGGAAAAGTTGGTGTCAGGCCATCATGGACGTTCTTAAGTGAAATGATGCTTCAACCCCTTGGGACCAGTGAGGGTTAACTTGTCCATAGAGAATCATTCAAATCTACCAAGAAATATTGAGAGATCCATGGATTTTAGATATTTTTACATGCTTTTACTGTGTCATGGGGAATAGCTGCCAATATTTCATTAAACAGGTACCTTTAAATTTTTGTCTAACCTGTGTAACAGTCAGGGTACCAGACCACCAGCCTTTGGCCTGTAAAATCAAACATTTTTGGACCAGGGTCTACCAAACAGTTGATACTGTTCTAGGCACCAGCATCCCCAAGAAATCCTTATGAAGCAGTCAGGTGGTTTGAGATTCAGTAGAGCTTCATGAGGATTTCTTGGAGATGCTGGTGCCTAGAACAGCATCAATTGTTTGGTAGACCCAAACATGTTTGATTCTAAGACAGTCCTACCATATATGTATTAAAGTTCCAGCTGCTCTTTTACCAATAGTCCAAGGTGCCCTGAATAAATTTGGCCAATCTATAGAGTATCATATACTATCTAAACAATTATTTCGTCGGCCTTATTAAATGATGAGTATAGAGATCCATGCACAATCATGTCTGGGTCCACTGATGCAGCTCAAGGGAACCACCCAAATACTTTCCCATTGAGCAACACAAGGTGGAGGACATACAATGTCACGTTCCAAAAGAGAACCGTAGATCGAGGATACCTTATCCTTGGAGACAGAATTGCAAAGACATGTGATGGGACAACTGGAATGAGGAGAAACTTAACATATTGCGCACATTTAGCAAGTCATACACCCAACGGAAGACTGCTTTGGTCCACCACGAGTGGCTCTTTTTATCCCAAGGGGAAAGAGGGGCTGTTAGCGAGAGGGAGCACATGGGTGGACAATAGTCTCCTTGAGTATTTCACAGGGTCCCATATTTTCAGTGAATGATTAAGCAGAAGACTGGTGATATGCATATGTAGATCAGGAGGGTTCCATAGAACCGTGCCTAAAGCCATAGGCACAACCAGGTACACTTCTATGCTGACAGATAATAGGGTATTAAAGGATTCATGATAGGAATTTAGAGAGGTGATTTGTTATGCCCAATAATAATTAATGTATCACCAGTCCCCCTTGGACTTGGGATGAAATAGGACATTTTTAGAGAACCCTGGTCTACGTTCGTGCCAAATAAACCTACAACATGCCTGCTGCATTAACTATAAAATGTGCAATGGAATATAAATAGGGGGAACTCTAAAAGGGTAAAGCAATTTAGGAAGCAGTGTCATTTTCAGGACAGCTATTCTGCCCAAACAAGTTATCCAGTGTCTTTCAAGTTTCAAGGGTTGATGTTGTTTGCATCAGAAGAGATGCATAATTGGCTGCATATAGAGTCTTGTAGGAGGACATGATCTAAATTCCACAGTAGGGAAGGTAGGATGTCACCCAACAAGAGGGAAATTCTTCTTAAGAGATTGGACTTGGTCGGCTGTAAGCATGATATTCAATGCCATGGAGCAGCCACTTCTTGTCTTCATGCACTACAACTGCATGGCATGACAGAATTAAGTTTCCAAGAGTGGGTTTTTTGATGATGACCACAGTGGACAATGCTTGCCCAATGTGTTTTGAAATGGCCATTTGTGTTCTCTATCAGAAGCCTGTGTAACAGGGTGACAAATCAGAAGCATAGGTGGGAGACAGGGATTGAGCAAGCCCGTTCTATAACAGGAAGTGCCTGAACAAGGATATTAATGGCAGGATCATCAGGTATTATTTAATGTAGACCTAAAGAGGTTGAAATTACTTTTTTGTGAGTTTAGTTGTTGGGTTTACATATTCTTTCATATAAATTGCATCTTCACTTTACAACTATTGAGATAAGTGCACTTAGCTGCACTGAATGCTATTATCAGTCAGGTCAGACTGATGTAGGGAGTTATATTATGGAGAATATAAAAAGGAGCTGGAACACGCAATGGTGGGTGGCAACACAAACAACTCCCAGGTGGACAGGAACAGAGTTGGGGTATATGGCAGGGAGAGCCTACTGTAGGAGCATCCAATATTTACAAGAATCCAGGGGCTTTCTCAGTCTATCAGGCTCTACTTACAACTATGGTAGATATCACTTTTGGGTGCATTGATGTAGTTACATTGACAGTATAAGTTAGAACCAACCATGCCACAGACCATATAGAAGTATACAAGAAGACTGAATTTTGGCCAATGGATGGGCATGTATCTGTCTGTCATCTCTCTCCCAAACCAACCTTAATGTAGCAGTCTCAGATGTCCCCAAGCAGCTAGGCCATGCTGAGTGGTACACACTGGCCCTTTATTTTCTAAGCCTCTTGCAGGCACCCCAACATGGGTTCAACACGTGACCACATTAACTCACAAAGGTTGCAAGCACACATCTCAGTCAAATCACAATCTGCCCTCATACTAATGGGTGGCTACTGTTTGTGACATCCATTCATCCTCATTGCTGTATGTAATGTCCAATATAAACATGGATGTTATTAAAGTAATATGAAACTGTCCTTTCTGCAGCTGATTTAATCACTTACGGAGTATGCAGCATCTTCAATTATTAATCCTTGCCTATGTTCCACTTTAGACTAAAAAAAAAATGCTGAGGGTTTAATACTACTTTGATCTACGTAATCATGGTGTTTATAAATTACAGAATTAACATTGTGGAGGAAATTGTTACGTGACTAGTGTACCTGTCAACACATAACTGCTCTATCCGCAATGTATAGATAATACAATCATACGGGTCTCCAGAAGCCAAATATACTAACCTAGACATAAAGCTGAGACCGGGTCATCTCGCATCAACGTGTCATCTGAGTAGCGGTGCTGTTGGTATGTGTGAGTTCTCTTTGTCTTAACCAGAAAGGACCGAGGCATTTTCCTGCAATAAAAATACAGGTTTACATTGTACAAAAGTAAGGTACACTCCAGGTAATTAAAGCCTACCAGCTCAAGGCTTCAGTCTTTCAGGCACTTTTGTGAAGTACCAGTCTAGCTGATTTTCTGATGATTCCAGAACCTCCTTTGCTCCAATGTTTGTAATAAAGGAATACAGGACAGCGATTCCCCAAAACACCCACTACAGGCTACTCACAAGCTTTTACATGCAGAAATTATAGCCCCAAGCTAAAAAAAATAAAAATTGCGTAGGGCTAGCATGACTGGGAGACCGGGGGAATCAGGGAGAGAGGGTTAATTTAAAAGTTAAGAAAGAGATGAGTTCACTTACTGTGATTGGTGAGTTTCACAGTGGGGAGGAGGGGCTACAGGGGGTCTTCCAGGCGGATGAGGAAAGTTCCCGACATCCAGTGAAGGAACGTGGATGAAGAATGTTCCCTCACCTGCACTGGATCAGTTCATCTTTAGGTGATCATAGTGGCCTGGCAGGTGGGGTCTTTGGAGGCATTTTAAAATATGCTGTGCTTATCATATTAGGGACCCTTCTAAGGTATGGAGTCCCCTGTGGAATACCAGTTAATGGTGGGTTAACTGGTAAGTTAAACTGAGAGGTATCTGCAGAAAGTTGAGGTTGTCCCCGAGCCAGTGTGGTGTGGCTGGGGACCGTGTAAGTAGTTACGCAGATACAAAGTGGATACTTGATACCTTGTGCCTCCTAAGTTCAGTAACCCCTTTGTTTATTGTTATTGTATTATTCATTTTGTTCCTGTTTTAAGAAATGTTCGTTATATTTGGTTAATGGTTAATAAATGGCCGCTTCAGCCAATTTTACTCCAAAATGGTGTCATGGTGCTTATTGCAGTTTAGTTGGGGTAAAAGGGTCGGGGTAGGATAGCAGCCATTATTACATGGGTGCTGATGCCATCTGTGGTGCTTTAGTCAAGACTGACGCATCAAACTGTAGAAATAAGTTCTTTACAATCTCCATTCAAACCTTTGTAAATTTGAACCGGATATGCTAAACTGATGGAGAAGAATTGTCACAACACAGATTGAGGAAGAAGACCCACCCACCCTATGTGTGAGATACTCCATGCAACCTGGATGTAGTGGCTTGCACAGAACTCAGATGAAGGTAATCTTTGGGGACCTCTTGATTTTAACACAGGTACAGTGTTTCCTGGATAGCACAGTCAATTTATTCAATGTCCTTGAACTTAAAGAGCACCTGACCTGACCTAATCTAAAAACATTTAAAACCTTGTTCCATCTGCAGTTAGTATACAAATTAGTCCCTGTGGAGCCTTCTTGGACCCATGCTGTACAAGGGGCCTCAACTACTCTTATGCCCCGTACACATGGTCGGATTTTCCGATGGAAAATGTGTGATAGGACCTTGTTGTCGGAAATTCCGACCGTGTGTGGGCTCCATCACACATTTTCCATCGGAATTTCCGACACACAAAGTTTGAGGGCAGGATATAAAATTTTCCGACAACAAAATCTGTTGTCGGAAATTCCGATCATGTGTACACAAATCCGACCGACAAAGTGCCACGCATGCTCAGAATAAATAAAGAGATGAAAGCTATTGGCCACTGCCCCGTTTATTGTCCCGACGTACGTGTTTTACGTCACCGCGTTTAGAACGATTGGATTTCCCGACAACTTTGTGTGACCGTGTGTATGCAAGACAAGTTTGAGCCAACATTCGTCTGAAAAAATCCTAGGATTTTGTTGTCGGAATGTCCGAACAAAGTCCGACCGTGTGTACGCCCTATAAAAGGCAATGTTAAGCAGCAACATTGCTGTGGCCATTCAGGGCAAATCAACAGGATTACTTTAAAGGCAACCTACCGCTACTTACTTACACTCATTTTTTATTTTTTCCATCATTTTGGAAGAAAATTCCTGGTATTTCCAGATACCAGGCAGACAAAAAAGTAAAAAAAGAAAAAAAAAAAAAAGAAGAAAAAATTATAACCATATAAATAAAAAAGAAAAAAGGGGTCAGACTTGATGGACCACTTGGTCGTTTTTCTGCCGTCACTCTTTTTCTAGATATATGGAGCACATGACTCACTCCCTTTCCTCCCATGAGATGGTGGTTGGTGAACACTGAAGATGTCCCTGACCTTGCTTGAAACCACCTCCAGTAGAATGGGTGTCACCTGGAAATGGAGATACTGGTAGTGATAATAACCTGACAGGGCTTTTAACCTTTCACCACCCTATCAAAAACCAAAATAAAACATTTTGGCTGAGGTTGGGCTTTAGCGACTTGACCTCTGAAAGGTTTTGCCCCTTCATGATCAGGGCATTTTTTGATATTCAGCTCTATGCTAACTGGAAATTGCTTGGTCATGCAGCATTGTATGTAAATAAAATGTATATATGTATTTTTTTTCACACAAACATAGCTTTTGTTTGGTGGTATTTGATCACCACTGGGTTTTTAATTTTTTATTTTATAAATGAAAAAGACTTAACATTTTGAGGAAAACCTCAATATATTCTACTTTCTGTTATAAAACCCATCCAATAAAAAAAAAAATTTCTTCATAAGTTTAGGCCAAAATGTATTCTGCTACATGTCTTTGGTAAACAAAATCCCAATAAGCGTATATTAATTGGTTTGTGTGAAGGTTATAGCATCTACAAACTATGGTATATTTACTGGAATTTTTGCAGCTATAGACACTATACTGATAACGGTGGTGATCAGCAACTTATAGTGGGACTATGATAGACAATCTGGCGCTAACAGACACTGGCTGGGAAGAACACTGTATATGTTGTAATATTGTACACTGACACTGTACTAATAACACTGGCTGGGAAGGGGTTAACATCAAGGGGAAATCAAGGGGTTAACTGTGTGCCTAACAAGTGTAATGTAAGCTACTTTAACTAACAGATCTGGCTGCTTCTTCTCCTTGCTTTTCAGGGAAAGGAAACAGCCAGATCGCTGTTCTGTGTGTTTGAAAACACAGAACTTTGTGTTGTAATTGGACACAACCAATCAGCAGGTTTCAGCCCAAATCATTGTCTAAAAATGGGACACGCACATGCGTGCCACAAATCTGAAAGAAATCCGGCAATGTACATGTACGTTATTGTGTCTGCACCTGCTGTCTGCATGCAGTATATTTACTCTGACCAGGTCGCCAAGTGGTTAAACAGGAATAGGCACCCAAATCTCTTCATCTACTAAACCAGCTGTTGCAAAACTACAAGTCCCATCATGCTTCTGCCTCTGGGTGTCATGCTTGTGGCTGTCAGAGACTTGCTATGCCTCATGGGACTTGTAGTTCTGCAACAGCTGAATTGCATATCCCTGCACTAAACCATACACTGGAAATGCAGAAAATTGAAGGATTTGACAGGTAAGCGGTACTCATAGAAAAACAGAAATGGAAGGCGCGCACACCTAGTGTATTACCAAAGATAATTTAATAATAAGAAATTTTTATATAAAAGTGGGTATTCACAAAATGCAATTAACAAAAGGCCATAAAAAGAATGCATGGACATGCACAGAACACGGGGTACAGCTAACGCATTTCGGGGGCGCACCCCCTTCCTCAGCGGTACTCATATCTGCTTGAAATTTAAAGCAGCATTAAACCCAAAAACAAAACTGTATTATATTACAACTTACCAATTCTTAGGTGTGATAGCTGCATTCGTTTAATTTTTAAGTCTTTTTTCTTTATTTTCACCTGGTGATCCTGCTAGTAAGTCTGTTATTTTTAAACGTACTTTAACAGCCGAAGCTGTCCAAAATTAGCAGTTAGGGGGTTTAAACAAACTATTTACCACTGACAGGTGCGTTTTACAATGGTCAGCTTTTATCCATTTACAGTATGTAAAACCTTTATTCCCCACCCCCCACAAAAAAAAAAACTGTTGCTATAATTGCTTAAAAAAAGCCTGGAGCTCCTCTTTAAGCTCTACACTACACTCTTTCCTGTGCAACACCATTTACATAGTTTTCAATGTAATACACATTTCATTTCCCTGGTACATTGTTTCCTGTAACCTTCTCTTTCCTTGACAACAATGCATTTTCCTTCTTTACTTTACATGCAAAGCCAAATTCCGCCTTTATGACAAATCTAATATTATAAACCAGAACAATATTTACTGTACATATTATTTGATTTGTTCCTATTTGTTCATTTTTGATTTCTCACACTTTGATAGGCTCCTGAATTATCTATGGAATGCAATACTTTTGACTATACTTCTAGTCATTGCCTCCACTGTACTGACTGAGTGGGTAAGCTGGCCCCTCTATCCCTTGCTCTATCCTATGCTCTGTATGTCTTTAGGTATGATACTTATCTTACAGGTGAAGTATGGTGAAAGCTTTTTTGGCTATACTTCTATGGATCATAGGAGTGCAGTTTGTTCTGCATTCCTCTGACCCGTTTTCAGCCGACAACGGGCTGAAACCCATTGTCGGCTGACATTACCAAGCCCAAATGCTCAGGATCCACCCAGAAGCCTGAACCGGAAGCTGGCTCAGCCTCTCAGAGATCCACCGACAGCCTGAGCCAGCCCCTCCCACTCCCTCTACAGCCCAGCGCTCCAGTGAGGGGAGTAAAGGGGAGAACTGAGTGATCAGCTGTGTTTGATCACTTAGTTCTCAGTGCAGAGCGGGCAGGGGACAAAGGCAGCATCGGATCAATTGTGCATCCACTTCATTGAGAATAATATTTTTTTTTTTTTTTTTAAACCCGATCTTCTCTTTTAATGGTGTGATACTGAGGCAAGTCAGTCACTCAGAGTAGATGAAACAAAAAGCTGGCCTAGGAGATCAAGAAGTATAAATCTGGCCTTGATGAAGACACAAATAGTGAGACATAAAACTGTTGACTTTTCCCTATAATTTAAATTTTACTTTGTTTTTAATCAACCTGGACACGACTAAGGACCTTCTCTAGGAGCCAATGTTTTTTTTAACAGGATACCCTTTAAATACCTACATCATAATAATGACCAGCCATTCTCAACCAGGGTTCGTTGGCACCCTAGGGATCCTCCAGATGTTGCTAGGGGTTCCTTGATCTGTGGCTGATTGACCTCCCATCTGAAGGTGCCTGTATAGTTTGGGCCCAAACCCACTCGGCAGAGCAAGTGGTGTGACATCAATGATCTTTTTGTAGCTGTCTGTAAGAGTGGCATCCTTACCACATCTGTAAAGGAAGCAAGCTTCCCACATCATCGGTGTAAAGGGCATTATTTCCATTGACCTTGATAAATTCATTTTAGCAAGGGTTCCCCAAGACCAAAAAATTATTTCAAGGCTTCCAGCTGGGTGAAAAAGCTTGAGAAAGGCTGATATACCATCAATGTTGTACATGTGACTTTGGCATATCAATAATTACCAGCAATGCCAAGCATTCAAGCAGTCATGCTTAATAATATTAATACTATACTTTAGGCCAGGGTTTCCCAATCAGGGTTCCATGGAACCCTAGGGTTTCTTCAGAGTTTGCTAAGGGTTCCTTGAGCAATAAGCAATTTCTGCCTCTCACATAAGTTCCCACTGACACTATTGATCTTTTTAGCTATTTGTAAAGGGGGTAATTCTTCCCAATGACCACAAGTGTAAGGAATGTTTGCAAATTAATGCCAACACTAAGGTCTCAAAAAAATAGAAGAAACTTGTGGGTTCCACCTACCAGTTCCATCCGTAGTAAAATATGAGTTTTAGGAGCAAATTGCCTTTTAATTCTCTTCTTTATACTTGCACAAAACTCAAAATTTTATTTTTACCCAGCCCAGATTTAGATAAACTACACAGAAGGCTTTGAGGGTCTCTATGTAGCTCTTGGTTGTGCATTATTGGTGGAGACATGACTGTATTCTGTAAACGCAGTTTTAACTATATTTCATCCAGTAATATGAATAGCTACCAAAAGCTAGTGTTCTATCTGAACATATACGTTTGCTATTAGCTTATACTGGTTATCAAATCCTAATGGCCAAATAAACTACTGTAGTGACATCTGGAAAATGTCTGTTATTAGGTGCCATAAATCAAAAGTTAACTGCAGGCAAAAAACAATCTTAATCACTAAACTACTATCCAACAGACATTTCAACAATGTTAAAGTCAGAAAGCTTAAGCAATTTACCTTAAAAGAGAAGTGTAGGACTTCAAAATAACAAACATGCATACTAACCTAGGTGGATGCAGCATCAGTCTGATGCTGTATCTGTCCCCTGCCGCCTTTACGCCGAGAACTGAGTGATCAAAGGCTGCTGATCACTTATTTCTTGGTTTTCAGTGAGCTGAGAGCCAGTGACTCACTGGAGTCCTGAGCAGTGCACTGAGAGGCTGAGCCACCTGCTGCTTAGGCATCTGGGTGGATCCTGACATTAAAGTTGGGATCCCTCCAGAGCCTGGACCGGCTGAGTGGCATCAGCTGGCAGAGGACTTTAGACCGCTATCTGGGTCACAGAAATGCAGAACTAAGTGCACTCGCAGGAGAAGTATGGACAAAACAGCTTTGGCCCTACTTCTCCTTTTTGTTTTGAATAGAGGGGAGAAGGATTAGAACACCTGTCAGGTTTTTATTGCTGTTTGTACCTCTGACAGGGAGATTCACCCTCTCTATTTGTCCTGTCTAAAGTGAAATGAAAAGAATACCCCAAATTTTGGATTGTCCCCAGAACAATAACAGAGCGGAAATCTGAATCTGGGTGAAACTTCAGGCTCTTGTCACATGATTCCCTCTACATTACAGTGTGTGAGTGATGGTGGACCAAGGGAACAAGATATTTAACATGTTTGGATTTAGGTAATTTCTTACACAAATAAGGATACTGAGAACAAAAAATGCCCACACGAGGGTGTGAAGATCTGAGACCTTCATGTGTGCACTCTTTAACTGTTATTGGCTACTTGTGTATGGTCTTCTTAACGATGAATGGGGGTTCCTGTAGATAAAAATTGACCCATACAACAATATTTTGGTCCATGGACTGCACTGTCATCCACCATGGTCTTCAGGAACCTTTGATTATCAGCTTTCTGAAGATGGAAGGGTGGACCCCATAACATGAGGCCAATGTGTGTGACAACAAGATTTTCCAAGGTCAGAATGGTTCACTATCACCCCTAAGGTAGCGTTAAGAGGCCATGCCATTTAGGTATAACATTGGGCCCATTATGGCCAACATTGCCATTCCTCTATCTCATCAAGTTTACCAGTCACCCTTAAAATAATGCACTTATAATGTGGATGAGATTTGCATGTTAACTTAATAAAACAGAAGCAAAAGCCAGCGAAAACATGATGTGTTTTTGCCCATAGTGGCTAACAAGAATTATTGTTTAATTCACAATAAAACGTGATGCCATTGGCAATAATTCCACATATGTTCTCATCTTTTCTTGCATGTTAATGAATCCATCCCTTTTTATCAGCAGTAGTTCGGGGAGCCTGAGGGAGTCCATTGAAACACAAAGAAAAAAAGACTCTACAAATCCTTATATGTCATACAACGTGAAGGTAAGGTACATGATATTGTAATATGGTATTGATATCAAACCCTTCATTTATTGGAAACCATTTACCCTACAGGCATCAGTAAAGTCATAGGATGCCTTAAGGGAAGCAAATATGTATACACTGAAAAATACACTGTAATTTCCATAAGCTTCAGGAAAATAACAGTAACTTCAATTTAAATCAGTTATGCATTTATTAAAAATATTACTTTAATACAGTATGTAGAAGTAATTTAAGCCATTTTTGTATTAGCTTCCAATAATCAGCTAAACAGCAGGACACGGGCAGAAAAAGGAAAGGTCAACAATGTAAGCTAAATAGTCTCTCTGCATTTCAAAGTGTGTCAATGTAACACTGGCAGCTTGCTGGAAGGCACAGGGAATAGAGTAAGCACAGGAACTCCTTAGCATTGTAATGTTTCTTCACAGTCCAATCAGCTGGCAGGGGTGGTTCAGTGACCAGGGCAGTAAAGAGAAGTGAGGCCACCAACCAAGCTATACTGTTTGCAGGAGTGCCTGGATCACAAGACTCATTGAGCAGAATTTTAAATATTTTGGTAGCCAAGAATTTTTTTTGTGTATGTATCTAAACAGTGTAATTAGCTGTTGGCCTGGAGTTTAGCATTAAGTGTATTTATACCAGCCACCTTATATGTGCATAGAACCCAGGTGTATGATAATAATGTCCCCTCATCATTGTTCTTCTGGCAGCTTGTGTGTGGCTCAGTGTTTGCTGTGTGTTATCACATAGCTGTTATCTCAAAATCTGCATAATCTTGAAACAGGTCTGAGAAAAATGATCTGTTGTTGGCACCAGACTTGATTTTAGCGAGAACTCATTTGTTTGACATTTGCATCTGTCCTGCAAGGATTTAGCGTTGTACTAATCATGCACACTACAGCATTGATCTATGGAGCTGGCTGGGGGCCCGTAGACAAACTTCTGATTGTTTTTGGAAACAAATACAGAAGAATGTCTATAAATAGAGCCACAGGGTATTGGGTGGATTCAGGGTTAAGGGAATCTGTCACTGTTTGACAACATTATTGGATATTTTGTAGAAGCCAGGTATTCTACCTGTTTGGATGAGGATGAAATGTTTATGGGTCCTGAAAGAACGTTCTCAGGGAAAATAACTATAAGCAGGTTGGAGAACCTTGCTGAGAACCTTGCTGATCACTAAAGACTTCCCTGGGACCTGGACTTTCTACATGCAGCCACCTAAAGTTGGCCATAGAGGGAATGAAAATCGCAAGGAATTTGAATTTGACCTTGAATGGATGGGGAATCTGTTGGAAAATTGTCCTTCGATCAGAGGAGAGGGTTTCTCCATCCACCTTGAATGTGTGGATGGGAAATCTGTTGGAAAATTGATCTTCGATCAGCGGAGAGGGTTCCTCCATCCACCTTGAATGTGTGGATAGGGAATCTGGTTCAAAATTGGCCTTCGATCAGAGGAGAGGGTTCCTCCATCCACCTTGAATGTGTGGATGGGAAGTCTTTTGGAAAATTGTACTTCGATCAGTGGAGAGGTTTCCTCCATCCACCTTGAATGGATGGGGAATCTGTTGGAAAATTGTCCTTCGATCAGAGGAGAGGGTTTCTCCATCCACCTTGAATGTGTGGATGGGAAATCTGTTGGAAAATTGATCTTCGATCAGCGGAGAGGGTTCCTCCATCCACCTTGAATGTGTGGATGGGGAATCTGGTAGAAAATTGGCCTTCGATCAGAGGAGAGGGTTCCTCCATCCACCTTGAATGTGTGGATGGGAAGTCTTTTGGAAAATTGTACTTCGATCAGTGGACAGGGTTTCTCTATCCACCTTGAATACGTGGATGGTGAACCTGTTGGAAAATTATACTTCGATCAGCAGAGAGGTTTCCTCCATCCACCTTGAATGGATGGGGAATCTGTTGGAAAATTGTCCTTCGATCAGAGGAGAGGGTTTCTCCATCCACCTTGAATGTGTGGATGGGAAATCTGTTGGAAAATTGATCTTCGATCAGCGGAGAGGGTTCCTCCATCCACCTTGAATGTGTGGATGGGGAATCTGGTAGAAAATTGGCCTTCGATCAGAGGAGAGGGTTCCTCCATCCACCTTGAATGTGTGGATGGGAAGTCTTTTGGAAAATTGTACTTCGATCAGTGGACAGGGTTTCTCTATCCACCTTGAATACGTGGATGGTGAACCTGTTGGAAAATTATACTTCGATCAGCAGAGAGGTTTCCTCCATCCACCTTGAATGGATGGGGAATCTGTTGGAAAATTGTCCTTCGATCAGAGGAGAGGGTTTCTCCATCCACCTTGAATGTGTGTATGGGAAATCTGTTGAAAAATTGATCTTCGATCAGCGGAGAGGGTTCCTCCATCCACCTTGACTGTGTGGATGGGGAATCTGGTGAAAAATTGGCCTTCGATCAGAGGAGAAGGTTCCTCCATCCACCTTGAATGTGTGGATGGGAAGTATTTTGGAAAATTGTACTTCGATCAGCGGACAGGGTTTCTCCATCCACCTTGAATACGTGGATGGGGAACCTGTTGGAAAATTGTCCTTCGATCAGAGGAGAGGGTGCCTCCATCCACCTTGAATGTGTGGATGGGAAATCTGTTGGAAGATTGTCCTACGATCAGCGGAGAGGGTTCCTCTATCCACCTTAAATGTGTGGATGGGAATCTGTTGGAAAATTTTACTTCGATCAGCAGAGAGGGTTTCTCCATCCACCTTGAATATGTGGATGGGAAATCTGTTCATTCTTGGCTGATCAAAAAAAAAATCTATATATGGCCAGGTTAACTCCTCCATTGACCTTAAAGTGATACTAAACTCTGGTTTTAAAAAATATATTCTATTTAAATATGCATTCCCTAACTCAAAAAACTTCATTCTATTGCTCTCAGCCTCCTCCAAATCTCCAAATGTATAAATTTTTTTGATGCTGCGATCTGACTTTCTGTTGGAGAGTGGCCACACTGGTTCTCCATGGTCCCACTGTATGTAGAAACATCCACAGAATTTTATTTAAAGTGATCACATCACAGAAAAAAGAGTGCAACGTTTTGGGGTCATGTAGGGCCTCTACGTCAGACATGTGATAAGTGCATACAGTAGTGCAAGAAGATTTAAAGTGCTATCCACCAATCAGACAACTATTGTAGGAAGCCACCTCTCCTGACCTCTGACACTGTCATAAATCCTGCCAAAAGTACTGGACAGTAAACAGTAAATCAATAGATACTCCTACCTGTATAATTCACTATTTATGAATAGAAGCTATCAGTAATAAAAAGAGCACATACTGGGTAGGGATGTGGGCTACAGCGGGTGCCCAGTACCATGCTTCTATAATAATGCATATTGCCGATTGGATCTTCAAGGTTTGGCGGCATCATTGTCTGAAACACACCCCTAAGCGGATTTGAGAACCTTGCTTATCACTAAAGTTTTCCCTGGGGCCCACACTGTCAACATGCAACCACCTAAAGCTGGCCATACATTATACAATTTTCAATTCCTTTAGATTTACCTTCTACTATGTAGTGCAAGGGCTTGCCTGATGCCGCGTACACACGAGCGGAATTTTCAATTGGAAAAATCTTGGATGGTTTTTCCGACGGAATTCCGCTCAAGCTTGCCTTGCATACACACGATCACACAAAAGTTTGCTGAACTTTCCACTGTTAAGAACGCGGTGACGTACAACACTATGATGAGCCAAGAAAATGAAGTTCTGCTTCCGAGCATGCGTCGAATTGCTTCCGAGCATACGTAGGAATTTTGCGCGTCGGAATTGGTACGTATGATCGGAATTTCAGATCGGAACTTTTTCCGACTGAAAAATTGAGAACATGCCCCCAATCCTTTGCTGGCTGGAATTCCGTCAGCAAAAGTCAGATGAAGCATACACACGGTCGCATTTTCGGACCAAAAGCTCTCATCGGACTTTTGCTGGTGGAATTTCCGCTCATGTGTACGGGGCATAGGTGCACACAAAGTCAAAGGGGTTGATTTACTAAAACTGGAGAGTGCAAAATCTGGTGCAGCTGTGCATGGTAGCCAATAAGCTTCTAACTTCAGCTTGTTCAATAAAAAAAAACTGGAAGCTGGTTGGTTCCTATGTAGAGCTGCACCAGATTTTGCACAATCTAGCTTTAGTAAATCAACCCTAAAGTGTTTAGGTTTGACCTCATATGATATGGTTTTGGTAAATCTAAAGGAAAATTGTACAAGAAAGTTGTATAATTTATTGCCAGCCTTACTCTTCATTGTCCTAAAGTGACACTAAACTCTGATTTAAAAAAATATATTCTATTTAAGTATGTATTCTTAACTCAGAAAAGGTCCCTTCTTTTGCAATCAGCCTCCAAAAATCTCCAAATTCCTTTTTTTTGCTGCTGTGATATGGCTTCCTGTTGGAGGGTGGCTATGTTTGCTCTCCATCGTCCGACTGTATGTAGCAATGTAGTCATCCTCTCTTGATATCCTGAGATCGACTCGGGGCTATGGACTATGGGATTTGTAGTGTGTATAGAGCAGTGCATATGACCGCAACCAGGGGCGTTGCTAGGTCTGCAAAAGATCTGGGGCAAGAGCCCAAAGCAGCAGTCAGCAGTCACCTACTTTTTGCAGGCCCAGGGGGGAGGCACTCCGGTGGTAAGCAATTTTTCACGGGCAATGGCTGGTGTTGGCTCTTCAATCATCATGGCAGCATGGTTGATATGGTGCCAGGGTGACTGAAGTGCATTGTTTCTATTGTTACATTATATATTAGAATGTAACAATAGAAACAAAGCACTTCAATCACTTCAATCATTTTGGGAGACTCCCACATGCCTTTTTGCAAACTCAAAACGTGCCATTTTGTTTTTTGCTGAAAGTAATGACTTTCTTCTGGCCACTCCGCCATAAAGCCCAACTCTATGGAGCGTACAGCTTATTATCGCCCTATGTACAGATACTCCAGTCTCTGCTGTGGAACTCTGCAGCTCCTCCAGGGTTACCCTAGGTCTCTGTGCTGCCTCTCTGATTAATGCCCTCCTTGCCCGGTCCATGAGTTTTGGTGTGCAGACGTCTCTTGGCAGGTTTGCTGTTGTGCCATGTTCTTTCCATTTGTTTATGATAGATTTGATGGTGCTCCTAGGGATCATCATCAAAGATTTGGATATTTTTTTATAACCTAACCCTGACTTGTACTTCTCAACAACATTGTCCGTTACTTGTTTGGAGAGTTCCTTGGTCCTCGTGGCAGTGTTTGATTAGTGGTGCCTCTTGCTTAGGTGTTGCAGCCTCTGGGGCCTTTCAAAAAGGTGTGTATATGTAATGACAGATCATGTGACACTTGGATTGCACACAGGTGGACATCATTTCACTAATTATGTGACTTCTGAAGGTAATTGCCAGAGCTTTTTGTGGGCTTCATAACAAAGGGGGTGAATACATACGCACATGCCAATTATCAGTTTTTTATTTCTGAAAAATAGTTTTATGTATATATTTTTCTAATTTTACTTTACCAACTTAGACTATTGTGTTCTGATTCATAACATATAATTAAGATTTAAAAAACATTGAACTAAAGGCTGTAATGTAACAAAATAGGTAAAAAGCCAAGGGGGGGTGAATACTTTTGCCAAGTGTATTTATGGTCAAAAGGTAAAATCATATATTCAGTTCCACATTGGATCACAATTATTTCTAACCTACTCCTATTAATCTAAACCAATGAGGAAGCAGTGAGCCAGGAGAGCAGCTGCTCTCGTGCACATTTCTGGATCACGATGGGGCTCAGGTAAGTATTAGGGGGGCTGGGGGGAGCTGAATTCTGATGGTTAGAAGGGTAGAATGCAAGAAGGTAAAAAAAAAACCTCCAGCCTTTAGAACCACTTTAAGGTGGAACTTTAGAGGTCTACCTACTGAGTCAATGTGCTGACAAATTGCTTTAACAGAATATTTCCAAGATCCTACATAAACCCATATCTCTGTACAGTACCTGGAGTAGATTCTCAAAAAACAACATGAGTCTGTTGTAATGTGACATCATGCATATCACATCAGCTTTCCAGGGGGCAATGCCAGTCAAATTTAACCACTTGCTTACTGGGCACATATACCCCCTTCCTGCCCAGGCCAATTTTCAGCTTTCAGCGCTCTCACACTTTGAATGACAATTGCGCGGTCATGCTACACTGTACCCATATGAAATTTTTTTATCATTTTCTTCACACAAATAGAGCTTTCCCTTGGTGATATTTAATCACCACTGGGGTTTTTATTTTTTGCTAAACAAACAAACAAAAAAACGAACATTTTGAAAAAAAAAAAATGTTTTCATAGTTTGTTATAAATTTTGAAAACTGGTAATTTTTCTCCTTCATTGATGTGCGCTGATGAGCCTGCACTCATGGGCACTGATATGGTGGCACTGATGGGCACTGATAGGTGGCACTGATAGATTGCACTGATGGCCACTGATGAGGTGGCACTGGTGGGCACTGATCGCGAGGCACTGATGAGACTGCACTGATGGATGGCACTAATGGGCACTAATGGGCACCGATAGCTGTCACTGATGAGCACTGATAGGTGGCACTGAAGGGTACTGATAGGCAGCACTGGAGGGCACTGAGAGGTAGCACTGATAGGCAGCACTGATAGGTGGCACTGATGGGCACTGATAGGTGACACTGATAGGCAGCACTGATAGGTGGCACTGATGATGAAGCACTGATGGGAACTGATTGGCAGCACTGGCGGGCATTGATAGGTGGCACTGGTGGGCACTGGTAGGTGGCACTTGTGGGCACTGCTTAGCAGCACTGATGGACACTGGTAGATGGCACTGATGGGCACTGGTAGGTGGCACTGGTGGGCACTACTTAGCAGAAGTGACTGTCAGTGTGCGGGACCGATGTCCGTTTACACAAGCCAGTAATTGGCTTATTTTTTTTTTCTCCTCACAAAAAAGCAGATTACCGGCTTCTGTTTACATCACGTGATCAGCTGTCATTGGTTGACAGCTGATCATGTGGTAAAGGGTCAGGATCGGCCCTTTACTTCGATTTGTGTTCAGTCGAGTTCCATGAACTCGGTGATCACAGAGCTGCCAGCACGCCGTCTGCGCCCCACAGGGGGCGTGCAAGGCAGCGCGAGCACGGGAGAATGTACATGGACGCCCTCCCAGCAATTTATGCCTGCGCTGTAGCCGTCTTTCGGCTATAGCGCAGACGTGAAGAGGTTAATAACAGATGCGTACAGCGTAGGGATCGACCAATAACGTTTTTTCGGTGCCGATACGATACAGATATTTCGGCAACCTCTCAGGCCGATTGTCTGCCAATATTCTGTACATTTAAAAAAAATATTTTTACACTTTTTTTGTTATCACTGTTATTGCTGTCACAAGAAACGGCGGACGTTCCGGCTAGTTGCTCGGGTCTCCCGGTGGGACGGGAGAGCCCGGAAGGCGGCGGGAAGGGGGGGACGTCCCCTCCTGCTGTTTTTAATAACAGCTGAGCGGCTGCTGAGCTGCATTGGTTGTTATTACAATAAAGCCGACCGTCCGTTCTAAAGAACGGTACCGGGGTAATGCCTGCAGCTGCATGCATCACCCAGGTAAAAGCCTTTGAAGCAACATCGGTATTATCGGTCTACTTTGTGACCGATACCGATTTCTCAGAAAATGCTGATATCGGCCTGCAATAATCGGCCTTACCGATAATCGATTGATCCCTAGTACAGCAGGAACTTAAGTTGACTTGTAGAAACTGTAACTAATAGGCATCCTTCCACGAGAAAGATAACTGTTAAAGTGTTACTAAACCCAGGACCCTGCATTCACTATATCTGGTCTCCCACAGTACACCGAACATAGAAATTATTTTAGTAAATCTAAACTGCTAAATACTTTTTCTAATCAGCCGTATATAGCAGTCTTGTCACTTCTATCAGTGTCTGGTTAAAGCTTGTAGGAGAAGTTTTCATTTAACTCTGACTGTCCTATGAGGCTGTATGACCCCTGACCCTCTGTCTGAACAGTGCTGATTGGCCCTGTGCTGATCACATGCACTCTCCCAAGAAAACAAAAACTCCCTAGCAATACACACCAAACTGAGCATGTGCAGAGTGACCCCAAAGGCACTGTCTTATCAGGAGATGGATTGGGGACAGTGGAAGAAGGAGAGGATCAGAGAAGACAGGATCAAACAGCCTTTTTATACAATTCAGAGAATTGACCCCTTAGGTTCCACAGTGAGTATAACAAGCATGCTTTACTACATATACAGACTGATTTTACTGTTGTCGGTTTGGTGACACCTTAAAGTATATGTAAATCCAATCTCTAAAATGTCATAAACACTTTCAGATGATAATGTCATTTTAGAAGTTAAAACTAGTATTTTTAAATCTGCAGATTTCTTCCAAAATGCTATTGATCCTGCCATAAACGTCTTTGTTTAGGCACTTCCTGTTAAAAGGGTGACAACATTCTGTCCATGTTTCTCAATACTATTCTTGCTTTGTCACCCTTTCACCCGGAATTTAAACAGAGAATTCAAGTGGCCATTTCAACCCAGTGCACAGCCATGGATTACTGTTGTCACCACCAGGGAACCTTCCCTGAGAAAAGCTATGCAGCCATTGCTGGAGGGCAAGTGGGCAGGAAGTGGCTGCAAAGAGATTGAAGCAGATCAGTATCACTGAGATGCAACAAATGATTAAAAAAAAGGGGGAAAAAGTATTTTTCTTAATACAATATTTTAGAATACACAGTACTTGTCATTAAGTTAGGATTTACATTTACTTTAATCAGGGTTTTTGTTGTTGCCCTAAGGGTGAACAGTAATTACAATGCCTTGTAGAAAAATAATGTTTTCTTGGTTATACATCCCTGTGTACTGGTGCCCATAGGGCCAAACACAATACAATAGTTTACTATGGGTGTCCAATTAAAGGTACACTAATGCAGAACTAAAGGTGACACATCTACATACCTAGGTGTCAGTTTTTGTTTTGTTTTTACATTTTTTTTTTTATAATTTCAATTAACCATACAAAATTCAAAAATTACAAAATATATCTGTATATCTCTATATGTATATAGATAGATAGATAGATAGATAGATAGATAGATAGATAGATAGATAGATAGATAGATAGATAGATAGATAGATAGATAGATAGATAGATAGATAGATAGATAGATATACATATAGATATATATGTATATCTATATATATATATAGATATATGTATGTATATATATACTTATATATATTTATATATAATTTTTTTTTTTTCTAAAAAGGTGCACTGCTGCTCCACTGATTTCAAAGGAGAACTCGTCATGCACAAGTATACTCTCTTTTTCACTACCAATCGCTTATGACGTTAGACATTTTCACTAATTTTTAAAGCATAAGCGAAAGGGATTTATAAAACTTTTTAGTCTTCTATAGACTTATGCTGGCCATACACTATACTAAAAATCGGCTGAACCCATTTTTCGAAAAACGAAGGTTCGACTGTGAGCGCAAACGATGGTGCCATCATGTAATGACCGATAAATCGTTCAGTGGACATGAATAAATACATTATTTGTTTTTTTTTTTTACATATACCTAGTGCCCCCAGTTCGGACGGGAAACACATTAACCTTTTCAGAAAATTTCCAAACTTGTCCTTCGTTTTTTCAGCTCAAAAACATCCAAACAATTATCAATTTTGTACCCATTAACTGGCCGGAAAACGAACGAACGGATTAAATGACCGAATTTCGAACTATATATCAACTAAATATCATAATCAGATTTAAAAAATAAACTAGATAAAAGATAACGCTTGACAAATGACAAAAAAACATTCTAGATCTTCCTTTAGGGAAGGGTTCCCACTGGGGTTGCTGGGGGTTCCTTGGGCAGTGAGCAGTGGTAAAATGTTCTCCTGCCTACACTGACCACCAATGCCAGGTGGGGCAGTTTTTCATTCGCCACCAATATAAGGGGTCACTTCTACACCGATTCTTTGAATACCCACATCTGTCTATAAGTGATTACTGCATGTCCTGTTGTAAATAAGTTCATATTCAATTAAAGATGTAGAATATCATAATCAGACATTAAAAACAAACAAAAAAAAAACAAAATAAAAAGTAGAGTTTGACAAATAGGCAAATATTTAAAAAAATCTAGATCATCCTTTCTCAAGAAGAGTTCCCACTGGGGATTCTGGGGGTTCCTAAAGTACTGAACAGTGGCAGATTTTTCCCCTGCCTAACCTGACCTGACCACCAATGCCAGAAGGGGCACTTTTTCATGGACCACCAATATAAGGGGTCAGTTTACTGACCACTAATGTTAGGGGACGCCACATCTTTTTCACTGTGTTTATTTTGTTATTATTATTATTACTTATGTAATTAAATATTTACTGAGAATAATTTTATTGTAGTATATTGGAGGTAAGTGTTAAAAAAACACCATTCTATCCAGGGTGTCAAATGCTGCATGTATACCATATTTTTTATTCTTCTATATAAAACTTTCTACAACTTACCAATTATGCTAATGTACCACAAGCTGTAGGTATAATGGTTATAGCAGGTGTTTTCTAAGGACCTGTAATTATTTCAACGGTTTCCTCTAGGGTAAAGAGGTTGAGATAGGCTGTTTTACATAGTTTAGCTATAACATAACATTAAAACTACAGCAATTATAGTAAAAAAATTAAATAACAATAATAAAATAAAATAAGTATTAAGAAAAAATATTCAGAACATTTTGAAGTGCAAAAAGAAAAAGAAAGTTGCAAAAGTTTTTTTGCAGGTCATACAAATAAAAAAAAAAAGCAGCATGCATTTTCTCCTACAATCACTGTGCTAAACAAATGTACGAAGATTAATGGAAATTATGAATTTTTAAAAGTAACTTAACATATTTTAAATGTAATGCTTTACGGTAAGGATAAAATGCTCCCATATTTTAGTTCCTTTTACATTTTTTTTCATCTGTACATGTGTGTTTTTGCAATTGCTCTTTGTAAAGAAAGTGGAGTATGTAGCTGATAATATATATTTATATATAAATTATTATAGTTCAAAAAGCAAATTGAAGAATAAAAATAAAAAATACAAATTTCACATGCTTAACTCTAAATTACTCCAGTAGAAAAATATGATATTAAAAAGATCATTTAAAAAAAAGCACAGCCCAATTCTCTCTACAAAATGCTTTGGTCTATCTTAGAGGTATATATATATATAAAAAAAAAATAAAAATCAGCTTCTTTTCTTTGTATATATATATATATATATATATATGTATATATATATATATATATATATACAAAGAAAAGAAGCTGATTTTTATTTTTTTTTTAAATTCTATTCCACAGAAAGATGGATTTAACAAAAAAAATGAATTTAAGAAAAATATACCAGTGTTTGAAAATATTTTAGAATCAGCACAGAACTGAATGCTGTACAGTAATAATCACTAAAGAGTACCTGTCCACTCCTCCAGACCCAAGGATAATTACAGGATCCCAGTCTCCACTTGCTTGTGATGTGTGACTAATGTGTAACCAAACTGTCCTCACACTCTTCTATCTGGCCTGTTCTTCTCACCCCGCCCTGATTTTTCAATCTGATTACTTGTGTCAAAATCTGGTGGAGTCACAGCCAATAAGGAAGCTCTGAGCAATGACAATATTTGCTTATCAAAACTCCAGCAGACTCGGAGGGTTGAGCACAGCCTCTCCTTCAGCATGTACGATAAACAGTCCCAAAAACTTTCTCTGAATTCTGTTTTTGCAGTTGGAGCTTATCAAGGGCAGCCAAATGCATGCTGTGTTTTTATGTAAAAATGGTGTTTTTTTTTTTTTTTTGCCAAGAAATACAATTTAAAGAGTACTTTAACCGCTGCAGCCCCGGAAGATTTTACCCCCTTCCTGACCAGAGCACTTTTTGCGATTTGGCACTGCGTCGCTTTAACTGACAACTGCGCGGTCGTGCGAGGTTGCACCCAAACAAAATTGACGTCCTTTTTTTCCCACAA
The DNA here is from genome assembly GCA_037952925.1 of Lithobates clamitans. Classification (NCBI taxonomy): domain Eukaryota; kingdom Metazoa; phylum Chordata; class Amphibia; order Anura; family Ranidae; genus Lithobates; species Lithobates clamitans. The sequence continues at coordinate 1,066,585 of JBBGZY010000883.1, forward strand.
ATAGAGCTTTCTTTTGGTGGTATTTGATCACCTCTGCAGTTTTTATTTTTTGCGCTATAAACAAAAAAAGAGCGACAATTTTCAAAAAAACCCAATATTTTTTGCTATAATAAATATCCCCCAAAAATATATAAAAAAAACAATTTTTTTCCTCAGTTTAGGCCGATATGTATTCTTCTACATATTTTTTGGTAAAAAAATCGCAATAAGCATATATTGATTGGTTTGCGCAAAAGTTATAGCATCTACAAAATAGGGGATAATTTTACGGCATTTTTATTATTCATTTTTTTTATTAGTCATGGCGGCGATCTGCGATTTTTATCGTGACTGCGACATTATGGCAGACACATTGGACACTTTTGACACTATTTTGGGACCATTGTCATTTATACAGCGATCAGTGCTATAAAAATGCACTGATTACTATGTAAATGACACTGGCAGGGAAGGGGTTAACCACTAGGGGGCGATGAAGGGTTTAAGTGTGTCCTAGGGAGTGATTCTAACTGTGGGGGGGATAGGCTTCAACTCACATGACAGCTATCACTGCTCCCGATGACAGAGAGCAGTGCTCCCTGTCATGTCAAAAGGCAGAACGGGGAAATACCTTGTTTACATAGGCACTTCCCCGTTCTGTGGCTCCGTTACACGATCGCCGGGAGACCGGCAGACATCGAGTCCACCGATCACGTGGGCACGATCACTCTGTACGCGGCGCGCGCGCACCTGCTAGCCCTGCCAATTAAAGGGGACATACAGGTACGCCCATTTGCCCACCGCTGCCATTGTGCTGACGTATATAGGCGTTCAGTGGTCGGCAATTGGTTAATACAGGTAAAAAATTGCTTTTCTGTTTGGTCTTTTTGGAGCTTTTGTGTCTGGTGCATGTTTTCCGGTACCAATAATTTGTTGCAGTTTATATCAGCACAGGAATTTACACTGATGAGGTAAGGCTATGTTCACACTGATCTACGACTTCTGATCCGACTTTGCCCTGCGACTTCATGTCCGACTTCCATGTGACTTCAATAAACGGGATCCGACTTTGATCTGACCATACCAAACCAAGGGTCTGATATGGTCTTGGAGGGGGGACCCCACGCTGTTGCTTTTTAAAATTTTTGTGTGGGGTTCCCCCTCACAATCATCAGAGCACAAGTCTCATGCCACAAGTCGGTTCAGTTAAGACGATGATCCCGACTTCCATTCAAATCAGTGGGCTGAAATTGTGCCCAAGTTGGATCAAAGTAGTGCAGGAGGCATTTTCAAAGTTGGACCAACACAAGTCAGACCAGTTAAGACGGCTCTCATAGGGAACCATTGATTTTGACATGTCTTGCGACTTGTGCTCTGGAGAGTGTTAACCGACCATAATGCCTAAAGCTAGCCATATATGGATCAAAATCTGGCCTCTTCGGCAGGGACTAATGATCAACTTCTATCGAACAGGTGAAGATTTGTCTTGATCAGCGGGCTGCAACCAATTGGCCAATTGGCCTCTTTTGAGTGGGCGATAAGCTTTCTGCAAATGTGAAAGAAACCAAAGGCAACTGTTCCCCATATTTTACACAGAACATTTACCCAGCCACACTGAAAGTCCCCAACCACTCACATCTGTTTGCCATCATTTTCTACCGAAATGAATCCAGCTTTAGATGGCTTAGGCAAATTTAGGGGTTGGGGTCAGGGTATACGGTTCAGTTTAGAGTATGTGTATAGCCAAGGGTTAGGGAATAGGGAAGGGTTAAAAACCTTATCAGTTTATTTTTTTTGTCCCATTAAGGAGATTTCCCTACACTTCCTGTCTTGGTAATGTAGAGGAAATCTCTGCAAAGTGAGGGGAATTCGCTTCTCGGACAATTGTCACTTGAACAGGTGTCCCCACTTTCATTTTCCAAGCCCACAGTGTTGTGGGCTTGGAACCAAAAACCAAAAACCTAAACACCAAGTAAACCTAAAAAATGCATGTGTATACACACAAAAAAGTGCACAGGGTGTGTAACTGGGCCTCCCTGAACCTCCAGGGTGCAAGACTCCTGATAGAGGCAAGGCACCTAGCCAAAAGACCTGGTGGACCCCTCTTCTCTTAGCCAGCCGAAGCTGACCACCAAGTATTGGGTTAGGGGCTCTCCCAAACAGAGACTCTAAGCAGGGAAGGGAGGTACCGAAAGGAAACTCATCTTTCCTTCTAGACTTCAGGGCAGGCAGGAAGACCTGCACCCTTGTAAGCAGGCACTTACAGGTTGGTTAGTTAGTTCTCCAGGCTGTTTAGAAGGGAAGGGGTAAGTCAATCTCTGCATTTTCTGTGCTTTTTTGGCTCTGCTCTGCACCCTGTGTTGATATATAAATAGAGGGAAAGCTCTGGTTCGTGGCCTGCATGAGATAGTATTGAGAGGCTAAGTCTGCCTGAACCAGGATTCCACCACTTATGGACTTTACTCTGGAGAAGCTATGCACCAGGCAGCCTGGGTATAGCTAGTTAAATATAAATTGTTATTGCACTGTTGGATTGTATTTCTGAGCTGTCCAATAAAGCCTGCTCAACTGTGTAATGTCTGGTCTGAAGTATTTAAAAGGGGTGCACGGAGGTATATGGTGTATCTAGGAAAACTATGCCTGTAAAGCATATATGGAGTGAAGAGGAAGGATTGGAGGGCCACTATGAACAGTTAACTTAGCAGAGGAGTTGGCAGGAAGTGTGTAGTTGCAACAGGTAACCATGGACTGTGGGGAATCTAATAGCTGCCAGACAGCAAAGAGTAGTACCTGGCAAGGTGACAGGTCCTCCTGTAGTGAAGGGGTTGATGCTCTGGCTCCCTCTCTAGCGGTCGCTTCCCCAAAGTATTTGGTACTGAACCCTCGGTATGGAGACCTCTTGGACCTAGCCGCATGGTAAGTGAGAGCTGGAGGAGTTAAATGACGTGCACGCATGAGGTCCACACTTAGTGCATGGTGGGACCCCATTATATAATCTAAGGATGTTTTGAAAGATGTTACAATTATTATTTTGTTAATTTGCTAATATGTATTTCTCAATATCATTTTGGTGACTACTCTTTCAATGTGAGAGCCAAGGTTCTGAGGAATCAGGTCATCCTGCGAAATGCATCGACCTACAATATATGATCTCAAAGTATTTTAAATGTATGCTCTTCTACTACTTGTAAGCTCAATCAGTGGTTGAATTGGCATCTGACTAAATATTTCTTATTTTATGAGATATGTTAATAAATATGGGAATAAAGTTGTAATATTTTTAAGGATTTCTTTTATTAGTTGTGGTTATAATTATTGGAGGTATATTTAAAGTCCCCACTACATACATAATTCTTCTGCATAAAGGTGCTATATGTGACTCTTCAGTTCCCGAGTCATCAGTCCTACCCAGCTCGAAACCGGATGACTCAAGACCCACATTACCACCTTGCCACCCGTTTTGAGAGACTCCAATCAGGAGACACTGTTAATGGAACCAATATATATTGCTCTGAAGGAGCCCTCTTCCACTCACTGGGCAAATCTTGTTACGGAAAGCAGTGAGGATAAAACTCCTTGGTCATCTAGCCCCTCTAGCCTGGCCAGAGATACCTCAGTTGTGAAGCAGAAGATCCTCCTCTCACAAGCCTTTCTAGAGAGGTATCAGGACTTTAATTGCCGACCAGCAGACTCTTTCCTCCCTCCGGAGTCTGTGCCTCCACATGCCAGGATCACACAGCTTTCCCGCATCCAGCAGTATTTCGGTAAATAAGTAGCCAACAAGTTTGGCTATGACTTTCCTTTTGTGCTCAAGGTCTTGTTTTACCAGTTGGAGGAATTTATAGCAAGACAGTTTGGAGAAAGCTCCAAGTCCTGGAACACCTCTGACAATTTTGGTACCAGAATGAACATTGTAGGATCTCGCTTCCAGTGTAGACCTTAAAGGACACCGCCATTCGCTTTTTCTTCATTTAAGGGCTGGTCTTGCCCATTTTTTTTTTAAGAAAGTTCAGCAAACACACATGAGTTTCCCTCGCAGGAGTATTCAGCATTTAAATTTTGCTTCAAAATAAACAACATTCAGCCCTTCTGGCTTGTAAACGCAGCATTCCTGCTCACGCCTTACCCTTTAGGCCTTGGTCTGTCTTCCACAGACTGGACACTCACCAACTCGGTGCATACAACTAGCAGCCTTGTACTGCACTGGTTTCCACCTCTCTCTCCTAGGTGGAGCCCTCTTGACTCCTGGGCCAGACCTCCTGTCTGCCTGGGTGGAGCCCGGCAGACAGAGCCCTGACCAATTAGTGTGCTGGCTGTTCACTAGACCTGGACCCTGGCAGTGTACTGCCCTGCTACTTATTCCCTCCCCTCCCCGTTTTGACCTTGGAGGTGGCGTAACACACCAGCCTAACCTCTTCAACTTCAGGTCAGCCTGTTGCACTCAGAGCAGGCTTCCCAATCACACACACAGATTTTTGCTTTGCTGGGTAACTTTGCACTGGATGCTGGGACAAAGGGCACTTAGAGACAGCATGCCCCCACTCACTGCACCGCCAATAGTGCACTTGGCTCAGTGTTTTGTCAGGGCCTCCCACACTGCATCTTCTTTCCAGCTAAAAACCAGCTGCATCTCCATAACTGGTCTTTTTTCCCCAGTGTTGCTAGGGGCAACAGCCATTGTCTTCCTCCTTGACAAACTCTGTTCAGGCATGTATGGGGTTCATTCAGGCGGTAACAACTCTTCCAGCCACAGAGCTCTGTCTATCATTTATCACTGCTCTGCTACAACATATAGAGGTGGAATACCACTGTCTTTATAAAGAATTAAGTATTGGGTGCCACATCTATATGGACAAGGTCAACCTGGTTAAACCAGGATTTTTTTGTCTTGTAACATTAGGGGTACTTTGCCTTAAGTGCGTTATATGTACAGGTCTGGCATCACATTTATCTTATCTCTTTTTTAGAGAGTGGTCTATGTAATTCTGTTATTATCAATAAAGTTATATAGTATTAACCCAAACACTGAATTGTGTGACGCTCATGTGGCCATCTTTTTCTCCATGTCTCTTGTGGAGTTGCCTTTTCTTTTAAACTGGGATATGCCTACCCTGTGGTCCATCAAATTGGACAAAAGTATCCGACCACTGGCGAGTGGGTATACTATCCAGACCCTGCCTTCTATGTTTAACCTGACTGCCATTTTATTAGAGTAATATACTACTTTCCTGTGCTTTTATTGTTATGCTAACATATTGTTATAACTGTTGTTCTTTTGCTATAGACTCTATGGTACTGTTTTTGTGTTTAGGTGAACTGGGGCGGCTCACCAAAAAAGGTAGGGGAAATCTAAGCAGGTGCTTACAGGTTGGTTAGTTAGTTCTCCAGGCTCCAGAAGGGAAGGGGTTAAGTCAATGTAGGGGGAGGAGTTAAACAAAGTGCATGCATGAGGTCCACACTTAGTGTATGGCGGGACCCCATTCTGTCACTGGGAGTGAGGGGACAGAGAAATGCTGGACTGGTAAAGCGGGAAACTTTTTGTTTGCTGAAAAGAAGACAAAGTGTGCTGCGATATGGGACAGATTGCTTCACAGTAAGAATCTGCATGTGTTACACAGCTGCACAAGGTGTACAGCTCACATCTAAGCTGGGGTTTCGCCTCAATGTTGAATCCACATGAGCGCGTTCACTATAATGCCTGGTCCTGGGCATTAGTGAGGTACCCCTACGTGCTGGGCGAGTAGACCAGAAAAAAAAAAGTGCCAATGTGCTATACAGTACAATAACTAGGCCTTGTGGACAGGTGTACCCATTGCAAGATTTATGCTCACCTCTTGTTGTGGTGACAGCTGTGAAGTTTGGATTTTCCATCAATTCTGTATTAGTGACAATGGTCATCATCATCATCAGGACGAACAGAGTGGGTGAATCTACATAATGGGGACAAAGACATTAAAAAAAAATGGTTCTAATCCTTCCCCTAAAATTTTAAGAATTGGCTATTGAGCAGTGAAAACGTACTGATCTACAATTTTGTGATGCTGAAAATTAATGTGATTAAAATTTAGCACCTATAGTCACAACATTTTCATTTTATAACATCAGCATTGTAATATCTAGGGATGGCATATGGGGCGCTCGCGGGACGTTTGCGTGCTGACGAGCGCCCCATAATGCACTGCGAGGTCGCAGTGCATTGATGGCTGCTGATTGGCCAAAGCATGCACCTGACCTGCATGCTTGGGCCGATCACAGCGCAATGTGCTGTGAGAGCTATGATTGGCCAAAGGCAGGGTGCCTTTGGCCAATCATGGCTCAGGGGCCAAGTCCACGTCCCCACTCTATGTAAGGTTGCTTACACGGTAGACATATGTGGTGTGTTGGAGTGGAGAACTGGAGATAGATTAGGCAGGTTAGTTAGTGAATAGAGGGTGTAGTCAGTGTAGTATATATATATATATATATATATATAGAGTGCGGGCAGTGTAGAATACATATTACAGTCATAGGTGTGCGCACAGGTTGTACCGTGTGTGCTTCGGCCCACCCTTATCGCCCTGTGCGATGCCGATTCACCCTGCTTCCAGTCTCCCCCCCTGCAGTGCTGCCAACTTCCCTCCTCTCAGGAGTGCGGAAGAGGCTGGTAAATATTTAATTAATCGGCCCCTTCCTTTTCTGAGTGTTCTGTACTGATTGCTCCTGTCTTCATTCTTAACTGACTGGCAGGCTGCAGAGAAAAGGACTAGGGAATCTCTGTTTAGACCCTTGATATTTCATGAAAGCCCCATAACAGAGCTCCAAAAAAAATGTAAATAAAAAAGTAATAAAAAATTATATTGTAAAAAATAATTTTAAAAAAAAATGTAAAAAATAATTTTAAAAAATATAAAAAACTACTGACACCAATCTTTGCTCTACTGACAATGTCCACTGCTCTGCTGTTATACACACATGTGTGTTTGTGCTCTGGGGTGCACACCCTAATGCAATAGGCTGTGCACACCAATGATTACAGTGCAGGCAGTGTAGAATATATAATACAGTACAGGCAGTGTAGAATATATAATACAGTGCAGGCCGTGTACAGTATATAATACAGTGCAGTCAGTGTACAGTATATAATACAGTGCAGGCAGTGTACAGTATATAATACAGTACAGTTAGTGTACAGTATATTATACAGTCCAGGCAGTGTACAGTATATAATACAGTGCAGGCAGTATACACAGTATATAATACAGTGTGTACAGTATATAATACAGTCCAGGCAGTGTACAGTATATAATACAGTGCAGGCAGTATACACAGTATATAATACAGTGTGTACAGTATATAATACAATGCAGTCAGTGTACAGTATATAATACAGTGCAGGCAGTGTAGAATATATAATACAGTGCAGTCGGTGTACAATATATAATATACTTCAGGTGGTGTACAGTATATAATACATTGCAGTCAGTGTTCAGTATATAATACAGTGCAGTCGGTGTACAGTATATAATATAGTGCAGGTGGTGTAGAATATATAATACAGTGCAGTCGGTGTACAGTATATAATACAGTTTAGGCAGTGTACAGTATATAATACAGTGCAGTAGGTGTACAGTATATAATACACTTCAGGCGGCGTACAGTGTATAATACAGTGCAGTCGGTGTACAATATATTATACAGTGCAGGCGGTGTGCAGTATATAATACAGTACAGGCAGTGTACACAGTATATAATACAGTGTGTACAGTATATAATACATTGCAGTCATTGTACAGTATATAATACAGTGCAGTCAGTGTACAGTATATAATGCACTTCAGGCGGTGTACAGTGTATAATACAATGCAGGCGATGTACAGTATATAATACAGTGTGAAAAAAAAATCCCCATCATGTCTGGAACACCAACAAGGAGAGGCGGATGCTCACAGGCCACTAAAAGTGGGCAAGCAGCCTCTGTGTCTACAGTGAAAAGTGGTGGTCGCGGACATGGTGCATCCTCTGCAGGCAGGGCATGCTTGTCCTTTTTTTCTGCTGCTGGCCGTGTTATTGAGCCACAACATGCAGAAGAGTTGATGGAGTGGATAACTAAGCTATCCTTATCCTACTCATCCTCTGGCTCATACTAGTTTGCCTTCCAATGCAGCTGCCAAAGCGGCTTATTTCACGACTCCTTGTCCACAGTTACTCCTTCCGTAGCCCCACCATCATGCACGGTTAAGTCACCAAAATTATTTGACCACAGTGTCGGTTACATGATGCTGGAGGATGCGCAGCAATTTGAATGCTCCAAGGTTGGTTCCTAGGTTGAGGAAGGGAGTAACGTGAGCCTAGAGAGAGGGGGTGCCACAGAAGGACAAGAAACTAGCAGTCATGTTCCCCCAGCTGCAGCATACCACCAAGTTTTCTCCAGTGACGAGGAGGGAGGGGATGATGAGGTCACTGACTGTACTTGGGTGACTGAGAGAACAGAGGAGGAAAGTGAGGAGTAGGAGGAGGCACAACTCCAGCGAGGCAGGATGTCCTCCAGGTTGGCCCGGCTTGAGGGCAGCCACCCTATTGCACAGCACAGAGCTCCAAAGGTGCAGGGCGCTGCTGACTCCACACTGACTTCCAAAAGTTCATTGGTGTGCACACATGTGCAGCAGACCGCAGCATTGCTGTTTTCAATCTCTGCCTTAAGCGGATCAAGCATGGCCAGAACACCAGCTGCTTGGGAACCACATGCTTTACAAGACATATGACGACCTGACATGCAGTGTGTTGGCAACAGCACCTGAAAGACCCACATCATAAAAAAATGCAGGCTTCTCCTTGCTCCTCATCTGGGATCTCAACCCCTACTATACCTCAAGTCCTCTCAAAAACCTGCACTGAGAGGAATGAAGGTATAGCAATAGGTGCCACAAGTACTTGCACCCAATTTTCTAGCAGTACACCACCTGTTGATTTCCCCAGGCAAATTTCGCTACCCCAGTTGCTGAACCGTGAAAAAAAAAATTGTGTCCCATCCAACCACATGCTCAGCGTCTAAATGCTAGCTTTGCCAAATTACTTGCACTACAACTGCTGCTTTTTCATCTGGTAGACTCTGCCCCCTTTCATGAATTTGTGGAATGTGCTGTACCACAGTGGCAGGTTCCAAAAAGAAATTTATTTTCACGTGAGGCCATTCCAGCTCTCTACCGTCATGTGGAAGGCAATGTTTTGGCCTCGTTGGACAGGGCGGTCAGCAGCAAGGTTCACATTGCCGCTGACTCATGGTCCAGCAGGCATGGTCAGGGACGTTACATTTCCTTCATGGCACACTGGGTAACTCTGTGGGCAGCTGGGAAGGATGCAGGACAGGGTTCAGTGTTGGAGCTTGTTCCGCCACCATGTGTCCAAAAAGCTGGTGGCACATCCTGGCTTAAAGTTGTACCGAAGAGTCAGTTCCTAAGGTTGAGAAGGAACTGTACTTTTCAAGAGGACTATTTATGGGAGGCAGGCCTTTTAAAAAAAAGGGTTCCTTCAAAAGCTATGACTCCGGAGAGCTCGATAAGATCATTTTAGAGATAAAACAGAGGGCTAGGACATCAATGTTGTTTCCTTCCACAGAGAGACAAAATGACCATTCGTCTAGGTTTACTCCTATGTTTTCCTTTTTTACTTCATATTCCACGCAACATTTTACTATTAGGAATATACTCAAAAAACATTGGGGTGTCCTCGGGAATATTAGAGCTTTAGGCCCAGCTCTAACTGAGGTTCCCGCTGTGATCTTCAGAGGGGTTGCCCCCCCTGAGGCTGCAGGTTGCTGCATCCAACATAGCTGATCCCCCTAGGAAATGTAGTTTTTTCCACCAGTTAAAAGGGAGCCTTTACTTCTAGAAGATGCGTTGTGTGTCAGAAGAACTGTCTTAAGGAAAGGAAATACACTTCCTTTAGCTCCAACACCACATCTTATGATATCAAATCTTTTTTAACTTGTTCTTCTAAAAATGTGGTTTACATTATCACCTGCTCATGAGGGTTACATTATGTTGGGTGTACCAATTGCACGTTCCAGGTGTGTATGAAAGAACATATAGCCAATATCAAAAAAGGCTTTCCTAAGCATAGCCTTTCTAGCCGTTTTGATCTCCATTATGGCATTATTCGGTACAAAATAAAGAATTTTTACAGTAGAACAAAACATAAAAATTATATAAATTTTAATAATTACAATACAAAATTACATAAATCATATATACATACAAGCATAAAATCAGGATTATATACCACACTCAATACACCTCCCCTTACCCCCCTTCTTCCTTACCTCCCCCCCTTTCCCCTCCCTTTCCCCTCCCCCCCAGTCCATCCCATCACCCCCCCCTCCCCCTCACTGTCCCCACGCTCACCGTTCCTGCTTTTACCTGTTTTCTCACTGGGTGTGTACCTCCCCCACATGTTAGTGCTTTTGCCATAATTACCAGATATTCTTATTATTCCTTATTTAATTAGAGTCTGTTCATAATCCCCTGTGTCCGCCGTGGGGGGATTTATGTTGGGTCCTGCTGTCCCATTAAATCTGCCTGAATGGGTGAGCCAGTCCTCAATTCTACCATTTTTGTATGATGTTTTGTGATATTTGTGATGTTCTATGTCTGCTGCATACCTTTACCATGTTCACGAATTAAAGATGTTCAACATTACCTTATAGACCTATCTCTCCTGAAGAAGCGGTTTTGACCACGAAACCGGTCGAGATCAAGTCCCATATACCCCCCTACAGAAAATGTGCAGGCTATACTCGTTATTCGCTGTATTGAGTGTGGTATATAATCCTGATTTTATGCTTGTATGTATATATGATTTATGTAAATTTTGTATTGTAATTATTAAAATTTATATAATTTTTATGTTTTGTTCTACTGTAAAAATTCTTTATTTGGTACTGAAATAGTCCCAGTTTTCAACTCTGGGGGTGCAAGCGTGAATAGGCAGTAGCAGCAACTGCCTCCACGCCTTCACCCCTATATTCCTTTCATTGTCTAAATATCGGGATGATGGTACCTGTATGAGCTTTTTACTAATGTGCAATTGAGGCTTTACTCTCTTTTCCAATGGCAGGAATTTAAAAGAAACTTTGTTCATGGCCATGGATCAGTACAATCCCCATTGGACAGGTAGCCAAGTTAGGAGAGAAATTTCAAATTGAGACTAAATGGATTTTCTGGCTTAAATTAAACAGGCTCCATGATTGAAACATTGATTGGGATATCAATGCGTTTATAAATAACAGTTGATTTTTTGGGGGTATTATTGTAATGTTGAATTCTTCTCTTTGAATTTTGAGATCTTTTAAAGTGATTTAAATTGTGTATATAGTGTTTTTATAAATATTGTTAGTTTATGATACATCATTTTTTATTTTGTGTATTATTTGTGTATGGTTGTTTTCAACCAACATGCTATCAATGTTTCCGTCCACTAGATGGCACTATGAGTTTTTTCCTATTATGGGTTCTATTGACAGTGTCTCACTTGGCAAATATTTTTTATTATCCCAGTATCAGCAAAATTAGTTTTGTGCTGTTCATTTTGCAATTGGTCCATTACAGTACGATCGTTGTGATTGTTTCCTTTTGTCCTTATGAAATCATTGTCAGGAAGTGGCTGTAACACCTAATTTCCTCCGGGTGGAACGCAGATGCATCACTTCATGTCATACTGGTGGTTTCCACTTCCGGTTTTTGGAACGTTGTCAATTGATTGTTAATTTATGTCTAACATCTAGTATATATATATATATATATATGGCGACGGGTTACGTGACGTTGCTACGCTCAGTAGTTGCCCATTATACTGGATGGAAATATTGATCATTTTATCGTTCTATTGGACGTATATGCGCTTTTTACTAAGATGTTGTGAGTATTCTGGCTTTTATTTTGCTCAAAATAAATTACTAGTTAGTAATACTGTGCAATGAAGTTTTTTATGCCTATTTCCACGATGTCCCAAATGCGATGAGAGTCTGTCTGGGAGGATACTATTGATGGCCATACAGCTTATCTTTTTATGTGTGGAGATATCCGAGGTTATGATTCCTAAGCGTGTTTGACTGCTTTTGATTAAATAGTCCATTCGTTGGGGTAAGAGTCAGTGTGAACCTTTCATTCTTGGTGACGGATCACTACCAGCACTTTCTGTGTATGAAATACTACACCCATTGGACTGTTCATATGGATATTTTTCATCTACTTTCATTGGGACTTTTTATTAGTTTTTAGCGCTGCACTTGTGTTGTATGTTATTTGAATGATCTTTTTACCAGGAGATTTGTGCCAGTTACTTTGTCATTACTATTGATATTATTCAGTATTTTAGCGCTTCTTCTTCCTCTATGGCCTCTTCTGCTGAATTGTCCTCCGAACCAGCAGTGCTCCCTAAGCGTTCAAGGGGCTATGCAAGCAGTCAGGTTAAAAGATGCCATGCAGCGTTTCAGTTGGTCTGTCTAGGGGTCAGGAGCCACACTGGGGCAGAGATTCTGTCAGCTCTGCAGGGGCAGGCTCAGAGGTGGTTGACGCCACAGGAGCTTGAGCCAGGAATGGTTGTATGTGACAATGGCACAAACCTTCTCTCCGCCCTCTGACAGAGACACTTGACACATGTTCCATGTTTGGCACACGTCCTGAATTTGGTGGTGCAGCATTTCTTGACCAGGTAGCCAGGCTTACAAGATCTTCTGAAGTAGGCCAGAAAAGTTTGTGGGCATTTCCGGCGGTCATACAATGTCAGTGCTCGGCTGGCTGACATTCAACAGGAATTCAACCTGCCCACCAACCGCTGCATTTGTGACATGCCCACCAGATGGAACTCAACATTGGCAATGCTGCAGCGGCTGCACACACAGCAGAGGGCCAACAATGAGTACCTGTGTGAGTATGGAATTAGGAAAGGCTCAGGGGAGCTTGGCTTCTTTTCACCATGCCAGTGGCTACTGATAAAGGATGCATGCACTGTCCTGTCACCATTTGAGGAAGCCACAAGGATGGTGAGCAGCGTCCCCACAAACCCTTCACTTAGGAGAAGGGAGAGACTGTGACTTTATTGTGGCCAGGCAGGTCTCTTTTTGAAGTCTTGTCCTACCCGTCAGGCCTGTTCATTGATGCTGCTTTTGTATCAAAGCACTCGATTCCACTGAAGCTGCGTGCCACTTCACTTGCCATTGAGGCTCTTGACGGGAGACCTCTACAGCCTGCCTATGTGACTCATGAGACTGCTCCATTGTCCATGGCTGTAGGGGCTCTTCACCATGAGATAATCTAATTCCAAGTTTTTTCCTCACCTAAATTTCCGCTGGTTATTGGGTATCCTTGGTTACAGAGGCACAACCCCTCTTTCGACTGGCTTCATGCTGAGGTTCTCTCCTGGTCGCCACAATGCAGTAAGACATGCTTTCAGAAGGTGGCTAAGGTCCTGTGCACCTCTTCACTCTCCTCCCTGCCGGAGGAGTATCGCGATTTTAGCGATGTCTTTGACAAAGGTCAAGCTGGTAGTTAGCCTCCACACCGGTCGTAGGATTGACCTTCAACCTGGTGCCATACCCCATCATGGCTGAGTTTACCCTTTGTCGTCTCGGAGGGTAAGGCCATGGAGGAGTATGTTGCAGATGCACTTTCTCAAGGTTTCATCCGCAAATCCTCATCTCCTGCTGGTGCTGGTTTCTTCTTTGTGAAGAAGAAGAGTGGTGAACTGAGACCTTGTATTGATTATAGGAGTCTCAATAGTTTCACGATTAAGAATGCTTATCCGATTCTGTTGATTACGGAGCTATTTGACCGTCTCAAGGGAGCAACGGTTTTCATGAAGCTTGATTTGAGAGGGGCATACAATCTCGTGAGGATTAAGCAGGGCGACTAATGGAAGACTGCGTTTAATACCAGAACAGGCCATTATGAGTACCTCCTAATGCCATTTGGCCTTTGTAACGCTCCGGCAGTTTTCCAGGAATTTATTAACAATGTCCTCTGAGATTTGTTGCAGTTATGTGTGGTGGTTTATCTCAACGATATCCTCATATTTTCCAAGCCCCTAGATAGCCACCACACAGATGTCTGTCATGTGCTTCAGAAACTAAGAGAGAACAATCTCTATTGTAAATTGGAGAAGTGCGAGTTCCATCGTGAACAGGTTAAATTCCTGGGTTATGTCATTTCCACTGCTGGTTTTTCGATGGACCCAGAGAAACTTTCAGCAGTCCTACAGTGGCCCTGACCCATGGGGTTACGTCCTCTACATAGTTTTCTTGGCTTTGCCAATTATTATCAGAAGTTTATTCTTAACTTTTCATCTCTGGTCAAGCTCCTGACTGATATGACCAGAAAGGACGGTAACTCACAGAGTTGGTTTCCGGAGTCCATTAGGGCCTTTGAGAGTCTCAAGGCTGCCTTTGTTTCTGCTCCTGTGTTGACACATCCTGATCCTACGTTACCCTTTATCCTTGAGGTTGATGCTTCTGAGACTGGAGTTGGCGCCCTTCTGTCTCAACGTCCTACCTCTGAGAGCGCTATGCATCCTTGTGGCTACTTTTCCAAGAAATTATCACCTGCAGAATGCAATTACGAGATTGGGGACAGAGAGCTGTTAGGGATCATTTTAGCCCTGAAAGAATGAACACATCTCCTCAAAGGCACCACTGTGCCGGTTCTCATTCTTACTGACCATAAGAATCTTACATTCTTGTCTGAGGCTAAATGCCTCTCTCCCGGAAGGGCGTGATGGTCTCTTTTCTTGTCAAGTTTCAATCACATTTTCTCATTCTTACGTGATACTAAGAATGTAAGGGCTGACAGATTTGTCACAACAATTTTCCTCCACTTCCAAGATGGAGTCGGTTCCGCCCACTGTGATTCCTCCTGATCGTATTCTGGCTACGGTTCTCACTAGTCTCACTTCTCCTTTGGGTGACAAAATTCCTGCCGCTCAGGTCCATGCTCCTCCTGAAAAGCCTTGTGACCGCTGCTTTGTCCCTGAGAGTCTCCGTACTGATGTTCTTCAGACTTACCATTCTCCCTAGGCTGCTGGTCACCCTGGGAAGAATCAACTCTTTTGGGCCATTTCTCAACCATTCTGGTGGCCTAGTATACGCGCTGATGTAGCCGCCTTCATAGCTGCTTGTTCCATGTGTGCTCAGACTAAGACTCCACGACACCTTCCAGTGGGTCCCCTACAACCCATACCCAATGGATAGAGACCTTGGACCCACCTGTGTGTGGATTTCATTGTGGAGTTACCCAAATCCCAGGGTAACACAGTTGCCTTGTGGTGGTTGACTGGTTCTCAAAAGTGTCTCATTGTATTCCACTTAAGAAGTTGCCCACATCTAAGAAACTGCCTTCCATTTTTGCTCGGGGGATCTTTCGCTTACATGGGCTACCCAAGGTGATCGTCTCGGACTGGGGTAGTCAGTTTGTGTCCCGGTTCTGGTGAGCCTTTTGTGCACAGTTGGGAATTCAGCTTGCTTTCTCCTCTGCGTATCACCCACAGTCTACTGGGGCCGCAGAACGAGCCAACCAGTCCTTGGAGCAGTTCCTACTATATTTATGACCATCATAACAACTGGTCAGATTTCTTACCTTGGGCGGAGTTTTCTCACAATAGTGCCTTGAATTCCGCTTCCTGATTGTCCCCGTTTATGGCGAACTATGGTTTCCAACCCTCTATGTTGCCTGACTCATTTGTTGCGCAGAGCATTCCTGCATTAGAGGAGCATCTCTGTGGTCTTCGTTAAACTTGGGCACAAGTCCAGAAGGCTTTGCAACATGCCAATGATAGTTACAGACTTCATGCTGACCACAGACAGCTGCCTGCTCCTTCCTGCCAGGTTGGGGACAGGGTCTGGCTGTCATCTCTCAACCTCCAACTCTGTGTTCCCTCTCTGAAGTTGGCACCTCGGTTTATTGGGCCCTTCCGTATTCTCTGCAGGATTAACCCAGTGGCATATGCTTTAGACCTTCCTTATGTGTAGCTCAAATGTATTCCATGTCTCCTTTGGTCTGCAACCGCTTTACCACCTCGGTGCCACGTCCTCTCCCTGTACAGGTTGAGAACCATGAGGAGTATGAAGTACAGTCCATTGTTGACTCCCGTAGGTTCCGTGGGCGCATACAATACCTGGTGCATTGGAAAGGGTACGGTCCAGAGGAACTCATCCTCGGACGTACATGCCTCTATCCTCCTCTGTGATTTCCATAGACGTTTTCCCCTCATGCCCAGTGGTCCTCCGAAGGGGAGGGGTCATTGAGGAAGGGGTACTGTCAGGGCTGGGCTCAGCCCTTCCTTCTCTGAGCTGGCCGCTCGGCTGTCGGTTACTTGCCACCTCCTATTTCTCCACAGTGACTCACCTGTTGATGATATCCTGCTCGTCAGTCCTACTTAATTAAGCCGTCTAGCCAGATCTTCTCTGCCTTCGCCTGGTCAACATCACAGAGACTCTCTCCTGCGTGTCTGTTAAAGACTTGCTTGGCTGACGTCCCTTTTGATTCCAGATCCTGCTTGCTGTTTCACTACACTGATCCCCAGCTTCCTGACATCCTGGCTTGTCTGACTATCCCTTCCGGTTACTGAACTTTGGTTATGTTTTGACTAAGTTTTTTAATATTTTCTTTTACTATTATTAAACCAGTGTGATTTAACTGTACTTCTGTCTTGGTCTGATTCATGGTTTCTGACACATCTACTGGGTTACTGGGTCTTGAGGATGGACCACTGGCCAGAACTTGCTCAATATGCAATCGAGCTACTGGCCTGTCCTGCATCCAGCGTGCTTTCTGAATAGACATTCAGTGCTGCTGGAGGGTTTGTGATGGATCAAAGAGTGTGCCTGTCCACAGACTCTATTGATAGGCTGACATTTATCAAAATGAATCAGTCCTGGATCAGCAGCTATCAAGCCCCTGATGCTGATGTAACTAATTGAATTTGCTAGGGATCTGGGATCCCTTTAAGACTGTCTATGCTGCCTATCCTATTCTTGAGTCTTGATTATGCTAGCTTCCAACAATATATTTGTTTTAGGGCACCACCAACACCCAAGGCCCAATATATTATGCACCTGTTTGACAGGGGCATGTAATTTAAATTTGTTTACAAATTTTTAACAGCCAGGTCCCGTTGCTGCACCCAACAAGAGTAACTGTGAGGGGTTACAGTGTTCAGGCACCACCCACACCCAAGGCCCAATTTTTCTGCACCTGTTTGACAGGGGTATGTAATTTAAATATTTTTACAAATTTTTAACAGCAGGGCCCGTTCCTGCGCCCAACAAGAGAAACTGTGAGGGGTTACAGTGTTCAGGCACCACTAACACCCAAGGCCCAATTTTTCTGCACCTGTTTGACAGGGGCATGTAATTAAAATTTGTTTACTAATTTTTAACAGCAGGGCCTGTTCCTGTGGCCAACAAGAGTAACTGTGAGGGGTTACAGTGTTCTTGGTGACCTTGGGTCTGGGCTCGGGTGTGGATGGGACCCTCGTACAAACCACAGGGGTGTCCTGGACAGAAGGCACAGGAAGAGCAAGAGAGAACAGCAGGAAAGAGCACTGCCAGGCAAGTCTCCAGGGAGAGGAACAACTAGTCGCAGCTAGGCGGGCTGATGAGTGTCATGCACAGACCTGAAAGAACTGAGGAGGCACGCCTGAGAGGACTGGGAGGATGCAATCTGAGATGGGTGCAGAGCCAGAGGAATGGACTGTGGTGTCATGGGCAGTGGAGAAGGGTGCCTGCAGCCAGGAGGGCTGGCAGGACCTGAAGATGGCTGACTGGGCTCACTAGCCGCATGTAGGACAGCTAGCACCAGAGAGTTTCTATCTTGCTACACTATAGGGGCCCGCGGTCCCTGCCTGTAAAGGACAATTGCTAAGGCCTAGTGGAGCCAATGTTAGGCAAGGTGACAGGTGGGCCACAACACTTAGCAGTCCCTACAGGGGTACCACTACATATATATATAATACAGTATTTAGTGCAGTCCGTGTAGTATATATAATACAGTTCAGAGTATATATAAAGCAGTCTGTGTAGTATATATATAATACAGTGGAGAGTACATAGTGCAGTCCGTGTAGTATATATACAGTGTATGAAGTGGTTACGGGGAACCCTATAACAGAGTTAAGAAAAAAAAACAGCGCGGGGTCCCCCCAAAATTCATACCAGGCCCTTTGGGTCTGGTATAGATTTTACGGGGAACTCTACGCCAACATTTTTTTTAAATACAGCGTCGGGTCCTCCTTAGATCCATACCAGGCCCTTTGGGTCTGACATAGATTTTAAGGAAAACTCCATGACAATATTTTTTTTTTAAAATGGCGTTGGGTCCCCCCCAAAATCCATTCCAGACCCTTATCCGAGCATGCAGCCTGGCAGGCCAGGAAAGGGAGGAGACCAGCGAGCACCCCCCCCTCCTGAACTATACAAGGCCGCTTGCCTTTTAACATGGGGAGGGTGCTTTGGGGTGACCCCCAAAGCACCTTGTCCCTATTTTGATGGGGACAAGGGCCTCTTCCAGACAACCCTGGCTGGCAGCTGCAGTATTTGTAGCTGCTGGCTTTTAATATTTTTTTTTTTTGGCGGTGTGGGTGGACCCCCGCTTTAATCTGAGAACTGTAGTGGGGACTTTTAATGGCAACTCTAATCACAGCCTGGTAGTGTTACTGAATGTATCTCCAGCTATGTGGTGTCTCACAGCAGGGACACCTATGCCGAAATCAGGAGATAGGGTCTCCTCCGGCTCCTCCCACTTCACATTCCTCACCAGTCAGCTGACCTCTAGTCTCTCCCCCACCCATGTCGTGAACTGAATGGGCGGCTGCGAAGAGGCTGAGTGGGCAGCCGCGGGCTCCAGGAACAGCCCAGCTGGGCGGCCACAGGCTCCAGGGACAGCCCTGCTGGGTGGCCGCGAAAAGGCTGGGAGAGCGGTGCAGGCTTCAGGAACAGCCCAGGATTCGGTGACCCCTGGCAAATTGTCATTCGACCCCCGAGGGGGTCCCGACCCCCAGGTTGAGAACCACTGCTCTAAAGGTTGTAATGTGTTGATTGAATTTTGCAGGCTGAACAAGAGATAATCAGTTGGTACCCCTATCCACATGAACAGCTGAAAAGCCTATCTAGTATAGTTAACATTACCTGGGAAGGAAGGAAAATTAGAGACATCACTATAAATGGAGATACAGTGAGCTGCAAACAAAGTCAATGCCAGAAGAATGCAAAAATGTAAATATATGGTGTGCTAATTGTTAAAGAGAACCTACCCAGACTAGGGAAAGCATTTACATATTTTCAACACGCAGTAAAAACACTCTTAAACACTCCCTAGTTTGTCTATGTAGCTATGGGTAATGTGGAAAAATGTATCTTCAAACATTCATCACAGTGACTTAGTGGTTAGCCCTTCTGCCTTGTAGCACTGAGGTCTTCATTTCAAATCGTAGTCAGGACATTATCTGCATAGAGTTTGCGTGCTCTTCCTGTATTTGTGTGAGTTTCCTCTGGATACGCCAGTTTCCTCCCACACTCAAAAGACATGCTTGTAGGATAACTGGTTCATGTCTACCCTGGCCCTAGTATACAGTAGGCAGTAACCCATGTGAATGTACAGTTGGTAATGCTCTGTGTAACTTGCCGATGGCAAATAAATATTAAATGTAGCACAGACCCCAGACCAGGCTGGTTGATTAATCCCAGGTTCCATAGCAGCCAGACACACAGCAGTTCATAGTCTCTCAACTCATAAACCAAGCAGTGCATGTCTTTTTGTATCTTATTTGCTCCCACCATGTAGGGTGCGGGAAAGTCTTGGGATACTTCAAACTACCAAAAAAATAATGAACCTCTAACTGTGCTGTCTCTTCAGGGTGCAACCACCCTCTTGGTGTTTAGTGAACTACAACTCAGGGGATCCCATTACAAAGGTAAGGCCTGAGTCAGCAAACTGGAGTAAGCTCTTTCAAAAGGTGACAAGGACAGTCTCTGGGATCTTTTTAGCTTGTACTCACTGTGCCCCATGTACTTCAATAATTTCTTGCAGTACCAGCCAGCCCCTACACTGGGTGCCTCAAGGTTAAATCCTCTGTCGACTGCTCTTCAGGAACTCGATGTAGGTTCCCTAGCTGAAGCTGGAGCTGGGACCCAGATAAGCTTTTTCTAAACTGCAGCTATCAGCCTAGAGGGCCTCAGCCCTCAGGCTGGGTCTTATCCCATAGGAACAAGGACCCTGCTGTTCCATGCTATTTATACACACCTCAGCCCCCTACTGGCCATCCTTCCTGCTGGGAATTGGCTGTGGCTGCATAAATATGCAGGTGAGGGTCTGCCTCCTCCACCCACTAAATTCTGGAACCTACCAGAATCCAGGGGAAAGCAGCAGAGCCTGCAAGCAGCAGATCCCTGAACTGCCAAAAGCAATCAAACTATTAGCAACCTAGATAGAAGGGTGCTACATAAAAACATAGAAATACTGATATAGCACCCCCCTTGCTTACATAGTGTGAATAGGTTAGGTCAATTGGATTAATTGGGGTCATGTACAGTTTAACTGGCAGGCCCTGAGGGCTGAGCCTCTGTCATCTCCCCCTGGCTTCTGGAAGCTTCCAGAAAGTTCCACACAAGTACCAGTGCTTAGATAAATGTTGGAAGTGCCGTGCGAGTCTGTTAAAAGTAGTTTTCCCTGGGAACACAGTTGAGTTTTGTGCTAGAAAGACAGCTTAGCTACAGTTGTCGTTGAAGCTTTTCTACACTTTTTACCCACCAAATCTTACAAGGGAGATAGCAGCCGAGTGCAATATTCAGCTAGCTTTCAGATGGACAGCATACTGTTACCCTCCACTCTTGCTTGGGGAAGTTTCAGTTGGAGCCAGGTGCACTGGCATTTTGCAGTGAAGACTAATATACTTGAAGTCAAGTTGGGACTTGTGGCTAGCCCAAATATACAGTTATTCTGGAGGTAGTACAGTCTGGGATCTTTACTAGAAGTCTGTGAAGTCTGTGATCATTCGAGTTGTCCTCAAAGTTCTACATTGACCAGGTTCTGGGCATCCTATAACCACCCTAAACCTATCCAAGTTATTAACCCCGATACATAACAAAAACATAGCCCTTGGACTGGTCTTCTGACTACATGTGCCTGTTGAAAATGCATGTTGCCTGCCTGTGCAGACAAAGGGAGACCCAAAATCTAGCGGCTCCTGAGGGGGTAGCGCTGTACTGAAATCCAAGCTCTTTTCTAAGGAGAACAAAACATGTCAGCCTGCCAGCACCTTTAATGTATGCATACACACTCCAGGTGTCTCTAAGCTTGGATTTTCGAGAATGAACATAGTCGGCCCTTTTGAAGAGTGCCAGTGTAAGATCCAGTGGCTCGAATATATCCCCAAAGCACTAGAAGATCATAGCTGTGGGGGTATTGGGGGGCAGAGGACAGGAAATTTCAACAAAAATAGCAGCCACCAGCACAAAGGACACTTTTCATTCAGTGCAATTCCCATCTCTGGTCCAAAATTGAAAAAAAAAACCATTATTTAACTGAACTGAACCTAAGCTTTAACATGGCAAATTTAGAAATGTAAAATCATAAGTTTCTTCTTAGAACATCTATAATACAGCCCGAGCTAGGTTCTATGTCATTTTTGAGTAATATTTTAAAACCAAGGGAATAGGAAGAGCATCAGAGGTGGATGGCTTCACCAATCATGGCCACTGACAACCCAATGCAATCATCCAGCGTCCCTGAGTACCCTACAGAACTGTAACAGTTCACACATTCTCAGGGCATTCAGCAGATTGTATAGATACCATAACTTGAGATGTGAATCCCTGCAGCTCTGAGCTGGCAATCTGAATAGAGATAAATTGGCCAACAGAGATAAGACCTGTCATGGGTCATTTTTAGAGATAGCACACGGGAAATTTCACAGTTTAAGTCGCAGTAGTGAGAATCCTCCCAGTCACACACCCTGATTGCTTGATAGTGTTATGGTATCGGGCCAGAACTACATAAACAAAAATGAGAGAAAATCGTAGGACGGGAAGTAGTGATTGTTCAAGTGCCAGAAGCTCAAATTGACCATGCATTTAAAAGAACTACAATGTTATTTAGTTTGAAATCATAACTCCCAATTGTCCATGATTTGGTGGACTGGACCTTTTTTGGAATCAAGTTCCTCTGTCCCTCTTTTTAGACAATGGTATCTTATAGCAGGAATACATGGTTAGAAAATCGACCGATTGCTCGACCGCCAACATTAACCAATCGGGTGGTATATGTGGCTGCATGGACGCCCAGGGCTTGGGTCCCTATCGGGACCTTTGCCGATTCTGGCCTTTGCAGGCTGTGCCAGTGTTGTGATCTCGACCCTGGCCCATTCCATTGGGTTTGTTCTGTCCTATCTGGTTTGCTGGGCGGATCGTCCTGCAGAGGCTAGCTCTGCCTGCCTCCGTTTGCACGTTCATCTGCGCCATGTGACGCGGCGTGTCACGTGATGGCTTAGATTCGCCGCATGGTATCCTGAAACATGTAGGCAAACGGAGGGCCCACTGCCACATGCACATTGGCCTCTTCTGGTCCGCACTCGGTCGGTGACGTCAGACACCGACCGAGTGGGGGGTATATAGGGCATCTTATCCAGCTCTCCATCAGCTGGATGTCAGGGGTGGGCAGTTCGTTACTCCAACTGATTTCAGGTAAACTTATATACTTAAATTCTCTCTGGTCCTATCACGTGTGAGATTGTGCTGCTGTTTGATTGAACTTATCCTGTTTAATACTGTATTTGGGTGTCTACTTACTGACATACTGGGTCATTGTTGAGAGTCATCCTACTCCATTGTAACCCAACTTTCACATTCACATTAGTGTCCGTATTCCCCTCTTTCCTTTTCCTTTTTATCTTCATCTTTGTCGTATGCCCACAATGGGACATATGTTACTACAAACTTTTCGTCTTTATTATTTTTACCAACATTTTGATTTTTATTACCTTTTTTCTTTCTCCTCCATCCCCACTTATTGACTGATCATGTTCCTCTTATTTCATTTTTTATTTTCATTCTTATTCCCCATTTTCTCCTTTTTTTTCTCTTCTACAGAGGGTTTTATGACGACGTCATAACCCTTATCCTTGTTAAGCTGCAGTTTGTGGCGCCCCTGTACCTACATTTTTCCATAACAGAGCTTATGTAAGTATTGAGGCTATGTTAGCCCATAACACTGGGCTATGTTATGTCCATTAATATAAACTGCCTTCTCTTCCCTCTATTCCATTTGTATTTAGCCTGGCCCCTGTATGCCCCCTGTAGCTACACGATTACAACCCCCATTGCTGCGGCTGCTGGACTACTTGGGTGCATGCTCCTTGTGGGAGTCTCATTGGTAAGTGGGGTGGGAGAAGCTATGAGCCATGTCACATGATCTGTTTACTACGTGTATTATGTTTCCTTTCTTATCTTTTATGTTTGATACAAATTTGTTGTGTTGTATATTTAAACGCTGTCTCTGTATTGAGTTACTAGAGCCATTGATGAATACTGGTGATTACATAATGCCCTGAAGAAGCCATTGATTTTATGCACCCATGATTATTTTGTTGTACTATCCATGTAATAAAAATGTTATTTTTTAAGTAAAACTGTATCTCTAAATGTATTTGGGCACAGTTATAACCCCAAACTCAAATCCCCTTACATCTAATGTTCAAGAGATGTTTTACGGACGACCTTCACATCAACAAATAGAATTTTGTTCGTTGGAAAACGATACGACACAATTTTTCAATTTTTTTAATCTGTCTTTTTTGTTCACAATATCGATATTGGGTATTACTTGCTGGGCCTTGCTGAAGTGGAAGGAAAATGATAAATGGTTTTCAACATTTTTTACAAATAACTATCTGAAAAGTGCGGCGTGCATTTGTATTCAGCCCCCTTTACTCTGATACCCCTAATCTAAAGTCTAGTTGAACCAATTGCCTTCAGAAGTCACCTAATTAGTAAATAGAGTCCACCTGTTTGTAATTTGATCTCAGTATAAATCCATCTGTTCTGTGAAGCTCTCAGAGGTTTGTTAGAGAACTTTAGTGAACAAACAGCATCATGAAGGCCAAGGAACACACCAGACAGGTCGGGATAAAGTTGTGGGGAAGTTTAAAGCAGGGTTAGGTTATGAAAAAATATCCAGAGATTTGAATATCTTGCGCAAACCAATCAATACACGCTTATTGTGATTTTTTTTTACCAAAAATATGTAGAAGAATACATATTGGCCTAAACTGGGGACTTTTTTTTTTAATTGGGATATTTATTATAGCAAAAAGTAAAAAATATTGCACAAGAAATAAAAACAGCAGAGGTGATCAAATACCACCAAAAGAAAGCTCTATTTGTGGTGGAAAAAAATGATAAAAAATTAACTTGGGTTCAGTGTTGCATGACCGTGCAATTGTCATTCAAAATGTGACAGCTCTAAAAAGTGAAAAATAGCCAGGGCAGAAAGGGGGTAAAAATGCCCTGTATTGAAGTGGTTAAATAACAAATATGGCATACTCACCTCCACTGTGCACAGAGTGGCCCCGAACCTCGTCTTCTGGGGTCCCCCGGTGGCTCTCACGGCTCCTCCCGACATCAGATAACCCCCTAGGACAAGCGCTCTCCCGGGGGGGTTACCTTGCAGGCGCGCTCCCGAATCCAGCATTTGCTTCCATAGACACAGAATGCCGGACTCGACCCGCCCCCCCCCTGGCGCTTGCATAATTGGATTTGATTGACAGCAGCGGGAGCCAATGGTTGCGCTGCAATCTATCCAATCATGAGCTGAGACCCAGTGGAGAGAGGGAGAGCGCGCCTCCGCCGACAGAAACACGGGACTCAGGTAAGTAAAAGGGGGGGGGGGGGGTTGGGGTTCCGGTCACTGCCAGGTGTTATCAGTATTATCCTATGCATTAAGGTGAAAAAACACAAGGTTTTACAACCCCTTTAAAGTTATAGCACTTTAAATGTATTTTGTAATTAGGACACTTACCATCAACCTGCTGAAGTTAGGCAGGTGCACACTCATTTAAAGCAATGTGGCCACTTATAAGGCCACCTGTACAATCACCCCCCTATTTCTTTACAGTGTTTTTATTGGATCTTTTTTGTTTTGTCAAAAAAAACGAGTACAACAACGCCAAAACGGTTATAGCAAACTACACATACAAAGTGATGAAGAGCGATAAAGCTCAAATGAGATTGCATTCAAAGGGCGTTATTTTCCAAAAAGAAAGTCAGTGTGGGTAAGAGAGGAGGACAATCAGCACCACATTATAAACTAACATAGAAGTATGGGGCTTCCATCACTGATCTCATTTTATACATGCAAAGTTGCCTGGCTTTTATTGTGATCTGCTCACATACTTTCAGAGTCACCAATGAGAAGATTTTGTTGAAATAAATTTAAAAATCTGCAATTTATGCATACTGTTCTGGATTGTAAGCTCTAATGAGCAGGGCTCTCTGATTCCTCCTGTATTGAATTGTATTGTAACTGTACTGTCTGCTCTCATGTTGTAAAGCGCTGCGCAAACTGTTGGCGCTATATAAATCCTGTATAATAATAAATATTAATAATACTTTGAAGAATCTCTTCCATGAACTCCAATACTTGACAGTGGCGCCCTCTGGTGGTAAAAATGCCTGCAACGCCTGCAGTATTAGAATTTCTGATAGGTACAGGGCCCGCTTGTTAAAAATGCACAACCAAAAAATATTTTTTTTCAAAAATAATTTCTGCACAGAAGACGCTGCAATGGGTATGTTTTTATTGCTTAAAATAAACTTGGCAAAAAACACGGCTCAACTACACATTTTTGCTGCTTTTCCAACGGAACGTCTAAACTTAGCTTTAAGGAGAACCTTGCAGGAATAAATAATTTTGCTATGGAAGGGACAGCAGCTAAAAGTGACTGCTTACTTGGAATTAAACACAAAAAAACAACTAGAGAAAAAAGAGCTCCTGCTAATAACAGCATTAAAGGCAACAAAGGAGTTAATTGGCCAAATTACAGTACAGTGTCCTAACTGACCCTAATTACCACCTAGACAGTTTGTCAGATTTCTCTATCCTTTTCCTACAGCAGTTTTCAATACACTAACATGATGGCTGCTCTATGCTACCCCCCCCCCCCCCCCCTCACACACACATTCTATAGTAAGGGGGCTGGCTTGTCCAAAAGTTCCCTTATTAACCCTTCTAAGCCTGCTGGTCGGCAGACTAACCCACTTCAACCTCTGGTAGCATTGAACCCAAACCTCATCGCTATTGCTTACACATATACAAAGTACCATCTGAAAATTTTACTGTAGAATGATTACATCACAATGGACAAAGTGCAAAGTTTCGGAGCCACGCAGGACCCCTTCCTCAGGCATGTGATCACATGCCTGAAAAAAGGGGCCCTGTCCATTGTGATGCGATCATCCATGTCTTTATGGACCTTGCTTTGTGCACTAATGCGACTGTGCGCATCATGTTGGAACAGGAAGGGGTCTTCACCGAACCTTTTTCACAAAGTTGGGAGCATGAAATTGTCCAAAATGTCGTAGTATGCTGACACTTTAAGAGTTCCCTTCACTGGAACTAAGGGGCCAAGCCCAACCCCTGAAAAACAACCCTACACCATAATCCCCCCTCCACCAAATGATTTGGACCAGTGCACAAAGCAAGGTCCATAAAGACATGAGTTTGGGGTGGAGGAACTTGACTGGCCTGAGTCCTGATCTCAACCCGATAGCACACCTTTGGGATGAATTAGAGCGGAGACTGCGAGCCAGGCCTTCTCGCCCAACATCAGTGCCTAACCTCACAAATGCGCTACTGGAAGAATGGTCAAACATTCCCATAGACACACTCCTAAACCTTGTGGACAGCCTTCCCAGAAGGGTTGAAGCTGTTATAGCTGCAAAGGGTGGGCCAACATGTAGGTAGCCTCCTCACATACAGCATACCTCCCAACATTTTGAGATGGGAATGAGGGACACCTACTAGCAAACGTATGTAGGCATAGGACACTCCCCCTGCCACACCCTCTTAAAGGAGAATTAACCAAAACAAAAGATTAATTAAATCCACAAGAGATTTTTTTACCACTACTATTCCTTTATATTGACTTTTAAAATTTACAAATGCACCAATTTAGAATTTGGATGAAAGGTTTAGCATTGGGAAACACTTTTTGAAAGATAAAAAGTGCATTTTATATACAACTATATGGATCAGACCAAAATGAGGGACAAATGAGGGACAGAGGGACAGAGGGACATTGCTCCAAATCAGGGACAGTCCCTCGAAATCAGGGACAGTTGGGAGCTATGCATACAGTTAACTGTGACAGGACAGTCTTGCTGGCTGAGAGGAGAAGTGGGACTACAATTGTATCATACTTCTTTTCTCATGCAGAAATGGCATATTATATTCAGGATGTGTTTGTGTTTTCCTGCTGTTTTGTGAAATCCTGTTGAGGCCGTAACATTCCTCAACTTTGACTCCAGCAGCCATCTTGGAGAAGCCTCATGTTCTGATTGATACTAAGTTCTCTTGAGATTTTGTCCACCATTTTCTGTTAGCTTCCATATAAAAGGGGGCCCAGCCACCATTTTAAGAGATAGGTGTGTGGAATGAGTGAGGGAAAGGTATACTGCCTTTGAGGGAAAGCTATACCTTATTCAGGGAGAGTGTTCCAGCCTGCAGGGACAGAACAGGGATCCTCAGGAGACCTGCCCATCAGCACTGCTTCTCTATAATACAGCCACGCTAATTCCCCTGCTTACAAACTCAATATGGAACCCTACGGACTAATGCCCCGTACACACGGTCGGATTTTCCGATGGAAAATGTCCGATCGGAGCGTGTTGTTCCGACCGTGTGTGGGCTCCATCGGACATTTTCCATCGGATTTTCCGACGCACAAAGTTGGAGAGCAGGAGATAAAATTTTCCGACAACAAAATCCGTTGTCGGAAATTCCGATCGTGTGTACACAAATCCGACGGACAAAGTGCCACGCATGCTCAGAATAAATAAAGAGATGAAAGCTATTGGCCACTGCCCCGTTTATAGTCCCGACGTACGTGTTTTAAGTCACCGCGTTTAGAACGATTGGATTTTCCGACAACTTTGTGCGACCGTGTGTAGACAAAACAAGTTTGAGCCAACATCCGTCGGAAAAAATCCTAGGATTTTGTTGTCGGAATGTCTGAATAAGTTTATGGTTGGTTTAACGCAGGTGTCCCAATACTTTTGACAATACCATGTATAATAATAATATCATATAAGTTAACATGGGATATACAGTATATTTCCAGTAACTATGAAAATCTGGAATATCAGTTTTGTTTGGAGTTGACCTTTAAGGTTGGAGCCTCAAGAAGCTCAACCATAATATTGCTTCAGGGCTCTATCATATATCATTCCAATACCACTGTACTCAGAATTTGAGCTCTTTGCACAATGAGGCTGCTTTGCATGAAAAGAACGGTGGATCATCGGCTTGCAGGACACTTTGCATAAAACAAGACACTTCCAGTTCCAGCCTGGCCACAACACTCCTATTGTTAGTTATAGGTGTGGGGGGGGGGAGGTTAACAGAAAGAAAAATGATTTAACAAAACAGCCCTCAAAATCCAAAGTATCCGAAAGAAGAACTGTCTGTACTGCCCTTATGACCAATAAACATCTTTCTTTTATTTTATAATCTGTCTAAGAAATAAGGCATTAGGGGTAAAGCATTTTATCTTTCAGAAACCTTCAAAAAGTACTCAAGTCTGTGTGTGACAGCACTTTGTTGTACAGTAAAGGGTTAGGTGTTAAAGTGTTACTAAACCCACAACAGTAAAATCAGTCTGTATATGCAGTAAAGCATGCTTGTTATACTCACTGTGGAACCTAAGGGGTTAATCCTCTGCATTGTGTAAAAAGGCTGTTTGATCCTGTCTTATCTGACCTTCCCCTTCTTGCACAGTCCCCAATCTATCTGCTAATAGAACTGAGGCTAGAAGGGAAGGTGCACATGCTCAGTTTGATGTACAGGTGATACTCGAAAAATTAGAATTGTTAAGCCGCCCCTATTTCTCCTTTGAACCCGGGTTGGACCTATGGGTCCACTGATATAACTCTATAACTCTATGTATATCAAGAATATTGTGCAAAAGTAAATTTATTTCACTAATGCAAGTTAAAAGGTGAAACTAATATATGAGATAGACTCATTACATGCAAAGCAAGATAGTTCAAGCCGTGATTTGTCATAATTGTGATGATTATGGCTTACAGCTCATGAAAACCCCAAATCCACAATCTCAGAAAATTAGAATATTACATGCAATCAATAAAACAAGGATTGTACATAAAACAATATCGGACCTCTGAAAAGTATAAGCATGCATATGTACTCAATACTTGGTTTGGGCCCCTTTTGTAGCAATTACTGCCTCAATGCGGCGTGGCATTAAGGTTATCAGCCTGTGGCACTGCTGAGGTGTTATGGAAGACCAGGATGCTTCAATAGCGGCCTTCAGCTCTTCTGCATTGTTCGGTCTCATGTCTCTCATCTTTCTCTTGGCAATGCCCCATAGATTCTCTATGGGGTTCAGGTCAGGCGAGTTTGCTGGCCAATCAAGCACAGTAATCCCACGGTCATTGGGTTTTGGTGCTTTTGGCAGTGTGGGCAGGTGCCAAGTCCTGCTGGAAAATGAAGTCAGCATCCCCATAGAACTTGTCTGTGGAAGGAAGCATGAAGTGCTCCAAAATCTCCTGGTAGACGGCTGCGTTGACCCTGGACTTAATGAAGCTCAATGGACCAACACCAGCAGATGACATGGCTCCCCAAATCAACACAGACTGTGGAAACTTCACACTGGACTTCAAGTATCTTGCAGTATTCTTCCTCCACACTCTGGGTCCTTGGTTTCCAAATGAGATGCAAAATTTGCTCTCATCAGAAAAGAGGACTTTGGACCACTGAGCAACAGACCAGGTGTGTTTTTCTTTAGCCCAGGTAAGACGCTTCTGACATTGTTTGTTGTTCAGGAGTGGCTTGACAAGAGGAATACGACATTTGAAGCCCATGTCCAGGATCCATCTGTGTGCGGTGGCTCTTGATGCACTGACTCCAGCCTCAGTCCACTTATTGTGAAAGTCCCCAACACTTTTGAATGGCCTTTTCCTGACAGTCCTCTCCAGGCTGTGGTCATCCCTGCTGCTTGTGCATCTTTTTCTTCCACACTTTTCCCTTCCACATAACTTTCTATTAATGTGCTTTTATACAGCACTTTGGGAACCTCCAACTTCTTTTGCAATTATCTTTTGGGGCTTTCCCTCGTTATGGAGGGTGTCAATGATGGTATTCTGCACAACTGTCAAGTCAGCAGTTTTTCCCATGATTGTGATTCCTACTGAACCAGACTGAGAGACCATTTAAAGGCTCAAGAACCTTTTGCAGGTGTTATGGCTTAATTAGCTGATTAGAATGGGACACTGTGAGCCTAGAATATTGCACCTTTTCAGTATTTCCAATTTTCTGAGATTGTGGATTTGGGGTTTTCATGAGCTGTAAGCCATAATCATCACAATTATGACAAATCACGGCTTGAACTATCTTGCTTTGCATGCAATGAGTCTATCTCATATATTAGTTTCACCTTTTAAGTTGCATTAGTGAAATAAATGAACTTTTGCACAATATTCTAATTTTTCGAGTATCACCTGTATATTGCTAGAGAGTGCATGTGATCAGCACAGGGCCAATGAGCACTGTCCAGACAGAGGGTCAGGTGTCCTGCAGCCTGATAGGACATTCAGAGCAGAATGTAAACTCCTCCTACAAGCTTTAACCAGAAACCGATAGAAGTCACAAGACTGCTATATACTGCTGATGAGAAAAGGTATTTAGCAGTTTATATTTACTAAAATTATTGCATTTCCATGTTCTGCGTACTGTGGGAGACCAGATATAGTGAATGCAGGTTCCTGGGTTTAATAACACTTTAAGTTAAAAAGTCAAATTCACACCTGATTTTACGTTTTTAAGTTATGAATATAGCAGCAAAGGGTTAAATTATATATGTATATATATATATGTATGTATATATATGTGTATATATATATATATATATATATATATATATATATATATATGTTTATTTTTCTGTCTGTGTCTCTTTTCAGGAGATTCGCCCTCACTGTATGATATCCCAATGACACCAGGAGATGAAATGAGGGGAATGGTGGTCAATGGCACAAGACAGCTCACAGCAATAAAAGTCTGACTGAGGTTCAAACCTTTCCCCACTGTGCTAAAAAACGGAAAATTGTATACTCACCTTTCCGTAATTTTCCTTTCCTGTCGCATCCTCATGGCAGCATACACGTTGGGTTGTGACTCTGCCTCCACAACCTGATAGGACCACATAGCTATAAATTAGAGAGTAGACACCTGCCCCAGTATTCTCTGTAAATATATACACATGTCACCTCAGAGGGAGGGTGATTGTATGCTGCCATGAAGATGCGACAGGAAAGGAAAATTACGGAAAGGTGAGTATACAATTTTCCATTTTCCTGTCGCATCATGGCAGCATATACGTTGGGGAGTAACTCGCCAAACTGGGTGGGAATGCAAAATTAAATTTATTGACAAGAAACAGAAGAATTGGCCTGTATGACGGCCCTCCCAAATTCAACTGCTGCTAAGCGTGCAGCGTCTATTCTATAATGGGAAATTAAGGTGTTTCTCGAAGACCAAGTGGCCGCTCTACAAATGGTTTCCGCTGAAACTTTACAGTAAGCTGCCCATTGCCCTGGTGGAATGCGCTCTTAGATCTTCCGGAATCTGCAAGGTGCTTAAGGAGTAGGCCTTCTTGATAGCTTTCACGAGCCATGAGGCGATGGTACGGGCAGAAGCTGCCTGGCCCTTCCTGAACCCATGTGGGATGACTAAAAGGTTCTCGCATTTTCTGAATGACTTGGTTACCGAGAGGTAATGCAGAATGTTGCCCTTGACATCCAGGGGATGAGGGACGCCCTGATCCGTGATCAAAGCCGGGAGGTCAATCTCCTGGTTAAAGTGGAACGAAGAGGAGACTTTTGGGATAAACCTGTCTGAAGGCTTCAGGGTTAGCCTGTCTGGGTAAACCATCAGATACGGTTCTTTGATCAGCAAAGCTTGCATTTCTGAGACCCTCTTCGCTGAAGTTATGGCAATTAGGAATGATACCTTTAGAGTCAGGTCCCAGAGGGAGGTATCCTCAAGTGGGGAGAATGGCTCTCCAGATAGAATCTCTAGGACAGTTGATAGATCCCATGTTGGAAATGAAGGCTTTCTGGGAGGCCTTAGCTTCAGGCAGGCTTTTCGAAATTGAACCACGAGAGGGTTAAGTGCCCACCTAACCCCTGTCAGAGCAGAGATGGCAGAGACTTGGACTTTCAGGGTGCTGGACCTAAGGCCTTTGTCTAGACCTGATTGGAGGAACTCAAGCACTTGTATTGCTGATGGGGAAGAAGGGTCCCAACCTTGTTCCTGAGCAAAGGAAGAGAACTTTCCCCAGACTCTCTCGTAGGTGCTATTCGTGGAGGATTTCCTGGCTTGAAGCAGGGTATCGACTACCTTCTGAGAACAGCCTTGATCTAGGAACCTAGACCTTTCAGTCTCCAGGCCGCTAGGTGCAATCTCTCTGGATTCGGATGTAGTAGCTGGCCCTGGGTTAGTAGATCCATTGTCACCGGGAGTGGAAGTGGATCCGCTGTGCTCAGTTGCAGGAGGGTGGTGAACCAAGGCCTCCGTGGCCAAAAGGGAATCACAGCCAGGACTAGAGCTCTTGAATGTTTGAGCCTCAGAAGGAACTTGGCTATCAGTGGGGTTGGTGGGAAAATGTAGCCTAGGCGAAAGTTCCAGGCGTGCTGGAGACAATCCGTTCCCTCTGCTGAGGGGAAGGGGTTCCTTGACAGAAACCTCTGACACTTCTTGTTCTCTGGTGTTGCTGCGAGGTCTATGTCTGGATGACCCCATGTCTGGCATATGAGGGCAAAGGCCTGCGGGCTTAGACACCACTCGTTGTTGGAAACGAATGTTCTGCTGAGAGAATCCGCCAGTAGGTTCTGAACCCCCGGAATATAGGCCGCCTTCAGGTCCCGCAGGTTCAGTTGAGCCCATCGCATCACCGGACCAACTTCCCGCATCATGGAGATGCTCTTGGTACCCCCCTGCCTGTTGATGTAGGCTACAGCCACTCGGTTGTCCATTTGAATGAGGACCTGTTTCCCTCTCAGAAGTGAGCTGAATGCCAAGAGGGCTTGGAAGGCTGCCTTCATCTCTAGGAAGTTTGATACTACATCCTTGGTTTTGAAGTGCCAGCGGCCCTGAGCTGCATAATGTAGGTAGTGTGCCCCCCATCCCTCCAGACTGGCGTCCGAAGTTACCACCTCCTGGTGGAGGATGACTATCTGTTTGCATCTGCTGAGGTTGTCGGTGTGGGTCCACCACCGTAGAGAGCCTGGCTTCCTCTGAGATGCGAATCAATTGGGACATGGACCATCCATCCCACTGGCACAGGAAGGAGGCTTGCAGAGGTCTGGTATTCCATTGCGCCCATCTGACCATTGGAATGGTTGCTGATAGGGAACCCAGAAGGCTGAGGTATGCTCTGGCCGGTAGGCATGATGCTGGAACCACATCCTTCACTTTCTGAATTATTAGGCACAACTTCTCCCTTGGCAGTTCCACCGTGTTGGCTCGGGTGTCTAATTCGGCTCCCAGGAAGACCATCCTTTGAGTAGGCTGAATGTTGATCTTCTGCCAGTTGATTATCCAACCCAGACTCGTTAGGGTGGAAACTAAGACCTCGCGATGTTGCACGAGTGATTCCTGGCTGTTTGAAAGGAGAAGAATGTCGTCCAGGTAATGGTGGACCCTTAGACCCTTCTCCCTCAAAGAGGCTATCACTGAAAGCAGAACCTTCGTAAACGTTCTGGGGGCCGTAGAGATCCCGAAAGGGAGGCTTCGAAATTGGAAGTGCCCCTGACCCACCGAGAATCGCAGGAACTTTTGGAATGCCACGTGGATTGGTATGTGCAGGTAGGCATCCTGGAGATCTATGGAGAGCATCCAGTCTCCTAAGTTTATGGCCTGAAGGATAGACTGCAGGCTTTCCATCCTTAAAGACTCCACTCTGATGGACTTGTTGAGGTTCTTCAGGTCTAGAACCGGCCGAAAGTCCCCTGACTTCTTTTTGACGAGGAATAGTGGAGAATAGAATCCCCTGCCTCGTTGTGCTGGCGGAACCTCTATTATCGCTCGTTTTTGAAGAAGTTCTAGGACATAATTTAGAAGGGACAACATTTTCTCCCCGGGTGGAGGAATACGGGTTGGGCAGAATTGATCCCTTGAGGGTCGATTCTTGAAGGACCAT
This sequence comes from Lithobates clamitans, assembly GCA_037952925.1. Taxonomy (NCBI): domain Eukaryota; kingdom Metazoa; phylum Chordata; class Amphibia; order Anura; family Ranidae; genus Lithobates; species Lithobates clamitans. The sequence continues at coordinate 1,101,016 of JBBGZY010000883.1, forward strand.
CTGTGGCCGAAATTGACAGTGGCCAGGGTCCAGGTATCGTGTATGGTCTCCGCCCAGACCAGCTTGAAACTGGAGAGTCTTGCTCCTACTACCGCTGGCCGGACGGGCGCACCTTCAAAAAGGCTTCTGGTCACTGGAAGCGGGAGTCTTAGGCTTCTGGAATTTCATGAAAGAGGTTTGAGGGTTCTTCCAATTCCTTCGGTACTCCTTCCCTGGTCTGTACGCTTTCGCGTCCCTATACCTTTCTGGGAGATTCCGCTTAAAAGGAGGAGGTCTCTGTTTAGGCCTCTTATCCGAGGGAATGAGCCCGGATTTTCCACCAGTTACTTTGGAGATAGCCGTGTCTAACTTTGTTCCGAAGAGGTGCTCACCGTCGAACGGAATACGGCACCAGTTAGACTTGGATGCCGGATCCGCCGTCCAGGGCTTCAGCCACAAAGCTCTTCTGGCCATCACTGAGGCCAACATAGACTTTGATGCAGACCTGATGGTGTCGACTGAGGCTTCAGCCACGAAATCACCAGCCAAACTTAACTCTTGTAATGCCTTCACTATTTTCTCTTGGTCTGCACCCTCTAATACCAGTTTCTCCGTGCTTGAAGACCAGCTCGAGATGGCCCTTCCTACTGCCGCGAGTGCTATTGCAGGCCTGCATGCGCCTCCAGCTGATAGGTAAGCCCGCTTAAGATCCGTGTCGATCTTTCTGTCGAGAACGTCTCTAAACGTTACCGCATCTTCTAGCGGGAGGGTAACATGCCTGGCGAGGCGCATCAAAGATGCGTCCACTACCGGAGGGGACACCAGAGGGTTCACTTTAGGCTCCTTGAGTGGGTATAGCTTCTGGAGTCTGTTATTCAGACTAGATTTCTTCTCCGGTCTCTGCCACTTAAATCTTCCAGTTCGTCGATGAACGGAAAAGTTTCTGGTTCCTTCTTAAGCTGAGGAAAATATTTCCTTTGCTTTGGCTGGACTTCCTGGGGTTCCTCCCATCCTATTGCCTCCTTAACCGATTTAAAGTGGGGTTCCAGCCAGGGGGGCCGTCAAAAAAAAAAAAAATTAAAAGTCAGCAGCTACAAATACTGCAGCTGCTGACTTTTAATTGGACACTTACCTGTCCCTGGGTCCAGCGATGCGGGGGATCGAAGCCCCGCTCGTCCCCCCCTCCGCTCGTCGGCGCCGGCATTTCAACTGTGGCCGCCAGGCTGTGGCTTCACAGCCTGGCACCCACTGCGCATGCGCGAGCGGCGCCGCGCACCGTGATTGGCCGCTCAATCACCTGGGACCTGTAATGGGTCTCAGATGATTGACAGGAGGGAGTGAGCAGAGCGGAGCCCTTCCTGTGCCTGGGGGGAAGTGATGTCACCAGCCCAGGCAAAGGAACAGGCAGACTACGAGGGACCACCTAGCAACAGGCATTTAGCGGTAAGTGAAAAAAAAAAAATATCCAAATGTTTTTTTGTTTTTTTTTTAGAATTTTTACAGGTATTTTTGTTTTTTGGGTGGAGCCCCACTTTAACAAACGGCTCTATCAGACCGAAGTCGAATCCGGCCAACACCTCCAGACCCTCATTATCAGACAGGGAGTCTTGCTCCTTTGATGTGCTGGCCCGGGCTGGAGAGGTAGTGGTGGAGAAATCCACATCTGGTATCGAGGCCTGAGGGGCTGAGTCCCCAACTTCCGAGGCTCTCTCTCTTGTGGCCTCTTCCAGGCATTTCTGACAAACCAGTTTATCCGGAAGAGCCGCTGCACCGCAAATCCAGCATGCGTTCCCGGCGGGATGGGAATGGCGTGCAGGGGAACGGTGTCTGCGTGAGGACGACCTTCTATAGCGGGATCGACCATGTCGGGAATGCGACCTGGAGCGGCTTCTTCTGAGGCTTCCTCTTGAGCGGCTTCTTCTATGGTAGGAGCGGCTCCGTCTATGTCTGGAGCGGCTTCTCCTGCGTGAGGACTCTCTTTGTCTTGACGCAGATGTTCTTGAGGACCTGGGCAGCATTAGAAGTGCTCTCTTTTTTCAATCTTCACTACTTACCCTTGTCTCCCCCCCCCTTACCTAGTAGGCTGGCGGTGATCTGCTGGGGCAGCAGTCTCCATGGTGAGTGGGCTGGAAACCTGCAGGGAAAAAAACAAGTAGCAATGCAGAGAGAGAGAGCAGGGATCCTGACACAGAACTGAATAGGAGAAGGGTCACCCACCTTTGTAGAGCGTTTTTCCTCTGTGGTTTGCAAAGACAGGCGATCTGTAGCATGCAGCAACCAGCAGCAGCACCTACAGCTAATGCTGGGTTTTTAAATCCGCCGCCATCGGCGTCGGACGCTCACGCATGCGCAGTAGCGCCGCGAGACACCCGGCGCCATCTTGGAAGCTGGAAAACGGCATAGAGGCGCCCAGAGAGCCGTACTGCGCATGCGCAAGGACGCCGAGAACGCTCGGCGGTCCCACACAGCAGCTATGGAACAACAGAGCCCAGCAGAGCACAAAAACGGTAGGAGAGGGGGGGAGAGAGAAGGGGAGAGGGGGAATGGAGACCGCTGCACACAATTAAGCCTGTTTAAGGCTTATTTCATGAGGCCATACTGAAGGTTCCCTGGCCAATCCTCCAGCAAGCCTGTTTAAGGCTTTTGTGGGCTGTTGCACTTGAAGCCTGTTTAAGGCTTATATCATGGCAAACAGTTTGAGTTGAAATGAGTGCCCCTGAGATCACCAGAGTGGGGCTCCTTCCATTTAGCTCGTTTAGAGGCTGTACAAGAAGGACTTCCACCCAGGAGAGGCTAGAACCTGGCTGGGGCGAAGCAGTAAGGGGGTGCTGATCCGTGCGTCCTGACAGGTGAGGAAAAATAAGAGAATACTGGGGCAGGTGTCTACTCTCTAATTTATAGCTATGTGGTCCTATCAGGTTGTGGAGGCGGAGTCACAACCCAACGTGTATGCTGCCATGATGCGACAGGAAATGTGTTTATGTTGCTATCTCTGTTCCTGTTGGAGTTATTTCTAATCATTTCCTGTCCCTCAGAATATTTCCTTAATGTGTACAGACTGGATTAAAAAAAAAATGCTTCAGGGATCCCTTTTTCAAGAAGACAGACAGAGCAATAAAAGGGACCCCCATGTCCCCGAAAAAATTTTTTTTTCTTTTACCTGGATCTCCAGTTAAACTGCACCTTGATATATTGGCGTCAGAGGGGATTGTGCAATATAGGTTGTTGAGGAATGGACACTTTTGTACTCTATCAACAAAAAAAAAAGAAAACTCTTATGCCTCGTACACACGGTCGGACATTGATCGGACATTCCGACAACAAAATCCATGGATTTTTTCCGATGGATGTTGGCTCAAACTTGTCTTGCATACACACGGTCACACAAAGTTGTCGGAAAATCCGATCGTTTTGAACGCGATGACGTAAAATACGTACGTCTGGACTATAAACGGGGCAGTAGCCAATAGCTTTCATCTCTTTATTTATTCTGAGCATGCGTGGCGCTTTGTGCGTCGGATTTGTGTACACACGATCGGAAATTCCGACATTTTGTTGTCGGAAAATTTCATAGCAAGCTCTCAAACTTTGTGTGTCGGAAATTCCGATGGAAAATGTGTGATGGAACCCATCCGACAACAAGGTCCTATCACACATTTTCCGTCGGAAAATCCGACCGTGTGTACAGGGCATAAGATGCAACTGGGCTTTGAGTTTTAGGAAAAAGTTTTAAAGGTTCTATTTTCAGTTAGGGTAAAGGATAAGTGTTAAAGGCTGCAGAAGTTTTAGGACTCATGCAGACGTGTGGCCAGGAAGTGGTAAAAGCAGGCAGCCGTGGTTTCACCACCCACCTAACTAAGGACAAGAGGCCACTCAGGGTTGTAGCTCATGCAAAAATTAAACAGGACCATCACCAAATGGACCCATTTAAATGTTTGGGGCTGTTCCGCAAACCCCTCTGCAGCTCCGTGCAATGCATATGGTTGCAGGACTGTGGGTTGACATTTTCTTGGATTAAAACATGGGAGGCAGGACGACAGGAACAGCACACTTAATTATGAGATAACTGGGTGGTTATGTAATATCTTTCATTGAATAAATATATAAATGCCAGCTTGGTGTCTAACAAGAGTGAGCAACTGTAAAAGTATGCAAACAAGCATGGGAACTGCTCATGGTGAGCGCAATATTTGGATTCAGCTCTTGACATCCATCGTGACCCTACTTATGTCTTTTCCCAATCTCACCAAGAACCTCAGCAGATTGGCCCTTAAAGAAAGCTGAGCTAACGCCATAATGGCATCAATGGTCACCTAAATGTCTCCAAAGTGATTTTACAGTTGACCCCACAGACAAATAAACTGTTGCTGACAAAAGATACACTGAATATGTTCCTAAAATAAAACGACTGGTTAGCCTGCTTTGGTCTTCATCTGCTCTTAAAAAGGGATAGATGTTGGTTTGTGTATGGGTTCTCTATGGCCAAGAGCCACCGTTGGTGTATACACTGTATATCACATGAGTTGTAGAACAGAACATTTTTTCAGGGGTTCCCGGAGACCTAAAAATGTTTTTATTGTTGTTCCTGAAGGGTTAAGAGGTTAAGGCTGTTCTCCGTAGTGGTGATCTCTGCCCCTTAAGACCTTATGCACACTGGATGTTTTAATGCTGCTGATAGGCAGGTAGTGGTTAATGCTGCCCTGGTTGGGAAGCTTGGGGTTGTTTATTTTTCCCCGGTCTTTCTTGGTGATTTTTCTTGGGTCTGACCCCCCCAATCCTGTGTACTATAAAAGGGACAGAGGCCCGAACCCTGGGGGGGTTTCCTACTAGAGGAGAGACTGGGCCTTGCTGACTTGTTGCAGATTACCATTGCCTGAGTGTGGATTTCCAGTGCCATCCTGAGGTCAGAGTTCCTGCTATCAATGCGTATTGCTGGGACTTTCGGGTCCTCCCTGAGGAAACCAAGCATTGGATTCTACCAAGAATGAACTATTTTCTATGAAGGTATGCGGGGGCAGCAACAAGTCTGAGTTAGGGTCTAAGGATGTCAGGGAAAAGACTGCACTTTATTTCGAACTGTTGCCTGTGTATGTCATCATGGTAATTTATTCAAGTAAAGTGTTTGATTATTATGCTATCTTATTATGATGTTTTGGTTGTACACATCATATATGGAATACATTTTTATTCTATTATACTCTTTATGTGCATTGTATTGACATTTAGTAATTACAGTTATATAACGAACTGGTCAGATACAATTTGCATCATGGTCACCCGCCCCCCCATCCCCCACCCACCCTCAGTTGTATGCTTCATACAAAGTCCCAAACCTCTTTCTTCACTGAATTGTCAAACAGGGATGGAGGCATAGTACCTATGGGTCCCATGCCTCATATAAAGTCCCATATCTCCCCTTCTCTAGTGGCCTGTTGTTAACCCCTTGGTGCCAGCTACACGCAAATATGCAGCCCCTTGGTGCCCGAACCTTGGTGTTGAGAGGCCACATATTTGCAATTATTGCGTTCGATACAGCTGCTCCGAGATCACAGTTACCGGCGGCTAACCAAAAGCTCCTGGTTACTGCTTGCGATTGGGAGTTTTCGGATCACGTGACAGCCAATCACAGCGGTCACGTGATCTTAAACCCTGCCCCACCTTCCGGCATCCTAAACCTCTTAAAGGGCCATGAGGCACCGGCGTGAAGAGGCTAAGCATGTACATGTGACAGGTGGGATAGCCTCTTGCAGCGAGAGAGATGCTGTCGGCACTCCTTCTGCAGCAATCCATCTCCGTATAGCAGCAAAAGTAGATGCACCCCGGGGCCCTCATCTTGTACGCAAGTGCAAAAGAGGAAGTTCTAAGTGAAATGCACACATGGAGTCTGTGCTAGGTGAACGGCCAGGCTCCATACCTAGGGTTGCCACCTCATCCCTTTAAAACCGAACACATATTAATTACAGGTTCTGTGGCTGATTAAGGTGGTGATTAAACTTACTTGGTGTCTTATCTGCATTAAATTAGCCTCAGAACCCATGTAATTCATATGTGTTCAGGTTTAAAGGGGTGAGGTGGCAACTCTATCCATACCTTATACCGTTTGCAACCTCAGAACACCCAATAAAGAGATAGTATGCGACCGGTCTAAACTATGTGGCATGTTCACCAATGCCAGGAGTCTGTCAGACAAGATGGGAGAACTAGAGCTAATGTTGCACGAGGAAGATTTCAATTTTTAGGAATTTTAGAGACTTGGTTCAACAGCTCCCATGATTGGCTTGCGTCGCGACCATTTAGGGGTATTTCCTATATCGCGGAGATAGAGAGGGTAAAAAAGGGAAGGAGTATGCCTCGGGACCCGCGGAAGCGTTCCCGCAGGTCCCGCGGGCTCATTCTCCACCAGTGGCCCGCGATCGTGGCATGGGGAGGCAGAACGGGGAGATGCCTATTTAAACAAGGCATTTCCCTGTTCTGCCTAGCAACATGACAGGGATCTACTACTCCCAGTGATCGGGAGCAGTGATCTCTGTCATGTTCTCGTGAGCCCATCTCCCCTACAGTTAGAACACGCTGAAGGAACACAGTTAACCCCTTGATCGCCCCCTAGTGTTTAACCCCTTCCCTGCCAGTGACATTTACACAGTAATCAGTGCATTTTTATAGCACTGTTCGCTGTATAAATGCCAATGGTCCCAAAATAGTGTCAAAAGTGTCCAATCTGTCCACCGCAATGTCGCAGTCATGATAAAAATCGCAGATTGCCGCCATTACTAATTTAAAAAAAAAAATTTATAAAAATGCCATAAATCTATCCCCTATTTTGTAGACGCGATAACTTTTGTGCAAACCAATCAATACATGCTTATTGCGATTTTATTTATATTTTTTACCAAAAATTTGTAGAAGAATACATATTGGCCTAAACTGTGGAAGAAATTCGTTTTTTTTTTAATTTTTTTTTTGGGGGGGGGGATATTTATTATACCTCTGACTGACTCTGGTTCTCGCTTGCCTCTGGCGACAGGAGTGGTCATCTCTGATGGCAACTGCTTTCCTTCACCTCTGGCAACTACTTGGTTCTCCAGCCGGCAGAACCCCCTTGCAACTTACATAGTTATATTGTTGGTAAGGTTGAAAAAAGACACAAGTACATTAAATCCAACCTGTGTGTATTTATGTCAATATTATATTGTATACCCCTGTATGTTGTGGTCATTTAGGTGCCTATCTAATAGTTTTTTGAAATTATCTGTAGCAAGGTCCCAGGCCTCCTTCGGTCTAATGAGAACCTCCAGGGCCAGAGACAGCTGACTGTCAGGGCTGGGCTCAGCCCTTCCTTCTCTGAGCTGGCCGCTCAGCTATCGGCTAATTGCCAGCCCCCATCTCTCTCCACAGTTACTCAGCTGTTGTTGATATCCTGCTCGTCAGTCCTTCCTACTTAAGCCGTCCAGTCCAGAGGGTCTCTGCCTTCGCCTTGGTCAACATTACAAGAAACATCTCCTGCGTTCCTGTTTAAAGACTGGCTTTGATGACATCCCTTCTGGCTCTGGATCTTGCTTGCTGTTCCACTACTTTGATCCCTGACTCCTGGCTTGGCTGACTATCCATTCCGGTTACTGAACTTTGGCTATGTTTTGACTACATTTGTTCTTTTTACTTTTATTATTAAACAAGTGTGATTTAACTGTACTTCTGTCTCGGTCTGATTTCATGGTTTCTGACACTGATATCCTTCTGTATATGGTGGGTTGTGGGGCATGGTGGGTGCCAATGCCAAGGGCAAAGAAAACCCTTCCAATTGGCTGAGACAACCCAACCACTCTTAGTCTGGATTTACTAAGCCCTTGTCAATCTAATGCCACAGGTAACAATGCCACCTAGTGACAGAAGAGAGAGGTGCATCAAACCCAGATTTAGGAAAAGGTCAGTGGATCTCCCTAACAATCAGCCAGGCTGGTTACAGTCAAGCAAACTAAATTTGTTAGTAACCCTGTCTAACACCAGGGTGATACACATAGGGCACACCCCATGCCACACCCTCTTAAAGAAAATTTAACCACTTGCTGACCGTATACTGTACATACATGGCAAGGTGGCTCCCCTTGTGTAGAATCATGTACCTGTGCGTGATCCTGCACTTCCAGGTCTGAGCCGCACACAGCCGGCTACCCTCTCCCGCTGTGCGTTGACACAGCAGGAGCCAATCAGCGAGTCCAGAGGACTCGCTGGACCCGCTGAACGTTTCTGAGAGAGGCAGAATGGCGGTCTACCAATGAAAACAAGGCAGATCGCCGTTCTGTTAGTAGGAAAGGTAGAGATCCTGTGTTTCTGCTAAGCAGGGACACAGATCGATGCCTTCCCACAGTAAAAACACATCCCCACATTTAGCAAGCACTCCCTAGGAACACATTTAACCCTTTGATCCCCCCTGATGTTAACCCCTTCCCTGCCAGTGTCATTAGTACAGTGACAGTACATTTTTATAGCAATGATCACTGTATTAGTGTCACTGGTTCCCAAAAAAGTGTCAAAAGTGTCACTTAGTGTCTGATTTGCCCGCCACAATGTCGCATTTTTTTTTTCCACTACTATTTCTTTATATTGGCTTTTGAAATTTACAAATGCAGCAGTTTAGAAATTGGATGAAAGGTTTAGCAATGTAAAAAGCTTTTTGAAAGATAAATAGTAAATTTTATATACAACTATATAGTTTAGACCAAAATGAGGGACAAATGAGGAGGAAAGAGGGAAAGAGGGACTCCGTTCCAAATCAGGGACAGTCTCTCGAAATCAGGGACAGTTGAGAGCTATGCATTTAGGTCTGAAATATCACAATTTCCAGGACGGGGACAGTTTGGAGATGTGATGCTCTGACCTCCCTATAACCCTTGCTTTTTACTATAGTTCCTCCAAAATAGCTTGATATGCCATAATCAAGCAGTCATTTGCATTTCTTCATACAAAGCTTATCAGCAGTATCAGCAAGTGTTCTGTATACAAAGTCATGTGAATACACTTGTGGGTTTCTCAGTTCCTGATAATGTTTACGTTGGCAAGGGTGTCTGTAAATCTTTACCATGTCACATTTTCTCCATTTGCTTAGTTCCAGCTTATTGTGGGCAGTTTTTGCATTCTCAGGCTGTAGGCTGTATCACTCTTCAAACTTAGTGATTGAATTTCATTCCTAATTGCTATATTCATAAGTAAGATTAGCAAACAAACTCAGATTAAAGTGACAGAGTTTGTGATTTCTGCCCAGCGATTCAGATGCATGTTTTCCAAATTTTTCCCTACGTCTCTTCCTGCCAAACTTTACTACTTAGGTTTTATGTAGACTTTGATACAGTTCTGTTTAGGTTGCTTAAAGGGAACTTTTACTTTGGCTACCCAGAGCAAAGTAACTGGTTTGCTTAATGGCCTACCTTGATCATTACCTTACCCTTTCCTCCTTTCACCGGAACCAAATGAAATGCCCAGCACACCCAAGCATATGGAAGCATTTGACTCTTCCATTTTCTATCAAGATGCAACTGGGGGTCTGAGTAACTATTTGCTGGACCCCAACACTGTTACATGAGGGGATGGGAAGGGTATTTAGCCCTGTGTCAGCTCTGACTGCGACAGGAACCTCCATAGGACTTTTACTCAGGAGATGAGTAAATGAAGTAGCAAGGGAACACCAGAAGGCACGCATTATTGGCCAGGATGTGAGGGTAGTCTGCCAAGTCAACTTTCTCTTTTCCTTGAATTGGCAGAGTACAGGTTCACATTAAGCAGTAATTAAGGAAATTCCGGGAAAGAGCTAAATCTTCTTCAACCACCTCTGCTTGTTATAATCACCTTTAATCATTCCTGGTGGAGCTACGGTGTCTTCATGAGCAGTGTATTCTCACAATCAAACAATCAGACCTATATCATATATCGGGCCAGCAGTACATGATGCAAGAAGTGGTTTATACACCAACATGGTTGATCAGCCTTTTGGCTAAGATCAAGTGTAGTATCTGTTCTTATCAGTGACCAGTAGGGATGCTGCGCTGTCATTCTGGCCTTTTGGTAGGACTGGCTGGCCATATAGTGTCTCTGCTGGTGTGATGGGGACTCTGAAGGCTCGTACTGGTTGGAACGGAAATCAGGGTGCCCACGGGATGTGGGCCATGACAGTAATTCCCCTGGAAAGATTGTAGGGTCCCAGTACCTCTTGATTTGAATGGGACTACCTTGTCTGTCCATGGACTGGGAAGGCAGAAAATCTGCAAGCTATGCCCACTGGGAGTTGGTCGTCACAGGGGTGCTCTTAGCATCACTCGGGCATGGGAAACCACTGTGAGAATTAAGCACATGGCCACAACACTATGCTTTTTTCTGCACTGCGCCTCTTAGTGCCGGTTCACACTAGACGTGGCACGACTTGCAGGTCGCTTCACCAAGGCGACCTGCACACGACTGCCGGGGCGACTTGCAAGACGACTTCTGTATAGAAGTCTATGCAAGTCCCCCCAAAGTAGTACAGGAACCTTTCTTCTAAGTCGGAGCGACTTGCGTCGCTCCGATTAGAACGGTTCCATTGTACAGAAGGGGAGGCGACTTGTCAGGCGGCTAGGTCGCCTGACAAGTCGCCCCCATGTGAACCGGCTCTTAGGCTAAGCCATTGGCAATTTTGTTACCAGACCTCAGGGTCTAGCCAGTGTACCTGCATGGGCACTTATTTATTTATTTATTTTCTCACTGTTTTTCTCACTTTGCACTTTTGTTTGTGTTTCTTTCTCAATAGGATGGAGGGTGTGGGTCCTTGGTCCTATCCTGAAGTCTGGGGGGTGGATATGTGGCCTCAGGTTCCTTCCTCCCCTGAACCAGGGAGTCTCTCTTCGGGAGAGCCCCTCACCGAAACAAATCAACAAAACTAAATTAGTAACATAATAAATCTATCCAAATCTAAACCAATTTTTCCATTCTGTACATGTCTACTTAAAATTTTACTAATTTCTTGCAAATCTTAAATTTGAACTTACCCATTTCAAAAAGTTGTATACTAGGCATCTGGAATGAGGTTAGGTCAAGATAGCTCCAAGGCAGCCCGCTGACAGCTGGTGAGTCATCGCTTGTTAAGGAAACAGCGTCCAGCTTCCCAGCCCACTCCTTAACAACTAGCTATTCTTCACACAGAATTCAATCATTTTTCGACCGATCCGAATTCGTATGGTTCAGAAAAATCGGAATTCATTAGAAAATTAAAAAAAAAAAAAAAGGAAATTTAACGAAACAAAACTAAACAAAACCTTAAATCGAATCAACAAAACAAAATTAGTAACATAACGAATCTATCCGAAAGGAAACAAAACACATTTTTCTGTTCTGCATGTCATGTCAATTTACAATCCAAAGATGTGCCTACCTGTTCCACTGACACCCATTTTACTAATTTCTTGTAAATCCTAAATTTGCATTTACCCATCTCAGAAAGTTGTATACTAGGCATCTGGGATGAGGTTAGGTCAAGATAGACACAAGGCAGGTAACTGTTGAACTGTACCCTGGATGTACTATTCATCATTATAGAAGATTATCATTAAATAGCTTGCTTAGCCTATTGAGCCCATCATTTGACCAGGATGATACAGGACTTCTGGCCAACTGATCTTGCTATTGAACTTTGAAGGTAGATAGAAACCCATAGTAAAAAATGAATACGCTAAATTTAAAACTATACTGCCTATGCAACCTGTCCCACTGCACACACTGTAGGCCTAAAAGACCAAGGTAGCCCTTCAAGGTTCATAGAGGTGGTAGATAGAGTAGTCAAGGATAACTTTTTCAGTGATGATGATTTTGACCTACAGTAAAGGGGATGTTAAACTAATAATATGGAGGATGAAATGTTAATAAGTGATGTAAAATGTAGACATGTGAATGATGGAAAAATGTGCTTAGTTTCAGATCTGTTTGTAAAGGTAATCATTTTGTTTTGTCACATTTGTTAATACATAATGTTAAAATGATTGTTTTCGGAATTCATTTTGTATATTTGTAATTTATTTTATATTTTTGGATTCAGTTAGAATAATCATTATTTTTGAATCGATTCTAATTTCAGAAGACGGTTATATTCATTCTGCTCTATTCCATGCTTTGATGAAGGCTTCATAGCCGAAACACGTCAGCATATAGCCTGTACCCATATACCCATGTGACAAATAAATTCCTTTTATTCAAGAGTATCCTAGTTGCCAGCCTTCCAGATTCAAGAATTTGTTTAGAATAATCGTTATTTTTTAATCGATTCTAATTTCGGAAGACGATTATATTCATTCTGCTCTATTCTATACTATTCTATTCTAATCTATTCTATTTTTTTTCTATTCAATTATATTCTATTCTCATCATTATCTTATTTCACTTTTATACCTTACTGTATTTATTGCAATATCTTTCCATTTTGAATTTAAGTTCATTTTCAAATTCAAATTAATTTTCACATTTTTTTAATTTGAATTTATTTTCAAATTTTTCTAATTCATTGCTTCATTTCATTATAATTTTTTTCAGATTTGTTGAAATTCTTTATTTTTGTGATTTGGAAATTAGGATACATCCGAATCTCCAAAAGCAAGATTTTCATCTGAAAGACGAATCAAAACAGAACGCACATGTCTAGTAAAATGTGATTAGGTCCAGTTTTGCGAATAACATTACAGGAAGTTAGACGTGATGTGGGGGTAAAGCCCATTAGGTACAGCTTGAGCAAATAGGCTAGTGAGCCTTGTGATGTGGCAGGGGGGTGGACTAGTAAGTCTTCTCTAGCCATTGTTCCCTGTGTCTTTGCTGATTGTGCTCCAAGGCTATGTTTGAACATTTTTAAGGAGGACATCTGTAGGAAACAGTAAACCTTCCATAGTATATAGGAAGTTGCCCCTGAAGTTGTTGAAGTCAAGTGGCCATCCCATAGCCCCTCATCCCTATCCAAGTTCTTACCCTCAATAAATAATAAAAAAAAGTCATGGACTGTTCTCTGACTCTGAAGTGCCTGTGAAATTTTGGTGTGCCTGGCTTTGCAGGGTGGGGGATCCCAGTTCATCAGCGGCTCTTACGAGTGTGCACTACAATAAATACCTTTTTTATTCTTTTTTTTCTAAGTGATCATATAGCCTCTGTTCTGAGCTGCATAAGTGGTGGGGTGGAGACTCTGGGGGGGGGGGGGGGTTCAGCAGGAGGCAGAGAAATAGCATTGCGCTGATCTTCCCAGTGAACAGCTGTGCAGGGGAGCGTGTCAGCACAAGTCTGATCATTGGAGGACAGGCAGGCTGTTCTCCAAGCACAGTCAGAAAAGTGACCATGCTGAGATGGATGAGCTTCTATGCCTAGTGTGGTCAGTTCTAAATAGGAAAGCAGGGACATAGGCAGGATCACCAGGCATTTCACACAAAGGAAGAAATCCAAAGAGAACAGGATACTTTTTAACACAAGTACATGGTACAGCAGGCACATATCAGGAATATAAAATGTTGGGGTAACAAACCATTTAACATTTTGAATGTCCCCTCACTTTCTGTTCTGGTGACAATGGTCATCAAGACAAAGAGTGGGAATGTATCTCCTAACTGGGACACAGAAATAAAAACCTTAAATATACAGAAAGGAGCACCAGACAGAAATCGTATAAGAGTCAAAGATATATTGAGTTGTTGATAAAAAAAAATTATATAAAAACAACCAATGTGTTTTTGGGGCAACACCACTCCCTCTCAGCACAGGGCTCAGCACAGGTTAAAACTTGGATGACTTCACAGATGTACACTATATTACCAAAAGTATTGGGACGCCTGCCTTTACACCCACGTGAACTTTAATGGCATCCCAGTCTTATGCCCCGTACACACGGTCGGATTTTCTGATGGAAAATGTCCGATTGGAGTGTGTTGTCGGAAATTCCGACCGTGTGTGGGCTCCATCAGACATTTTCCATCGGATTTTCCGACACACAAAGTTTGAGAGCAGGAGATAAAATTTTCCGACAACAAAATCCGATCGCGTCAATTCGGACCGTGTGTGGCCTGTTCCGACGCACAAAGTGCCACGCATGCTCAGAATAAATAAGGAGATGAAAGCTATTGGCCACTGCCCCGTTTATAGTCCCGACGTACGTGTTTTACGTCACCGCGTTCAGAACGATCGGATTTTCCGAAAACTTTGTGTGACCGTGTGTATGCAAGACAAGTTTGAGCCAACATCCGTCGGAAAAAATCCTAGGATTTTGTTGTCGGAATGTTCGAACAAAGTCCGACCGTGTGTACGGGGCATAAGTCTGTAGGGTTTAATATTGAGTTGGCCCACCATTTGCAGCTATAACAGCTTCAGCAATTCTGGGAAGTCTCTGGGAATGTTCGACCATTCTTCCAGAAGCGCATTCGTGAGGGTAGGCACTGATGTGGATGAGAAGGCCTGGCTCGCAGTCTCCGCTTTATCTTATTCCAAAGGTGTTCTATTGGTTTGAGGTCAGGACTCTGTGCATGCTAGTCATGTTCCTCCACCCCAAACTTGCTTATTCATGACTTTATGGACCTTGCTTTGTGCACTGGTGGGCTGTCATGTTGGAACAGGAAGGGCCCATCCCCAAACTGTTCCCACATAGTTGGGAGCATGAAATTGTCCAAAATGTCTTGGTATGCTGATGCACTGAGAGTTCCCTTCACTGGAACTGAGGGGCCAAGCCCAACCCCTAAAATACAACCCCACACCATAATCCCCCTCCACCAAATGATTTGGAGGGGTGGTCCAATACTTTTGGCAATATAGTGTGGATAAGCGAGTTTAGGGTGGAGGAACTTGACTGGCCTGCACCTCAACGTGCTAGAACACATTTGGGATGATTTATTTAGCATGGAGGTCTTCTTGTCCAGGTCTTCTTGTCCAACATCAGTGCCTGACCTCACAAATGCGCTTCTGGAAAAATGGTCAAACTTTCCCATAGACACACTCCTAAACCTTGTGGACAGCCTTCTGGGATGCCATTAAAGTTTATGTACATGTACAGGCAGGCGTCCCAATACTTTTGACAATACAGTGTATATGAGAACCAGTACTGAACTCTTCTCATGGAGGAACAACCTGACGGCAGTTGCTGGAGATTTTTAATCACTTAGGCCTGGTTCACACCAATGCATTTTTTTTGTGCGTTTTCAGTTTTGCAGAAACACACTACAGTCCATTTAACATGGTTTCTTATAGATGTAGTTCACATCTGTGCATTTTATGGAAAAAAACAGGGATTTTCTGGTTTTTGGTTCCATAGACTTCAATGGATCAAAGATGTGTAATGAAAAACGCAAAATGCACCTGGAATATACAAACTGCAACCTGCATAGGTGTGAATCTGGCCTTATGACGTGTACACGGCGGCGGACTTTTGGACCGGACTGGTCCGACGGACTTTCGACAGACTTTTGAACGAACGGACTTGCCTATACACGATCACACCAAAGTCCGACGGATTTGTACGTGATGACGTACGACCAGACTAAAATAAGGAAGATGATAGCCAGTAGCCAATAGCTGCACTAGCGTGGGTTTTCGTCCATGGGACTAGCATACAGACGAGCAGATTTTTGGACCGGACTCGAGTCCGTCGGACAAATTTGAAACATGTTCCAAATCTAAAGTCCGTCAGATTTTTGACTGAAAAAGTCCGCTGCAGGTCCGATGGAGCCCACACATGGTCGGCTTGTCCGCCGGATTCGGTCCAATGTAAATAAAAAGAAATTAAAAAAAAAACGCAAAACGCAAATCGCTGCAAAAATGCGCTAAAAACACGTTAAAAACGCGGTACTTGCGTTTTGGATATGGGTCCATTGAATTCTATTACATCCAAACGCTGCATTTTGCATGAAAAAAAGTCCCCAACCCTTTCCAAAAATGCAGAGGCACAAAAATGCATTGCTGTGAACATGTTCCATAGGAACCCGTGTTAAAAAATTTCCATGCATTTCTGCAAAATGCAAAGTGCATCAAAAAATGCATTAGTGCGAATCGAGCCTAAGTTGCTGTGTCAGGGTTTAGATCTAGAATCCTAGGGTTGTCTGTGAACTGTAGATATTAATAGACCTTAATCTAGCCCAGGCTTTCTCAACCTTTTAACCCTAGAGGAACCCCCAAAAATAATTTTCAGGTCTTGAGGAACTCTTACTAAAACCAATTCATTAGGGGTCAATAGGAACAATGCTCCTTATACTGGTGGTCAATAGGAAGAATGTTCCCCTTAAAGTGGTGCTCAGAATGCCACCATTAAAGACAGCTAGAAAGATATTTTGTGTCAAGCTGCTGGCTTTGCTAAGTGATGTTGAACCTTGAACTCTGTAGGCACCATCAAAAAGGTGGTTCATCAGCCACAGCTCAAGGAACCCCTAGCAACCTCTGGAGGAACCCTGGTTGAGAATGGCTGAGCTAGTCTTTAAGAACTTGGTATCCTATGTAGGTCCTTCAACCAGTCCGGTGACATGGTCACTGGGCCTCTGAGTTTCTAGGCATGGGTCATGTGTAGTCTACCCTCGGGTTATTGGGCTTGGCTGCTTTTTCTAACATGATTTTAGCACTGACATAGATTAACAGAACCCCTTGTCTTTCCTCTGAAGTTATATTACAGCTTTGTTTACCTAACTATGGTTCCCTGGCACCGTGCCTATACTGTCACCCGCATCACACCTGTTCCCATATGTTTCATTCTCTGCTTTATTTGCTGTCATGCTCAGCTGCCTCTATAAATATACTTTCATTCCAGACTGATTTAAGGGGTGTGGATCTCTGAGTTTTCCCAGGGAACATTAGTCTATCCAACATTGTGTTGCACATGACATCCTGGTTATTATTATTATAGTATCATTGATAGCTTATTAATACTTTCTTGCTAATGTTTGCAATATGGAATTGCTGAGCAGTAACTACGACTGCAATTTTTTTAAGGGAGTGTTCACACCTGCGTCAGCCCATACAATCCACAGTGGATCGCTTTCCAGAGGGCGGTGCACAGGTGGCTGGGAGGCAATATGTCGCCTGTTTTAACCCTAAAAACTCTGCATTACACACTGTCGCAGGGCAGTTGCTGAGCAGCCCCATTTATTTGCATGAGATGCATTTGATGGCAATACTGCCCAAACGTGTCAAGGGGTATCTGATGTAATATTGTTTATCCATCAATGTTTTGTGGCATATTACCTCTATCAGTATCAATTTTTGCAACAGCATGTGTACTACCATTGTATCTTAAGGTGGGTGGTCAGGGTGGGGCAGTAAAACTTCTGCTCAACCACCTATTTATACTGCCCCCATCCCCAGCTGTAAGTGTGAATGAGGCCTAACAGGTAGAACTTTATTAAATAGTAGAGATGTGTACGACGGAAAACATTGAACGATGTTTTGGGTTTTATTCGTTAATCCCTTGCCGACCAGGCCTTTTCTGGCACTTTTTGTTTCCAAGTTTAAATCAGTATTTTTTTGCTAGAAAACTACTTGTAACCCCCAAACATTATACATTTTTTTCTTTTTTTTAGCAGAGACCCTAGTGGGAATAAAATGGCGATCATTACAATTTTTTATGTCACATGGTAACTGCGCAGGGGTTGAGCAAATAGATACCTTACATATTACTCTTTAAAACTGCGCACACTCATGGAATAGCGATAAATGATGACACTTAGAAATCTCCATAGGCAACGCTTTAAACGCCTTTACAGGTTCCTTGTTTAGAGTTACGCTCTAACGTTTGCAGTGATACCTCACACGTGTGGTGGGAATACCGTTTACATATGCGTGCGAGACTTACATTTTTTTTGCTTGTGCGCGTGAGCATGGAGTGATAAGGGCGCTTTAAAAAAAAGGTTTTTCGTATTTATTTTACTTTTTATTTTTACACTGTCCCTTTTTTTGAGGAATGTAAACATCCCTTGTAATATAAATAAGGATGACAGGTCCTCTTTATGGAGAGATCTGGGGTCAAAAAGACCACAAATCTCTTCTCTACCTTTAAAAGCAAAAGATCAAAAAAAATGATATATTTTTTTTAGGGCTGCGGAAATTAACGATTAATTCCTCGATTAATCGTTAATTTTTTTGATCGATCAAAATTTTTTTGATTGGTAGGCTGCCTGCCCTGTGGCCGCTTTGGGCCAAGCTGTGGCTGCAGCGCAGCGCTCCGGTCCCTCCTCCTCCTCCACTATATGTCATACACAGTCTGCGGGTATCTCCCACTGTGTGTCTCGGAGCTGAGTGTGAAAACTTTGGCCGCGCTGTCAGAAAAGTCCCGCCCTCCTCCTAGATCAGCTTGTGTGATAGACAGAACACTGCGTCTATCACATGAGCTGATCTAGGAGGAGGGTGGGACTTTTCTCACAGCGCGGCCAAAGTTTTCACATTCAGCTCCGAGACACACAGCGGGAGATGCCCGCAGACTGTGTAATCCAGGCACTGACTACAGTGAGGCTGCGATTATAGGCATGGTGAGACTGCATTATGAGCACGGTGAGGCTGCCATTATGGGCTCAGTGAGACAGCATTATGGGCACGGTGAGGCTGCAATTATAGGCACGGCGAGGCTGCAATTATGGGCACGGTGAGACAGCATTATGGGCACAGTGAGGCAGCGATTATGGGCACAGTGAGAAAGCATTATGGGCACGGTGAGGCTGTGATTATAGGCAAGGCGAGGCTGCGATTATGGGCACGGTAAGACAGCATTATGGGCACGGTGAGGCTGCAATTATGGGCACGTTGAGCCTGCGATTATGGGCACGGTGAGACTGCATTATGGGCACGGTGAGACTGCATTATGGGCACGGGTAAGGCTGCCATTATAGGCAAGGCTGCGATTATGGGCACGGTGAGACAGCATTATGGGCACGGTGAGGCTGTAATTATAGGCACGGCGAGGCTGCAATTATGGGCACGGTGAGACAGCATTATGGACACGGTGAGGCTGCGATTATGGGCACGGTGAGACAGCATTATGGGCACGGTGAGGCTGCAATTATAGGCACGGCGAGGCTGCGATTATGGGCACGGTAAGGCTGAGATTATGGGCACGGTGAGGCTGCGATAATAGGCACGGTAAGGCTGAGATTATGGGCACGGTGAGGCTGAGTTTATGACGTGTGACGTCCTAACCATGCCCCGCTATGTCTGGTTTCGGCCGTTGCCATAACAACAGTGCTAAATCAGCTAAAAGCAGTTGGATCTGTATGTGCGGTATAATTGATTGAAATTAGTCAATTAATCGATTTTTTTTAAAAAACTATTAATCGAACACGAAAATTTTAATCAGTAACAGCCCTCATTTTTTTTTGATCTTTTGCTTTAAGAACAAAAAAAATGATTTTCCTCCCACCTGGACCGGAAGTGATGTAATGACGTTGCTCCGGTCCTCCAAGGCCATAGAGGCAATCAAAGAGTATCTACTCTTTGATCGCCTATGAGAGCAGCCGGCCGCACCGTCGGATCGTTTCTTGGGTGAACCAGCGAAAACAGTAATCCCAAGAAACACTGGCAAGCAGCAGGAGGGGTGGAGGGGGCGTCCTCACCCGCCACTTCGGAAAACATTCCAGAGAAAGCCAGCAGCTAGCGTCAAAAAACATTACTGGGAATATGACTGATATCTTCAGCCATAATCCTGGTAAACCACTTGCAAACTGCAACGTATATATACCGTATTTATCGGCGTATAACACGCACCGGCGTATAACACGCACCCCAATTTAGGAGGGAATTTTAAGGAAAAAAAAACTTTTAGGAGGGAAGTTGAAGGGAAAAAAACTTACATTTAAATGCCCATCATTGCAGCCTTCCCCAGTGCAGCCATGTCAGTGCAGCCATGACAGTGCAGCCATGTCAGTGCAGCCTTCTCAGTGCAGCCTTCCCCAGTGCAGCCATGTCAGTGCAGCCATTTTAGTGCAGCCTTCTCAGTGCAGCCTTCCCCAGTGCAGCCTTGCCCCAGTGCAGCCATGTCAGTGCAGCCATGTCAGTGCAGCCATGTCAGTGCAGCCTTCTCAGTGCAGCCTTCTCAGTGCAGCCTTGCCCCAGTGCAGCCTTGCCCCAGTGCAGCCTTGCCCCAGTGCAGCCTTCCCCAGTGCAGCCTTGCCCCAGTGCAGCCTTCGATCCCCTGTCCCTGCTGCTGTGCTTCAAAATCGCCGACCGCGATTTGAAAATGGCGCCGCCGGCGCCGAAATACACAAAGCCGGTCCTCGGCTCTTTCCGGCGGCGCTCGTTTACTTTCGGTTTCACTCGTAGCCCCGAGCGGAGCTATCCGAGTAGGTTCGGATAGCTCCGCTCGGGGCTACGAGTGAAACCGAAAGTAAACGAGAGCCGCCGGAAAGAGCCGAGGACCGGCTCTGTGTATTTCGGCGCCGGCGGCGCCATTTTCAAATCGCGGTCGGCGATTTTTAACTTTTGACAGCTCGGGATCGCAGGGGATCGGCGTATAACACGCACCTGCGACTTTCCCCTGATTTTAAGGGGAAAAAAGTGCGTGTTATACGCCGATAAATACGGTATATATATATGTGTATATATAAATATATATATATATTTATGTATATACGTATTACGGTAAGTGGTTTAGTAAATCATTTCTTTTCATCATATTTGTTTTCTTAGAATGATTTGTTTTCAGAACATTTTCATTATTTCCGGAGAGTAATAAATATGTGTTTATATGTAATTTATTGCTGCTTTTTTTTCTGTTTTGGGCACTTTTTTTTTTTTTTAAATCAAAAAGGTGTTTATTGAACAAATTTACATAGCTTCCATTGTACAAGCATCAAGCAACATCATACCATTATGTAAATATTACATTCCAATCATCATTTGTTACTGAAAATCCTGTAACATTTCAATGCTCAACCATTTTACAGGCAACAACCGTTTAAGGAACCTCATGGGCCCCCCCCAAGACATTGTAACAGCCTGGACATTACCAGCTCCCTAGGACTTAGTCCAGGGGTATCCAACCATGGTGCCCAGATCCTCTCAAATCTATTGGAGCTGCCTCTGTGTTGGTAAATGCATTTTTCCATAATCAAGGTGTTGCCCATATGCTTTATCCAAGATTTCACTGATGGCGGCGAGGTCGATTTCCAGCCAAGTAATATAAGTTTGCGTGCCTGAAATAGTGCCCTAGTGAGTGCTATTCTAGTCATCTCCTCCGGGACAATATCCTCTAGGACTCCTAGAATACAATGAATTGGATCAAGGGGAATGTTGGTCTGGAACACTTGATTAAGTGTTCCCATAACCTCACTCCAATACCTATGGAGTTTTGGACATCTCCATAGTAGATGGATGAGATCACCTTGATGCCGCTCACATCTGCTACATATAGGGTCGGGCCTCCTACCTATATTATAAAGTTTAAGTGGGGTGTAATGCACTCTAAGTACTATATAAAGTTGGGATACTTTTTGGGCCACATTGAGAGAGCACACACTAATAGATTGCAGAATTTCTTCCCATTGATCTCCCGTAATTGGGCCTACATCCTGTTCCCATAGGGATGGTGCCCTGGTCGGGTGTGCTTTCAAAAGTTGCATCAGTAGCATTTGATAGCAATATGAGATAAAACCTTTGGTTTCTGTGCTGGACTGTATCAAATGGAAAATAGGGGTGGTTGACAATGTCCAGGGAGCAGCATTTCCCTGTGCGTTCACCGCATGTTTGAGCTGGATATAGGAATAGTACATAGTATTTGGGAGGTTGTATTTATTTTGTAGCTCTGAGAACGTCAGCAACTTGCCATTTCTAAATATGTGAGATAAAAGGATAATACCAAATGAACGCCATTTGGGGCCCTGCTGCAACTTTGCTAGCTCGACGTACGAAAGATTCCCCCATATTGGGCTGTATTCCGTAAAACCTGTCACCTCCTGCAGCTGCCTTCCCTTGTTCCAGATTTTCTGTATTAAAGTAAGAGTGGGTGTTGTTTTATTGGATTTGTGAAATAACTGGGCCTCAAGGCCCAGCGGGATTGTTTCCGCTCCTGTCCCAATCAGCATTAACTGCGCCGATGAGCCAGGAGGGTCCCGGTTCATGGAGCCAACCAATTGCTGCAACTGAGCTGCTATATAGTACAGCCAAGGGTTGGGTACTGCCAGCCCTCCGCTGTCCTTAGGGTTTTGTAGCTGTTCTAGCTTGATTCTAGGTGTGCCTGAATTCCATAATAATTTGCGTAAAAGAGTGTTAACCACCCTAAAAATCTTTAAGTGTATCACTACTGGGGAGTTGTGTAAAAAATAGAGTAGCTGCGGCATTAAAATCATTTTTATTAAATTTGCTTTGCCCGCCAGTGACAGTTTGAGCCGATTCCATGTATTGATTTTGTCCCTAAATCTGGATAGCAAGGGGTGTATGTTTAAGGGGCAATATTCCGCTAGTTTAGGTGAAATTTGTATGCCTAGGTATTTGAATGATGACGTTACCGGAACCGAGCAGGAATCTGGTAGATTCACCTCTCCCCCCTCGTCCAGCAACAACAGAGCCGACTTAGACCAGTTAATTGTCAGGCCAGAGAAGTGGCCGAACCCAGTGATGATTTTTGTCACCTCCGCCAAGGACCTTGTGGTGTCCCCCAGGAAAAGCATCATGTCGTCGGCATACAGCATAATCTTTTCGTGGAGGTTCCCATATTTAAAGCCTGTGATCTCCTGACTAGCCCTTACTGCCGCCGCCAATGGCTCAATGGCGATGGCAAAGAGCAGGGGAGACAGGGGACAACCCTGCCTTGTGCCCCTGCCCAGAGCGAACGCATGAGACATCCTACCTGACATCCTGATAGTCGCCTTTGGGGAGGCATACAGCAATTTGACCCATGCTA
The DNA here is from genome assembly GCA_037952925.1 of Lithobates clamitans. Lineage (NCBI taxonomy): Eukaryota > Metazoa > Chordata > Amphibia > Anura > Ranidae > Lithobates > Lithobates clamitans. The sequence goes on from JBBGZY010000883.1 coordinate 1,123,841, forward strand.
TAAAGCGACTTCCAAACCCAAACTTTGATAGTACCGCCCATAGGTATCTCCAGCCCACACTGTCAAACGCCTTGTTGGCGTCTAGAGAGAGCAGAGCCCTGCTCCCTTCATTATCTGGCTGCAGCTGCATATTTAAAAATAGGCGTCTGAGGTTGGTGGCAGTGGACTTTTGTGGCATAAACCCAGCCTGGTCGGGATGTATTATGGAGTCGATGATCCGGTTGACCCTAAGCGCCAGAGCCTTAGCTAGGATTTTAACATCACTTTGCAGTAGTGAAATAGGCCTGTATGAGCCCGGGTCAACCGGATCCTTTCCAGGTTTCAGTAATAAAATTATATTGGCTCCAGTCATGGAGGCTGGCAAATTGCCTTCTTTAAGCGAGTCATTGAACACTTCCAGCAGGTGTGGCATTATCCACTCGCCATACTGGGTAAAAACCTCCATGGGGATACCATCCTCTCCTGGAGCCTTGCACGTAGGAAAGGAGCATGCCGCATGTTGAAACTCTTCCAGTGTCAGGGGATCTTCCAGTGATCGCCTAGCCCCCTCAGATAGAGAGGGCAGATCAATCCCTGAAAGGTATGCCTCTAGCTCGTCATCAGTGTAATCATCCCTCGCTCCATAAAGATCCTCGTAAAAGGATGCTAGCTCCGATAAAATTTGATCCGGGCCATTAACCACCTTTCTACCGGCTGAGCGAATCGCCCCAACCGCTGGAGACAGTTGCTGGGACCTGGCTATTTTTGCCAATAAACGTCCCGTTTTTTCCCCCTCTTCATAAAATGCTTGTTTGCTAAAGAACCTTTTGCGTTCTGCGGCGGAGGATCTCAGGCGGTCTAGTGACTCCTGGGCCGAGATCCACGCCTCCCTCGCAGACTCTGTAGGGTCAGTAACATAAGTAAGCTCCAACTGGCGCACCTGATCTCCAACCTGCTCCAATAGTGCTGAGGAGTTTCTCTTGACCGTAGCTATTTCTGCAATAAATACTCCCCTAAGGTAGGCCTTAAAGGCTTCCCAGGTTTGAATTTTACCTGCCAAGTGCTTATGGGAGTTGAAAAATAATTCTATTTGATTAGGAATTCGTTCTTGGGAGTTAAACAGTTTCAGCCAGAAGGCGTTGAGTTTCCATGGCGCCCTAGGTAGTGAGGTTGGGGGTTGGGCAATCAGCCATATGGCCACAGGTGAGTGGTCAGACACTCCACGAGGGAAGTACTCTATCTTAGAGATATATTCTAGCAAATTAGGAGTGCCTATACTCAGGTCTATACGGGACAGGGATCCGTGAGTTTTAGAGAAGCATGAAAACTGCTTTACAGTAGGGTTACGTATGCGCCAAAAATCGGTCCAACCTAATTCCAGAATTAGGCGGCTGAGTGCAGTACCCCTACCACCCCCAGGAGAATGGACTGGGGGATGCCTATCCAATTTAGGGTCTAGGTAGCAGTTAAAGTCTCCCATGATCAGCAGTGGGACATCAGGTTTGCCCGCCAGGTACATCAGCAACAGCTGCAGCACCTCCCGTGAAAACGGGGGTGGAATATATATAAAGGCTATAATCAATGTTAATGTATACAACTTGCAGTAAATGAATACATATCTACCATCACTATCCACTAGCGAGTCCAACTCCTGGTATGTCAAAGCTTTATGTATCAATACACTCACCCCCCGAGAATAGGCGGTGTGAGTGGAGTGATAGGATTTGCCCACCCAGGCATACTGCAGGCAGCTCACATTGTCCCCCAAGAGGTGTGTCTCCTGAAGGGCAATAATAGCCGGATGGAATTTGCGCAAACCAGAGGAGATCATGGTCCTTTTTAAAGGGTCATTCACTCCGCGCACATTCCATGAGACTATGGGTGTGGATACCATTGCAAATATTCAAAAAAAATACATTTAGAGGAGATTCTTCTGGAGGTCAGAACTGTTCTGGTTATATGGTTACCCATGAGTAGGGATGAGCCGAACACCCCCCTGTTCGGTTCGCACCAGAACATGCGAACAGGAAAAAAATTTGTTCGAACACGCGAACGCCGTTAAAGTCTATGGGACACGAACATGAATAATCAAAAGTGCTAATTTTAAAGGCTAATATGCAAGTTATTGTCAATAAAAGTGTTTGGGGACCCGGGTCCTCCACCAGGGGACATGAATCAATGCAAAAAAAAGTTTTAAAAACGGCCGTTTTTTCAGGAGCAGTGATTTTAATAATGCTTAAAGTGAAACAATAAAAGTGTAATATCCCTTTAAATTTCATACCTGGGGAGTGTCTATAGTATGCCTGTAAAGGGGCGCATGTTTCCCGTGTTTAGAACAGTCTGACAGCAAAATGACATTTTGAAGGAAAAAACACATTTAAAACTACCGCGGCTATTGCATTGCCGACAATACACATAGAAGTTCATTGATAAAAACGGCATGGGAATTCCCCACAGGGCAACCCCGAACCAAAATTAAAAAAAAAAAATGATGTGGGAGTCCCCCTAAATTCCATACAAGGCCCTTCAGGTCTGGTATGGATATTAAGGGGAACCCCAGCCAAAATTTAAAAAAAAAATTGACGTGGGGTTCCCCCTAAATTCCATACCAGACCCTTCAGGTCTGGTATGGATTTTAAGGGGAACCCCGCGCCAAAAAAAAAACACAAAACGGCGTGGGGTCCCCCCAAAAATCCATACCAGACCCTTATCCGAGCACGCAACCTGGCAGGCCGCAGGAAAAGAGGGGGGGACGAGAGTGCGGCCCCCCCCCCCCTCCTGAACCGTACCAGGCCACATGCCCTCAACATTGGGAGGGTGCTTTGGGGTAGCCCCCCAAAACACCTTGTCCCCATGTTGATGAAGACAAGGGCCTCATCCCCACAACCCTGGCCGGTGGTTGTGGGGGTCTGCGGGCGGGGGGCTTATCGGAATCTGGAAGCCCCCTTTAACAAGGGGACCCCCAGATCCCGCCCCCCCCCCCTGTGTGAAATGGTAAGGGGGTACTTACCCCTACCATTTCACTAAAAAACTGTCAAAAATGTTAAAAATGACAAGAGACAGTTTTTGACAATTCCTTTATTTAAATGCTTCTTCTTTCTTCCTTCATCTTCTTCTTCTTCTGGTTCTTCTGGCTCTTCTGGTTCTTCCTCCGGCGTTCTCGTCCAGCATCTTCTCCGCGGCGTCTTTTATCTTCTTCTCCTCGGGCCGCTCCGCACCCATGGCATGGGGGGGGGAGGCTCCCGCTCTTCTCTTCATCTTCTTCTCTTCTTCATCTTCTTCTTCATCTTCTTCTTCTTCTTCTCTTCTTCCTTCTTCTCTTCTTCATGTCTTCTCCGGGCCGCTCCGCAGCCATACTGTGGCATGGAGGGAGGCTCCCGCTGTGTGACGGCGTCTCTTCGTCTGACGGTTCTTAAATAACGGGGGGCGGGGCCATCCGGTGACCCCGCCCCCCTCTGACGCACGGTGACTTGACGGGACTTCCCTGTGACGTCACGGGGAATGCCACAGGGAAGTCCCGTCATGTCACCGTGCGTCAGAGGGGGGTGGGGTCACCGGGTGGCCCCGCCCCCCGTTATTTAAGAACCGTCAGACGAAGAGACGCCGTCACACAGCGGGAGCCTCCCTCCATGCCACAGCATGGCTGCGGAGCGGCCCGGAGAAGACATGAAGAAGAGAAGAAGGAAGAAGAGAAGAAGAAGAAGAAGATGAAGAAGAAGATGAAGAAGAGAAGAAGATGAAGAGAAGAGCCGGAGCCTCCCCCCCATGCCATGGGTGCGGAGCGGCCCGAGGAGAAGAAGATAGAAGACGCCGCGGAGAAGATGCTGGACGAGAACGCCGGAGGAAGAACCAGAAGAGCCAGAAGAACCAGAAGAAGAAGAAGATGAAGGAAGAAAGAAGAAGCATTTAAATAAAGGAATTGTCAAAAACTGTCTCTTGTCATTTTTAACATTTTTGACAGTTTTTTAGTGAAATGGTAGGGGTAAGTACCCCCTTACCATTTCACACAGGGGGGGGGGCCGGGATCTGGGGGTCCCCTTGTTAAAGGGGGCTTCCAGATTCCGATAAGCCCCCCGCCCGCAGACCCCCACAACCACCGGCCAGGGTTGTGGGGATGAGGCCCTTGTCTTCATCAACATGGGGACAAGGTGTTTTGGGGGGCTACCCCAAAGCACCCTCCCAATGTTGAGGGCATGTGGCCTGGTACGGTTCAGGAGGGGGGGGGCCGCACTCTCGTCCCCCCCTCTTTTCCTGCGGCCTGCCAGGTTGCGTGCTCGGATAAGGGTCTGGTATGGATTTTTGGGGGGACCCCACGCCGTTTTTTTTTTTTTTTTTTGGCGCGGGGTTCCCTTAAAATCAGGTCTGGTATGGAATTTAGGGGGAACCCCACGTCAATTTTTTTTTTAAATTTTGGCTGGGGTTCCCCTTAATATCCATACCAGACCTGAAGGGCCTTGTATGGAATTTAGGGGGACCCCCACATCATTTTTTTATTTTTTATTTTGGTTCGGGGTTGCCCTGTGGGGAATTCCCATGCCGTTTTTATCAATGAACTTCTATGTGTATTGTCGGCAATGCAATAGCCGCGGGTAGTTTTAAATGAGTTTTTTCCTTCCAAATGTCATTTTGCTGTCAGACTGTTCTAAACACGGGAAACATGCGCCCCTTTACAGGCATACTATAGACACCCCCCAGGTACGAAATTTAAAGGGATATTACACTTTTATTGTTTGACTTTAAGCATTAATAAAATCACTGCTCCTGAAAAAACGTCAGTTTTTAAAACTTATTTTGCATTGATCCATGTCCCCTGGGGCAGGACCCGGGTCCCCAAACACTTTTTATGACAATAACTTGCATATAAGCCTTTAAAATTAGCACTTTTGATTTCTCCCATAGACTTTTAAAGGGTGTTCCGCGGCATTCGAATTTGCCGCGAACACCCCAAATTGTTCGCTGTTCGGCGAACTTGCGAACAGCCAATGTTCGAGTAGAACATGAGTTCGACTCGAACTCGAAGCTCATCCCTACCCATGAGCATTAGAATGTGTTGCATCGAAAAGCATTTTTTCAGTAAAAGGTTGTCCCAATGGAAGCTCAGTGTTCGTGAAGGGTGGATACTCTTGCGCAACTGCGCGGCAAAACAGTGAAAAAAAACAAAACAAAAGTAGAAACAGACTGTGTTGAGGGCCCTGGATCCCGCCACGCCGTGGCGCACACATCCAGAACCGTCCCAAAGCTGTAGGGCACGTGATCTGTCCTGTGTATTAATGCCAACAGGGCAATGAAACATTAGCCATGTATCCCATGACTTCAAACAACTTCCACTTTTTCTGCACAATATCGTCCCCTGTGAGGGTCTGTGCTTCAAGTGAAAATGACTGGTTGTGAAAGAGATAACGATATTTCAGTGGTAGTCACTCGCTGTATAAGCAACTGGTATAGTTCCTCTTCAGACTGGTAACTATAAAAAAGGAAAATGGATGCCCTGCTTTCCCTTGCATTTCCTCTGCCATCTCTGGTTTATCCGGCTCCGTCTTCCCGGCCCTGGCGGCGCAGAGCTTGCTCATTCTGATCTAGCCATGTTGTTGCATCTTGCGCATTTTCAAAAAAGTGGTTCTGTCCGTTTGCCGTTACTCTCAGTTTGGCTGGGAACATCATTGCATAGGATAGTTGCAGCCTTTGTAGCCTCCTTTTAACTTCCATAAATTTTGATCGCCTGCGTTGTACTTCAGTGGAAAAATCTGGGTAAAATGAGACTTTAGTGCCGTTGTGTTTAATGTTGCCTTTTTCTCTGGCCAGTCTCAGTATCACCTCTCGGTCCTTGTAATTCAGGAGCCTGGCCAGCATTGATCTTGGGGGGTTGCCAGGGGGGAGAGGGCGTGGGGGTACTCTATGGGCCCTTTCTACTGTGTAGATGGGAGAGAAAGCGTCTTTGCCAAAGACTTCCTGTAGCCATTCTTCAATAAAGGTAGTGGGGTCACGTCCTTCCACTTTTTCAGGGAGTCCCACTATGCGTATATTATTGCGTCGCAGACGGTTCTCGATTTCGTCAGTTTTACTAAGGGCTTGAAAGGCATTTTGAGTGGCCATCCTGACATCTCTGAGAAGGGGAGGCAACTGGTCCTCCACGTCGCTCACCCGGCCCTCCACTGCTGTGGTTCGTTCCCTGATCTTTTGCAGATCTTGGCGCATGAGGGACACTGTTTCTTTCAGGCCTCCAAATTTCTCCTTCAAATCATCAACTGAAGCAGTGCATTTGTGCACAGCGTGCAGGATTTCACTCAGAGAAGGCTGTACATTGTCCTCTGAGGGGGAGTCAGATGGATCAGACATGAGATCCTGCTGCAGATCTAGTGGCACTGTGTCATCCAGCATGCTTGTATCCTCCCTGCTAGGTAGCTCAGAGGTGTATAAGGGCTGAGGGGAGTCATGCAGAGGGGAATTAGAATGTCCGGCCAGCTTTTGAGTGTAATAAAGCATGTCCCTGGATTGCTCCTTACTTTTGGGGAGTTTGCTGGACTTACCCCCCTGTTCTGATTTCTTCTCCAGGCTGCGCTGTGCTTTAGGAGGCTGGAACCGGCCGGCGCCATCTTGGTCAGCTTGGGACTCCCAGGCCGCGGTCTCCATTCGGTTCCCCCGGGTCATCCTCAGCTCCAATCGAACAGCCAGCAGCACCGGGTGTCTCCAGGGGGTATCAGGCAACTCTCTGGGGCAAAAGCGGGTGGTTACGGTGGTGAGGAAAGGATAATAGGCAGGATTCTCATCGGGAGCTCCGTGCAGCAGGTCTGCTCACATGCCTCGTCAGGCCACGCCCCCCTGTTTTGGGCACTTTAATATCCGCATTTCCTCATGATTTTCCCTTTTGTAGGGTACATGAAGGAATGTATCTATTTCCATATTTTTACAATCTGCAGAGCTCAGTGAGGAGAGATCTGAGAGCTGATTGGAGAGAAAGGACACACCCCTGATCCTCCACACAGCACACAGGAACAGAGCTGAGGCTGTCCATCAGCTGAAGCTCCCTTCCCTGTCACCTTTTTTCTCTTGGTGTCAGGAAAACTTGTCAGAAGTGATTCAAACTGATAGCAGAGGAACAAAGCAGCAGACAGAAATGACAATTAGATTAGTGCTTTTAATTGAGACAAGTACACACTATTGAGGGATATGCTTTGTTCATATTTCATGTCTGACGTTTACAACCACTTTAAGTATTTGCTTAGCCATCACAGATAATCACTGCATTGTGTATAATATGTTTACTTCCTATGAACATCAGTTCCATCTTGTGGCCTTAATGTGGTATTTTCCTGAAATACCTCAATCAGGAAGCTGCTGCATTATAGCCATTAGATGGAGCTGGTGATCATAGGAAATAACTTTTTTGGAGAAGTGTTGCTGTCATCAATTTCAAAATGACCTTATTCTTTTCTAAAATGGTACAATTTCTCAATTTAAACATTTGAAAAGTTTTCTATTTTCTATTGTAAATAAAATACGGGTTTCTGAGAACTGCACATCATTACATTCTGTTGCATGCACATTTTACGCAGGGGTTGATTAACTAAACTAGGAGAGTGCAAAATCTGGTGCAGCTGTGCATGGTGGCCAATCAGCTTCTAACTTCAGCTTGTTTAGTTAAGCTTTGACAATAAAACCTGGAAGCTGATTGGTTTCTATGCAGAGCGGCTCAAGATTTTGCACTCTCTAGTTTTAGGACAGTGATGGCGAACCTTGGCACCCCACATGTTTTGGAACTATATTATTTTATAGGAAATAAGTATACTCCTAACCTCCATCTAGTGGCCGCAATGCAGCATCTTCCCCAGTCACAATTTTTTTTTTTTCAATAAATAACATTCGATCTGCAAAGAATATAGCCTAGGAACATTTGATTTTGCCTCTCTAGCAAAGAATAAATGTTTATGCAGTTTCAATGGATGAACAGCTATACCGTATTTTTGTATTTTTTATATAAATACACTCCTATGAGTGAAATTGTTTATCATGAAAAAGCTCCTGGGAAAGCGAAATCCTTCACCAGCAGTAGGTGCCCCATGAAAACAGTTCTCACTACAATAACATTAAAACAGTAGTTAGTAGTGACATCATTTCACTAGGTCCCTATCTATGCTACACTGCTTGTTTTGCTGCCTCTTCTACCGGGCCTGAGACAAAAGGGTTCACCATGCTTTGTTTGGAGGCACTGATCGGTCCCTAAAATTCATTTTGCTGCTTATTTAAATCAGAATTGTCTAATGCTTATGTATCAGCTACTCAATCCTGATCATAGTTTACATGCTGGATGCTTTTTATTGCACAGAGGCTGCAATGATTTGCAAAACAAAAGATTCAGAGATGAAATGCCATAGATTACAGCTAGGACACTGCAACTCTGCTCAACTGACTGCTCACACTATTGTTCTTGCAGAAAAACAACGTGCAGTTTGCTAAATGCCCTCTAGAGGGCGCATGAATAAAGAATCATTAGATGGCTGTTTACAAGCAGAACAGTAAAACTATTGAATGGTGACACACAATCCTCTGGAGTTTATTGGCCACATTCTTCTTTGGCGAACAGCTAACAGTCTATGATTGAAGGTTTCTTTTCTGAAATGTATTAAGTGCAAAATAGATATGCAAGAATTCAATATGCGGAGTGCGTGTTTTACCTCCATTCAAGTCTAAATGAACCCTAAGTGGGGAAATGATCCTTGTGTGTCCCTTTGACTTACTAATGAAGAGTTATGATCAGATCTATATGGAACGTGTAGGTCGGGCTGCCGCCTCGTCCCTTTAAACCCGAACACATATAAATTACACAGGTTCTGGGGCTAATTCAATGCAGATAAGGCAGCAAGTGAGTTTAATTACCACCTTAATCAGCCACAGAACCTGTGTAATTAATATGTGTTCAGGTTCAAAGAGATGAGGTGGCAACTCTATGTGTAGGAATCAATAACACATAATATACATCAATCAAAGTGGATCATCTATTTAGTGCGATGTACACCATGCAATCAACAAAGTCCTGTGCAATCATCAAAAAGTCCATGAATCTGAAAGTGCCTTCTGCCCTCCCAGGAACTATGGGTCAGTATGGACCTAATGAAGAGGCCAAGTCTCCAGGATGTCAGCACTACCTTCCCCAGATATCTGCATCAGGGCTCAAAACCATAAACCACCAGAGGCAACAACCTTCATTGTGCACCACGTCTTGCAGAAAAACTCACATTTAAATGTGCCTAATTATCAGCACCAGATATGTACAGCATGTAGCATGGAGAAATGGAGCATGGAGAAAGATCGACACCGGAAGTGACATGTGCCCAAACTCCACCTCAACACCTTTCACCCAAAAGCTGGGTGTCCTAAGGAAGTTTATATGTGCCCTGTCAACACGTTTCACCCAATAGCTCGGTGTCCCAAGGAAGTCTACATGTGCCCTCTCAACACGTTTCACCCAATAGCTGGGTGTCCTAAGGAAGTCTATATGTACCAAGTCAACACTCACCCAATAGCTGGATGTCCTAAGGAAGTCTATATGTGCCCTGTCAACACGTTTCACCCAATAGCTGGGTGTTCTCAGGAAGCCTAAATGTACCAAGTCAACACTCACCCAATAGCTGGGCGTCCTAAGGAAGTATATATGTGCCCTGTCAACACGTTTCACCCAATAGCTGGGTGTCCCAAGGAAGTATATATGTGCCCTGTCAACACGTTTCACCCAATAGCTGGGTGTCCCAAAGAAGTATATATGTGACCAGTCAACACGTTTCACCCAATAGCTGGGTGTCCCAAGGAAGTATATATGTGCCCTGTCAACACGTTTCACCCAATAGCTGGGTGTCCTAAGGAAGTATATATGTGCCCTGTCAACACAATTCACCCAATAGCTGGATGTCCAAAGGAAGTATATATGTGCCCTGTCAACACGTTTCACCCAATAGCTGGGTGTCCTCAGGAAGCCTATATGTACCAAGTCAACACTCACCCAATAACTGGGCGTCCTTAGGAAGTCTATATGTGCCCAGTCAACACGGTTCACCCAATAGCTGGGCGTCCTCAGGAAGTCCATATGTGCCCAGTCAACACGGTTCACCCAATAGCTGGGTGTCCTCAGGAAGCCTATATGTACCAAGTCAACACTCACCCAATAGCTGGGCGTCCTCAGGAAGCCTATATGTGACCAGTCAACGTATTTCACCTAATAGCTGGACGTCCCCAGTAAGCCTATATGTGACCAGTCAACATGTTTTCCCAATAGCTGGGTGTCCTCAGGAAGCCTATATGTGCCCAGTCAACACATTTCACCCAATAGCTGAGCATGCTCAGAAAGCCTATATGTGTCTAGTCAGCGTGTTTCACCCAATAGCTGAGTGTCCTCAGGAAGCCTATATGTGCCCAGTCTAGCGTACATGCACATGGTGAATCTACTATAAAACCATGGTGAGAAAATACTCAGCTGATTATGTGCTGATAGATAAAGCCCTGTGATGACTGCTCATGTCCTGCAGTGCTGTGTGTGGGATGGGAACCCCCTTAAAATGAGGCAGAGCCGGTGTTCTCATGTCCTCAGGTGGAGCAGAAATGTGGCCTGGTGACCTCTGCAACATGATACCTTGCCTGGGAATGTCTCCCTCACTCCCTGTATTTGTTACTTTGTTTCCTGGTGGAATGTTTTTTCTGAATTTGTTACTTTCTTTCCTGAGTGTCTCTCTGAAATTAGTTACTTTGTTTCCTGGGAGAACTTCACATTGTATTAATTACCTTGTTTCCTGGGGGGAATGATCTTCTGAACTTGACACTTTTTTCCTGGGAGGGGTTCTTGTACTTGTTACTTTGCTTCCTGGGAGAGTGTCTCTCTAAATTTGGTACTTTTTTCTTCCTGTGGGGGTGTTTTCCTGTATTGTTACTTTGTTTACTGGTGGAGGGTTTCCATGTACTTGTTACTTCGTTTCCTGGGGAAGTGCCTCCCTGTATTTGGTACTTTGTTTACTGGGGGAGTATTTCTCTGTAATTGTTACTTTTTTTCCTGAGGAGTGTCTCCCTGGTATTAGATACTTTGTTTCCTGAGAGAACTTAACCCTTTATCTGTTACTTTGTTTCCTGTCGAGTGTTTTTTTTTATATACTTTTTGTTACAAAGGGGAGGTGTTTCCTTGTTACTTTGTTCCCTGGAAGAGTGTCTCCCTGTATTTGCTACTTTGTTTCCAGGGGGTGTATCCCTGTACTTTGTTTTCTGGGAGAATGTTTCACTGTATTGTTACTCTGTTTCCTGGGGGAGTGTTTTTCTGAATTGTATACTTTGTTTCCTGGGGGGGGGGGGATGTTTTTCTGAACTTGATATTCTCCCTGCACATGTTACATTGTTGCAGCTGATGACACTGACTCCTCCCCTTACTGGGGGCTGATGACACTGACTCCTCCCCCTCCTGGGCTCTGACATTTTCACCTCACGTGACGCCCCATCCCCGCCCCTCTCCAAGACTTTAATAGAATCCAATGACGTCACCGCAGCCGAAAAGATCCGGCTCCCCTCAGTCACGAGTCATACGTCCTCCGCTCTGATATCCTTCCGCCGCGCTGATTGGTTTATTCTCTCAGCGGAGGTCCTGCTGCCGCCGCCACCACAGGGGACGGGGTCGGGGACGGGGTCGGGGACGGGGAATGATCCATTGGACCTCATGGCGTACGGCTGAGGGGGGTGACAGACTAGCGCGGGGGGTTGGTAGAGGGGACTATTTTGTGTCTCCGGCGGAAGGAGAAGGACGGAAGAGGGGGAGCGCTGCGATGCAAGATGGCGGCGCCCTGAGGAGTTGTGAGGTAAATAGGCTGTGGGCTGCGGAGCTGACAGACACAGGAGTCCAGGCGGAGTGGCGGGTTCTGTGGGCTGCTGAAGGAGAGAGGTCAGCCGGGGAAGGCAGCCATGTTTTATTAGAGTTGTGCACTTGCTGGTGACAAGCAGGGGGTGGAAGGCTCAGCCTGGCTGTACAGCAGGGGTAGGTAAAACAGCTGTTGCAGAACTACAAGTCCCAGCATGCCTCTGGGAGTCATTGTAACTGCCAGCCTTGCAATGCCTCATGGGAAATGTAGTTCCACAACAGCTGGAGGGCCCCAGGTTGCCTATCCCTGCAGGGTCACCATGGCAGAGGTAATGTCCTATACATGGAATGCTGTACACTGTCAGCCATCGGCCCCTACATGAAGGGACAGTGCAGGAGAAGTTCAGGGGTTGTTGATGATTCCTCAGTGGTGGGGCTCCTCCAGCTAGGAGTCTATTGGTAGATGGAATGGAGGTCCCCTCGTATCTCATGGAAGGAGAGCGCCCCCTGGGGGTTATTTACCAATTGTGGAGATTTTACTTTACTTCCCATACAATGGACACAACAGGAAGTGAGAGGAAATCTCCCAGGAGTGTGGGAAACCCTCACATAGGAATCAGCAGAACACTAAGCGTCGGTTCACACCAGAGGCGGCACGACTTGCAGGTCGCCTCAGCGAGGCGACCTGCACACGACTGCCGGGGCGACTTGCAAAACGACTTCTGTATAGAAGTCTATGCAAGTCGCCCCCGAAGTAGTACAGGAACCTTTTTCTAAGTCAGAGCGACTTGCGTCGCTCCTATTAGAACGGTTCCATAGCACAGAACGGGAGGCGACTTGTCAGGCGACTAGGTCGCCTGACAAGTCGTCCCAGTGTGAACCGGGGCTTAGGATTTGTTCACATGGGTGTATGATGGTCTGCCCGGGGGGCAACAGCCCTGAACCCAGACAGTGTTCGGTCAGAGCCATGCACACCCACAGCTGGTGGGTTAGGACCATCGTCTGTGTCCTAGTTGGTATGAATGGGACTGTCTGCCTACCTACCTCTGCAATCCCCACCCACGGACATACATGGCACCAGCATACACTATAATACACCCACATGGACAAGGCATTCTGTCTTTTGGGAGACTTGCCCTTTATTCCTGTTGGGATCACCCAAAGCTTTAGTCTCTCTCCGGGACAGACGGAGGGTGGATCTCCTCCGGGAGGGCAAGAATTTGGCAGAGGGGTTGTAAACCATTCACTCCATCCAAAACTAAAATTAAAAGAGAAGTTTTGGCTTTACATACACCAAAGTGATTCTAAAATATATATATATATATATATATATATATATATATATATATATATATATATATATATATATATATATATATATATAAATTTAAAGTGGAAGGAAGTCCTATTTTTTTTTTTGTTCCGTAGAAAGAAAACAGAACAGACAAAAAAATGGATATAAACAAACACACAGTAAATTTTTGCATTGGTAGAGGATGTAAAAACTGTTGAGAAACTGATCAGTTTTTACTTTACCACTTGACAACTGGGCACTCAACCCCCCCCTCCTGCCCTGACCAATTTTCAGCTTTCAGCGCTGTCGCACTTTGACAATTACTCAGTCATGTAATACTGTACCCAAATGAATTTTTTTTTTGTCCTTTTTTTCATACAAATTCATACTTTCTTTTGGTGGTATTTGACTGAAAATTTTGAAAAAAACAAGTTTTTCTTAGTTTATGTGATTAAAATTTTGCAAATTATAAATTTTTCTTCAGAAATTTTGACCACACTTTAGGCCCCTTTCACAGGATGCAGACTCAGTTTCTACGGGGTCCGCCGGCTCAGCGGGAGATCTCTCTGTTGATCTCCGCTGAGCCGGCGGATGACAGGTCCCTCTCTGCTCACTGTGCAGGGAGGGGTTTGTCGGGTGCCGCTGCCGCCCATGGAGGGATCGGACGAAAAAGGACAGCATGTCCGTTTTCATAAGATCTCATCCGATCCGCCAGCGACGGACCTGGACGTAGAGCCATCCGTCTGCTTTTAGCGGATCGGACGGGGTCAGATGTCAGCAGACATGTCTCCGCTGACATCTGTCGCTCCATAGACTAACATGGATCGCCCGTTCAGGTCCGCCGTCAAAACTGACAGGCGGACCTGAACGGTCCAATCGTGTGAAAGAGGCCTTATACTGCTACATATCTTTGGTAAAAATAACCGAAATTAGTGGATATTATTTGGTCTGTGTGAAAGTTAGAGTCTACAAGCTGTGGGGCAAATCATAAAAAATTAATCACACCTGATGTACTGGTGGCCTATCTCATTTCTTGCGACCCGAACAAGCCAGGAAAGTACAAATACCCCCCAAATGACCTTTTTTTTTGAAAGTAGACATTCCAAGGTATTTAGTAAGATTCATTGTGAGGTTTTTGATGTTGTCAGTTTTTTTTTTTCCCCACAATTCATTGCAAAATGAAGATTTTTTTTTTTTTTTTTTTTCCACAAAATTGTCATTGTAATAAGTTATTTCTCTCACATGGCATGTGTATACCACAAATGACGCCCCAAAATACATTCTGCTACTCCTGAATATGGCGATGCCAAATGTGTGAGACTTTTACACAGCCTGGCCACATACAGAGGCCCAATATTGAAATGGCACCATCAGGCGTTCTAGGAGCATAAATTACACATCTCATTTCTCAACCACCTATTACACTTTTGAAGGCCCTGGAGCACCAGGACAATGGAAACGCCTCTCAAAGTGACCCCATTTTGGAAAGCAAACACCCCAATATAAAATCTATGAGGCATAATGAGTCTTTTGAACGGTTCATTTTTTTTTCCAGAAGTTTTTGGAAAATGTGGAAAAAAAAGAACATTTTTTTTTTTTTTTTTTACGCAAAGATGTGCATTTATAAGATATTTCCAACACATAGCATGTACATTGCAAAAATGACACCCCAAAATACATTCTGCTACTCCTGAGTACAGCGATACCACATGTGTGAGACTTCTACACATCCTGGCCACATACAGAGGCCCAACATGCAAGGAACACCATCAGGTGTTCCAGGGACACATAGCATTCACATACCAAAAATTACACCCCAAAATACATTATGCTGAGCAAAGAGTAAACAAAAGATTACCTGTGGTTGTAGTAGCGCAGTTGTACACAGGAGGATAGCACTGGTCCAGGCAGCAGGCAGGGACTTGGTCAGCAAAAGCAAACGCAATTTTCCAGGCAACAGGCAGGAATACTGTCCATAGTCAGTACAGGCAGCAGGCAGGGATACTGTCCATATACAGTCCAGGGTCAGTGCAGGCAGAGATTGTCAGCAGTGCCAATATATTTGTCCTGGTAGTAGGCAGGTCCATGTGGTGTGGTCAATTCATGCGACAGGCAGAGGCATGATGGCATAGGTCCTACAGGCAGCAGGCAGAAGTAGGGCCTCGTTCAGGACAGAATGGGGACAGGGGTAGAGGCTTCCCCCACCCAAATCTCTTTGAAGCCTCCGAGTCTCCAGACCCTAATCTAGGAATGAGAAAACAAATGAAATTGTTTTCTTCATCCATAAAAAACAATTCTGGAGCCCCTCACATATGTGAGACCCCTGTGTTCTGAATCCCACTAGTCCACTGGCAGGGTACAAGATCAGTCCAAGAGGCAGGCAAGAGGCATGGTCAAACAGTCCAGGGTCAGTTCCAGATCAGGCAGAGATATAAAAAGAATCGGTAGGCAGAAGCATGGTCAAATAACAAGCCAGGGTCAGTTACAGAGCAAGCAGAGGCATAAGGGGTGTGAAGGTAAATGGCAGGAAGTGAGCGTTATGTTTACCATACTTCACTAATCATTTAGTGAAGTATGGTAACGGCGGAAACAGTCAACTATGCAGAGGCCTGGTTGGGAAGGACATTGGGGACAATAAGTGGTGTCTCTTCTCACTCCTCGTTTGGAGTACACCTGGCATTTTTTTCTGACGTTTTTGGCCTGTTGGTCTGGGAGGGATTTTATCAGGAAAGTGGCGTTCAGAGAGTCTGCTAATTACATCGGATCTAATGCTTTCTGGTGGGCCGTTCGTGTATATAAGGGCAGTGGTGATTTCCTCCTGGTAGCCAAGGAAGAGTTTGGGTCAGTGGAGTTGCGATAGATTACATAGGTGTTGTATATGGCCAAATTAAATAAATCAAAACTTTTTTTTATACCACTGGTATGTTCTTCTAGTGGAAAGGTAGGGCTCGAGCATCTGGTCGTTGAAGTCGACACCCCCCATATACATGTTGTATTCATGGATACATGTTGGCTTTTGGATTGGGCCATTCCTCCTGGTGATCTCAACAAATGTATTGTTGTGGATCGACAAAAGCATGTAGACGTCCCTTCTGTCCCTCCACTTGACAGCCAGAATTTCCTCATTTCGTAAGCTCGCCACCTCCCCTCTTCTTAACTTCTTGTTGACGAGGCTTTGAGGAAAGCCCTTCCGGTTCCTCCTTACGGTGCCGCATGCTGGAGTCTTCTTTCTGTGAAGATTTCGGAACAGGGGCAAACTAGAATAAAAATTGTCCACATACAGATGGTAGCCTTTCTCCAGGAGTGGGTTTATGAGTTCCCAAACGATCGAGAGTTCTCACTCGATCCAATGTATTCTGGGCAATTTGGGGGATGTAGCTGGGTGTCCTTCCCTTTGTATACCATGAAGGCATAGGTATACCCTGTAGCACGATCGCACAATTTGTACATCTTCACCCCATAGTGGGCCCTTTTGGTGGGAATGAATTGTTTTAAGCCCAGCCTGCCAGAAAATTTGATAAGGGACTCATCCACACATGTGTTGGTCTGGGGTAAACTACGGGGGGAAGATTTCAGAAAAATAATTTATTAGGGGCCGAATTTTAAAAAGCTTGTCAAAATTTGGCTGATTTCGGGGAGGGCACTGGGTATTGTCGTTAGTGTAGGAATCTCATAATCATGAGAGATCTGGTCCTGGGCATTATTGAGGAAAAGCTGGACATGTGGTAGATGGGGAGGGTAGACCAATACGAACGGAATTCATTTTTTCTGTTTAGTCCCATACAGAATGTGAGGCCCAAAAAAATTTTAAACTCCTCCACTGTTAGGGCTCTCCACTTGTAGGGACGGGCATAATAGGACGTCGGGTTACTTGCTATAAATTGTTGGGCATATAGGTTGCACTGGGCCACAATTGATGCAAGCATGTCCTCAGTAAAAATAAGGTGTAAAAAGTCTATCGGGGAAAAACTTTCTGTGTCCACCTGGACTCCTGGCTGGGCAGTAAAAGGGGGAACGTTAGCTTCTCCTGAATTAGGAGGCAGCCACAAGGGGTTTTGAAGGGAATAGGGAAGGCTGGCATGGGACCTAACCCTTTGGGACTGAGGTAACACCCTTTGCCAAGGTACTGCGGTGCTGGTGGATGGCACTGCCTCCTCACCAGTAGGCCTTCGTCTGGTGGGCGTACTCTCATCCTCCTCCTTTGAGGCTGTCAGTGTACCACTGGTTAGGACAGGCTCGTAGTCCACGTCAGACTCAGAATCTGAAAATGAGGAGGAATCCGAAGCGGAGAGCTCTCTGTTGCTCTCATCGCCCACAAGAATATTGTACACCTCCTCAGCTGAATATAATCCTATAGCCATTGGTGATGACAGAAGGCACTGATGACACGTGACACTGATAACTGACGGCAGATGGGACTGGCAGATGGGACTGATGTTAGTGTTGGCACTGTGTATGTTTTTTTACTCACAATATAAATCGCTGAAGCACAGGTCGCTCTCCCTCCTCACACGGGGTCTCTGTGTGAGGCGGGAGAGCCGGCAATGAGAGATGATCTCATATGTTTACATTTGAGACCATCTCTCATTGGCACCGCCGATCGCGCTGAAAACGGCCGCTATGATTGGCCGTATTCTGCGATCTGTGACTGGCTGTGTCCAAGGGATACGGCATCGCGGAAGTAAACAGCAGGACGTCCAGGGACGGCCACCCGACAGATAGCGTCTGCGCTGCAGCCGTCTTTCGGCTATAACGCGAGGGCAAAGTAGTTAAAAAACATGGTGGAACTGATGAAACAAACCGAATGCCGCGTGAAAGGACCATTACATTCCGACATGTGAAGGCTATTCACATATGTGCAGCCGCAGGTTCAGGTGTGATTCAGGTCACAATTTTTGCCTTCGCACTTGAGCCAGACCCAAACACGCACAGGACCCCTTTGCACTCTGCTCTGGGGCCACCCTGCACCTGTGTAAACCGACATAGAGAGCCGGTCACATTTGCCTGTCATGCAGATTTAATGCGAAGAAAACCCAAATCCAATTCGTATTTATGTGAACACAGCCGAACTGTCATGTTTGCTTGTGCCCTCCATCAAACTGTCAAACCTTTAAATGGCTGTTGTCATGACTGATCACATGTGCATCACCGTGGCGGTTGCAGATGGCAGCTCCCATTGCTGAAATTGATAGGAAGGTTTAGTTCCATTTTAATGCATTCTCTGCAGTGCCAGTAAAGCAGAACTTTACCCATAACTTGATTAAAAAAAAAAAAAAAATTTTTTAGTCAGGAACGTGCATTCCACATTAATAATTATGCTGCCAAAATTAGTGTGTGCTGTAAATTGCCTCCAGCATTGTTCCCGTTTCTTCTTGCTGGAGGCGGCCATTTTGCTGAAGCCCAGAGCTCCTAAACAGAAGTAAATCATAAAGCGTAACTTAACGTTACGTTCCTGCATTGCAGGGATTGCTAACTGTCACGTTTGCTTGTGTTCTCAACCTAACCATCAAATGGCTGGTGTCATAACTGGTCACACGTGCAGCACCATGGCAGTTGCAGATCAAACAGAAGCAGTTTCCTTGCCTCGAAGACCCCTTTCACACTGAGGCGCTTTTCTGGCACTTTCACGCAAAAAAGCGCCCGAAAAGCTCACGAAAACCTATTTCCATTAAAATCAATGAATATCACACTGGAGCAGTGCGCTGGCAGGGCAGTGAAAAACGCCCCTCTCCATTGAAATGAATGGAAAGCTCTTCAAAAGCGCTCAGTGTTTTACTGGCAGTTTACAAGCGCCTCAGTGTGAAAGGGGCGTAAAGGATAGGAGGGTTTAGTTCCACTTTACTGTTTTTCTCCATTAAAGTGGAACTTAACCCACTGATTTAATAGTTTAAAAAAAAGTTAGCCTTCTCAACATGCTGGGATTGCTAACTGTCACATTTGCTTGTGTTCTCAACCAGACTGTCAAACCTTTGAATGGCTGATGTCATAAGTGATCACATGTTCATCAGCACCATGGCAGTTGCAGATCAGAGACCAAGATGGCAGCTTGCTTGACTGAAAAGGATGGGGTTTAGTTCCACTTTAAAGCAGTATTAAACTAAAAACGTCATATATTGCAACTTGCCAATCATTAGATGTTATGACTGCCATTGTTTTTATTTTTTAGGCTTTTACTCGGTTTTCACCTGGTGATCTGGCCAGTAACACACCACCTCCTGTATTGGATCGCCCCCATTCACTCTGGATGAAGGAAAACAGGGGCACCTTTTCTCCAGCAGTGACAATGCTGGAGGGAGGGGAGTGTCAGATTTACTAGCATGGCTCTCTGTGCTTCTCTATGGAAGCAGATTATGGCTGGTGGGAGGAGTTGGCAGGGTGCTGTACATGTCTTCCCGAAAACATCACATTGTCTTGCCTCTGTACTTCTCAAGAGCCCTCAGTAGGGTTGCACTGATACTAGTATCAGTGCAGATACCAAGCATTTGCACAAGTCTCAGTACTCGTGCAAAGGCTCTGATGCTTGATCCGATACCCGTTGTATCTGTGGGGGGGGGAGGGGGGGCAATGATAGCCTCACAGATCGGTGCGGGCAGTTACAAGCACAGATTCCCCCATGTATAGCCTTTTAATAACTGACAGACGTTTTCTCCTCTCCCTCCCGTGGCTGTCAGCTGCTTTATTGAAAGGCTATATGGGGGGAATCTGTGCCTGTAACTGCCTGCACCGATCACCCCAGAATGTCCCCTTTGTTCTCCCGAGTCTTCCTCTTGGTGTCCTCCTCTGGTAGGGGAAGGACCCGGTAAATATGTAATTTACCGGCTCCTTTCTTTTTTGAATGCGCAGCGTCAGTGATCACTGACTGTCCATAACTGAGAATCGTAAACTGTGTTTGCGATTCTTCTGTTTATGAATGATCCTGTCCATTCATCTTTGGTGGAGCTGAGGCTGCTGAGAGAGAGAGAGAGGGGAATCTCTGTCCTTAGTCCCTTGCTCTGTCTCAAGGGGGAGATGTCAGGGGTCTGTTTAGTCCCCTGATATCTCACCAAAGCCGGCCCCCCCCAAAACAGGGTTAATAAAAAAAATAAAAGCTAGAATAAATAAAGGTTAAATAATAAAAAAAAAAGACACTGTCCACTCCCCCACCCCCTCCCTCAAAAAAAGGAAGCATTGTAAAAAAATATAACAAAAAATATACGGATTTGTAAAAAATAATGAAAAAAATTTAAAGTGTAAAAAAAAAAGTATTGGTAATCGGTATCGGCGAGTACTTGAAAAGTATCAGTACTTGCACTCGGTCTTGAAGTGGTAATCTGTGCAACCCTAGCTCTCCGTAGTGATGCAGGCAGTGGTCTGGCTCTTAGGTGGAGTCATACAGATGTTAAAATGCCTTGATAGTAGGATGTAAGCCTGGAGAGATTGCTGCTGCTGCTGCTGCTAGACAAGACCACACTAGATAATGCCCACCTATTATGCGGAGCCCCCTATGATTGATGGAATTGTGCAATGAAATCAGATTAAATGATTTCAGTACAGGAGAGGAGCCGTACAGCTGTGCCACAGTAAGGGGAAGGCTGGAACTAGTTTGGCATTACTGTATAATTTAGTATTGTTCATTCTTTGTCGCCTCCCAAGTTCACCTTTTTAATAGGACTTGTGTGGACAGGCAGGTGCAGAGCGCTCCCAGGTATATTCATCTTGGATTGAGTTGGTTCTGAGCACCTTCTCTGAGTTGCTTTTACATTGCCATTGATATGTATGGGGGCAATGCTTGCATGCAGAATCCTAGAGTGGGGTGTGGACTGGATGAGTGATTAACTTTTTATTTTTTTCCTCTGTCACTTTTGTTGGGTAAAAAAAAAAAAAGTGACCCCATTCTTGGTTGGGAGCTGCGCAGAATGGTGCTTCACAGTTAGCAGTATACTCCTTGATTAACTTTTTTGTTTTGTGTAATGTCAGCTATAGACACTAGATGGCGGTTTGAAACACATGAATGAATCACCCTTGGACCCTTTTTTTTAATTTATTTTTTTAAAAGCCAGCACTCCCCAATAATGAATGTTTTTGTTTCTTGGGGGTGATTGTCCTTGTGGGGAGTGGCAGAGAAGTCCTGCTGCTGTCAGTTCTGACACTTGGTTATAAGAGGGCAACAAAACGCTCATGCAGGGAGGTACTTGCCAAAATCAGCTAGATCGAAGATCTTTTGTCACGTTGTTATGGGCTCCTTAAAGCTCATTGATGGCAGTTTTTTTGTTGCGTTTGTAATTTTTGCTTTTTCCAAATGCAGGTTTCAGATTCCCCACATCCACCTGTGAACTGTCCGGTTTGTGTGTGTGTGTGTGTGTGTGTGTGTGTGTGTGTGTGTGTGTGTGTGTGTGTGTGTAAAATATATATATATATTTGTTTAAGTACACCTATTGCAAAAAAAAAATTGTATGTTTGTTTTTTTTTTTTTGTTTTTTTGCAATAGGTGTACTTAAACAGAAGTAAAGCAATGATGACAAGTCAATCAGGCATATTGTCAGTGGTTTTTGCCTCTTGTATTTCTATTTTTGGGTTACTCTGGAAAGTAGAAAGAAGTCTTTAGCTCTATTTTAAACCTATGATTCCTGGAAATCTTGAGCTAAATATAGATAGCTGGTGGTGGTCTTGTGCAGTAATTACTTTGACAGCCAATGGCTGCGTGGCTATCCAATCAGGACAGGAGACACCAGCTAGATCTGGTGTGCTTGTTCCTGGACGGAAGATGACAGCTTTCAGGTAAGTAAAATGGGGGGGGGGGGGGCTGCAGCATTACAGAAGGTTTTTCACCTTAATGCAAAGAATGCATTAAGGTGAAAAACCATGAGGGTTTACAACCCCTCCTAAGATTTCTCTTGTTCAGCCCACAAAGCACTTGCAGTGATTGTTAAAGTGGAGTTCCACCCAAAAGTGGAACTTCCACTCATCAGATTCCTCCCCCCCCTCTGGTGATACAGTTGGCACCTTTCAGGGGGGAGGGGGGTACAGATACCTGTATATTACAGGTATCTGTACCTACTTCCAGCATAGATAGCCGCAGAATCTGCGGTTATTTACGCCACTTCCTGCTCCCTCCCCGCTGCCTGCTGGGAAACACACGGGTCCCAGAGGCAGCAGGGACCATCCGTATTGCGCTGCGCGACTCGCGCATGCGCAGTAGGGAACCGGGAAGTGAAGCCGCACGGCTTCACTTTCTGATTCCCTTACCGAAGATGGAGGCGGCAGCACCCGAGGACGGAGAGACGGTTCGGCCTCGGGTGCCGACATCGCGGGCGCCCTGGACTGGTAAGTGTCCATGTTTTAAAAGTCAGCAGCTGCAGTATTTGTAGCTGCTGACTTTAAAAAAAAAAAAAAAATTTCAGCGGTGCTCCGCTTTAAGCTTTATTATTATTATTATTATTATTATTATTATTATTATATTTTTTTTTTTTTTTAAATAACTAACATGTAATATTCACCACCTCTGTGCAAGGGTTTTGGACAGAGTGGCTCCGATCCTCCTTTACTGGGGTCCTCCTGCGGTGCTGCTGGCTCCTCCCTCTTCTTGAGTGCACCCACTTATAGACAGCAGGACTCGGCCCCGCCCCTGACTCCGTGTCACTGAATTTGATTGACAGCAGTGAGAGCCAATGGCTCCTGCTGCTATCAGTGAGGAGCTGCTGTGCTCGTCCACTTCACTGGAGTGATCGGGTTCAGGTAATAAAATGGGGGAGGGGTTCGGGGGGGGGGGGGGCGGTTGGTGCTGCAGCACAAAAGGTGAAAAATGTGAGGGTTTACAACCCCTTTTGATCCCCTCAACCACATTAGTGTGGATGGAGGAATCTTCAGTGCCAGCTATTGTTTACCCAAACAATAGGCTTTGTTTACTAAAGGCAAATCCACTGTGCACTGAAAGTGCACTTGGAAGTGAAGTCACTGTAGATCTGAGGGGGACATGCAAGGGAAAAAAAAAACAAAAAAAAACAGCATTTTTGCTTGTACATGATTGGATGATAGAAATTAGCAGAGCTTCCCCTCATTTAAGACCTTCCCCTCAGATCTACAGGGACTGCACTTCCAAGTGCACTTGTAGTGCAAAGTGGTTTTGCCTTTAGTAAATAAACCCCAATGGCTGCTTCTGAATAGATGACCACTGTTTGGCTGTGAACTTCCCAGCCTGTTGCTTCAACAAAGTTTTATTGAACTGGGTGGTCCAGCCAGCAAAGTATGGCCAGTTTTAGTGCTTTAAAGTGATTGAAAAGGCTTGTGTTTTTTTTTTAACAAAAAAAAAAGTTACACTTTCCTCCTCTTTGCAGTTGGTTTTGCACCGAGCAGTCTGGATCCTCCTCTTCTTCTCAGGTCCCTTTTTTACTGCTCCTAGTCCCTCCCTCCTTTTGAGTGCCCCTCAGCCAGCAGCTTGCTAAAGGGGACACCCAAGCCGAGTCAGAGCTCCGTGTATCCATTCACATGGAGACCTGACCCCGCCCCCTCTATCCCCTGATTGGCTTACTGACAGGTGTGGGAGCCAATGGCACCGCTGCTCTGTCTCAGCCAATCAGGAGGAGTGTCCTGGATGGCTGAGGGGATTGTGGACATCGCTGGAGAGAGGAGCTCAAGTTGGTAATAAGGGAAGCTGGGGGGCTGCTACACACACACACACACACACACACACACACACACACACACACACACACACACACACACACACACACACACACACACACACACACTTTTTGATCTTAGGCCCCTTTCACATGGCTGGACCGTATGTCTGTCTTTCATCCATCCGTTTTGCGGATGAAAAACGGACATACATGTATCCCTATGGGATAGCGGATGGACATCCGATGACATCAGTCTCTGCTATGCTCCGTTTCTGATGAAGGAGGAAAACCCTACTTTTCCATCAGTCATCGGATGAAAATGGACTCTACGGTCCGTCTTCATCCGATTTCCCCCATAGAGGAGAGCGGTGCTCTGACAGGTTGGTCCCTGCACAGTGTGCAGATACCGACCTGTCATCTGCCTGCTCAGCGGGGATCGATGGAGCGTTCCCCCCGCTGAGCAAAGCGGAGCCTGTACACTGACACGTCCACGTGAAAGGGCCCTTAATGTACAGAATGCATTAAGATCAAAAACCTTCCCCTTTACAACTCCTTTAAAGTTTTCCCAATGCTGCAGATGTCGGTCATCTCTGCTCCACATCTTTCTTTTTCATTTCAGCAACCAAGGCAGCCACCTCTGCTTTCAGTCTGATTTTAAAATGTCAGCTGTCGTGCAGAGGATAATTAATGTAACTTTAGGAAGGATTGCAGTAAACTCACATAGGAAGAAGTTTTGTTTTATCCACAGAGTTAAAAAGTTGCCCCCAATTTATGGACCTGAATGATCACATAGGACTTCTCTGGACGATCCCAGGAGCAAAGATATTGGGGCCAGGGAGGGTGCGTTTTTACATCTTCTGGCTCACAGCCTTAATTATCATGAACTACATTATTAAGCATGTTAATAATATGCCATGAAATGGGACCTGACAAGGTCTCTGATATCTATTCACTTCAGCCCCCTTCCCCCAGATCAGCTTGTGCTCAGATCCCCTCCTGCCCCCAGAGATGACCGTGGTGTAATTGTGGTGTAGTTGATATAATTCAAAGCAAAATAACCTGATAGTTTTATGGGATGTAAGAGGAGACTGGAACAACTAGAAACAAATCTCCATGCAGTTTTTTTTTTTTTACTTGGAACCTTGCACTGCAAAGACCCGAGTATTAATTAGTATGCTACCAGGTTGCTCATTGATTATAAGCCTTTTTTGTTTTCTGTAGACCTTTAAAATCTGGTCAGTAGAGTAAGTTTATTGTATAAATGTTTCAGTCTGAAGGTAGAAGTGTAAAATCTATGAAGCTAAAGTACAGCTTTTGCTGAGAGGGATTAGAGCAAGTACTGCTCATCCCTTGGCCTAGCATAAGTGCTTTCTTGTGACTCTGTTAACTGTTTGCCTGCTACAAAGTCTTCACTGATGTTAACAAACAGATTTAATGAAAGCTGCCCGCTTTTTTTTTTTCTAGCTGGCCCTTTTTAATATAGTTTTTGGTTACAAAAAAACAAACAAATATGTAGCAAAATACCTTTTTGGCCCACATTTATGAAGAATTTTTTTTTAAAATCTGATATGTTGTATAACAGAATGGTTTTTTTTTTTTTTTTTTCTTTTTTTTCTTTCAAAATTTGCGGTCTTTTTTTAGTTTATATAATAAAAAAAAATAAATAAAAAAAAAAACACAGTGGTGATCAAATACCACCAAAAGAGAGCTCCATGTGTGTGAAAAAACTGACCGTGTTGCATGACAGCAAAATTACCAGTTAAAGTAGCACTGGGCTGAATGGCAAAAAAATTCCTTGGTCATGAAGGGGATATTATAAACAATGGGCTTTTATTTTTTATTTATTTATTTTTTTAAACAATCTGTCAATAGTGAATCTCCCCAACAGGCAAACCTGCAGCAAAAATCTGATGTGAGTTTCAACTCCTTAGTTTAGTCACCACTTTTCAGGCATAAAAGGCTGTGAGAAAGTATGCTTTTTCAAGCAGACTGTAAAAACTGTAACTTATAAATTCTGATGCAAATCACTGTATATACAGGTTTTTTATTATATATTTATTTATTTATTTATTTTCACTATCGTGTGTATATAAAAAAAGAAAGTATATCGGCCTAAACTGAGGAAGAAAATATTTGTTTATTTTTTTTTATTTATTTTTATTTTTTTGGGGGGGATGTTTATTATAGCAAAAAGTAAAAAATATTACTTCCGGGGGCTGAAGTGGTTAAATAGTGTTTTTTTTTATTTATGGCGCTCAGATGCAGGGTTTGTGGGATCCTACAGGGTTTCCAGTATCCTTTTAACTTTCAAAGAGCAATACTCATTTCATCATTTCTTTGTGTTATGGCACATAAAGTGTTTTGGCTGCCTTTTAGGCCCTTTTTTTTTTTTTTTTTTTTTTTTAAGTTAGACGTGATTGATATGCTAGAGAGGACCTGGATACCTGTTTTATTCTTGGTCATTGACTGACAAACATTTTTGTAATGATTGGTCCTGCTAATAACTAAATTTTATAAAAAATGAAGACGAGAGCTATACAAGAATACGGTCAGGGGAATCTGAAATCATTAAGGCAGGTGCATTGCCTTTTGAAATCTGCTTTAGCATGTGTCTGAATGAACTTTGTACTTGAGTGTCCAATACTGTATAAATCTTGCAAGGTGTAGCTCATGGCTTTGAAATATCTATATCTTACTGATGAATATATTTGTCTTTTTTTTTTTTTTTCCCACTCTTAGGTTGGAGGAGGCACAGATGAGGACCCTGCTGTGACCTTTATCCTCCCGTGTCCTGTCACCAGCACATACACCTGTCCAGCAGCATGGCCCAACAAATCAATGTGTGGGAGCACCTCTATCTGCTCGAGTCTCCGGATCTACAACTACTGGATGAAATCCACAAGCTTATTAGTGATCACCTCAATGCTGGTATAGTGTATGCATATTGCATGTCGGGTCTTTAGTGCATTTATTGCAGTTGGTTTCTGAAACACTGGGATGGATTACTGGAAACAAATAAGACCCTCACTCTTCTCATTTCTTAAAAAAATAAAAATGACCATTTGAAAAAAATGAGCATTTTTCAGAGAATATGAATAACACAAACATTTTTCACTCATGGTTAGTGTTTGACTGAAGCCATTTACTATCAATCAACTGTGTTTCCTCTTTTTTTTTTTTTTTAAATCATATTCACGACAAACTACCTAAATTACCCTGATTAAAAGTTTACACGCCCCAGTTCTTAATACCCCCTTTAACATCAATGACAGCTTGAAGTCTTTTGTGGTATTTGTGGATGAGGCTTTTTATCTTCTCAGATGGTAAAGCTGCCCATTCCTCTTGGCAAAAAGCCTCCAGTTCCTGTAAATTCTTGGGCTTTCTTGCATGAACTGCACGTTTGAGATCTCCCCAGAGTGGCTCAATGATATTGAGGTCAGGAGACAGAGATTGGCACTTCAGAACCTTCACTTTATTCTGCTGTAGCCAATGACAGGTCGACTTTGCCTTATGTTTTGGATCATTGTCAGGTTGGAATGTCCAAGTACGTCTCATGCGAAGCTTCCTGGCTGATGAATGCAAATGTTCCTCCATATATAGGTATTCAGTTAGCGCAGGGGGTACAGATGTTCTGCTTGCAGGAAAAGACAAAACCCAACTACTTTTTTTTTTTTTTTTTTGCATTGGATAAGCTTCTGTTGGGTCTTTATTTCTGTGACCCCATTGGGGAGATGTTATGTCTCTTCTTGTCCCAGTGACACCCCCACAAGAATTGGGGTGTGCGTTAGTCGCCAGGATAGGAAAGCAAAGGCACCAATAAAAACATTGTCTTAAGTTCTAACCTATCCTCTCTGTACTAAAATGTTTTCTGTCTTGACAAAAAGTAAAGGGAAAATCTCCCATATAGGAACCACATAAAAACCTGACAGTGGCTTTAACGCTTCCTTCATATATTCTACAACCCCCCCCCCCCAAAATAAAAAAATGTGGCTGGCTTTTAAGTATTGTTTTGTATCTCTTTTCCTCTTTATCTCTTTATCTGTTCTCTCCTCCCCCTCCTCCCTTTTTTTTTTTTTTTTTTTTTTTTTTTTTTTTTTGGCATAGTAGTTGCAATGCATTATCGCACTACCTTGTAACATAATTTACATCATTTTCCATTGATGGAACTGTTGTCAGTATATATGTATGTTATTGGCTGTCACAATGCAGTGAGAAGGGTGGTTGTGTGTTCAATATCACCTTTTTGAGATCCACAGTGCTTAAAAAAAGTCATTTAGACTTCCTCCTTAGTTCAGCCAAGGCTTATTAAAAGAAAACCATACAGAGAGAATACAATAAGCTGATATTTCTGAATTTTCCTCCTGAAAATGCTAGTTTTCTTACTGCTATACTGATTAAGTGGCTTCAGTATTTTCTGAGCAGGCATGGAGATCAGGAATACCAATGCCACTGGCTGTGTAATTGGTCAGTGAAGTAGAAAACTTAAAGCAGAGTTCCACCCAAAACTGCAGCTTGCACTTATCTGAGTCCTCCCCCTCCGGTGCCACATTTTGGCACCTTGTCGGGTGGGTCGGGGAGAGAGCGGGTACCTGTTTTTGACAGATATCCTGTCCCCACTTAAGTCGGACCTCACCGCAAGAGTCAGAAGTTTGGCCCCCCTTCTTCCTCTTTCCCCTGCTGCCGTGCCAGCAAGAGAGCGCAGCACCCTTTCGCTTATGAGCAGTAGTAGTAGTAGTTTCCTTACTGGCAATGGTGGCAGCACCTGACAGCCAATTAAAACATTGGCTTGGGTGCTGACATCACTGGATTCCAGGACAGGTAAGTGTCCTAATATTAAAAGTCAGCAGCTACAGTATTCCTTTGCCCATGCAAGGCAAAGTGCACTCTGCAAAGACGTGCCTCGCCCCCATACTAACCTCACTAGTGCTTGTCACTCCCTCCTTCCCAGCCAGTACTGAACTGATTGGTATTAATACCCAGCGGGGGTGATAGGTCTCCTGGTCATGTGGCCGTGTTCGAGCCTAAGGATCGGCTGCTACACTCGAGCACTGTCACAGGAGGGAGGAGGTCTTGTGCTCCTCCATACTGTAAATTGTAGCCTGCTGTGTAAGGTCAGTATATGGGAGGGGGGGCCCCTTTGCTGAGACCCTGTCACTGTGTCCTGCATGATAATTGTGTCTTAAGGTTCCAGTGAGATGACAAATTACTCTCACAGTTACCATAACATTGAATGTGTAGATATGTGTTCTAAAGTAAATCCTGCTATGATAGAAATGTTAGCATGGTCATTGCTGGGGGTGAGCAAAGAAGGGCTATAAGAACAGCCAATTGGCACAAAAGGTGGGCCCACATAACAAGAGTGTTTCTTTTATAAATGATTTGGCAGGTATAACCAGTCCCCATGTATGTCTTTTCGCACAGGCCCTGGATAAGTGTCTGCCTGCAAAAGGAATGACTGTTATCTGTATCTCACCTCTCATTCATTGTTTACTTTTCAATCCTAGACCGCTTTCCAGTCCTAGTGAACAATCTGGTGGATCATTATCTGGAAACAAATTCTGAACAAGCAATGCTTATCCTCTCTATGGTACAGGAGCCCCATGACAAGGTAAGACTCGATATTTTCTTCTCTTGCCAGTATTGAGGGTAGTTCCTACATCTTGGCACAAAAAATCCCGCTGTGTCCTTGTAAAATCACCATTTGCTCTAGGCTGTGTCAGGAGCATAATGGCCTGCTGGCTACACCCCCTCCCCCCAACATAGTACCACAACAGTGGGCATCAGGAATAACATGCGGAAGTGAAACACTTCATCATTATCTGGTAATGTGGTGCTGCCATATTGCTCCTTTTTAATTAGGAGGGCTTTGCCGTCACATGAACTGGATTTTATATGCAATTTTAAAATGGAACTGTAAACTGAAATTACTTCAGCATGTTTACTCTTGCTGCTGCCATAACTGCCTAGATCCTGGCATCAGACAGCCCGATCAATGAATAGCCACGCCTAGCTCTGCCCGCCCTTTTAGGGAAGGGAGGCGAAGACACAACCTCGGTGCTGGAGGCTGAGACCTGCATCACTTGTATCCGAACAGCCTGAAAGAAAGTATAGCGGGAGGCCTGCTAATCCCTACATATTGGTAAACAGATATTACCAGATGTAGAATAAAGCCAGCATAACGGGTGGTTGCTCTTTAAAGCAATGCAAAATGTAACTACTTTAACCCTGGTAAGACCATTAACATGCCAACTTCTCACTCTGAGAGAAAAGCTAGTGGCTTTAGGTTGACCCTAAGGCTAGCCATATATTCTACAATTATTTTTTTTTTTAATTTTTTATTTGTGCAATTTTCCTTTTTTAAATTTACTAAAACCATATAATATGAGGTCAACCCTAAACACCTTCAATTAGTATGCAATCAGACAGACCCTTGCACTACATACAGTGCCTTGAAAAAGTATCCATACCCCTTGAAATTTTCTAAGTTTTGTCATGTTACAACCAAAAACATAAATGAGTTTTATGTGATAGACCAACACAAAGTGGCACATAATTCTGAAGTGGAAGGAAAATGATACATGATTTTCAGTCAATACTTTGTAGAACCACCTTTCACTGCAATTACAGGTGCAAGTTTTTTTTTTTTTTTTTTTTGTGGATGTCTCTACCAGCTTTGCACATCTAGAGTAAATTTTTTTCCCGTTCTTTGTAAATTAGCTCAGGCTCTGTCAGATTGGATGGAGAGCGTCTGAACAGTAATTTTCAAGTCTTGCCACAGATTTTCAGTTGGATTTAGGTCTAGACTTTGACTAGGCAATTCTAACACATGAATATGCTTTGATCAAAACCATTCGATTGTAACTCTAGCTGTATGTTTAGGGTCATTGTCCTGCTGGAAGGTGAACCTCGGCTGCAGTCTTAAGTCTTTTGCTGACTCCAACAGGTTTTCTTATAAGATTGCCCTGTATTTGGCTCCATCCATCTTCCCATCAACTCTGACCAGCTTTCCTGTCCATGCTAAAGAAAAGCTTCCCCACAGCATGATGCTGCCACTACCATGTTTCACAGTGGGGATGGTGTGTTCAAGGTTATGTGCATTGTTAGTTTTGCACCACACATAGCGTTTTGTTTTTAGACCAAAAAGTTAAATTTCTCCAGTCCTCTTCCAGGACGGCACACCTGAGATGACGGGTCTCACCTGACAGGAAACACAATCAACAGATTTTAAAAGGCCCCACCCTTCCCTCTGTCCCTCAGTTATTGATTGTGTTTCCCACAGGATGGCAGCGACACAATTTTTTTTATTTTATTTTTTTTTTTAATTTCCTGACCAAGGCCTGGGGCTGAGGTCCCCTCCCTGGGTGTCAGACCCAGGGCAGCCAGTGGTGGATGTGGGGTCTGACAGGGCCTTGCCCTTCCTAGGGGGATATGATCCCCCAAAAAGGTGCTCAGGGGGAGGTGCAGGAGCTTGGAGAGTCCCCCTGAGAGCTGGAGGCTCCTGGACACAGTGGAGGTGTCCAGAACTTCAGGGACCACATACCCGCTCTTTTTCTCCTACTTGACAGTGGTGGATGGAATGGAGAAGCTGCTCTGGATATTCCCATCTGCTGGGTGGAAGTCCCTGAAGCGCATGGCGTGGACCCCGGCGTCAGGTTAGCTGGCCAGGCTGAGGGATCTCCTGCTTGTCAGGTGTCTTTTCGTTGTCTGCGTTTGCCGACCGCTACTGCGCAGGTCCGGATGCCGGCACGGCGCACATGAATGACGTCACTTCCGGGTCAGTAGCTCCAGCAAGATGGTGGCGAGCATGGATAAGAGCGGTAGTGGAGCGGGGGTCCACGATCCTGTCAGAAGCCTCGGAGCAAAGCTCCCTGGAGGATGGAGAAGACTCGGACCAGGATAGTCAGTTAGGGGGGCCATTCTCAGCCGAAGGTATGGAGGGTTTCCTCAAGGCAATCTATGTATCTGAGGATATCCAGATGCCATCCATCCAGGTTTCAGCCCAGGATAAAGTTTCTAGGGGACTGAGAAGACCTCAAACTAAGTCCTTTCCAGTACACCAATCTCTCAAGGATATAATCCTGAGAGAATGGAAGGAACCTAGGCGTAACGTATTAAAACTTAAGACCTGGAAGCGTAGATGTCCCTTTTTAAAAATGAGGAGGAAAAATTCCTTAAAGTACCACGCTTGGACGCCTCTCTAGCTCAGGTATCCAAACATTTGGACCTCTCCTTTGAAGATTCTGGCAACTTACGGGACCAGATGGATAGGAGGTCAGAAACCCTGTTACACAGGACCTGGGACACTAATGCTGCAGCTATGGGTCCAGCATTGGCCTCTGCCTGTGTTCCCAGAAACACGGATGCATGGGTCAGCAGGTGGACGGACCATGTATCGCGTGGGACCAAAACCAAGGAGGTGTTGGATTCTCTGAAGGTTATTGATAAGGCGGTAGCCTATCTAGCAGACGCTGTGGTGGAAACCGTTAGAACAACTGCCAAGTCGGCGGCTCTTCTAAATTCCGCCAGGAGAGCCCTTTGGGTAAAAACGTGGGAAGGGGCTTTTACCTCTTAACCACTTCAGCCCCGGAAGGATTTACCCCCTTCCTGACCAGAGCACTTTTTACAATTTGGCACTACGTCGCTTTAACTGCTAATTGCGCGGTCATGCAATGGTGTACCCAAACGAAATTTGCGTCCTTTTCTTCCCACAAATAGAGCTTTCTTTTGATGGTATTTGATCACCTCTGCCATTTTTTATTTTTTGCGCTATAAACGGAAAAAGACCGAAAATTTTGAAAAAAAATGATATTTTCTAATTTTTGTTATAAAAAAAATCCAATAAACTCAATTTTAGTCATACATTTAGGCCAAAATGTATTTGGCCACATGTCTTTGGTAAAAAAAAAAGTCAATAAGCGTATATTTATTGGTTTGCGCAAAAGTTATAGCGCCTGCAAACTAGGGTACATTTTCTGGAATTTACACAGCTTTTAGTTTATGACTGCCTATGTCGTTTCTTGAGGTGCTAAAATGGCAGGGCAGTACAAAACCCCCACAAATGACCCCATTTTGAAAAGTAGACACCCCAAGGAAATTGCTGAAAGGCATGTTGAACCCATTGAATATTTATTTTTTTTGTCCCAGGTGATTGAATAATGACAACAAAAAATAAAAAATTTGCAAAAAGTTTCCACTAAATGATATATTGCTCACACAGGCCATGGGCATATGTGGAATTGCACCCCAAAATATATTCTGCTGCTTCTCCTGAGTACGGGGATACCACATGTGTGGGACTTTTTGGGAGCCTAGCCACGTACGGGGCCCCGAAAACCAAGCACCGCCTTCAGGATTTCTAAGGGCATAGATTTTTGATTACACTCCTCACTACCTATCACAGTTTTGAAGGCCATAAAATGCCAAGATGGCACAAACCCCCCCAAATGACCCCATTTTGGAAAGTAGACACCCCAAGCTATTTGCTGAGAGGCATGTTGAGTCCATGGAATATTTTATATTTTGACACAAGTTGCGGGAAAGTGAGAAATTTTTTTTTTTTTTTTTTTGCACAAAGTTGTCACTAAATGATATATTGCTCACACAGGCCATGGGCATATGTGGAATTGCACCCCAAAATACATTCTGCTGATTCTCCTGAGTACGGGGATGCCACATGTGTGGGACTTTTTGGGAGCCTAGCTGCGTACGGGGCCCCGAAAACCCAGCACCGCCTTCAGGATTTCTAAGAGCGCAAAGTTGTAATTTCACTCCTCACTACCTATCAAATTTTGAAGGCCATAAAATGCCCAGATGGCACAACCCCCCCCCCCCAATTGACCCCATTTTGGAAAGTAGACACCCCAAGCTATTTGCTGAGAGGCATGTTGAGTCCATGGAATATTTTATATTTTGACACAAGTTGCGGGAAAGTGACAATTTTTTTTTTTTTTTTGCACAAAGTTGTCACTAAATGATATATTGTTCAAACGTGCCATGGGCATATGTGGAATTACACCCCAAAATACATTCTGCTGCTTCTCCTGGGTACGGGGATACCACATGTGTGGGACTTTTTGGGAGCCTAGCCGCGTACGGGGCCCCGAAAACCAAGCACTGCCTTCAGGATTTCTAAGGGCATAGATTTTTGATTTCACTCCTCACTACCTATCACAGTTTTGAAGGCCATAAAATGCCAAGATGGCACAAAACCCCCCCCAAATGACCCCATTTTGGAAAGTAGACACCCCAAGCTATTTGCTGAGAGGCATGGTGAGTATTTTGCAGCTCTCATTTGTTTTTGAAAATGAAGAAAGACAAGAAAAACTTTTTTTTTTTTTTTCTTTTTTCAATTTTCAAAAGTTTGTGACAAAAAGTGAGCTCTGCAAAATACTCACTATACCTCTCAGCAAATAACTTGGGGTGTCTATTTTCCAAAATGGGGTCATTTGGGGGGGGGGGGGGTTGTGCCATCTGGGCATTCCATGGCCTCCGAAACTGTGATAGGCAGTGAAGAGTGAAATCAAAAATTTACGCCCTTAGAAAGCCTGAAGGCGGTGCTTGGTTTTCGGGGTCCCGTACGCGGCTAGGCTCCCAAAAAGTCTCACACATGTGGTATCCCCGTACTCAGGAGAAGCAACAGAATGTATTTTGGGGTGTAATTTCACATATTCCCATGGCTAGTTTGAGCAATATATCATTTAGTGACAACTTTGTGCAAAAAAAAAAAAAAAAATTTGTCTTTTTCCCACAACTTGTGTCACAATATAAAATATTCCATGGACTCGACATGCCTCTCAGCAAATAGCTTGGGGTGTCTACTTTCCAAAATGGGGTCATTTGGGGGGTTTTGAACTGTCCTGGCATTTTATGCACAACATTTAGAAGCTTATGTCACACATCGACCACTCTTCTAACCACTTGAAGACAAAGCCCTTTCTGACACTTTTTGTTTACATGAAAAAATTATTTTTTTTTGCAAAAAAATTACTTTGAACCCCCAAACATTATATATTTTTTTTTAAAGCAAATGCCCTACAGATTAAAATGGTGGGTGTTTAATATTTTTTTTCACACAGTATTTGCGCAGCGATTTTTCAAACGCATTTTTTGGGGAAAAAACACACTTTTTAAAATTTTAATACACTAAAACACACTATTTTGTCAAAATGTTTGATGAAATAAAAAAGATGATCTTAGGCCGAGTACATGGATACCAAACATGACATGCTTTAAAATTGCGCACAAACGTGCAGTGGCGACAAACTAAATACATTTTTTAAAAGCCTTTACAGGTTACCACTTTAGATTTACAGAGGAGGTCTACTGCTAAAATTACTGCCCTCGATCTGACCTTCGCGGTGATACCTCACATGCATGGTGCAATTGCTGTTTACATTTTTTTTTTTTGCTTTTTTATCTTATTTTTAAACTGTTCCTTTTCATTTTTATTTTTATTTTTAATCATTTTTTATTGTTATCTCAGGGAATGTAAATATCCCCTATGATAGCAATAGGTAGTGACAGGTACTCTTTTTAGAAAAAATTGGGGTCTATTAGACCCTAGATCTCTCCTCTGCCCTCAAAGCATCTGACCACACCAAGATCGGTGTGATAAAATGCTTTCCCAATTTCCCAATGGCGCTGTTTACATCCGGCGAAATCTAAGTCATGAAATGCTCGTAGCTTCCGGTTTCTTAGGCCATAGAGATGTTTGGAGCCACTCTGGTCTCTGATCAGCTCTATGGTCAGCTGGCTGAATCACCGGCTGCATTCTCAAGTTCCCTGTTGGGACAGGAGAGCCAGAGAAAAACATGGAAGACGGTGGGGGGGGGGGGCATTCCCTCCCACTGCTTGTAAAAGCAGTCTAGAGGCTAATTAGCCGCTAGGATTGCTTTTACAAGAAAGCCGACCACTGGCTGAAAAGAATGATACCAAGATGATACCTAAACCTGCAGGCATCATTCTGGTATAACCACTCAAAGTCCAGCAACATACCAGTACGTTGCTGGTCCTTGTTGGGCATACATTGTAAACTTTTTTTTCATGCAGCCTGTGGGCTGAACAAAAAAAAGATATTGATCGGTGGGTATGCCCACCATTAGAATACCTCCCTTCATCCACCCACTTCTAATGATGGGCATACATGCACCGTATAAATATGCCGAGGCATGGGGGCATCCTCCCGCAAAAGGCAAGAGCAAATCGCTCCTCCACCCACTGCTGCCCCCGCGCTTCGGCATATATGCTGAAGTATGTAACTGTGGTGGTGAAATCACCTCCGACAGCGCTGGAGTCACGGCTTTATGTATCGTGGGAGCAAACGCTGTTGCTGTCAAGATAAATAAATCCGCTCTGCAGCTGAATGGCGTACCTGAAAACAAAAAAGTGGTTAACAATAAAAAAAACAAAGTATAAAAAAATTGCATACCTATAAAGCAAACATGATAAAAACATAACAATAAAACATTGCAGTATAGAATGCAGAACAATAGAGAGAGAACAATAAAACAACTGTTTTTGTTTTTTTTATTTTATATATTTCTTTTTTTTTTTTGTTGTTTTTTTTACACTTTTTTTTTTTTTTGTAACTTTTTAACTTTTTTAACTGGTACCAGGTTTGGGTCTCTCAAAATGCGACAGCATCTTGGGAGACCCTGTGGAAGTGTGCCTAGTCTGTGCAATGCTGTACCCTACGCTAATACTCAACTAGTGTATGGTAGCGTTCAAAACATTCACCAATGCAAAGACCAGGATTGCCAGGACAGAGGGGACAATAATACCGGGTGTCACGCCTAAATCCGCGCTTGCTGCAGACACGACATCTTTTTTTGGGGTTCGTTGGGTAGGGGTACTCGGGAGGGCATAAAGAAAATGCCTCTCATGCAGCCGGCTTACTGCATTTGGTTGGGGATGGTGAGGTGGAGCACCGTCTGGATACAGAAGGGCTCTGACGATCTCTTCCTGGAATTTAAGGAAGGATCCAGTCCGTCCTGAAGCTCTGTATAGCACATAAGCATTCAGCAAAGCCAATTGAAATAAATAAACAGACACTTTTTTGTACCAGCGCCTGGCCTTACGGGCAATTAGGTACGGCGCCAACAACTGGTCGTTGAGGTCCACCCCTCCCATATTAAGGTTGTATTCGTGGACACAGAGAGGTTTCTCCACAACACCAGTCGCCGTAGTAATTTGGACCATCGTGTCTGCATGAAGGGAGGTGAGAACGAAAACATTCTTCTTATCCCTCCACTTCATAGCGAGCAAGTTATTATACTTCAAGCAGGCTCTCTCCCCCAGCCTAAGACGGGAATCTACAAGCCGCTGGGGAAAGCCCCGGCGATTAGGTCGCACGGTGCCACATGCTCCAATCTGATGATCAAAAAGGTGGCTAAAAAGTGGCACGCTCGTATAATAATTGTCCACGTACAAGTGGTACCCCTTTCCGAATAAGGGTGACACCAAGTCCCACACTATCTTGCCAGCGCTTCTTATGTAGTCAGGGCAGTTTGTCGGCTCTACGTGACTATCTTTGCCCTCGTAAACCATAAAACTACATGTATAGCCTGTGGCCCTGTCACAGAGCTTATACATCTTGACCCCGTATCTGGCACGCTTGCTGGGAAGGTACTGTTTGAATGACAAGCGGCCAGAAAATTTAACCAGGGACTCATCAACGCAGACAACTTGATGGGGAGTAAACAAGTCTGCAAAACGTTGGTTGAAGTGGTTTACGAGGGGCCGAATTTTGTAGAGCCGATCGTATGCAGGGTCTCCACGAGGACGACAGAGTTCATTGTCGTTGAAGTGCATGAACCGCAAAATCTGCTCGTATCGTGCCCTGGCCATGGAAGCAGAGAACAAGGGTGAATGATAAATTGGGTCAGTGGACCAATATGACCGCAACTCACTCTTTTTATTCAACCCCATGAGGAGGGAAAGGCCCAGAAAGATCTTAAATTCGGAGACCGTAATTGGTCTCCAATCTCTGGCAAGGGAGGACTGGGGATTAGCGGCGATGTATTGACCAGCGTATAAATTGCTTTGGTCCACAATAGATCTATAGAGATCTTCGGTGAAAAACAGCGAATAAAAATCCAGTGGCGTAAAGTCAACTGATTCCACCTGAATTCCGGGTTGGCCAGTGAAAGGGGGAAGTACGGGTGCTGCAGAAGTGGTGGGTACCCAATTCGGATTGGCGAATGCAGCAGGAAGGGCACTATGGGCACGACGGGCCTGTGTTCGTCTTCTTGGTGGCAGCGGGACACTAGTGCTTGCCATCACGCCAGCTTGAACTGCACTTATGGGACTCGCCACGTCACCAAGTGTTACTGCAGTGCTGGATATACGACCAGGGTGTACTAGGCCGCTGGTGCTTGCCAGTTCACCAGAAGGAGTAGCGGCACTAGTACTTCTCTGCTCCATACGAGAGCCCTGCGGTTTTTGCACTTCAAGGACAGAATAAGTTAGGGGTCTGGTACGCCTGACCTTAGCAGGGACCACAACTCAGTCGTCAGAGCTATCTGTCATGGAGCCGCTGTCCTCTACAGGATCGTATTCTGAGCCTGAATCTGACAGATGAGTGACTTCCTCTTCACTATCTGTCATGCTCAGAAACCTGTAGGCCTCTTCACTAGTGTACCTTTGATTTGCCATTTTGGCCTCTAAATTTAGGGGTACACTAGTGAGACTCACAGGCAAAAAAGCTCCTGACTGTCAGCGACTGATTCAAAACGCTACCAAAGAACTGTTAGCGATCGCAGGGATCAGGCCTGACTCTGCGAACGCTGCAGTTATGTGTGCTTAGTGTTTTGTAAGTGTCAGTTATCGATCGATACTGCACTTGGCTGGGCTGGGCCGAGGAGCAAAACGCAGGTGCTAGCAGCTATCTGGGCTGATCCCGCTAACACTGCGTTTCAGGGAACCCTAAACTGCTGGGGAGTATAGATCTGATTGGATCAGATATCGATCCGTTCAGATACTATAGCACTAAGGGAGGTGTATGCTGCGTGCGTGGGTTTTAGCTGTACTGGCGCTAACCTGACGCTGCCTGGGGCGACGCAGACCTTATCTGATCCTAAAAACTTAACTTCTATCACCGCCGGGCAATTAGGGGGTTAAACCTTTATAAGGTAATAAACGGCGGGTGCCCTAAAACTGTAATAAACTGTAATAAACTGTAATAAACTGTAATAAACTACAAAAAACAAACTATCTAACCAGCGTCACCCGTAACACTTATATGGTGATCGCTGGTGAAAGGGTTAACTAGGGGGCAATCAGGGGGTTAAAACCTTTAGCAGGTAGTATATGGGGGTCCCTGTCGCTATAAAACACTGACAGCGAACCTATATACCTACCTCCCTAAACTAGCGTCACCTGTGTCACTAATACAGCGATCAGAAAAACGATCGCTTAGCGACACTGGTGACAGGGGGTGATCACGGGGTTCACCTTTATTAGGGGGGGGTTGGGGGGGGTACCCTGGACCTAAAGGGGGCTAACCTAACTGCCCTAACACTTATAACTGACACAAACTGACACCAATGCAAAAAAAAAAAAACACTGCTATTGGTGTCAGAGGTACAGGGGGGAGACAGGGGGGTGAAAAGTGTGCCTGCGTGTTCTACTGGAAGTGTAGTGTTGGTGCACTTACTTGGATGTCTTCTCTCCTCGGCATCGGATCAAAAAGACCGGCTCCAGGAGAGATGACATCACTTCCTCTCCCTCTGTTTACATTACAGAGGGAGAGGAAGCATTTGATTCGCTGGGAGCGATCGGGAGGGGGTGGCCATCAATGGATGGCCTCCCCCTGACCCCTCATCGCCCGCGAACAAGAGCGGACCGCCTACGGCACCGGGGGGGGGGGTCTGATCGGACCCCCCGCCCGCGGGAAGGCATCACGTATCAGGTACATGATTTTGCCTGCCCGTGCCGCTCTGATCACGTATATAGGCGTGAGGCGGTCGGCAAGTGGTTAAGTCACGTCTCTGTGGTATAACGTTGCTCCTCAGGCCTAGAACAGGTCCTATTCCAATCGACAGAGAAGGGCAAGAAATTCCCGACTAAACCCAAGAGGGATAAAGGGAAGTTTTTTTTTTCGAGGGCACCCCTTCAAAAGACCAGTTTAAGGGTAAGAAGGAGCCGAGGAGAAAGTGGGGGTTTGGAAAGGGCAAGGAAAAAGGTGGAATCCTTTTTTCCGGGCCCGGACCTTCCAACAAGGAAGCCAAATGACTCCAATCTAAAGGTTGGTGGGAGGCTCTCGTGGTTTCTCTCTTGCCTATCTCGCCAAAGATCCACAGAAGGCAGTGGGCCTTTTGGAGAGTGTCCAGGAGTTGGCACAACAGGAGGTCATCGTCCCTGTTCCCGTAGGTCAGATTGGCCAGGGGTTTTATTCCCACGTCTTTTGTGGTTGTGACTGATCATAAACTTACGGAAGCTAAATAGATACTTGCTATACAAGAAGTTTTGTATCTACGCAGTCAGAAGACACCTCTAAGGGGGTGTTTTCATGATCACGTTAGACTTAAAAGATGCTTATCTGCATGTCCCCATTGCCCCGAAACATCAAAAGTTCCTGCAATTCGCAGTTCAGACAGGACAGGGTGTCCAACACTAGCGGTTCAAGGCGCTCCCTTTTGGCCTAGCGGCCAGTCCAAGAATCTTCACAAAAGTTCTCGCCAAGGTGGTGTCTTTTCTACACCTCCCAGGGGGTAGCCTTGATCCCATAATTGGACGACATGCTAATCTACAGTCCGACCCTAGAACAGCTTCAGCCAGAGCGAGACAAAGTGCTGTCCACTCTGGAAACTCTAGGTTGGATGGTCAGTCGGGAGAAGTCCTCCCTGTATCCCTCAGTCCAAGGTGTACCTGGGTTACCTGGTAGACTCTCTGGCCCAAAGAGTTTTCCTTCCCCAGGAAAAGATCACAAAGGTGCGGAGGGCTATGTCTGCTCTCCACGCAGCTGAGGGGGTCTCTCTGAGGACTATTATGAGAGTACTGGGCCTCATGACATCATGCATTCCAGCGGTACCCTGGGCCCAGTTCCACTCTCAGGGGCTCCAGGGTGTCCTTCTCTCCTTGGATGGGAGAAGGGAATCCCTGGACATAAGAGTATCTCTCTCAAGAGAGGTAAGAATTTCCCTAGACTGGTAGCTCAGTCTGAGCAGGCTGTCGGGGGTCAGGCCTGGACCCAGCTAGATCTGTTGAGTGTGACCGCGAGTGCCTGGGGAGCTCACTTGGAGGACCTCTACGCCCAGGGGCATTGGGATCAGGAGCAAAGCAGGCCTCCTCCAATTTCAGGGAGCTCCTGGCGGTCGGAAGAACTGGAGAACTGATGCCTTGGTAGGTTTGCAGTTGTGTCATAATCTTTCCAGTGTTCCGTGGGACATTCAAAGCTTGATAATTTAAAAAAAATTTTTTTTTGTATAAACTAACCCTGCTTTAAACTTCTCCAACTTTTTCCCTGACCTGTTTGTGTTCCTTGGCTTTCAGGAAGCTGTTTGTTCACTAAGGTTCTCTAAAAAAAACCTCTGAGGGCTTCACAGAACAGCTGTAATTATACTGAGATTAAATTACACACAGGTGGACTCTATTTACTAATTAGGTGACTTGTGAAGGCAATTGGTTCCACTAGTAATGAGGGGTGCACGCCACACTTTTCACACATTTATTTGTAGTAAAAAAAAAAAAAAAACATTTATCGTTTTCCTTCCACTTCACAATTATGTGCCACTTTGTGTTTGGTCTGACATAAAATCCCAATAAAATACATTTATGTTTTTGGTTGTAACATGACAAAATGTAGAATATTTTTCAAGGCACTGTAGTTGAAGGTAAATCTTAAGGAAATTGAACAAGAACATTGTACAATGTATAACCAGCCTAATGTGTTGGGGTGTTTTTTTTTTTTTTTT
Source organism: Lithobates clamitans (assembly GCA_037952925.1). Classification (NCBI taxonomy): domain Eukaryota; kingdom Metazoa; phylum Chordata; class Amphibia; order Anura; family Ranidae; genus Lithobates; species Lithobates clamitans. Next base: position 1,165,451 of record JBBGZY010000883.1, read on the forward strand.
AGTTTTAGATCAGCACAAAGGAGGGTGCTTACATTGAATGAGAAGTGTCCCTTAGCTGGTGGCTGCTCTGTTTAGTGGAATGTTTTATGCCTCTGCCCCTCTACCCTCACAGCTGTGATCTTCTGCTACTGCGAGGATTAATATGAGCCTCTGGACCTGTCACATGCACTCATCAAAAGTTCCAATTTCTATGAAAGTAATTTGCCTTTTTAAAGTTAAAACTTTAATTTCACTAATCGTTTTGGAGAGTGGGCCAAAATGTCTGTCGGGTATTGCTGCTTGAATCCCCCATTTTAAAGGTTTTCTCTCACTACTTGTGTTGTCATTGGGACTGGATGTGAGGGATAACCTTCCCAAAGGGAGCATAGGCAGTAATGAATGACAGAGGCTGTAACCTTTTTTTTTTTTTTTTTTTTTTTTTAGCCACTCTATCCAAACCCCCAAAAAAATGTTCTTTCAGTATTTATTTTTTTTTAATTCTTTTTATGGCAGGTTAGAAAGCCTCTATATTTTGCTCAAAATGTGACGGAAACCTTGTTTTTGTGATTATCATTCATTAGGCCTAGTAAGGATACTCTTTCTACAGCTGTAGTACTTCAACTTTGTACATTTTTGAGATGCTAATAACTGTTCTATTCTGTAACAGCACCTTTTGGACAAGATAAATGAGTATTTAGGAAAAGCTGCTACCCGCTTATCAACTCTGACACTGTTGGGCCACGTTATTCGTCGTCAACCATCTTGGAAGCACAAGTTGTCACAAGCACCCGTCCTGCAGTCCTTACTGAAGTGTCTTAAGGTACTTTTAATCTACCATTCTTCACTTTCCCATGCCTACCTTTTTTTACATCTATAGTACGTAGTCGGGAGCTTAAAGTACATAAGAAATAATGGAAACTCAGATGATTCGTTCCACAACCATTTTATTCATAAGTTCTTCAGTTTATAGGTCATATAAAAAGATTATAGCAATGTGATGGGTTGTGTAACTAACTATAAACTGGCATCCTCCACAGTGGGAATAGAAACAAAATCCAGCAGGAGCTACAGAGTATAAGGCTTCATGCACACGGGACGCCGGTGCAAACTCTGCTGAACACATGTTTTAAAAAGCTGAAACTGGCGCTTAGAAACGCCCGTTTTGCCGCATTTGCATGCTGCGTTTAGCCGCATTTTACCGTGTTTGCATCTAGAAGCGTCTGCAGAGCAGAGAATGACATTTTGCAACCCAAAGTTGGGGCCCCGTATCTTGGGGCCACTTGGCGCTAGGAACCCCAAATTTAGTGTGCTAACACAGTGGAACTAACACTACAACATATCCAATATCCAATTTGGGGTTCCTAGCACTAGTTGGCCCCGAGATATGGTCACAAAATGTCATTCTCTGCTGCAGAAAAGTGCTTGACGTTTTGCCACCCGACTTTGGGGCCCCATATCTCGGGGTCACTTGGTGCTAGGAACCCCAAATTTGGATATGTTGTAGTGTTCCACTGAGTTAGCACACCAAATTTGGGGTTCCTAGCACCTAGTGGCCCCAAGATACGGGGCCCCAAAGTTGGGTTGCAAAATGTCATTCTCTGCTGCAGTTTACGATCATTTCTGTGTTTTCTGGTCCCAAAAATAGGGTTCCTTTAAAAACACTTATAAACGCGGTACCGGCGTTTGGTGTCTGAAACGTGGAAAACTTTTGCTTCTGAACCCATTTTTTTGCTTCTGGAAAAACGAGTTTAAACGCAACTGCCTAGAAACACTAAAAAAAACGAGACTGTGTACATGGACACATAGGATAACATTGAGTTCAGGGGCAGTTGAAAAAAGTGTCCAACTGCCTCTGAACGCGTGTTTAACAGCGTCTCGTGTGCATGAGGCCTAAAAGAGAAGAGAGTTGCCTCCAAGTGCAGCAATATGGTTACTTTTAATGAAGTTACATAGTTGATTACAACAGGCACATGTAAGTATGCAGGCATCCGGGGTAAAGCTGTCCACATAGACCGTCTTCTGCACTGCCGGCCCTTACCGCTGTCAGTCTGCAATCCTGACCGGGAAGACTACCCTGCAGTAGAGCGATCTGAAAGTGAGGCTTGAAGCGCCCATAGAGCACAGTGTGGAAGGGATGGTGGTGCGGAGGATGGTCTTTTTCCTGTGTGTTTTTGTTTTGTGTTTTTTTTTTTTTTTTTTTTTTTTTTTTTTTGTCTGGACAGCTTTACTCTGGGCTTTTTTGGCCATCTGTGTCTCATTAAGGAGATTTTCCTTTTACTTCCTGTCCTGTAGACTTCATATGAAGCAAAAGGATATCTTTCCAATGCAAGGGAAATTCTGTCTTAGACAGTTGTTACTGCAACAAGAACCCCCATTTGGAAGATTTCCTAATATTTATGTTCTGGTGGCTGCCCAAAATTTTAGATATAATCACTTATTCCTAGGGACACTGGTGATCAGGAGAATCAGGGAGAGCAAATCTCCTTAACAGGAACACAGACAGCAATAGAAACCTGACAGTGGTTCTAACCCCTTGCCACTCAATCCAAAAAGCAATAGTAACAAATTGCAGAGAAGTGTCTTGAAGTACTGTGTCCGATTTTGCAGACAAATGTGTTTTGATAGCTGTTAGAAAAACTTTCATTTTTAATTTTATCTGTTGCTTATGTGCAAAGACCGAGATGCACACAAATGACACTTTCTTTGCAGCGGTGTATTGTTTATAGACGGCATGAACTTGGGAGGACAACTAAAGTAATGAAAGTGATTGTAAACTATCGTCTTGTAAAACAACCCATTCAGTTTAAAATAGAAATGAAATGCAAAACATTTTGTATAGATCTAAAGAAACTTATAAATACACTTTGTCTTTATTTTTTTCTCTTTCTCTTTTTTATTTTTAATTTTTTTTTATTTTTTAGAATTGGTCAAATTCCCTCTGTTCTCAGATACATAATAGCTGGGGGGAGGAGAAGCAGCGGCACACTGAGCTTCATAGTGAATTTCTGTGCAGTGGGTGGGTGGGGGGGGGGGGGTTGTCAGGACAAATCTGATCATTAGAGCACACTGAGTTCACAGAGAACTGACGACGATGTGGTCAGTTTTTAATAGGAAAGCAGAGGGACTTGAAGCAACACCAGGGATTTTGCACGAAGGAAGCAATACAAAGAACAGAATATTTTCTCATAAAAGTACATGGTACAGCAGGAACAGATCAGGAATGTGAAGTGTTGGGGTAACGCTTTAGAGACAGGATTTTGTGGGGTTTTTTTTTGTTTTTGTTTTTTGTGTTTTTCCTCCACAAAAATGGGATGGAAAGGTCAGAGCATTTGGTATTCCTTGCCATGTGCCAAGAATTTTCCAGTGCTGAATTATTCTTTTTATTTTCTTTTGTAATGGTTCTTTACTTGGTTAGAGAATTGGTTGTGAATCGGTAAATACTTGCCCCCTCTGCTGCTTGAACTACTGAGCGCAGCTCCATTGAGGAACTTTGACCTAGAGTCTGCTGGGAATCTGACACTTCCTGGAGTGTCAGTCTGCTGTGTCCCCTTGGTGTGCTTAGTTCTTGCTGCTGACTCTGTAGTCACAGTATCACAGTAGTGACTTGGCGGTCAGCGGACTGAACCAGTGAGTGTAGTGGTAAGCTCTTCTTTTTTTTTTTTTTTTTTTTTTTTTTTTGCCTTATTAGTTCTGTGTTCCCATTTGGAACACATCTGCTTAACGTTTCTCTGTATTTAAGTGGGTTTCAGTTAGGCAGCTTGGTTTCTGATCACACCATGCTGGTAGGTTATTGGCTTCTACCTAAGATTGAAATTAGTGTTAGCCTCATAAGGACAGAGATTCTGAGCCCCTACATGAAGCAATGTGAATATACACTGAGCAAAATTATAAACGCAACCCTTTTGTGTTTGATCCTATTTATCATGAGCTCAACCCAAAGATCTGACTTTTTCTATGTACACAAAAGGCCTATTTCTCTCAAAGATTCACAAATCTGTCTAAATCTGTGTTGGTGAACACTTCTCCTCCTTTGCCGAGATAATCCATACACCTCAGGTGTGGCATATCAGGATGCTGATTAGACAGCATTATTATTGCACGTGTGCCTTAGGCAGGCCGCTCTAAAATGTGCAGTTGTATCACACAGCACAATGCCACAGATGTTACACGTTTTGAGGGAACGTGCAATTGGCATGCTGACTGCAGGGATGTCCACCAGAGCTGTTGCCCTTGAATTGAATGTTCATTTCTCTACCATAAGCGTTTCAGAGAATTTGGCAGTACATCCAACTGGCCTCACAACCACAGACCACATGTAACCACACCAACCCAGGACCTCTACATCCAGCATCTTCACCTCCAAGATCATCTGAGAGCAGCCACCTGGACAGCTTCTGCAACAATCTGTTTGCATAACCAAAGAATTTCTGCACAAACTGTCAAACCGTCTCAGGGAAGCTCATCTGCATGCTCGTCGTCCTCCTTGGGGTCTCGACCTGACTGCAGTTTGGTGTCGTAACTGTCTTGAATGGGCAAATGCTCACATTCAATGGGGTCTGGCATTTTTTGGAGTGTGTTCTCTTCACGGATGAATCTCAGTTTTCACTGTACAGGGCAGATGACAGACAGCGTGTTTGGCGTAGTGTGGGTGAGCGGTTTGATGTCAATGTTGTGGATGGTGTGGCCCATGGTGGGGTTATGCTATGGGCAGGCGTATGCTATGGACAACGAACACAGGTGCATTTTATTGATGCCATTTTGAATGCACAGAGATCATGACGATATCCTGAAGCCCATTGTTGTGGCATTCATCCACGACCATCACCTCATGTTGCAGCATAATGCACGGCTCCATGTTGCAAGGATCTGTACACAATTCCTGGAAGCTGAAAACATCCCAGTTCTTGCATGACCAGCGTACGCACTGGACATGTCACCCATTGAGCATGTTTGGGATGCTTTGGATCGGCATATACGACAGCGTGTTCCAGTTCCTGCCAATATCCAGCAACTTCGCACAGCCATTGAAGAGGAATGGACCAACATTGCACAGGCCACAATCAACAACCTGATCAACTCTATGCAAAGGAGATGTGCCTTTTTTATTGTGGCCAGCATATGGCACACCTGTGCAATAATCATGTGAGGTGGATGGATTATCTCAGCAAAGAAGAAAGCGCTCACTAACACAGATTTGGACAGATTTGTGAACAATATTTGAGAGAAATAGGCCTTTTGTGTACATAGAAAGTCGTAGATCTTTGCTTTCAGCTCATGATAAATAGGGGCAAACACAAGTGGTGTGTGTGTTTAATATAATTTTGCAGTGTAACTTTTATTCATATAATGTATATGAAATTAAAAACCAGTAAGCAGCATGTGATATATGAGATGACTGTACCTTTTTAAATAGCATAGTAATAACTTGTATGCGTTTTTCTGAAAATACTCCCAAGTTTGCTTTTTAAACAGCTTGTTTTTCTTTACAGACAGACACAGATGTTGTGGTTCTCACCACCGGAGTCCTAGTGTTAATCACTGTGCTGCCAATGATTCCGCAGTCGGGGAAACAGTATCTGCACGAGTTCTTTGACATTTTTGGCCGCCTGTCAGGCTGGTGCTTGAAAAACCCAGGTGAGTCTGAGAGGCTTTTCTCTTGTACTGGAGCCTTATATGTGGTGACAGTAGATGTAGACCTATGTAAAGGCTTCTCTGCTAAACAGGTTTGTGGAACATTCTTGTTTATGGCGGGAGATGGCGCAGAGGGAGTTACCCCAGTCTACATGGACGTTGTCTCTGAAAAACTAGGTTGTGTTCTGTTCCAGCTGACTTCAGTTGAAATTGTGATCACTTGTGTATTCTTTGTCCTGTTGCCTTTGTAACTGCATGTTTATAGAATAGCTGAAGTTCCACCCAAAAGCCTAAATCCATCATAGCCAGGCTTCTGTAACAAAAGAGCTATTATTCTCACTACTTTGGCAGCCCCTTTTTCATGCCTTCCCTCGGTTCAGTGCAGCAACCTCTGTTAAAGTCTTTATCAATTCCAGGAGTGTCAGATGCCTGTGTCCTACGCACTGTGAATCCATCCTTTCGACACCCCCCACAGCATGCACCCAACATGCCCCAAAAATGTGATATGCTGGATGCTACTGTAATGTGACTGATCAAAGGTCTGAGACACCGACTACCCTAGAGATGAGTCTACAGAGTTTAAAATTGTGTTGGCAACAATTACATTTGCTCAGTAATTTGAGTACAGTAAATAGATATTTTTTTTTTTTTTCTTCGCTCTAGGTTACTGTTTTTTTGCACTGACCTATTGTATAAGCCTGTATTGGGGTACCATTTGAGAAGTAGTACTATATCCTTAAAACAAATTCAATTCACACCAATGCTGAAAACATTTATTACATCCTAGTTTTACGTTTTGAAAGGGGTTTCCATTAAAGCTGTGTATGCTATTTTTTTTTTTTTTTTTTCCCAAAATCCCTTGATACTGGTAAAAAATGTTCAGTTTATTAACGTGTGAAGCCACTATGATGGCATCCGAGGACTGGGCAGATAAAGTAACTGGCACATGTGTGCTTTCTGTTTTATGGCAGGTCATGTAGCAGAGACCTGTCTTGTCCATCTTCATGCCAGTGTGTACGCCCTCTTTCATCGCCTCTACGGGATGTATCCATGCAACTTTGTGTCCTTCCTAAGATCTCATTACAGCATGAAGGAAAATCTGGAGACATTTGAGGAAATAGTTAAGGTAAAAGGATTTTTGGGAAAAGCTGTATTTCTCTTAAGAACCAGCACCAAGGTTCAAATAGTTCCATTGTCCATAGCAACCACTCACATTCTGCTTTCAAAAGGTTAATGACTGATGTAATTGCCAAATTTTAAGAGAATTTATGGGACAATCATTTAGGTTTGTAACAACTCTGCTAATTGGATGGATCTGGGAAATCTGGTGGGAAAATCTCGCTGTTTGAGACACCAAGATAATAGCTGGCATATCGCCCAACTTCAGCTGTAAATTTACTTTCAAATTCAGGCTTTAGAGATCTCCATAAAATGTTAAATGTTTTTTGTTTTTTTCCAGCCAATGATGGAGCATGTGAGAATTCATCCTGAACTGGTTACTGGTTCTAAAGACCATGAATTGGACCCTGGCAGGTATTGTTTATAATTCTTTATAATTTTATAATGTAGATGTTTTCATATTGTTCAAACTGTGAACAGCGGATCTAAAAAGTGTGTGTATTGCCTTAAAGTAAAATTCCAGGTTTACTTCACTTTAAAGTGGTATTAAGCTAAAAAACAGAAGTGTAATATTTCAGCCAATGTGGTGGCTCCATTTAGTTTTTTTTTTTTTTTTTTTTTTTTTTTTGGGTTTTTTTTTTTTTTTTTTTTTTTTTTTTCCTTTTTGTTTTTCACCTGGTGCCCTGGCCAGTAACACGCCTCCTGTATTAGAGTGTCCCCACTCTGGATGAAGGAGCACAGGGGACACCTTTTGGACAGCAGCATTGTCCTTATGTGGGGAGGGGAGTGCTACATGAACTAGCAAATTTAAACACACTTAACAAATTGAAGCCAAAGTTAAGTTAATACTTTATAACCCGTTAGGGCAAACCAGTTTGTTTTTTTTTTTTTGTTTTTTTTTTTCCTTTTTGGGATAAAAGTTTTACATAAAAGCTCATCATTTTAAGCACCTTGTCGGTATTAAATGGTTTGTCTCTTCCCTTCAAATCGATACATCTGAAACAGAGCTCATTCTTTAGAAAAATAGGCTTACTAGTTAGATCATCAAATGAAAATAGAAAGCAAGCCTGAAAGAATTTATTGCAGCCATCTCCTCTAAGGATTGGTAAGCTGCAATATAATGTTTGCTATTGGGTTTATTTTTTTTATTTTTTGGGCCAAGCTTGCCCAAACAAATTATTTCCTTTCCAGAACAGTCTTGCTGCTGTAATAGACAATAGTAACATTACCTACAGTAAGTGGGTGCTGTGTGGGCTGGCAGCAATATGAGACACTTCCTCTGCTGCTATGCATAGATTGAACCAATGTTGGTGAATCCCTGCCATTCAGGCGAAGCTTTGTATTAATCAATGAATACAAGGTTCCCTCTGGCCAAGATGGGGGGTGGGCAGATGTCATAGTTTCCACCTCCTGTCAATTATGAGAAGCCTTGTATTAATAAAAATACAAGTTTTTCCTGAATGGTGGGGATGTACTAAGACTGACATCTTTACCTGGCAGCCGAGAGGAAGTGTGTTTTTTGTTTTTTTGTGTTTTTTTTTTTTTTTTCTCTGCTGCTGGAACACAGCACCACTTACTCCTTTGCAGCTAGTAATACTACGATCTATTACAGCACCCCAAGTGGACAGACTGTTCTGGCATGAAAACAATTTGTGCTTGGCCCAAACCAACCATTTTAAAATGATAAACCTGGATTTCTGTGGTTTTTTTTTTTTAAGTCTGCAATATTTTTAAGTGTTTTTTTTTTTTTTGCTACTTTCACACGCGGGCGCCGGCGGTAAAACAATGCTATTTTTACTGTCGCTTTACTGTCGTTTTAGCGGCACTATTCAGCCGCTACCGGGGCGGTTTTAACCCCCCGCTAGCGGCCGAAAAAGGGTTTGGTGGTGCTGCCTCATTGTTTTCAATGGGCATAGGCGCTTTAGGAGCGGTGTATACACTGATCTTATAGCGCTGCAAGGATGCAGCTAGCAGGAATTTTTTGACCGTCCTGCAAGCGCACCGCTCCAGTGTGAAAGCACTTGGGCTTTCACACTGGAGAGACAGGAGAGGTGCTATTTTTAGTGCTGTAGCGCCTGTAAAGCGCCTCAGTGTGAAAGTAGCCTAATGGATTTATTCTGCTCTGTGGAAGGCTCTGCCTATTGGGGACCAGATGCACATCTGCAATGAGTTTTGAGAGAATATTCTAGTCCCAAGGAGGTGGAAGGATTTCTCCAAGCGTCTTCCAGGACAGCCCATGAGACCTTGGGCTCCTCCTACCAGGACAGGAAACACGTCGCCCCCACCAGATAAAAGGACGGTCCTCCAGGCCCATGTCAGTTATTTGTGTTGCCTCCGGACGGGGGGGGTAACATGTTCCTGGAACCTGGTCCCTAGGTCTCATGAGCAGGGGGGATCTTTAGGGCTATTTGGGGCATTTCACTAACCTCTCCTCTGCCAGTAGCAGCACTCCGCTGGAGAGGTTGGCTGTGCTGCGGTCTCCTGTGTCTCAGTGCCTAGAGAAGGCCAGGACCGGCATGGTGTCAGCTCCCATAGCGCTGTTCTTAGGAAAGCAGCGGTTCCTCTCCTCACAGGCAGCGTGGCTAGTTAGGTGAGGAGAAGCAGGAAACTGCGGCGCTCTAGTAGGGGGTGGGGCTTCTGCTCTCTAAGCTGGCCCACAGGAAGTACTGAGAGCAGGTCACTTCCGGGGCATATGACATCATCACCGGGCGCCGGAGACGCCGGTTCCAGTCTCCTTAAACGGCGCAAACAGGAGACACTTGCCACTGGTGTCTTCTGGTGAAAGCAGCCAGGCTGTGGAAAGCCAGAAAGGGGCAAGATGGATCAATCTGCAGTTCCTACACAGGCAGTCGATGCGCCCAACACCAGCACCTCACAGGTAAGCCTGAAGTGTTATTACACTATCTTGCTCTCCCTGTGAGTGTTCCCCTCCCCTCTCTGTAGTAGTGGGTTAAGGAGTTTGGAGTGGTGGGGTGGCTGTGAGTCTCATTAGGGTCACTTATCTTTTTGTCTTGCAGACCAAGACCCAAGACAAGACTCAAGCGCAGCCACCTAAAAAAGAAATGTGCGGTGTGCGCAAACAAATTGAGCTCCTCGTGGAGCAAAGCCGTTTGTCGCAGCTGTATAGATGGCCTTGTAAAGGGTGACCCTCTTGTCAGAAAATGCTAACCTCTGTTAGGGACGAGCTTGCGTCCACCTTTAGTTCTTTTAGAACACTTATTGACAAGCTCCAGACCCCAGTAGAGGGTCCGTCCACACAGAGAGCTTCAGTCAGCACTCCGCAGCAGGCAGAGAGTGAAGGCTGAGGTCAGATCTACCCATTCTTCCCCTGAAGATTCAGGGTCAGATATAGAGCCCAAGGATAGAGAATCCACTCGGGGCTCGAGATTTGTTATCTGTAGAGGGGTTCCCTTTTGATGAGTACACTGCGCAGCCATGGAATAAAAAAACTAAGCTGGACGCACCTCTTTCAAAAAATTCGGACCTAGTGTTCGATGATATGGGCACGTTTAAGGATCCGATGGACAAGAGGGGGGATATCCTTCTCCACAGAGCCTGGGACTCAGCGGTTGGGAACCTGAAACCAGCTCTAGCCTCTACTTGTGTGGCCAGGAATCTGGAGGTTTGGTTGACTCAGATTCAGTCACACCTGTCAGCGGGTACTTGGAGAGAGCAGATTTTGAAGTCCTTTCCTCTCCTCTTTCATGCTGTAGGTTTTTTGGCCGATTCTTCCGCAAAGTCTGTAAGAATGTCGGCCAGGACTTCAGCTTTAGTGAACTCGGCCAGGAGAAGCATCTGGCTTAAAACCTGGTCAGGGGACCCAGCCTCCAAATTACGCCTTTGTGGGCTTCCCTTAACAGGCGATCATTTGTTTGGCCCAGGACTGCAGGAGGCTCTGGAACGCATGGCTGATAGAAAAAGGCGTTTCCAGAGAAAAAGAGAATCCCGTCAGCCAGAAAATTTTTCCGTGGCCAAAGCAGGCAACAGAGTCCTAGAGAAAAAGACAGCAGACCGAAAAAAACATTGGACTGGGCACAAAGGCAAAGGGAAAGGGGGAGTGCTGTTTAACCCTTCTCAACAGCCCGCCCAGCCACAGTGACTTGTGTTCCCCGGTGGGAGGAAGATTGAGGTCCTTCATCCCACAGTGGGCAGCAGTCACTTCGAGCCCCTTCATCCTGGACCTAGTGACCAACGGGTACAGGCTGGAGTTTTTTCACCAACCATCAGAACGATTTTTGCTCACCTTTCCTCCACAAGATCGAGAGAAAGCGAGGGCTCTGGGTCTCCAGATCGGAGACTTATTGGATCAAAAAGTCCTGATTCCTGTTCCACAGTCAGAGCAGGGCAAAGGATTCTATGCCCATGTATTTGTGGTCAAAAAACTGTCGGGAAAGTTTCGACTTATCCTGAATCTCTGGGCCTTAAACAAGTCCATCAGATACAAGCATTTCCGTATGGAGACGGTTTTTACAATCAAAAACCTACTATACACAAACTGCTTTATGGCCACGTTGGACTTAAGGGATGCCTATCTTCATATCCCTGTCTTCCAGCCTTCCAAAAGTTTTTTGAGATTGGCAGTAAAGACGAGTATGGGAACCCGACATTTTCAATTTCAAGCCCTCCCTTTCGGTCTTTCCTCAGCCCCACGCATCTTTACGAAGGTGTTGGGGGAAGCGCTGGCTCCACTAAGGTTAAAGGCGATAACTGTGATCCCTTACTTGGACGACCTCCTGATAGTGGCAAAATCATACCAGAGGCTGTTGGAGGATCTCCAGGCTGTACAGGACTTCTTATAGTCCCTAGGCTGGCTGATTAACAAAGAAAAATCATCCTTGATCCCGGCCCAGAAAGTAACTTATCTGGGTTACAATTTTTGCTCAGTGAACCAAAGAGTTTGGTAATCTTCTCCTGAGGAAGAAAAAAAGTGTTCCAGACTATGTCAGCATTGCAGACCAACCAGTCGGTCTCTCTGAGACAGGTGTCGAGGGCAGTGGGTCTTATGACCTCATGTTTTCCCGTGGTACCATGGGCGAGACTCTGTCAGCGTCCGTTACAAATGTTTCTATTAAGAAACTGGGACGGGGACGTAAGGTCCCTGGAGTCAAGGATCCGGCTTCCCGCCAGGATAAAAAGAAGCCTGTGGTGGTGAACTGGCCAGCACCTAGCAGGAGGTCTCCCATGGTCCTTTCCCATATCCTGAAGAATTACCACGGATGCGCGTTCCTGGGGATGGGGGGCCCACCTCAGCAATTCAGTAGCACAGGGAGAGTGGTCCTCGGGAGGCAAGGGCCTCATCCAATCAAAGAGAGCTGCTAGCAGTCCAGAGAGCCCTGTAGTCTTTTCAGATAGAGATCAAAGGTCACAACCTCCAAATCCTGTCAGACAATATCGCGACAGTCTCGTATATCAACAAGCAGGGAGGCACTAGAAGCCAGAAGCTTCAGTCCATTGCCCACGAGAACCTTTCATGGGCAGAGGGAAATCTAGCTTCAATTTCGGCTGTACACCTGAAGGGGACAAACAATTTCCTGGCAGATTATCTCAGCCATCACAGGATAGACCGAGACAACTGGTCCCTTCACTCCGAAGTCTTTGCAGACCTCACCAGGGGTTGGGGTTATCCCATAGCGGATTTGTTCACAAACCGAAACAACCGCAAGACGGAGATATGCTTTTCCATGAACCCGGCAGACCAAGCCTTGGGGATCGATGCTCTGGCAAACCCGTGGCCTTCAGGCCTATGCTATGCCTTCGCGCCAATCAGACTGATTCCAGAAGTCCTCCGGTAGTTTCTGCTAGAGGAGACGGATCTAATTCTAATTGCCCCATTTTGGCCCAGGAGGCCATGGGTTTTCCCTGCTACAGTCTCTGGTTTCAGAACCTCCGGAGTCTTACGAAAAAGGAAGACTTATTATTGCAGGGTCCAGTATCACACCCTCAGGTGGTTTCCTTTTAAACTTGACGGCCTGGTATCTGAAGAAAAGATACTGGGCGCCCAAGGGTTCTCTGACAAGGTAGTCAAGACTCTCCTTAATTGCAGGAAGCCGGTTACTAGAGCCATATATTCCAAAGTTTGGAAAAGGCTTAACTCATGGTTATCTGAAAATGAAAGATTAACCCATGATATTCCGTCTATTTTGGAATTTTTCCAAGAGGGTGTCGACAAAGGTCTTTCAGTTAGTACCTTAAAGGTACAGGCAGCAGCTTTTAGTGTGTTCCTCCAGTTTTCGCTCCTGGAAAATCCCACTATAGCCAGATTTTTCAAATCTATCTCTAGGGCCAGACTAGTAGTGGTGGGAAGTTGTCCAACTTGGGACCTGTCCCTAGTACTTCAAGCTCTGGTGGAATTTTCATTTGAGCCTCTGGGAAGTATTTCAGTTAAGTTGCTTACATTAAAGACTGTTCCTTATAGCTGTTACCTCAGCTCGTAGGGTAAGTGAGTTGCAGGCCCTGTCAGTAAGGGAGCCCTTCCTCACGATTTTTGAGGATCGAGCTGTTTTACGAACCGATCCAGGTTTTTTGCCCAAGGTGGCAAGTACATTCCACCGATCTCAGGACATTGTACTGCCAACCTTTTGTAGTTCGCCACAGGGCGACCTAGAAAGAAAATTTCGTTTTCTAGATGTAAGAAGGATTCTCTTGAGTTTTATCTTGAGGTCACCAAGACCTTTAGGAAAACTGATGCCTTATTTGTCCTCTTTTTCTGGAGTTCACAAGGGGAATAGTGCATCTAAAGCCACATTGGCTAGATGGATAAAGCAAGCCATCTCTGAAGCTTACAAAATTAGGGAGGTTCCTACGCCTTTTGTTACTGCGCACTCAACTAGAGCCTTGTCTATGTCTTGGGCTGAGAGGGCTGGTGCCTCACCAGAACAAATTTGCGGGGCTGCCACATGGTCCAGTTACTTGACCTTCATTAAACATTATCGCCTGGATCTCCTATCAGCTCATGAGCAGGTGTTTGGTCGTAAGGTACTTCAGGCAGTTGTCTCTCCCTAGACTGGTAAGTTCTGGCTCATCGTCTCATGCTCTGTCCTGAAAGACGCTTGGAGAAAAGCTGAGTTAGACTTACCGTTAACTCCTTTTCTGAGAGTCTTCCAGGACAGCCGGATTCCCACCCGGTTCTGTCTGAAGTTGTGTATTATGCATATGTTTTGCAGGGTCCTACAGTTCTTGAGAAGACTGACATGGGCCTGGAGGACCGCCCTTTTATCTGGTGGGGGTGACGTGTTTCCTGTCCTGGTAGGAGAAGCCCAAGGTCATGGGCTGTCCTGGAAGACTCTCAGAAAAGGAGTTACCCGTAAGTCTAACTCGCCTTTTCTTGAGTATTTAAAGTTGTACTCATCTAATCAACAGAAACCTCAATTGGCAAGTTTTCTTTTTTTTTTTTTTTTTTTTTTTTTCTTTTTTTTTCTTTTTTTTTTTCACATCAGTGAGCAATTGCCAGCTGGCCTTAATCAGCGTAACATTCATGTAATGTCGCCAACTTAGATTCACATCATTGTGGATTTCTTTCTTTGTTTGTTTATTTGTTCGTTTATTTTTTCCTTCTTTCACTTCATACTTTTGACAGAGATATAACGAACAATTATTTACCGCTTTATTAAATACCCTGTTGAAGGATTTCTTAGTCCGCTTATTCTCAGCTACTTAAAAGAAAAACGAGTTGTGTAAATCTTATTTCTCCCCTCCCGAGGGTACCCTGAGTGGGATCTATACTCGCTGCACAACACGGAACAGGCCAGGTTGCAACGAGTATAAAAAATACCGCCCGTCGATGGAATCTAGGAGGACCTCGTGTATGGTGCTAGGCTATTGGGGTCCCCACACCCATAGCCCCCTATTAAGACCACTTGTGAATTGTTACGTGTTTGTGAGATTGTGAGAAATTGGCAAGTTTTCAACAATCTAAGATTATTAGCAGGTGTGGAAATCAAAAAAAAATTACAACTTGTATAAGGGACTAAATCGGGACCCAATCTACTTGTCCCTCATGACAATCTACTTGTCCTGATAAAAGGATTGAAGGGTTGTGTCTTGTGTGTTTTTATTTTTTATTTTTTCTTCTTTTATTAAGCAGATGTGCTTTTAAAAAGGAAAGGGGCTTTAGGCTACTTCAACTTTTTTTTTTTTTGAAATATTGCGCTGTTTATCTCCTCACCTCCCTCCCTCCCTGCCTGTTTGCAGCACCACACTCAGGGACTAGCAGAGAGTGGAGAGATCTTGCAGTGTGAGCACAGATTGGGTGCTTGTTGGGAAAGTGGAGTGTGTCTGGCTCTAATAATGCTCAGCAGTAGCGCATCTGCTGTGTGAGTAAATGAGGCGCCGGGCCCAATGGGGGGGGGGGTTTTGCCACAATTGTGCGATCTACTGTAGGGCAAAGTACATCACTTGAAGCTTGTGAAGGGCGTGGCCCTTTGTCAAGTCATTCCAAAATGTGTTGTCGGGACACCAGCAACCATCTCTGCGCTCCCTTCCCTGGCTTGTGTTCCATCAACAATTCCGTGTACCAAGCCTCATTTTAGATCTGTGTTTCCCCAAGCGATGATGTCACGCTCAGGTGTTTCCATTGCCTATCCACACAGCTGCCAGTTAGCTCCTCTACAAGCGTCTGAGTCACTGCTCATCGCTGTGTCCCCCCAGCCTGACTGTTTACTCCATCTACATGGCTTGACACCCATCCCCCTACATAAGATTCTGCTCATCACAGATGAGGAGCCCAGCTTGATCACCACTGCCGTTTCAGTGGTGTTCACACCAACTAGCAATTTCAACCGTCTGAGAAGGTTTTTTGCGGGTGGTTTTTTGTTTTTTTGTTTTATTAAAACAATGATGTGATCAACTTCTGTTTTGCTTTTACTACATCGGCAAAATCAGGGACTGTTTTAAGTGTTTTAAATCGATAATCTGCTTTCTTCCTAAAGGAGTTTCCTTTCAGCGCTTCTGTTTGTGGCTGTTTTTTTTTTTTTTTTTTTTTTTTTTTTTTTTTCTGGGTGTTTGTTTCATTTCCAACCACCGCTCCTGGTGCGGAAGCTCCACAAAGCTGCTTCTTGGTCTCCCACAAAGCTGCTTCTTGGTCTCCCACAAAGCTGCTTCTTGGTCTCCCACAAAGCTGCTTCTTGGTCTCCCACAAAGCTGCTTCTTGGTCTCCCACAAAGCTGCTTCTTGGTCTCCCACAAAGCTGCTTCTTGGTCTCCCACAAAGCTGCTTCTTGGTCTCCCACAAAGCTGCTTCTTGGTCTCCCACAAGGCACCATACATTGTCATCAAGGGAACCTGTGTCCTGGTCCCCCAGCGCCAGACTTATTGTGGTTCCATTGGAGTCTGTCTCCTCAGCGGGGAATCGGTCCGCTGAGCAGGTGAATGGCTGGTTAGTGTCCACTCTACTAATGCAGAGCAGACACAGCCCTCTCTCCTCTATGGGTGGTTGGATGTAAATGGACCACCTGCCAGACGGATGGGGAACTGATCTCCACCTGCCTTTTTTTTTTTTTTTTTTTTTTTTGGATAAGGCACACATCCTTGACTCTCGCTGACCCATAGAGGAGACTGGTGGGTCAGATCGGGTCCACCTAAAAAACTGATGGGCAGATCGATTGGTCCGCCCATGTGAAAAGGCCCTTTTTGCATTGAAGTCGGTGGGAGGCAGTTGTGGAGAGAGAGTTGGCTAAACCGCACCTGTACTGAAATCGCACAGAAACTGGAATAGTATTCACAAACGCATGCCTAAATCTCATCGCGTTTTTTAGCATGTATATGTGTGAACCCAGGCTGAGGCTCAGTTCACACTGATGCAACATAGGATCCGACTGGTGGAATCCCAAGTCGGATGCCATGTGAAATGCAAGGTTTCCCTGATACTGCACAAGTGTGTCCACATAGTGTATAAAGGCACATCAAAGTTGGACTCCAAAGATTTACTGAAAGTCGCGCGGCTTGGGCATTGGGTTAGTGTGAACCAAACCCTAAGGAACTGCTTGTCTGTAACAGGGCTATTTTAATTTAAAAAAAAATAATCAAACAAAAACCACACCTGCCCGGTGCCCAGAACTGCATGTCGCAGGTGTCGGGCAATATGATTTGTTCATCCCTGATTAAGGATAAAATATACCAACACTTCATAATGCATTTTATATATTATATGAAGAGTATAGACAGTACGTTCCCACATTAAGTCATTGTGGTATCGGTCAGGCTGTCACACTGAGACATCCACCTCTGCTTAGGGTTCCTGCACCTGCCCACATTTAATGCTAACCTTGGATTGTTTTTTTTAGCTACATTTTCCAAGGTGGGTGTGAATTTTCTTTACTATGCAGGGAAAAAAAAAATTACCTGGGCCTGTCCGTCACAGTCCATGTGTTTTAGTTTACCTGTACTTTAATAACTTACCCCTGGGATAAACTACTGATACATGCTCTTAGGATTGCATTGAGATTTGTATTTTTTTTTTTTTTTTATTTATTTTTTTTTAGCAGTGCAATGCCTTGTGCATTGCCAGTTTATGGTACAGTGTGCGTGGACATCTAATTGTAGACCACGTGTTGTCACCTGTAGCTAGTGACAGATGTCTGTGTACACTGATTTCCAATTTTAATAACCTTTTGGCCAACTTTAACATGTGTTCAATAGCACCCACGTAAACTGCTTTTCCATTTTTGTGCTGCTGTATTTTTTTTTTTTAGCCTTTTTAGTTGTATATTGAAACATAGTACCTCTTCCTGACTGCTACTGCTATGCTTGTCTTAGATGGAAGAGGTTGGAAACTCATGACATTGTTGTTGAATGTGCCAAAATCTCTCTGGACCCCAATGAAGCCTCCTATGAAGAAGGATATTCTCCCCTTTCAACTCGCCTTCGGCAAAGGCAGCAGGGCATGGCATCTAGTCCCTATCCTGATATCAGCAGCGGCTCTGGTATGTAAAAGGCAGTACATAACATTTATCGTGTGCCATTAATGGTGTTATGTGGCCCTTTCTCTGAAAATTAATACGTGATGATAAAGGTTGCGTTTTTGTTAAATTATGACGCCAAGACCAACTTTTACCTTTTTTCCACTATAAACTTTTATGGCTGGTTGGTGTATGTTGCAATTAGGACACTTAATACATGCTTCCTTTTTTTGAGTTTGTGACTTTGTTGGTAAAGCAAGAGTATGGATGGAGGCCCCAAACCTTGCAAATATTATTTATTTTTTGCAAGTTAACAGTGGTAGGATATATGTGTTAAGATTACAGATTCTCTGTAAGATATTTTTCTTTTCTAAACTGTGTATTACTGGTGTTTAGGAAGCAGCACTTCCACACCCTTTTCTACTCCCAGGCTGTGCACACAGGATCCACTTTATATTGGCACCCAAGCACTTCGTCCGCAAGCAGAAACACAGGTAAGTGAGTGCCACCTTTTCTGGAAAGTTGTTTCCGAGGTTATTTTAATTTAACGGTGTAGTCTCTTGCATTAGTTGCCCAACTTTGTATGAAAGGGGGAGCCACTGGTACATTCGCACTCCTGTTTATCCTGCAGGCCCTTGGCTAGTGAGAACCTGGAAGTGACAAGGATTTAGTCACTTCAGGTATCTGCTGTTCACTTTCAACTGACTGCTGTAGCCAATGGAACACAATCTGCACTCGTTGGCTTCAGTGGAGTGCAGGATGACATTAGGGGTCTAGTAGAACCTGTCAAAGTCTAAATGTTATTGCATAGGGAGCTATTGGTTAAGTGGTGAAAAAGTGTAAACTAGCATACACTCCCAAAAAATGTAGTTTTAAATTTACACGTCTATGTGCACTCGTATATTACCATTTGTATTTTTTACTAGACATTTGCCTTGTTAAACAGTTGCAATAATATTGTGTGATATAAAACATACTCACCGGCCACTTAATTAGGTACACCTTCCTAGTACCGGGTTGGACCCCCCCCCCCCATTTTGCCTACAGAACTACCTTGAGGCTCCATGCACACTGGACGTTAAAATAACATTAGAAAAACGCCAGTAGCTTTGCAGTGAGTCTTTCAACGTGTGATGTGTTGTGTTGTGTGTTTTGTTTTTTTTTTAAATGTTTTTGCAATAGCGTTTTTCTATGTTAGCGTTTTAATTATTATTTTTTTTTTCCCAATGGATCAAAATCGTTAAATGCTGGTGAGCCACATTTTTGAGCACTTATCGACGTTTATGCGCCTTTAACGTTTTTAAGCATTTTTTTTGTGATCAGAAAAACAGCTCCTTAATGTGATTTTAGGGCGTTCAGACAGCCCATAAACTCCACTACTGATAAACGTCCATGTGTGCAGGGACACACAGGATAACATAGAGGGGAGTTTATGGGCTCAACTCCCAAAAATGGCCGTCTATGAGCTTCAGTGTGCATGGAGCCTAATTCTTCGTGGTGTAAAATTTTGGTCCATATTCCAGCACACATCCCAAAGGTGCTCTTTTGGATTGAGATCTGTTGACTGTAGAGGCCATTGGCGTACAGTGACCTCATTATGTAAAAGAAACCAGTGATGAGATTTAAACTTTGTGACATGGTGTATTATCCTGCTGGAAGGAGCCATCAGAAGATGGGTACACTGTAGTCATAAAGGGATTGGAATGGTCAGCAACAACACTCAGGTAGGCCGTGGTGTGTGTATACGATGCTTTACTGGTACTAAGGGGCCCAAAGTGTGCCAAGAAAATATCCCCCACATCATTACACCACCACCAGCCTGAACCGTTGATACAAGGTAGGATGGATCCATGCTTTCATTTTTACGCCAAATTCTGACACTACCATCTGAATTTCACAGCTGAAATTAAGACATCAGACCAGGCAACGTTTTACCAATCTTCTATTGTCCAATTTTGGTGAGGCTATGTGAATTGTAGTCTGTTTCCTGTTCTTAGTTGACAGGAGTGGCACCCTTGTGGTCTTCTGCTGCTGTAGCCTATCTTCTACAAGATTCCATGTGTTGTGGGTTCAAAGATGGTATTCTGCATACCTTGGTTGTAACGAGTGGTTATTTGAGTTACGTTGCCTTTTCTATCATCTCAAACCAGTCTACCCATTCTCCTCTGACATCAGCAAGGCATTTTCATCCACACAACTGCCACTCGCTGAAAACTTTCTCTTTTTCGGACCATTCTTTGTAAACCCTAGAGATGGTTGTGCATGAAAATCCCAGTAGAGCAGCAGTTTTTGAAATGGTCAGACCAGCCTTTTGTGGCGCAACAACCATTCCACGTTCAAAGTCCCTTAAATCCCTTTCTTCCCCATTCTGATGCTTGGTTTAAACTTCAGCAAGTCATCTTCACTGCGTCTAGATGCCTAAAAGCATTGAGTTGCTGCCATGTGATTGGCTGATTAGCAATTTGTGTTTGTGTTTTTAAAGCAATTGAACAGGTGTACCTAATTGGCCGGTGAGTGTATATTTGGAAAAATCATGTATACATTTAATTAGAAGGTGTAAAAATACTAGCACAATTTAAGGGTAATTGATGTTTGATATACATGTACATAATATAGATCATTAACAATAATGCAGAAAAATTGAACACTCCTTCTTCTTTTTTTTTTTTTTTTTTTGTATTCAATAGATTTTTAGCTTTTGTCACCTACATGTACTTGGTACAGACTTTCCTTGTAATTCTCATTCTTTTAATTGTTCAGGATTCTTTTTGGAGCCCATCTACCTTATGCGGAATGGCCACGCCCCCCAGCTCTCCTGTTGGTGCAGCACCAGAGTTGCCCTTGCCTCCTCCCCGTCCTCCCGGCAAAGCACTGATGACACCTGGTAGGTCTCGTAGGAAAATGATTTGTTTTACTCCGTGTGTTATAAAGCTAAGCTATATTCAAAGGCCAACCTGTCTGATTTTTACATCTACTCTTTAAACATCAAGTGATCAAAAAATACTTAGTGCTTTCAGTTAACACATGGACATGTCTAGTACGTTCAAGGTCTGAAGAGGTTAACAGTAACAGCAATGAGCTTGTTTTTAGTTTCATTCAGCAGGCTCTGAGCTTTTGTGTAAGGGCGGTCATACGTGGATCAAAGTTCAGCGGCATTCAGCCAAATTTCGATCCCTGCATAGGCAGGCTGGTTGTACAGAAGTCTACCGATCAACTCCTGTACAACCAGCCTCGTGTGTGTGTCTGGGACTCTCCCTCCTGATTGGCTGAGACACAGCAGTCAAAGTCAGTTAGCCAATCAAAAGGGGATGGGGCCAAACTGCAGCTTTGTGTATAAAATGGACACATGGAGCTTTGGCTAAGGTGCCCCCATAACAAGCAGCTTGCTGTGGGGGTCCTCAACAGGAGGGAGGAGTGTTGAAGAGGAGGATCCAGGATGCTCTGTGTGCAAAACCATTTCACAGAGCAGTAAAGTATTTGTTGTGGAGAAAAAAAAACAAGACTTTAGTATTACTTTAAAAGTGATCTGCAGAGCTGCCTAATCACTTTTTGGGCGACTAAGTGCAGCGCAGTTTGGTTGATTATATGTAATTCTGCATGAAAATCAATATACAGAAGAGTAAGCAAGTAAAAATAAGTCAAAGTGCTTTGGCCCGTTCATTGTTTAGACACAGGAAGTCTTAGCCTGGGTTCACACTATTGCGAATTGGATGCCGTTTTCCCCACATCCAATTTGCATGGCAGAGGATTGTGACAGGCTCTCTATGGAGCCGGTTCGCATATCTCCGGAGCGGCTACGGTGCGAATTGTACAAGAGTCCTGTGAGTCTTCTGGTCTGAATTCAGCCAAAAATTCTGACTGAAATCGGACATGAAACTGAACAGGGATGCATCGGTCCCCTGCTGTGGGCCGCTCCGTGCTGACCTAATCTTTGGGTTATACAGCAGGACAAAAAAGTGAATGGACACTGGCAGACAGAAAAATAGTAGGCCAGCCCATGATGACCACTTCTCCTACCAGCATGCCTCAGTTTTTTGCCAGTGTCCCAGAATGGATGTCTTTTTCTTCAACTATTTGCAAAGACTATCCTATTTTGCTAGCAGCTTTTTGTTCGGTTTTCCTTTCATCAAGATGTGATCAAGAACAATCTTCAGACCCATTTTCTGGCTGACTGCAGAGCGCTGTCCAGGTCCAGAGTCACGGACGTTTCCTCTGCACTTGTCTTGTCACTGAAGAGTCACTTTGTGAATAGGCCATTTCAAGCATTGGGAGCCAGTCTTGCAGTGGAAGTGGTTAGCGTGGTGGGACTCAGCGCTGATGTCTTCTACTGAGTGGAATGTCGCGCATATGCTGGAATCTTTCCTATTATACAGCATCAAAGTATCTCCCGCTGCTGCTCCTGCTTTGCAAAGAGCCACATAGAACCTCAATCTTCAATCTATTTTTCCTGCTCACCTACAGTGAGTTTGGTAACCTGCAGCTATCTGACACTCGCCTGCTTCCATCTGTCTGGGGAGGGGTCTGGACAGTCCTGCTGTACTGGGTGCCCCAAGCTCTACTTCCACTAACAGGTTGGGGGCTGTTTAGATCAAGTCTATTGATTATTGGTTCTGACATGTTGTCACCTGTTGATTAGTTTCTCCCCCTGCCTCAGAGTCCTCTTTAGCTCCGTTGGATATGGCTCATGGTATGTACCCAGAGTTTTAACCTCTTCTGCACCCATTTCTGGCTGTGACTTTGTCAAATCATGTTTGACTGCTAATAATCTGTTCACGGGATCTAAATGTGAATGCTCTCCTGCTTGTTGAACATGTAAAGCAGATGGATGTAGTGTTACGTTGCAGCCGTGTCAGTTTGCTGGAAGCCTCCATTCTTATCTCTTGCATGTGCCTCCTGCTAGTTCATATGCATAGGTCATTTGGTTAAATTGCTAGAGTGAACCTAGAACCTTTGTGCAAGAAGCGTTTGATCTGCATGGCCTTCAAGGGACAATGGGGTTGATTTACTAAACCTGGAGCACTCAGAATCTGGTGCAGCTCTGCATGGCAGCCAATCAGCTTCTAACTTCAGCTTGTTAAAATAAGCTTTGACAATAAAACCTGTTAGCTGATTGATTTTCTATTCAGAGCTGCACCAGTTTTAGCAAATAACCCCTAATGTCACTTTGGACTGGTTTAGAGCTGCACGATTCTGGCCAAAATGAGAATCACAATTTTCTTTGCTTAGAATACAAAGATCACGATTCTCGCGATGTAAAATCTTTCAAATTATACAAAGAAATGGGATAACTTTCCTGTGTTGTGTGTTTTTTTTTTTTTTTTTTTTAAAGTAATTTTTTTTCCCAAAAAACTGCATTTGAAAATTTGAACAGTATGACATACAATATTGCAACAACCACCATTTTATTCTCTAGGGTGTCTACAAAAAAAAATATGTTTGGGGGTTCTAAGTAATTTTCTAGCAAAAAAAAAGATTTAAACTTGAAACCAACAAGTGTCAGAAAAGGGTTTAGTGTTTAAGTGGTTAAACTTTTTTCACTTAGGCCTCTTTCACACGGGGCGGATCAGTGATGATCCGCCCCGTGAACATCCGCTGGCTCAGCGGGGATCGCTCCGCCGATCCCCGCTGAGCAGGAAGATGACAGGTGCATCGCTGCACAGTGTGCAGCGATGGACCTGTCAGAGCGCCGCTCTCCCCTATGGGGGGATCGGATGATGACGGTCCGTAGTGTCCGTCGTCATCCGATCCGGTCCGAAAACGGAGGGAAAAGTAGGTTTTTCCTCCGTTACACTTTTCGGATCGGAGCGGGGTCGGATGTCAGCGGACATGTCACCGCTGACATCCGACGCTCCATAGGGATGAATGTATGTCCGTTTTTCATCCGAAAACGGAAGGATGAAAAACGGACATACGGATCCCCGTGTGAAAGAGGCCTTACACACAGTCTATGCCATTGACAAATTGTTACAATGTTTATACTTAAGTTCAACTGATAAAGAATGTTTTGACTCTTGGCAGACTGCCCAGTTTTTCTCTTTCTTTCTTTTGAGGCTTCAAAAGAGCAGAGAGAATTCTTTGTATAGAAAGAATTGTGAAACACTTTAGTCAAGATTGCGATAACTATTCTTGATTGTGCAGCTCTAGACTGGTTCTTGATCGTATCCTCAAGGATGCTACTGCGATCTTCCTCCAGTGGAGGAAGAGCAGGGAGCAAAATCCTCTCCCTCATTTCCAGTCAAGAAGCAGCCTTTTGTTTCTACACTCCCTTGACTTTAACATTGAGGCCCTAGCTTGTCTCTGTCCACTTACATAGTCATTCTCTCCCAAGTCTGCCAAATACTCTGGAAAAACCTTCTTTCACATAAGGGTGCACCCCCATATTCAAGAGTGAGGGCGTGTATTTCTCTTTGCGGATGCTTGCATTCCAGGTGCTTGAGCGCAGGAGGGTGGTGCCATAGAGCTACTAACTCTATATTTACTCAGTGTCCCCTCAAGGCCTCTCAGGACTTCTGCAGCAACATGTCATTGCCCCAGTTCTTGCAGCAGAATGGTTCTAGGGGTTTTACTCCAGCCCATTTACTGTTCCCAAACCCAAAGGGGACATTCACCCTATCTTCAGTCTCAAAGCTCTAATTGTCTTTCAAGCCCAAAAGTTCCAGATGAAATCCACCAGGTCTGTCATTGCTTCCCTCCACCAAAGAGACTTCCTGGTTTCTTTAGACATCAAGGATGCTTAATTACATGTGCCAATCTTTCCAGAGAGTTCTACAAGGTCATGGCCTTCTCATGGACCTCTTATCTTCACTTTTGGTGTTCAAGCAGGTGCAGACTAGTTTTAGCCCTGTTGTGTTCTCGTGGTATCCCCATTGTAGATAACATAGACAGCCTCCTGTACATGTAGCCGGGGCTGGCACCAGCATAAGGCAGCTTAGGCAGCCAACTTGGGGTGCCGTCTTAGTTGGCTGAAGGAGGGGGGGGGGGGGTGCATTAGTATCCAAATCCACTCTCACCCAGGACATTGTTCTCCTGTTCTTTTTTCCTGTTCACCAAAAGTAAGTTTACCTACCGTATATACTCGAGTATAAGTCGAGGCCCTAATTTACCACAAAAAAACTGGGAAAAACTTATTGACCCGAGTATAAGACGAGGGTGAGAAATGCACAGCTACTGTAAGTGGAAAAGAGGGTCAACAATGCCCATTTGCAGCCTCGCTGTGCCCATTTGCAGCCATAGGTCCCCCGAACTTCAAACTCGGTTGTTAAGGGTTCCTAGATGCCCCCTAGCTGCAGCCAAAATTTGGGGTCTTTGAACCCAAAGGGTCCCGAAATGACATTGCTGCAGATGGACACAGTTGACCGATTTTGGGGCCCCATATCTCGGGGCCACTTAGTGCTAGGAACCCCAAATTTGGTGTGCAAACCCAGTGGAACTAGCACCATAAAATATCCAAAGCTGGAGTTTCTAGTACCAAGTGGCTCCGAGATACAGGGCCCCAAATATCGGTTCAGAAAATGTCAAGCACTTTTCTGCAGCAGAGTGACATTTTCTGAACCTAATTTGGGGCCCCGTATCTCGCGGCCACTTGGTGCTAGGAACTCCAGCTTTGGATATGTTATGGTACCAGTTCCACTGGGTTTGCATACCAAATTTGGGGTTCCTAGCACCAAGTGGCCCTGAGATACAGGGCCCCAAATTCGGTTTGGAAAATGACATTTTTTGCTGCAGAATAGTGCTTGACTAAAGTATAAGTCGAGGGGGGCACTTTCAGCACAAAAAAAATGTGCTGAGAAACTTGACTTATACTCGAGTATATATGGTATATTGTCTAGATGTGGTTTGATTTGTGCAGGTCTGTCTTTCAGAAGGACTGATTCCTTTTTTGGCTTTCAATATAGACTCCAGAGGGGGAACCTTGGCTTCCCTTTCCTTTTTCTAGGTGGCTCAGACAGACTATCACTTAAGCTAGTGTCCTCAAGGATTGACTTCCTCCCTTCCCTGTTAATGTTCACTTCACTAGACATGTGAGAACCTCTTGGGCATTTCAGCATCAAGCAGCTTTTTCAAAGATTTGTAAGTTTGGCATGTGGTCTTCTGTTAACACATTCTCTAAGTTCTACCAGGGGAATATTTAGGCATCCTCTGATGCTAGCTTTTGGGTGTAAGGTCCCTTAAACACCATCTGGAGGAGACGCAGCAGGACTGATGAGATCTGTCTTGGATAAGTCATTCCCAAGCTGCATGTCATCAGTGACTCTACCCCCGCCCCCCCGCCCTGTCGCAATGGCAGGTAATAGGGGGGCTGTGGCGGCAAAATGCCTGCCTTCTTCTTTTTTATTTATTTTTTATTTTTTTTGTCTACACAGCCCTGCAGAAAAGTGATTCGGAGCTCTGGCGGATGACGTTTCTCTGAATATCCAGACATTGGAGTTTCAGAAAGATCCTGAACCTTTAGAAGTTCTCGCTGGAACAGACTCCTCACTTGGAGTTTTGGTGTTTGGCCTGTTTTTTGTGTCTGGAGAAGCTTCATACTTTCTGTTCTCTGGTTCAAACTCTTAATTCCAGAAGCCATCTTACTCTCCACTCTAGCGGATGAGGCTTCTAGATTCTAAGCTCTAACGAACAGGGCCCTCTGATCCCTCCTGTATTGTATTGTAACTGCGCAGCGCTTTACATCAGGGAAGACCGTACAAACTGTTGGCGCTATATAAATCCTGTATAATTGTTATAGTAATAATAGAAAGCTTCAGGCAGTCCTGTGTGTTTGTGTGTTGGCTTTGCTGTCCACTACTCTGTTGGACTTTTTGGACATCCTGTCCAACAGCAGGTTATTACTTTGTGTCCCTCAATAGGCAAGAAAGGAACAATAGGATTTTTGTACTTGCTGTGAAAATGCTTTCCTTGGCATCCATTAAGAGGCACAGGAAGTCTTAACCACTTGGCTACCGGGCCATAGTAAAATGACGTCCTCACTTTGGCGGGGGGGAAGATATCTGAATGATGCCTGTAGTTACAGGCATCATTCAGATCTCATCATTTTTTCCAGCCGGCGATTCTGTGAACGATAAGAACAATCATAGCGGCACTTCTGCCGCTTGATCATTCTTGTAGGCGACAGGAGGGGACCCCCCCCCCCTCCCGCCGCCATCCGCTGCTTCTCCGGGCTCTCCCGTGCCATCGGGGGCCCGGAGAAAGAATGACGAGCATAGAGATTTCCGGTGACCAGATGGTCACCGGTCATCTATGACCGTCGGAGGCCCGGGCGCGATGTTATGACGCCACGCTTGGACCCCGCATTGTAAACAAAGCCGCGATCGCGGCTGTCAGCCTGATCTTATGCTTTATAGCCTGGAGGAGAGGTGGGGTCTTATTGACCCCACATCTCTCCATAAGGAGGACCTGTCATGATAGATTCCTATTACAAGGAATGTTTACATTCCTTGTAATAGGAAAAAAAGTGTAAAAATAAAAAAATACATTTTTAAAAATGCTCCTGTCCCTGGTAGCTCGCGCTCAGAAGCGAACACACGTAAGCCCCGCCCACATATGTAAATGCCGTTCAAACCACACATGTGAGGCATCGCCGCGTGCGTTTAGAGCGAGAGCCATAATTCTAGCCCTAAACCTCCTCTAACTCTAAACTGGTAACCTGTAAACATTTTCAAAGCGTCGCCTATGGAGATTTTTAAGTACTGAAGTTTGGCGCCATTCCATGAGTGCGCACAATTTTAAAACGTGACATGTTGGGTATCTATTTACTTCATCTTTCACATTATGCAAAAACATTGGGCTAACTTTACTTTTTAAAGCACCAAAAAAAAAAACGCATTTGAAAAATTGCTGCGCAAATGCCGTGCGAGATAAAAAGTTGCAATGACCGTCATTGTATTCTCTAGGGTTTTTGCTAAAAAACATATATAATGTTTGGGGGTTCTATGTAATGTTCTAGCAAAAAAACGATTTTTACATATAGGAGAGAAATGTCAGAATTGGCCTGGTAGGCAAGTGGTTAAACTACTGTTTCCTATAAGATAATTGGCAAGAAACACTGGCAAATCGTACACCTGCAAAGCTACTGAAATTGATTTATAGCATGAAGGGGTGGAGCTTGTGTCCCTCAATAGACTCAAGATTTTGTGGTGCGTACAAAAATCCTATTTTCCCTACAAAATCACATTTTCATTTTGTGCTTTTATCCTTTTTATAACATAGGTGGAAAAATAACACCCATGAGCACACCAGCAACCTCTCCTCCTCCTGTTATGAGCTCTGATGATTCTGCAAACCCTATAAATATTTCCTACACCGCAACCCCTCCCAAAAAGGTAAGTAGAACTGATGACATGGGAAGACTTGTTTTTGCACTCCTCTACCCAATGCATTGCTGACGTGACTTTCTCTCTTATAGACTGAAGGCTCCGATCAGGGCAAGCTCAATCAGCACGCCATCAGGGGAGAAAGGGGCTCTGGTAAGCTGCAAGTTTACTCTAGTGGTATCTGTGTGGAGGTGATTTATTTTATTTTTTTTAACTCTCTCAAATTCATTGGTAAATGTTTAATTTAAAGTGTTCTAATTTCTTTATCCACTGAGACTTTTCTCTGTGGATTGCTATCCATCGTTTGCAGACTGCTGGGCAGTGTTTACATTGAAGTGTAACCATATAACTGAACCACGATTTCGAGATTTCTTCCACTTTTGTGGGTCCAAGCTGTAATTGTTATACTTTTTTGAAAATGTTATAACTTCTTCTTTTCACCATGTCATTACTGAGCAGCTATAAATTGAGAACAAACTATTAAAAGAGAAGTATGGGTATGGGGTTTCTTCCCCCATTATACTTACCTGGGTGGATGCAGCATCTGTCCCCCGGCGTCTCAACACTAAGAACCGAGCGATTGAACATTGCCAATGGCTCCGTTCTCTCGGTTCCCCGAGCAAGCAGAGCCCCTGACTGTCAATCAGCATCTCTCAGCATCTCTCCGCTCTACTCCTCCACGCTCACTGGAGGGGTGGGGAGCGGCCGTCTCAGGCTCTTGGCCGCTCGCTGAGAGGCTGAGACGGGTGTCGGTCCAGACTTCCATTGTCACGATGACGCGGTGCCTGGACTGATTCTTGTGACGTCAGCAGAGAGCAGACTTCAGTCCGCTCTCTGATGAAAATGGGTCACAGGAGTGCAAAACGAATTTCACTTCTGTGACCCAGAGGAGAAGCCCAGCCAAACGAGCTCAGGCTAGACTTAAGTTTTGTTTTGGTATTTTTTTTTATTTTTTTCAGGGTTTCCTTTAGTCGTTACGTTTTAAAGTGGTTGTAAACTTCTGAAATTAAAAAAGCATATCCTTCTACAGTGTCTAGTTGCCTTAGTTTAAAGCACCTAGTGTGATTTCTGTCTGCTCTCTCTTCCCTTTATCTGCATGCGTCACTTCTGACACCAGACAATCCAAGGAGGTGGCCCTGCCTCTCTCCAGCACACAGAAGGTGCGAGAGCCTCAACTGTGCATGTGAACCTATGGGACTGTGTAGAGGGGGTTATACCTCCACTCCCCTCAGGTCTCAGATTACACTGGGCTCCCTGCTCTATGCTGTGCAGTGTGATATCAGATCCCTGCCCCCTGCCTTCAGGAGCTGAGAAATGGCCTTTTGATATGAATACTTTGAACAGCTGTCGAGGAAAGAGGACTGCAGATAAGCGGGTACTTGAACTTGTGTTGGAATATTTCTTTCCTCTGTGTATCACCTGAGGCTTACCATTTCAGTGGTTATGGACATGTTCTAAAATTAAAACTTGACAGAAGTTCAAAGATTAAAAAGTTCTTTAGGACTTGCACCCCTGCATGGGTCTTGCAGTGAAAGTGGTAAAACACATTAAGTGTAAATGGGACATTATACCCTGAAACTTCTACTAACTGCAGCACATAATGAACCGGCCACATGGGGAAGAATGGGCTTTCTACTTGAAATTCATTTGAATGCATTAAAATTTACGTTTTACTGCAGGGAAACGAATAGGGTTTTTTCTAGGACCCGTGTCTGTTAAAGAGTTCCTGATCCTTGTGATAAAAGAATGTTAATGGAATGTGGGAGACACAATGTAAAAAGGGTTCTGTAACCCATCCTCTCTCTATTTTGGTTTACCTTCAAAATTCTGTGATATATTCCAAACAAGAACACAGGGCATCTTCATGACTATTGTAATAGGGTTATGCCGTCACCTTCAGGTGATTTGGACACTGGCAAAAATTAAGTGTTAGGCTTGATTAGATTTGCACTGGTAGACCCCTCGTTTGCAATGACCAATGCAGAAGAGATTGCCAAATTGCCCTTAGTTCCATAATGTTGATGGGAAATGTTCTCTGAAAGGTGTCCTAGGACTCCATCTCCCTCCTTGGACCCAAAAGAAGCAAGTGCAAGGTGTCCCAGATGGAGTTGAAATCCCAGATAAGTGGAGGGAATCGGAGCAAGCTGGAGGCATATGACCCAAGGGGAAACTCTGCAAGGGGAACTTTATGGCTAGGCTCCTCCCTACAGGAGAGAGGAACAGAGGCTATACATGGCTGATGGCTGGGACGGTTGATGCCTTCTCCACCCCCCCCCCCCCCCCCCTGCAGGGGTCCGAATCGTATGTTTGATTCTTAATGGTACCTTGAAGCATTGGCGAATGCTGCACGCTTTGGTGCAACGCAATTTAAGAGGGTCAGGGCCTGCTTTTTGTGTGTTTCTGCATGCAAGACTGCTCATTAAAATGAATGGGATTACATCGCAGTCCCCCCCCCCCCCCCCCCTTTCCTTTACATCGCAGTCCCCCCCCCTTCCTTTACATCGCAGTTCCCCCCCCCCCCCTTCCTTTACATCGCAGTTCCCCCCCCCCCCTTCCTTTACATCGCAGTTCCCCCCCCCCCTGCCTTTAACATCACAGCCCCCCCCCTCCTTTCCTTTAACATCACAGCCCCCCCCTCCTTTCCTTTAACATCACTATCCTCCACCCCCCTTCACATCGGTGATGGCTCTTTATAGTCCTCTCTACACAAGGCGGGGGAGGCACATCAGTCTTGAGCTGACATTGGCAGCAGGACAGCGCCGCATGGAAGGCAGGAGGCCAACATCGGAAGGAGGACAGGATTCTCACAACTTTTTCTGGTAACCAAGTTCTGATTGGTTGCTTGCTAGCAACCAATCGCCTGCTAGTTAACTTTAACTCCCACCCTCCTTCCGGAGCTGTACTGTCTTAGATATCGGCCTCATGCCTCCCTCCGTCCATGCGGAGCTGTCCTGCTGCCAATGTCTGCTTGATGATGACAGCAGTGAGGGCGATTGAGCAGGCTCCTAAATGGCAGGACCATGGCCAGTCTGAATGGAACAGTGATAACTGATTTAGAAGAACTGGTTGTGACAGTGTTATTATGTTAGCGGTGCATTTCTTTGTTTTGGCTGCTAAAACAATTAAGACATCTAAAGTTGTGGTGTTTCCTTTACTTTTTTTTTTATTTATTTTTTTTTTTTTATACCTGTAGAAGTCTCTCCCAAAGTTGTGAAGACAGTGTCTCTAAGTGAGCTATCTGAAGTTATAGGAGTGCTGGCTGCCGACCACAATAATACAGAAGAAGGTGAGCATTGCGTCTAATAACTTACACAGCTCCGGGCGGCTACGGTCCGCATTTGGAAAGGCTCCTGTGCGTCTTCTGGTCTGATTTTCTATATTGTATTTTCTACCTGCGGGGCTTACCCCTGGATCTTAATTTTTAATATACCAATAGGATATTGGTTATTTTTAACACTGACTCCACCATGTGTGTATTTCTGAATGTAGTTAGAGATATTTGGCACAAGGGACATAACTTAATAGGATGTTTTGCTGATGCATCTTTTAGTTAAAATCCTCTATGCCACCCCTAGGATCTTGATAAATCTGACAGCCGCTTAGTCCCCTTTCACATGATCGGCCTGCTTGGATCCACCTTTTCGTTTTGTAGGCGGATCCGCTGGGCCACCCATTGACTTCTATGGGCAGCCAGATTTCAGCATAGATGTGTCTGCTGACGCCTGCCATCCGATCCGACAAGATCCGCTCAAAACAGACGGATGGCCATACGTTCACCATCAGTCCAGCAGATTGGATGGAAACAAACAGGCTTTAATCCGATCTCCCCATAGAGAACAGCGGGGCTCTGACAGGTCCGTCACTGCAAAGTAAACAGAGACCAACCAGTCATCCGCCTGTTCAGCAGTGATAAACTGAGCGATTCCCCCACTGAGCTAGCAGAGCCTATCCAGCGGATCCGAACCGTGTGGAAGGGGCATTAGTTGTATGTCCCTTGTGCTAATTTTTCTGTGTTTTTTATTTTTCCTGTATTTTAGGTTTCAAATTAAATTGGAAAAAATTATTTAATTTTTTTGTGCTCTCGTGTAGGTTTTTTCCTTCCTGTCTCTAGTACTGTATTTCCATGACCAACATATTTCTTGTATTTGTACCGAAAGTAATACAGGGCTGTTTACAGAGTACTTAAAACTACTCCCTCCAAAGAAGCTGAAGACACAAGTGTTAACTATTAGCTACCATGCTGCTTTCTCTAAATTTCACTAAATGGTACACTTGCTCAGTAGGAAGTATACTATAGGGCTTATGTATACAAACGTCAGCAGAAATGGAAAGGCTGTTCAGCACAAGCTGTCTGATTTTAAATATTTAAAGCCCAATTCATAAACCCCATATTTTATTCACAATAGAAAACATATCAGATGTTTAAACTGAGAAAATGTACCAACAAAAAAAAGGTAATTATTGTAATCAGCAGCGACGGGTCTCAAAATTTGGGACAGGCCAACAAAAAGCTGGCAAAGTGATTCTAACAAGGAAGAGCATGAAGAAAATTTTGCAGCAAGTTAGTATTATTGGTAACAGGTCAGTAACATGGTTTGGTATCAAAAGAGCATCTTGAAGTCAGAGTGTCTCAAGTAAAGATGGGCGCTTAGCGGTTCATCTGTGAAAAGCTGCGTCTAAAAATTGTCGCAAAATTTCAGAATATTGTTCCTTTAACATAAAATTTCAGAGTTTTTAAATGAGCTTCCCAACCTTTTTTCAGTCAAGGCACCTTTGAAAGGTATTTTCAGTCTCAAGGCACCCCAGTCTACAGCTTGGTTCACATTACTGCATGTCAGGAAACGTGCACAAAATGAATGCATTGTTCTTTAGCACATGTATAGGGGTGTCATTAACTCTTAATGGTACACCCACGCATTGGTAAACGCAGCGCAATTTAGTAAAAGTAAAGGTTGGGAACATCTGTGTGTTTGTGGGTAGGGAAGCCCATTGAAATGAATGGGCTGCCCTATATGCAGCCGCACGGGTATGAACCAAGGGCTCGTTCACATGTGATGTTGGACAGCAAAACCATACAGTTGAGACACATTTTAACCACCCCCAACTGCCTTCCCTTTAGCTGCAGTGGCAACATCCAGGGTCATACACATACTTTGGCTGGGAGTATACCCCAAGTGAATGGGTGTGCTGCCACTGCGTGAATACCATGTGTTTGTGGCACGGTGATGCTGGATTTAGGGGTTTAAAACTGACAGTGAGCAGGCGACATATCGCTTCTTCACTGCCTGTCAAACGCCTCTGAAAAGTGATCTGAGCATGGATCATTTTCAGAGGTCAGTCCTTGTCGTTAATAAAGGAGTTTTAAAAAGACATGAATGCATGTATAGAGCTCAGGAACCTTCTTCCCCCTTCCACTGCTTTCACTTTAGTCCCACCTAAGCTCTTGCTGTTGATGTACAGTTCAGCAAAGCGGTAACTCAGTCAGATCTGACAACCTGCCTCAACCGGGATGCTACTGCACCCTGGTTGAGAGAGGCTGATCTACAGTACATAATTCAAGATTTTGAAAATCTGGAGAAATCCAGGAAAGGGACAAGGTTGAAATACAATATAAAATGCCCATGATCTTCAGCCCCTAAGACAGTGCAGTAAAAACCGGCATGGTTCTGAGATGGTCATCACTGCATGGGCTCCAGAATACTTTGAAAAAAATCAGTTTGTGAAAACCGTTCTCCGTGCCATCCAAAAATGCAGGGTAAAGCTTTATCACGCAATGAAGAATCCATATCTGAACATGATCCGTTGCCGTCTTCTCTGGTCCAAAGATAATTTAAAATTATCTGTTGCAAAGTGGAAAAATGTTCTGTGGTTAGACAAATAGAAGTTTTAAAGTGTTTGTTTGTTTGTGTTTTTTATTTTTTATCTTCCATTTTTTTATTTTTTATTTTTTGGCAACACATCCTCTGAATTAAAGAGGATGGGGACCTTCCAGCTTGTTATCGGCTCAGTTCCAAAACCTGAATCTTGATGGTAATGGGGTGCATTAGTGGGTAAGAGAGAGAGCTATATGCTTTCAGGCAAGACCTTGCATTGAAATGCTAAACCGCATACTGGATCTATGACACCGGGGAATCTGTACACCCTGCCCTCCCCTGAAACTTCTCATAGTCTTTGCTCTATCGAGAAGGGGGGCACTCCATTGGTTCTTATTGCTGTGGTCTGACCCAGAAGAATGTGTAACGCTGACTTGGTAAAGCTCGTAGCATTTTTGGCATGGGCAATGCCAGATCATCAGCCAGGATATACTTTCTCAATTACTGATTTGCCATCCTGCTTCATGAAACGACATGGCCCTTGAAGTCTGGGTTCTGAGGAACAGGGTTATCCTTGGATCTGTTGCTCCTACAATGCTGAAAGCTAGGAAGTTCAGCAAGGTCTCGTCAAATGTGTAAGGCATATTTCACTTGGTGCTCTCCCCACTAGTTTCTCAGTGGGATGAGTCTTTCAGCTGGGTCTCATGGCATTTCCCCCACTTTCATTCTCCTGTGACTAAGTGGAGCCTGAATCTTCAGAAAACAGCATTTTAGCTCCATGCCGCGGTCTATCATCCATAAGGTTTCTTGTCTTGTAGCGATCAGCCCTGTAGGTTATATGGAGTTGTGGCTCTATCCTGCAAAGAAATTTTTAGTTTTGCATAAGGACATTGTGTTGAAGCCCAGGGCTTTCTTTTTGCCCTGGGTATTTTCTGTCTTTCATATCAACCAGGATTTTTTACTTCTGTCCCTCTGCCCAACTCCAGCTCACTTTTTTTTTTTTTAATTTTTTTTTTTTTTTTTTAATTTTCTCTACATTAGTAGACTTTCAGACCTCATCTGATACCAGCTTAGAGCATATGGTTCTTCAGGTAGCTCTGTGAGCTGGAGACAGGCCCACAGTTCTTTGTTGTTCCTTGGGCCAGTTTATTATTTTTGCTGTGTTATCCACTCCTCAGTTGGACTGCTTTTGGACTTCCTGAATGTAAAGATTTTCTAGAGAGAGAGAGACATTTTATTTTTTACTCACCATAAGGCTGCTTTCACATGGGCGATCCGATCGGACCCTCCTGTCAGTTTTTCAGGCAGACCTTATTGGACCCTCCAGTCTTCTCTATGAAGCGCCGGGTGTCAGCAGACACCTCTCGACACCCGATTTGATCCTCTCTGCCAAAAACAGATGACTGGCGGGGGCGGGTCTAGTCCAGCTGTGTCCGTGTAGCTGCTGCATCCCAATTGACAGCAATGGGGCGTGATGATCAGAACACCTGTGCATCTTCTTGTTAAATACTGCACTCACACGGTACAGATTTACACACCCCATGCAAATGAGGCCGAACGGGTGATAAATGCCTGCACGTGTTAGTATACAAAGCACTAGAGGTCAATATGCCAAAACCCTCATGCTAAATACATGTATAAGTGCAGCGCTCAAAAAAAAAAAATAAAAGTGAATAAACATATACAATGAATTTGCAGCAAAAAATGTGTGATTAAACCTGAAACTAGACTTCATAAACATAATAAGTTGGTAGTCTGTGCAGAAAAAAAACATTGATTTCAACAGTACACAAAGGTAAAAAGTTAGTGCTTCTCCTTTTTTTAATGCCATTCAGATCTCCAAAGGTTCTACTATGCTAACCACCACCCAGCACACTGCATTTCCCATAACATATGGCTGCGTACGTTTTTATAGGCATCAAAGGCTCTCTAGGGTCATCCAGACAACCGCATCTCTCCATTGCAAACAGTCCCTTTAAAAACATCATGATGCTGAAAAGGTTATCACTTCCTAGAGCCAATAGGTAAGTAGCACAGCTGGAGGGCCCATCAGGAAAACCGATCTGTACATAGTAGACATTTAACTTCCCTTTCCCATACACGTTTATAGGAAAAAATATCTGCGAGAAGAACCCTCAGCAGGCAGTGTTTTTAATACATTCCCCTTTTTAATGTGCTTACAATTGAAATAACCTAAAGCTGGAGAAAATTTAAGATAGCAGATTTTAAGTATTTCAGCACATTACTTAAAAAAAATCTGCTATCCTATTTTTCTCCAGTAACTAAAGAATTTATAAGGGAATTAACCCTAAAGTTCCCAGAAAGGGGGGCACTAGTGCAACTGTCAAAAATACTAGGCATGGAATAATTCAACTTACAGTGGAAACTTGGAATATACGAGCATAATCCGTTCCAGGAGAATGCTTGTAATCCAAAGCATTTGCATATCAAAGTGAGTTTCCCCATAGAAGTCAATGGAAACAAAGATAATTCGTTCCACATTGACTTCTATTGTATGCAGTACCGCATGTGGCCAGAGGTGGAGGGGACGCCGGAGAGACTTAAATACTCGTAGACCGTTCGGAGCCGCTTGGATGCACTCAAAGCCTCGGAGAGGCTCGGAAACACTTGGAACGGAGTGTTTCATAGTATTTGAGTGCATCCGATCAGCGCCGAGTGTCACCGGCGCCCCCACACCTCTGGCCAAATGCAGTACTGCACACCGCAGAGGCTTGAATCCTGCTAGTTTTGCGAGACAACACTCGCACACCGAGTCAGGAATTAAAAATAAAAAATAACATAATAGCTCATATATTGCGAAACGCTCGTTAACCACGTTACTCGCAATCCGAGGTATTACTGTAAAGAGTATTTTAGTCCTTGAATAAAGCCCATATAAAAACACTGCTGTCCACCATGCTTCTCATCCATGTGATCTACACGGTCGGCAGCTGGTGCCACCTGCTGGAGACTTATCTATATGCTTTTTTGTCAAATAACTGATTATTTTAAGCGTTACATGTAGCAAATTGCAAAATTCTTAATACACAAAAAGAAATATTGAATTGGAACCAGGTAAGACAATAAGCAATTAGAAGTTTAGTCCTATCTTCGAACAAAAGGAGATTTACATAAACCTATGCTAGTGAAGGCATAATAAGTTGGAACCTTTTGCAAGAAAATAAAAAGGGTTGGGGGGGGGGGAGATATACTAAACATCACAAAAGATAAGTGCCCAGCCAAGATGCCATATTTTGACAAATCATCAATATTTTTTTTATTACTGTTCAGATGTGAGTGCATATTTTGTTTTTTTCATTTCATAAATGTGTTTTAATATGTGCTACACTTAGGTAGTGGTGCTTTTCTCTTTTTGTTTTTGCTTAATTTTCTCCATCTGCAGGAACAAAGAAAAACGGTAGGTTTGTAAGACTGCAAAGGTAACTCAAAATGCCAAGCTGGCATCACGGTTGGTGATCACAGATGGTTTATCACAAACTGAAAGGTGGTGGTGGAATGGAAGGAGGGCTGTCACGGTTTACACCTGTGTTTTACTTTGTGCACTAGAGAAATGTTTTTTGGTTTTCCCTCATGAATACAATTCTTGAAGAACTCTAAACACTATTTCCATTCAGACTGGACAAATAATATAACACCAATGAGGAAAAAAAAAAAAAACTTAAGAGGTTATACACTTATTTTTGAGTCCCGAGGCTTCAACAGTCATTTTTGCGTTTTGTGTGAAAAAAATATATCTACGAGGTTGCTTCAAAAAATGTCCGCACTTCTTCCTTTTTTTTTTTTTTTGAGACCCCTCCTGTGTGTGTGTGTGTGTGTGTGTGTGTGTGTGTGTATTCCTTCCTTAACCCATGTAATGCCATACCTGATTAGGTCTGAATATGGAGCTTTTGGCTCCCCTTAAAAACACTAGCTTTCCTCTGTGTTTTATGTCGCTCATGATGACACATTCGTGTGGGTAGGAACAGATCCAGCTTTGGTACCAGTAATTCCAATTGATCTTAAAGTGAACCTGTGCTTTGCCCTCTCTCACCAGTCCAGTTGCCAAACACTTGCAATGCCACATGCTCCTCTGTAAGCAAATCTACTGGGTATTTTCTTCACCCCTGGCAGCTGAATGAAGTGGCATTGAAGCAGCAATGAGATAAACATGCGCTATTGTGGAGGGGTGCATTTAGGATTCTTTTTGATTCGGCCTTTGTAGACAAAGCACAGGTTTGCTTTAAAGCAGGGTAGGCACAAACCTATACTCCCCAGGTGTGTAAAGCTTAGAAGGTTCACTCATTTCTTGTTAACAGCCCTAACCTTTTCAGAAACCAGGACAGCATTTTCTTAATTCACTTTACTTGGAGGTCTAAACATTAGAAACTTTAAGAAGTGTGTGGTTTTTTTTTTTTTTTTTTATTGATTTTAGTTTTAGACCAGGGTTAAGAAAATATAAATGGCACTTTGTACTATTCTGGACATTGTTTTCCAACCAATCCCCTGAATTTCATTTTTTTTTCTGCAGCTGCTATATCCCAGGAGCTGTGTCAGATCACAACATCTGAACATGAGCCTGTTGTACCTCGTGGAGGCTTTGATTCCCCCTTCTTTCTTCATAACGAGAGCCAGCCTACCCCTCCGAAAAAGAACTACACCTGCAATGTGACCCAGATCTGTGACAACCGCGCTGCTGACAAGCTCCACTGCCACGGGTCCCAGGACACTTCTAAACAGGCATTCACTCCCATTGAGCCACCAAACGGCGCAGAGAATGACAACTCAGGGAAGTCGCAGACTACTAACTCTTTGCCCAGTGACAGAACCATCCTTACCCCCAGCCCTTGCAAATCTCAGGCGCACTGCAGATCCTGCTTCAATCCTGCCCCTTATGAGCACCTTTTTGAGCTGGCTCTGCCTAAAACTGCAAGCCTTTTCATCTCCAAAAAGACAGAAGAGCTGTACAAAAAATTCAAAGGGAGCAACGAGGAAGTCGAGGACGACAGCACATCAGTCTCTCCTGCGGAGGTGCTCGACCGCCTCATACAGCTAGGTGCTGACGCCCATACCAAAGAGCTGAACAAGTAAGCACTTGTATTTGACCTCTAGACCAGTACTAAGAATATATGTTGGCACATCAAGGTAATAAATAGCTGACTGCTCCCTCTTCTGACCTGTGAACAGTGTTTGAGGAGAAAAGCCTTCCTGCACAAACTTACTTTATGGCTCTGAGATGTCACATGTAACTGAGTATGGCGAACTGTAAAGTAAGATTATACAGGAAGGTTGCAAAGGTGTGAAAAAGTCTGCCATTTTAGGAGCACTCACCTTTTCTTGGTTGTATGAAAGAAATTTACTCCGTCTATTGCCAGCTTTATCAAAACTGGAGCAGCTGTGCAGGGCAACCAATAAGCTTCTATCTTCAGCTTGTTCTGGCAAGCTTCAAAAATGAACGATAGAAGCTGATAGGTTGGCATGCACTGGTGCTGCAGATTTTGGCTGCTCCAGTTTGGATAAATTCCTCACTATGTAGTTTACACATTCTATATCAAGTTGTTGGGCCTGCTGTTGACAAGGCCTGCTGTAAATGCTAGTTGCCTGGCTGTTATGCAAATTCACTGGATTGTATAATTCTGATTATACTGACCTGGAATTAAAATGCAGATTAGAAAAGCCAGCGTCAAATGTCCTTACCTGTTTGTTTTGGTCTAGTGACTCATAAAGCAAGAAGCTCAGAATTGCACCCAGGCAACTAGAAGGGAGAGGTCCATGATGGTGGCGTCAGTGTTTCTCACTTGAAACAGAAGTAGATAGTACAACCAGGTTATATGTAACCAACTTAGTTTTTATTGCAATCTGAATCCTCACTAGAAATCTTTCTATTTTACTTTGGGTTCCAATCACTACCAGTTACCAAGATAGGATGTGAGGGGGAAATCTTCACAGTGGAAGCTAGAGCACAGTAGAGGTTCTCTTAACCCTTATCTCCTGTCAAAAAAACCTTGATTGGCTGGAGTTCAACTTTAAAGGCTAGGTTCACCTTTTTTAGTAACCTGTTGCACCCCATATTTAGGGTGTAACCTATTACAGCACACGATTCCCCCCAAGTGACAGCGGGCGGAGTATCCTCTCCCTGCTGTTACAATTTTAAAAACGACATGGCTTCGCCTGCCCAGCCTCATCATTCATTCACACAGATCTGTGAATAAATGAGCTACAAGTGCGGCAGACTGCTTATAGAAGTCAATAAACTATGAGGCGCTGATGAGCGCTCTTGTAGTTCAATACTCTTCCTGCACTTCAGTAACTGTCTACCCTTATGGGAGGTATGGGCAGACCAGGTGTACGGAGTATCTGCAGAAGCCTGACATTGCACCCACAATCTGCTGATCATGGGTGCAATGCTCTGTAAACTTCTGAGAAAAATAGTGCACTTTTTTTCTTTATAGTACATCACGGGACACAGAGCACCATAATAATGACTATGTGGGTTATACGCTTACTTTTAGGTAATTGGACACTGGCAACCAATAGTAAAACGGTTCCTCCCATATAACCCCTCCTATACTGGAAGTACCTCAGATTTTTCGCCAGTGTCTTGAAGGTGATGGTCATGGCTGTTGAAGCTCTTCAAATTTCTTCAAAGATGTCCCACTGAGGACGTTATAAACGGATCCATTCGGATGGCTTAACAAAAGCTAAAGTGGATGGTACCCGAGCCTCAGTTCAAGAACGAGGTGTTGCTTGTAACGTGTCCTATATAGGTGCTGGACCCTTGTTAAGTTGGTATTCCTGGTCAGTCTTACCTAAGGTAAACCAGAAAGGGTGCTTTACAGGTCCAGGGGTGTGGACCCCAAGATATGGGGGACCCGGTCCCTGTAGGTCCTTAGACCTAATAATTTATATATATTTATATTAATATTATATATATTTATATTATATATGCACGCGTCAGGACGGCATGGGCATGCCGCTGATCACGCTAATGCGCGCTCACTCTCAGGCTTTATAGGGATGGAGCTCCTGGCGCGCGTGGACAGCACAGAGCGGTATTTGGGCACGTGAGTCTGGAGGTCTTGGACACAGTTGTGACAGGTTGAAGGCTGGTTGTAGTTTGTGGGGAGTACTCCTTTTCTACCTCGTATGTAAGCAATGTCTTCCAGAAAACGAGGTATAGGGAACAAGGCAAGCACAGGGGTAAGAGTACCTCCTTTAAAAACAGGAGACCAACCCCATGCTGATGCAGCCCCAGTTTCTCCCGAAATACCTGCGGCATCTGGCCTGGCTGAGCCATTACATTTGTCGGGCATAGTGGCCACTACCAATATACCTGCCTCGGCTTATGTTACAAGGGATGATTTGGCATCTGCCTTAGTGGGCCTTGAGGGCAAAATAGCTGGCATGATTGCCTCTGTAACACAGGGGGGAGGAAGCGTAATAGATCTCCCTCGCCTGGGCCAAGTGGAGAGTCACTAGAGCACCAGGACTCTTTTATAGCCAGATGGGTCCAGGTGATCTGGAACCAGAATGGGCAGAGGATTTGGAAGAGGTGGTCATAAAAGACCGGGAGGAAGGAGAGGCCGAAGAATCCTCGGCTGAGGATTCCTGCTCTGAAGAGCCAATTTCAGCCTCACATTCTCAAAAATTGTTTATCCAATCTCTAATTGAGATGGTACAAATTGGGTTTGTTACCCCCTGTTCTACTTTTGGGATCTTTGCGTCCTCGGCAAATTTCCCAAGCGTTCCCTTTGCATCTGTTACTGAAGCAGGTGGTTTACAGGGACTGGGAGCACCCTGACAGGATATACTTGCCTCCGAAAAGGTTTTCTATCTTATATCCTATGGAGGAGAAGTTCAGGAAGAAATGGGGGACACCTTTGGTGGACGCCGCCATATCTTCAGTAAATAAAAGTTTAACCTGCCCAGTGGATAATGTCCAGGTATTTAAGGATCCGGCGGATAAAAAGCTAGAGACCTTATTAAAAGCCTCCTTTTCGGTGACTGGTGCAGCAGTTCAGTCAGCAGTTGCAGCTATTGAGATTTGCCAATCGCTAAAGGATCGCTTTAAAAGATTGGTAAAGAACCTAACTTACCAGGAGGAATCTGCTAAGGAATTGTCAGAGATCCCTCATGCCTTATGTTTTGCAGTAGACGCATTGAAGGACTCAATCCAACAAATGTCTAGTTTTGTGTTACTGTCAATCCATATGCGAAGAGTCCTGTGGCTGAAGAACTGGTCTGCTGAGACGCCATGTAAAAGGCTACTCGCAGCTTTTCCATTCCATGAAGAGCGCTTGTTTGGCGAGGAACTGGATAAATATATCCAAAAGATCTCTGGAGGAAGGAGTGCCTTACTCCCTATTAAAAGGAAGGGGGAAGCAACTCTCTCATAAAATTCCCAATGCTCCAGGACCTAGTGCTTCTTCCCCTAAGCGGTATCGACGGCCTCAGCCGTCTGGGTTTAAAAGACCCCAGGGTCAGAAGAAACCCTGGACCCAAAAGCCACCCAAGCCCAACTCAGTCTACCTTGTGAAGGGGCGCCCCCGCTCTCACGTGTGGGGGGCAGGCTTCGGCTGTTTGGGGATGCCTGGGAAGAACTGGTTCAAGACAGATGGGTCATTTCCACCGTAAAAAACATGTTGCAGAATAGAGTTCCGGCAAATCCCCCCCCCCCCCAATCGGTTTATGTACTCAAGGATTCTGTCGGTACAGAGAAAAGATGCCTATTCCTAGCTTTACAGCATCTGCTGATGCAGGGGGTAATTGTAAAGGTTCCGCACGAGGAAAGGTTCAAGGGGTTTTACTCAAACCTATTCACCGTGCCGAAACCAAATGGGGAAGTAAGGCCCATTTTGGACCTCAAGGCTCTCAACGTCTTTGTAGGCGTCCGATCCTTCTGCATGGAGTCGGTTCGCTCAATAATAAAATCCCTGAGAAAGGAAGACTATTTAGCGTCCATAGATATCAAGGACGCGTACCTTCATGTGCCGATCTTCGGTCCACATCAGAGGTTCCTACGCTTCGCTGTAGAGGGCAATCATTTCCAATCTGTGGCACTACCATTCGGTCTGGCCACGGCCCCCAGGGTTTTCACAAAGATTCTGGCCCCAGTGTTGGCTTCCCTAAAGTCTCAGAAGGTCTCCGTAGTAAGATATCTGGACGATCTTCTCCTAAGGGACTGTTCTCGCCCCATACTGGTTC
This sequence comes from Lithobates clamitans, assembly GCA_037952925.1. Classification (NCBI taxonomy): domain Eukaryota; kingdom Metazoa; phylum Chordata; class Amphibia; order Anura; family Ranidae; genus Lithobates; species Lithobates clamitans. The sequence continues at coordinate 1,208,401 of JBBGZY010000883.1, forward strand.
AAAACGTGTCAAGAACAGTACGGGTTTTACAACACCTAGGTTCGTCCTTCAACGCAGTGCCATACGCTCAGTTCCACTCCAAAGTGTTCCAGAACAGTATTCTAAGGGCCTGGGTCAAGTCGGCTCGAACCTTGGACCAGCCTATGGTTCTATCTCCACAGGTACTTTGGAACCTCAAATTGCTGTTTCTTAACCACCAAGAGGAAAAAGGGAAATCTTTCCCACCAGTAGCCTGGAAAATAGTAACTACAGACGCCAGTCGTCTCAGCTGGGGAGCGGTCCTAGAGGAGGCGTCTGTTCAGGGAATATGGTCCCAGACAGAAAGCACCCTGCCCATCAATCTATTGGAGATTTGGGCAGCTTGTCTGGCTCTGCGATTCTGGACATCCAGATTGCGGGGTCTTCCTGTCAGAGTCCAGTCCAACAACTCCACGTATATATGAACCACGAGGGAGGTACCAGGAGTCGTGCAGCCCAAGGAGGTAAATCCTATATATTGACTTGGGCAGAAAAGCATGTGCCGTTTCTGTCGGCAGTGTTTATCCCGGGGGTGGACAATTGGCAGGCAGATTTCCTAAGTCGCCAGAAACTGTTGCCAAGGGAATGGTCCCTGCATCCCAAGGTTTTTCTACAGATCTGCCCAGATGTGGATCTGCTGGCATCCAGATTCAATGCCAAGCTGGACAGGTTTGTATCCAGGACCAAGGATCCGCTTGCTGTCAGGATAGACGCATTAGTAGTTCCTTGGGATAAGTATTCTCTGATATATGCCTTCCCTCAGATCCAAATCCTGATGTACTTATTACGCAGAATACAGGAGGAACAAAAACCAGTGATCCTAGTGGCCCCGGAGATCCTGGTACTCGGAGATTGTGAAGTTGACCAATGGGTCCCCTACTGCCCTCCCGTGCCATCCAGACTTGTTGTCTCAAGGACCCATATTCAATCCTTCTTTACGGTTGCTGAATTTGATGGCTTGGCTATTGAGACCAGACTATTGAAAGACCATGGTATTATGGGTTCAGTCTTGTCTACTTTGATAAATGTATACAGTTGGAAGAGTTCTTGCCTTTCTTCAAGCAGGAGTAGACTTGCAGCTGGCTTTAGGGACAATTAAAGCGCAGATTTTGGCCTTATCGGTCTTTTTTCCAAAGGTCAATTGCATCCCATTCTTTGGTGCGAACCTTTGTCAAGGGAGTAGCACACCTGAGGCCGCCGGTTAAACCGCCTTTGTGTCCCTGGGACCTAAATTTGGTACTGTCAACCACAGAGTCAACCATTTGAACCTATTAGGCATATTCCTTTTGTCCTATTGACCAGAAAATTGTTTTTTTTGGTGGCTATAACATCGGTTAGAAGGTTGTCTTAATTGGCCGCCCTTTCTTGCAGGGAACCTTTTTTTGATTCTTCATTAGGACAGAGTGGTCATGCTCCCTCGTGCGGATTTTCTACCGAAGGTGGTTTCCACCTTTCATCTGAATCAGGATATCATTTTACCTTCCTTTTTTCCAAACCCTAAGACTAGGGAGGAAAGATCGCTTCACTCACTGGATGTGGTGAGGGCGGTCAAAGTTTAATTGAAAATGTCAGCTCCCTTTCGGAAAACTGACTGTTTTTTTTGTCTTGCCTGAGGGTTCTAAGAAAGGAAGCCGGCAACAAGTTCAACTATATCCAGGTGGATTCGCCAGACTGTTATCCAGGCATATGGATTAAAGCGCAGGGTTCCACCTTGGGATTTAAAGGCACATTCCACTAGAGGGATTAGTGCATCATGGGCAGTACGCCAACAGGTGTCTATGGCTCAGGTTTGCAAAGCGGCCGCTTGGTCTTCAGTTCATACGTTCACCAGGTTTTACCAGGTGGATGTGAGATCTCAAAGGGAGACTGTTTTTGGCCACAGCGTGTTGCAGGCAGCTTTATAGTCTCAGGCCCGTTGGGCTTGGAGATGATGTGTCTCTCCCACCCCCCACCCCCCCCTTAGGTGCATTGCTTTAGGACATCCCACATAGTCCTTATTATGGTGCTCTGTGTCCCGTGATGTACGATAAAGAAAAACGGATTTTTAAAACGGCTTACCTGTAAAATCCTTTTCTTGGCGTACATCACGGGACACAGAGGTCCCTCCCCTCTTTCTGGGATCGTCATCGCTTGCTACAAAACTGAGGTACTTCCAGTATAAGAGGGGTTATATGGGAGGAACCGTCTTACTATTGGTTGCCAGTGTTACATCACCTAAAGGTAAGCGTATAACCCACATAGTCCATTATTATGGTGCTCTGTGTCCCGTGATGTACTCCAAGAAAAGGATTTTACAGGTAAGCTGTTTTAAAAATCCGTTTTTTTTTTCCTTCACCTGCAAAATTATTTGTTTTTTTTGTTTTGTTTTTCCCCTCCTTTTTTAGAATTGAACTTATCCTTTTAAAGATGTTTCATGTATCTTAGATTAGTTGCAGCTCTGTTCATTGTTGGAAAACCTGTTTTAACAATTTCATGTTTGTTCTACTTTAAGGTTGCCTTTACCCAGCAAATCCGCTGACTGGACTCATTTTGGAGGTATGCCTTTTTGTTTTCGTTTTTATGGCAGACAATTGTGTAGACGTTTTTATAGCCATACTTATGTCTAGGTGAGGGCTTCATGACTTTGGAGTTTAGCTACACACACGGCCAGTAACAGTGACCAAATAAGTCTCCTTACCAGATTTTCTATCCTGAATCCTTTACCTCTTCAGATTTTCAAAATTTTCTTTTTTAAATGACCTAATTTATCTGTAGATAAACTGCCTTGGGAACAGTCTGCTTCCCAAATACTCGTCCAGAAGGTGAAATACTGAGAGGAAAGAAACATCAGGAGGAAGGGAATTCCTCAACTACATGTGCAGATTCGTTTGCTAATACTGACAACTTTAGTGACTGTTAGGTGATCACATGTGCCTATGATGTGTAAATAAAGCATCGCTCCTCAGAGTAAAATTGGTTAATTTGCCTTTTTCACAGTGGATCACAGAAATCTGATTTAATCACAGGAAAGTTGATGTGTGTTTGTGTGTATTTGTCTGTCTTTAACGTCAAAAATATAAAAAGATTTCTGTAAATGGACGTAAATTATTTACAATGAAGAAACACTAAAAGTTGTCTACAAAGTCTGCACCCCCTTTAAGGTGCTTGTAAAGGCAGAAGGTGTGTGTTCTTGTGTTTTTTTTTTGTTTTTTTTTTGTTTGTTTTTTAATATCTTAATGCATAGAATGCATTAAGATAGGGGGGCTGCTGCACACAGAATGTTTTTCTAATACTTACCTGAGCCTCATCTAGATCCAGCGATATTGAAGCAGTGTCTCAGCTGCTCAAACGCCTATGCAAATGATACAATGGACAGTGCTGTTCACATTATCAAAAAATGAAGTGTTAGCGTCGCATCGCTCCAAATTGGTAGGCATTTGTGGTGCTGTTCCGGGGCCTTAAAATTTTATTTCCTGTAATGCCGCTTCTTTTTTAAAAATAGGTTTATGGATCGGTTTTAACGCACCTTGCGCTCAAACGCTTCAAAACTGCTGATAAAGCATTTGGGGAAACATTTTTAACTCTTCAATTACGCTTGTCTAACGCCCATACTAAAGCTCCTTGACATGAGTCTAAAGTCCTGACTAACGCTATAGGAGCGTTTGTTCAGAGTTTAGTGTGAACAAGCCCTTAGTGCTAAGCCCTTAGTGCTGCCAGCCATTATCTCTGATCAACGAGACAGCAGTACAATGTCACCTGGCTGCACCAGCCACAGTGTCCCTAATCCCTGTTGCACAAGTATCGGTGTCGCTGATCACCACAACACCAGACTACTTCACATATGGGATGCTGTCTGATGAGCGATCTGTGTTTTTAGATGGCTTACTTATGTGCGTGGGTTCAGGGTCTTTAACCCCAGGGCTTCTCTGGGATGGATTCTCTCACAGATGTTACAAAAAAAACGTTCAATGGTTTATTTAACAGAGCAGAAGGGGCAAGAGAAATTCATTGTTAGGGTTGACATACCCTTTAAGTCACTTTGCAGATATCTGTTTTATCTTTGATAATTAAAGTGTATTTCTGTCGATCAGGGAAACAAAAAAAAAAAAACACACTGAAATCCTCTGTGATGCAATGTTCTGTGGACAATAAGACTTTAAATGCTACATTTACAATTTACACCGGTGATTTTAGGCCGGTTAAATTGTAGTGGCCAGAAATGGATTACTGCAAAAGCTCACTGAGGCCGCTGGCCTCGTTCTCTATAATGGCAGGTCGCTGGTGGCCGCAGCTCTTTACGACACTCTGCACAGCCAGTGATTACTTGCAGTGTGTGCTTCCAACACCGATCACTGCAGGTAATAGCTGGCTGTGGACAGCAGCCGCAGCAGGAATCAGATTCTTGCTGCTACAATTTGCACCGGCCTACATTGCCAGTGTCAATGTAGCCTAAATCTTCCAAGGGAGTGATAATCTCTCTGATCAGTTGATTTGGGCAATTAATCTTTTTTTATTATATTGTAAAAAAAAATTGTATTTCTTATCGTACATCACGTGACACAGAGCCATAGTAGCTACTATGTGGGTTATAGGCCACCTTCAGGTGATGGACACTGGCACGCCCTAAATTAAAAAGTGCACTCCCTATATAACCCCCTCCCACTGGTGGGAGTACCTCAGTTTTTTTTCGCCAGTGTCTAAGGTGTTGGTAACGAGTGAAGATGTGCTGTGCTGAGCTCCACTGGAGCAATCCTTGCTGGGGCTAGCCATGCAGCTGGATCCGTTCAAAGTGTCTTTTTTGGCCGAATTAAATGGTACCCGGGCCTCGTATCTGAAGAAGCAAGGTCTTTCCTGTAATGCTTCTCTTTTAGAGAGCTGGACCCCGGGATCCAGTACTGTTTGGTATTAAGGCCATAAAGTTTTTACTGGCGGTGGTGCTATTGCAGGTCCAGGATTGTGGGTTTCCTCGAGGATCCCCAGCTCCTGAAGGTTTAACGGAACCCACCGAGAAGGGTGAAGATTGGGTCTGTTGGTTTACCACAGAAAACCCTGCGACAGGAAAGGTAAGTGGAGTTTTCTAAGAAATTTTTAAAAATGTTCTCATGAATGTCTCCTTTAATTTAGTTAATGCTGTCATGCCTATGTGTCACCACTGGGGGCTGTATTGAGCACTCACCGTCTCATGCTTCTCAGAAAGCCCACGCTGTGTCTTGAAAGCTGCAGATGCTCCGGCCAAACGGCAGACCTCCGGTAAGTCTGGGGTGGTTCCCTCTCCCCACCAGACTCCCCCCTGTGCTGGTTTTCTTCCCCTCTTCAGTGGGGAAAGAGCGCTGCAGGATTTGAAAGAAAAAAAGGCGCGCTGCTCGGTGGCTTCCAGACCCCCCCTCGCCATTTCTGGTTCCCTCCCTTGATCCCATAGGAGCAGGAGCCCGCATTTGCACAGGAAAAAGCTATTTTTAATAAGAGTGGAAAGGCCATAGGCAACGTGGGGGGGGGGGGGGGGGGATTAGCGCAGTAATAAAGTCCTTCAACGTCCAGCACGGGAAGGTATGTTTTTTAAAAGGCACCGTGTGTTGTAAGCTGCGGAGGGACACGAGCAAGGGTAAAACAGATGTTTTGTTTGCATATAACAGTTTGGGGACACAGGCATTCCTTTGACACATTTACTACTGCATCAGGCTGAGCATTAATAGCAGTGACAGCGCTGGACTATAGCTCAAGCAGTGGATGCATTCCTTCTGATAGTACCTCTGCTTTGTGCATTGGGCTATGCTCAGAAGGGGGGGGTAAAAAAAACACCTCAAAAAGGCTCTAGAAGGACTTTTACAAGTCACATGGAAGCCTAGATCCATCCCTGTAAAGATGGCATCCTCCCCTGAGAGTAATATGGCTGGTCAGAGTGAGCCATCAGGAGGGGCAAGTTTTGCAGCTGCTCTTAAACACTGCAGCCCCTGTGTATTACTAAGGAGGTTTTTTCTTCAACCATTTTAAGTTTTGAAGTAAAAGATTGATCTCAGAGTGGGACTAAGCGTAGCAGGTCCCCGTCCATTGCTCAGGACCCTCTTACAATGGAAAATGGAGCAAGAGATGACAAATTTCTTTGAAAGAACCAGGAAGGGGCTGATGTCTCCTCTTCCGCAGAACCTGACACGGAAGTGTCAGGTTCGCAGGAATGGTTGTTGGTAGTCTCTCACTGAATTGGTCTGCTCCACATTTTTACTGCCAGTAACGCAGTCAGTGGTTGAGCCCACTTCTGTTTTTTCCTATTCATTCTTGGCTAAGGAAGCTAATGTATTCTGAGTGGGAGCACCCAGATAAACAGTTTTTTCCTCCAAAAAAAGTTTTCAATACTTTATCCTATGGAGGAAGAGTTTTTTATAATGGGGAATTCCAGCAATTGACGTTGCTATATCATCTGTAAACAAAATCATGACTTGTCCAGTAGACAATGCTCATATGCTAAAGGATCCAACAGATAGGAAGTTGGAGTTCCTTTTTTCACTCGCAGGTTCAGTCAGCGCTGGCAGCGATAGGAGTGTATCAGTCCTTATAGGACCAGTTTATAGAGGTACTCAGTTATTCCTGATCAGCAGGCCCAGGATTTGTCTGGGATATCGGCGTTGTGTTTTACAGTAGATGCTATGAAACCTTCTATTCTCCAGGCCTCACGGCTCATGCTAGGACTGGTACATGTGCGTAGAATCCTATGGTTGAAAAATTGGTCAGCCGAAGCGCCGTGCAAAAAGCTCTTGGCTAGTTTCCCTTTTTATGGTGAACGGTTATTTGGAGACTTATCTGGATAAGTCTATCCAAATAATTTATAATGGGAAAAGTTCCCTTTTACCGGTTAAGAAGCTTTTTTTCTTTTAAACGTGCTTCTCCCGTTACAGGGGCATCAGCCTCCAGGCAGTCACGACGGCCTCCACCGTCTGGTTCAAGAGGTAAACCTCAGGTTTAGTCTCAGGGTCAAAGGAGGACCTGGGGGGAGGAAGCCCACAAAACAGAATCTTAAAGCCTCCTTATGAAAGGGTGCCCCCGGTTGCTCAAGTGGGGGGGGGGAGGCTTCTACAGTTTTCAAGGGTCTGGCAGGAACAATGTCAGGACAGATGGGTGGCTTCCTCAATTGCTCTAGGTTACAAGCTAGAGTTCAGAGTTCCTGTCTCCTCGTTTTCTCAGATCAAACGTTCCCAGAGATCCTGTGAAAAAAGTCTTTCTAGCTTTGGATCATCTCTTGTCTGAAAGAGTGATGTCAATGATCCCCTTGGAAGAAGCAAGGTTTAGGGTTTTATTCAAACCTGTTTATGGTTCCAAAGCCAAACAGGGATGTCGGACCCATTTTTGGTATCAAAGATCTAAACGGGTTTTTGAATATCCATTCTTTTCGCAGGGTGTCAATTTGATCAGTAGTCTCCATCCTACAAGGGGGAGAACTTCTGGCGTCAATCGACATCAAGGATGCTTATCTCAATGTGCCAATTTTCCCCACTCACCAGAAATTTCTACGCTTCAAAGTAGAAAATTTTCATTTCCAGTTTGTAGTTCTGCCTTTCGGTCTAGCTACTGCACCTCGAGTGTTTACAAAGGTCCTGGCTCCACCTTTGGCCAGGTTAAGGGCTCAAGGTATAACAATACTAGCCTACTTAGACGATTTCCTCTTAATAGATCAATCGGTAACCCGCTTAAACCAAACTTTGGTCACCGCAGTTGGCTACCTGGAATACCTAGGTTGGATTCTCAACCTGGAAAAATCCTCCTTAAAACCATTAAGGAGATTGCAGTACTTGGGGCTGATCATAGATGCAGCTCAGAGTGTTTTTTGCCCCGGGAAAGGATCAGTTCCATAAGGGAACTGATTCAGTTGGTCAAAACAAAGAAGAATTGTTTCATTCAAGACTGCTGCAAAACAGTATCTTGTCAACTTGGAACAAAGGGTCCAAGCTCTGGACTTTCTAATGCATTTATCCCCCGATGTGCGTCAGAGCCTCAATTGGTGGTTGATATCCAAGAATCTTCAAAAAGGAAAAATTCTTTCTACCAGTTACCTGGAAGGTGGTAAAAACAGATGCCAGCCTTCTGGGCTGAGGAGCAGTCCTGGAAGAAGCATCTGTCCAAAGGAAATGGTCCAAATCAGAGATGACCTTTCCCATCAATATTCGAAATTCGGGCAGTAGACCTGGCTCTCGAGGCCTGGACGCCCAGACTACCGAATTGTCCTGTCAGGATCCAATCCGACAATGCCACAGCTGTGACCTATATCAATCACCAAGAGGGCCCGGGAAGTTGTGCGGCCCAGAAAGAGGTGAATCATATTCTATCTTGGGCAGAAAACATTTCTTGCCTATCGGCAATTTTTCATTCCAGGGATAGAGAATTGACAGGCAGACTACTTGAGTCGCCAACAACTGTTCCTGGGAGAATGGTCCCTTCACACTGACATCTTTCTGTCAATATGTCAAATATGGGGAATTCCGGATGTGGATCTGTTTTGCATCCAGGTTCAACAAGAAGATCGACAACTTTGTGTCAAGGACAAGGGATTCGATGGCATATGGAACAGATGCCTTGGTTTTTCCGTGGGATCAGTTTTTCACTGATCTATGCATTCCCTCCTGTTCTGCTGCTTCCGTGCCTTCTTGCAGGATCAAGCAAGAAGGGAAGGAGGGGATTCTTGTGGCCCAAGATGGCGGTAGGGGACCCTTGGACCCTACCACTATGGCCAGACCTTCTCTCTCAAGGTCCGGTATTCCATCCTACCTTACAAAAGCTATAATTAGTGGTTTGGCTATTGAGACCCACATTCTGAAAGATCATGGGCTGTTGGCTTCAGTAGTTCTACTTTGTTAATGCTAGGAAGCTGGCCTCCAGAGTCCTATACTATAGAATCTGGAAAGCATATGTCTCCTAGTGTGAATCCAGGGGCTGGCACCCCAGGAAATACCGTATTTATCGGCGTATAACACGCACCCCAATTTAGGAGGGAATTTTAAGGAAAAAAAAAACTTTTAGGAGGGAAGTTGAAGGGAAAAAAAACTTACATTTAAACGCCCATCATTGCAGCCTTGTCAGTGCAGCCTTGTCAGTGCAGCCTTGTCAGTGCAGCCTTGTCAGTGCAGCCTTGTCAGTGCAGCCTTGTCAGTGCAGCCTTGTCAGTGCAGCCTTGTCAGTGCAGCCTTGTCAGTGCAGCCTTGTCAGTGCAGCCTTGTCAGTGCAGCCTTCCCCAGTGCAGACTTCCCCAGTGCAGCTTTCCCCAGTGCAGTCTCCCCCAGTGCAGCTTTACCCAGTGCAGCTTTCCCCAGTGCAGCCTTCCCCCAGTGATCCCAGCCATTCTGGGCTTCAAAATCGCCGATCGCGATTTGAAAATGGCGCCGCCGGCGCCGAAATACACAGTGCCGGTCCTCGGCTCTTTCCGGCGGCTGTCGTTCATTTTCGGCTCCACTCGTAGTCCCGAGCGGAGCTATCCGAACCTAGCCGAGTAGGTTCGGATAGCTCCGCTCGGGACTACGAGTGGAGCCGAAAATGAACGACAGCCGCCGGAAAGAGCCGAGGACCGGCTCTGTGTATTTCGGCGCCGGCGGCGCCATTTTCAAATCGCGATCGGCGATTTTGAAAATATGACAGGTCGGATCGCAGGGGATCGGCGTATAACACGCACCTGCGACTTTCCCCTGATTTTAAGGGGAAAAAAGTGCGTGTTATACGCCGATAAATACGGTATGTCATAGGTAGGATCCTTGAATTCCTACAGACAGGATTAGGAATGAAGCTGGCCTTGAGTACTATCAAAGGCCAGATGTTGGCCTTATTGGTCTTTTTTCAACGACCTATTGAAAGTGACTGCTCAGATTCATAAAACAGATGTTTTGTTTGTGTTGCCAGACGGTCCTAAAAGAGGACAGGCAGTGTCGAAATCTGCAATTTCTAAATGGATTTGTCAAGTGATTGTTCATACTTATGTTTTAAAGAGGAAAATTCCTCCTTTTCATATTAAAGTGCACTCCACCAGGGCTGTTGGTGCTTCTTGGGCAGTGCATCACCAAGCCTCCATGGCTCAGATCTGCAAGGGTGCAACTTGGTCTTCAGTCCATACATTTACCAGATTTTATCAAGTAGATGTAAAAGGCATGAGGATATCGCCTTTGGGCGCAGTGTACTGCAGGCTGCAGTATAAGTCCTCTAGTCTCTTAGTGCCCTACTTTTGTTGTGTCTCCCTCCCTTCAGTTGGCATTGCTATGGGACATCCCACACATAGTAACTACTATAGCTCTGTGTCCCGTGATGTACGATAAGAAAATAGGATTTTTATAACAGCTTACCGGTAAAATTCTTTTCTTTGAGGTACATCATGGGACACAGAGGTCCCTCCCTTCTTGGTATACACGTGTGTTGCTTTGCTCCGAAACTGAGGTACTCCCACCAGTGGGAGGGGTTATACAGGGAGTGCACTTTTTAATTTAGGGTGTGCCAGTGTCCATCACTTGAAGGTGGCCTATAACCCACATAGTAACCACTATGGCTCTGTGTCCCATGATGTACCTCAAAGAAAAGGATTTTACAGGTAAGCTGTTATAAAAATCCTATTATCTCTCTCTCGCATTACACACTGGCCACTTTATTTAGGTACACCTTGCTAGTGCGGGGTTGGGCCCCCTTTTTGCCTTCGGAACTACCTTAATTCTTCGTGGCATAGATTTAACAAGGTGTTGGAAACATTTCTCAGATTTTGGTCCATATTGATATAGCATCACGCAGTTTCTGCAGATTTGTCAGCTGCACATCCATGATGCGAATCGCCCGTTCTACCACATCCCAAAGATGCTCTATTGGATTGAGATCTGGTGACTGTGGAGGCCATTGGAGTACAGTGACCTCATTGTCGTGTTCAAGAAACCAGTTTGAGATCATTTGAGCTTTGTGACATGCTGCATTATCCTGCTGGAAGGAGCCATCAGAAGATGGGTACGTTGTAGTCATAAAGGGATGGACATGGTCAGCAACAATACTAGGATATGCCTAGGCGTTTAAACAATGCTCAATTGGTACTAAGGAACCCAAAGTGTGCCAAGAAAATATTCCCCACACTTACACCACTAGCCTGAATCGTTGAGGTAGGATATATCCATGCTTATGTTTATGCTAAATTCTGACCCTACCATCTGAATGTTGCAGCTGAAAGACTCCTCAGACCAGGCAAAGTTTTTCCAATCTTCTATTATCCAATTTTAGTGAGCCTGTGCGAGCTGTAGACTCAGTTTCCTGTTTTTAGCTGACAGGAGTGGCACCCAGTATGTTCTGCTGCTGTATCCCATCTGCTTCAAAGTTCAATGTGTTGTGCATTCAGAGATGGTATTCTACATACTTTGGTTGTAACGAGTGGTTATTTGAGTTACTGTTGCCTTTCTGTCATCTTGAACCAGTCTGACCATTCTCCTCTTGAGGCGGCATTTTTTTGTCTACACAACTGGCGCTCACTGGATATTTTCGGGCAGTTCTCTGTAAACCCTAGAGATGGTTGTGTGGAAATCCCAGTAGATCAGCAGTTTTTGAAATACTCAGACCAGCCCGTCTGGCACCAACAACCATTGTGTGTGTGTGTGTGTGTGTGTGTGTGTGTGTGTGTGTGTATAATGTGTGTGGGGCTTTTTTTAATTTTATTTTTTATTGCAAAAAAAAAGTAAACTGCCCTAATCAACTGATCAGATAGGTTAACCTTAAAATGTGACCCTCGGTTGTGGACTTTTTCTTTCCAGTGATTACAGTAATTCAATATTGTTATAATTATAATGCAGTCTGAACCTTTTCCTCCTTTGTGGAACTACAAATCCCAGCATTCCTTTCCAGGTTTTCTACTCCTACTATTTATATTTCATTGTACCAACTGTATAGACTTGATTTTACTCATCAGGTTCCCCCCCAACTGATGAGATCCACACACTGCGAAACCAGTTGGTGCTTCTACATAACCAGCTTTTGTATGAGCGATTCAAGAGACAGCAGCACGCTCTGCGCAATCGCCGTCTTCTGCGAAAGGTCATCAAGGTGACATCACTTGAGGAACAGAATGCGGCCATGGTGAGTTCTTTCTAAGTCCTGGGAGAAAAATATTTTTAGACAGGAACACAGGAATGTACTCTATTGGATCTCCTGATGGCTAAGAGAATCTGTGTTGAAAAGAGAATTTTATCAATGGCTATAACATTTACCCTTCATTTTCTGTAATCGTGACATCAGTTCAATTTAAAAACACTACTCAGATCTCCAAACATTTTCACACTAACCACATAACTAACCCAAATTATACTGCTGAGCAGATTGAGGTTTGTCTTCAAGCATACAGGTTCTAATCTGCTTTCTGCATCAAACACATTTATGATTCCAGCTGAAAGAAAATTAGGAGTATCAGGTGTATTTTATGTCTTGTTACACTTTTTTCTTTAGTTAGGGACAGATATTGTGGTCGGGTAGCTCTGGCATAAAGTCTGTCTATAAAGTTCATAAGCAGCTTGGTAAAATCTGAGTATTTCACATGGGCTAATTCTTTTTTTTATCTTTTTTTTTTTTTTTTTTTTTTATATCAGAAAGGCCAGTTGAAGTTGCAGGAATCTGATCTCCAGACTATGAAACAAAGCCTTCATAAGGAGCAGGCACGGTACAAGACGTTACAGGAAGAGAAGGTCACAGTGGTCACCCAGCTTCACAGCCAGATCCGGCAACTCCAGCATGACCGAGAGGAATTCTACAACCAGAGCCAGGAATTGCAGGTAACATTTCAAATCTGGTCAACATCTATTTATCTTTTTAAAACCAGGGTACCCTACCCCCCCTTGCAGTTTGTTTTTAAAACGAAAACTACTCTTGCTGTGTTACTTAATTGCTGTACAACAATGTCTTTTAATTCTTTTCTCCACTAAGTGAGGGGCAGACTGAGGACATTCTGTAAGCGCAGGGTGTCATGTGTCCACTCCCTCACGTGGCATTGCTCGTTTTTCCAGAAGCAAAAAAATGGGTTCAGAATCAAAAGTTTTCCACGTTTCAGATGCCAAACGCGGCTAAACGCCGGTACCGCGCTTAGCCGCGTTTGTGTTTTATAAGTGTTTTTTACAACCCGACTTTGGGGCCCCATATCTTGGGGCCACTTGGTGCTAGGAGCCCCAAAACACTATAACATATCCAAATTTGGGGTTCCTAGCACAAAGTAGCCCTGAGATAAGGGGCCCCAAAGTGGGGTCACAAAATGTCATTCTGTGCTGCAGAAGTGCTTGACATTTTGCGACCCGACTTTGGGGCCCCATATCTCGGGGCCACTTGGTGCTAGGAACCCCAAATTTGGACTAACAATATAACATATCCAAATTTGGGGTTCCTAGCACCAAGTAGCCCCGAGATATGGGGCTCCAAAGTCGGGTCGCAAAATGTCATTCTCTGCTCTGCAGACGCTTCTAGACGCAAACTCGGCAAAACTGGCGTTTCTAAATGCCGGTTTCAGCTTTTAAAAACCTGTGTTCAGCAGAGTTTGCACCAGCGTCTCGTATGCATGAGGCCTTACTCAGTGTATTGATGCAGAGAGAAGCTCTGTCAATACTTCAGTGCTGATCTTTGTGTCACTGACGACTGCAGAAGCAGACTGGATGAGGACTCTGTGGTATTGTATTACCAGCCTGTAGACTTCTAAACAGGGTAGGTCACCAAAGTGCCCCATACAGAGGTGTGCAGAGCCAGGCTGACCACTCCCTTCAGTCAACCAGTCTTAAAGCGGAAAGTTACCCATAACAACTTAAAGTGGAACTTCAGTCAGAAAATGAAGTCCTGCTAGATCACTTCAGGCTGGCCTCTTTTGCAGGTATAGCTATGTAAAACATTAAAAATAAGTGCCTATGCTGTTTAACCACTTCCCTACCCGCGTATGTACATATGACGTCCACAGATGGGATCTCCCATCCTGGGTGGACGTCATATGACGGCCTCGGGTTCCCGGCCGCCTAGGGGGGGCCCGCGCGCCCGCCGCGTTGCTCGGGTCCCGGTGCGTGTGCCCGGCGGCCGCGATGTCCGCCGGGCACCCGCGATTGCCCGTTAACCGGGCCGGACCGTGGATCTCTGTGTTTACACACAGAGATCCACGTCCTGTCAGCTCAGAGGAGAGCGATCTGTGTTCCCAGAACAGAGGAACACTGATCTGTCTCCTCCCCTTGAGCGTCCCCTCCCCCTACAGTTAGAAGCATTCCCTAGGAAACACATTTAACCCCTCCCCGTCACATTTACACAGTAATCAATGCAATTTAATAGCATTGATCGCTGTATAAATGTGAATGGTCCCAAAAATGTGTCAAAAGTGTCCGATGTGTCCGCCATAATGTCGCAGTCACGAAAAAAAATTGCGATCGCCACTATTACTAGTAAAAAGAATAAATAATTAATAATAATAAATAAATAAATATATTTTTTTAAAATGCCATAAATCTATCTTTTTTTACCAAAAATATGTAGAAGAATACGTATCGTCCGAAACTGAGGAAAAAATGTTGTTTTTTTTTGTTTTTGTTTTTGTTTTTTTTTTAAATTGAGATATTTATTATAGCAAAAAGTAAAAAAAAATGTTTTTTTTCAAAATTGTTGCTTTTCTTTTGTTTATAGCGCAAAAAATAAAAACCGCAGAGGTGATCAAATACCACCAAAAGAAAGCTCTATTTGTGGGTGAAAAAAAAGACGTCAATTTTGTTTGGGTACAACGTCGCACGACCACGCAATTGTCCTTTAAAGTGTGACAGCGGTGAAAACTAAAAATTGGTCTGGGAAGGAAGGGGGTGAAAATGCCCTGTATTGAACCGGTTAAAATCCAATAATACACTGTCTTGCCCTGCTCTGCACATGCTCAGTTCCTCTTCATTTTTGAGGCATAGCCGAGTTTGTAGAGGCCGATCTGCTGACCGCCTTAATGTGAAATTGAACCCTCCTATCCTTTTACAGCCAAGGAAGATGCTTCTGTTTGAACTGCAACTGCCATGATGCTGCACATGTGATCAGTTATGTCACCAGCCATTTGTTGGTGTGACAGTTTGGTTGAGGACACAATCAAATGTGCAGTTTGCACTTCCAACATTCCAGGAATATAACTTGTTTTTTGAAACCAGTAAATCAATGAACTTAGTTCCACTTTATCATTTACTGCTGAGGCTCTGAGCTTCAGCAAAATGGCAGCATCCAGCAAGAAAAAACAGGAGCAATGCTGGAGGCAGTTTACAGCACACACTAATTTTGTAGCATCATTATTAATTTAAAATGTATGTTCCTTGCTAAAGAACATTATTTTTTATCTAGTTTTTTGGGTAAAGTTACACTTTTAACAAAAATTTTCTTTAGCAAGGAACATATATTCCACATTATTAATTATGCTACCAAAATTAGTGTGTGCTGTAAATTGCCTCCAGCATTGCTACTGTTTCTTCTTGCTGGAGGCTGTAATTTTGCTGAAATCCAAAGCCCCAGCAGTAAATGAAAAAGTGGAACTAAACTCATCGATTTTAACAGTTTCAAAAAAGTTACATTCCCAGAATGCCAGGATTGCTAACTGTCACATTTGCTTGTGTCCTCAACCAAACTATTAAACCATCAAGTGGCTTGGATCATAACTGATCACATGCAGCACCATGGCAGTTGCAGATAAACCAAAGCAGCTTCCTTGGCTGTAAAGGATAGAGTTTAATTCTGCTTTAAGACTGTCGGCAACTGAGTATGTGCAGAGCAGGGTGAGACAGTGTATTACTGGATTTTAAATCTAGACACTTAATGTTTTACATAGCTATACTTGCAAAAGAGGCCAGCCTAAAGTGATCCAGCAGGACTTCATTTTCTAACTAAAGTTTCACTTTAAGACACCCGAAAAAGGGTGTAATAAAACTTAATAAAAAAAAAAAAAAAAACAAACCCTGAAGGGAGCCCAAAGGGTTGGGCTTGAACCATGGCAACGCTCTCGTCACTGGTGGCTGGTGCTATATTTTTTTGGGGGGGTTGCTGCTATTCATTGAGTCATCTATCTATGGATATGAGCCCATTTAGCTGGCTCTTTCCACCATTGAGCGGATGTGCAGCTGTACGGCAGCACGTGGGTATGTCTGTCTGTCAGGAGCCTGCCATGCTACTGCTGCCTGTTCTGCTGGAGCTCAGGGATCACGGCACGCTCAATCAGTGTGTCTGTTCATGTCATGCATTCCCCCCCCCCCCCCCCCCACAGCTGGCCCTTCTCTGCCTGAAAATAGATTTTAAGTGATTCTTAAATCAGGAGTGCATTCACATGGGTGCCCCCATAGCAAGCGGCTTGCTAAGGGGGCACTTGGAATAAGAGGGAGCTGACAGCACTGAGGGGAGGGACTGCCAATGAGGAGGTAAGAGGCCTTTGCACAAAGCAGGTAAGGAGAAAAAAAAAGTTTTGACTTTATCACTTTAACTGAATAAACTTGCATATTGTTTTAGGTTAATACTAACCTGCTCCTTATTGCATTCGCACAGACTAAGCTAGAGGACTGTCGTAATATGATAGTTGACCTGCGGTCTGAGGTGAAGCAAGCTAACAACAAGGTGTGCAACACTGAGCTCAAACTCGGTCAGGTGTCTCAAAAGGTGAGAATTGTCTGTCACTAGTGTGTATGTTGTGGGTGTGTTTTTTTTTTTTTTTTTTTGTCTGAGGTATCTAAAGCCCTTGTTTACGTATATCACAGTGCCCATCTGCAGGGCTGTATTAGTTCAGAGCTAGAAAGTGCAGTTCCTGCAAACCCGGAAAGTCTCACAAAGTCCTTCTTGGCCTCAAATTATGGTATTGTAGCGTAGCATCATTATTCCTACTTTAAAGTATAAATGGGTACATGAGAGAGTAAATTGTGTGAACTCTATCACTCACATTGTTCCAATGTTAAGTCCTGTTCTCAGATAAAGAGGGTTCCTCATAGCTAAAACGTACCTAAGCAGAGAGCCAATGAGATGATTCAGCATTAACATAAGGTAACTTTTACACTGATAAGTTACTAAAATGCCCTATAGTTTACCTTTTTGTATTGGTCCTGTGCCTTTTTTTTTTATTTACTTTTATAGTGTTTTTTTTTTTTTTTTTTCTTCCACTTTTTTTTTTTTTTTTTTGTCTTATACTTGATGCCTTACCCACTCTTTGTTGGCATAAGAGCCTCCTGTGTGTTCAAATCAGAGCTTATCCAATTTAACGTAAGGTTTTCAAGGGAATGTTGAACTTCATGTACTTGCATCTCAAATTTAATCAGTTTTCAGGGAAGAGCTGTGTAAAGTTTGAGCCCTTATCTGGGACTACCAGTACAACTGTATTTCTTCAGTGTCTGTAGTCCGGGAATACTTGGAATTATAAATCCCCGTACACACAGGCAGAATGTTGGGAGACATTTGCCGATACACAAAAATACTGGCAGACATTCTGGCCATGTGTATGTCAGTCTGTCCGACAAAGGCCAGCCGTTTGACTTCTGTCGGGCATGCATGCTGGAGAAACCAGCAGCTGACCAACACCCTATCGGCGCTCTTATCCAATGGCAGAGAGCACTGATTGAGTGTTCTGGTGGAGGGCGCGTCTCCCCTGTCAGAGCACAACAGCTCAGCACGGGGAGATCGCTGGACTAACTTTGCATTGTTAGTACAATGGCTCCCGACTGGAGTTGTCCGTTTTTTTTTTTTTGTTTTTTTTTGACGATCGGCCTATGCTGCCTTGCCTAGAGCAGAATGGATTCTGGCAACAAAAGCCATTTACCAGTACAGGGTAACCCCCACCCACAACCAGTAAAACCTGTTTTTTTGCTAGTGTACTTGGGAGAATGGACCTGTGAAATGTCTTCTATCAACAACTGTTGCTAGCTTCATGCTGGATTAATTTATATGAATTCTACTTTGTCAAGACGTGGGGCTAGCCTAATGGTGACACATCCAAAATATATAGAGAAACCAACAAATCAATGGAAACCTAATGGACCTTTAAGGCACCAGAAACACAATCCTTGCAGTGGATTCTATGGTGACTCTGCGGGATCAGAACATTCTGCGTTAGCCCATGGTTTTCTTGTTGTCAGTGTCCATTTCATCTGTAGGCAGGACAGTATAACCCAACAGTCCAAGAATTCCTGTGTCCCTTAATGGACTTCCAAGAATAGTATTTTAAGGCGAGTGCAAAAAATACTTGGTTACAGGGGCAGGGGTATGCTTACATAGATGACTCTTCGACTGACCTGTCTTTTTTTTTTTTTTTTCTTTGTTTGGAAAGCTGTCAAACAGCGAGTCTGTACAGCATCAGATGGAGTTCCTGAACCGGCAGCTTTTGATTCTCGGGGAGGTGAATGAACTTTATGTGGAACAGCTGCAGCATAAAAACACCAATGCAGATAAGGTATGTTATATTCTGCATACATTATGACTGCTGAAATAGCCTTGTAACAAGCCTACTATACCCTTTTGTATCCATTTTTGAAGCCTCACACTATTCAAAACATTTCCATTTATTTGCGAAAAGCAGGTAAGGGTTAAAGCCTGTTGGATTTTTATTGTGGTCTGTGTCCCTATTTAAAAGATTGTCTTTATTGTACAGGACACAGAAATCTGGGTTGTAAATATCTACCTTCAGGTGATTGGACATTGGCAAAAGCTTTGCTGGGTTTGCCCCCTCCTGTCCCCATATAACCCGGCCCACTCCATGGGACTCCAGTTTTTTTTTTATAGTGTCCTTGGGTACTAGATGTCTTCTCTTGGAGAAGAATTCCTACTATTTATTTTATTTATTTTTTTTATCTTGTAATATTTACCTATTCAAATTTGGCAGTCTTTCTTCATCTCCTTACCGGAAGTTCTTCTCCCAAAAGTGACAATGCTTGTATAAGATTCCTAACTGCACACTTCTGGCTGCCATTTTCTGCCAACAACGCAAGCTGATCGTTTGCCACCCCACCTGTTGCCAGATTCATCAGTCAGACACGGCCATTAGAGCTCAGTTGGTATTGCTCTGCTTCTGTTTTTCTGGACACCCTGAGCTCTTAATCCACATCCATTCCATGAGTATCCTGCATCATAGACAGTGGTGAGTCCACTGCAGGCCCTGTGGAAGCTGTCAAGTTTCTCCCAAATTAACAGCAGTTCCAGAGCAAGGAATCGCCCCAACACTGCTTCAGCCCCTAAACTCGAGTTCCCTTACAGGTGTGCACCATGTGACCTGTCTAAGGCAGAATTAATTGCTACAGTTTCTGACCTTTTCCAGAAGCTATCAGCCCAACCACCAGTGCTCTTCTGCATTGCCTCCCCCTGATACACACCCTGTGGCTAAAACCAAGGAGGAAAATTTGGAGTGCAGCTTTGATGTGACCTTACACACTCTGGCACTTAAAGGGGTTGTAAAGGTTGGTTGTTGTATAAAAGTCATACTTGCCTCCTGTGCAAGGGTTTTGCACAGAGGGGCCCAAATCCTCTTCTGGGGTCCCCCAGCGGCACCTCTGGCTCCTCTTAAGTGCCCCCACAGAGACCCGCATCCCCTGAGGGCACTCGTGCAGGCGCACTCCCAGGTCCTTCTGCTGCATCCATTGACAGACAGCAGGACTTGGCCCCGCCCCCGGCTCCCGTGTCACTGGCTTTGATTAACCGCAACTGGAGCCAATGCTCCTGTTGCTATCAATCTAGCCAATGAGGACCCAAGGCAGTGGCTGGAGCTGCTCTGCTCGTCCCCATCGCTGGTACGATCGGGTCTAGGTAAGTAAAAGGGGGCTCTGGGGGGCGGGCTGCTGGACTACAAAAGGTTTTACAGTCCCTTTAAGTTGCAAGAAAGTCGCATCAAAGTAGTGCAGGAACCTTTTTTAAAGTCGCTGCGATTTAAAAAAAAGTACCATTTGAAATCAGTGGGCTGCTACTGTGTCCAAAGTCGCATGACAAGCCGCACTAGTGTGCACGCAGCCTTAGGAAAGGTTTCCTTAGCCTCTCACCATATGCTGTCTGCTGTTGACTCGTTGATTGAGACAGTTCGTATTAGTCTCTGGATAGTTATGCCTAGCGTTGCACTGCCCCCATATGTATAAAAGAGAGGGACTTTTGTAGAAAGTTCTTTCCTACTTTAAATCAGGCAAGTTGGGCCTTCTACATTGATTGGCCAAACTCATAGGTTATTTTCCCTTCCTGGCCACTTTTGAAGCTTTGCTTCCTATTGATGCAACGTTTAACAAAAAATGGTCCATCACTGAACCTGGCCATTCTTGCACTGAATGCTGAATCTACCATTTCTATTCCATTTCTATCCCTCCTTTTTAAAGATTTAGTGGATAGGGGCTCATAATCCGTCAGAATGTCTTTACTTTATGTGCAGAATCCTATGGCTTAAAGCTTGGGCAACTGGTCCCGTGCAGTAAAGGTGCCTTTGCCCTTCGATGGTGAGCCCCTGTTAAGTCCCTCAGTGAAGACAATTGAGGTAGCTACTGAGGGAGGAGGGGTGCAGACCCCTTATCCAGGATCACAGTTATCTATGGAATGGATGTTCCCTACTTTACCTATTAGAAGTGTTCATCCCCCCCCCTCAGGTGCCGTCATCGATCCAGTCATGCCAAACCTAAGAGACATCTAACTTTTTCTTTCCTTCTACCTTTTAACCTACCCTAGAAGAGGTGCACAATCAATCCGAATTGCTGTTCCCTCTTTCTTATCCATTTCTACTCGCTGCTTAGGAAAAAACAAGTTTCTTTCTCGTACATCACGGGACACAGAGCCTCAGTAATTACTGATGGGTTATATAGGGTATCACTAGGTGATTGGACACTGGCACACCCTAAACAGGAAGTTCAACCCCCTATATAATTCCTCCCCTTACAGGGATACCTCCGTTTTTTCACCAGTGTCTTAGGTGTTGGTCACGTGTAAAGATGTGCTATGCTGAGCTCCAAGGGAAATATCCTAATCCTATACTGGGGCAAGCCAGGCGAACCGGATCCATTTCAAAGTGTCCTTTCTAGGTCGAATTGGATGGTACCCGGGCCTCGTGTCCGAAGAAACAAGGTTTTACCTGTAACTCTTCTCTTTTTAGAGATCTGGACCCCGCATTTCAGAATTTGGTTTTTCTAGCCTTATTCTTGGCCGGGTGCTTTACGGGCCCAGAACTGCGGATCCCCTATCCATAGGGGGCCCCAGTCTCTGAAGGTTTTCCAAACTGAGCCCACCGTGAGAGGTGAAGATTGGGTCTGTATAACAGAACCCTGCAGCTGGATAAGGTAAGGGAGATTCCACAGAATTTTGTAATTCTAGTAGGTTTCTCCTTTAAGTAAATGTATGCTATGCCTATTGTGACCACCGGGGGCTGCCAAGAGCACATACCTTCACATGCTTGATTGTCTGTCTGTGTTCACGCTGCACAAGCTCCTCCAGCCAAGCTCCAGGTAGGATGGGATGGGGGGTTTTTCCTCAAGGATTCACCCCAAGATTAGGGGGGGGGCCGCAGTGGTCAGAGGCGGTAGTATGCCGCACTATCACCGCCACCACCGCCATTACTATGTGACAGACCCCATCATCTGCCGGCCTCTCTCCTTCCTCCTCCAACCCAGCCTCCCCTCCACGCTTTTCCCGGAGGGTCGGCTTGCGTGGGAAAGCGCACTTTTTTTGAAAAACGAGGGGGGTGGTCAGAGGAGGGGGGGCGGAGCGTCAGCGCGACGTCCGGCGTGCTTAGACGCCCACATCGCCGGCTGCACAAGCTATAAGAAGCACACTTTTCAGGTGCACACAGCCTATGGAGGGACACAGAGCTGACGGTTGCATGTAAGGTGGGACACAGGCATTCTCCTAGGCAGCATTTACTAAGAAACAATTGACTGGGCATTGGTAGCAGCGGCAGTTGCTGGACTACATCGCTCAGCAGTCAGTGTTTCATTTTTGTGATACCTCCACCTTGTTTGCTTTGCACTATGGGTAGAAGAGGTACAAATGCCCCAAAAACCAGAGGCTCTAGGGGATCTTCCTCAGGCTCTGAGGACCCCCCCCCCCTTCAGCAGCACCTTCACCCCCTGAAGGGCATGGCTGGCCAGGGAGAGCCGTTGGGATCGGGGGCTGCATCTGCTTCTGGCACTTCAGCCCCTGTATATATTACGCAGGAGGTTTTTTCCTCAACCATTAATGGACTAGAGGAAAGATTAATGGCCTTAATCGCATCTTCACTCAGTGGAAGAAAACGCACTAGGTCTTCCTCTGTTACCCAGGACCCTCAGGCAGAGGAACTCTGGGGGGGAAAAGGAGAAGAATCCCTTTCAGAAGATCGGGATGGGACTGATGATTCCTCCTCTGAGGAATCAAGTGGAGAAGGGCCCTCTTCAGCTTCTCAGGATGAGAAGGTCTTAGTACAGATCCTTGCTGGATTGGTCCGCTCCACATTTAAGTTACCCGTATCTGAGTCCGTTAAAGAACCCTCTTCTTCTTTGGGGTCACTGAAGCCTTCTCAAATACATGCTTTTCCTGTTCATAATTTGCTAGAAAAGCTCATTTATTCTGAGTGGGATCACCCAGATAAACTTTTTTTCCACCTAAAAAGTTTTCAACACTTTATCCTATGGAAGAAAAGTTTATAAAGATGTGGGGGATACCGGCTGTTGACACTGCCATTTCCTCCGTAAATAAAAGTCTGACTTGTCCTGTAGACAATGCTCAGATGTTCAGGGATCTGGTTGATAAAAAAAATGGAATCCCTATTAAAGGATTTTTTTCTCTTTAGCAGGTTCAGTAGCTCAACCTGCAGTAGCAGCGATTGGAGTCTGTCAATACTTAAGAGACCATGTTAAGCAGGTCCTTAAAGTTTTACCTGAACAGCAGGCCCAGGGGTTGGCTAACCTTCCAGTGGCCTTATGTTTTGCTTTTGACGCCATCAGAGATTCTATCATCCAAACCTCTTGTCTTTCACTTGGGTTGGTGCATATGCGTAGAATCTTACGGTTGAAAAATTGGTCAGCCGAAGCACCATGTAAGAAACTTCTGGCTGGACTTCCATTTCGTGGTGCAAGGCTGTTTGGAGAGGATTTGGACAATTATATCCAAAAGATCTCTAGTGGGAAAAGCACTCTCTTACCTGTTAAGAAAAGGAGTAAGCGTCCCTCTTTCAAATGGGCTCTTTCCCCAGTGCCAGGAGCATCAGCCTCCAGGCAGTCGCTACGGCCTCCTCCGTCAGGGTCTAGAAATAAATTTCAGAGTCGACCCCAGGGACAAAAGAAGTCCTGGGGGAAGAAGCCTAGTAGACAAGACGCTAAAGCCTCTTTATAAAGGAGCGCCCCGCTTGCTTGGGTGGGAGGAAGACTGCTACGGTTCTCAAAGCTCTGGCAGGAGGATTTCCAGGACAGATGGGTAATCTCCACGGTAACTCTAGGTTACAAACTGGAGTTCCAAGAATTCCCCTCTCCTCGTTTCCTCAGATCAAATGTCCCCAGAAATCCAGAGAAAAAGCAGTCGCTCCTTCTAGCGTTAGAGCGACTATTGTCGCAAAAAGTCATCATGGTGGTTCCCACAAAAGATCAAGGATTGGGATTTTATTCCAACCTTTTTACAGTTCAAAAACCAAATGGAGATGTCAGACCCATTCTGGATCTTAAGGATCTAAATCGATTCCTAAGGATTCGATGCTTTCGCATGGAATCAATTCGATCAGTAGTCTACATCCTACAGGGAGGAGAATTTCTGGCATCAATAGACATCAGAGATGCGTATCTGCATGTACCCATTTTTCCTGCTCATCAAAAGTACTTGCGCTTCGAAATAGAAGGACGCCATTTTCAGTTTGTGGTTCTGCCTTTCGGGCTAGCCACTGCACCTCAAGTGTTTACAAAGATCTTGGCTCCTCCTCTGGCCAGATTAAGGGCTCAGGGTATAACTGTCATAGCATACCTAGACTACGTGCTCTTGATAGACTGGTCGGTAGCCTGTTTGAGCGGGAACTTGATGACCACAGTCAACTGCCTGGAACACCTAGGTTGGATTCTCAGCCTAGAAAGGTCATTCCTAAAACCAGTAAGAAGACTAGAGTATTTGGGCCTGGTCATAGATACAAGCCAAGAGAAGGTATTTTTACCTCAGGCAAAGATCAGTGCCTTAAAAGAGCTGATTCTGGTAGTCAGGACCAAAAAGGGTCCTTCTGTCCGTCTTTGTATGAGGCTGCTGGGAAAGATGGTAGCTTCATTCGAAGAAGTTCCCTATGCTCAGTTTCATTCAAGACTACTGCAACACAGTATCCTGTCTGCTTGGAACAAGAAGGTTCAGGCATTAGATTTTCCAATGTACCTGTCTCGTGCAGTGCGTCAGAGCCTCAGTTGGTGGTTAATACCCGAAAGCCTGCAGAAAGGAAAATCCTTTTTACCGGTTACCTGGACAGTAACAAGGGATGCCAGTCTTTCGGGTTGGGGAGCAGTTCTGGAACAGTCTGCGGTCCAAGGGGAATGGTCCGAAAGCGAGAGGACCTTACCCATCAACATTCTGGAGATCCGTGCGGCATATCTAGCCCTAAAAGGCCTGGACTCTCAGGCTACGGGGTTGCCCTGTCAGGATCCAGTCCGACAATGCCACAGCAGTGGCTTATATCAATTATCAAGCAGGCACCAGGAGTCGGGCAGCTCAGAGGTGAACCAGATTTTAGTCAGAAAAGCATGTGCCATACATATCGTCAGTTTTCATTCCAGGGATAGAGAACTGGCAGGCGGACTATTTGAGTCGCCAGCGGTTAGTCCCAGGGGAATGGTTTCTTCACCCCAACGTCTTTTGGGCCATATGCCAAAGATGGGGGATTCCAGATGTAGATCTCTTTGCATCCAGATTCAACAAAAAGATCGACAAATTTGTGGCAAGAACAAAGGATCCTCTTGCATGCGGGACAGATGCGTTGGTGATTCCGTGGCATCGGTTCTCACTGATTTATGCATTCCCTCCTATTCTGCTACTGCCACGACTCCTTCGCAGGATCAGGCAGGAAAAGAAGTCTGTACTTCTGGTGGCCCCAGCTTGGCCCAGGAGAGCTTGGTATGCGGAAATAGTAAGGATGACAGTAGGTTCCCCGTGGACCCTACCGTCATGTCCAGACCTGTTATTTCAGGGTCCAGTGTTCCATCCTGCCTTACAAACGCTAAATTTGACGGTTTGGCTATTGAAACCCACATTCTGAAGAATAGTGGGCTTTCGGGTCCTGTGATCTCTACCTTGATCAATGCAAGGAAGCCAGCTTCCAAAGTGATTTATCATAAAGTCTGGAAAGCTTATATATCCTGGTGTGAATCCAGGGGTTGGCATCCCAGAAAATATGTAATGGGTACAATTCATGACTTTCTACAAATGGGATAGAAATGAAGCTGGCCATGAGTACCATCAAGGGCCAGGTCTCGGCCTTATAAGTATTATTTCAACGGCCACTTGTTTCACATTCTTTGGTCTGAAACTTTATACAGGGGGTGACGCCTCTTAAATCCTCCGGTTAAGGCGCCACTAAACCCCTGGGACTTGAATTTGGTTCTGTCAGTTTTACAGAAACAGCCTTTTCAACCAATACGTCAAATTCCCTTGGTCTTGTTGACAAGAAAATTTATTTTTCTGGTTGCCATTTCTTCTGCTAGAAGAGTATCAGAATTAGCAGCTCTTTCCTGTAAAGAGCCTTATTTAATCGTACACAAGGATAGAGTGGTATTGTGCCCACATCTTAGCTTTCTACCGAAAGTGGTTTCAGATTTTCATCTAAACCAAGATATTGTTCTGCCTTCCTTTTTTCCAGATCCCTGTTCCACGGAAGAAAGGTCACTACATTCTTTGGATGTAGTAAGGGCAGTCAAGGCTTATCTGGAAGCAACTGCTCAAATTCGCAAAACGGATGTTTTGTTCGTACTGCCAGAAGGTCCCAATAGAGGGCAGGCAGCATCAAAGTCTACCATTTCAAAATGGATTCGACAAATGATTATTCAAGCTTACGGTTTGAAACAGAAAATTCCACCTTTTCAAATCAAGGCACACTCCACAAGGGCTATTAGTGCTTCCTGGGCTGTGCATCACCAGACCTCTATGGCTCAAATCTGCAAGGCCGCAACCTGGTCTTCAGTCCATACATTCACCAAATTTTATCAGGTGGATGTGGGCCTTTGGGCGCAGTGTGCTGCAGGCAGCGGTACGAGGTCCTCAGGTCTGATTACACCCTACGTTATGTGGTCCCCTCCCCTCAAATAGCATTGCTCTGGGACATCCCATCAGTAATTACTGAGGCTCTGTGTCCCGTGATGTACGAGAAAGAAAATAGGATTTTTTATAACAGCTTACCTGTAAAATCCTTTTCTTTTGATGTACATCACGGGACACAGAGGTCCCGCTCCTCTTCTTTTTTTTTTTTTTTTTTGTTTAATATATTTTTATTAATGCCAGACAAGATCCAAGTACATAAAGAGAAACCCATCACATGCTTGGGCGTAATAGACATACATAACATGGTACAGATTCCAGATTATACTAGGGTACAATAGAGAAGTAAGTAAGCAGGCCATGGGTAACCAACAATATAGAAGCTTACCATATCATCATAAGAAACAGGATCCAATCCTGACAAATCTTTCTCTTATATAAACTTCTAAAATATTAAAAGAAAAAAGAAAAGAAATGGAGTAGAGGGAAAAGAATAAAAAGGAGAAAAAGAGACAGAGGTATGAAGCAAGATGGGGAAGGGGGGGGGTGGGGGGGGGGGAGTGGGGTGGTAGGACGGATGTCTACCTCAGTCAGAACAGTGCATTTTAGTGTACAAGCACATTATATGGCTGAAGTCATAATTTCCGCGTACGCCGCGGTGTACTTAAAGGCGAACCACTGGGACCATATTTTCCTCCCCAAATCTGATTTGTTTCTGAGGGAAAAGGTTAGATCCTCCATTATAGTATGTGTGATCAACCTCGCATAGCCATTGGCGCAGGGAAGGTATTTTGGAGGTTTTCCAGCACCTAGGGATGAGAGCTTTAGCAGCGTTTAACAAATGTGGTGTGATGGATTTTTTATATGGTCCCGTTGGTTCGTCTGTACAATGCAACAATACCTGCCAGGGGTCGTTAGGAATCTCTGAACCTTGGATTTCTTTTATCCAATGGAGGATGGTGAGCCAGAAGGGCCTAATAAGAGGGCAGGACCACCAGATATGAGCATGTGTCCCTCTCTCTCCACAGCCCCTCCAGCAGAGAGGTGAATCCTGAGGAAATAGCTTGTGTAGCACAGCCGGAGTGTAATGCCACCTGGTTAAGAGTTTATAGTTAACTTCCGCTATTTTCGAGGAAATAGATGATGTGTGAGAGAGTAGGAGTATAGAAGACTTCTGCGTTTCCGTTAGGGTGTGAAGAAGATCTTTCTCCCAATTACGAAGGAAACTAGGGTATCCAACTGTGCCCAATGATCTAAGCGATTTATAAAAATAGGATAGGGGTTTCTCCATTGGACTGTCGCCTACAAAGGCTGCCTCAATCTCCGTCAGGTTGGATACCTCCCGCAGTGGTTTAGGAAGGGATTTAATGAAGTTAGATAATTGTAAATATCTCCATAGATCCATAAGCGATGGGTTCGGAACTGCTGAGAGCGCGGATAAAGGTAAGACGACAGAGTCTTTTGTGACTTGATGTAATAAGACCGAGTTCCCCAGATTCCATGAGTGTAATCTAGAGTCTATGTTCCCGGGGGGGAAATACATATGACCAGTAAGTGGCATAAGGGGGGAGTTGCATTGCCAAGCGTGCTTTTTACAAAGTAAGTCCCAGGCCCTTAGGGTGTAGATCGTGAGAGGAGATGCATCTACTGATAAATGCCTGGTTTTCTTCGGTATCCAGATTAGAGGGTAAGGGTCAGAGCCTCCCAGTGCAACCTCTAGTGACACCCAGAGTTTTGAATCCTTATTTTAGCCAGAATCTCAGATTGGAAATATCATAACTGCCATAAAGTATTGTTTGATGTCGGGAAGGGCCAGGCCACCCTCCGCCTTTGATCTAGTAAGAAGCGATCTGGACAACCTGGGACTACGTCTACCCCAGACATACCTGCCAATCATAGTTGTTATACGTTTGAAGTACTCAGCTGGAATTTGAAGCGGTATCATTTGAAACAAGAAGAGCAGCCTGGGCAGTATGTTCATTTTAACCACTCCAATCTTCCCCAACCACGAGTGTGCAATTTGGGACCATTTTTGGAGGTCAGATTTGATCGAGTTTAAAAGAGGCATAAAGTTGGTTTGGAATAAAGAGGACAATGAGGGAGTAAGGAATATACCTAAATATTTCATGGCTTTTTTTTGCCAACTAAAAGGGAAGGATTCCTGAAGGTGGGTCACAGTTTCTTTGGGGACTGAGATGTTCAAGTCCCGCTCCTCTTCTTATACACTTATATTGCTTTGCTACAAAACTGAGGTATCCCTGTTAGGGGAGGGATTATATAGGGGGTTGAACTTCCTGTTTAGGGTGTGCCAGTGTCCAATCACCTAGTAATTACTGATGGGTTATATAGTGCATCACTGAGGCTCTGTGTGCCGTGATGTACATCAAAAGAAAAGGATTTTACAGGTAAGCTGTTATAAAAAATCCTGTTTTTTCTAACCCTTTTTTGACCTCATTGGTGCAATGGGTGTTCCTCTTGTTTCCTTCTTGAAAGGTAATAAAGTACTTCTCAACTCCTACATAGCCCCTGTCCTTGAAACCTGTACATACGACCAAGCATATGATGTATTGGTATAAACTATTTCCGTAGTCTTGCTCCTACAAGGTCACCTCTGACCCAGCCATTTGTCTACCCTATAGTTGGGCTTTGCCAAAATGATGGAGAGTTGCTACTAGTGAATGTGACTTATTGTGTGCTAATTAGTGCTTGGGGATGTTTCATGGTCTGTGAATAGATTTGTGTCCTGTACTGTGTGATAAAGATTAGTTTTTTTATGTGCCTTTTAAATTCTGCGTTTTAGAAAACGGTAAAGGACCTGGATCATTCCTGAGACTGCTCTGTGATTTCTTGCTTACTTATAAAACTGGAGCCTCACACAATAGACAAGGTTTTATATAGGGACACTAGGGAGCAGACCCTGTAAAGGTTTTGCCCAAAGCCAATCACACAAAGGCAGTGGCATATAATCCATAGTCTATGCATTGATGCCAGGGTCCTGTATTGCTCAAAGTAATGCGCTCTCTACAGACCTCAAGTGGATCTTGTATTAGAATTTAGACATTTAACGAGCCTTTCTGCTCACCAGTTGGAAGACCTAACTGTTTCCCAGTTATTCCATGGCTATAGTTAGCCAGTAGGGTGGTTTGGGCTATAACCAGGGTTCAAAGGGTCACCTTTACAAGTATTTGAAATCAGGTGGTTGGTAAGTATTTGTCAGTAGCTTTACTGTTAATAGAGAAGTTTGGGATTTAGAAGAGAGAAATTCTACTCCCCTGGTGGATCCAGCATCAGTCCGATGTTCCGTCTGTCCCCCGCTGGCTCTGATGGAACTGAGCGATCAAAGACTGCTCAGTTCTCAGCATTCTGTAAGCAGAGAGCCGGGGCCAGTCGCTTGCTTTCTGCTCTCAGTGGAGCGCAGAGTTGGGCAGGGCAGTGGCTGTCTCGAGCGATAAGCGGCTTGCTGAAAGGCTAAGCCAGGTGGCAGTCCGGGCTTCAGGGCAAATACCGACCATATGGTAAGGATCTTTTCAGAGCCTGGTCTGACTTGCTGAGGTCAGCCGACAGCAGGCTTCAGCCCGAGGTAGGCTGAAAACTTGTTACAGGAGTGCGGAACGAACTGCACTCCTGTGATTCATACAAGAAGTACAGCCAAAATGGCTTTGGCTATATTTCCCCTTTTTGTTTTTTTTGTTTTTTTTGTTTTTTTTGTTTTTTTTGTTTTTTTTGTTTTTTTTGTTTTTTTTGTTTTTTTTGTTTTTTTTGTTTTTTTTGTTTTTTTTGTTTTTTTTGTTTTTTTTGTTTTTTTTGTTTTTTTAACTTTTTCATGACCTAAGGAACAGTGTAAAATATAAAAGGTTGATCTTCCCAGAAATCCAGTGAGCTTGTAACCCTCCTGTGTGCTTTGCCTCTGCAGCACTGAAATTACAAGCAGTGTTCTCAACCCTTCCCAGTTCATCCCCTATGTTTTGAAGATGGAGGGAGGTGTTCTATAGTCTAAATCAGGAACCCTGAAAACCAAAACAAATGCAGTCACCACATCGAAGGGCTGGTATTCTAATGTTTTATGCTTTTCTTACTTTAGGCTTTCAGACAAGTTTCTTTCCTGTTCACATGACATAGGAATTCAGATACTCAGGTTGTACTGATAACTACAGGAGAATTGGACACTGGCAAGCAAATTGTGTGGCAGCCCCATATGCCTCAGTCTTTTGCTAAAATCCCTATAAGATGGATGCCTTTTCTCTAATTTGTGTAAAATATAACCTCCCTGGCTTTTTTTTTTCTTCAATCAAGATTCCTACTACATTGCTGCTGAGCTGGACTCTTTATGCAGCCATCTGTATCAGTCTTTCCTGCTCTGACTGCTGGACTGGACATTGCAGGGTTAGCCTGGAATGTGAACTTTGCGCGCTGGGCACTGCATTGTGTTGCTTTCCAGACCAGAGTGTACTAGTTAGCTCAGGACCTGGAGAGCGCTCCATGGCCAACCTATGGCACAGTCCTAGGTCTGACCTGGTCTCAAAAGATTTGGGGGTAGGCCATGCAAGCCAAGCACTCAGTGCTACCTTATTATGAAGACAGATGGGCACTGTTTAAAATTGCTTTTCTTTGGTATTACTGCAGAATTGAGAAGTGCTAAGTTCACATCCCCCGGGATACTTTCCACAGAGGATTGCTTGCTCTGTACCACCGCCATTCACAGAACAAGTTGTATTTTTTTCAGTTCATGCAAGATGTTCTCTAATTGAGCAGGGTGGGGAGGAGGGGCTGTAACTTCACAATAAAATACTATATGTTCTATGAATGGTGTTTGGTGCCAATTAAAAGCTCTTTTCTGTTCACACTTTTCTAGTATCTACCTGGTGGATGTTCAGGCCTCCTCTGATGCCAGCTTTAGACATAGGGTCTGTCAGGTGGCTTTATGAGCTGCGGGCAGTCTAGGGTTTTGTTGCTTTTAAATGCGCTTGCTAGTGTTTTCTTGCTGCTGCCCACATATCCAACCGCATCTGACTTCCTGTGTCCCTCAATGAACAGAGAAGGGGATTTTTGTACTTGATGAAAAGTCCTTTTCGTGGGGTTCATTGGAAGACCCAGGTCACGCCCCTCTACAATCGTGCTCTTTGCCACAAAACTGAGGCGTGCTCAGTAGGATGGTTTATACTGGACTGTCCCACAACTTTTCTGTGTGCCTGTGTCCAATCCTCCTGTAGGCTGCAGCATAACCTGACTTTATCTGAATTTCTGTTTCCATCAAAGAACACCCTGGAAATGGATTTTATGGCAAGTTTTAAAAAAAAAAAAATCCTATTGAACATTTGTAGTAACATTTTATTCAACTAAAATTAAAATTCAAAATGGTCAATACCTTTTTTGGAACACATGGTATGTCACTATTTAAATATTTGAATAATAGCGTGTCATGGCTCAATAGGTGTACAGTTAGAAAAACTAGAGAATTGGGTAGAAACTCTGGAATCTAGAACTGGATAAAGCAAACTTGGCAGTGGTGGCTGAAACAGAATGTCCCTTGTAGTTTCCTGCCTGGTGGTCTTTAGATTGCTGTAGCACATGCGACAATGCTGTAAATATTGACTGACATAAATCATGTAATCTGCACAGGAAGTGGAGATGTTGCAGGTCTCCTTTAAGAAGGAACTGGAAAAGGCTCGCTGTATGGTGGTTCAGCATAATCAGAGGCTGGAGAGCACCCAGAAAAAAATAATGGAGCTGGAGGCGCAGCTGGCAAAAAAGGAACTGCTCTTCCAGGAACAGAAGAAGTTTCTGGAAGATATCAAAGTCAAGAACCGGTAACGGTTGTGAATCTGCATGTGTTTGTATGCCTATCCTGATTACTGTATCCCATGGAACTGTCCTTAACTAAGCCAGTTTTTATGTCTGTGTGTAATGTGACATCACTGCTTCCCTCACCCTTCACCTCCATAGCTGTTCCCAACCTGAAATGACTACTGTGCCCTATAAGCGGCGCACACACAGGTTATATCCAGCATTACAGCTTAGCTAGAGAGGATATTGGCTTATTCTAAAACTACAGATGGAAAGTTCCATGACCAAAAGCAACCAATCCGAAATTTACTTAGTTAGACAAGTGGGAGATGGATCTTAATTCTTAGCTATGGGTACCGTATGTATTTATTTATTTTAATTTTTTTTGTGGTGTTTTGCTGAACATGCCTAATGGCTCACTTGTCATTTCACAGACCTGCTTCTGTGTTTTAAAATCAATCAGAAATATATTTATTGCAGTGAGTTGGTTAGAGGCAATCCATGTTTCATAATTAGTTGGTCCTTAAATTCAATATGTAAGCCGTAAATGATCTTCTGTTATCCTTCTGCTTGGCT
The DNA here is from genome assembly GCA_037952925.1 of Lithobates clamitans. NCBI lineage: Eukaryota > Metazoa > Chordata > Amphibia > Anura > Ranidae > Lithobates > Lithobates clamitans. The sequence goes on from JBBGZY010000883.1 coordinate 1,240,903, forward strand.
CTTAGGGGTCAGTTGCAGGCAGTGGAGAGCAAGTACCATGCTCAGAAAAGGATAAGCCAGTCTTTTGAGAGAGAAATCTTATCTCTGTACTGCCAGCTGGAGAGTGAAGGTCTGTTAAAGAAACGAATGGAAGAGAAAGCAGAAACCGCAGAAGTTGCAGAAGAAAGGTAAGCACAAACAACAAACAAACTTTGCACTCTGTAAAACAAAAATTCATGATAAATCAAGTGTAAGGCAGCAGCACTTGAGCATCAGAATACTAGATACGTTAATAACAAAGGCAGGTCTGCTATACCTATAAACGTTCCATAAGAAATAGCATAACTACATATAAACTAGTAAAACAATGCAATGTGCAAATCTGAAAAGTGTGAAGGTACAAATCCCATGAAAATTTAAGCAACCACCGTATATAGGAAATGTCTATAAAGTGAACTGGTGCTTTTTAAAATCACCCCAGTGACAAGGTGCCAACTGCTGCAATCCCAAACCTCCAGGTACAAACACTCCTTACCAGATCAATTGAGGTTATAGGAGGTCATAAGTGCTCATACAATAAAGCATCCCAGCAGCCCCAGCCAGTGTCTCCTTCATAGCCCAGTATTAATATTGTAGTTATCCGCCAAATGATCATATGCCACAATAAAGGTAAGGAAGAGGCCCAATAGTGCAGCACCATTACAATTCCATAAAAGTTCATTACATAATTGTACTCGCAAAAGGAAAGAAATTGGCATGTAAGCCTCCCCAGACTCGGACGGTGGGTGTGATGACATCACCACTGACTTCGCACAACATGTTCAATTGTATTTAGATATCGGGGAACCGGATCTAGCTGAAGATGTCCTTAGTTACAAAATAAAGCATACGACATAAGCAATGTACAGTGGTTCTCCTTCCACCTACCCACTGTCACATTCAGTGGGCAGTACTACCTGCTAGACGTGACCCATTAAAGCAAATGGAGCCATGCTGCAACTGCGTGCAATATGAGGTTGTGGTGCAGGCTGTTAGGGGTCAAAGCAGGCAGTGAGAATGTTACACATGCTTGCTGACATTGCAGGAAGAGGTTGTTGGATTGTGGGAGAGGGGGTTGACTGACTTTGTAGGAGGAATGATTTAGTGCAGGGGGTAGTGTGCACTAAGCAGCAGCTACAAAGATGCTGCCAGCCTGGATGCTGATGGGACTTCCTCCCTGCACCAAGCCTGCCCCTTTCCCTGCTCACGCAGTCAGAGATTCTGACAATTGGGATAACAGACTGCCTAAGATTTTTTTTTTTTTTTTGTTTGCTGTTGTCTCAGCTGTCCTCAGCCTGCCTTCTCTCTACCGTGCCAAACAGCAGGCTGAGTAGGAGTCAGATGCAGTAGTAGTGAAGCTGTCAACATTCCCCCAGGGCTGTATATTTGGCAGGTGAAGAGGCAGGTTCTGTGCAGGGAGGGAGCTCTCCTATCAGTCTTCCAAGCAATATCAGTAGGGGAGGGAGTAATCCTTATAATTCATCTATGCTGGCTGACAACAGCAGTGTTGGTAAAGGAAGGAAGGGCTGTGTACAAGGAGGGAGCCCAGCAGTTGGCATGATGTCCCTTCCTCTACATGCTCCTAAGCTCTGTAACAAGACTTCACAGAACAGCCAGACTTCATAGCATAGCACCGGTGGGGCTTGAGAGCAGGTTGCTGCTGTTGTGCTCTTCTTACGTCCTCTCAAACGAACAAGTGCAAGATCTCTGGGGGCTGGCAGGGGCAGAGAAGAGATCCATGGGAGGAAAACTGCAGGGGGTTGGTGGAGGCAGCAAAACGGGCACATCTGCTCAGATGAGGGGCTGACTGATCTGGAGGGTTGCACTGGAATTTTCTTACATCCTGATTGGCCAATAGGAAGAAATGGGGAGTGGATGTGACATTGCTAATGGAGGCAGAATCCCCCAGTGGCAAAATTAAACTGACAAAATGATCCCCAGTATGAATCTATGCAGAGAAAACTAAACAAATTTAATTTATACTATTAGACATTTAATAGAGTTGACACAAAAAACTCTCTGCAGTGTGTTGGAATGTTTTGACCCTTCCAGTGACAGCGGTGAGTAATTACAGATCTTGAGGATTCAGCCCCAGTGACATCGGGACTGAGGCCAGGATAGGAAAAGATCAGTTGTAAAATGTCAGGTTGAGAATGCCTTAGCCTGGGGGTCAGCAGCCAGGTGATTGGTAGATCGCGGTCTGGCTTGCTGACCCGCCATCTCAAAGCATCACAGAGTGCAATACAGAGGGACTGCTTGTAAAGTTGGAGCTGTAGTAGTGAGCAAGAGCTGTATAATCTGATGCCTCCTCTGTAGTGCTGGCTCCTGTCCCATGAGAAGTGATACCAACTGCACTCCATCTCTTATCCCTACTAGTGGTCTCCAGGGTGGTGCCAGCCGCAGAAAAGAGCTCTTCAGGTCAGTGTGAAGCAATACACTGGTATAATAGTACAGAGCTGCTTTCATACTGATGTGCTGCGGTTTAACCACACCTGCCAAGCATGACCCATTCAAGTGAATGAGGTCGCTCTGCAAATGCCCTGCAATCTTGTGCAGTACAGCAAACAAGGGGTTAAAGCAGGCCGCATTGTTTTGCTTTTTTAACTCCTTGGACCCTGCATAAGCATGCAGTTGCGGGGCACTTGCAGAGTGGCCTCATTTACTTGAATGGGTCGCAATTGGCAGGCGGTAGCACCCACCAGAAGAAACAGGGGATTTAATTCCTGCTGCGGCATGTGTATACCTTTGGTTGGGGGTGGTAAACCGCAATTCAACCACAGGGTTTTACCGCTCCCAACTTTGTGTGAATGAGCCCTGAGGGTGCCACTGCCGAATGCAACTAAGGGCTCATTCACAAGTGCAGCAGATACTGCTGCTCCCCTGAAAAGTGATCCAAGTGTGTTTGACAAGTGGTGGGGAGGGGATATGTTGCCTCCTCACCACCTGATTTAAACCCATGATTGCTATGCAATGCATGAGATTGGGACACGGTAGTATGGCAACTGGAGCTTAAGATCATGTGTGAGGAGGAGAAACTGTGCCCGGTGATCTTTGACTTCCTCCACGTTGTTAGATCTCCAACTCTTTACAGAGGCGTTTCCATTTTAAAAAAAAAATTAAGTCAGCAGCTACAAATACTGCAGCTGCTGACTTTTTAATAATCGGACACTTACCTGTCCCACGGTCCAGCGATTCGGGGGTTGGAAGCCCCACTTGTCTCCTCCGTTCGGCGGCGTCGGCATTGCAACTGTGGCTTCACAGCCTGGCACCCACTGTGCATGCGCGAGCGATTGGCTGCTCAATCATCTGGGACCTGTAATGTGTCCCTTCCTGCGCCGAGTGGAAGTGATGTCACCAGCCCAGGCACTGAAGGAGGCAGACTACGAGGGACCCCCTAGCAACAGCCATTTACAGGTGAGTAAAAAAGAAAAGGGGGGGGCAAGAAAAATTGCAGTGCCACCTAGTGAAAAATAAGGGGACTAATTGCCACGTGAAAGGGCAACCATTCTGTGCTGATGTCTTACATTTTAATATGTTCAGCTGGAAAAGTGTAAAGTGCTGATAGGAGCACTTACATTAATGCCTGGAGTTGGGCTTAGGTTTAAAACACATACAATATCAAAACCATTATGTACAAATATCTGTGTGGCTAATAAATATATAGATCTCCTTCATTGTGACTGGATATTATCTATAGATAGAGATTATATAGATATATCTATCAGTGTCCCTATGAGCAATAGGTGAGAAAAGAGATGTTTAACTGTGTCTTGCACCAGTCCCTCAACATGTTCCGTGGGGTTCCTGCTTCCCCAAAAGTTCAAAGAGTTTAAAGTATAGGGGGAAAACGTGATACCAAACAAATATACATTGTACATAGGTCCATATGGACACATGGAAAAATAGGATATATTAGACATAAGTACAACACATGTATCTACACATAGGGCCCCAAACATCATTGCAGCCACCAACAATGCATATACAACTCCAGGAACTCACCCAGCCAGCACCCAGGAGGGGCAGAAGCATTGGACAGCGGGAGGTCTCCCCGGCGAATGTGGGGATCAAACAATGACTATGTAGATCTATTTGTAGCAAAAACATAATTTAAGATCGTAATTGGGTCATAACAAATCTATTATATAATATGACATAAAGTATAGTGTATATACACACCTCATATACATATATATGTGTGTGTTATATATATGTAAAATGTGTGTGTATGTATATAGATATATATTGATATTGTATCTGCACTAGCTCCTGGCAGTATATGCAAAGAGGACTGAAAGAAAGGAAACGCAGGTGGTCTGTAATGGTGAGTATGGGTCAAAAGTATCTAGATAAAATTATACAGTATACTGAGACGGTGTCTCTTTAAGAGTGAAAATACATACATAGGCCACGCCACTCACCTTCCAGATACAGCTTAAGTTGCAATAAAGGGTTAAAGCCTAGTTAGGCAGATGTACCAGTTTCAGATATTTTATCGAAGTATAATCCTATAAGATTTATGCAGACCATCGCACCTTCATGATTAAGGGAGTGCCTGAAACCTTAAAACAATGCTACTAAATGATCTTATCCCATAGTCTGACTTGTCAAAAATGCTGCCAGAAGTCATTGTACCTGCGATCTCGGTTCAATTGCAGCACCACCAGGAGAGTGTCTTGAGTGCCTCTGGGATCCCACGTATGGCGGTGGTGGATGGCGTTGCCAGACCCGGCTCCCAAATGCGCATTGCTGCAGCATTCGTCAAGGAGTCCCCTGCCATAACCGGGCTCACCGTCGCCAGTGACCGTGCGGCCAAACCGCACCTAGTGCAAGTGAGCCGCCTTGTCAACTAGGCAGAAGGTGAAGAAGCACCTGTCTGCCAGTGTCCGGTCAGTGGGAGACTCACACCTGCCAGGTTATGACCAAAGAGCCACACTCAACACACACTCAGGGCGCAGCAGGATAAGACCATTTCCATACTGTCTCATGAATGAATAAATACGATGCAGGGTGCCCATGCATAGAGAACTTAACCACCTATAAAAAGGAAAAAGAAAAGAGGGGGGGGGGACAAATATATACCATAACTATAACATCTTTATAGCAATCAATTATTGCAAAATCCAAAGGAGAAAGAAATACAATGTAAGATCAAAAAGGTAGCTATATAAATCCTGCATAATTTTAAGAGAGCAATCCAAAAAAAATTTCCACCAAGGGGGTAAAGGAAGGGAAGAGAAAAAGGGCGGGGACAAAACACCAGGGTGGAAGGGAAAAGAGGAAGGTTTAAAAGACAGTGTAATTTTATTGTGCCCCAATAGGGGTATTTTAAGTACTTGGTCCATGTATAGGGAGATATACTTCCATTTATTTTAAAGAAGGTTTGTATGAATTTTAATTCCTGGAGGTACAGTAGCAGACAATCTTTCAGTCCAGAGGGTTTTGTGCTGTAAAATGCGTTTATCTCAGTCTCCTCCTTGGATCAGGAGGGGTTACCTCCATTACAAATGACTACAGTATTGTCAAATTTTATGGTGGCGGCCAGTGTCTAGTAATTGGGGTTATAATCTTGCTACTACTCGAATAGTAAACATGGTTCCCAATCCTCTGGCCGAATTGTCGGATGGTCTTACCGACATAAAAAGCTTTGCACTGGCAACTCATAAGAAAAATTACACCTTGGGGGCTATTTGTGAAAGGCAAATCCACTTTGCGCTACAAGTACACTTGAAAGTGCAGTTGCTGTAGATCGGGGGGGGGGGGGCATGCAAGGAAGAACAGCCATTAAGCTTGCACATGATTGGATGATAAAATCAGCAGAGCTTCCCCTCATTTCAGATGTTCCTCTCAGATCTACAGCGACTGCGCTTCCAAGGGCACTTGTAGTGCAAAGTGGATTTGCCTTTCGTAAATTTCCCCCCTTGTGTTCTGAAATCTGCAAGAGCTCTCCACTGTTGTCCCAAAGCAGAATCCAACTGCACATTTTGGTCATCATACATGTACTTATATGTCAGATTTCTAGAGAACATATATAGATCTTAATGGTTTCTCTAATGTCTGTAGGTTGAGAGGGGCAGTAACCTAGACCCAGGCGCAGTACCAAGATTTGTGCAGGGGTAAGCTGCACATCAGTTAAATTAATAATTAATTCTGACTGGTTTGTATAATTTGAGTGGTTGGGTTGTGAACCATACAGCTGCTGAGATTCCCCTGTTTTTTTGGCCTCCTGCCAATGCCGCGGCTGAATCTAAAAAAAAAAAATAAAAAAATCCCCTGTAATTGATGCCTTTAGTAGTACCACTAGTGTTAGGTTACCCTTTTTTTAATGTTTTGAAGGATGGCAGTCAGATTACTTGTAGTGGAGTTAGTATCTCCCGCATGGGGTGCAGTACCGGGGAGTCTCTTGCTCTTAGTTGGTGAATGAATGCCCACCACCATACCTAGTGCGTTTTTGTAAGGACGTGATTGAGAAGCCTGTGTTCCAGATAAGCTCCTCTTAAACTTCTGAGGAAGTGGTAACCCCGCAAAACATATTGAGAGAGACTGGTGCAAGATACAGTTAAACATCTTTACTCCCCTATTGCTTATAGGTTGTGTGTGTGTATATATGTATCTATAGAGATTATTATATTATAATTTTTGACCACACAGATATTTGTCTGTAAAAGTCTTTTGTCCTCCCTATTCCAATTTTTCCCATAATCCTATGATGTAGGTACTAAGCATTTAAGGCTTTTTTTTTTTTGTGTGTGGCTTACAAATTCTTCCGGCTTATGTTTTTAAGCCAAGCATTCTATTTACTTATATTCCTTTTGTATTTTGTTTTGTTACAGACATGATGTGGAGTACCCGGCTGTCTCCAGTCCTGATGACTTAATCAGAGAAGAGTTGAATGGTAGCAATGATGCCAACCCTGCCATGCACAGCAGTGGAAGCAGTCGCAGTGGAAGCAGTCGCAGTGGAAGCAGTCGCAGTGGAAGCGGCAGCAGCAACCTGTCCACGCCAGAGAAAGGGGGATCTAATCTACCGCTTAGCAGGCGAGAGCTGCTGGAGCTACCTTCTGAAGGTCCTCTGACTATTGGCTCTTATCCAAATGCCAAGAGCCTTCTAGGCATCCGAGCGCGGGAGCTGTTTCGGAACAAGAGCGAGAGCCATTGTGATGAGGAAGGGATCAGCAGTCTCTCGGAGATCCTGAAGACAGAGCTATGTCAGGGACCTGGATCTGAGGCTAGAGCTGTAAGCTCATCAGCTGGCAATGCTGGCCCCTCGAGTGTGCGGGATTTTCAGATAATGGACTACGATTAGACACATCATGCCCACAGTTGGGAGGCGAGCAGTGTTACTTTCCCTCTCACTCCTGGCTCTAATCAAAAGGTATCTGAACTTTCAGGAAAAGTTTCACTACTTCTGCAGTGCAACAGTAGCGGACCATCAGAACTGGAAGGGATGAAATCTCATTATGTCACACCCCGCTTTTATTTTCCCCATCATCTCAACTACAGCCCAACTTCCCCCTCCACAGAAAACCATTTTCTTCCACTCCTTCTGTAAAACTTAGACCTATAATTGGCTAAATAATGCGGGTAACCTGGTCCAAGCACATACATAATCCTTACACTGTCCAGTTCAGACTAAGACAGGAGCCCTGTTTGGTGGCTGTCATGACTTGTATCCATGTGCTGGTGTTGCTCACTGGGATGAGATTTCATTGGTCATGGATATATAGATTTTTTTTTTTTTTTTTTCTTATCAGGGCAGCCTGAATATTTACATACTGGAAGGAACATTTTTGTCAGAACTATGCCATGTTCATCCACCAAGTGATAAATCATCCAGCGTCTTGCAGCCCTCCCCCTTCCCTGGCACTGGAAAATGGCAGCTTAGTCCAGCATAATGCTTGTTAGAAGTGGCCTTAATTTTTAGTTGAATGTCAAAAGGGACCAACAGCTTTTTTTTTTCTGGGCTCTTCAATTAAGACATTTTATTTTCTGCCACACAATTGTGTTAAAGCGAATCCCTGCTTTGTCCATTCAGGCAAAGCAAGAGGCTCACTGTAATGGCTGCACATACTTGCTGTACCCTTACTTTCCCACCAATCCAATCAGCCCCTGGGAGTAAAGGAAAATACTGGGTACTTCAAAGTATGGAGAAGCATGCGAGTCATTCTATTTCCTCACATATGCCAGCACTGATAGTTGGAGGGTAGCCGCTCTGACACTTAATGCTTTCACCTTGGTCTGGGGAAAGGCTCCTCATCGCCTGTGTAAGAGCCAAGTCTTGATTTGCAGCTTACACAAGGTTTCATCACTGTGCACCAGGTGACTGTACAGAGCAGAAAGACTAGTGTGGGCAGCTAGCAATGTCAGCATTGGAGTGAACTTTTTGCTTTGCTTTGTATGGGCAAAGCCATACAACTTTAAAGGTTGTTTCTAAACTGCTCTTCCTCTTGTCGGTGGAGTCAAAGGGGCCTGAGACACCCTAGGGTTTCTTAGATCTGTCAGTGACTCCATAGACCACTGTAGATTTTTTTTTTTTTTTTTTTTTTTTTTCTACTTCTCTTGGAATCTGGCTGCTCCTTCTGTTGCAGGGGAGTCTCTCCTGGTTTTGACTTTATTTTTCATAACATACAGTAAGTAGCCATTCTCTGACATGGAGCAAGAGATTATCTTGTAATAGCTCCAGGGGTTGTGCAGAGTCGTACATCCTGAAAGATATGGCAAGCCGTTGGGCCTAAAGTGGACCTACCAATTTTGTGTGGACCTGCCCAGTAATTATAGCCTGTTTCTTTGCAACAAGCTGAGCTAACGTTTTGGTTCCTCCATCATTTCATTCTGCAGTAAGCCCTAGGGCAGAGAAGCCGTTCCAGAACTAGGAACCGTTTCAAGGCGTTTTAGTCTGTACATTAAGCTCTTAAGGTGTGTGGGTTTTTTTTTTTGTTTTTTTTTTTTGTTTTTTTTTTTGTTTTTTGCACTTTGACGCAACACTTCCCAATTTAGACACTACATTCTGAAACTGCTCAGATAACTCTGGGTCCTATGTATTACATCTGTAGAAAATGCATATGTATTTTCTCATATTAACTGTTTTGAAACCTCCAGGTTAAGAGCAGAATCTGGTACTACACTATTACTTTTTTTTTTTTTCGTCAATCCTTCACAAATATGCCAAAGGAGCACTAGAAGCTGGTTTGTGTTCTATCCATAGGCTCCTCTGTTCCCTAAAGATGTTTAAGAATATCTCTCACACACAGCATTAAGCATTGAGGCAGTGCAAAAAGCAATGAAGATGTAGTGTCTTGAACAGCAGGTACTCTTAAAATGGACCCGTATATTTTAAAGTGAACCTGTTGTATCTGCTGAGGTATATAAACTAAGTTCAAACACCTTGTGATATCTGTTCTAGTCTTCAGATCTGCTCCTTTGTGTCTGGGGAGGACCCTTCATCCTAGGCCCAGGCTAGAGTTTTGACTTCTCTCCCAGTGGATTACTAAGCCCCTGGTTCTGCTTGGCTATGACCCACCCTGTGTATTTCAACTGAAATGCCAGGGACTCTACTGGCTACTGAGACTTTGGTATTTAACGGTTGAATGACAGGGGACATGGTTCAGTACATGAAAGGGTCTCAGGCTTAACTTTAACTTGGGAAGACATTGAAGTTTTTTTACACAAAGGCACTGATCTGAAGACAAGTGCAGGTACCTGGATTTGGCCCTCCAGCAGTTGCTACTTTTTACACATCCTTACTGCTGCTTGACCTGCCTTGATGAATAAGCCTGGTAGCCATTTTGCTTTTCAAGCAGTCTTATAAAATGGATTGCAAAATTTTGCCGGACACATCACAATTGTTTTATTTCATTTTTTAGGAAATACAGGTCTGGCCTTCTGAAAGAAAAAGTACCTTTTTTGCTGCACGTAACAACCATTGAGTCTCCCAATGCTAGTTGGAGGAGAAAAGAAATCTACTTGCTCTGGGAACTTGGTGGTTTTTTTTCAATGAATCTAACATAAGAGGCCCACTCTTTCCTCTTTTTCCCAAAGTTTAGACAAGTTCTAGTTTTATTGCAGTCAAATGCAAGTCCTTTTATAACAGAGCTCCTAGTTATTTTTCAAAACCTTGCAGGAATTCAGTCACAACTGTTGTGTTTTTTTCACTGTTAAAATGAACGAAGAATGTGCCAGAATAATATTTTCCCCTCTAATGAAGTATCCCATCCAGCCTTCCTTTGGGGTAGGGGTAAATGGCCCTAATGCCTGTCGGCCAGCAAAGATAGCCTGTCCTCTTTCTGCATCCTAAGCCAATCAGGCGATGCCTGGTGTGTTGGGTTGGTTCATAACCAAAAATATGGCAGCTCTCGGCAATGCTTACCCAGATGTATTGGAGTGGACCTCAGGCCAGTTCTTTAGCAGCTAGAGTGTTCAGGCTGAGATTTACAGGTATAGTGCAGGTGAACAAAGAACATTTCTGGCTCAAATACCTCTGTATGATCATATTCATGCTGCATTTTGTGTTTTTTTTTTTTTGCACTGGACTTTCTTCAGATGTTAAACCGCATTTGACAGGATACTTCACATGATTGGTAGAGCTTTTCAAAAAGATGCATACTGAAGTTTGACCCTTTTTCTGCTTAGACATCATTTTGTACAATGCCACACCTTATTCATGTGATCATGTTGGAGCATTCACAGTTGCTTTCTCAGCTGTATGCTAATTGCGAGTCCGTGTGTAACAGTTTTCACTGCATAGCTTTTTTTTTTTTCCTTCTGCCACACTTTCCCCTCATCCCTCCCTCTTCCTCAGAGACATGTCACATTCTTGCCGTTCCCAGTCACTGTCCAGCAGGCCACAGTTCATATTGAATCCACATGTTCTGCTAGCAGGTGGACTGGCTACAGAAATTTGTATGTTGGGCCGAAGCAGCCCAAACCAGGATGCCCAGAAATGTTTAAGACTATTTGCTTGTGTTTTAACTGTGAACAAATAAAGCAGGTTATTGTTTTGCACTAGTATTGCTTGTTTCTTACATGGTAGCACCTTTTTCAGTAATAATAATGCTAACTTACAACTGCATGAAACCAGTGGACTACACGGGATTCCAATTTTGTGTTTTTTGCAGGTTACTGCACTTAAAGAATAAGTTCTCATTTAGGAACATGTTACATGTTCCACCCTAAAATGTAACATGTTCCAGCATCTGCACCCTCTCTCCCCTTAATGGCTGTGACTGGTGTGTGTGACTCCCCCCCCCCCCCCTCCCATGGAGGACAAATAGAGGGGAGATCGCTGTACTAACATTGCATAGTTAGTACAGCAAGCTGCTCCCAAGAAAGGGAAAAGAAACCTTTTAAAGTAAGTTTCGGCTTCTGTCTGTGATGGCAGGTGGTCATAGTAAATAACAGGCAGTAGTTCTTTGAGGCAATTTCTCAATGAAGTTCATTCAATTTAGATTTCAGTTGTTTTGTGCAGATGTTTAATGGTAAGAAAAAACTCCACATACAGTGGAAAATGTTTGGTGTATGAGAATTTGAGACTAAAACGAAAAGGTTTGACATCAGAAGTGTACAAAATGCCCACAGCTGTGCATACTGTGTAATGCATCTGTCTGCAGTTTGTGTAATTTTTTTGTAGTACCTCAATCCTGACGGAAGGATATATCCAGCTAATTTCAAAGCTTGACAGATTAGCTGTATCTGTCACATTGGGGATTTGTGTTACCCAACTTCCCGGTGGTTGAGCTTCGTTTTTATTCCCCTCCAATAAAATTAATAAAAGCTGCGGTCAGTCATACGGGGGGGGGGGGGGTGTAGTACAAATGCCACAACTGTGATGCTTTGCTTCAGTTGCAGCAAAAATTATCTACCCTCCCATTACGTTCTGTGGGCAGTACTGCAATCACGACCCATTCAAGTGAATCAGTCACAATTGCCTTGCAACTGTGTGTAAAATGCATGCAGTTGAAAAAGCCGTGGTATAGCATTTTCAGGGTTGAAACGGGCAATGAGGAGATGATTTATTGCCTCTTAAAAGCAATCCCCCATTGATGGCTTTTTAATGGGGAGGCAAGCACTCCACTAAGAGATTGACAAACCTGTGTGGTATATGGCACAGTTACATATCAGTCCTGGAACTAGCACCGCTTTCAGTAATGAGTCCTCAACTCTGTGTAAGCACCAACTGGAGTGACTTGAGTTTACACAGAGCTTCCTTTGCTAGTCCCAGGCATCTGAATGTAGTAGTGGGAGATTGAAGGAAGGTAGGTGCTGCTGGGGGAGCACAGGTTCACGTTTGAGGCAGATATAGGGATATAATATAAAGCTATATGGATGAAGATGCTTGTTCTAAAAAAAACTTTTACTCATGCGTTACTTGACTCTACCAATAACCGTAAGTTTGGAAAATGCACAATACAATCAAATGCTGATTTGCTTTATGTTCTCTTTATTAATGGAGAAAATCCAAAGCAATATGAGCAGGCCCACTTAACCTAAAAAGAGAAAAAAATGTCATGGAATTACATGAGTAACTCATTTTACTTTTATTAAATGTACAGAATAAATGACAGTGATTTATAATTGCGTACAACACATGCATGTATATACGATAAAAGATGATTATACTGTGATAAATGCTGTTATAACAAGCTGGACTACTTGAAAATGACTACTGTTTAAAACCAAGAAGACAGCCACAATTATTGGCTAAATAACTAACTTTTAATGATTTGCTATAGAAAGCAATGATGCTTGAGCTGCAATGTATTCAATCTATGTGTACAGTTGGGGTCCCCATGCACATTGGTGTTTTATATGCAGATGGAAGGCACAGGCACACCACCCACCCCTGCTGCTGGCAGCCTATAAAACTCTGAGACTGAAAGATGCTGGGACTGGACAATGCTACAAATGTTTATGCGCCCAGGGAAGACTGTCTGAAAGGCAAGTAGTCTTCTTTCTGGGCATTCACCTATGGCAGGGATCACTAAATGGTGGAACGTGGTCTGAGCCAGGACTGAATGACATTCCTGTCCAGACACTGGCTGGCAGTTATCTGCTGTGTGAGCTCTCCTGAGTCTCCCGCCTGGCTGACGCTGTCATCCGCACAGATTGGGAGTCTTTTCAAATTACCTGCTTGTTACCAGCTCCAACCGCCTAGATCTGCAGCTCCTCCTACCCCCTGCCCTGCTGTGAGGATGACAGCAGTGGCTTGGAGTTCACACAGCTAAGTGCCTCTACCCTGCTGAAGGTAGGACAGTGCAGGGGAGGCTTATATTGAAAGGGCACTGCAATGTGGGGGGGGGGGGGCTGCTGTGATGTGAAGGAACAGAGGACACTGGGACTGCTGTAAAGGGGGGGCTTGATGTGAAGGGAAACAGGACTGCTGTAAAAAAAAAGGGGGGGGGGGGGAATTATGGATGCTGACGTAAAGGAGGAAACTGATAAGGTGAGTTAGGATGCTGAGGATACTGGTGTAAAGAGGGGGCTCTGATGTGACTGGTAGGCTGAAGAAACTGATGTGGGGGAATGTGATGTGTTTAGAGTGCTAACCTGAAATTTGGACCTCCTGGCAAAAGAAAAATTTTCTGACTGGACCGCCTGCAAATTTTAATTCATGACTGCTGGTCTATGGGCACATACTTCCCTAAACATTACTCCATCTAGCCACAGCAGCTTTCAGCCTTGCATAGACTTTTACAGGTAGCAAGGCTGGATGGTGTATCTGCCTTCAGCCCACACCTAAACACTGGAGCCTCATGCACCAGGGCTAAATGCCCAGTGTCCATGGAGCCCAACTTGTAAACACATGGGACGATATACAGAATCACCCAGTACCTTTTTCCCCCTCGCCCCTCTTGTTGCCCGTGCTTTGCTCCTCCTTTAGCACTGGCAGAAAGGGGTTTTTCTTTTTTTTTCTCCCCACCCACAGCAAATGTTTAGTTTTGGATAGCGTGGTGAACAATTAAAACCTCTGTCAGGATTTAGTACTGCATCTATATTGGAAGAATTTCTCACCCAAATCAGCCTGTGTCATGCAGCTATTGCTTTCCACAGTGGGTCCCAGTTTCAGATCGCTCTATGCAACATTCAGAACAAAATATGTACTGAGCAGAGTGGCTTAAATGCCATTTCCAGGCAGGTTTTTATTTTATGTTAATGTTCCCCAGCAGGCGTTAAGAAATAAACCTCTGTCTGCAATATGTGCCTCTTCATTGGCACTGTCCCCTACAATCAACGATTTACACCACTACACAATCTCAGTCTTCAGGGTTGAATGATGCCAAGCGTCATTCAACCCACAAGACTGAGGACATCTTGTGATTGTAGGGCACTATTCAACCCAAAGGACTGAAGATGTCCTGTAAGTGCTGGGCATCTTAAACTCGCAGGACTGCATTGGCACAGCACCTTCTACTCTAAGACCCCATACACACTATTAGATTTTCTGCAGCTTTTTGTCTTCAGATTTACAAATAAAAAAAAAAAAAAAAAACCTATAATATGAGATCAAACCTCAAGAGTTACATTCAATTTGTATGCAATCAGGCAGGCCCTTGCACTACATGGTTTTGGTAAATCTGAAGACAAAAATCTAATAGTGTGTATGGGGATTAAGTGTAGTGATGAATTGCACCAATGTCATTATGACAGGGCTACTCTTTGCATTTTGGAAAACTGCCCAGCGTGGGAGGAAAGGCAAAGAGGACCCTGCACATCATGTAAACCACAAAAATTTCTGATACAATGGGGGGAAACAATGGGGCCTCAAGGGAGAGAAGAGGGGGACAGCAGCACAAAGCCTGGGGTTGTAATTTTGTACCCAGCATTTGGGTGGGGGCACTTAGTTTATTTTTCTGCATGAACTTCTCTTTGATTGGCCAGGAAGATGTACAGCAATAAAATATTTATTTTTATGTCTGTTCCTGTTAAGAAAAACAAAACAAAAAAAAAAACACCCACCCTTAACTTCCTGTCCCATTGACAGGATCTTATGGGAAATTTCCTCAGTGAAGACCTAGACAACAATAAAACATGGCAGAGTCTTTGATTTTTCACTACTCCATCCAAAACCATAAAGTCCAGTTTTGCACCTAAACATTCTGTAAGTAGTTTGCACAGGTAGTGTCTGCACATCTCCCTGTAACTTAGCCCTAGGCAGCATTCTCTACAATACTGTTTTTGGTTTACAAAGTAGCTTCATTTTAGATAAGATGGGGCATTACTCCAATCTCAAATTTTTTTTACACTTGTAAGAGAGAAAATACTGATTCAGGGTATTGTATAACAAATCTAAAATTGCTGACAGCAGCCAATAAAAAAAAAAAAAAAATGTTGGACTTGCTATATAATCCTCTTCTCTGGGACCATTGAGGGATGCAGCTTGATGATAATTATGCAGTTTAGGGTTATCCTGCCACCTACAGGTGAAATGAACATTAGCAAAGAGTGGAAATTCCAATTACTGGAAAAGATGGGAATGAGAAAATGCGCATCTTTATGTCAATGGATGCTAAGAAGTCTCCACAATAAAGGGAGAACAAAGTGCTTGGCATCTTCAGGGTTACTGGATAGTAAAAATAAAATTGCTATGACAGGCCTATAACCTGTCAAAGTATAACTCAATGGGACTTCTATCTTCAGCTATGTGGTGTAAGTTGCCCCTTCTTTTTGTACTCCTGTTCCCCGTCAGCCGTTCTCAGTATCTGCATGTCTGCTAAAGGACTTTTGTATTGTCCTGTCTTCTCTTGGCAAGTGAACGTATCCTTTTAACAGAATGATTAGTCAGCAAACAAGTCCATTGGAGAACAAAAAGGCAACCAGTACACTCAAGTGTAAGTGACCCCCCCCCCCCCCCCTATCGTTTTCAGCCAAGGAAGCTGCCATCTTTGCCTCTGCTTAATCTACAACTGCCATGATGCTGCACATGTGATCAGTTATGACACCAGCCATTGGATGGTTTGACAGTTTGGTTGAGAGCACAACCAATGGAAGTGTTTTAGATTTCCGTCACGTGCCGCAAATTAAACAGTTTTTTGGATGGGTTTACTTCCGCTTTAAGTGGTAAAGTAATGGCTAAAAAGTTGATCCCATCCACATTTTAGGCACATCAAGGGTCAGTTCAGCTGACTTTAAAAACTTTGTGCAGTAGATAGGATTGTCTGTAGTTGTACAAAAGAAAAAACGCACAAAAGGGGTGCAATCTAAGTGCAGCAAATTAGAACATTTATTCATTAAAAAAGCAAATTGGCCCCTCACATGTAATAGGATAGACAAGTGCATAGAATATAGCTTATGATATGCGCTCTTCTATCTTATTACATGTGAGTGACCAATTTCCTTTTTATGACTAAATGATTTAATTTGCTATACTTAGGGTTGTCTGTAGTTATACAAAAGAAAAAAGGCACAAGAGGGCGCAATCTAAGTGCAGCAAATTAATTAATTTAATCATAAAAAGCAAATTGGTCACTCACATGTAATAAGATAGAATAGCGCATACCATAAGCTATATTCTATGCACTCTTCTATCCTATTACATGTGAGGGGCCAATTTGCTTTTTTAATGAATAAATGTTCTAAATTGTGTGTGTGTGTGTGTGTGTGTGTGTGTGTGTATATGTATATGTGTGTGTATATGTATGTATGTATGTGTGTGTATATATATATGTGTGTGTGTATATATATATATATATATGTATATATATATATAATATATAATTATATTGTGTGTATTTGCTCCAGTCAACACTGTTGTGGTTTTGTTATGTAACACTTGAGTATGTTCTCAGCATTAAAATACAATACATTTTTTTTTTTTTTTTTTTTTTTTTTGCCATGTGCATGAGGCCTATAGGAATTTAGGTAGGATAGTGATCCTGGAACGTGGCTACATTTTTAAACACTTTTAGGGTAATACTAACAAGGTATGACAATATGATGGAGCTTATAGGGGTCTTCTGTATTGGTTAAAGAATTATGAAAAGAAAGTTTTGTAACTGCTATCTCTTTAAACCACATGTGGAGGGATGAGAATTACCAGTTTAGGTGGTATAGTAGCGGCCAGAAGGCCTCCAGGCTGGTTTGAAGGACTGTGGATAGCCTTTCCTTCTTTTTACTGAGAGGGCAGAGGCATTTCCCTGACTGAGAGTGGTCTGAACCCCAGTGTTTTGTATTACACCTTGATTCCCTGCCTTACGTTGCTTCTGCCTGTTCTTCTGAATAGCCACAAGTCTGTCCATGGTCTCAGAGTCCTCCGCAGGTGGCTGGGCGCTCTCCAACCTCAACACAGCCTCATGAATGTTATCCAGGATGATGGGAACAATGCTCACGACACCGCCATAGAAGTTACATGCTTCGTCACAGCTGAGGTGATTCAAAACATCGTGAGGATACCTAGAAACATGACAAGTGTATTAATGAAATTCATAGGACCTTATTGGGGACAGGGGAGGGACCTCCAGCACACGGCCTGTGATTGATAATCTCAACTCTGTTCTTGTGTTCTGTGTAAAGGGGGTGTGTCCCTTCCCTCCAATCAGCTCTCTCTCCACCCCCTTTTTTCTGACAGCTCACCAACTTTATAAATTCGGCTTTTTGAACAAATGTAGAGGAGAGAAAACTGCAGATAAACAGGTACAACTTATGTAAGCGGATTTGTTTCATCTTTGTTTATCACCTGAGACCAGTCACTTCACTGGGTATATGTAAGGCTTTCCAAAAATACTGCTGTTCTGTAGCAAATCAAATGTAATTCAGGTAGAGTTTACTCCCACTATCAATTAGGCCTGCCATTTCATTTTGTGCACTTACTTGGCTCTTAGACCAGACAGGTCATTGGTTGGATTGAGAAGAGTAATGGTTTGCTCTATGATCCCCTTTGCTGATTGGGTGTCCTTCTGCATAGATTCCAGCTGGATACAGAACTCGGCCAGATCCGCACAGACGTCCAAAAACAGAGTGAGGATACGCTGATCTGTACTGTTGTTGCAATGATTATCTAAGTAGTTGCGTACCTGTAAATTCCATTAAATATAAGAATTACCAACAAAAAATATGGCCACTTAGTCCCCTACACTGCTCTTACTGCCACCCCACCTGTTGCACAAGGAATGCAAATAGCAGGATTATTTTAAAGAAAATAAATAGTTTACACTGGAATTGATTAGGGAGACCCCCACGTTGTGTTTGTTTTTAATTTTTTTAAACATTTTTCTATTGCCGGCAATGGCTTGCAGCCAGGAAAATCCATTTAAATGTCATTTTTGTTTTCCTTATATACAGTATGTCAGTTTTGCTGCAGCAGGTTCTATACATGGTACAGATGCGCCACTTTACAGGCAGACTAAGGGGGCCCCCAGGCACCATATTTAAAGGACTTTTTAATTTTTGTTATAGTTTTAAGCATCATAAAAATCCACTGCTACTGTAGTAACGATTTTTTTTTTACAAAAAAAAAAAAAAAATTTGCATTGATACATGTCCCACAGGGCTGTACCCAGGCCCCTGTGCTCTTTTTATGGCCAATAACTTGAAAATAAGCCACCAAAATGGGGAGTTTGATTTTTCAAGTTCAGGTCCCATAGACTTTAGTAGAGTTTGCGGCTCAGGTCTGAACTTTTTACATGTTTGGGAGTTCTGGTACGAACGGAACCGAGGGGTGTTCGGCCCATCACTAGCAGTGAGGATGCACACATGTAGGCATCACCATGTTTTCCATTCTAGGTTTGGGGAGGGAATTCTAGAAGGAACTATGGCATTCCACACGACAACCATTTTTTGGGACCTTATTGGATATGAACAGGTCGGCTTTTGCTCGTCTTCTCGCTGCTAGGGTAATGCAGGTAAACTTCAAATGAATTAATATATGTGAAACAAAACTGTACTGCTGTGGCAAAGCAGTGCAATTGCACAAGAGCATTTTTGTTTCCTCTAAATGCATGAAGAAAATGGTGTCTTTATGCATAAGTTAAAATTACTTTTCATTCCTTTGTATTGGTTGTTTCATTTTAAACAGCAATGTGCTGCATTACTGATTCTGAGCTGCCTTTTCAATGTAGTAAGTGGAAACCAGGTTTTCTTTTACGTCAGGGGTTCTCAACTCCTGTCCTCAGGGCCCACTAACAGGCCAGGTTTGCAAGATAACTGAAATCCATCACAGGTGATATCATTTTCTGCTCAGTGATTGCAGTATTCTAATCTGCATCTCCCCAGTGTAATACATAAAACTTGGCCTGTTAGTGGGTCCTGAGGACAGGGTTGATGACCACTGTTTTATGTTGTCATTTTTTTTTTTTTTAAGTTAAAGCGGAGTTCCACCCAAAAGTGGAACTTCTGCTCATCTGATTCCTCCCCCCGTTGCCACGTTTTGCACCTTTCATGGGGGAGCAGGTACTACTTTGTGTTTTTTTTTGTTTTTGTATTTTTTTACAGGTACCCTGTCCCCACTTCTGGGCTGTGGCAAAGTATGTGAGAAACTCGGTCCTCCTCCCTCCCCTTCTGCCGGGCCAGTGAGAGAGAGAGCAGCGTGCAGTACAGTAGTGTATTTAGGTTTTGTGCTGCCCTAGACCTGACTAAACTCGTGCACCCCCTAATTTAAATATGACCCACCTCTTTCTGTCAAGGTCACACCTCTTGCTGTTTAAGACCTGTCCTGACATTATTGAGTGGGGCTGGGGGGGGAATGGATTCCCTTAATTTGCATAGTTTTCTTCTCACTTCCTGTTGGGCTATGGGGCAGTAAGTGAAGGGCTATCTCTGCAATGGGACAGGGATGGTAAAGAATAAACTGACAGGGGTTATAACCCTCCCTTACTCTATCCAAAATGGAAAAAAAAAAGTGTTGCCTATAGTTCTACTTTAACAGGTTCAATACACGGCATTTTCACCCCCTTCCTTCCCAAACCAATTTTTAGTTTTCAGCGCTGTCCCATTTTAAATGACAATTGCGCGGTCGTGCGACATTGTACCCAAACAAAATTGACGTCCTTTTTTTCCCACAAATAGAGCTTTCTTTTGGTGGTATTTGATCACCTCTGCGGTTTTTATTTTTTGCGCTATAAACAAAAGAAGAGCGACAATTTTGAAAAAAACACAATATTTTATACTTTTTGCTATAATAAATATCCCAATTTAAAAAAAAACACAAATTTTTTCCTCAGTCTAGGCCGATACGTATTCTTCTACATACATTTGGTAAAAAAAATCGCAATAAGCGTATATTGATTGGTTTGCGCAAAAGTTATAGCGTCTACAAAATACGGGATAGATTTATGGCATTTTTCAAATTTTTTTTATTTATTATTTTTTTTTTTTTACTAGTAATGGCGGCGATCTGCGTTTTTTTTTTTTTTTCGTGACTGCGAAATTAGGGCGGACACATCGGACACTTTTGACACATTTTTGGGACCATTCACATTTATACAGCGATCAGGGCTATAAAATTGCATTTATTACTGTATAAATGTGACAGGCAGGGAAGGGGTTAACCACTAGGGGGACACGAGGGGTTAAATGTGTTTCCTAGGGGAGTGATTCTGTGGGGGGAGGGGACTCACAAGGGGAGGAGACCGATCGGTGTTCCTCTGTACTGGGAACACAGATTGGTCTCCTCTCACCTGACAGGACGTGGATCTGTGCGTTTACACACACAGATCCACGGTCCTGTTCGGTTAACGGGCAATCGCAGGTGCCCAGCGGACATCGCGGCCGCCGGGCACACGCACCGGGTCCTGAGCAACGCGGCAGACGCGCGCCCCCCCCCCAGACGGGCAGGAAGCCCAGGACGTCATACGCCGGCCACCCAGGATGGGAGATCCCATCTGCGGCCGTCATTTGACTATACGCGGGAATTGAAATGGTTGAGCACAAATTTCTGATAATTTTATGGAGAGGACTAAGAAGATCTAACCATGCCAATAGTGCAGCAGAAAACATATAGCACAGTGAGGAGGGTTTGTGGTCCCGGATGATAGGACAGTCAAAATTAAAAGCCGGCAATCCGCAACTGTACCCCCAACCCCCCCCCCCCCCGCAGTTGCAGAACGCCGGCCACCCGCATACAGGAAGCAGTGAGGCCGCTTTATGGGGGCAGTAGACTAATTTGCCTCTCAGCCCAGTCCGCCCCATAGGACTAGCGCTACACTAACAGTGTAGTGTAAACTGGCAGGGGCGCTTTCCGTGCTGCCCTAGGCCTGGGCCAGGATACAGCGTTGATGCAGTAGGGACCCGGCCGTGCAGCCGAAAGGCTACACTGCCAGATTCAATCACCAGCAATGGTGGCGGCAGCACCTGAACAGCCCATATAAATATCGGCTGTGCCGACATCACTGGACCCTGGGACAGGTAAGTGTCCTAATGTTAAAAGTCAGCAGCTACAGTATGTGTAGCTGCTGACTTTTAATTTTTAAAGGGACGGGCGGAAGGAACTCCTCTTTAACATTGTAATAATCACACAATATAAACACTCACTACCAATCTGCTATACTTTTCCTTTAAAGTGGTTGTAAACCTCAGGCACGAACTGTAGTGTTAATCACTACTGACAAGTTTTCCTGACACCAAGAGAAAAATGGTGACAGGGGAGGGACCCCCAGCAGATTCCAGCCTCAGCTCTGTTCCTGTGTGCTGTATGAAGGAGGTTGTGTCCCTTTTCTCCAATCAGCTCTCAGAGCTCTCCTCACTGAGCTCTGCAGTGTGTAATTTCAGCTCTCGGCCCCTTTTTCATGAACTCTAAGACAGGCTTATGAATTCAGCACTGGATGCAGAGAAGTGAGGACTGCAGATAAACAGGTATAACCTATGTAGGAGGATTTGTTTCATCTCTGTGTATCACCTGAGGCCAGTCACTTCACTGGGTATATGCTGAATGTAAGGGTTTACAAGCATTATAACGTACTGACCCTTAAAAAAAATTGAATTTAATTAAAATACCTGCATTGTCAAAAAAATGATCAAAGCTGATTTAACACCAATGAAAGAAGAATAAAAATCGGTACCAGCTATGTACCTGTGCCAGGGTCCTCACGGGTCTGATTCTGTCATGGGCACTTTCCCGTGTCCGCTCCAATGCATTAATGAAAGTCTTTTGTTGCTGCAGCAGGAGCTTGGTACGCTGCTCCAGGGCCTTAAGGGTCTGTCTGGCTTCATTCATGGTGACTTCTGTGTTCTTTCACTCTGCAGATGAAATCTGTACATAATTAAAGCCCAACTCCAGAAAAGTTTTTTTTATTTTTTATTTTTATTTATATTTTTTTTATAAAGTTTAACTCCACATGGATATAAAAGACACAAACTGATCAAGGTCATTAATATATCATTTGTGTATTTTTAAAACACAAGCAGTGTAAGTGACTGAATATGAACAACCTCTTTGCAGTCTCTGCACAGCAGGGCTTCAGTCAGAGGCAGAAGCAGCACAAGGAGCTAATCTGCTCATGTGTTGACAAGAAGCGTAATGATAGGAGGAGAAAGCAGTATGAGCTCATAACTGTGCTGCTTCACCTTTCACGGTTCAGGCACAAGCTGGGCAGCTCAGAGTGCAATAATCAATAGTAACCAATTAGATTTCAGCACCCATCATCAGGCATGTTATACAGTAAATTAACGTTTCCTGCATGGACTACAGCAGATTGCATATCCCCCCCCCCCCCACCTTATTATCCATAAAAGACATAGAGCTAGAGCAGAAGGGGTGATTTACTATCATAAACACATTTGCTGATTAATTGCATGGCAGATGAGAGGTGGAATGAAGGGTTTGCTGTGTGCATGTGATGCCCCATGGTGCAGGAAAATTGGGAAGACTTGGACGATGAAAAGGGGTGAAGCTTGGAACAGTAATGAGACGACTAAAGCAATACAAGAAACCATTGAGTGATCCCAGAGTCCAAACATGACCCACATAGCAATATGAACAAGATCCACTATATCATAAGAAGATTTAAAATAGAGTAAGAATATCTAAGTAACATGTAGATGGAATAGTATCAGTACCTTTTTATATTCATTTTAATTCTATCTAGTGTAGGTTTTTACATTCAGTCTACATGTGCATTCCTACATGTTTCTTCTTTTTATGTTACAAGTCAATACTGTATATTGATCATACACACCCGAAATACGTTGGCTCTTTATGACATAAGAGTCTGAATAAAATTTCATCTACTTTTGGCACTTTCCCCCTTGCACACTCAGTCCCTAATCAACCCAAGAGCTTCGTGACTACAAAAAATAGCATAAATGTTATGAAAGCTGCCATTGATGATTTTCTTCTTAAAGGCCACCTACGGGCTAATTTCATTTTCAGTTAAATGCTCTCCCAGTAGTATTAAATAGAAAAAAATATGTAAAGCGCTGTGTAAATTGACGGCACTATACCTGTAAAAAAAACAAAATCAACTAAAACCTCAGGCTGCAATATTCACCTTCAATCAGGCACTTTCTCCTGCAATACCTCTTGTCTGTCACAAGATGTCAGCAGTCTTTCTGGTTCACAGAGTCACACGGGGAGTTATATGACTTGGAAGACTGAGGACATCTTGTGTCAGAAAAGAAGTATTGCAGGGAACAGTGTCAGATTGCTGGATTTCATCTCAAAGCCAAACTCTGGGATTTTCTTTTAATAAATCACTCAGTTTCAGGTGCAATGCTCACCTTTAATCCAGCGCTGTCCTCCTGTCCTCCTCAATACTTCTTTTCTGTCACAAGATGTCCTCACTCATCTGGGATTAAATGATGCCCAGTGTCATGCATCTCAGAAGACTGGGTACATACAGAGAGTACATGGCGTCATCATGTTGCCCTGTACTACCCCCATCATTACACAGGACCCCCCTATACTACCCCCATCAATACACAGGATCCCCCCCATACTAACCTCATTGTTACACAGGACCCCCCCCCCCATACTACCCCCATTGTTACACAGGACCCCCCCCCCCATACTACCCCTATACTACCCCCATTATTACACAGGACCCCCCTATATTACCCCCATCATTACACGGGACCCCCCTTCACTACCCCCATCATTACACAGGGCCCCCCCCATACTACCCCCATCATTACACAGGACCCACCCATACTACCCCAATCATTACACAGGAATCCTCTCCCATACTACTCCCATTAATGCACAGGACCTCCCCATACTACCCCCTTTGTTACACAGGACCCCCGCCATACTACCCCCCATCAATACGCAGGACCCCCCATACTACCCCATTGTTACACAAGACCCCCCCATACTACCCCCATCATGACACAGGACCCCCTCATACTCCCCCCATTATTAAACAGGACCCCCTCTATATTACCTCCATCATTACACAGGACCCCCCTTCACTACCCCCATCATTACACAGGACCCCCCCCATACTACCCACATCATTACACAGGACCCCCCCATACTAGCTCCATCGTTAAACAGGACCCCCCATACTACCCCCATTGTTACACAGGAACCCCCCCATACTACCCACATCATTACACAGGACCCCCCGTACTACCCCCATCGTTACACAGGAACCCCCCCATACTACCCCCATTGTTACACAGGACCCCCTTCCAAACTACCCTATCTTTACACAGGACCCCCCCTTCCTCCACAGACACCTGCATAGCCCTCCCCCCAGCAGTCTCACCTTGATTGTGTCCAGAGGATGTCAATCATCAAAGCACACCCCGCTTAACCCTTTGTCAAAGAAGTTCTTCGGCAGGCCAATGGTGTGCGACTTGTTGAACATGGTGAGGGAGAGGGGTAGGTGTGACTGCTCAGGACTGACAGGCGCTCTCCCCAGACAAAGTTTACCTTACCGAGCTGGCCAATCACCACACAGGCTGCAGGCATAGCACCCAACCAATCACCAGCGCCCCCAACATTCAATTCCACCCTTATCTCCTGAGTGATAGCCAAATCCACCTATCCACTATTTGCAGGTAGTGCAGGCTCAAGGTGCAGCTCAGCTGCTTTGGGCCCCACAACAACGACTGGACCTGGGGCAGCTCCCCCTTTTGCCCCACTTTAAAGACGGCCCTGCATATAGCAAACACACTGGGGGAACCTCCAGGAGAGAGGGGATACTTGTGTGGGAGGCCCAGTGTTGGGCTAGTTTCCTGGCTGTCTCTGGATTCATTATTCATTAGCCCAGTAAAGTCAGTGAAACCCTAAAGGCACACAATCAACACAGGAGCCAGGATACTAGCATTTTCAGAAGGATAAATCAGCAATGATGGCCTATATATTAAAGGAGATTTACAATACCTGGAAAGGCTGCTGTAGGATCCGAGGTTACCTGCAATCTGACAGTTGCTGGTCTGTCAACTGCCAGACCTCACACGTCATCCCCACCTTCTCCGGTGCAGTATGAGATGTGTTTTTCATGTGTTTTTCATGTGTTTTTATTGGCATGTTTTTTGCATGGCAGCATTCACTTGAATGGGCTACCCTGCGTGCGCACATGCTCCTATAGACGCTCTCACTCCTTTTTTTTTGCACGATAAAACACATTTTTCCTAGCCGCGCTTGGGGTGCTATTAACAATTAATGGCACCACAAGCCTGATGCGCATTTTTGGACATTCCCGGATCACACAAGGTGTGAATGGGGTCTTAAATTGGAGCATTATTTCCGCTTTTTTATGTTACAAGTCAATACTGTATATTGATCATACACCCCGAAATACGTTGGCTCTTTATGACATAAGAGTCTAAATAAAATTTCATCTGCTTTTGGCACTTTTCCCTTTGCACACCCAGTCCCTAATCTGACCAAGAGCTTCTTGAATAGCATAAATGTTAAGAAGGCTACCATTGATGACTTTTTTCCTAAAGGCCAACCGCAGGCTAAGTTCATTTTCAGTTAAATGCTCCACCAGTAGTATTAAATAGAAAAAAATATGTAGAGCGCTGTGTAAATTGACGACACTATATAAATACCTTTAATAAATAAATCAAATAAAACCTCAGGCTGCAATACTCACCTTCAATCAGACACTTTCTCCTGCAATATCTCTTGTCTGTCACAAGATGTCAGCAGTCTTTCTGGTTCACAGAGTCACACGGGGCGTTATATGACTTGGAAGACTGAGGACATCTTGTGTCAGTGAAGAAGTATTGCAGGGAACAGTGTCAGATTGCTGGATTTCATCTCAAAGCCAAACTCTGGGATTTTCTTTTAATAAATCGCTCAGTTTCAGGTGCAATGCTCACCTTTAATCCAACGCTGTCCTTCTGTCCTCCTCAATACTTCTTTTCTGTCACAAGATGTCCTCACTCATCTGGGATTAAATGATGCCCAGTGTCATGCATCTCAGAAGACTGGGTACATACAGAGAGTACATGGCGTCATCATGCTGCCCTGTACTACCCCCATCATCACACAATACCCCTCTATACTAGCCCCATCAATACACAGGACCCCCCCCATACTACCCCCATTGTTACACAGGACCCCCCCCATATTACCCCCATCAATACACAGGACCCCCCCATACTACCCCCCTTTGTTACACAAGACCCCCCCATACTACCCCCATTGTTACACAGGACACCCCCCCACACTACCCCCATCATTACACAGGACCCCCCCATTATACCCCCTTTGTTACACAGGACCCCCCCATACTACCCCCATTGTTACACAGGACCCCCCATACTACCCCCATCAATACACAGGACCCCCCCATACTACCCCCCTTTGTTACAAAGGACCCCCCATACTACCCCATCATTACACAGGACCCCCCCATACTACCCCCATCATTATACAGGACCCCCCATACTACCCCCCTTTGTTACACAGGACCCCCATAGGTACACAGGACCCCCCCCATACTACCCCCATCATTACACAGGACCACCCTATACTAGCCCCATCAATACACAGGACCCCCCATACTATCCCCATTGTTACACAGGACCCCCCCATACTACCCCCATCAACACACAGGACTCCCCCATATTACCCCCCTTTGTTACACAGGACCCCCCCATACTACCTCCATCATTACCCAGGCCCCCCCCCATACTACCCCCCTTTGTTACACAGGACCCCCCTATACTACCCCATCAATACACAGGGCCCCCCATACTACCCCCATTGGTACACAGGACCCCCCATACTACCCCAATCATTACACAGGACCCCCCCCATACTACCCCCATCAATACACAGGACCCCCCCATACTACCCCCATCAATACACAGGACCCCCCCCCATACTACCCCCATCAATACACAGGACCCCCCATACTACCCCCATTGTTACACAGGACCCCCCATACTACCCCCATCATTACACAGGACCCCCCAATACTACCCCATCATTACACAGGACCCCCCCTATATTACCCCCATCATTACACAGGACCCCCCCTTCACTATCCCCATTATTACACAGGACTCCCCTCCATACTACCCCCATTGTTAAACAGGACCCCCCCATACTACCCCATCATTACACAGGATCCCCCCATACTACCCCCATCGTTACACAGGAACCCCCCATACTACCCCCATCGTTATACAGGACCCCCCCATACTACCCCATCATTACACAGGACCCCCCCATACTACCCTCATCGTTACACAGGAACCCCCCATACTACCCCATCGTTAAAAAGGACCCCCATACTACCCCATCATTATACAGGAACCCCCCCATACTACCCCCAACATTACACAGGACCCCCCCTTCACTACCCCCATCATTACACAGGAACCCCCCCCCCCCCATACTACCCACATTGTTACACAGGTCCCTCCCATTCTACCCCCATCGTTACACAGGACCCCCCTTCCCTCCACAGACACCTGCATAGCCCTGCCCATACTACCCCATCATTACACATGACCCCCCCCCCATACTACCCCCATCGTTACACAGGAACCCCCCCATACTACCCCTATCGTTAAAAAGGACCCCCCATACTACCCCCATCATTATACAGGAACCCCCCCATACTAGCCCCAACGTTACACAGGACCCCCCCTTCACTACCCCCATCAGCTCAGCTGCTTTGGGCCCCACAACAATGACTGGACCTGGGGCAGCTGCCCCTTTTGCCAGATGTTAAAGACGGCCCTGCATATAGCAAACACACTGGGGGAACCTCCAGGAGAGAGGGGACACTTGCATGGGAGGCCCAGTGTTGGGTTAGTTTCCTGGCTGTCTCTGGATTCGTTATTCATTAGCCCAGTAAAGTCAGTGAAACCGTAAAGGCACACAATCAACATAGGAGCCAGGATACTAGCATTTTCAGAAGGATAAATCAGCAATGATGGCCTATATATTAATGGAGATTTACAATACCTGGAAAGGCTGCTGTAGGATCCGAGGTTACCTGCAATCTGACAGTTGCTGGTCTGTCAACTGCCAGACCTCACACGTCATCCCCACCTTCTCCGGTGCAGTATGAGATGTGTTTTTCATGTGTTTTTCATGTGTTTTTATTGGCATGTTTTTTGCACGGCAGCATTCACTTGAATGGGCTACCCTGCGTGCGCACATGCTCCAAAATAAGCTCTCACTCCTTTTTCTTTTTTTGCACAATAAAACACACTTTTCCTAGCCGCGCTTGGGGTGCTATTAACAATTAATGGCACCACAAGCCTGATGCACATTTTTTGACATTCCCGGAACGCACAAGGTGTGAATGGGGTCTTAAATTGGAGCATATTTCCGCTTTTTATGTTACAAGTCAATACTGTATATTGATCATACACCCCCGAAATACGTTGGCTCTTTATGACATAAGAGTCTAAATAAAATTTCATCTGCTTCCCCCTTGCACACCCAGTCCCTAATCTGCCCAAGAGCTTCTTGACTATAAAAAATAGCATAAATGTTATGAAGGCTGTCATTGATGACTTTCTTCTTAAAGGCCAACCACAGGCCTAAGTTCATTTTCAGTTAAATGCTCCACCAGTAGTATTAAATAGAACAAAATATGTAGAGCGCTGTGTAAATTGACGACACTATATAAATACCTCTAATAAATAAATCAAATAAAACCTCAGGCTGCAATACTCACCTTCAATCAGGCACTTTCTCCTGCAATACCTCTCGTCTGTCACAAGATGTCAGCAGTCTTTCTGGTTCACAGAGTCACACGGGGAGTTATATGACTTGGAAGACTGAGGACATCTTGTGTCAGAAAAGAAGTATTGCAGGGAACAGTGTCAGATTGCTGGATTTCGTCTCAAAGCCAAACTCTGGGATTTTCTTTTAATAAATCACTCAGTTTCAGGTGCAATGCTCACCTTTAATCCAGCGCTGTCCTCCTGTCCTCCTCAATACTTCTTTTCTGTCACAAGATGTCCTCACTCATCTGGGATTAAATGATGCCCAGTGTCATGCATCTCAGAAGACTGGGTACATACAGAGAGTACATGGCGTCATCATGCTGCCCTGTACTACCCCCATCATTACACAATACCCCTGTATACTAACCCCATCAATGCACAGGACCCCCCCCCATACTACCCCCATTGTTACACAGAACCCCCCCATACTGCCCCCATCAATACACAGGACCCCCCCCATACTACCCCCTTTGTTACACAGGACCCCCCCATACTACCCCCATCATTACACAGGACCCCCCTATACTACTCCCCTTTGTTACACAGGACCCCCCTATACTACCCCCATCAATACACAGGACCCCCCATACTACCTCCATTGGTACACAGGACCCCCCCCCCCATACTACCCCCATCATTACACAGGACCACCCTATACTAGCCCTATCAATACACAGGACACTCCCACATACTATCCCCATTGTTACACAGGACCTCCCCATACTACCCCCATCAACAACACACAGGACTCCCCCATACTACCCCCCTTTGTTACACAGGACCCCCCCCATACTACCTCCATCATTACCCAGGCCCCCCCATACTACCCCCCTTTGTTACACAGGACCCCCCTATACTACCCCATCAATACACAGGACCCCCCATACTACCCCCATTGGTACACGGGACCCCCCTATACTACCCCAATCATTACACAGGACCCCCCATACTACCCCCATCAATACACAGGACCCCCATACTACCCCATCAATACACAGGACCCCCCATACTACCCCCATTGTTACACAGGACCCCCCATACTACCCCCATCATTACACAGGACCCCCCAATACTACCCCCATCATTACACAGGACCCCCCCCTATATTACCCCCATCATTACACAGGACCCCCCTATACTACCCCATCAATACACAGAACCCCCAATACTACCCCCATTGGTACACGGGACCCCCCCATACTACCCCAATCATTACACAGGACCCCCCCATACTACCCCCATCAATACACAGGACCCCCATACTACCCCCATCAATACACAGGACCCCCCATACTACCCCCATCGTTACACAGGAACCCCCCCATACTGCCTCATCATTACACAGGACCCCCCATCCCTCCACAGACACCTGCATAGCCCTTCCCATACTACCCCATCATTACACAGGACACCCCCCATACTACCCCCATCGTTACACAGGAACCCCCCCATACTACCCCTATCGTTAAAAAGGATCCCCCCATACTACCCCCATCATTATACAGGAACCCCCAATACTACCCCCATCATTACACAGGACCCCCCCCCCATATTACCCCCATCATTACACAGGACCCCCCCTTCACTACCCCCATTATTACACAGGACTCCCCTCCATACTACCCCCATTGTTAAACAGGACCCCCCCATACTACCCCATCATTACACAGGATCCCCCCCATACTACCCCCATCGTTACACAGGAACCCCCCCATACTACCCCCATCGTTACACAGGACCCCCCATCCCTCCACAGACACCTGCATAGCCCTCTCCATACTACCCCCATCGTTACACAGGAACCCCCCCATACTACCCCTATCGTTAAAAAGGACCCCCCATACTACCCCCATCATTATACAGGAACCCCCCCCCCATACTACCCCCAACGTTACACAGGACCCCCCCCCCCTTCACTACCCCCATCAGCTCAGCTGCTTTGGGCCCCACAACAATGACTGGGCCTGGGGCAGCTGCCCCTTTTGCCCCATGTTAAAGACAGCCCTGCATATAGCAAACACACTGGGGGAACCTCCAGGAGAGAGGGGACACTTGCATGGGAGGCCCAGTGTTGGGTTAGTTTCCTGGCTGTCTCTGGATTCGTTATTCATTAGCCCAGGAAAGTCAGTGAAACCCTAAAGGCACACAATCAACACAGGAGCCAGGATACTAGCATTTTCAGAAGGATAAATCAGCAATGATGGCCTATATATTAAAGGAGATTTACAATACCTGGAAAGGCTGCTGTAGGATCCGAGGTTACCTGCAATCTGACAGTTGCTGGTCTGTCAACTGCCAGACCTCACACGTCATCCCCACCTTCTCCGGTGCAGTATGAGATGTGTTTTTCATGTGTTTTTCATGTGTTTTTATTGGCATGTTTTTTGCACGGCAGCATTCACTTGAATAGGCTACCCTGCGTGTGCACATGCTCAATAAAACACACTTTTCCTAGCCGCGCTTGGGGTGCTATTAACAATTAATGGTACCACAAGCCTGATGTGCATTTTTGGACATTCCCGGATCACACAAGGTGTGAATGGGGTCTTAAATTGGAGCATATTTCCTCTTTTTATGTTACAAGTCAATACTGTATATTGATCATACACCCCCGAAATACGTTGGCTCTTTATGACATAAGAGTCTAAATAAAATTTCATCTGCTTTTGGCCCTTTCCCCCTTGC
The DNA here is from genome assembly GCA_037952925.1 of Lithobates clamitans. NCBI lineage: Eukaryota > Metazoa > Chordata > Amphibia > Anura > Ranidae > Lithobates > Lithobates clamitans. The sequence continues at coordinate 1,272,678 of JBBGZY010000883.1, forward strand.
ACACCCAGTCCCTAATCTGCTCAAGAGCTTCTTGACTATAAAAAATAGCATAAATGTTATGAAGGCTGCCATTGATGACTTTCTTCTTAAAGGCCAACCACAGGCTAAGTTCATTTTCAGTTAAATGCTCCACCAGTAGTATTAAATAGAAAAAAATACGTAGAGCGCTGTGTAAATTGACGACACTATATAAATACCTCTAATAAATAAATCAAATAAAACCTCAGGCTGCAATACTCACCTTCAATCAGGCACTTTCTCCTGCAATACCTCTTGTCTGTCACAAGATGTCAGCAGTCTTTCTGGTTCACAGAGTCACACGGGGAGTTATATGACTTGGAAGACTGAGGACATCTTGTGTCAGAAAAGAAGTATTGCAGGGAACAGTGTCAGATTGCTGGATTTCGTCTCAAGCCAAACTCTGGGATTTTCTTTTAATAAATCGCTCAGTTTCAGGTGCAATGCTCACCTTTAATCCAGCGCTGTCCTCCTGTCCTCCTCAATACTTCTTTTCTGTCACAAGATGTCCTCACTCATCTGGGATTAAATGATGCCCAGTGTCATGCACCTCAGAAGACTGGGTACATACAGAGAGTACATGGCGTCATCATGCTGCCCTGTACTACCCCCCATAATTACACAATACCCCTCTATACTAGCCCCATCAATACACAGGACCCCCCCATACTACCCCCTTTGTTACACAGGACCCCCCTATACTACCCCCATCAATACACAGGACCCTCCATACTACCCCCATTTGGCACACAGGACCCCCCATACTACCCCCATCATTACACAGGACCACCCTATACTAGCCCCATCAATACACAGGACCCCCCTATACATCCCCATTGTTACACAGACCCCCATACTACCCCCATCAATACACAGGACTCCCCATACTACCCCACTTTGTTACACAGGACCCCCCCATACTACCCCCATCGTTAAAAAGGACCCCCCCATACTACCCCATCATTATACAGGAACCCCCCCCCATACTACCCCCAACGTTACACAGGACCCCCCCTTCATTACCCCCATCATTACACAGGAACCCCCCCTTATACTACCCCCATTGTTACACAGGTCCCTCCCATACTACCCCCATTGTTACACAGGAACCCCCATCCCTCCACAGACACCTGCATAGCCCTCCCCATACTACCCCATCATTACACAGGACCCCCCCATACTACCCCCATCGTTACACAGGAACCCCCCCATACTACCCCTATCGTTAAAAAGGACCCCCCATACTACCCCCATCATTATACAGGAACCCCCCCATACTACCCCAAACGTTACACAGGACCCCCCCCTTCACTACCCCCATCAGCTCAGCTGCTTTTGGGCCCCACAACAATGACTGGACCTGGGGCAGCTCCCCCTTTTGCCCCACGTTAAAGATGGCCCTGCATATAGCAAACACACTGGGGGAACCTCCAGGAGAGAGGGGACACTTGCATGGGAGGCCCAGTGTTGGGTTAGTTTCCTGGCTGTCTCTGGATTCGTTATTCATTAGCCCAGGAAAGTCAGTGAAACCCTAAAGGCACACAATCAACACAGGAGCCAGGATACTAGCATTTTCAGAAGGATAAATCAGCAATGATGGCCTATATATTAAAGGAGATTTACAATACCTGGAAAGGCTGCTGTAGGATCCGAGGTTACCTGCAATCTGACAGTTGCTGGTCTGTCAACTGCCAGACCTCACACGTCATCCCCACCTTCTCCGGTGCAGTATGAGATGTGTTTTTCATGTGTTTTTATTGGCATGTTTTTCGCACGACAGCATTTACTTGAATGGGCTACCCTGCGTGCGCACATGCTCCAAAAAAAGCTCTCACTCCTTTTTTTTGCACAATAAAACACACTTTTCCTAGCCGCGCTTGGGGTGCTATTAACAATTAATGGCACCACAAGCCTGATGCGCATTTTTGAACATTCCCGGAACGCACAAGGTGCGAATGGGGTCTTAAATTGGAGCATATTTCCGCTTTTTATGTTACAAGTCAATACTGTATATTGATCATACACCCCCCGAAATACGCTGGCTCTTTATGACATAAGAGTCTAAATAAAATTTCATCTGCTTTTGGCACTTTCCCCCTTGCACACCCAGTCCCTAATCTGCCCAAGAGCTTCTTGACTTTAAAAAATAGCATAAATGTTATGAAGGCTGCCATTGATGACTTTCTTCTTAAAGGCCAACCGCAGGCTAAGTTCATTTTCAGTTAAATGCTCCACCAGTAGTATTAAATAGAAAAAAATATGTAGAGCGCTGTGTAAATTGACGACACTATATAAATACCTGTAATAAATAAATCAAATAAAACCTCAGGCTGCAATACTCACCTTCAATCAGACACTTTCTCCTGCAATATCTCTTGTCTGTCACAAGATGTCAGCAGTCTTTCTGGTTCACAGAGTCACACGGGGAGTTATATGACTTGGAAGACTGAGGACATCTTGTGTCAGGAAAGAAGTATTGCAGGGAACAGTGTCAGATTGCTGGATTTGGTCTCAAAGCCAAACTCTGGGATTTTCTTTTAATAAATCACTCAGTTTCAGGTGCAATGCTCACCTTTAATCCAGCGCTGTCCTCCTGTCCTCCTCAATACTTCTTTTCTGTCACAAGATGTCCTCACTCATCTGGGATTAAATGATGCCCAGTGTCATGCATCTCAGAAGACTGGGTACATACAGAGAGTACATGGAGTCATCATACTGCCCTGTACTACCCCCATCATTACACAGGACCCCCCCATACTACCCCCATCAATACACAGGACCCCCCCATACTACCCCCATCAATACACAGGACCCCACCCATACTTCCCCCCCTTTGTTACACAGGACCCCCCCAATACTACCCCCCTTTGTTACACAGGACCCCCCATACTACCCCATCAATACACAGGGCCCCCCATACTACCCCCATTGGTACACAGGACCCCCCATACTACCCCAATCATTACACAGGACCCCCCATACTACCCCCATCAATACACAGGACCCCCCCATACTACCCCCCTTTGTTACACAGGACCCCCCCATACTACCCCCATCGATACACAGGACCCCCCCATACTACCGCCATTGTTACACAGGACCCCCATACTACCCCCATCATTACACATGATCCCCCCAATACTACCCCTATCATTACACAGGACCCCCCTATATTACCCTTATCATTACACAGGACTCCCCTCCATACTACCCCATTGTTAAACATACTACCCCCATTGGTACACAGGACCCCCCCATACTACTACAATCATTACACAGGACCCCCCCATACTACCCCCATCAATACACAGGACCCCCCCCCCATACTACCCCCCTTTGTTACACAGGACCCCACCATACTACCCCCATCAATACAGAGGACCCCCCCCCCCATACTACCCCCATCATTACACAGGACCCCCAATACTACCCCTATCATTACACAGGACCCCCCATATTACCCCCATCATTACACAGGACCCCCCCTTCAAAACCCCCATTATTACACAGGACTCCCCTCCATACTACCCCCATTGTTAAATAGGACCCCCCCATACTACCCCATCATTACACAGGATCCCCCCCATACTACCCCCATCGTTACACAGGAACCCCCCATACTACCCCCATCGTTACACAGGAACCCCCCCATACTACCCCCATCCTTAAAAAGGACCCCCCATACTACCCCATCATTATACAGGAACCCCCCCATACTACCCCCAATGTTACACAGGACCCCCCCTTCACTACCCCCATCATTACACAGGAACCCCCCCATACTACCCACATTGTTACACAGGTCCCTCTTATACTACCCCCATCGCTACACAGGAACCCCCCCATACTACCCCCATCGTTACACAGGACCCCCCATCTCTCCACAGACACCTGCATAGCCCTCCCCCCAGCAGTCTCACCTTGATTGTGTCCAGAGGATGTCAATCATCAAAGCACACGCCGCTTAACCCTTTGGCAAAGAAGTTCTTCAGCAAGCCAATGGTGTGCGACTTGTTGAACGAGGTGAGGGAGAGGGGTAGGTGTGACTGCTCAGGACTGACAGGCGCTCTCCCCAGACAAAGTTTACCTTACCGAACTGGCCAATCACCACACAGGCTGCAGGCATAGCACCCAACCAATCACCAGCGCCCCCAACATTCGATTCCACCCTTATCTCCTGAGTGATAGCCAAATTCACCTATATACTATTTGCAGACAGTGCAGGCTCAGGGGGCAGCTCTTTGCTTTGGGCCCCACAACAACGACTGGGCCTGGGGTAGCTGCCCCTTTTGCCCCACTTTAAAGACGGCCCTGTATATAGCAAACACAATGGGGGAACCTCCAGGAGAGAGGGGACACTTGCATGGGAGGCCCAGTGTTGGGTTAGTTTCCTGGCTGTCTCTGGATTCGTTATTCATTAGCCCAGGAAAGTCAGTGAAACCGTAAAGGCACACAATCAACACAGGAGCCAGGATAATAGCATTTTCAGAAGGATAAATCAGCAATGATGGCCTATATATTAAAGGAGATTTACAATACCTGGAAAGGCTGCTGTAGGATCCGAGGTTACCTGCAATCTGACAGTTGCTGGTCTGTCAACTGCCAGACCTCACACGTCATCCCCACCTTCTCCGGTGCAGTATGAGATGTGTTTTTCATGTGTTTTTCATGTGTTTTTATTGGTATGTTTTTCGCACGACAGCATTTACTTGAATGGGCTACCCTGCGTGCGCACATGCTCCAAAATAAGCTCTCACTCCTTTTTTTTGCACAATAAAACACACTTTTCCTAGCCGCGCTTGGGGTGCTATTAACAATTAATGGCACCACAAGCCTGATGCGCATTTTTGAACATTCCCGGAACGCACAAGGTGCGAATGGGGTCTTAAATTGGAGCATATTTCCACTTTTTATGTTACAAGTCAATACTGTATATTGATCATACACCCCCGAAATACGTTGGCTCTTTATGACATAAGAGTCTAAATAAAATTTCATCTGCTTTTGGCACTTTCCCCTTGCACACCCAGTCCCTAATCTACCCAAGAGCTTCTTGACTATAAAAAATAGCATAAATGTTATGAAGGCTGCCATTGATGACTTTCTTCTTAAAGGCCAACCGCAGGCTAAGTTCATTTTCAGTTAAATGCTCCACCAGTAGTATTAAATAGAACAAAATATGTAGAGCGCTGTGTAAATTGATGACACTATATAAATACCTGTAATAAATAAATCAAATTAAACCTCAGGCTGCAATACTCACCTTCAATCAGGCACTTTCTCCTGCAATACCTCTTGTCTGTCACAAGATGTCAGCAGTCTTTCTGGTTCACAGAGTCACACGGGGAGTTATATGACTTGGAAGACTGAGGACATCTTGTGTCAGAAAAGAAGTATTGCAGGGAACAGTGTCAGATTGCTGGATTTCGTCTCAAAGCCAAACTCTGGGATTTTCTTTTAATAAATCGCTCAGTTTCAGGTGCAATGCTCACCTTTAATCCAGCGCTGTCCTCCTGTCCTCCTCAATACTTCTTTTCTGTCACAAGATGTCCTCACTCATCTGGGATTAAATGATGCCCAGTGTCATGCATCTCAGAAGACTGGGTACATACAGAGAGTACATGGCGTCATCATGCTGCCCTGTACTACCCCCATCATCACACAATACCCCTCTATACTAGCCCCATCAATACACAGGACCCCCCCCCATACTACCCCCATCATTACATAATACCCCTCTATACTAGCCCCATCAATACACAGGACCCCCCCCATACTACCCCCACTGTTACACAGGACCCCCCATACTACCCCCATCAATACACAGGACCCCCCATACTACCCCCTTTGTTACACAGGACCCCCCCATACTACCCCCATCATTACACAGGACCCCCCCCCCATACTACCCCCTTTGTTACACAGGACCCCCCTATACTACCCCCATCAATACACAGGACCCCCTATACTACCCCCATTGGTACACAGGACCCCCCCCATACTACCCCCATCATTACACAGGACCACCCTATACTAGCCCCATCAATACACAGGACTCCCCCATACTACCCCCCTTTGTTACACAGGACCCCCCATACTACCCCCATCAATACACAGGACCCCCCATACTATCCCCCTTTGTTACACAGGACCCCCCCATACTACCCCCATCATTACACAGGACCCCCAATACTACCCCTATCATTACACAGGACCCCCCATATTACCCCCATCATTACACAGGACCCCCCCTTCAATACCCCCATTATTACACAGGACTCCCCTCCATACTACCCCCATTGTTAAATAGGACCCCCCATACTACCCCACCATTACACAGGATCCCCCCCATACTACCCCCATCGTTACACAGGAACCCCCCCATACTACCCCCATTGTTACACAGGAACCCCTCCATACTACCCCCATCGTTAAAAAGGACCCCCCATACTACCCCATCATTATACAGGAACCCCCCCATACTACCCCCAACGTTACACAGGACCCCCCCTTCACTACCCCCATCATTACACAGGAACCCCCCCATACTACCCACATTGTTACACAGGTCCCTCTTATACTACCCCCATCGCTACACAGGAACCCCCCCATACTACCCCCATCGTTACACAGGACCCCCCATCTCTCCACAGACACCTGCATAGCCCTCCCCCCAGCAGTCTCACCTTGATTGTGTCCAGAGGATGTCAATCATCAAAGCACACGCCGCTTAACCCTTTGGCAAAGAAGTTCTTCAGCAAGCCAATGGTGTGTGACTTGTTGAACATGGTGAGGGAGAGGGGTAGGTGTGACTGCTCAGGACTGACAGGCGCTCTCCCCAGACAAAGTTTACCTTACCGAGCTGGCCAATCACCACACAGGCTGCAGGCATAGCACCCCACAAATCACCAGCGCCCCCAACATTCGATTCCACCCTTATCTCCTGAGTGATAGCCAAATTCACCTATATACTATTTGTAGGCAGTGCAGGCTCAGGGGGCAGCTCTTTGCTTTGGGCCCCACAACAATGACTGGGCCTGGGGCAGCTGCCCCTTTTGCCCCACTTTAAAGACGGCCCTGCATATAGCAAACACACTGGGGGAACCTCCAGGAGAGAGGGGACACTTGCATGGGAGGCCCAGTGTTGGGCTAATTTCATGGCTGTCTCTGGATTTGTTATTCATTAGCCCAGTAAAGTCAGTGAAACCCTAAAGGCACACAATCAACACAGGAGCCAGGATACTAGCATTTTCAGAAGGATAAATCAGCAATGATGGCCTATATATTAACCACTAGCCTACCGCCCACCGTCATATGACGGCCGGACGGTAAGCCTATTGTTCTGACTGGGCGTCATATGACGTCCTCGCCCTCCCGAGCCGCTAGGGGGCGCGCGCGCGCCGCCGGCGGCGCGCGCGCGCGCCCGCTGCGTCACTCGGGACCCGGTGCGCGTGCCCGGCGGCCGCGATGTCCGCCGGGCACCCGCGATTGCCGGGTAATAGAGCAGGAGCGTGGATCTGTGAATGTAAACACAGATCCACGTCCTGTCAGAGAGGAGAGGAGACCGATGGCGTGTCCCTTGTACATAGGGACAGCGATCGGTCACCTCCCCCAGTCAGTCCCCTCCCCCCACAGTTAGAATCACCTCCTTAGGTCATACATTAACCCCTCGAGCGCCCCCTAGTGTTAACCCCTTCCCTGCCAGTCACATTTACACAGTAATCAATGCAATTTTATAGCATTGATCGCTGTATAAATGTGAATGGTCCCAAAAATGTGTCAAAAGTGTCCGATGTGTCCGCCGCAATATCGTAGTCACAATAAAAATTGCAGATCGCCGCCATTACTAGTAAAAAATAAATAAATAATAAAAATGCTATAAATCTATCCCGTATTTTGTAGACGCTATAACTTTTGCGCAAACCAATCAATATACGCTTATCGCAATTTTTTTTTACCAAAAATATGTAGAAGAATACGTATCGGCCTAAACTGAGGAAAAAATTTGTTAAAAAAAAAAAAAAAAAATGGATATTTATTATAGCAAAAAGTAAAAAATATTGTGTTTTTTCAAAATTGTCCCTCTTCTTTTGTTTATAGCGCAATAAATAAAAACCGCAGAGGTGATCAAATACCACCAAAAGAAAGCTCTATTTGTGGGGAAAAAAATGCAAAAAATTTAATTAAGGTGCAGTGTAACATGACCGCGCAATTGTCATTCAAAGTGCGACAGCGCTGAAAACTGAAAAATGGCTTGGACAGGAAGGGGGTGTAAGTGCCCTGTATTGAGGTGGTTAACCATGCGATCGGCTGTGTCCAATCACAGCCGGTCACATGTAAACATGGAGATGCAGGTAATCAGCGCTCCTCGCCTCACACTGACAGAGTGAGGAGAGGAGAGCCGATCAGCAGCATCTCCTCACAGGGGACAGCTAGGTATGTAATCAGGGCACTGATCATCAGTGCTCTGATCACAAGTGCCCACGAGTGCCAGCAATGATTGCCCACCACTGCCAGCAATCAGTGCCAACCAGTGCCCTTAATTGCCACCAATCTGTGCCCACAAGTGCCTGCAATCAGTGCCCATAAGTGCCAGCAATCAGTGGCCATTAGTGATGACAGTCAGTGCTAGCTATCAGTGCTGTCCATCAATGCCCATCACTGCACATCACTGCTGTCCATCAATGCCACCCATCAATGCCCAGTGCCCACCAGTGCCACCTATCTGTGCCCACCAGTCCCACCCATCAGTGCTGCCTATCAGTGCCCATAAGTACAGCATATTCGTGCCTCATCAGTGCCCATCAGCACTGCCTCATCAGCGCCCATCAGTGAAGGAGAAAAGTTACTTATTTACAAAATTTACTGACAGAAACTAAGAAAAACTTTTTTTTTCCCAAAATTGTTGGTCTTTTTTTTTTTTCGGAAAAAAATAATAAACCCAGGCGTAAATTAAAAACCACCAAAAGAAAGCTCTATTTGTGTGAAGAAAATGAAAACAATTTCACATGGTTACAGTGTAGCATGGCCGCGCAAATTTCATTCAAAGCGTGACAGCACTGAAAGCTGAAAAATGGCCTGGGCAGGAAGGGGGTGTAAGTGCCCGGTATTGAGGTGGTTAAAGGAGATTTACAATACCTGGAAAGGCTGCTGTAGGATCCGAGGTTACCTGCAATCTGACAGTTGCTGGTCTGTCAACTGCCAGACCTCACACGTCATCCCCACCTTCTCCGGTGCAGTATGAGATGTGTTTTTCATGTGTTTTTCATGTGTTTTTATTGGCATGTTTTTTGCACGGCAGCATTCACTTGAATGGGCTACCCTGCGTGCGCACATGCTCCAAAATAAGCTCTCACTCCTTTTTTTTGCACAATAAAACACACTTTTCCTAGCTGCGTTTGGGGTGCTATTAACAATTAATGGTACCACAAGCCTGATGCGCATTTTTGGACATTCCCGGAACGCACAAGGTGCGAATGGGGCCTTAAATTGGAGCATATTTCCGCTTTTTATGTTACAAGTCAATACTGTATATTGATCATACACCCCCGAAATACGTTGGCTCTTTATGACATAAGAGTCTAAATAAAATTTCATCTGCTTTTGGCACTTTCCCCCTTGCACACCCAGTCCCTAATCTGCCCAAGAGCTTCTTGACTATAAAAAATAGCATAAATGTTATGAAGGCTGCCATTGATGACTTTCTTCTTAAAGGCCACCTGCAGGCTAAGTTCATTTTCAGTTAAATGCTCCACCAGTAGTATTAAATAGAAAAAAATATGTAGAGCGCTGTGTAAATTGATGACACTATATAAATACCTGTAATAAATAAATCAAATAAAACCTCAGGCTGCAATACTCACCTTCAATCAGGCTCTGACTCCTGCAATATCTCTTGTCTGTCACAAGATGTCAGCAGTCTTTCTGGTTCACAGAGTCACACGGGGAGTTATATGACTTGGAAGACTGAGGACATCTTGTGTCAGAAAAGAAGTATTGCAGGGAACAGTGTCAGATTGCTGGATTTCGTCTCAAAGCCAAACTCTGGGATTTTCTTTTAATAAATCGCTCAGTTTCAGGTGCAATGCTCACCTTTAATCCAGCGCTGTCCTCCTGTCCTCCTCAATACTTCTTTTCTGTCACAAGATGTCCTCACTCATCTGGGATTAAATGATGCCCAGTGTCATGCATCTCAGAAGACTGGGTACATACAGAGAGTACATGGCGTCATCATGCTGCCCTGTACTACCCCCATCATCACACAATACCCCTCTATACTAGCCCCATCAATACACAGGACCCCCCCATACTACCCCCATTGTTACACAGGACCCCCCCATACTACCCCCATCAATACACAGGACCCCCCCATACTACCCCCCTTTGTTACACAGGACCCCCCCCCCATACTACCCCCATCATTACACAGGACCCCCCCATACTACCCCCTTTGTTACACAGGACCCCCCTATACTACCCCCATCAATACACAGGACCCCCTATACTACCCCCATTGGTACACAGGACCCCCCCCCCCATACTACCCCCATCATTACACAGGACCACCCTATACTAGCCCCATCAATACACAGGACACCCCCATACTACCCCCCTTTGTTACACAGGACCCCCCATACTACCCCCATCATTACCCAGGCCCCCCCATACTACCCCCCTTTGTTACACAGGTCCCCCCATACTACCCCCTTTGGTACACAGGACCCCCCCATACTACCCCAATCATTACACAGGACCTCCCCCATACTACCCCCATCAATACACAGGACCCCCCATACTACCCCCATCATTACACAGGACCCCCCCTATATTACCCCCATCATTACACAGGACCCCCCCTTCACTACCCCCATTATTACACAGGACTCCCCTCCATACTACCCCAATTGTTAAACAGGACCCCCCCATACTACCCCATCATTACACAGGATCCCCCCCCATACTACCCCCATCGTTACACAGGAACTCCCCATACTACCCCCATCGTTACACAGGACCCTCCCATACTACCCCCATCATTACACAGGAACCCCCCCATACTACCCCCATCGTTAAAAAGGACCCCCCATACTACCCCATCATTATACAGGAACCCCCCCATACTACCCCCAACGTTACACAGGACCCCCCCTTCACTACCCCCATCATTACACAGGAACCCCCCCCCCCATACTACCCACATTGTTACACAGGTCCCTCCCATACTACCCCCATTGTTACACAGGAACCCCCCCATACTACCCCCATCGTTACACAGGACCCCCCTTCCCTCCACAGACACCTGCATAGCCCTCCCCATACTACCCCATCATTACACAGGACCCCCCCATACTACCCCCATCGTTACACAGGAACCCCCCCATACTACCCCTATCGTTAAAAAGGACCCCCCCATACTACCCCAATCATTATACAGGAACCCCCCCATACTACCCCCAACGTTACACAGGACCCCCCCCCCCCCTTCACTACCCCCATCAGCTCAGCTGCTTTGGGCCCCACAACAATGACTGGGCCTGGGGCAGCTGCCCCTTTTGCCCCACGTTAAAGACGGCCCTGTATATAGCAAACACACTGGGGGAACCTCCATGAGAGAGGGGACACTTGCATGGGAGGCCCAGTGTTGGGCTAGTTTCCTGGCTGTCTCTGGATTCGTTATTCATTAGCCCAGTAAAGTCAGTGAAACCCTAAAGGCACACAATCAACACAGGAGCCAGGATACTAGCATTTTCAGAAGGATAAATCAGCAATGATGGCCTATATATTAAAGGAGATTTACAATACCTGGAAAGGCTGCTGTAGGATCCGAGGTTACCTGCAATCTGACAGTTGCTGGTCTGTCAACTGCCAGACCTCACACGTCATCCCCACCTTCTCCGGTGCAGTATGAGATGTGTTTTTCATGTGTTTTTCATGTGTTTTTATTGGCATGTTTTTCGCACGACAGCATTTACTTGAATGGGCTACCCTGCGTGCGCACATGCTCCAATAGACGCTCTCACTCCTTTTTTATTGCACGATAAAACACACTTTTCCTAGCCGCGCTTGGGGTACTATTAACAATTAATGGCACCACAAGCCTGATGCACATTTTTGGACATTCCCGGATCACACAAGGTGTGAATGGGGTCTTAAATCGGAGCGCCTGAAATATACGTGAAAACGCGCTGCCATTAAAGTCTATGGGGGACAAAAACGCACAATTCTGCCCCAAAGAAGCTTGTGTACAGGCAACAATCAACACAAAGCCCTGGTGGGAGTGGGCCCACTGGGTAATAAGGAAAATGTTTTATGTTGAGTGTTGCCATTCTATGGGGATTTCAGGACAAAACACTCAGGTATGAGTGGGGCTTAGACGCCCCTGGAGTGCATGTAGACAGGAAGTGGCTGCAAATAGACTACAGAAGATCAGAAGCACTGAGATGCAACAAAGGAAGAAAAACAGTAGTTTCTAAGCATAGCAAAAAAAATCAAAATCAATAAATACATTAAAAAAAGCAATTGTTCGTGATACGCAGTGCTTTAGCAAACTAAATAGCATCCAGTTAAGGTTCACATCTACATTACATGATCACCCCCGCGCTTTCATTTGTCACGGTCCTTATATAACCGGGATATGAAGGAGGTGCATGCATTGCCTAAATTTTCTATCCTAAAAAGTTTGTCAGGAGGTTGGGAGGTCTGGCTGTATTGCAGTATGATACTGCTACATATACAATACCTATAGTAGTTGGTGATAACTGACACAACCCTGAATGCTGTGTGCCCTGTGTGCTGACACTTACCTGCAGCAGGTAGATGAGGCTATGTGGCCCCTGGGGGCACGGTGTGTAGGTCTCGGAGATAATAGAGATCTGTGATCACTCTCCTGTGCGTCTGGAGACTCCAGCAGTGTGATTGTTTGGGCCGTTGCTAGGTAACCGTTGTGACGTGTACAGCCAGTTGGGCCAACAAACCCTGTATACAAATTAAAGGAAGCCTTTGCTATAGGAAATCTAGCGCCCCCAACCCCCTGGCTGCCATGCTGTCAATACTCTGAGCCTCAAACCTGGGAAAACTAACAAGAAGTACAAAAGTATTGCCCGGAGCTAACAATATTTTTCTATAGCTAAGACTGGAAAATCAGGTTTCCAAGGGCAACCTAGTTACATCAGTTTCAAATTCTATTGTTTTCATGCCATAAGTCATAGCTCCCAACTATCCCCGATTTTAAGGGACTGTCCCTGATTTGGAGCAATGTCCCTCTGTCCCTCTTTCCCCCTCATTTGTCCCTCATTTTGGTCTGATCTATATAGTTGTATATAAAATGCACTATTTATTTTTCAAAAAGTGTTTCCCGGTGCTCAACCTTTTATCCAAATTATAATTTGCTGTATTTTTCCATTTTCAAAGCCAATAGAAAGGAATTGTAGTGGTAAAAAAAAAAAAAGCACTTGTGGATTTAATTAACCTTTTTTTTGTTATTTCCCCTTTAAGGGGGCGTGGTGGGGGAGGGGGCGTGTCCTATTTCTACATACGTTTGCTAGTAGGTGTCCCTCATCCCCATTTCAAAATGTTGGGAGGTATGCATACGTTGTCTCAAATGGAAAACTTGTTGGGGGTTGTCTAGGCAAAGGAGGGGTGCATTAAAAATGTAATATAAGCCCATAGCTGCTATGGCTTCCTTCTGAAAAAAGCCTGGCTATGATGGTGACCCTCTATGGTCTATAGTTCTTATAAATAGTACACAGATAAGGACTTTTCTCCTATTTTTCTGCATGCTTTTACTAGGCTCAGTGACTCTGAAGTTACACTCTGCAGAGTTCAGTGAGGAGAGCTCTGAGAGCTTATTGGAGGGAAGGGACCCCCCCTCCGTTCACACAGCACACAGGAACAGAGCTGAGGCTGTCGATCTGCTGGAGATCCCTCCCCTGTCACCATTTTTCTCTTGGTGTCAGGAAAACTTGTCAGAAGTGATTTATACTGATAGCAGAGGAATGAAGCAGCAGACAAAAATGACACTCAGTGCTCTTAATTGAGATAGGTACACATTTTAGAGGGAATATGTTTTGATCATGTTTCATGTCCGAGGTTTACAACCACTTTAATTATCACTTCTATAGTCTGAGGTTACTATTCCAGTTTGTCGGTTCACAGGAGCAGCCCACTCTTTTCCTAGCTCTGTGACTGGCAGAAGTCGCCTGACGTCGGTCACGGCACGGGCCCTATAGAAACGGCACGATCGTGCCCTTTCTTCAGTGCGCATGCGCTGATGATGTCGGCGCAAGCATATACGGAAAATTTCTCCTAAACCATGCAGGTTTAGGAGATATTTCCAGTACCTACAGGTAAGCCTTATTATAGGCTTACCTGTAGGTAAAAATGGTGTAACTAGGTTTACAACCACTTTAAGGCTCCAGCACCATCAATCTATCACTTCAAGCATCATTTATTTTCATGACAGGTTTAGTTTAAAGTCCTATTCCTTCTGAAGTTCCATTTCCATATTGTACTTGTAGCACCCTGGGGTTTAGTCAGGGAGCTCCTCAAAAATTTACTTGCCAAATATAGTTATCTTGGTTGCTTGATAAAGATCTGTTGATTTCCCCCTAAGTTTGGCCTTGTTGCACTTTTCTCTTCTACCACTAGGTGGCTGGGTACTTGGTGGTACTAGATATGAGAAGGGCAAATCAAGGTCATGACATGGGTATATGGGGTATCCCAGCCAATGGGCAGGGGTCTTGAATCCCTTGGCCTGCTGGGAGCACCTAAATATTTGGGTGGAGTCAGGTGATCTGTGTTCTGTGCCACCTGAACGGCTGTCTGGGTGGATGTGTGTCGTATGCACCGGGATGCCAGGCCGGAGATTGGGAATATCCCGGGGGTATCTGGCTACTAGGCTGTGTGAGGGCCTATCCAGAAGTAAAGAGAGCAATGCAGGGTTGGGATTGCGGCTTGCAGTCCAACCAGAAGGGACAGTTCTGCTGGCCGGAGAACCTGTCAGTGGTCGGAGGTAGAAGGGAAGCTATCACCACAAAGGGACCAACCATCTTTACCAGGGACCACAGTGAGTAACTGAAGCAAGTACCGGTACCATATTCTCACCGAAAGGGCACGGTGAAGAATCTGGAGACTTCAGGTGGTGATCAAGTCAGGGACCCAACCCGCGGAGGAGATGCTTGCAGAGCAGCCTTGTGCGTCGAGCCAGGGACCTCGCCGGTTAGCAGGGGTGAAGCTTGAGAAGTATCTCAAGTGCCAAGCTAGGGACCCAGGAGAGAAGCGGGGGTGACGCTTGAGGGGATTCCACCACCAACCTTGGAGGAGCTCAAGGAATTTAGAGTCAGAGAGACTGGGAGCTCACTGTTGAAGAACTACGAGAGGCAGTTGTAGTGGAGCTGAAAGGACTGTTACGTGTGAGTTAGGAACTGTTAAAGACTGTTGCCATAGGAGACAGCATTCCTGCGTGTGCAGATGTGGATTCTTGTTGGGGCCTTTCCCTACATGGCTGTTCTCTTACTGAAGTCTTTGGGTCTGCCAATTGAATTAGCAACTATCTAAGGGTGTCCTGGCCCTAACCCTCTTTCCCCCATAAATACAAAAAGGACTGTTAAAAGAAATAAAACCTCTTTTGCATTCAAGAAGTGTCTGGCACCCAATGACTTTTACCATCTTTGCACCCACTATGCCCCACAACCCACCACATACAGAAGGATGTCAGCTATCTTTGACTTTAAAGTTCTCATTAGACTGGACAGGGCCAGAGACTTTGCTACATACTACAGAGTTACCTTTTTGGGAATAGGGGGTCCCAGACCCTTCTATGGATCTCAGATCCTCCAAATCTCCAAGGATGACTACATTTGTTCTCCATGGTCTCACTGTATGTAGCCTCCCTCTGTTGCTCACTCCCAAAATGGATTAGGGCAGTGGTGGTCAGCAATGTTGAGATGGGGGGGGGGCTCAAGTATGGCTCCAAACATCACCAAAGGGCCACACAAACTATTCAGTGAATATTCATTATCAATGACAGCAGACACACAACAGAAAATAGTCCAGGACTATGGGCATGATACAAGAAATGGTCAGAGAATGCTGACATGATACAAGAGATGGTCAGAGACTGTGAACACGCTTCAGTAGAGTCAATGACTGGAGGAGACATAATACATGAGGCTGCCAGATATCACTATAACAAAGCACAAGGAAAACGCTAAGTAGATTCTGCGGGACCCCCAAGGGCTGCATAAAAAGAGCCAAAGGTCTTCCCTCAGGCCGCAGGTTGGGGCAGTAAGGGACTATGGAATGTGCAGTGTACATAGAGCAGTGCACATGACAGCAACTAATATGTGTATGTGCAGCTGCAAGATGGGAAATGCCCTGGATGCAATTGATTGGGCAGCAGTGGGCGGTAGTGACAGCTTTCTCTTGTGTTCAGTCTGAACTTCAAGCCAAACACGAGCACTTACCTAGTGGTGGGGCGGCAGCACTGAGGCTGGAGTGTCTATATCAAAAACTTTGTCCTCACTGCAGCTCAGTAACACTGTCCTGTACAATGGAAGCTGGACTGCACAATGTCATTGGTTGCTATGGTGCAGACAAAACAATCATTGATGACCCAGCTGCCTGCATCCTAGCAACCAATGACACACAGCTGCACAGCATCAATGCTTGCTAGGACAATGGCTGCTGGGCCATTGTTTCATTGGTTGGTTTTTGGGGTAGTGGGGGGGGGGGGTCAAAAGAAGCAATTAAACTAGGCATGCACCTGCCTCTCCCAACTCCATCCAAAAATTACAAAAATTAAAAAAGTTTAGGCTTTAGAGACACTTTAAAACATCTATGGTACTGGAAAAAAGATCAGGCAGAACAGGATCAACAGACGATTGTATGACAATATTTAGGCCATGCACCTAGGCCCTGAGCTCTATGTCCTCTCTTCCCCCCCACCCACCTTCCCTATGTCCTCTCTTAACCTCCACCCCCCTTCCCTATGTCCTCTCTTGACTTTGAAGAAAGATATCAGGGGGGCTAAAGATACACGTGAATTATAGAGTTAGCTCACCTTTAACAAAAACTGTAAGGGGTGCCTGGAGAAATTATACTGTGCAGCTTTGACTCGAGTTGAATTATGCCCTTGCTATAGGTTTAGGCTATTTATGTACCTCCCGAAGCCTGGCTAAAAACCCCACCATCTTGCTTCTTTACTAGGATGTTGCTAAGACACTCCCAGCCATTACTTCTCCCTTCCATTGTCTCAGGAGTGAGCTCTCACACCCACACGCATTGCGTAGTTCACTATCCCCTCTGTCGCAGACGCACTGAGCTTGCACCCGTGATAGTGGGAACTCCCAGAGATCACATTATCCCATCCTGCCATGTTACTAGGACGTTGCTAAGAGACTCCCAGCTGTTACTGTTCACCTCCACCATCACAGGAGCAAGCTCTGAAATGCTGAACTCTCCTGTGATGGTGGAGGTAAACAGTAAGAAGTGTCTTAGCAACTTCCTAGTTACAAGGCAGGACAGAGTTGCGCCATCGCTGGGAGTTTTTTTCAGCCAGGCAGCAAGAGGCCTATGGCAAGGGCGTTATTCAACTTTGGTCAAAGCTGCACAGTTTGTTTTTATCTACAGACACCCCTTATGCCGCGTACACACGAGCGGACTTTCCGGCAGACTTGGTCCGACGGTCTTTCCGCCGGACTTTCCGCCGGACTACCTGAATGGACGGACTTGCCCACACACGACCGGACTTTCCGGCAGGCTAGGTCTGCCCGTCCTTCCGGCGGACTTTCAGAATGAACAGACTTGCCCACACACGGACAAGTCCGTTCATTTTGAACGTGACTTGGGTACGACGGGACTAGAAAAGGAAGTGAATCTCGTCGCTTTTATCGGCGGGATTGACACCTTGCGAGCCCCGTCACGGGGCATTCCAGGCCCTTAGGTCTGGTATGGATTTTAAGGGGAACCCCCTACGCCGAAAAAACGGCGTGGGGTCCCCCCTAAAATCCATACCAGACCCTGATCCGAGCACGCAACCTGGCCGGTCAGGAAAGGGGGTGGGGACGAGCGAGCGCCCCCCCCCTCCTGAACCGCACCAGGCCGTATGCCCTCAACATGGGGGGGTGGGTGCTTTGGGGGAGGGGGGAGCCCTGCGGGGCCCACCCATCACAAAGCACCTTGTCCCCATGTTGATGAGGACAAGGGCCTCTTCCCGACAACCCTGGCCGTTGGTTGTCGGGATCTGTGGGCGGGGACTTATCGGAATCCGGGAGCCCCCTATAATAAGAGGGCCCCCAGATCCCGGCCCCCCACCCTATGTGAATGAGTGTGGGGTACATGGTACCCCTACCCATTTACCTAGGGAAAAAGTGTCAATAATAAAACATACTACACAGGTTTTTAAAGTAATTTATTAGACAGCTCCGGGGGGGTCTTCTTCTGGCTTCGGGGGTCTTCTTCCGACTCCGGGGGTCCCTCCGGTTCCTCTTCTCCCAGCGTCTGGTTGCTTCTTCTCCGCTCTCTCTGGCCTCTTCTCCCAGTGTTCGACCTCTGCTCCCGGTGTTCCAGTTCTTCTGCCGGCTCCTCCACTATCTTTATGCTGCTCTTTTGCTAGCGGAGGCCTGGACTTCTGGCTTCTTGGCTTCTTCTCTTCTTCTCTTCTTCCGATGTTGACACGATGGTCTCTCAGGCTGGAATGCTCTCTGAGCGCTTCGATGTGACTTATATAGGCGGAGACCCCGCCCCCTTATGCCGTCACAGTCCCTGGGCATGCTGGAACTGTGATGTTTTAGGGGGCATTGTTACTGGGTGATGTTGACCACGCCCCCCTTGTCCTCATCAACATGGGGACAAGGTGCTTTGTGGTGAGGGGGCCCCGCAGGGCGCCCCCCTCCCCCAAAGCACCCCCCCATGTTGAGGGCATGCAGCCTGGTACGGTTCAGGAGGGGGGGGGGGGCGCTCGCTCGTCCCCACCCCCTTTCCTGACCTTCCGGGCTGCGTGGTCGGATCGGGGTCTGGTGTGGATTCTAGGGGGGACCCCACGCTGTTTTTTCTGCGTTGGGGTTCTCTTTAAAATCCATAACAGACCTAAGGGCCTGGTATGCCCCGCGCTCGCCGCAATAGGAAAATGTGTTTTTCCTATTGCAGCGAGCGCGAGATGCAATACCCTGCTCTTGCATCGTATCTGGTCCGTCGGACCAGCATACAGACGAACGGGCTTTCTGCCAGGAACTGAGTCCGGCGGAAAGATTTAAAACATGTTTCAAATCTAGGTCCGGCGGACTTTTGTGAAAAAAAAGTCTGCGGGAGCCTACACACGTGTGCCGGAAAGTCCGCTCGTGTGTACGCGTCATTACCTGCATAGGCAGGTTTTTTTTGAGTAAAAAGTGAACTAATCCTTTAAGCCTTTCCATGGATGGTAAAGCCGTATTTTTCTAGATTCTTCCTCTAATTACCTAGAGTAAACAACATTCTATAAAGTAATGCTGGACCATTGTTTCCCACAATCCCCAGGGAAGTAGTCAGACCTTTTCTTCATCACCCAGCAGCAATTTGTCTGTAAAGAGTCGGCATCATGCAGCCTCACAGGCACTATACAGTCCCGAGAATAAACGTAATGTTCCTGCTTAGCCTCCTTGATGGATGTGCAACGCCTTTATTCTCACAGCTCCACGCTTTATAGTGCCGTGTTACAATGCAGCAGATGCCAGCTTGCCGCTTTTGATGGCGGGGAACACAGAATTGTTTTTGAACTTGGAAATCAAAGGTTTGTTGGGCTACAGAGGCCTGCACAAGAGGCAGCGGAAACAGCTCTCATAGAACGTGTTATCTCAATCAAGCGAGAGTTCGGGTACCAGATGAAAAGACGGCAAATCTGACTACATAGCTGCAGGTACCGGCACACCAGAGTGTAGCAGCGATGTGATAAAGGGGTTGTTGTAGGGAACAGGTGGGCATTTTCTGTTCTTCTTCTTCAGTTGTTAACTTTTAATGAGCAAGTCCGATCTGATTGAAAATGAAGAAATTGCTTTAAAACGGCAAGGCGGTAAAGGCATTAGCTCTAGAACTCTAGCCAAAACTTTTACAGCACACCCCCCCCCAAGAAGCCACAGATGAACCGAGATCCCCCACCCTGAACAGCCAGACACACCAAATTTTCACAGTCATTCCAGAGTCAGAAAACAGTCCAGTACATTGGGTTTTTTTTAAATTGAGGATATATAACTTGGATAGGGATTGTAGGATTATGGGATGCCAACTTGACTTCAAAAACCTCTGGGACAACTTCTCCCATATACAGACGATATACAGTACACTCCTCACTTCCTCCAGCACACTTGCTTGCAGAACTCCAGCTGGCACACCGTGGATCTGACAAAAGCTCTCAGGCAGATGTAGAGCAAAGGCCTGTTATAGGCAGGAACCCGAAGCCCCATTAAGGGGCTAGCAAAAAATGCAGCGTCCAGCTTAATCACTCAATCACTCCTGTGATCCCAGCACCACCTCTTCAGGCACAGTCCTCCTTCAGGCACTGACACTCTCTCCACAGTCCTCCCAGACTGATCACTCATGTGCCCACTGAGCTGACTTCTCAGGAGATCTTCCGGATGTGCTGACCTGCCCCTGCTGTTTTCTCTCCTTGCTCCCGTGCCTCCAGGAAGGATTCCTCTGTGTGTTGTAGAGGGTCCCTCCAGCACCCGAGCCCCAGGCCTGTGGTCACCCCCCCCAGACTAGGGGATACCCTCAAGGGCCACCAACAGCCTCCTCAGCACTCAATCTCCATCTTCCACTCGACCACTCTGCTGGCATGACTCATAACTATTTATGAAGTGGCCTGCCCCTTGCCGGCCCATTTGCTGGGGACTGGCTGGGGCCCCTTATAAATATGCCAAGCAGCTCCTCCTAACTTCCGCCCACTACATCTGGAGGCTTCTCCAAGGTTCTAGAAGGCAGCGGGAGGCACCAGAGATGCTGCTTGCTGAGTCATCCAGCCTCCCTGAGTCACTTAACCCTGACCCAGATTCAAAACAGGCCTGGCTCTCGGCCAAGCCAAATTTTCCTACACTACAAACCTTTTTACATCTAGCACACTAGAGGGTGCTACACTTTTGTTTATTGCTGGCTGTGTCTTCCTTGTCAGGGATCTATCCTTACTTCTTGTTCTGTCTGACATTTGTCGAATAGGAAGTGGGGAGATTTTCCCTCACTTCCTTTTTGGTCTGATTCCTGTAAAATAGCCAGGAAGTTGGGAGATTTACCCTCACTTCCTTTTTCGGTCTGATTCCTGTGAAATAGCCAGGAAGTTGGGAGATTTACCTTGACTTCCTTTTCGGTCTGATTCCTATCAAATAGCCAGGAAGTGGGGAGCTTTTTCCTCGCTTTCTTTTCAGTCTAATTCCTGTCAAATAGCCAGGAAGTGGGGATATTTATCCTCACTTCCTTTTAAAGCGGAGTTCCAACAATTTTTTTTTTTAAATATGGACACTTACCTGTCCAGGGCGCCCGTGATGTTGGCACCCGAAACCGACCTGTCCCTCGGCTCTCGGGTGCTGCTTCACTTCCTGGTTCCCTACGCTTCACTTCCTGGTTCCCTACTGCACATGTGTGACTCGCGCTTAGAGTTGCCACCTCATCCCTTTAAACCCGAACACAATATGAATTACACAGGTTCTGAGGCTAATTAAATGCAGACAAGGCACCAAGAGAGTTTAATTACCACCTTAATCAGCCACAGAACCTGTGTAATTCATATGTGTTCGGGTTTAAAGGGATGAGGTGGCAACCATACTCGCTCTGCGCGTTCCCACTGGTCCCTGCTGTCTCCTGGGACCTGTGTGTCTCCCAGAAGACAGCGGGGGGGATGGGAGGTGGCGTAGATACCCACGGGTGGCTTGGGTATCTATGCCCGGAAGTGGGAGCAAAACACCTGTATTAGACAGGTATCTGCTCCCCCCTCCCCCTGAAAGGTGCCAAATGTGCCAAATGTGACACTGATTCCTGTAAAATAGCCAGGAAGTGCGGAAATGTATTCTTACATTCTTTTAAGTCTGATTCCTATCACATAGCCAGGAAGTGGGGAGATTTACCCTCACTTCCTTTTCAGTCTGATTCCTATCACATAGCCAGGAAGTGGGGAGATTAACCCTCACTTCCTTTTCGGTCTGATTCCTATCACATAGCCAGGAAGTAGAGAGATTTTCGTGCTTGTTCTTTCTGAAATTTTTGCAAGAACTGTCATGTTCGACTCTCGTAAACTGTGTACTAACGCATAGATTATCGGACGAATTCTATTAATGTGTTTTTCCATCCTCCCTGCAACATCAAGTATATAAAGCAGAGTTCACAAGTATATAAAGCAGTCCTGTGTAAGAAAACATTATGTTCGGACACCGCCCATGCTCTATACATGGTTGTTAGTGACACGACGCCACTGTAACTATTTACTGTAATAGAGAGTTCATTGCACAACTGAGTTACACAAGATCTATGAATGGGATTCAGGAGGCTTAATAGATAGGAGCTAATATTATCTCGCTGGAACTTGGATATCAACAAAGGATTGCTATCCAAACAAGTACTAAACTGACAGGAGGATGAAATCAACAGTGTGAACTGAGCCTACATTCCAATGTTTTCGAAACCTACCACTAAACATGAGATTAGATCATTACCCAGACCAACAAACATCAGTATATGATTGGCTTCCTAAGGGGGGGCCCAGGGAAATAGTAAAGGGTGGGCCCTATGGCAAACATGTTAAAGGCCACACATCTGGGAAGACCTATAGAACCTGCCAACGTTGACGTATTTTTTTAAGATCCTTCAAGACTAGCAAGAGAATTTGGAGCTTGAGAAATATGGACACCTTGACATATAAATTATGTATGGGCATGTAGCAAAAAGTGTACAGGCACTGAATATTGGGTGTGGATTAAAGGGGCATAGTACATATACACGATATGTAGTATAGAACCATGCTGCTCATATACCACATAGGACAATTGACTGAAGATAGGTGCTCAGTGGTGAAGTTACCATGGACATAGTAAGCCAGCATGGTAAAAGTGCAAAGATAATGTTCAATAACTAAAGCTGTCCATAAATGGATCAAAATCTGGCTGGTACGGCCATCTATGGCCCTTCCTGTTCCTGAGAAGTCAATCTAATGATCAACTTCTCACGAATGGGCTTGTTGGAAAATGCTTTTTCGATGAGCGCCGCAGCCAATCGGAGGAGTCCCCACTGTCAGAATACAATAACACAGAGGGGGAGGATTCCTCCATACAATTTATATATGTCTTTCTATCTATAGATATTGTTCATAATATTGAATATGATTGCCTATAAATGTTTAAAAACTATGCTTTCTATTTCTAGTCACGCATTATACTTGCTTGTACAGTCTTGAAGAAGCGGAGGTCCGCGAAACGCGTCACCAGATCAAGATTATTTACAATATATATATACTTGTGTGACTGTACAGTTTGTACTGTATGGTATAAAATATGCGTTTTTATCCTAGCAAGCATTTTTTTTATCTGTGTATAAAATTCAATGAACATTTTTTTTACTCATATTTTTGGCATTCTGTGTTCTCAGAGGCATATGCATAGTCCCGTACTGCATGTTTGTAGAGTCCTATCTTTTCCAAAAAATGTTCATGGGATGATGCCATAGAGAACATTCTCTGCATAAGCGGATTCATCCTCAGTCCACATTCCTTAATTTACTGTATTTCTCCATACACCTTGCTTGCTTTTTTGATCAGTCTGCTTGCTGTTTGAAAAAAAATGGATCCATGCATGAGTGTGTGGGGGGAGGGGTTAAAGTGGAGCTCCACCCAGAAAAGGGAAGTACCACTTGTCTGCCTCCTCCCCCCCTCCATGGCCACATTTGGCACCTTGTGGGGGGGAGGGGGTAGCGGGTACATGGTTTTGACAGGTACCCATTCCCACTTCCTGCTGAGTTCACCGCAAACTCAGCCAGAAGTTCAGCCCTCACCGCAGCCGACCCATTGAGAAAGCGCAGCGCGATTCACGCATGTGCGATTCACGCATGCGCGGCTTCACAGCTGGTTTCCCTTACCTAAGATGGCGACGCCAGCACCCGTGAGCTGATTCAAGAATCGGCTTGGGTGAGGACACCACAAGATCCCTGGACAGGTATGCGCCCTAATAGTAAAAGTCAGCAGCTACACTATTTGTTGCTGCTGATTATTAATTTTTTGGTGGGGGGGGCTGGAGCTCCAGACTTAGAAGCGGGCAGCAATTTACGCAGTTAACCCTTCTGTAACTTGTGGCCAAACTGTTAACTCTAAGCACTCCAGACACATCTGCTAGTTAGAGGACACCGCTCACCAGGTGTGCAGCATTCAGGGACCAACACTGCAGAGCCTGTACGGGTCTCCACCAACACAGCAGTCCCTGTCACCTCCCTCCCAGTGACATATCCAACTGTTGCTATTGGATACAGGAAACACACTTTACTATAACTATATGCTTGTTCTCTTCCCAGGGGCCCCTCTAAATCTCTCTCTCCTATGACTCCCAGACTGGGTCTTTAGGTGCTGAGATGTGGATCTGATCCCAGTATGTGGGGAGCCGCCGCTATTGAAGGGGCCAAGCACAACACCCCTTCACTGCCAGAGTAACCCCTGCCAGTCTCTTATGCCCTGGCTAATTGGCTACATTTAGGAAATGACACAAATACAGTTGTCCTTAGCAACAGCAATATAGCCTACACTAGACAACATCCTACACCCTGAACTAAATGTACTGTATACCTCTCAAACTACCTAGTCCCCTGATGTAAACCCTGTTCTTTTGATACGCTGTGCATGCACCCCTTTAAGAGACTGCAGACCAAGCAGAGCAGGTGAACAAAGAAGATCCTTTACTGATCCTTTTCTATTTAGGATGACACAGGAACTGTTCATTTAGGCAACAAATCCACAAGAGGCAATATAAGTTCCACAGAGTCCATGATTTGGCAATAATCCATAAAGACAATAAATCCATAACTGGTATGTGTAAGGTCATAAGGGTCACCAGGCTCCAGACTCCACTGGGAACCCTAACTGGACCCCCCCCCCCCCAAAGGGGGTGATCACACCAACAGACCTTCCCAGGAACAAATCTATAGAGCATTGAGAGAGCTCTTTTCATATGATATGACCTGTATCCTCCCAATCAATGGGAGGAAGAATACCCCAGTGTCAGCAGTCAGTGGGAGGAAGAATACCCCAGTGTCAGCAGTCAGTGGGAGGAAGAATACCCCAGTGTCAGCAGTCAGTGGGAGGAAGAATACCCCAGTGTCAGCAGTCAGTGGGAGGAAGAATACCCCAGTGTCAGCAGTCAGTGGGAGGAAGAATACCCCAGTGTCAGCAGTCAGTGGGAGGAAGAATACCCCGGTGTCAGCAGTCAGTGGGAGGAAGAATACCCCAGTGTCAGCAGTCAGTGGGAGGAAGAATACCCCAGTGTCAGCAGTCAGTGGGAGGAAGAATACCCCGGTGTCAGCAGTCAGTGGGAGGAAGAATACCCCAGTGTCAGCAGTCAGTGGGAGGAAGAATACCCCAGTGTCAGCAGTCAGTGGGAGGAAGAATACCCCAGTGTCAGCAGTCAGTGGGAGGAAGAATACCCCAGTGTCAGCAGTCAGTGGGAGGAAGAATACCCCAGTGTCAGCAGTCAGTGGGAGGAAGAATACCCCAGTGTCAGCAGTCAGTGGGAGGAAGAATACCCCAGTGTCAGTTAACAGTCAGTGGGAGGAAGAATACCCTGGTGTCAGCAGTCAGTGGGAGGAAGAATACCCCAGTGTCAGCAGTCAGTGGGAGGAAGAATACCCCAGTGTCAGCAGTCAGTGGGAGGAAGAATACCCCAGTGTCAGCAGTCAGTGGGAGGAAGAATACCCCAGTGTCAGCAGTCAGTGGGAGGAAGAATACCCCAGTGTCAGCAGTCAGTGGGAGGAAGAATACCCCAGTGTCAGTTAACAGTCAGTGGGAGGAAGAATACCCCAGTGTCAGCAGTCAGTGGGAGGAAGAATACCCCAGTGTCAGCAGTCAGTGGGAGGAAGAATACCCCAGTGTCAGCAGTCAGTGGGAGGAAGAATTCCCTGGTGGTCAGCAATCAATTGTACTAAGAAAACCCCAGTGTCAGTTAGTAGTCAGTGGGAGGAAGAATGCCCCAGTATCAATTGACAGTCAATAGGAGGAAGAATACCCCAGTGTCAGCAGTCAGTGGGAGGAAGAATACCCCAGTGTCAGCAGTCAGTGGGAGGAAGAATACCCCAGTGTCAGCAGTCAGTGGGAGGAAGAATACCCCAGTGTCAGCAGTCAGTGGGAGGAAGAATACCCCGGTGTCAGCAGTCAGTGGGAGGAAGAATACCCCAGTGTCAGCAGTCAGTGGGAGGAAGAATACCCCAGTGTCAGCAGTCAGTGGGAGGAAGAATACCCCGGTGTCAGCAGTCAGTGGGAGGAAGAATACCCCAGTGTCAGCAGTCAGTGGGAGGAAGAATACCCCAGTGTCAGCAGTCAGTGGGAGGAAGAATACCCCAGTGTCAGCAGTCAGTGGGAGGAAGAATACCCCAGTGTCAGCAGTCAGTGGGGGGAAGAATACCCCAGTGTCAGCAGTCAGTGGGAGGAAGAATACCCCAGTGTCAGCAGTCAGTGGGAGGAAGAATACCCCAGTGTCAGTTAACAGTCAGTGGGAGGAAGAATACCCTGGTGTCAGCAGTCAGTGGGAGGAAGAATACCCCAGTGTCAGCAGTCAGTGGGAGGAAGAATACCCCAGTGTCAGCAGTCAGTGGGAGGAAGAATACCCCAGTGTCAGCAGTCAGTGGGAGGAAGAATACCCCAGTGTCAGCAGTCAGTGGGAGGAAGAATACCCCAGTGTCAGCAGTCAGTGGGAGGAAGAATACCCCAGTGTCAGTTAACAGTCAGTGGGAGGAAGAATACCCCAGTGTCAGCAGTCAGTGGGAGGAAGAATACCCCAGTGTCAGCAGTCAGTGGGAGGAAGAATACCCCAGTGTCAGCAGTCAGTGGGAGGAAGAATTCCCTGGTGGTCAGCAATCAATTGTACTAAGAAAACCCCAGTGTCAGTTAGTAGTCAGTGGGAGGAAGAATGCCCCAGTATCAATTGACAGTCAATAGGAGGGAGAATGTCCTGGTGGTCAGCAGTCAGTGGGAGGAAGAATGCCCCAGTATCAGTTAGCAGTCAGTGGGAGGAAGAACACCCCAGTGTTAGTTAGCAGTCAGTGGGAGTAAGAATGTCACAGTGTCAGTTAACAGTTAGTGGGAGGGAGAATACCCCAGTGTCAGCAGTCAGTGGGAGGGAGAATACCCAGGTGGTCAGCAATCAATTGTACTAAGAAAACCCCAGAGGGAGAATGTCCTGGTGGTCAGCAGTCAGTGGGAAGAAGAATGCCCCAGTGTCAGTTAGCAGTCAGTGGGAGGAAGAAATTCCCCAGTGTCAGCAGTCAGTGGGAGGAAGAATACCCTGGTGGTCAGCAATCAATTGTACTAAGAAAACCCCAGTGTCAGTTAGCAGTCAGTGGGAGGAAGAATGCCCCAGTGTCAGTTAGCAGTCAGTGGGAGGAAGAATGCCCCAGTGTCAGTTAGCAGTCAGTGGGAGGAAGAATGCCCCAGTGTCAGTTAGAGCCCATTCACACAGGGACGACTTGTCAGGCGACCTAGTCGCCTGACATGTCGCCTCCCGTTCTGTGCTATGGAACCGTTCTAAAGGGAGCGACGTAAGTCGCTCCGACTTAGAAAAAGGTTCCTGTATGACTTTGGGGGCGACTTGGGGCGACTTGCATAGACTTCTATGCAGAAGTCATTTTGCAAGTCGCCCGGGCAGTCGTGTGCAGGTCGCCTCGGTGAGGCGACGGGCAAGTCGTGTTGCCCTGTGTGAATGGGGTCTTAGCAGTCAGTGGGAGGAAGAATACCCCAGTGTCAGTTAGCAGTCAGTGGGAGGAAGAATACCCCAGTGTCAGTTAGCAGTCAGTGGGAGGAAGAATACCCCAGTGTCAGCAGTCAGTGGGAGAAGAAGCCTCCCTGCACGTACCACTCTCCTCTCCCTTCTTGCTCTTCTCTCTGTTGGTGAACATGCACAGTCCGGTGTGGGACCAAGTATCCCATTACCCAGCTGTGGAGTGTGCCCTGGACTCTGCGGACATCGGGATTTTGGTCAGATCCCAGGACAGTCCCATGAAATCTGGGACAGTTAGGAAGTACGGTATGGTAACTCAATCACCACAGTCAATAGGAGGGAGAATGTCCTGGTGGTCAGCAGTCAGTGGGAAGAAGAATGCCCCAGTGTCAGCAGTCAGTGGGAGGAAGAATACCCCGGTGTCAGCAGTCAGTGGGAGGAAGAATACCCCGGTGTCAGCAGTCAGTGGGAGGAAGAATACCCCAGTGTCAGCAGTCAGTGGGAAGAAGAATGCCCCAGTGTCAGCAGTCAGTGGGAGGAAGAATACCCCAGTGTCAGCAGTCAGTGGGAGGAAGAATACCCCAGTGTCAGCAGTCAGTGGGAGGAAGAATACCCCAGTGTCAGCAGTCAGTGGGAGGAAGAATACCCCAGTGTCAGCAGTCAGTGGGAGGAAGAATACCCCAGTGTCAGCAGTCAGTGGGAGGAAGAATACCCCAGTGTCAGCAGTCAGTGGGAGGAAGAATACCCCGGTGTCAGCAGTCAGTGGGAGGAAGAATACCCCAGTGTCAGCAGTCAGTGGGAGGAAGAATACCCCGTGTCAGCAGTCAGTGGGAGGAAGAATACCCCGGTGTCAGCAGTCAGTGGGAGGAAGAATACCCCGGTGTCAGCAGTCAGTGGGAGGAAGAATACCCCAGTGTCAGCAGTCAGTGGGAAGAAGAATGCCCCAGTGTCAGCAGTCAGTGGGAGGAAGAATACCCCAGTGTCAGCAGTCAGTGGGAGGAAGAATACCCCAGTGTCAGCAGTCAGTGGGAGGAAGGAATACCCCAGTGTCAGCAGTCAGTGGGAGGAAGAATACCCCAGTGTCAGCAGTCAGTGGGAGGAAGAATACCCCAGTGTCAGCAGTCAGTGGGAGGAAGAATACCCCAGTGTCAGCAGTCAGTGGGAGGAAGAATACCCCGGTGTCAGCAGTCAGTGGGAGGAAGAATACCCCAGTGTCAGCAGTCAGTGGGAGGAAGAATACCCCGGTGTCAGCAGTCAGTGGGAGGAAGAATACCCCGGTGTCAGCAGTCAGTGGGAGGAAGAATACCCTGGTGGTCAGCAATCAATTGTACTAAGAAAACCCCAGTGTCAGTTAGCAGTCAGTGGGAGGAAGAACACCCCAGTGTCAGTTAGCAGGACCTTTTATCTGCTCCTTGTAAATGGGATAATGAGGGAATAATACACACCTGTCCATGGAACAGCTGAGCAGCCAATTGTCCTATTACTTTTGGTCCCTTAAAAAGTGGGAGGCACATATACAAACTGTTGTAATTCCTACACCGTTCACCTGATTTGGATGTAAATACCCTCAAATTAAAGCTGAAAGTCTGCAGTTAAAGCACATCTTCTTCGTTTCATTTCAGATCCATTGTGGTGGTGTATAGAGCCAAAAAAGATTAGAATTGTGTCGATGTCCCAATATTTATGGACCTGACTGTATTTTTTTATAGGGTGACAACACCTTATTCCTGTCTCCAACTGGGCTCCTGTGTTGTCACCCAGTGATACACGCTTCTGATTGGGACTCAAAGTAGCTGTCTCTACACACACTGCACAGGCATGTTTTCCTGTTGTCACCGTCAGGACCCCCCCCCTTAGAAATACAATACAGCCATGGCTGGACTGCATGTAGACAGGAAGATTGCAGCACGGAGATGCAACAAAAGGTGGTAAAAGGTGAAAATAATTATTATAGGATGGATTTATATGTGCGCTAAAATCCATTGCTTCTCTGAAGAGCGATCCGTATTCAGGTTGCTTTTCAGAGGCGATTGACATCCAAGGAGGGGGCGATGTGATGCCTCCTCATTGCTTGTTTTAACCCCATTTTTGCCAACAAACATTCAGGGCGTTTACACCGATTTTCCATTGGTCTGCATGAGTAGCTGATCGCGATATGTTGGGTAGTTTTTTGCCATAGGTGCAAAGCATCGCAACCATGACATGTAAACACCCCTCTGCTGCTAGTTGCAGCTTAAGGGGGGTGGTAAAAACATCTCAGCCGGATATTGTTACTGCTCCTCAACTGCATGTCTTATGATTAGAAAATAACTGCTTCTGGTTCTGAGTGCTCTAGGAAACGAAATCGTATAGAGTTAGGCACGTCCTATACTATCACTAGGAGTTCGCCTCTGAGTGTATATTGTGCTATGTACAAGCTTCTTCATGATACCAAACATGCACTAAACACTGCCCACACAGCAACCTAACCACTGCAGCCTAATGCGCGTGCGCAGATTTGGAACGCAGGAGTTTGTCGGGGCGTGATGTCGTCATCAGAGTCCTTGGAAACGCTGGTCGCCTGGAAACCGGGGAGCTGGTTGTGTTGCTAAGGAGCGCTGCTGCCGCCTGTCCGGGGAATCTGAGGCCCGCAGCTCGGAGATCTGAGGAGACAGACATGGACGCCACTACGAAGCCCCTGAGGATCCCCCCGAACATGGCTGTGTATGCGGAGGAGCACAACGTCTTCCTTATAATCCAGGTGACACAAAGAACTAAAACTCCCAGCCAGACAGACCTCAGGGGAGCCCTCTAATGTCTGCTAAAGATTTTATTCACACACAGTTATAGGAGAAGTTTCTGTAAATTCTCAGTGTGGGGAAAGATCAGGACCTCCGACAGCTTTGTATGGCTGTGTGCCCATTGGGGGAGGGGCACTTCCGGTGTCCACGACAGTGTTGTCACCGAGACCGGAAGTGAACTTCTTCTAAGAAACAGCTTTAGTCTGGAAGAGCAGAACCTCTGTCATTGTTTTATTTACATCTGTGTCCCCAATCCTCACTCCTCCTCCTCACTTCTACTCTTCACTTCTCCCCCTCCTCACTTCTACTCCTCACTCCCCCTCCTCACTCCTCCTCCTCACTTCTACTCCTCACTCCCCCTCCTCACTTCTACTCCTCACTCCCCCTCCTCACTTGTACTCTTTACTTCTCCCTCTCCTCACTTCTACTCCTCACTCCTCCTCCTCACTCCCCCTCCTCACTTCTACTCCTCACTCCTCCTCCTCACTCCTCCTCCTCACTTCTACTCCTCACTCCCCCTCCTCACTTCTACTCCTCACTCCTCCTGCTCACTTCTACTCTTCACTTCTCCCTCTCACTTCTCTCACTTCCCCTCCTCACTTCTCCTCACTTCTACTCCTCACTCCTCCTCACTTCTACTCCTCACTCCTCCTCCTCACTTCTACTCCTCACTCCTCCTCCTCACTTCTACTCCTCACTCCTCCTCCTCACTTCTACTCCTCACTCCTCCTCCTC